>JAOTON010000214.1:305000-1535000 GCA_034440635.1 Lepas anatifera | reverse complement strand
CCGGACGTGCTCCCTTGGGAAGAAATTCTTCATAAACATGTTGACAGGCCTTTTAGCGTGAGCTCCGGTTCTGGAGCACATTCCTAGCTCAGGTTTCTTACTGATGACAGACCGCAATACAATACTTTTAATAATAGAAGCATGGTCTACAAGTTCACCCAGTTAAGACATATTACTGCAAGGGTACCCAGAAACTTATTTGGCTCTGTACTCCTGCGGAAATAACAAGAGCACGTTGAGTTTTGGTGTGCAGCCTAGGCACTAACCTTGCTTTTTTATACCAAGGTATCCACCATCTCAGTGGTTGTTAAGTAACCAAAACAGCTGCTGCGTACTCTTATCTCCTGCGTACTCTTACCCGCCCTAACCCTACGTGCCATTGCGGCTGCCGCAGCGTCGCCGAGTCCACCTGCACTGTTAAAGGGAATGTGGCACCTTCACAACGTGATTTTAACTGAGATAGCCAAGTTGTAAAGCAGGTCGGAAAACCCGGTACTCCATATTTCAGTTGTCTTGGAACTCGATATTTCCGTAGAAAAAAGCTAAAACCTACCTGGCACCAGCCCCCCTCAGCCCCCGTCGCCGGCGGCCATTGTTGTGAGCTACTGGTGTGATGACATATGCTGACGTCACAATGAGCATCAGCCAAACGAAGCCCTTGAAGTGTTTCAAGTATGGTAGTGGTTGCCAGATCGTGACATCATCCACAGGCTGATATTTATTTCTTTTTCTAGAGGAGTATTTTTAAAAACCAAATATTGAGCTTATTGTACATTTTTTCAGAGAAATCGTGAGTGGTTTCATTATTTTTTACTAAAAGTACGCCTATTAACACTAAATTCCAGGATGCAACCAAGGTGCCACATTCCCTTTAACACGCGCACTGGAGGGGGCCTCGGAGGCCCCCCCACCTGTTTTTCCAAGGTGGCCGGAGAACCGCGCGTAGCCGCAAAACGATACTTGGCCACATTTAACAGAATTTAATAGCGCGTCGATTGGTGAAGACTTTTTGAAAATCGGTCGAAAATTTTCTGACTTATAGGCTTTCAAAGTCAGACCTGCATTTTGAGATCGCCGTAAATGCGCGGTCGGACCAGTTAGCTTGCATTGGAGACCGAGTGGTGACGTCATAACTCCATATAACCGGGATTATATGTCAAGGTCACTTCACATGAAAGTCAAAGTCAAGGTCAAAGGTCACAGGTCAAGGTCATATCTGCAATTTCAAGGTCACTGACCACTGTGCGTCCGGCTGAATGACGTTACCTGGTCGACATATATTATGCTATGACGTCATCGATAGGGTACCCCAAAACAAAGGTCAAGGTTAAAGGTCAAGGTCAAAGGTCATTTGCAAAGGTCAATCCTCATTTCCCGCCAAACAGAGGCTATAGTGTTAGTCGAAGTGCACATTATAAGTAGTATACTATATTGCGACCTTTAAGGTCAATGACCTTGAATGGCCTTGACCCAGAAGTTGTGGGGAAGCCTCTTTGAGACCTCTTCTCTATGAACCTTATCCGCCTTTAGCTTATTCCCGCCATTTTCCCGCAGAATCACAGCATTTACCAATCGATCCCCATCATGGCCAATATTTGACCTTTAAGACCTCGTTTGACCTTGAAGATATTGACCTAGGTCAATGAAAATTGGTCATCATGTAGATCACCATAGCCCCCACCCACCTGCCAAGTGGCGTTTTTCTACACCTCTTAGTTTCTGAGATCTAAGGGGGCCTACCAGGCCCCCCTCCAGTGCGCGTTAGTGCCAGACCCCCCTCCAGTGCGGGTGTTAAGGGTTGGACAGGACTGAAGTTCCTGGAAGTGGTAGTAGTAACAGTTCTCATATCTCCGGCTCAAACCAGCCATGTCATCGCTTCAGGTGCTTCCATTGCTGCCCTCGCTCGGCAGTGTGCTGAAGGTGGCCACCGGCGGCGACTAGGGCCGCCAGCGACGACTGGAGGCCCCTGGCCGTCCCCCGCCTGGCTCTCTTCGTTCTCTCGGCCAGCCCACCTGCATAAACGTGCCGACCTACCGGTGACCTGCCGGTGCCGCGGCGTCGGCAGGTCCCCCAGCTCTGCCTAATATTTGGACGGGACTGGCAATTCATGGAGTATCAGTGGTGCGCATAATTCCTGCTCCAGTTCGCCATATCGTCACCTCTGGAATTACTTCCGCTACCGCCTTCGCTCATCAGTATGCTGAAGGCGGCCACCAACGACGGCTGGAGAAACCTGGCTGGCTCCGCCTGGCCCTCTTTGGACGCTTCCAGCAAACCCACCTACATAGTGCCAATCAACAGTAACATACCGCGCCACCCACCGTGGTCGGCTGGGCCTGACTCCTGACTGAACCGCGCCTCACTGTCCGACGGCAGTGAGCGCGTGTTTTCGCCGGCGAAACCGCTGCCATAACCGGCGGCGCGTCGCTCTGCCTGAGCGAACAGCGGCTGGAGCAGCTCCAGCGCGAAATAGGGGACCTCTGCCGGCTAGATCAGTTGCTACTGCACCAGCTGTAGTAGATAAACGACCACAACCAGTAGCCCCAGCGACCGGTGCGTTCTCTCATCAGGGGTAACGATTACGACGCCTCAGCTGACGGGGAGGAGCAGTAACAGCCATACCAAGAGACAGCAGCTGACCTCCGTGTCCGAGCGGCTCTTCGCTGCTCCGGCTCCAGCCTGGGATTCGGTGACAGTGTGTAAATAAATTAAACTTCTTGCTCGGCCCCATCCTTAACACGTATATTTGCGCTATTCTCCTGTTTTCCCCCTCTTGCTCTGTTTTGTCTGTTTGCTGCCTAATTGTTTTGTTCTGTTCTTGTTTTTGGTTTCTTTTGGTTTGTTCCCATTAGTGCCTTAATTTGGTCCCGCCGAATGCATTTTTTCTGTGGTTTAGATATATCCTGCTTTGTTTATGTATGTTTTAGCTAGTTTTGTTTAGTTTTATTTGAATTTTTTTGTTTGTTTTCTTGTTTTTTGGTTTGATTGATTGCTTTGCTCGAATGTTATTGAGTTTGATTAGTTCCTGCTTTGATGTGGTATTTGTCCTTATTTCTAATGTTATTGAGTTTGATTGGTTCCTGCTTTGCTTAGGTATTTGTCCTTATATCTTATATTTGTTCTTGCTTTTAATAACTAAAGGTTTTCTTAGATTTAATATGTTCAACATATGTGGGCCCTCTACGCATCTACTTATAACCTAACCTTATTAATTTTTGTTTTGTGTCCCGTTTTGTTTACTTGGAACTTTATTTTGCTCTTTTAACTGTATTTTTGGCGTTATATTTGTTCATTTTGTTCTCTAACGCTCATCTTACTTTGTTATGTCCTGTCAGTCTTTGTTTTTATTGCTTTTTCTGTTTGTTTTCTCGTTCCATGGTTGCTGATTCTTTGTTAGAATTTTATGATTTGTTCCTTCTGCCTATGCTACACATTTGCTCAATTATAATACTGGTTGCTTACTTCCTTTTGTTTATACTATGTGCCAGTAAAGTTCTATTATATTGCTCTTTGTTCAGTCTTTGCTTTGCTTTGCTTTGCTCATGTCTTCTTTTGCTGGTCTACTCATTTCTTCTGTCCCCTGCTTGTATGTAAAAAATGAAATAAAAAAGCTGATGATGATGACATCTTCTTGGGATAACTTGAAAAGTGTTTGGATTTCTTGAAAAAATTATATTCTCATTATTAAAGGGGCGTGCACGTGTGCACGTGAGGCATGGCTCTAGTGCTGATTGGTACAGTCCAGTTATTTTGCTAGCGCAAATATGCATGCCAAATTCCGGCCAAATCGATCCAGTAGCTCCTCATATATCGAAGAGGCGTGCTTACGTGTGGCACGTGTCGTAGAACCTCAAATTTAACAAATGCTATTGTATTCTTAGAACATCCCAGATATGTGTTTTATATTTCAGTTCGATTAGCTCCATAGTATTTGTTTTTAGTTGTAGCGTAGGTGTGAAACCTGCTCATACCTTTCTCCTGCACCTGTGTGCGAGGGTTCTGACTGACGCTGAAATTGACCTTCCTACTTCCTCGTAACTCACGGCATCGTTGGTCCCTGTATACCAAGTTTGACGTTTTCGGATAAGCAAAAACCGAATGGCAATGACAAACCAAATAACAAATGACTGAAATTTGATGATTTGACTTGCCCCTGTTTTTGCACGTGTCCCGAGCTTCGCCAGAATCCCACCCATCCCTGATGCGTTCAGTCAGTAGTTGTATTGATCAGGCCATAACATGGTGGAGACCCCGTTAAGATGTGTCACCCTTTTGAAGACATAAGCTTTTCGTTAGCGTGTCGGTCGGGCCGGACCGTGTCGCTCATATGTGAAATTTTATCTAAGTGTAGGGAGGCACCTTGCGGGCGCTAGGCACCCGCTCGGTAATGATCAGTGTGCCCTCTCCAACAATTATTGCCTATGATTTTCCATTATTGTGAGCCTCTGACGTTCACGGTTTCATCGGATTAAACAATTGCAGTTTCAGTTTCCATTTATTGTTTACTCCCACTAGCCATCTAAAAGTTTGCATTATAAGTGACACATTGCAAATCCTCAATCAATGCCATCCTTACAGGGGGGAGGAGGGTGGAGGGTTGCGTAGAGACACTAAGGTAATCGGGAAGAGAAGCATGCAAGAAAATGCCGCGACGCTTCTTTATATTTCTTCGCACTTTTAAAGCATTCATTCATTGTCTGTCTTACCCCCCCCAAGCCTTGGCTTGCCCTCCCTACAATTATAGAAACTCATACCATTTCACAGGATAGACTCGTGTTTAAGCTTTGATACCGCGACAATTCCCTGTTTCAGTTACACGAACTATATTTGTGCATATGTCTTCAGCTGTGTTTTAACCTCGCCCCACCGGGGGCCATCGATGGCCCCCCTAAGGTTTTTCGGGATAGCAGAAAAACGACGAGGCGCAGCACCGCGGTTGAGGGCTCTACCTCTCACTGCATCATTTTCCCATCATCCCTGAAATTTTTTACCCCGGGTCACCCAAGGTCAGGTCACCAGACGAGGTCAACCAAGGTCACCTCACTTCACCTTTAGAGCTCTGTAAGAGCTACATTTCAAAGTCGATCGATTTGAAACTTCCTACACTTCATGACCCCTCCAGGGTCTACAAGGTGTATATCCGGAATTTTTCGATTTCGTGCCCTGAGGTCAGGTCACGAGGCGACCTCTCCCCTTGAAAAGCATGGGGAAAAGCTATTTCATGATATAAAAGCCACAAAAATGATTGCAAATACTCAGACTGCTCAGAACAGCGTTTTTGGACACCCTTTCACGGATCCCAGGGGTCATATTTGCCCTTTGACTTTTCCAAGGTCATCCAAGGTCACCATAGGTCAAAAACAGTATTTTGACAATAACTTTGACCTAATTGAGCTAGAGCAGTGAAACAAACACCATCGTGTTTGTCTTGTCACTGGCTTTCATTTGATATACGGCAAGGTCACTTTTGACCTTTCGTGACCTCAGGTCATATTAGGTCACAAGGTGACCTCTGGTGGTCAAACCACTGGCGGGAGGTCTTTACGTTCCACATGGCGGAAAAAGTACTGGCAATTTGCTATCAAATGTACTTTACCAGGCCTCAATAGCTCTAATGACATAAGAGTAATGCCCAGTTTGCTTAATCATTGCATATTTGAGTGAAAATAGCCGATCTTGACCTAATTTGACCTCTGGAGGTCAAACCATTGACCTGAGCACTAAAACATGCGAAGTAATTTCTTACTGAATTCACGCAAGCTTTCTATTGCACTTTGCAGATTTGCGCTAACGCCCATATTTTCGGAGTTAGAGGGGGCCATCGATGGCCCCCCCGGTGGGGCGAAGGTGGCGCCGGACCCCGGTGGGGCGCGGGTTAAAGCATATTTTGTGAAATGTTGATTCCAGCAGGGAATTTTTGGGAGGATTTTTAGCATTTTTAGGGAAGACACACTTTAGATGTAGATGCTGCTAAAGGCAAGGTGGGTTAATTTGTGTATAGCACATACAAACTGAACTTGCACAGCTTCATTGGAAGCTAGATCCCACAACCATTTATAGATTTGCCACCACTAGTCACTGCATCAGGTTCTGGCTCTGTTTTAGCTTGTTGCCGTAAATTCCAAGAAATATATCTGTTGACACCCCAGGCTCTTCTTTCCCACTCTTTAAGTGTGGAGGAGCGTACTAGTTTTTATTTGCAGAAGACGTGCCAAGGAAGTGCGGTACACACAGAGTACATATCGAGGAGGTGCGGTACACCCAGGGTTCATATTGATGAGGGGCGGTACACCGCACAGAGCACGTACCAAGGAGGTGCAATACACACCGAGTAAGTAACGCAAAGGGACGGTACACCCCAAGTAACGGGGGCGGTACACATCCGGTACGTAACGAGAACGGGCGGTACACACCGAGTCCCTGAAAAAGAGAGAAATGAATTTTGAAATACTGACATTTTGCCTCCTTGGCTTCATCAGAGTACATTAAAAAACACAGAAGCAGACAACCACACAAACGTTATTCGACACGGGAAGGACACTTAGTCTAAAGATATGGCGCTCACTTACAAACTTTGACTCTTGAAAAAAACAACTAGGAAAAGGGTTGCTGACTCCATATATTATGGAATGTTGAGTGTTGATAAGTGCTAAAAACTGTTATTGCATCGAATCTAGCCGCATTTACCGGCTACAACTGCTGATTTGAGAATGATAATGACCTTTTCACTCAACAGGGGGAAGGTTAAATCTTTAGACCTCACTATTGATTTTGCCCGACATGTGTTAATCTTTCACAGCTGGGGGCTCCGGTCGGACCAGCACCTCAACGAATGATTGCGAACCAATTTGAATGAGAGACGCATCACTTTGCACACCTCTAGGGCAATCAATTTAACAACTTATGACCAAAGATTGGCATTAGGTCAGATCAGGTCAACGGTATTAGGTTTTTTATAAACCCATGCAAGGCGACTAAGGTCTTCTAAAATAAGACTTCAAAGCCAGGATGTAACTCGGCGTCTAGAGAAGCTACATTAACTTTCTACACATCATTCAAAAGCTTTTGAAAAGAAAAGTACGCATGCTGGCTGGCATATATTTTGAAGTCAGTTCAATACCAAGGTCACAGGAGGTCACCAAATGTCACGGTCTTCAAAGTTGTTTGTGTCTATAACTTTTGAACGAGATAAGATACATCAATAAATTTGGTACCATGGTATTATAGTGACGAGCACGACTCAATAATTCGAATAATGTGCAACATGACCCTGAAATGATCTGAGGTCAAGTTCACTGTGACATTTCAAGGTCGGGGGCCGCGGTAGTGGAGTGGTCAGCGTAGGTAGCTCCAACGCAGCCGACCCGGGTTCAAGGCCCGGCGGTTTCCCTGAACAATGAGCAAGCTGGCTCCCGAGAAACCCTTCCAACAGGGAAAGAGTTGGCGACGCCATATGATCCTGGCAATTGGTGCGTCGATAAGCCCCCAACAATTATTACATTTCAAGGTCATGTTGTATATCACTCAAATCCTTCGGTCAAGGCAAACACATTAATGCCTTTGGTTTTGTTTTTAGGTCTAATGGTTCCCAAGGTATAAAATATTTCCTAAATAGGCCAAATATGGCCCATTTTGGCCCTCTGTGACGTCACGGATCAACGGATAAGGTTCAAACTCGGTTTGAGAGTAGAGCACGGTAAGGTGCTTTCAGCACCGTTTCAATTTTTTCCGTTTTACCTTCGGTTCCCGAGACCGTAGGAGGGGGTCCGATGGAACCCCCAGGCGGTAGCCGATGAGAAGGAGCCAATGCTATGCCGGGTTAGATGCCGGCGGTAGGCGTGTAAGCAAAACATGTATTTTAACTAATATACATCACAGAAAACATAACATAAACAGTTGTATGACGGAGTACCCTGCTTAGCTGCGACGCTTCGGATGCGTACTGATCATGCAGGAAAATTCTAACGGCATTGGTACGTGTTGCCAAAAGTAAACATCCCCATCCTAAAATTATTTAATTTTAGATGCCTTAGTCACCCTTATACAATGGAGACTACGCTTCGGTCAACAGGGCATATTTGCAGATGAAAGATCTTTTTACAGAAGATTGATCTTGATACCATATACCTGGCGGAATCCTGACGCGTGCCGTGATTATAGTAGAGTTCTGTTTCTGTCCTCCGGTTTTCGCCCAAGCAAAGAAGTCAGTAGGGGTTCCATCTAACCATTGGCAGTTCCGTTGTGGAGGGTCACCGTATAAATTACAGATCATACCAATATGCATTGCCTCCTTCTCATGCGGTGAGGTAAAGTTAAAGTACTCTCTGACAAAGCCGGACAAGAACTTGTGTTCGCCGAATGAGTGTAAAGACACGAGGTGAGTATCGCGGTGCAGTATCTGACAGTGGGTCTCGGCATCGTGCCAGGGAATTTTCTGAGGCCGGATACTGTAGCAGGATTTATTGTAGTAGTTGAAGCCCGGCATGCAGCCCTGAAGCTGGCAGGTACTGGTTGCAGGCAGGGCGTCTTCCGGAGTTCCTGTGGAGACACATTGTAGATATTGGATTATAACAATAATGACATTCCTCAGGGCTAACAATTCATTGCATCGTTGTTGCCAAGAGAAAGCATTAGGTGCAGGACACGTGCTTAAAGCCGTATCCGTTCTCCTATTGACTTAATCTGGAATTGCCTCGCCAAAATAAGTTCCACCAAAATGGTCCCATAAAAACCTAGAATTTTCAAATGCATTTTTCCAGCTTGTTCACGCTCTGAAACACAAATCCATATCATAAACATTAAGATCACTTCGCTGGTACCGATTCTGCAGCCTGTCAAAGTCAGAGGACAAAAATGACCCGCTGGGCGTTAATGGGTTAATATGCTGAAATCAGTTGTACATTTAAGTGGGGGCTTATACATGGTTGATCCCATGTTTGTACATACATGTTACATGTTTGTATACATGTTTCTTACATCCCATGTTTGTATACATGTTTGCACCAGTCTCCTGCATTTTGATCTAGTCCTTGAACTTGATCTTTCGTTTTTTTAAACAGGCATTCGCCCATTAAGCAGTCATACACTGAACCACTTACCGGGCTCGCACTTTGAATTCCTCTGTTTATAACTTCCGCTCCGACGAGGATATAACCAGTCGTACCAGTCGTCTGTTCATCTCTCGCCTTGAAACCTATACCAATGAACGATGAAAATTTGAAGCAGATGATTTGGATGAACAATTCTAGTACACATATGTATACCTTTGTCAATATAAATTCCCGTAAATTGTATAGTTATAGCGTTTTCTTTACACTTTACCTAACTCCAAACGAGTTTAGGCCAATATACGTCTGGTGGGGTAATATTTGACCAAAGTCCAAGTTCAGTTATCATAAAAACATCCTCAAAAGTGGCGATATCTACTAGCATCCGTGATTTGAGGCCTGCAACTGCTAAGACGTCAGATTTTCCTGCTGAAGTTCTGCTCTTTAAAGTCTCTCGACCGTCCTAAGGCTTTAAAATAATCTGAAGAGAGAATCCGGGTGCATTTTTGTCTCTTTGGACTTTGGACGATGGTTTTTCTTAGATTAACACGCGCATTGACGGGGGTCTGAGCCACCTTCGCATTGACGGGGGGGCGGGTACCCGCCCCCCTAAGATCTCGAGAACCACGGTAGGTAGCGAAAAACGGTAAACGGCGTTGGGCTGCCCATCCACTTCTCCATCGAAAACATTTGAACCATTTTTTGTCAGGTCACATTTAAGGTCACGAGAGGTCAAAACATGCCCGTCATAGGGATAACATGTAAATTCAGTTTTTCGGCCATTACATCTGAACAAGATAAAGCAAAACGACTTCAACTGTATGAATCCTCTTAGCAAGCCGAATCGAATGATATATAATTTGACCTTGCTAGGTCAAATCAAGGATTTGACCTGACCTGAGGTCAGGTCAGGGGCAAATTATATGAAATGCATATCATTAGAACTGCAAAGCCCAGGCGAGTCTAATGCAGCTAAAATAAATGCTATATCGCCATCCGTTACTGAGTTATTCCGTAAAAACCATTTTTCTCATGCATTTCCAATGGAGAGGTCATGCCTCGTACCTGACCTTAGGTCATCGATATCAAAAATACCGGAACATATTTTAGAGAACTCGGTGGGGCCATTATGTGATATGAGTTTCAATCGGATAAGTTCACCCTGCTCCGACTTATGCTATCTTAAACTTTTTTTTGAGGTCGGGTCACTTGACCTGTACTGGTGACCTGACCTGAGATGACCTAACCTTAAAATTTTCATAGAAGTTGTAAAAATGATGAGGGAAAGGTATACCAAGTACGGTGGCGCTACGCGCCGCCGTTTTTCTACTATCTCCGAAAAACCCGAGGGGGCGGGTAACCACCCCCCCGTCAATGCGCGTGTTAAATGTACTCTACCAAGATTTCTGACGGTAAACGCTGCAAAAGCACGTGCGGAGATTAGCTGGCCTCAACAATTTTTTTAAAGGTTCGGTCCCAGCTTTAAGAGTAAATGGAGCATCTTCCGTCTACTGCAGTGCCGGGCGAGACTCCACCACTGGTAAAGGTGCCACGTGATCCGTATTTGATTCCACTCTATTTTATGACACTTCCAAGTTTTTTTCGAGAAAAAGGCATCCAGGTTATTTTTGATGCGATAAGCAACTATTCACTTCAATAAAAGGAGTGAAATGGTGGTTACCCAAATACGATAGCGATGCTTTTTCTATATGACTTCTTGAGCTATAAATAATTTCTTTGGCACTACGAAAGACAGAAGGCAGTTACCGAGAACGACCCAAAACCACCTAGTTACATTTTTGGAAACATAAGTATAAGAAGTATTGACTATAAGAAAGCATAAGACGAAGCTATTTTGAACATTCGACTAGTATACTGGAAAATGAGTTTTACTGCCTTAGCTCTGTCGGGCACTTGCCGAAAACGACTGGAAACCGCTTCGTATTTTTAAATCAGATTAATATATGAATTGACTTAAACAGTTATAAAAATGAACCGATTTTGAGCATGCAAAGATTATAGTTGGGAATAGAGTCTCAAAAGTGGTGGTTTCAACAGCTGCAAATTCATGCAACTGCTGGTTCATGTTTGACAATTGGGGGTCCCAAGCCTAGAGTTCTATAGCCTTGTGTAAATAAGCATTTAAGTTGTAACATGGAGTTGATACAATATGGAGATAAATCTCTATGAACGTTTACATTACAGAAAACGAACGGAGTTTCGCAGAATCTGGCAGTGACGGTGCTGCATCACTTTGGTAAGCCAGGAACCCACAAGCTTCATTGATAAAAATTGTATAGGTAAAACGCCTTGCAATAAACTAACTAACTCATTAACATAACATTATAATGTGTTGTTACGTCATAACAATTACTCCCAGGTTCTGCAGACTAGTTTTGAAATGACGAATGCGTTATAACTCCCAGGTTGGACCAAGGCCTTTAAATGTAGAGGTAGAACGCTCCACTCTAAAAAAATGGCAACCTCTGTTTTACGTTTGTGACGTCATCAATTGCTCTCGAGGTGGAGCCACCTATTGATTCAATGTAAATCGGCTACGGATCGCGGGGTGTTCGTACGGTTTCAAGATGCATCTGGCGAGGGATAGAACCAGGATCATTTATTCCACGTCCACAAAAAACTGTATAATTGCCCCTAACGCGAAACTTTTTTACGGAGCCTTGTCTTCTAAAGTACATAGCGACAATGCGTTGCTAAGCATTTCTAGGCGATCGCTGACGTCATCGCCGTGGTGAATGCCAGATTTGCGGTTGCCATTTTTGGCCTATTCTAAAAAGCCGGAGCGCAGCCTCCTGGGTTGGACTATCCGGTGGTATTTTCTGTCCTTTTCGTTAAGATTACTGTGACGTCACATGTTTCAACTACGTCCGCGGTGGCCACGAAGTGACCTGGAGCCAAGACCGCTCCATATGCGAGTATCAAACCTTGGAGTGTTGTGGGCGCATGTTAAGAGACGTTCTGTGGATTTCGAACCGGGTGTGTGGGCTGCGCCGTTTGTGCATGACACGTACTTAAAACGGTTCACGTTCCCTCAGTGACCTGACACGCAATGGCCGATTTAAGCATTCAGAAAAGCGAAAATCGAGCCGAGACTTGCGGTCGCGCCAGTTGTACCAGAAGAAGCCGTTCTTGAAAGTATGAGCCTTGAGCATAGCATTAGATTTTTGTTATACTGTGAATGTCAAACTGAGTGCGCGCGTGCCGCATGGCGATGGGGGCGGGGGTTTCTCCAGAATGAGGATAGGGGTCTCAAATAGTGGCATTGAATGAGTAAATGTTGTAAGGACACGAAACTGGCGTAATTAAATGCACCGTAATGACTTAAGCACTCCGGTGTGAGCTATGCAAAAGTAGTTCTATTTAATAATGAATTACGCACAACACAAAAAATCAGAATTGGGTGTGTAGCTCGAAAGTAATTAATTCGCCATAGGGGTTATCTTGGTGTCCCTCCGTGATATGCCCACCTGCTGCAGAACTTCGAATCTATCACTTTCAATCTATATTCACAGCCCAAAAACGGATTATAGGCGCTTTAACCAGCGAATGTCTGATGGTTTTCAGTTTTATCTAGTTTCATCCAGTTTCATCCCGTTTCATAAAAGAAATATGCCATTTCACCGGGCGCTCCTCTCCAGAGTAATAGACCACCGATGTGTTTTTTCTTTTATACCTTAGAAATACTGGCTCAAAATTGTTTAATGCCACCTACTGAGTTATTAAGATTTAGCCGAACTTCATACAAATGGTCCGAAAAAAACTAATAAGGATTGTGTGTGTTTCCATCCCATGCCCTGTCATTACCGAAATAAAGCAAAGTAAGATTATTCCGGCGAATGCTAACCGACAAGAATGCAACATCTACAGCATAGTTGATGACTTTCTAAGAACTTTTTTTAGCCTGCATAAACATGTTTTGAGTTTTTTTTCTGATCGGCTGGCAATATCTGGCTTGCTATAATGACAAGTTGGCAGTTCACCAATACACAATCACATATGTAATCAGCGTCTTTGCTTTATTTCGGTAATGACAGGGCATGGGATGGAAACACACTCAATCCTTATAAGTTTTTTTCGGACCATTTGTATGAAGTTCGGCTAAATCTTAATAACTCAGTAGGTGGCATTAAACAATTTTGAGCCAGTATTTCTAAGGTATAAAAGAAAAAACACATCGGTCGTCTATTACTCTGGAGAGGAGCGCCCAGTGAAATGGCATATTTCTTTTATGAAACGGGATGAAACTGGATGAAACTAGATAAAAGTGAGATCCATCACACCTTCGCGGGTTAAAGCGCCTATAATCCGTTTTTGAGCTGTGAATATAGATTGAAAGTGATAGATTCGAAGTTCTGCAGCAGGTGGGCATATCACGGAGGGACACCAAGATAACCCCTATGGCGAATTAATTACTTTCGAGGTACACACCCAATTCTGATTTTTTGTGTTGTGCGTAATTCATTATTAAATAGAACTACTTTTGCATAGATCACACCGGAGTGCTTAAGTCATTACGGTGCATTTAATTGCGCCAGTTTCGTGTCCTTACAACATTTACTCATTCAATGCCACTATTTGAGACCCCTATCCTCATTCTGGAGAAACCCCCGTCCCCATCGCCATGCGGCACGCGCGCAATCAGTTTGACATTCACAGTATAACAAAAATCTAATGCTATGCTCAAGGCTCATACTTTCAAGAACGGCTTCTTCTGGTACAACTGGCGCGACCGCAAGTCTCGGCTCGATTTTCGCTTTTCTGAATGCTTAAATCGGCCATTGCGTGTCAGGTCACTGAGGGAACGTGAACCGTTTTAAGTACGTGTCATGCACAAACGGCGCAGCCCACACACCCGGTTCGAAATGCACAGAACGTCTCTTAACATGCGCCCACAACACTCCAAGGTTTGATACTCGCATATGGAGCGGTCTTGGCTCCAGGTCACTTCGTGGCCACCGCGGACGTAGTTGGAAACATGTGACGTCACAGTAATCTTAACGAGAAGGACAGAAAATACCACCGGATAGTCCAACCCAGGAGGCTGCGCTCCGGCTTTTTAGAATAGGCCAAAAATGGCAACCGCAAATCTGGCATTCACCACGGCGATGACGTCAGCGATCGCCTAGAAATGCTTAGCAACGCATTGCCGCTATGTACTTTAGAAGACAGGGCTCAGTAAAAAAAGTTTCGCGTTAGGGGAAATTATACTGTTTTTTGTGGACGTGGAATAAATGATCCTGGTTCTATCCCTCGCCAGATGCATCTTGAAACCGTACGAACACCCCGCAATCCGTAGCCGATTTACATTGAATGAATAGGTGGCTCCACCTCGAGAGCAATTGATGACGTCACAAACGTAAAACAGAGGTTGCCATTTTTTGAGAGTGGAGCGTTCTACCTCTACATTTAAAGGCCTTGGTCCAACCTGGGAGTTATAACACATTCGCCATTTCAAAACTAGTCTGCAGAACCTGGGAGTAATTGTTATGACGTAACAACACATTATAATGTTATGTTAATGAGTTAGTTAGTTTATTGCAAGGAGTTTTACCTATACAATTTTTATCAATGAAGCTTGTGGGTTCCTGGCTTACCAAAGTGATGCAGCACCGTCACTGCCAAATTCTGCGAAACTCCAGTCGTTTTTTGTAATATAAACGTTCTTAGAGACTTATCTCCATATTGTATCAACTCCATGTTACAACTTAAATGCTTATTTACACAAGGCTATAGAACTCTAGGCTTGGGACCCCCAATTGTCAAACATGAACCAGCAGTTGCATGAATTTGCAGCTGTTGAAACCACCACTTTTGAGACTCTATTCCCAACTATAATCTTTGCATGCTCAAAGTCGGTTCATTTTTATAACTGTTTAAGTCAATTCATATATTAATCTGATTTAAAAATACGAAGCGGTTTCCAGTCGTTTTCGGCAAGTGCCCAACAGAGCTAGGGCAGTAAAACTCATTTTCCAGTATACTAATCGAATGTTCAAAATAGCTTCGTCTTATGCTTTCTTATAGTCAATACTTCTTATACTTATGTTTCCAAAAATGTAACTATGTGGTTTTGGGTCGTTCTCGGTAACTGCCTTCTGTCTTTGTAGTGCCAAAGAAATTATTTATAGGTCAAGAAGTCATATAGAAAAAGCATCGCTATCGTATTTAGGTAGCCACCATTTTACTCCTTTTATTGAAGTGAATAGTTGCTTATCGCATCAAAAATAACCTGGATGCCTTTTTCTCGAAAAAAACTTGGAAGTGTCATAAAATAGAGTGGAATCAAATACGGATCACGTGGCACCTTTACCAGTGGTGGAGTCTCGCCCGGCTCTGCAGTAGACGGAAGGTGCTCCATTTACTCTTGAAGCTGGGACTGAACCTTTAAAAAAATTGTTGAGGCCAGCTAATCTCCGCACGTGCTTTTGCAGCGTTTACCGTCAGAAATCTTGGTAGAGTACATTTAACACGCGCATTGACGGGGGGGGTACCCGCCCCCCTCGAGTTTTTCGGAGATAGTAGAAAAACGGCGGCGCGTAGCGCCACCGTACTTGGTATACCTTTCCCTCATCATTTTTACAACTTCTATGAAAATTTTAAGGTTAGGTCATCTCAGGTCAGGTCACCAGTACAGGTCAAGTGACCCGACCTCAAAAAAAAAAGTTTAAGATAGCATAAGTCGGAGCAGGGTGAACGTATCCGATTGAAACTCATATCACATAATGGCCCCACCGAGTTTTCTAAAATATGTTCCGGTATTTTTGATATCGATGACCTAAGGTCAGGTACGAGGCATGACCTCTCCATTGGAAATACATGAGAAAAATGGTTTTTACGGAATAACTCAGTAACGGATGGCGATATAGCATTTATTTTAGGTGCATTAGACTCGCCTGGGCTTTGCAGTTCTAATGATATGCATTTAATATAATTTGACCCTGACCTGACCTCAGGTCAGGTCAAATCCTTGATTTGACCTAGCAAGGTCAAATTATATTTCATTCGATTCGGCTTGCTAAGAGGATTCATACAGTTGAAGCCGTTTTGCTCTATCTTTACTTGTTCAGATGTAATGGCCGAAAAACTGAATTTACATGTTATCCCTATGACGGGCATGTTTTGACCTCTCGTGACCTTAAATGTGACCTGACAAAAAATGGTTCAAATGTTTTCGATGGAGAAGTGGATGGGCAGCCCAACGCCGTTTACCGTTTTTCGCTACCTACCGTGGTTCTCGAGATCTTAGGGGGGGGGTACCCGCCCCACCCGTCAATGCGAAGGTGGCTCAGACCCCCGTCAATGCGCGTGCTAATCTAAGAAAAACCATCGTCCAAAGTCCAAAGAGACAAAAATGCACCCAGATTTTCTCTTCAGATTATTTTCAAACCTTAGGACGGTCGAGAGATTTTAAAGAGCAGAACTTCAGCAGGAAAATCTGACGTCTTAGCAGTTGCAGGCCTCAAATCACGTATGCTAGTAGATATCGCCACTTTTGAGGATGTTTTTTCATGGACTAAACTGAACTTGGACTTTGGTCAAATACTACCCCACCAGACGTATATTGGCCTAAACTCGTTTGGAATTAGGTAATGTGTAAAGAAAATGCTATAACTATACAATTTACGGGAATTTATATTGACAAAGGTATACATATGTGTACTAGAATTGTTCATCCAAATCATCTGCTTCAAATTTTCATCGTTCATTGGTATAGGTTTCAAGGCGAGAGATTAACAGACGACTGGTTATAACCTCGTCGGAGCGAAAGTTATAAACTGAGGAACTCAAAGTGCGAGCCCGGTAAGTGGTTCAGTGTATGACTGCTTAATGGGCGAATGCCTGTTTAAAAAAACGAAAGATCAAGTTCAAGGACTAGATCAAAATGCAAGAGACGGGTGCAAACATGTATACAAACATGGGATGTAAGAAACATGTATACAAACATGTAACATGTATGTGCAAACATGGGATCAACCATGTATAAGCCCCCACTTTAATGTACAACTGATTTCAGCATACTAAGCGCTTATCCGTCAGGCGCTAGCCTGTTAGAATTCGTTTCTTCATAGTCCCATGATTCATTCAGACAGATCGAACTCACGAACAATAGCTACCCAGTGAGAACATCATACGGATGAAAGATTCAGGCTATTCTTCATACGTTTTTGTTTTGTTTGTAAACCATGAAAATAATCGCATTTTTCGTTCTATGAAACTAATTGCAACAAAAAGCAGATCACCAGTAACCTCGTTTTCGGCATTTTGCTCCACAACCGCACGGTTATGTCAATCTAGGCCAAGGCCTGGGATAGGCACCTAAAAATGTTCTGTCATTGACTCAAAATCAGAAACATGTCAAGTTCCACGGCACGTGCAACCGGAAGTAGACACGAAAATTCGCCCTTCCGTCTTATTTGTTCGAGAATATGGCGACATAAATCACCTGTCTGGGTGGTGGCGCTGGCGTTGTAGGCGATAGCGCCGCACCTTTTCTCCCGTGCACACCGCAAACCACACTGCAGGGGAGTTTTTGTTTCAACGCTCCGGATAAACTCTGGACTGCTTTCCTCCTGAAAGTGAAGAACCAGGTTAGCTGGATCCGGGGATAAGCATGCAGTCATCGAAGAAAATATACAAACTAGCGAGGCATGGGAATAAATAGTAGCATTTTGTGCAAGGTTTGCAGCCTCCTCCCCCGAGCTTGAACGCTGAGGAGAAAAGGAAGGAGATGAAAAGGAGGTTCGTCACGCAAGGGGCACCACCAGTTTCCTCCCCTGTCTGCTTTTTCATTGGCGTGACCTCGCAAAGGGCAGCGATTTGCAACGGAAGAAGGATAATTTGGGTCTTCACCATGCTAGAAATAGTAACTAGCCATTGTGTAATTACTGCTTATTCGAGAACTGATGAAGCTGTACTCAAATGTATGTGGAACTGTTCTAGCATTAACTCCTTCAGCGACCAGAAGATGGAGGCCAGAAGCTGACAGAGAAACTACTACTAAATATCGACAGTAGCATACTCGCTGAAAGATATTGTTCTAGCATTGACTCAGTGTTGCATTTTCCGGCATTTTGTTTTAAAAGCGCATGAAATTGATAGATCGTAAAAAATAATCCCAGCTAAACTTTCTCATTCAGCCCCAGCGCTGCCTCTAGCACTACATGCACAGTTCCTATATTCATAATTCGCAGTGGAGCGATCTTATCTATGGATGGTGTCTCTACGAATGACTTGGCATGGCTGAGCGTCTGAAGTGTGTCTGGACAGTTCGCTCAGATATTTGATCTTATATACCCAATTTGGTTGGAGAATAAACACTACCCAACAGTCGATTTAAAACAGTGTTGTTTTGCAATAGCTCTTACCGTCAAAGTTACGACGAACATGTACTTTTCCATCAGCGCGGCATCGCAAAGGACTGCGATTTGCAATGAAAGAAAGATAATCAGTATTTTCATCATGCTCAAAATTGTGCAACCTTTTCTCGAGCTCCAACACTGAAACGAGTAGAGAATTATTACTTAGCAGAATGGAAGGTTTGGTTTTCTTAAACGAACATGCAGAGACAGTGCCACCACAAGGGGCCTAGCGACTCGTCGCCCCCCTCCCCGACATGGAAAACTGGGGGATCCCCCGTTTTGACTGCCTGGCTATTTTCCAAAGTTTTTTTCGTTTTATACCGATAATATCTGAAAATGCACAAATTTAAGGACAAAAGTAAACTGCCCTTTGGCATTTACAAATAGTTGTGGCTTGATTTAATGATTACAACAAAAAACTATGCAGATGACTCCAGGCTACCAGATAGCTTATTGTATTGATTTACTAGACAGAACGGGACAGCTGAGTCTAATTCATAGGCAACACAATCATAAAATCATTAAGCTTTTCAAAAGCTTCCAGAGATATCGAATACTAAGACAGGTCTAACTTCTCTGGTTACATATTCGTTATTCATAACCATAAAATCTACCAACCACTAGCTACTTGTTCCATCCTAAACAGTAACTACGTCTATCTAAAAACGTTATCTACCGACTCAGAGACACAATCCCACAAAAACCACGAGTGACCTCTGCGAAAGTTCGATGTCAACTGACTGCTTCCTCGCTTTTTTAGCTTACTTCTATAACACTCACACCTCAAGTGTAAATTTGAGTCGATGTATTTCGCTGTGATGATGTCTTTATCGAGTTGAAAAACAGTTCGCGAGTACTTTGTAGTCGCTCATGCGTTGTTCAAATATCCGAGCAATAGAGCCAATAATGACTGTACATACTGAGGGTCAGATTCGTTAGCTGTCGTTCCTGCGGCGATACTGCGTCTAATCATCCAAGTAAGCCCGTGGTTAGTTTTCCAGTCAGCGTTTGGAAAGACAATGCACCCGGTAGTTGCACTTTGATGATGTTTTCATCACTCTGCTCAAACAAAATGGCAATGCACTCAGAACTGTTTGTTCAACGGAAAGGAAAGCGAGACCATGTTTACCAAAATAGCGAATCTTCACGCTGGCGGTGGCCTTGGCCTCGGTGACACGCGGCCTGGTGGGACGACAGCCTCTGACATTGAGCTGTTTCATAAAATCCAACGCCGGGGCTTAAGCACTACCTAACTGAGACTGTACGAGGGAGATGTGAGAGAAGTATGGCTGAGGCTGGCATGTTCCGGATCTATGGAATACCGGATATGTGTATTTCACGTGATGATTTAAAATGTTCCCAATAAGAAAACAAAAGCACAATTTATGGCGACACAAAATGCATTGATAATGCCTCATTCACAATATCGGGGTAGATGTATGTGATGGCATTATACAACACCGCAGCTGCCGGCTGAGTCTGCTGATGGATGGGAGTAGGATTTCCGCTTAGCTGCATCACTCATTGGCAGTTGATTAGGGGAAGGAGCGTTTGCCCCCATCTTTGAGGGGGGCCCAATGGGTGCGGCACACATTATTACATCAGGCTCATTGTGACTTCAAAAGCCCTATAAAATGGAGCTCTTATTACTAGCTAAGGACTCTGCCAGCTCACTGACAGGAGACCCACCAGCTTTCTGGCTAGGTCATCTAGGGTGTCCCAAAATTAGCAAAGTTTTAAAAGTTGGCGTTTACCTTTCTTTTTCCCGTTGAGTGTGACCCGAAACGAAATTGTGCAAGAAATCAGGCATTTAAATTCATATTTGACCCCAGTGCAAATCGCTTGAAGTTATTCCCATAGCTCCCTATGGAGACTGCAACGCTTGAACACGAACTATTTCGGTATTTCCATCGTAATGCGGGACTACAGCGTAGTGTGTCTTATATTTTCTTCTCTTTTTGGCTATGTTTTGTAAGAGCTATCTTTTATCTATTGTTTACATGGCATTCAGACTCATTTCCACTACAATTAGGTACTTCACGTTCTTCGTTTTACATAGAACCATATTGTGTTATAAGGTACACAACCCTGATCCGAATATCTGGTTGTTTTTCCTTGTATGGTCAGGCAAAACACTGTTTTATAACATTATTATTGATCCCTAGACTAGAAAGACACACACGCTATTCAATATGGAACAAAGGTCCATTGCTACATATAAACATCATTCTGGAGGGTACCTGCCCAGAGATGTACGCTAGAACTGATTTCCTAGTGTCGGGAAACGGCTTGTGGCAATGCTCTGCAACTTGCAGTAGGTGCTGATGGCCAGTGGTGGATGGGGGAAATGCATTGCCTCCCAAACAGAAAATCTGGGGGCAATACTAAGGTTGCACCCCTCCCCAAAGCTGTCGACCTCGTTTTTTGCCCGGACTCATTTTTAGTCTACAAGCAAGGTTTTGGTGCTTGAACTCTCAACTTTAAACCCAGCCACCCAACTTCAGAGCAAAAATTGAGCCCTGGATAGCAAAACAACCATATTGTGGCTACAGCTTTGACCTGGTGACGTTTTTTTAATCGGCTTATCGACTCTTCAGCTTACCCCCACAGCTTACCCCTTAGTTAAATTGTGGTATGCTATCACCGCGTGACGTTTTTTTCTCATCGACTTTGGCTTGTCCCCAAACCTGCCGGCTAAATCCGCCACTGCTGTCGGCTCTCCTCATTCTTAGTAAGGCAGCCGATATAGTAATTTATCAGCCTAGCCCCCTCTCTGCTGCGTTGTTCGCCAACTGCAGGTTTCGTATGAAGGCCTCCAGCCTATCGTTACCTGGGATACCGTCCCATGGCGGGCACTCAGCCAGAAATGACGTGTCAACCGACAGGCTTTCAAACATGGGATGGGACTGCGCGCCCACAAACATATCCAGTGACAGATCCTCCATGCCTTAAAGGGAATGTGGCACCTTCATAACGTGATTTTAACTGAGATAGCCAAGTTGTAAAGCAAGTCGGAAAACCCAGTACTGCCACCCGGTGTTGGACGCTGTTGTATCAAAGGAAATCACCTGGACATTGTCCTTGAGGGGTACATTTCCGGTAGTTTTTAGCTTTTCTCAACAGAAATTTTGAGTTTCAGGACAGATGATATATTGAGTACCGGGTTTTCCGACTTGCTTTACAGCTTAGCTAACTCAGTTAAAATCACGTTATGAAGGTGCCACATTCCCTTTAAGGCATGGAGGATCTGTCGCTGGATAAGTTTGTGGGCGCGCAGTCCCATCCCATGTTTGAAAGCCGGTCGGTTGACACGTCATTTCTGGCTGAGTGCCCGCCATGGGACGGTATCCCAGGTTACGATAGGCTGGAGGCCTTCATACGAAACCTGCAGTTGGCGAACAACCCAGCATAGAGAGAGGCTAGGCTGATAAATTACTATATCGGCTGCCTTACTAAGAATGAGGAGAGCCGACAGCAGTGGTGGATTTAGCCGGCAGGTTTGGGGACAAGCCAAAGTTGATGAGGAAAAAACGTCACGCGGTGATAGCATACCACAATTTAACTAAACGGTAAGCTGTGGGGGTAAGCAAGATAACGATGTCGATGTCAAGATGTCAAGATGTCGATAAGCAGAATAAAAAAACGTCACCGGGTCAAAGTTGTAGCCACAACATGCTTGTTTTGCTATCCAGGGCTCAATTTTTGCACTGAAGTTGGGTGGCTGTGTTTAAAGTTGAGAGTTCAAGCACCAAAACCTTGCTTGTAGACTAAAAATGAGTCCGGGCAAAAACGAGGCCGACAGCTTTGGGGAGGGGGGATGCAACCATAGTATTGCCCCTAGATTTTGTTTGGGAGGAATGTATTTCCCCCTCATCCACCACTGGCCAGCAGCACCTACTGCAAGTCGTAGAGCATTGCCACAAGCCGTTTCCCGACACTAGGAAATCAGTTCTGGCGTACACCTCTGGCCAGGGACCCTCCAGAAGGATGTTCATATGTAGCAATGGACTTTTGTTCCATATTGAATAACGTGTATATGTCTTGAAATTCTAGTCTAAGGATCAATGATAATGTTTATAAAACAGTGTTTGGTCTGACCATACAAGGCAAAACAACCAGTTATTCGGATCAGGGTTGTGTACCTTATAACACAATATGGTTCTATGTAAAACGAAGAACGAGAAGTTCCTAATTGTAGTGGAAATAAGTCTGAATACGATGTAAACAATAGATAAAAGATAATTCTTACAAAAAATAGCCAAAAAGAGAAGAAAATATAAGACACACTAAGCTGTAGTCCCGCATTACGATGGAAATACCGAAATACTTCGTGTTCAAGCGTTGCAGTCTCCATAGAGAGCTATGGGTAAAACTTCAAGCGATTTGCGCTGGGGTCAAATATTCATTCAAATTTATTATTAATATAGTTGCACGTAACAAATTTTTAAATAATACACACAAATTACTAACCTCACCCACCACAATTGATCTATTTCCAAATATCTTCAGTAAATCCATCACTATTGTTCCGCATTCCATACGCCACACGCCGCGGCTTCAGCAGTCAGCGGGGATTTGGGGTCGAGAGCATGAATTATTTCAGTCTGGGGCGACTTTTGTGATATTTAATACTTTAAACATGTGTTTAGATTGTAAATGCGTAGACACATCAGCTCATCTTCATGTTTTGTGTTTTATACATATATTACCACCGTTTTAGAGTCACGTCTCGATTTGTATTAGAACCTTTATGCTTACCCAGTGGATTTATCATTGCATTATTAAAAATAAATAAATAAATAAAAAAAAATAAAGCCTGATTTTTTGCACAATTTCGTTTCAGGTCACACTCAACGGGAAAAAGAAAGGTAAACACCAACTTTTAAAACTTTGTTAATTCTGGGACACCCTAAGTCATTATACACTTCCCGGCTAGGGACCTCACTAGGTTCCTGCTGGTACTCAGTAACATCCCTGTTAGAGTCCCCATAACCTTTTTGGCTACATTGGCGGACGCAGGGGGAGGGGCATTCCGGCCATGGCCCCCCAAAGCGCTACAGGGGACCAAACTACCTTTTGGCCCCCAAAACGCCGGAAATTTTTCGAAAAAAGGTGTTAACACTAGGTCTGTAGAGCAAAAAATCTTCGCTCCCAGCCCCCCCCGAGAGCGATTATGTACTTGGAGAGGTAGCTTATACTAGGTCTGCCGAGCACTGAAAAAAGGTGCTTACACTAGGTCTGTAGAGCAAAAAAATCTTGTCTCCCACCCGCCCCTGGAGGAGAGGCAGACTTGGGTTTGGCCCCCCCCAAAACTCGGGCCTGCGTCCGCCCCTGCTTGGCTATGGCCGACCAGTTTTCTAACTTGAAACTCAGCTAGCAGGAATGGTTCTGGTTTCAGGGCCCATAATCTCGGGCCCGTAACCCGTCTGACCGGAGGGTCACACGCACGGAAGGGCTCACTTAAAGTGAGGAATTATACTCGGGGCCCAAGCCACTAAGCCATGAGTTTAAAGGACTGTAAATGGCAGGCTTCAGCACCAGGGCATTTGCAAGGGCCTGCAGACAGGAGGTTGGTGGGGGCACTTTGAACAAAAACATCATTCGACAGACCAGACTTGCTAAAAACACACGGGTACTATGGCCTCTTGCAAAAAACTTAGGAGGGTCCAGTGTGAATAAAATTATTCATTCAAGTAACCATGTCTAGTCAAGCGGCCTTCCAGTTGGCATAAGGGACCAGGACCAGGGTCCCTGCTGGAGGGGCCTCCCAAGCCGGGAAGTTGGTGGGGCCCTTAAAAGAGCCCCATTGACCAAGCCTTGCAGGGCTAAGAGTATATGAATTTACCCGTTAAAGTAACGCTTTTTGGTCGGTTGACCGCATCAGGTTTCCGGCTTGGGGGCCCACGGGCTTGGATGTCTCCATTAAGCTGACTTTCTCTGATCGGATAGGTATGGAATTGGGAAATAAAGAGCGTTTTACTCTTCGAGATGAAACACAAATATATCAGTGGTCATATTAAGCTTCACATTCCAGAAAACAACCGTTTCCCGCCTTAAATTAATGAAATCAAAGCAAAGAACTTTCCTCTACAATCATAGGTCATCAAAGCAACAATTTGCATCGTCAACAGTAGGGCGGATTAAGACTTAATATTCGGAGTCAATCACTGAACTTTTGCTGTGCAGTAAGCCGGAATACAATGCCCATTCAATTGCCTACCCCCCTTTAGGCGTCGGGATGGGGCGGGAGGCAGGGAAGACTGTACACGAACTTTTCGTTTAAACAAGTCCCGACTTCAGCCAAGTTGGGAATACATGGAAAATTTTGAAACCAGCCAGTGCAAAAGGCAAGCATAGGCCCCAATGCCAGACACTTTGTTTCTAGAGCAGGATTTTTCTCAGAAGCTTAAAGATTTAAAGCTTAAAGTCTCCTCACCTTTATTGCCGGTGGTGATGGCTATGCGCGCTGCACCCGGGCAACACGTCCAAACAAATCTCCTCAGCAGCGATTGTTTTTGTGTGGGGATTCCCTCTGTCGCTGAGGGGGCCCTATTGTCCAGGGGCCAAGAGAAATACCTGCCCCCCAACCGAAAATAGAATCCGCCACCAAAGTTTTCGTGGTGTCTGATAGAACCTGTGCTATGCCCCTGCTGCATATTTGAGGAGAATTCGACCTCTGCGTGAAGGGATTGGGAGGTCCAAGCTACGGTATCGCTAAATGTATCTGACTCCAGGGATACATTTTTGTGTCAAAATAAACCAACGGCTTTAGTGATCCGATACTAATAGTGGACAGAGACTGTCTGTGTATTAACACGCGCCCCGCTGGGGTCCCTAGCATGATGCACCCCGCCGGGGGGCGTTTTTCGCCCCCTCCGTATCTCGCTCCCCACGAAAGCTAAAGGAAAATTACGGACGGCGTTCGAAAGCTCTTGACAAGAAAAATATATTTTATACGAAGGATTTTTATGTCAGGTCAATATTGAGGTCAGCATAGGTCAAAGAAGGTTCCATAGGCTTACAATAGAGCAGTGAACGTTTTTCTCTCTAGATCTACCCTCAGGGGAGATTGAGCAAATCATTATGCATCATTGGATTTCTCCTCTCATTGCAGCGAATCGGATGATGTATAATATGACCTTGCTAGGTCAAATAGTGAAAATGGCCTAACCTCGAGCTAGGTCAGGGTCACAGAGTGACCTGGTATGGTCATGTTGCATATCAATCGACTCCCCGTCACATATTAGCACAATGAGAAGCAAAATGCAAGACAATGCAATAAGACAATGCAAGCAAAATGGGAGCTTTATTTGATTTCAGTGAGAAGTTATTGGCAAAACAATCACTCTATGCTCCCGTGACCTGATATGACCTTTGAGAGGTTAGATGCTCAAAAACTTAACTTAATTTGTCAAGATCATGGTAAGAATAGATGGTTTGAGGATTTTCAGCTTATCTGTCCAGTATTTACTGAAAACGAGCCCATTCTATTTTTCACCATAGACTGAAATGGGGTGACCAAAAAATTGACCCCATCTTAGGTCAACAATGTCAAAATTCTGAGACAGCAGATTTATAGGCCCTAATGACCTTGTCATATTGTGGGATTTTCAAACTGATCGGTTGGCTGATGTTCCTTCGGCGCCGCTTCAAACTCGTGATTTTGGGTTTTGAGGTCGGGTCACTTGACCTTGAATAGCTCCTTGACCTGACATGACCTTAACTCAACAATTTGGTCAGATATGTAAAATTAATGAGGAATAAGGTACTGTAAGTTTCGTTGTTCTGCGTCTCTTCATTTTTGAGCTATCTGGGGAAAACCAGGAGGGGGGAATTTCACCCCCAGCAGGGCGCGTGTTAAGTGATTTTGACATGTTTGAGTGATATATATCACCTCATAATGACACAAATTTACGTACTATTTTAAAAATCATAGGCCACCAGAGATTTTCGATCACAGAGAACTCACTGTCATTTACTGTGGCATTCTAAATTCTCAGTTTCCACATAATTCCGCTGGCATATTTGAATTTTCCCCTACCCGGTAGGGCTATGGTGTAAAATACATCATGTAGAATGATAGCTGATCCATTTTGAAGAGAAGTATACCATTCAGATTCATGATAATGATATATTAGGGATCAGTTTCTTAGCTTGCTTATACCTTGCGGACTATCTCCTGCGTCAAATACTTATATCCATGGGTTTACAATTTGATAAAAGAGTTCTAGGAGGTAAAAACTTCAACTACAGTGACAGGCCCCATCACTTGGTTGTGGAATATCATGGTGGCATCTATTTATTGCACTTGAAATTGTATGTATTCTAAGCGACAGTTCATCTGCTCTGAACATTGTGGACGTTGTTTCAGGCTCTATTGCAATCGAACTACA
The DNA here is from genome assembly GCA_034440635.1 of Lepas anatifera. NCBI lineage: Eukaryota > Metazoa > Arthropoda > Thecostraca > Lepadidae > Lepas > Lepas anatifera. Next base: position 1,508,180 of record JAOTON010000214.1, on the reverse strand, counting down.
AAGTCACTCAGACGGTAACAAAGAGCTAAACAGAAATGTCCGGGTCCTCACCAACTTCACCTACTCTAATAGTTCGACTGAACAATGGCTCTTAAGCTGCCACTACGAACGGGCAAGTAGCAGCAGACGGCCTGCCAGTACATTTGCATGTTGCAACGACCAGATTGTGTGTGCGACAACAACTTGCCACTGAGTGTGACCGCAATCGACTTGATGTAGCACCGATCCATCATTCTCTAAGACTAAAAATGCGTGTTTAATCTGCTAACCCCTGCAAAAATCTAGGGCGAGCATGAGTGCAAACATGTACTGTTGTCTGCTATCGCAGGAAAGCTTCCACACATTCAAGTTCCTTCAGCTAAGAACTTGTTAGAAAGCAAGCTGCTACAACGGTCGCTCAAATTTACGAGCAAGCAGTCCATTTGGCATCATTTTGAAATATGTATTGTCCGTTTATGATCCTTCCGTTTACTATTCTCTCTCATCTTCGTCACATTCCACGCCAATACTGCCTGTAATTGGGCCAGTGTGCCTGTTGGGAGTGGCCCTAATAAATTTAAAATTAAATTAAAATTAAAAACCTCTGGGGTACATCTCCTCCACGCTTATTGAGTCAGTGTAAGACGAGTTGTTGTTTTATAAAACATGCACAGTACATACCTTGGTCTTGGTGATCTCCTCAGGACAATTTAATGAACGACATCATTCTTCCACTGCGCAGTGCTATTTATCATTCGGATACAGTTCAGCACACGATTTACAAAGGTATCTGGAGGATTCAAAGGTATTTACAGTCAAATCACAAACAGCTGAAAGATGTCATACCAGTTGTGTCTAGTGGGCAAAACTTCGGCTCCGGTTCATGTCTAGGAAATTCTCACGTTTGGGTGGAGAGAGCAGTGCAATGGCTAGGTCACCCACTCCAAACTTGCAGGAAATAAAACCAGTAAAACACCTGTATGTACGAACACTGAACGGCCACCTGATATCGAAAATTGGAAGATGGAACAATAATGGACTAGTATTTTATGCTGGACCCCTAAGAGCGTGATCGTTTAATGCGCGGCAATGACTTCGCTTAACACCCGCACTGGAGAGGTGTCTGGCACCAACGCGCACTGGAGGAGGGCCTCCGAGTCCCCCTCCAGTGCGCGTGTTAAATTATTCGCAGGTTGAGCTTACGTTGAAATATTTTGATAAATACGTGAGTGAAGTCCAAATTACGTTAGCATTGTCACATTACTTTAGCCATCTAATCACTAATTAGCCCGGCGTTTCACTTTGGCAGGTTCATCAGGGACTCAGATGTGTAGAATCGAATCCAAAACATAATTCAAACGCAATTCAAAGGCACACAACACACACAGACAAATAGCACGTCCAATCACTTCACACGTGCAATTCAAGCCTCATATGTACATACAAACTCCAGGCGTATCAACACCAAGTTTGTATTGTACACTTGTAATTATTAGTCATTAACATTGCAACTGCTAAAATTATGTCGTGTTCCCCGCCGTACTCTTATAACGTGACGGCAAAAAGAGGAAACGTTACTATTACGGCGAAGGAAATACGAGAGCCGGTCTTCCCCATCAATCTTAGAGCGAGCAGCTCTACATATAGCTAGCCTGTACGCGCAACAATGGAGTAGGGAACCTGGAAATCGATGACATTCATAGTGAGGTACATTGACGCGGGAGGAAATATTTAAGAAAATAAGTTAAAGTTCAAGCAAATAATTAATGATAATAATTAATGGGTTTTAACGACGCACTAACTGCTAGGGTCATACGGCGTCGCCAACTCCCACCCTGTTAGAAGAAGGGATTTTGGGGATCAGATCGACTTATTCAGAGGCTCCGCCGGGAATTGAACCCGGGACCAGTGGCTTAGAAGACAAAAGTGCTATCCACTAAGCCACCTCATCCCCCTCAAGCGAATGAAATGGTGATCTGGAAACAGATACTAACGTCTACGATATCAAAACAAATATGAAGCCGAACACCGCCACAGTCCTATCCTCATCCTCATCATTATCCTTTAACTACCCGGAGGCAGCAAGCGCATGCGCCTCGGGCAGCAGCGACCCCTCCAGGTAGCATCCTACCTCCGTTTATCCTCATCCATCCTAATCCCCACCTTCTCCTTCCATAGTTTTCATTACTCCACGTCCATTACGACTGCGCTTGAAAAGTCACCGTTTGTGTGGAAGTGTTGGTAACAAACACAGATACAATACACACAATAGGACGTATGAACACTGTACCCGAGCGGAAGGCCGCAGTCAGTCCCGATCCTACGCCAGAGTCTAGCTGGGTCCCGCTGAACAGACTGCGGTGGCGCCCATCGCGCTGCAGTTTGGGTTACTTTCGTCCAAAGCACCAACTGGTCACGACTTCCAACTCGCAATAGGATGTGATTTAAACGTCTTTCGAGCACATGTTTAAAAATATCGTTGCATTGATTGTTATTGTTTTCCAGAGCCCTTTAACACCTTCTACCATTTTTTCAATCGATAAAAAAATTGAAGGGGGTGAGGGGCCGCTAGCTGGTGTTGGATGAGCTGGAAATGACACAGCAATAACCATGGCACACCTAAAATAAAGAGACAGAAGTTTGGGCCAATTCCCCTTCCAACTCCATTCCCCGTGCGACTTCCACCCATACTTTTACTGAGGTTAAATTTTTCCTCACCAGTAGACTGCGGGAGCGGATAGATTATAAAACCCAGTCACTTAACAGCAAGGCCGTCAGTTCCTCCGCTAAAATCGGTGTCGCTGCCTGCATCAACAGTTTGTCTCACTGAAAGCCGTGCAGAGCCCACCGCATTCTCACTCAGTTTAGACTGTTGTATCTGCGACCCAAAACGTCACTCGTTCCGAGAAAAGGGAGCGCAAGCTCAAAGAAGGGGAATAGTCCGGTCCTCGTCACATTTCTCCTTCGAACGTCATTTGTTGGCAGTCTTTGTTTTCAACCGTTCTGAAGTGCTACAGCCAGCCACGAACCCCATTAGATGTTAACAATGCTGTGCAACTAGAAAGCAGGATAGCGTATATCAATGAGATTGCATCTATCAATCAATATCAATCAATTACATATATCAATGAGAGGAGTTGGAAGGGATGCCCCAAAGGAACCAGACTTAACCAGTAAGGGAACATGTTCAGGGTAGAACCCAAGTCTATGCGCTGAGACGAATCATGCAGGCTTGAGAGGTAATACATGGTGCATTCTGCTTTCATTATTTTATATTTCTGGAACCGATACATACGGTTCCATTTGGTTCAGGCACGGTGGCATTTGGTTCAGGCACTATGTGAAGCGTGCGTATCCCTAAGAATGTGCCGTATATAACTATTTCTGTTCGTGCTTGTATCCTTTGAGGATGCGGCGGTAAAACCGGCTGGTTTATTTTTGTAGGAGGAATCAACACTATATGACCGAAATTATGTTGGAAAAGCAGAATAATACTTATTGAAAGTTTTAGTGCTACGCAAAGCCAAAGGTTGTATTTGTTGTAGACGGTTTCAGGGCCATCTCGGTCCCATTATCAAGTAGAAAAGAACAAGATAAAATCACACACAATACAAGTTATATAAAACGAATTTCAGTAAACTCGATGGAACATGGAACAATCTTTGTCGTGCTACTAGTTGTTTAAATATTCGACATCATGACGCGTAGTGTTTTCCTCCATGGTGCTCATTGTCGCTTGAGTAGGTCGAGCCAGCCTTGGTACAATACGTATTTGCCTATATTTCTGTTTAGTTTTTCTCTTGCTGTTGTTTGAATTTGGATGGCTTCTTTAATTTGGCGTTGTTTTTGTTCTGGATTCGAAAGTGATCATTTTGGCGTCCCAATCAATAGTGTGTCCGGTTTCGTACGAATGTTCGGCTGTGGTTTCTGGTTGTCGGTCGGTTAGGGTCATCTCTCTAGGGCTTTTAGAGACTTTTTGTGTTCAGCAGTCCTAACCGACATCATTCTCCCGCTTTCTCCTATATAAATTTTTGCTGCAATCCGTGCACTCCATTTGGTAGATGGGACCAGGTTTCTTCGCAAATGGAATTTTGTCCTTAGGTTTAACCAAAAGTTGCCTGAGAGTTTTTGCGGCTTAAAGTACGTTCTAATCTTGTATTTTGCGCATACTCTTCTTATCTGTTCCGATGTTCCTTCTTGATATGGTATTACAAGGCTCTTCATTCGTTCTTCAGCGTTGGTGGCTTGGGTGTCTGGTTTTTCATGGTTAGGTCCATTGCATCTCTTAACTCTCTTGATTTGCGAGTTCACGAACTCTTCTGGATAGTTATTATCCTCCAGCATAGATCTGATGTGTTTGAGCTCTTTCTCACGTGCTGTCACCTCTTCGCAAACGTTGAAAGCCCGCTGGGCTAGTGTTTGCACCACCGTTCTTTTGAGCCTGTGGATGGTGGCTCAGGTAGTTTAGGTATTGACCGCTTGTAGTCGTTTTGTAGTAAACCTCCGTTGTAATGCGTCCTTCCGGTGAACGGGATAGAGTCATGTCCAAGAAGGGCAGCCGTCCTTCCTTTTCCGTTTCCACCGTGAACTTTATGGATGGATAAAAGGAGTTCAAGTGTTTAAGAAAAGGTTCGATATCTCCAGCGGGCATCGAAGCGAGTATGTCATCCATATATCGATGCCAGATGTAAGGTGGTTTTGGATAGGACATGATGGCTTCTTCTTCCAGATGTTCCATGAAGATATTTGCTACCGCCAGAGCCACTGGAGAACCCATCGGAGCCCCAAACAATTGTTGGAAGAATTCTCCGTTGAACTGGAAAAACGTAGTTCTGAGGATGAAGTTCAACAGGCTTGAAATATCACCAGGTGTCAATGTAGTTCGTTCCGCGAGAGTCTCGTCATTTTCCAGAGCGCTCTGTACCTGGGATGTTACCACATCGAGAGGACACTTGTGAACAGAGCAGACACATCGAATGATACCAGTGCCGCGCTAACTCCAGCACAGATATCCCTTCTGAACAAAGGACTTAATTTTGCGATCACACCCAAAAAGACACCACTGATGAATTTCATCCCAGAGATAGAAGCAGTATGCGACCAAATGCCCAAAACTGAAGCAGATCAACTACGAATCGAGACACACAGGATATTGACCCACCCACCGAATATGAAAACGAACGTGTCACGAGATGAGTGGCAAGGATTGAAAGAATTGCGAGACAATGAAAACATTCTGATCCTTCCAGCAGACAAAGGACGTAAAGTGTGTGTCATTGATAAAACCGCATACATCGACAAGGCCACTACTCTTCTCTCGGATGAGCAAACATACAAACAAGTCAAAGCTGATCCTACCAACAGCGTGAATACAAAACTGATTGACCAACTGAAACGACTGAAGAAAACGAGACGCATGGACGACAAAACGTATTGGAGGCTACACCCAGGAAGCAAAGGCTCGGCAACTCTTCCCAGATTTTATGGACTGCCAAAAATACATAAACCTGACTCACCTCTCCGGCCAATCATATCAGTTGTTGGCTCTTCCACCTATGCTGCAGCAAGGCACATCAGCACCCTACTGTCCCCATTGATCGGACAGTCTCACAGACACGTAGTAAACTCCAAGGAACTCTCAGCCATTCTCCGCTACACAACGGTCCCAGAAAATCATATACTGGTATCATTCGATGTGTCTGCTCTGTTCACAAGTGTCCCTCTCGATGTGGTAACATCCCAGGTACAGAGCGCTCTGGAAAATGACGAGACTCTCGCGGAACGAACTACATTGACACCTGGTGATATTTCAAGCCTGTTGAACTTCATCCTCAGAACTACGTTTTCCAGTTCAACGGAGAATTCTTCCAACAATTGTTTGGGGCTCCGATGGGTTCTCCAGTGGCTCCGGCGGTAGCAAATATCTTCATGGAACATCTGGAAGAAGAAGCCATCATGTCCTATCCAAAACCACCTTACATCTGGCATCGATATATGGATGACATACTCGCTTCGATGCCCGCTGGAGATATCGAACCTTTTCTTAAACACTTGAACTCCTTTTATCCATCCATAAAGTTCACGGTGGAAACGGAAAAGGAAGGAAGGCTGCCCTTCTTGGACATGACTCTATCCCGTTCACCGGAAGGACGCATTACAACGGAGGTTTACTACAAAACGACTACAAGCGGTCAATACCTAAACTACCTGAGCCACCATCCACAGGCTCACAAAAGAACAGTGGTGCAAACACTAGCCCAGCGGGCTTTCAACGTTTGCGAAGAGGTGACAGCACGTGAAAAGAGCTCAAACACATCAGATCTATGCTGGAGGATAATAACTATCCAGAAGAGTTCGTGAACTCGCAAATCAAGAGAGTTAAGAGATGCAATGGACCTAACCATGAAAAACCAGACACCCAAGCCACCAACGCTGAAGAACGAATGAAGACCCTTGTAATACCATATCAAGAAGGAACATCGGAAAAGATAAGAAGAGTATGCGCAAAATACAAGATTAGAACGTACTTTAAGCCGCAAAAACTCTCAGGCAACTTTTGGTTAAACCCAAGGACAAAATTCCATTTGCGAAGAAACCTGGTCCCATCTACCAAATGGATTGCACGGATTGCAGCAAAAATTTATATAGGAGAAAGCGGGAGAATGATGTCGGTTAGGACTGCTGAACACAAAAGTCTCTAAAAGCCCTGAGGAGATGACCTAACCGACCGACAACCAGAAACCACAGCCGAACATTCGTACGAAACCGGACACACTATTGATTGGGACGCCAAAGTGATCACTTTCGAATCCAGAACAAAACAACGCCAAATTAAAGAAGCCATCAAATTCAAACAACAGCAAGAAAAACTAAACAGAAATATAGGCAAATACGTATTGTACCAAGGCTGGCTCGACCTACTCAAGCGACAATGAGCACCATGGAGGAAAACACTCACGCGTCATGATGTCGAATATTTAAACAACTAGTAGCACGACAAAGATTGTTCCATGTTCCATCGAGTTTACTGAAATTCGTTTTATATAACTATGTAATATGTGTGTGATTTTATCTTGTTCTTTTTACTTGATAATGGGACCGAGATGGCTGAAACCGGTCGTATAACAAATACAACCTTTGGCTTTGCGTAGCACTAAAACTTTCAATAATATCGTTCACCAAAGCCACGAACCAAACAGAGAATAATACTTGTTCAACAAATCCGATGCGGGTTATGTGGCTGTTGAAGCTGGGCAGTGTCAAACAAAGGCAAAAGAACAGTGCTGTGTAGCGTTAAAATCAAACGGTATTGGCATGTGCTGCCAAAAGCGGACATCCCAATACTAAGATAATTTCATTTTAGATGCCTTAGTCACCCTCATACCAGTGGGCGAGTTCAGATCATAGAACAAACTTACAGACATAGCCGTTGTAAGTGGAGCGGGGGATTATGTCGATCTCGTACTTTCACCTTGTGAAACAGCAGAGTCCTTCCAAGTTTTCAATGCCCGACCTATGATTTCTTATTTTCTTATCATTATACACGCGAGCTTACGCACCGGACTACTGTTTAATTTTGACCTCGACACATCCTCCCCTCCCTCTCCTCCCCTCCCCTCCCCCGTAGAAGCTAGGATGGAGATGTCCTTCCGCCCAGAAAAAAACTGTTTCTACGCCCCAGCCTACAGGGTATATTTGCAAATGAAAGGTCTTTGTTCAGGAGTGTCATCTTGATACCATACGCCTGGCGGAATCCTGACGCGTGCTTTGATTTGAGGAGCGTCCAGTTTCTGTCCTCCGACCTTCGCCCAAGCGAAGAAGTCAGTAGGGGGTTCCATCTGTCCATTGGCAGCTCTGTTGTGGAGGGTTGCCATGTGAGCTACAGCTCATACCAGTAAACAGTGTCTTCTTCACATTCGGGTCGTTGAAGAACTCTTTGACAAAGCCGGACAAAAAATCGTGTTCACCAGATGAGTGTAAAGACACGAGGTGAGTGTTGGGGTACAGTCCCTGACAGTGGTTCTCGGCAGGGGTCCAGAGAATTTCCTGAGGCTGGATACTGTAGCAGGATTTATTGTAGTACTTGAAGCCCGGTATGCAGCCCTGAAGCTGGCAGGTACTGGTTGCAGGCACGGCGTCTTCCGGAGTTCCTGTGGAGACAGGTGGTAGGTATGGGATCCATAACAATCGGGGCACTTTACAGGGCTAACACTTAATTGCATCGTTGTGATTTAAACAGAAAGGTGTTAGCCTGGCATTACTTGGTGAATGTGATGAGATGTTCTCCCCCCCCTCCACTCCACCTCCCCCAGCTTGAGATTTCTGGATAAGTCAGTGTTGTGCTTCCGCAGATGCGGAAATTGATTTAAAAACTTCGCCTCGTTAGGTGAACATCGATTTTTGTTAGGTCACGGAGCTATGATTTCGTTTCGGATCGGAAAATAATGTTATCGATGTTCTTTCTGATGCATCAGTCTTAACTTTATGTCATGGTTGCAGGATAAATTGTTCAGGGACATTTGAAGGCTCTCGGTGAGATACATTCTCACACGCATGTAGAAGAAATTATACGGAGTCTGATCTTCTGTGGAAGAAGCGGTCGCGTAAAAATGCACGTGGCAGAGTGACAGGGGCTGAAATGTGATGCCGTGTCCTAACCGAGACATCGGGGACGGTCGGCGGCAGTTAAAGAGCGGTCATTTACCTGTCTCCTGGAGTTTGGGCCGGAAGAAGAAAGGTTCAACTATGGTATCAATCTGGCGGATTAAGTTGTGACGAACTGTTTTTTACCAATAATCAAAACTTTGCTAGCATCAATCATATTAAAAGGACGGTTTAGGAGAAAAAGGTAATAATGCCCAGTTTCCAGAGTTGTGCGACTCGTGAGTTAGAGTCGAAGTTTAACTCAAATTCCGACTCGTTCATTTCTAAATTGATTTGAGTTGAGTCGAAAAAAATTAGATAGATGAGTTGAGTTGAGTTGAGCCAGTTCACACCACGGCAATGAGTTGAGTTGAGTTGAGTTGTGAAGACAGCGAGTCAAAATGAGTTGACGAAAAAAGTTGACTCAGTATGTAATATGTTGAATAAGTTTGAATTTGCCTGCCTTTTGCAAGCCTCATTTGAATACCTTTTCCTCCGGTGTTTCAATTGTTTCAATCAAAGTTTTAATTTGTTTCGATGTATCAAATTAATTATACGGTTCAATTGATTATTTTAAAGGGCCATCCGGTGTGGAGAAACCCCTAGGCATAACACAAATAATACATATGCTCGAAAAATTAAACAGGCTCCTATCTCTGGCCTTGTCTTAAATATTTTAAGAGGTTAACGGACTGCAAAATGCATTTCAAATATCTAAAAAAGCTCCTTATCATCAATGTTCAGTATTACTTCTTTTCAACCACCACTCACGGTTAGTAGAGACACTCAAACGTTCCACCACCACTCCAATAAAAGAATAAGCACAGTCAAGAATGCGCCATTGCTGTCTTTGAAGAACACATTTAGTCAATGATAGGCTCAAGCTAAAATAGTTTCAGGGTAAAACAGTGTAGAAGTCACGTGATAATTCATAAAGTGATGTGAATATTTCTCAGCTACATACGATATTGTTTATTTTGTCTTAACACTCAGCACAGGCCCCCAAGGTTCGAAGCAAAAAACAGGCCACACCGCGGTTGAGAGCCACCTCCACTGCATCATTTTCCCATCATCCCTGAAATTTTACCCCGGGTCACCCAAGATCAGGTCACCAGACGAGGTCAACCAAGGTCACCTCACTTCACTTTAGAGCCTGTAAGAGCTACATTTAAAGTCGATCGATTTGAAACTTCCTACACTTCAACCCCTCCAGGGTCTACAAGGTGATATCCGGGATTTTATTTGTGCCGAGGTCAGGTCACGAGGCGACCCTCCCATTGGAAAAGCTGGGGAAAAGCTGTTTCATGATATAAAGCCACAAAAATGATTGCAAATACTCAGACTGCCAGAACAACGTTTTGGACACTCTTTCACGGATCCCAGGGGTCATATTTGCCCTTGACTTTTCCAAGATCATCCAAGTCACCGGAGGTCAAAAACAGTATTTTGACAATAACTTTGACCTAATTAAGCTAGAGCGGTGAAACAAACACCATCGTGTTTGTCTTGTCACTGGCTTTCATTTGATATACGGCAAGTCACTTTTGACCTTCGTGACCTCAGGTCATATTAGGTCACGAGGTGACCTCTGGCGGTCAAACCACTGGCGGGAGGTCTTACGTTCCACATAGCGGAAAATACGGCAATTGCCATCAAATTTACTTTACCAGGCATCAATAGCTCTAATGACATAAGAGTTATGCCCAGTTTCCTAATCATTGCATATTTGAGAAAATAGCCGATCTTGACCTAATTTGACCTCTGAGGTCAAACCATGACCTGAGCACTAAAACATACGAAGTAATTCTTACTGAATTCACGCGAGCTTTCATTGCACTTGCAGATTTACGCTAACGCCCATATTTTCGGAGTTAGAGGGGGGCCATCGATGGCCCCCCGGTGGGCAGGTGGCGCCGACCCCGGTGGGGCGCGGGTTAAATCCGACGTCTGCAGCTGCTGCTTTAATTTTGCCTTTTAACACGCGCATTGACGGGGGTCTGAGCCACCTTCGCATTGACGGGGGGCGGGTACCCGCCCCCTAAGATCTCGAGAACCACGGTAGGTAGCGAAAAACGGTAAACGGCGTTGGGCTGCCCATCCACTTCTCCATCGAAAACATATGAACCATTTTTTTGTCAGGTCACATTTAAGGTCACGAGAGGTCAAAACATGCCTCTCATAGAGATAACATGTAAATTCAGTTTTTTCGGCCATTACATCTGAACAAGTAAAGATAGAGCAAAACAACTTGAACTATATGAATCCTCTTAGCAAGCCGAATCGAATGATATATAATTTGACCTTGCTAGGTTAAATCAAGGTTTTGACCTGACCTGAGTTCAGGTCAGGGTCAAATTATATAAAATGCATATCATTAGAACCGCAAGGCCCAGGCGAGTCTAATGCAGCTAAAATAAATGCTCTATCACCATCCGTTACTGAGTTATTCCGTAAAAACTATTTTTCCCATGTATTTCCAATGGAGAGGTCATGCCTCGCACCTGACCTTAGGTCATCGATATCAAAAATACCGGAGCATATTTTAGAGAACTCGGTGGGGCCATTATGTGATATGAGTTTCAATCGGATAAGTTCACCCTGCTCCGACTTATGCTATCTTAAACTTTTTTTGAGGTCGGGTCACTTGACCTGTACTGGTGACCTGACATGAGATGACCTAACCTTAAAATTTTCACAGAAGTTGTAAAAATGATGAGGGGAAAGGTATACCAAGTACGGCGGCGCTACGCGCCGCCGTTTTTCTACTATCTCCGAAAAACCCGAGGGGAGCGGATACCCGCCCCCGTCAATGCGCGTGTTAACCCCCGGGTGGGGGTCTTTTAGACCCCCTCGGTTTTCCGAAGTGACCAAAAACGGCGCGCGCGCGCCAAACTGGGTCTAGCTGTTCCTTCATCATTTTACATCTTCCTGAAAATTTTGGCTCAAGGTCATATCAGGTCAGGTCACCAGGTCAGGTGAAGTGACCTCACCTCAAAAATACTTAGGACGGCATAACTAAAAGAAGGGTTGATCGATGAAGTGAAACTCATACCACATCTTGGGCCCACCAGGAGCTACAACATTTGTTCCGGGATTTTGATATTGGTGACCTAAGGTCATGTGCAGAGCATGACCTTCCCATTGACAATGCATGGGAAAATCACGAAATGAGCTTTTCTCACTTATGGATGGAATCAACTTCAAACACCGGTTGCGACTTGCTCTTAGCCCATTTCTGAAGCTGATACCAAAATTTTGACTTGTGACCTTTAAAAGGTCACCTTAGGTCAAATAAGCATTTTGGTGTTTTTCTCTATAAATTTTGAATAAACTAAGATAGACCTTTTATTTTGTCACCAAAGTGTTTGTATAGTCACTGGAAGTCAAATGATATACATCATGACTATACCAGGTCAAGTTGGGTCAGACCGTTGACCTGGGTCAGGTCAAATTCTTAAATTTGACCTGGCATAGCAATATCACATATCATTCGATTTGTATTGACGAGAGGATTGCAATGGTGCATCAACTATGGCTGTATCTTGTTTGGTTTGGAAGCTATTAGCGAAAAGTAAACCCCCTTATGCATGGGTGGCTATGGACATTCCCAAGAATATGCCCAATATTTAGTGACCTGTAGCTCCGTAGGCTTTGACCTGACACGAAAATGAATGCCACTGTAATGAAAGCGCATCTCAAGAGCTTGAATGGTGTTAGAAAAATGTTTCTAGCTATCATAGTTTCTGAGATATAGGAGGTTTTCTTAGTACACCCTCATATTAGCGATTTTGACCTATTTTGACCTCTGGTGACCTTGATATTGACCTGACAAAAAAATGACCGAAGCATTTTCGATATCATTTTCGAAGAGCTTCGATTGCCGTCTTGAAATTTTTCTAGCTCTCTTAGTTTTGAGATCGTGGGGGTCTTTTAGCCCCCCCCACCAGGGCGAAGGTGGCTCGTACCCGCCACCGGGGCAAGGGTTAAAAGCAGTTCTTACTATAAGCATAGAAAAGGGTGAACTCTGATTTGACAAAATATTGAAATACCATTGATATGCGCGAATCAGACGAATTATTTCTTGCTACTGGTTTTGTCTGATCGTTGTCTGTATTTTATTTGGCAGGCCGTATACATTGGCAATTTTCTATCAAACTGTGATGCCATTTTTGAAGTGTGCTAGGTATGTGCGTGCTGTATTGGAGATTTTCAAGCTGAAAACTGTATTGGGTTTAAAAATATGAATGTATTAAATGCAACACGATGATGAAATTTCCATTTCTATTGTCCTATGTCATATATTGATATGGTATACTATTCCCTAGGTTATGCTGTAGTTCTTAGAATCTGCTATTGCAGCTAGGTACTCTAGTAATTATAGCTTAAATTTTGGTTCAGCTCATGCCTTAGGAATGTTTCATTTAGCAAAGTTATCTAGCATTGTGCTTTAACAGAAACAAAAAGCAATATCCATATCATCCTTGAAAATATAGTTTAGATCATGTTTTATAGCTTGGACCTTTTCTGATAGCATAGATCTAATATATGTATTTCCCTATGCTGATGTAACTTTAACCCATTTAAGTTCCTTTCCATTCCATGTACCTGGTTAAACATGCAAGGCTTCTTTAAAACAAAAAATCATCCCAACATGTTGTGGCAGCTTTATCTGGCATTGACAGTCTGGGAGAATACAAAATAAGTCCATGGCTCCTGGCTATAATTAATTCTTAATTTTTCAATTAATTAATCTTCCATCGATTAATCTTCAGTTTCCTGTATGGCATTCTGTACAGCTTGTCTTTTAGTGGTTTATTGATTTGTTTATTTGTTATTATTATTTATTTATATTATTTATCATTTATTTATATATCTTGAAACCGAGTCGAAGTTCGAGTTGAGTTGAGTCGTGAGTTGAGTCGGAGTTGAGTCGGGATGATTCAACCTTGATTAGGAGTTCAGTCGGCCCAATGAACTCTTGCAAATGACTTGAGTCAGAGTTGTGTCGACCACTTGCAGCACAAGAGTTGAGTTGAGTCGACTGAAGAAAATTCTGAAACGCACAACTCTGCCAGTTTCCATAGATTCCATAGACGCGTTGCGACAGTGCGTTTCGTGTCCTAACCGAAAATACCGGTTGTTGCGGCAGATCGACGGCATGCGACGCATTGCGTTTCGGTTAGGACACCAGGGTTAAAGTTACTGTTTGATTATAAGGTCTTGCCCTCTAGTTCAAGTCATTCAAGATCTGTCCTACTTCTAGTACCGACAATCTGGGTCAGAAGACCATCTTATTTATTCATGTATTTATTGCACGTAGTCTGGTTCCTCCACTCTAAATAGGAATATTTAGGAACCATCGTCATACAAACTATACAGAAGTAATGGTCAAAACACAAAATCATGACCTATGCGAAATAAAGTCATGAAACAGTTGGGCATGGTAGCGATAGATGAGGTGATAAGTTTTGCGGCACACGTTATGATGGTTTTATATAAAATTGCAAGGCGAGGATGATGGTGCACCTGACGTTATTTATTTTTTGGGTCATGCACACGTTGAAATAATCAATCAGTTGCGCCACGGAGAGCCATCCCAGCTCATGCATTATATCAGAAATATAGTAAAATTGTATTCTTCCGGATACACAACAAGCAGAGAAGTTTAAGACCTTCTGAAGATAGTTCTCACTGCCATAGACTTGGATGCATTATCTAATGTAGAATAAGACTATGCGTCGATCAAACGAGGTACTATGCATGGGCATTTGGCAATTCTATGAGTATTCAAAGACAACGCTTAGATATCATTTTAACATATTGGTCCCATTACAGATAAGAGTCCGTAATAACACCCAAGTCTCTGATGGAGTTTGAACATTCAATTTTCTCACACCTAATCCTAATTTTGACACGTTCATCAATACGATCAAGTTGGCGTCTGTCACTGCACAGCAACAACTCAGTCTTGGCAGCATTCGCCATCTTCCCGTGCTGTAAAAACCATGTGCCAAGTGTTTAAATTATTTCCGAGTTAATAATTTTTAGCCAATAAAATGTAATAGGTGTTGTCGAATAAAATTCCAAATCAAAATTCCAACTGAAAAATAAAGGGGAATTGGATATGGTCACCCATTTCTCCTCCACCGTCTTTTAAACCATGTAAGTTGCCGCCTGATTTTCCGTTAACCCTCGCCCCACCGGGAGCCATCGATGGCCCCCTAAGGTTTTCCGGGATAGCAGAAAAACGAAGAGGCGCAGCGCCGCGGTTGAGGGCTCTACCTCTCACTGCATCATTTTCCCACCATCCCTGAAATTGTTTACCCCGGGTCACCCAAGGTCAGGTCACCAGACGAGGTCAACCAAGGTCACCGCACTTCAACTTTAGAGCTCTGTAAGAGCTACATTTCGAAGTCGATCAATTTGAAACTTCCTACATTTCATGACCCTTCCAGGATCGACAACGTGTATATCCGTGATTTTTCGATTTCGTGCCCTGAGGTCAGGTCACGAGGCGACCTCTCCCATTGAAAAAGCATGGGGAAAAGCCGTCTTATGATCTAAAAGTCACAAAAGCGATTGAAAATGCTAAGCTTGATCAGAAAAGCGTTCTTAGACACCCTTTCACGGATTCCATGGGACATATTTTCCCTTTGACCTCTCCAAGGTCATCCAAGGTCACCAGGGGTCAAAAACAGTATTTTGACAATAACTTTTGACCTAATTAAGCTAGAGCGCTGAAACAAACACCATCGTGTTTGTCTCGTCACTGGCTTTCATTTGATATACAGCAAGGTCACTTTTTGACCTTTCGTGACCTCAGGTCATCTTAGGTCACGATTTGACCTCTGGAGGTCAAACCACTGGCGGAAGGTCTTTATGTTTCACATACCGGAAAAAGGACTGACAATTTCCTATCAAATGTACTTTACCAGATCTCAATAGCTCTAATGGCACAAGAGTTATGCTCAGTTTGCTTAAGCATTGCATATTTGAGTGAAAATAGCCGATCTTGACCTAATTTGACCTCTGGAGGTCAAACCATTGACCTGAGCACTAAAACATGTGAAGTAATTTCTTACTGAATTCACGCGAGGTTTCTATTGCACTTTGTAGATTTGCGCTAACGCCCATATTTTCGGAGTTAGAGGGGGCCCATCGATGGCCCCCGGTGGGGCGAAGGTGGCGCTAAACCCCCGGTGGGGCGCGGGTTAAAGGTAAATACAAATCTGCCGCACCTTGAGCTGCCAGATTGCTACCAAAGCTCAACTGTATGACAAAGGACAACATTAGGAAGACAGATTCCTTCAGACACATTAGGTTAGACACACATTCAGACACATTTGGTTAGGAAGACACATTCCCTCATAATTACCAGAGCAAGCAAAGAAGCTGCATCGCTATTAAAATTCATTTTTTCCGGTTGTATAGTGTTCAGTGATTTCTTTTGAGTATTCCCATAGCCTTTTTCAAAATGAGGCATCTAGTTACTTGCAGGAAGTTTTGACAATCTAATTTTTTTACACGAAACTGACGGGTTCCTGGATTACGAAAGTCACGCGACAAGCTACATTTACACGAGTAGCGGTATTGGGTGACATATGGCGGCCTGCTTTTGCTTAGGTGATATCGCAGATATGCAACGTCCCTGATAGTAGCCATTTCATAAATGTCAGGTAACCTCAATGCATATGCCCACTTTCATAACTGTCCACGAAGGGGGAAGGCAAATTAACTTTTCGGGGTCCATTGGTCCGGAAATATTTTCACTTCAATCCCTACCTTTGCCGCTGATCGCTACCGCACGACCAAACCATGACAATGGGGTCTGGGTGGCGCAGTCCGTTAGCGCGTGCGCTAGGCTCGGCATATGACATTCTGTGTGTGCAGGGTGTCGTGGGTTCGAACCCACCCAGAGGCAGGATTTGGCGCTCTGCCCTGCCTCAAACCTAGCTCATTCCCTTCCCCCTCCGACGTCATATGACCACAGCAGTTGGTGCGTTGTTAAACCCGCAAAGAATTATTACAGACCAGGATAATTGCCACCCTACCGTCCCTCGGTCGCGCTGACGAGCCCGGTCTGTGTCAGAGACTGTACACTGGTTACGACGCGCGCCGCTGTTGCCAAGCGCGAGCAGAAAAGCGTAAACATCTCACGTAAATTCACTTATACAAAAAGTTCGAAAGCTATCTACTTTCTGTTCGTTGATAATTATTACAAACGCACATGAGAACAGATACGCAGAGTATTATCTTCTGGAGGGTCAACTAGCGGTAGGCATTCGCGTGGGAACAGCGGGGGGAGGAGAACATACCTGCTGTCGGCAATGTACAGTTAATGTACCGCTGTTTCAACACATGAAGGGCTTATGCGGCAAGTGATAACCTGTCAAAATTCGTTTTTCATAGTCCCATAATTCATTCAGACGGATTGAACTTATGAACAATAGTAAGCCAGCGAGCGCATTTTTACTTATGACAGATTCAAACCATTTTTTCATACTTTTCCATTTATTTGTACGCCATGAAGAATAATATAGACTTGTTTGGATGAATTGAACTAATTGCAACAAAAAAACATATCACCAGAAACTTTGTTGTCGGCATTGCTGCATAGACATAGGTAATGCCGATCAGCATGTCAAAATATACCATAAAGGATTCGAAATCAGAAATAATAGCACGTTCCACAACACGTGCAACAAGAAGTAGACGGAAAGATTCGACCTTCCGTCTTATTTGTCCGAGAATATGGCGGCATAAATCACCTGTCTGGGTGGTGGCGCTGGCGTTGTACGCAATGGCGCCGCATCTTTTCTCCAGAGCACACCTCATACCACACTGCAGAGGAGTTTTCGTTTCAACGCTCCTGATGAACTTGGTGTCAATTTCCTCCTGAAAGTGAAGATCCAGGTTAGCTGGATTTACTGATATGCCTGCACTCATTGAAGAAAATATACACAAAGGCGAGGTATGGGAATAAAAAGTTGTTATTCACAATGCAATTATTGCTCATTCGAAAACTGATGAGGCTGAACTTGGATTTGTATGAAAGTGCTCTGAAAATGACCTCTGCCAGGGCACAGTAGGAACGTTTCCAGTTTTAGCCTGAATTTATTCCTAACTACAGAATACACGAGTGAATTTTCTTAAGTAGCTGGGAATCAGTTGACTAGTGATTAAAGGACACCATTTCACACTGTACTCAAATTTGGACTTAACACACGCAGAGGAGGTGGTTCTAAAGTGCCCCCAAAATCATTTTCCAAATTAGCCCAATAATTTTTCGGAGCCCAAAACGTTATTTAGATAGATTTTTTTGGAAATTTATTTGTCAATCGATTAGTGAAAAAGTTAAAGATATCCAAAAATTGTTTGGCTTATCGTCTTTAAAGGGAATGTGGCACCTTCTCAACGTGATTTTAACTGAGATAGCCAAGTTGTAAAGCAGGTCGGAAAACCCGGTACTCCATATTTCATTTGACTTGGAACTCGATATTTCCGTAGAAAAAGCTAAAACCTACCTGACACCAGCCCCCCTCAGCCCCCCGTCGCCGGCGGCCATTGTTGTGAGCTGCTGGTGTGACGATATATGCTGACTTCACGATGAGCATCAGCCAATCGAAACCCTTGAAGCGTTTCAAGTATGGTAGTGGTGCCAGATTGTGACATCATCCACAGTCTGATATTTATTTCTTTTTCTAGAGGAGTATTTTTAAAAACCAAATATTGAGCTTATTGTACATTTTTCAGAGAAATCATGAGTGGTTTCATTATTTTTGACTAAAAGTACGCCTAATTACACTAAATTCCAGGATTCGACCAAGGTGCCACATTCCCTTTAAAATTCAGATCTACATTTGATGTCGCATCATACGTAGCATCAAATTGCATTGTATGACCAAGGAGTGACGTCACAGTCAAATTAAGTCATAGTTTACGAGATCAAGCAGTATATTTCAGGACGTTTGTAAGATATGGTACACAGAACACTTCCAGAATACTGGTAGCGTCGCATTTCAAGAGCAGAACATATTAGTTTTTCTTCATGCCTACGTGCTCAGTCAATATGGCTGCTGTCGCCATCACTGTCGTAAAGGATATAATTAAATTAATAACCAAAACGTATGTCAATTAATGCAACAATATTTTGTTACAATACACGAAATTAGTTTCTCATTTCATAGTCTAACACTGAAATGTACGTTCCAATTAACTTTTTCTGGCCGGAAGAGCTGCTAACGCCATCTCCGGTAAAAGCCGACAGAGGATCACACAAGTTCCAGCATGGTGCCGCACATCAGCGGATTCCGGATATTCGATCAGGAGCACTTGGTTGGGGGGGGGCACCATCTGAACCACGAGGGTCACATTTTTTGGGCGTAAAACCATCTGGTGGAACCAAAAAACTATCAGGCATGCGCCAAAATCTATCGCAGGGAGCGACACCCCCTCCCCATGTATTCATATCCAAGGGGAGAGGGATGAGAAGCGCCATTTCAGGGGGAAGGCATCGGATTTTCAGGGGGCGACGAAGGTCGATCGAAGAAGGAGTGTCCTCACTTCCCCTGCATCCGCCTATGGTGTCCCCCCTACCTACGGCTGCCATTATCACCAAAAGTCCAAAGCTCCACAACTTCATTGGCCTTTGTGCCATTCCGGCTGCATGGGCGCCGCGCCGGCCTCGCGCATTGTTGTATAAGTACGAAACTTCCTCTAAGAAGGGCAAAAAGTGCAAGACAATTGGTTGTTGTACCTAGAAGTTCTGCCGTGTCCTAATTTACACATTTTCATGTGCCAATCGACGTCGCTAGTAGTTAAAACCTACTCATTTCTTGGAGATCCAAAATTGAAAGCAGTTAGAAACAAGGTCCAGTATAACTTTATATTGTTTCATTCCTATGACGTTTTTGCTAACCTGGTGGTTAGTTTGAGCATAAAGAGAGTCAACTTTCAACAAACATGAATTTTGGTATACATTCAACCATACCTATTGGACATCCTTCTGAGTTCATTTTTTGTCATCATTTTCTGTCATTGAAACAGGTTATACTTGATGTCCAACTTTTCCTACTTAAGATACATTTTCACCCAATTTTAGAAAAAGGGGACAAAAATAACTTTCACCATAGTAAAATTCATAAATTTCCAAACAATTGAGTCATATTTTATACAGATATAAAATTTTCAACTTAAGACTCAATTCAGGCCAGGAGCGGAAACGTTCCTACTACGCACAGCCAGATAATGCAGACCAGAAGCTGTCGGAGAAGCTTTCATGAATGATGACAGGAAAATACTCGTTGAAAATCATTGTTCTGATTTGGATTTGGTGTTGCTTGCTCCGACAACACTTCTTTGAATTCACAAGAAATCGATAGATCGTGCCAAAAAAATCAGCTCAAATTGTCTCCTTAAGCTCAGCGCTGCAACCAGCAAGCGCGCCAGTTTTCATTATTGTACCTCATTTGCGGTGGAAATATCATTATGTATGAAGTCTGATTGATTGATTAAGTATTTTAAGTATTTATTAGGCGTTCTGTGCACATTTGCTTCTGCTAGAGGATTTTTGGTGTGGGATAGTTTATAATTTGTAGACGAGGTGAGTTACATTAATCTTGCAAAAGAATGGAGAGGTTATTGCAAGTAATGGCTCCCAAGTTGTTTTAAACATCCGAGTGAATGGTTGTGGTAACGGCAGAAAGGGGGAGCCAAGGGTATTAGTTTAGAATTTTGGACTCATGGAGTGCGTGAAGAAGACTGCCAGTGCCAACGTTGAAGACCTTTAAACATTTTTGAATTTTGAATTTAGAACTTTGTTGCAAGTTTCTGAGCGTCCGCTTTGCTTACGTTATCGAGTTCCTCCATTTAAGAAATAATTTTCGGTCATTTAGAAACTGCCCCTGAGCACCTGGCCAGAGTAGCACCAGTTCTTAACCCTGCAACCAGGAGGTGAGTTACAGCTGGACAGCCGCCGCATAGGGGAAAGAGAAGTGAAAAAGAACAGGTAGATTGTTAGGGAGAGATGTGAGTTTGGTTAGTTCAGAGCCCCAGTGAAAGATATCACGCGGTGAAAAATAAATTTTGGCCCTGTACTAAGCGTGTCTCTACGACTGATTGGGCATGGGTGAGAGCTTAAAGTGTGTCTGGACAGTTCATTCGCATATTTGATCTTATCTACCCAATTCGGTTGGCAAATAAGCACCACCCAACTGTCGCAGTATATCAAACAACTCTTGTTCTGTAATTACTCTTACCGTCCATGGTGAGACGAACATGTACTTTTCCGTTAGCGTGGCATTGCAAAGAACTGCGATTTGCCACGAAAGAAATATAACCAGAATTTTCAGCATGCTGGAAAATGTTCAGCTTTTTCCTGAGCCCCAACGCTGAAACGAATTACAAATCATTATTAAGCAGCATGCAAGGTTTAAATATTTAGTTCAAGCCTACAGAGGCGGTGCTACCACCAGGAACCTGGCGACTAGCTCCCCCCCACGCAATGGAAAACTGGGAGTGATCCAACTTTGGCTAGATGCCTGTTTTTCAAGGTGCATTCGTTCTTATACGAACAGTATCTCAAAATACACCAAATGTAAGAACAAAAATACATTCTCCTTTAAGATTTATCAATAACTGGGGTTTTGTTTAATCATTACAATAAACACTGCACTGATGAATTCAGAGCATCACGGCTAGCACACTTTCTCGTGAAATCACTGAGCTCTCCAAACGTTTCCAGAGATGCCAACTACCTCCTCTAGTCACAGATTCGTTTTTCATAACCACAAAATCTACCAGCCACCATCTACCTGTTCCATCTTACCCAGTAACTACATCTGTCTGAAAACGCCATTCACCGACTCCTGAACACGGTCACACAAAGACCACAAGTAACCTCTGTGAAAGTCCGGCGGCTACTGACCTCTTCCTCGCTCCTTTAGCTTGCACCGATAACACTCAGACTTTAAGTGTGAATTTACGCCGACGGCCATTAAGCCGATAACTTTCGTTGTGATGGCAGCCGGGGTGAAAACATTTCGCGAGTTGTTTGCAGCCGCCCATGTATTATCCAAATATTCTGGCAATAGAAACTGTGAAGACTGTATAGAATGAGGGGTACATTTATTAGCCGTCGCACCTGCGGTAATGTTTTGTCTAATTATCGATCCAAGTAAATCCATGCATGCTTTTCCAGTCGGCGTTTCAAAAGATAATGCAGGTGGCACCTCTTCTTTGTTAAGGATTTCATCACTCTGCCCAACCAAAATGGCAATACACTCAGAAGTGTCTCTGTTCAATGAGAATGAGGGCGAGACCATTGTTACCAAAAAAGCGCATCTTCACGCTGGCGGTAGCCTCAGCCTTGGCAGCACGCGAGCCTGGTAGGAGGACAGTCTCTGATATTGAGTTGTTCCATGATATCTAACGCCGGGGCTGAAGCACTGCCCGACTGAGACTGTACGAGGGAGATGTGAGAGAAGTATGACTGCAGTTGGCATGTTACGGATTTATGGAATACCGGAGATGTGTATTTCACGTGCTGATTTAAAATGTTGCCAATAAGCAAACAAAAGCACAATATATGGTAGGACAGAATACATTGATAATGCTTCACTCTGTGTCTCATTAAAAGAAATTGGCCTTTCTGCAGTGTGTAATATCGCTTTGCCGTTTCCTACCCTCAAGGTCAAAGCAACCATAAATGGCTTTAGTTGGAAAAACAGTGCAAAAATAATAGTAAAATGGAATACTGTTCCGTCATCCGGATATATCTTCTTCACGCCAGTCGGACCTGTCACTCATCCATTCTGTAATCAGAGGGCTAATTAGTGAAATTTTCTGTAATTGTGTTATGACTGAATTAAATTGAGGGTGTAATTTGAAAATATTCAGTAGGGCGCTGGACTCGTCCTTAGACCACTATCGTTATGTTAACTATAATAATTGTTGGGGTTTAACGACGCACCAACTGTCAAGGTTATACGGCGTCGCCGACTCTCACCCTGTTGGGAGGGATTTGGGGCATCGGACCAACTTATTTAGAGGCTCCGCCGGGACTTGAACCCGGAACCGGTGGCTTATCGCTTTGTTAACTGCCTAATATATTAGCTTCACTTTCAGTTTAATGTAAGACTTTAAGCTAGAATTGCCAAAGCTACCCTTGTCTTGTGAGCCTCCTTCTATGGCAGTGGTGTCCAGGTGTAAGTCCCACTTCATGTTTTCCAGAATTTCCAAAAACGGCTAGGTCTAGCGTAATGCCGCCCAGTATGATCATTGATATAATGCAAAGTGTAAATGATTTTGAACTTGAAGCAATAAGGGAATATTTCCGGACGATGTCAGCAACGGTTGGGGGAAGCCGATCTGGGTCACTTGCTACTTTCGCTGACGAAGGGAGTGGGGTTCTGGTCCTTACTGACGATAGCTGACCAGGGGTAGGGGGAGGAACATCAGCGTGAAATCATTATAACAGGTCGGTCTTCCTTCAGCGGCTCAATTTGTCTTTTTCGTGTCAATTTGGACGCTGGATGACATTTCATACCATAGGAGGATAAGATAGCAGAGCAAGGGTACTGAGTTTTTATTCAAGAGTAAAGTGGACGATTGAACGGTATCTCTGGAGGGGAGGAAAAATCATCAACTGACCCGGAGCTGCTTTATTGAGCAGTAAATATGCAGCCCTAACTATGGGCTAGAGAGGCAAGGCAACGTAAAGTATATTCTAGGTAGATTCTATAACAATAAAATATTCTAACCTGTGTCAGAATGTTGTGGGCTCTTCATTGATTTTAGTGAAGCAAGCCTTTGGTGCTGGCAACAGAATCAAATTTTAACGGAAGAAGGGATATCCGTTAAGGGCACGTTCACGCTGTTAAATGACTGACATGTTTGTTAGATGACTTCCTATCTCTCCATGCCCGGAATCTGCGAGTATGGAACATCGCAAGCTCTGCAAAAGTATGGGTGGAAGTCACATGGGGCAGGGAGTTGGAAGGGAGAGGGGTTCGAACTCCGGGCGCTTGATGTGGGGTGTCCTCTGGCTATGTCTGTGTCACTGCCAGTTCATCCAAGACCAGCCAGAACCCCCCCCCCCCCATCTGGATGTAAATGAGGTCCCCAGTTACATCAGAAGTCCTTTAGCAGCTTAAGAGTCGATATCTTAGATGACAAGGTTTTCTTGAGTCTGAAGTTAGAAGTTCTCCATTGATTTCCACCGAATAGTTCGCACCATATTGCCCCTTTGCCACCAAAACCCCAACCCATCGAACTCGTCCGGGTCGTGTTGATGATTTCCATCGCTGTCGTGTAAGCGCTTGTGACGTCACTTGCCATCACCTGCAGCCTATACAGCCACAAATCTACAAATATCCACAAATGATATCTGCCTGGCGGTGGAGAGGCACTGTCCCACCATCCGTCCCGCCCCGCTGCACATTCATGACAGACCACTGAAGATACCCCAATCCAGGTGTCCTGCCTTCTTGTACAGCTCCCTCTGTTTTATGGTCTCGTATGTTTCTAAGCTCACATTTTCTGTTGCCGCTAACCAAGTGATCTTCAGTCGGATCACTAAGTTTCTTAGAAGGGGGACAACTGGAGTGGCCGACACTCGCCTCAAAAGGTTAGTCACATCTAAACACTGCTGCGCTGCCCGCCCTTATGAATGGCCCTCGCCTCAGACACCTCCTTCCTACTCTCTCCCATCTTCCACCACCTGAGTATGCGCTGAGCGCGAGCTTGTGTTGCCATTCGACCATGATTGGACTATGTTCTCATCCGATTTTGATTAGCAAATGAAGATACAAACCTAGTTGCCGGCTCAAATACCGGCCTTGCATCTGAGATGATTTCTGCGCCCTCAAAATGCATCCATCAGCTCACAATAATGTTCACTGTGAAGATTTGAGAATAAATCAAACAACTTGCTATCGCTGCGTTCGCTTCTTCTGAACATTCCATCAAAGTTTTGGCAACTTAAGTAAGTTATCTTTGATTTAAGCAAATATGACGCATTGCAGGCGTGTATGCCAACGTTTGATTTTCAAAGTTCGCTGCGACTCGTGCGTACAGCCACGTGAGCTCCAAAAGTCACGTGCCTGATTCTGCTGCTGTCTGCCGCACACATCGCCCGCCTAGCGAAACGTGTCACGCGAAATTGCTGCCAGTGACGGATAGAGGCTCCAACGGGATTCCTCTGGGATAACGATAACGCTGAGCCGTTGGCAGCACTGACCTGGAGGAGGGAGGCGGCCCAGTGAGGGGGATTAACGATGTCAGTCCAATTCTTTTCCCTGTTTTCGGTCCGCCAGATCAGTTAGCAAGAGGTTTTGTTTCAAGGAACGCTGCAGCCTCATGGGAAGAATGAAGCCAAGTGGTGTGGTGGGTTCATTACCTGGAGCGCGGTTGGGATAGCAGGGTTTGACGCGAGTCCAATCCCCAAGGCGGGAGACTAACCTTGGTGTCCCAACTGGCTAGATGGAAGGATTCCTTAAACACTTATGACGATACTTCCAGTAATTTGGCAAAGTAAGCCTGTTGGAAGTGACCCTAATGAGAAATAATGATAAAACCAAAGGAATGGTATTCATCCCTAGAGGTGGCATTTTTACTATTTAAGGTAAGTAAAACCGTTTAAAATATATCCTCAGCCAGAAGTGGGGAGCCCCCCACTAATATAAATGCATGTGCATACCTATGTATATATATTTTTAAATATCCACAATGCTATGGCTTTTCACAATGACGCAACGTGAACCAAATTATGAAATGTAAGTACAAAACGTTATGGGAATCACTGGTGGCGGAACTGGGGAGAGGAGGGGGGGCAGCGGGGCACGGTGCCTCCCCTTAAATCAGAAACTTTAACACAAACCCTGTGGCGTTGACTGCTCAGAAATGGGTTGAAAAGTCCATGGTGCCCCCCCCGTTACATTTGGACGTTCTGCCGTCACTGATGGGAATATCAACCGTCATTACGCATCAAGAGAACTAGATGTGCAACTGTTCAGCCCCACATTTCCTATACCAGGACCACTCTAATGCCCATTCATCAAAGCACTTCTCAAGGCATGTCTGAAGGGCCTTTATTGTCGACATTTATGCATCATTAAACAGTTTAACTCCGGGATAGCACTATCGCCGCTGTCCAGCGTCGGTCCCTCTGCAGAGGACAGCGCACTGAATCGCTTGAAGGCATGGCCGGGTGTGCTGTACTCAGCCATTCCGGTGGAATTTTTCTTAACACGCGCATTGACGGGGGTGGATCTCCGCCCCCCTCGGGTTTTTCGGAGATAGCAGAAAAACGGTGGCGCTACCCGCCGCCGTACTTGGCATACCTTTTCCCTCATTATTTTTACAACTTCTGTGAAAATTTTAAGGTTAGGTCATCTCAAGTCATGCCACCAGTACAGGTCAAGTAACTTCACCTAAAAAAAGTTTAAGATAGCATAAGTCGGAACGGGGTGAATTTATCCGATTGAAATTCATATCACATAGTGGGCCCACCGAGTTCTCTAAAATTTGTTCCGGTATTTTTTATATCGATAACCTAACGTCAGGTACGAGCCATGACCTCTCGATTGGAAATTCATGGGAAAAATGGTTTTAATTGAATAACTTAGTATCAGATGGTGATAAAGCGCTTATTTTAACTGCATTAGATTTTCCTTGTCTTTGAAATTCTAATGATATGTATTTTATCCAATTTGATCTTGCCCTGACCTCAGGTCAGGTCAAATCCTTGATCTGACCTAGCACGGTCATGTTATATATCATTCGATTCGGCTTGCTGCGAGGATTCATATGGTTCAAGTTGTTTTGCTCTATCTTTACTTGTTCAGATGTAATGGACGAAAACCTTCATTTATATGTTATCCCTATGACGGCATGTTTTGACCTCTAGTGACCTTAAATGTGACCTGACAAAAAATGGTACAAATAATGTCGATGGAGAATTGAATGGGCTACCCAACACCATTTACCGTTTTTCGCTACTTAACGTGGTTCTCGAGATCTTAGGGGGGGCGGGTACCCCCGTCAAAGCGAAGGTGGCTCAGACTCCCGTCAATGCGCGTATTAATATATCTTCGGTATTTCCGGAGAACCGTTTTTAAAATTGTCTGCATTCGTGTGTAATGAAGAGCAGTAGTTCTAATTATGCACACCTTGTTGAACAGTGATGCCTAATTACACACATGCAATACTCATGTTGTTTTGACCATCAGATCAGCTCATTTTCACATGAATCAAAACGCTCTTTGACAAGATATTGGTTGCAGTATTTATACCACCAACGGTTACGCTCTGCTCATATTTCTAAGGATTTCGGCAAGGCTGCTATGATTTTGTCCTCCCTTTTTGTTGATCATACTATTTTTTTAAATACATTTTGTCCAAGTCGTTCCCAGTACGGCTGCTGGAGTCGGAGTCTCACTAAAGTCATCAAGGGACTTGTCACGGAGACCCCGACCCCACCACCCGAACGAGCAACACCCATAATGTAGGGCTAATTTAGAAGCCAAAGTTTAACGTCCCACAAAGCACAGGAACGGCCGCCCCGCTCAGGTCACCCTCTCACCAGTCAGTTGCCAAGCGACCTACGTCGGGTAAACTATTGAGCGCCGGAGCGTCTCAGGGGAATCGATCCCAAGCCTGGACATGCACTGCCACTGCATGCTTCTGAGCAGCTCGCCGGAGCCCAACACTCTACCAACTGAGCTACCGGGTCGGCTGATGTCTTTGGGAACACATCATAGGCTGCCTCGCAAAGTGCGCAAAGAGATGCGGTATAGCTTGGATGCATTCCCGAGCTTCCCAGTATTGATATTCCCCTTCTCGATCGTGCTTCTCAGCCCCTTAGGTCCGTGTTATTTTGTGGAAGGCGATGCAGAGACTGCGTCGGGTCCAATCGTATATCCCAAATTTAGCCCTGTTATCTTTCCTTTCAAACCGACGAAACGCGATCTCGGCAGAACAACAGGTGACTCACGCTCTAGTTTTAGCTCGAAAGGTAACACCATACACCATCCATGTTAATGCTGTTTTCAGCCGTGTCATTGCAGCCCTACAACCGGAGGATTTGTGAAATAAAGACCGGAAATAAGGACTGTGTGGAGAGATTAAACACAGGGGCGTCGACGGAGGCCGATCTGGTCATTCGTTCACTCCATACCGGACATTTTATATGCGTAGAAGTGGGGTTACATCGAGGCCAAACCAGCTAATCTGGTCACCATGATACTTTCGACTTCCCTTGAAGTATTTTTGACTACGACAATGGCTAAACATGTGGCTAGGGAAAGCAATACGATAGCTCGTTTCGTAATGACATAAATTGTTTCTGAGCAATAATGTTTGCCCTTAAAAAGTTTCTTTAATCAAACGTGTGCAGCTAGGGGCACTTACTTGTGCGCAATTAGGCACAAGGTAAGTGCATTGAATACGCACAGCCTCACCTTTGAGGCATTTGTGCTCGATTGTGGTGTTGCTCATCAAAACAATTCTAAAATATTGAAATATTGTTATTTTCTCTCCATTATGTCGTTACTATTGAACATTTTCATTCTACATAAATGCACACAAGATGATGCGATGTGAGGCATGGTAATAAGCAAGATGGCATTGCTTTATGACAAGCGGAAATCAAACTTTGTTCCACAAAAATATCCACCGACATCGCCGCTCACGACGAAGCAGAAAAGATAGCTGGCTGTGGTAAATATAGTGATGGGCTATCTTCTGTTTGGCTATGGAATACTATTTTATTTTATGGTTTGACCGTGGTGTCAATTGAGCACATTTTCCACCGTCTTTGCGTAATTAGGCACTGTGCGTGTTTAGGGCAATATGACCTATGCATATATCATATATGTTTTCATGCAATGTTTTTTCATATATTCCACTTATCCACTACTTCTCATAAAAGTCGCGAAATTATCTGATGCTGCGATAATCCAATTGTCTTCTAAGACTCTTGCCGTACTTAAAACTTCAGTTCGGCTGGGGACTACTACATACGGTACTTAACGATAAAGATAACTAACTAAACTATCAGTTGATAACTAAACTTCAGTTATGTTGGGGATAACTAAACACGAGAACTGACGATAATAATATGATATCTAGACTTCAGTCAGGCTGGGGTTAAGAAAATTATTGTTAAAAGCATCATTGAAGTAGAATTCTTTGGAATAAAGTACGATACGATACGATAAACCTAGACGGAAGAGATTATGACATACTTGTAAGCGATACGTTAGACGTCATTGTATGTATATGTATATGTATTAACACCAACAGGCACATACCCAATTATAGGTGAAGTCAATGAAAGATAAAAATGCATAATCACCAACAGCCTACTCCTATAACGCGCAAAAAAACATTTCTAACACAACAAACACAGATAATCAATCTGGTCACTGACCTATGAAAGCTGCTTGTAGAGTCGTAAAAGAGGCGATACACTTTTTTAAGTCACGATAAACCGCCGACGTTTCGCCCGGCAAGGCAATATAATGATAATTCTTTCCTTTGAACAACAAAAAAAGTAGCTATCACTCGAAAATTTCACTATCTTGCAGAGAATATTCCTAATTTTTGACGAGCACCACAACGCACGTCCGACCGGTCCGGCAGCCTAGAGGTATAATGGGATCCGTCAAAATATCGCAGGTTGGTGAGAAAACTAAAAAGTTATTAACGAACGCGAGGAGCCCGCACAAACACACATGATTGTATCGTGTTCACTCGACCAAAAGGCACATTTAAGAAAGTTGCACTAGCATTCCTGGTAGTTCTAGATGATACATGAAGCGAGAAACATTCCAAAAGATGAGATGATGCGATCAGAGCTGCAAAAAATCTCAAATCTGTCGGGCACTTTCGAAAAAACCTCCAAATCTGTCGGGTGGTTAGGATAGGACTATTAAAATTGTCTAAAACCCATTCAATTGGTAAAATATTCCTACTCATTTTCCACATTCTTAATAGAAAATACTAAAATTAGCATAAAAAACTTCTAGTTTGGCACCAATGGATATCATTATCCTTATTTTTGTGCTCTGATCCTTATATGTGTGATATCCTTATTTTCGTGCTCTGAAGCCGCCTATGGCAAATCTAAGTGGAATGACACAAGTCTATTAATTTTCAAAACTCTAGAACTGAGACTGTTCTTCGGGTTTTCAATTATCAGACGCGCTCAGGAAATTAAGGTTATCGGCAAAAACCTATAACAAATTGAATACCGAACCACCAATTCTCATTTTCTGGAGTCACCATTGGTAAAGGAAATGTATTATTGGATGTAATTTGAGATTTGTGGACGTACAGCATACAAATAGTGTGTGTCAAAGTCAGCTCTACTGGGTCTTGAATAAGACTCAGTCTTGAATTCAGATGATTTAGGTCACAGGTGGAAATATACAATAACATGAAGAGCAGCCCCCCTTTTTCAGTCCTCTGCAGCTGCCATTGACAAAAAATGCTGCACTAGAATGAGAATAAGTGATATTTTGTTATTAGGTTACATAGTCCAGCCCAGAATACTTAAAAAATATAGCTTGCAATGGAAGAAAGCTGACCTGGTTCCCATACCATGCTGTTACTTATGCCAGCTTCTGCAGATTTTCATGATTTGAGTTTTTTTGGAGGTGGGAGGGGGTAATTTGGAATGAACCCCCAAAATTTATATATGGATTTTGCTCTGATGGCCAGACAAACAAGATTGGAGGGGTACTTTTTTATATTTGAAAGTGTTTTTTAAGGATCATGGCTACTTGTAGTTGAATACAAACATGTAATATTAGCTTTCCATGACTTATAAATACATGTTTACATGAAAAATCCTAAATTTTGAAGCTGTTGGCTATTTCAAAGTTTTTTATGCATTGCCGTGCTCATTTCCATGAGGGTACGTAGTTTAGGATCTGAAGTTCATGAGGCTAATAAATAACCTTAAGTCAGTTAGATAGTAAATGTCAAATAAATATCATGTTTCCAAGGAAGTTATGAGTAAAAGGAATGAGTAAAGGTTGCACTAGGCTGTGTTTTTGTTATACTTTGTCCCCCTTGACATAGATCATAGGCATATTTAGGTAAGTGAATAAAATGAAATGGGAGAAATAGTTTGGTACTTAAAACTCAAATTAATGTGGAAAGGTGAAGAGTTTTGTTTCTTTGGCATCTACAAATCCACTGATGAAGGTATGCAACTTTTGTGGTTAATTCTCGACAAACAGGCATTGGATTTAAAAGAAGACGGAAGGGAAAATCAAATGTTTTAGTCTAATTTGACCAGTCTGCTGGTAAAATTCATTTTTCCCTTATCAATATCATTTAAAATTATTGATCAACAGTGAGCATAACATACTGTGTGGAAATAAATGTAAGCTGCCGAAATTACAACGAACACCACATCACTTACTTGTTTGTTTTCTCCCCACTGTTCTGATCTGCCCGCTGTTTGACCCATGCTTCAAAACGACCTCCTTGGCCAAAACCACTGTTCCTGAACTTGCAGGGCAGCCCAGAATGCTTGATTCGCTGATGCTCCTAAAAAAACGTTTTTCGCCAAAATACCCACATCCCTCAAATCCACATTTAAGCTTGACACGGGACGGTGGAAGGGGCTTCAGCTTAATCGGAGCCATTTATCAGCCCTTCAACTATGGACGATGAAATCCAGGCTCAACCAGTTTACTCAAGATGTATACCAAAGTAATGCAAGAGAAAAATAATCAAAAACACAACCTTGCAACGTATTCCCTCCACCACACCACGGGATTCTAGGGCCTTGGCCTCCGCCATATCCATAACGCAACACACCAAACCTCATGGCTGATTTTCAAACCAAAGATACCTTTTACACCGGCTTTGCCGCAAGGGCGCTGTTCAAACAGCGCCCTTGCGGCAGCGTTGAGCGTACTTCCAAACGAAGGAAACGAAGGAAAAAAACTGTTTTGCCTGTCTGAAGGCCTTTACGGCGGCCTGTCGGGCCAAGCTGTCGCGTGCTATGGAATACAAATCGGGCCCGACAGGCCGGTGAAGGAATTTTTCCAGCAGAGGATTTTCTGGGTGACGTTTAAAAGGCCCTCTGTGCATAAGGCCCTCTATTCAAAGGTCCCTCGATTCATAAGTCCCTCGAAAAGACCCTCTGTACACAAGGCCCTCTATTCAAAGGTCCCTCGATTCATAAGTCCCTCGATTTTCCATCGGTTCTTGCCGCACACTGGCTTGATATGGGAGAGGTGCAAATTCATGAAAAACTTGTTGAGTGAAAGAGGTGACAATTCTAATATTGAGATTTTTTAGAGCAAAAAATATTTTCTGTTTCCTTTCAATATTTTTTTTCTCACAGATTGTAAGATCTGTCGCAGGACCATACCGTGCCCTAAAATCTGTCGGGCACTTTATGACCCGAGAGCCCGACTTTTTGCAGCTCTGGATGCGATGAGACCTCTAAAAACCTTGCTTGTGAATAATATGTCATGTTGTACACGCCTTGCCAATAAAGTACGAACACCATAAAACTTCGTCAATTCCTCGTAACCTAATGATGGACAGGCTGGGTCAACATGGTTCGCAAGCCACATCAAAAACTTGTGTTGGATTCTTTCTACACGATCCAGGTGACATTTTGCGGCTCCAGCCCAAACCACTGAACAATACTCTAAGACTGACCGAACATTTGCATTAAAAGCCGCCAAAGCGGCCTTCTTATTCAGCTTACATCTAGGGGAGGCTGTCTGGAAGGTTCTGATTAATAAACCGAGTGATCTGTTTGCTTTAGAAACCATCGAGTTTATATGGTCGGAAAAGGTAAGCTTTTGGTTAAGAATGATTCCCAAATCTTTTATGGAAGAAACGTTCTCCAAAATTGTTCCGTTGATTTTATAATCCGAATCAATGAGATTGCGTTTTAAGGAGATTTTGAAAGACTTGCATTTTGAGGCGTTTAGATTCATCTTCCAGGCAGCAGCCCAACTTGTTACTGCGTCCAGGTCTTTCTGTAACGTGTTAACGTCATTTTGGGATTTCACTTGATGGAATATTTTCAGATCGTCCGCGAAAAGCAAACACTTGGTAGAAACTACGTGTGGCAGGTCGTTTACGAAAACTGAAAACAACAGCGGTGAGATGAGCCCTCCCTCTGGTGTGCCTGAGGCCACACGAGCCCAATCCGAAACTTTTCCGTTCAGCACCACTCTCTGTTTACGTCTGCCAAGATAAGAACTCAACCATCTCAACGCTAAGTTGTCAATGCCATACATTTGCTGCAGTTTGTACAATAAAAGACGATGGTTAACACTTTGGAATGCGCTCGAGAAATCTGTGTACACTGCGTCTAGCTGACTGCTGTCAGAAATGGCTTTCCACCCGTGTGCCAGAAAAGATGCCAGATTAGATTGACATAATCTATTTGGCAAGAATCCATGCTGACATGGAGAAAGATGAGGCCGGACGTGCTGGTAAATCTGGTTGCATACTATTTTTTCAAAAATTTTGGCGCAAAGAGGCAGCAATGAAACAGAGCGGTAGTTGTTAGGATTTTTTCGTGACTCTTTTTTGAATATCGGAACAATATTTGCTTCTCCCCACTGCTCAGGAAATATTCCACAGTTGAGAGACATTTTGAAAATTTTGCACAGAGGGCTAGCCAGTTTTCCAGCACATTCGCGAAGCACGCGAGCACTTAACCCATCAGGACCGCAGGCTTTGGTTACAACTAATTCTTGCAGCAAGCGACGTACAGTTTCCTCTGACACAGTGAAGGCAATCGAACGATCATCCACACTAAAAGGTATGTCAGGGAAATTTACAGCATTAGGGTCTGAGAATTTAGAAGAAAAAGTACGGTTTAATAGGTTGGCCTTGTCTGTGTCGTCGGTAAAAAGTACGTCATGGCTTTCTAAAACCGGCACTCCCTTCGTCTGTTTAAAACACTTCATAAAAGTCCAAAAACGTTTCGGGTTGTTTGTAAAGTCTGAAACAAGACATTTCAGGTACTGTGAGTAGCCCCGACTAGACAAGTGTTTGAAAGCAGCGCGCTTGTCAGCAAAGTCCGCCTTCACACGTTCATCACCAGGCTGGCGCTTCATTCGTTCAAAGGCAGCTTGCCTTATTTTCAGTGCACGCCTGACCTCTGCGTTGAACCATGGCGGATAACGTTTTTTGGGAACAACTAATGTTATATGATCACGGATGGCGGCGTCAACAATAAAATAGTGATACAGCTTCGTCGATATCCATACCGTCCAAAAATGCCAGGGAGCCATCCTTAAACCTGCTCGGAGCCCATCAAAATCAGCTCGGCGGTAGTTATAAGCCGCGGAGCGTGTAGCTCGCAGAGGAGGCTGTGTACGTATAACGAACGAGATTGCAACCTCGTCATGATCAGAGGCGATCGTGCTTTTCCTGGGTACAGCACTCACGTTGGTAATACCCCTTGACAACACCAGATCAAGGGTGTTCTGCACACCAGTTGGCAATGTGACGTGCTGGCTAAGGTCAAGGAATTCACACTGGTCAACAAAGTCAACGGCTCTTCTCGAGTTTCTGATCAGCATCGCATTCACACGCCCATCCCTCTGCTGCCTCCATTTAATCTCAGGTAAATTGAAATCGCCAAGTACAAGCAAAGGCCCGGTGCTGGGTAGTGCTGCTGCCAAACACTTCAATATCCCAGCCAAAGACAGATCATCGTTCGGGGGCCGGTAACAAACAACAACAGTCATACTAGGTCGAGCCAGCTTGATGAGCAGAGTCTCAGTGTTCAGATCCGGCTCGGTGCGTCTGGTTGGTTGCATAGATGAGCGTGCAGCGCAAAGAACTCCCCCTCCGACATCGCCCCTGTCACGGCGAAATAAAGTGTGGTCAGGAAAAGAAGCTCCCAGTTGAGCGTCGCAGATGTCGCTGTCTAGCCAAGTTTCGTTGAAGGCAATCACGTCAAAGGTCTTCAATTCCTCCGCTCTCGCTCGTAGTGAACCCAGTTTGTTTCGAAGACTTTGCGCGTTATGGAGTAAACCAGTGAATGCTGAAGGGCGCTCCTGGCTGCGTAACTCGCCGTCATTTGCCGGTCCTGGATTCGTCTCGATATCTCCTGCTAGCAAGGAACGTTGCAATTGAAACGTTGCAACTGAAGACGTACAGTACGGGACACGAGACGTGTTGTAGCTACGTCCCCTTCTAACTTGCAGGGCAATCCTTGGTATAGGAGGGGCTCGCAGCACGTCCAGAGGTAACGGAGGTTTTACCGAACTTCTCGTACCCATCAGTGGCCGGCTGCACCATTGGAATATGTCAAGTTTGGGGTGGTAATGCTGACGCTTATTCCCTCCATATATGTATCCGTCTGACCCCAGGGAAAGTTACAGCAATGTAAGGTATCCGTGCAGGTGGAGTCTGCAAGTGTAGAGGCGGGCCTCTTCTTGGTTATAGGTACTTCGTTTACACTAGAAATAGGTAGTTGCTTATATTTCTAGCAAAAAGTTGAAGCTCCCCGGTGCCCGGTACTGCTGTTATCTGTTTCTTTTTCAGTGAGAAGAGCTACAATCAAAGGGAAAATTTCACTGTATATGTGGATCCAGGATCTCCAATCAGGAGGATCAGGGAGCACTTGAACAGGGAAGGGGGTGATTAAAAAGAATGGAAGCGTGACGCGTTAGCGCCAGACTGACCAGGGGCGTCAGACTGACCAGGGACTCAGGACTGACCAGGGACGCCAGACTGACCAGGGACGCGGATGACCAGGGCACCAGACTGACCAGGGCTCAGGACTGACCAGGGACGCCAGACTGACCAGGGGCGCCAGACTGACCATGGACTCCAGGACTGACCAGGGACGCCAGACTGACCAGGGGCGCCAGACTGACCAGGGACGCCAGACTGACCACGGGCGCAGGACTGACCAGGGACGCAGGACTGACCAGGGGCGCAGGACTGATCAGGGGCGCCAGACTGACCAGGGGCGCCAGACTGACCAGGGACGCCAGACTGACCAGGGGCGCCAGACTGACCAGGGACGCCAGACTGACCAGGGGCACCAGACTGACCAGGGACTCCAGGACTGACCACGGGACGCAAGACTGACCAGGGACGCCAGACTGACCAGGGACGCCAGACTGACCAGGGGCGCCAGACTGACCAGGGTCGCAGGACTGACCAGGGGCGCCAGACTGATCAGGGGCGCCAGACTGATCAGGGGCGCCAGACTGACCAGGGGCGCCAGACTGACCAGGGACGCCAGACTGACCAGGGGCGCCAGACTGACCAGGTGCCGGATGGTTGACACTGAGGACCTGCCCCTCTTTCAGCCTCCCTGGATGCGCATGTGCTCCTCCTCACGTATGTACTTCGAGAATTACAGCAATATGGAGGCTAAAAAAGGTACAATCAGAAATTCCCATGGTATTCCCTGAGGCGGTATATATACCTCGTCTTTTATAATCCACTAGCTCAGATTGTGACATCCTGTGAATCAGTGATAAATGTATTAGCCGGATGCAGGAGCGCTTCCCTTGGCGTTCTGTGGCTTTCGGGCGTGACAACCTTTGAAGAAACGCTGCTGTTTCACAACTGCAGAGGTACGAGGAAAATCTCCGGTGGCCGGGTTCACCCGCCTGGAGAGGTCAGCGCGTACATTTGTCACTGCTGAGACATGATGTCTCTTCAGAACCTGTATCGGTGCAGCCCCGCTCACCACAGGCACCGACCAGCCAAAAGCCAGCTGACCCGGTCATGCCTGCAGGCATATCACGTGATTGATAGCCACGCCTCTCTTCTTGACATTACATTACATTGTCACACACATGGAGCAGAGGTCAAACGAATGTAAACTCATATATTCTCCAGGGGCAGATAGAAAGGCGGGTAGTTGAAACTAACCTAGAGTGGTTAACACCCGCCCCAGGGAGCCTCCGAGCCACCTTCGCCATGGTGGGGAGCGTTCAAACACCCCCCTCGAACTCAGCACCCATACGGGATAGCAAAAAACGTTAACTCTGGTGCATAGCTCAGACAAATTCATGAAGAAACTACATCAGTCACTTTTTGGCTCAAGCCAGTATTGAGGCCATGACAGGTCAAAGAAAGTGGAATGTTCAAGTATATTTTTTGGCTCTAGCGTCTGATCGAGTTGAGTTAGAATCATTTTTTGGCGTCATTCGCTTGCTCTCGTCACAGCAAATTGAATGATGTTTGATATGGCTTTACTAGGTTACTAGGTCAAAACACAGAAATGACATGATCTGACCTCAGTTCAAGGTCACTATTATATCTAGCATAGTCAATATACACACCAATCGACTCGCAATAAAAATATAAACGTAATGGTATCAAAATAATTTTTTCGCTTTCTTTTGCGAAGTTAGTGACCCAAGTCTGAAAACTTCCTTTAGTAGCCCAGATGACCTCACAAAGGTCACAGGTCAGAACTTGCAACATGAACCTAGAAAGGGGCCCAGGATAGTACGATTTTGAGAATATGAAGGTATTCTTAGCTTTATCGACACAAATACAGCCTAATTCCTGATTTCCCCATGCATCTCTAATGAGGAGGTCATAATCCGTAACTGACCTTAGGTCATCGATATGAAAAATGCCGAAATATATGTTGTAGTACTTGGTAGGCTCATTATGTGGCATAAGTAATAATTTGATAGATACCCATTTCTTACTTATGACTGCAAGATTTGCAAGATTTTGCAATATGACTGTAAGATCGTTGCCTATGCTGATGACACACAACTGCTCCACTCCGCTGCTCCGAACCATACTGATCTCGCTCACCTGAAAGCGAGCATCGAAGAGGACCTAGTCATCATGTCCAAGTGGTTCAAATCGAACGGCATGAAGCTGAATCCGAACAAAACCGAATTCATTGCATTCGGAACGCCTCATCAGACCAAACAAGCGAATAATTTTAGTAACGTTTAGAAATACAACGCTGAAACCTGCTGAAAGCGTGAAAATCCTTGGAATAACTTTGGATAAACATCTGACCGGGAAACACCAAACATCCATAACCACGAAACGATGCTTTGGTTCACTTCTCTCTATTAACAAGCTAGCTCACACTCTCCCTAGACAAACAACCAAAACGCTGGTAGAAGCCCTCGTGTCTCCTCACATGCGGTACTGTCTGCCCTCCTGGGCTCCAGTCACTGATCAGAACCGCCAAAGGCTGAACAAGGTCGTGAACTTCGGGGTTCGAATCGTCACTGGTAAGAAAAAGTACGACCGAATCAGCGCAGCTAGGCAGGAGCTCGGGTGGCCAAGCTTTACCAAGCTCATTTCAACATGCGACTCATCAGCCATTCATAAATTGGTTCACCTCACTGAAGGCTCACAGAAAAATAAGTCTCTCATCAAGGAAATGTATGAGGTATCATGCAGGACTACACGTGCATCAGCAGACACTACTGTCATCCAAACTACCAACAGGAGACCACCACACTTAGAAACAACACACAAGAGATTCCCACACAGAGCCGCCAGAACCTTTTGCAGAGCTTGTAGCAAAAAAAATTCACATCAAGCCGGGTCTGATCAACTATTTATAACATCATTTCTATAGTCATGTAACGCAATTGATTCTGTTCTCCTAAAATGAGGTTGACAAAACCAGGGTGTAACTCGGCTTATAGAAGAACTAGATCAAGTTTCTAAAATTATTTGAATGCCCTTGAAATGAAAAATCTGCATCTTGTCATCCGTTTTTAGGTCAGGTTAATACCAAGGTTCCCAGAGTTCTTAAAGGTCACAGTTTTCAGATTTGCTTGTGTCTATAACTTTATAGCGAAACAGGATACATTCATAAATTTGGTATCATAGTAATGAACCCGATCCAAGGATTCGAATGATATGCAGCATTACCTTGAGAGGCCATTATTTGACCTTGACCTAAGGTCCAGGTCACAGTTTTACCTAACAAGGTCATTTTGCATACAATTTGAATCCTTAGGTCAAGACAAATACCTTGGTATCTCTTACTTTGTTTCTAATTGTTCCCGAGTCATACGGGATTTTCGAAATGGGTTTAAATTGGACCCATTTTGGCTCATTGTGACTTCACGGGTAAATAGATATGGTTCAAACTTGGCTCCAGAGTAGAAGACGGTAAGGTACTTCCAGTGACATTTCGTTTCTTTCGTATCACGTGCGGTTTACGAGATCGTCCATGGAGTCCGATCGGACCCCTCCCCTCCCCAGGCGGTGTTGTGTACGAAAAGAGCCCAGACGGTCCCGGGATATAACCAGCTGCAACCTGCCGGGAAGGATGAAACTCAGCTCCCTATGGTGTGCGAGCAGCCCCTCGTCCACGCCCTCCCTTGAGTTTCCTCAGATCAAAAGGCATTCGCCAAGTAGATGACCATTCCAGCGGCCTCTCCAGCTCGGGATGTAGTGGCGCGGGGATACTCTCTCTCTCTCTCTCTCTCTCTCTCTCTCTCTCTCTCTCTCTCTCTCTCTCTCTCTCTCTCTCTCTCTCTCTCTCTCTCTCTCTCTCCCGTCTCTCCTCTGTCTCTCTCTCTCTCTCTCTCTCTCTCTCTCTCTCTCTCTCTCTCTCTCTCTATTACTCAATACTCTATTTTCAGGCTGGTGGCGCGTGTTCAAATCCCCGGCCCGTTATTCTGCATGAGCCTTGATTCGGTTCTCATACTTTGTGTCTGGATTCAAAATTTAATGATATATCATGAGGCTGTGGAAGTCCCTCAAAATGCACCGCAAGGTGCCCTCAGTCCGGCTGTAGGTGCCGCGGGATTGTGCGGGATTTTTCTTGCGGGACTGCGGTGCTTAAATCTTTCGACTCTACCTCCCCGAGACCCGTTAACATTTGCTCCTAAACGTCTATAGAAACGCCCCGGTTCATGGCCTATCCTAATCTTATTATTCTTATATTTAACCCTTGCCCCGGTGGCGGGTACGAGCCACCTTCGCCCTGGTGGGGGAGGGGGCTAAAAAGACCCCCACGATCTCAAAAACTAAGAGAGCTAGAAAAAAGTGCAAAACGGAAATTGAAAACTCCTCAAAAATGATATAAAATACTTCGGTCATTTTTCTCGTCAGGTCAAAATCAAGGTCACCAGAGGTCAAAATAGCTCAAAATCCGTAACATGAGGTTTACTAAGAAAAACTCATATATCTCAGAACCTATGATAGCTAGAAACATTTTTTAACACCATTTGAAAGCTCTTGAGTTGCTCTTTCATTACAGTGGCAATACTTTTCGGTTCATGTCAAAGTCTAGGGAGCTGCAGGTCACTGAATATTGGGAATGTTCTTGAGAATCTCCATAGTCACCCATGCATAAGAACGTTTCCTTTTTCGCTAATAACTTCCAAACCAAACAAGATACAGCCATAGTTGATGCGCCACTGCAATCCTCTCGTCGATACAAATCGAACGATATATAATATTGCTAAACCAGGTCAAATTTAAAAATTTGACCTTATCCAGGTCAACGATCTGATCCAACTTGACCTGGTATAGTCATGATGCATATTATTTGACTTGCAGTGGCTATACAAACACTTTGGTGACAAAATAAAAGTTGTGTCTTTGTTTATTCAAAATTTATAGAGTAAAACACCAAAACATGATTATTTGACATAAGGTGACCTTTTAAAGGTCACAAGTCAAAAATTTTGGCATCAACTTTAGAAATGGGCTAAGAGCAAAACGTAACCGATATTTGAAGTTGATTTCATCCATACTTACTGAGAAAAGCTCATTTCGTGATTTTCCCTTTGTATTTACAATGGTGAGGTCATGCTCTGCACATGACTTCAGGCCACTGTATTGTGGCCACTGCTCCCTGCTATCGGATCAGGTTATCAATTTCTATTCGGACAGGGGCGGATCTAGGCCATACGTTTGGAGGAGGGTAATCTCAGGAAAAATAGTGAACAACGTGGTGTCGTTTCAATGACAATCGGCTGAAAGTGGATACAATTCAGACACTTTGGGGACCATGGCAGGGGCGTATCTAGAATTTCTTCAATAAGAAATTCGGGCTTAAAACATAGAAGCCTCCGCTCGGGGTCCTCATTTTTCATTTATTGACCGTAAAACCTTTGAAAAAATCAAGTGAGTTGCCTATTTAAACGTGTTTATAAAATAAAGTTTAATACTTTCGGGGGACCCCAGACCAGGGCTGCCAGATGTGGCCAAATTTCGCCAATTTGGAGATTTTGGACCACTGCTGGCGATCGGTTTTTCTTGTTTGGGTATTGGCGATAAAACAGTCAAATTTGGCGATTTCGGACTTCCGTTGGCGATCAGTTTATTCAGTTTGGCGATTGGTGATAAAACAGTCAAATCTGGCGATTTCGGACCTCAATTGGCGATCGGTCTAATTTTGTTAATGATTGGTGATAAAATCAGTCACATTTGGCGAATTACGCCGGAAAAGTTATTGTGTATGTGAAACAGCACAGCTGTTTTAAAAAAATGGCTAAAGGTACTGTCATTTTACTTTTTCTCGTTGTACACCATAACAAGAGGTTCATCCAGAAAATTAGAGGTAGGGGTGGGATGCGATATGTTTTGTTCGTTTTTTATCCCCATATAACGCATAAGGATTAACCTTCGCCCGGGCGGGAGTCTTTTTAGACCCCCTCTCGGGTTTTTCCGAGGTGACCAAAAAACAGCGGTACGCAGCGCCATATATATTTCATGGTCCATTCCTAAGCTGAAGCAGATAAATTTTACCTGTCATCTTTGGCAGGTCATCTAAGGTCAAGTAAGTTTTTTGTCCTTTGTTCGCACCGAAAGGCTAATTTATTTTAACCCGCGCCCCGGTGAGCCTCCGAGCCATCTTCGCCCTGGTGGGGGAGTGGGGGTGTTTGAAATCCGCCCTCGAACTTCTATGCGAGAAAGCGAAAAAAACGCGAACCCGCTGGTGGATAGCTCATACAAATTCATGAAGAAACTATGAGTCACTGGCTCAATTCAAGAAGTGACTCATAGTTTCTTCATAAATTTGTATGAGCTATCCACCAGCGGGTTCTCGTTTTTTTCGCTATCTCGCATAGAAGTTCGAGGGCGGAGTTCAAACACCCCCCCCCACTCCCTCACCAGGGCGAAGATGGCTCGGAGGCTCACCGGGGCGCGGGTTAAGATAAATAAGCCTTTCGGTGCGAACAAAGGACAAAAAACTTACTTGACCTTAGATGACCTGCCAAAGATGACAGGTAAAATTTATCTGCTTCAGCTTAGGAATGGACCATGAAAATATGATGTTTAAGTCTTTAACACGCGCATTGATGGGGGTCTAAGCCACCTTCGTTTTGACGGGGGGCGGGTACCCGCCCCTAAGATCTCGAGAACAACGCAAGGTAGCAAGAAACAGTAAACGGCATTGGGTAGCCCACCCACTTCTCCATCGAAAGTATTCGGACCAATTTTTTGTCAGGTCACATTTAAGGTCACGAGAGGTCAAAACATGCCGTCATAGGGATAACATGCAAATGAAGGTTCTCGGTCATTACATCTGAACAAGTAAATATAGAGCAGAACAATTGAAACCATATGAATCTTCGCAGCAGGCCGAATCGAATTATATAATATGACCTTGCTCGGTCAAATCAAGTATTTGACCTGACCTGAGGTCAGGTCACGATCTTCGAGGTCAGGCCATCGGTCAAAGTCGATAAAATGCACATCACGTAAAAACTTGAATCGGAGTAGCTGTGGGGCAAAACGGAAGGGGCAGAATGGACCAATGGTGTAAAATGGTCTAATGGTCCGGTTTACCCCAACCACTTAGGTCAAAGATGGCAAGAGCACAAGTTGTTTTGTTTAACGCGAAACCTGGCCATGAGTCTACGTTTGTTGACTTGAATTCGTTTGCTCAGTGGGCAGCATTGAGGCCGAGCGCCTCGTTTTCTAAAACTTATTTTCAAAGCGAAAGCTTAATTTCCCACAAAGCACGGGGACTGCCACCCCGATCAGGAGGAATCGATCCCAAGCCCTCACGTTCCACCACAACACGTCTTCCGCGCGAGTCCAGGGCTCTACCAACAAGCTACCGGACATCCCTCTCGCAAGCCCCATGTTTCCAGTAGTTCATCGTGTTTAAATTTAGTAGTCTCAGCTCTCTACGAACAAGAACCATTAAGGGCAAGGGCGAGCCATAAGTGTTTTCTAGCATAGCAAGCTCAATAGCGGGCCAAAAATGTTGAGCTATACACCGACGTAACCTAATGAATTGGTCTCTAATGTAAGAGTATCAACTTGAAAATTGATTTGAAAAACATGGCAGTAAAATATATCAGCGAATGTTTTTGTCCGTTTGCCCCAGCCTTGGGGCAAATGGTTTTCAGGAGGCAAAACGGACAGTATGATCGCTGTCATTGGACTTTGCCTGGGCACCCCCAAATATATATAAATCTACATCCCCGGCAGCCTGGGTAATATGGCGAAAAAAACATAATGTTTTCGTTAAAGCGTCAACATATTTTAACTCAATTAAATTTTAACCTGCTTTCATTTTGGCACAAAACTGCCCCCCCACCCTGAACCCGCCCCTGCCTTCTTTTCTCGCCGTTTCCTTGACTTTACCACAATAACAAACTACATAGTTAATTATAACTAACACGCTGAGTCCTGAGGAAACCTATCCCCGCCCGAGTGACCTCGACATCAAAGTCATCGAAGGCCAAACACGGGCCGCAGCAAGAAGTTCCATCGGGAAGTTCCTTCACGCTTGAAAGCTGAGAAAACCAGCGTTGCAGCGACCGTGGTGTCTTTCTTGTAGTAAACCTAGTCCATCACCTTTAGGGATGATTAAGATTATTTGAAGTTGAGGGAATCTAAGCATGCTATTGTTAATTGTTTCAATTATCCTTCTTTGTTGCTCCCTAATTACCTTGAGCCACTGGCAAATACAGAGAAGGACAAGGTGCATGGTCAATCAAATGGCCAAAATTTAGCTGATTTGCTTAAGTACACTATGTTTCGTAATGTAGCTGGGTTCACCCCTCCCAAGCACTGTGCCTGACCTGCCAATAGTGACAGTCACGATGCAAAGGGAATAAACTAGGGTACCTACAAACCCCCAAAGGATTCTTGCTCAACATTGATACAAATTGTTAAAAAGTATGAGCAATAGGCATCTATCTCACTGTCAGATTCCTAAATGGTACCGTATCTTCATTCAGGAGAAACGTGACGCTTTTCACGCCGCGTTCCTTTTCATGATGGAAGATAGGTCCAAATCAGCCTCCATGAAATGCTTAGAATATATTCTAGCAGTTTATACATTAATGGTTTCGGCACGAGCGCACTTATGGTCTCATTCAGCCCTCTCCACACACGTAGGAGACCTGTAAGACAACGGGCCCGGTGATACCCGACTGATGGATTGACAGTGATGGATTGACCCGACTGATGGATTGACAGTGATGGATTGACCCGACTGATGGATTGACAGTCCGCAATAGCGCAAAATCCATAATTACTTTAAGTTTCCGACCTCTGGATGCATTCAAAATATGCGGATCCAGGATTTCTGATCAGGGAGGCACATGCTCGAGGGGGGCGCCATCTATACCAGAAAACTTGTATCAAGTGGGCACAAAATCATAAGACAGGGGAGCCGATAATCGCATCGGAAGGGGGTCGCGAAGCACTCGACCTTTCAGAGGGCACTGAGGTTCAATAAGTGGGGAAAGTGCCTTCTTTGCCTCCTCTGGATCCGCCTATGTATCTGGTAACCACGACTAGACACCGGTTTTAGCGGTGGTATTTCGTCCTTACCGTTTAAAGGACTACCGGGTAGAGGTCTGCACGGAACGAAAATGTGATGGGTTCACATTTTCCAAGTCTCATTCAGAACGTGTGACAAACCAAAAATGTCAAGATAAAACGGAATGTATCGGCACGGGACCACTTCATAATTACATTTTTCGGCACGAAACGGGACGGACAGGCAAAATGTATGGATGTTGAAATGTTGTCCCAGGAAGAGCTCTGCTGTGCGGTCAGGTGGGCGACCGCCCTTCG
Organism: Lepas anatifera; assembly: GCA_034440635.1. Taxonomy (NCBI): domain Eukaryota; kingdom Metazoa; phylum Arthropoda; class Thecostraca; family Lepadidae; genus Lepas; species Lepas anatifera. Next base: position 1,463,552 of record JAOTON010000214.1, on the reverse strand, counting down.
CCCCAGGCGCTGTGCGGGTCAGTCGGTGGCCAGACTGCTGCAGCGGTTCTGCGGGGCAGCGTGGCGGGGAAGTGGCGGGGCCCGGGGAAGCGAAAAAGTGACTGCCTTAGGAAGATGTATCGGTGAATAAGCACGGTGGTCTGTGGTGGAATCTAAAGGGACAGGAAGTGACATTATTTTTAGATGGGATTGTCATATCCGGGCTAATATGCTTTTGTTATATGTAATTGCGTTTGAGCGAAATTCCGGTGAATGATTAATTTTCACGGCTGATTAAGCCGTTTCAGAGGATGAAGTGGCAACCGGCACTGGAGGTTATGTGGCACTGTATCACGTACTTCTGCCTCTGCGAGTTAGCAGGGAGAGTGTGGGCCACTCCTTCGCCACCGCCGGGGACGGGAAGTGCATAAAAGACTGACTCTGATAGAGCTATCATCGTGTCACCGGTTCTCTAGCAGGCTCCGTCACGGCAGTCTCCGTGCCGTGTTTGTCGACGCCTCGTCCTACCTCGTCTGGTACTGGTTACAGGTAGCGACGGCTGCAGTCGAAATGCTTATCTTGGAAGCGGAATTTGTCGTTAACTTTCATTCTGTAATGTAAAGAACGAGTACTTTGGACCAATATAAGTCTGTTTCGATTGAAATTTTCGCAAATCGCAGTGAAAATTATAAATTGCTAAATTGTAGCTGTTCAAACTAAATTCACTTGCTCACTTAACTCCGCTTCCCTTAAAATTTCCAAATCCATGGGTCTCTTGCGACGTCGTGGAATTAAAATGTTTTATCTAGTTTTCAATCTGAAGCACAGACTTTAACAAACAAAACCTCGTTAAACAATTATCCGTATCATAGTGACCCTCTATACCTAGCTAGAACTTATATGTATATTTTCAACCTCTGGGTATTGCTTATCTCGCTTTCAATCCACTCTTGTGTCAATATTTCAACGTTTTTGAAAAGCAAATACATTTCAAATTTGACTCCCTTATCAAATTATACCCACCTGCACTGTTCACCAAAACATTTTAAAACTTAAAAATCTAAAGAGAGTTTTCGGATGCCTTTATGTTTAACAGTTTTACACATAACCTAGCCTATATTGAAGATTTGTGTCACAGCAATCACCCCCACCTCGAATAAATATCACATGTACACGAAGGATATTCGGTATTTGCATTCTAAAACTCCATGTTGATCTAATCATGCTGCATTTTAAATTTTAAGCTGCCAGTGGTTTAAACGTGCATTTTTACCAGGAGCGGAGAGCGGCTGGTCGGTGGGCGGATACTGTCGCGGAGTAGCCGGAGGCCGTCACAGACTGTGGACAACTGCAGCGACATCCGTGGACATGCTGAACACTCACAATGGTCCTCGCAATATTTTTCACTCAGTTACGTTCCTGGGTAAGTATTTCTATTTACATGGCTCATCTTGGCTGTTGGTCAGTGCCTAAATCTTTTTTGGTGGTAGAAGAGCTGGTAATTTCTGGGTGGGGAAACATTGTTCTCATTTTATAGCCTAAATTGTATTCAATTGCCTACTCTGAGCATTTCCGTGCTTAAAATTTCCCTACATTGTCCTGAAAATGAACATTTTGCAACTCGAGCACCTTTACCATTTTCTTAAATTTTATCCACCATTTCTTTCTTTTGAGTTTTCAAAAACAAACACACTGCATTTTTGTATTTTAACTACATTAACTCCAATCGCTAGAAAAGTAAAAATTCATCGGATAACTTGTTTGGACAAACCTGAAATCCACGTATGAAATATTTTTAAGAATAGACTTGGCCATGCTGGGGACCAAATACAAAATGCCGTGATCATGCAAGACAAAGGTGGGAATAAGCTCAAAGCGGACCAGGCTCATAGAGGGAAGGTCCCAAAGAACCTTCCCTACTATTTTAGTGTCAAGGTCATTCAAGGCCATTGACCTTTAAGGTCACAATATGGTATCCTACTTATAATGTACAATATGACTAGCACTATAGCAACTGTTTGGTGGGAAGTGCGGATTGCTCTTTCAAAATTACTTTTGACCTCGACCTTTGACCTTGAATTTTGTATTGATGTACTTTAACTATAAGGTCAAAGCATTATATACGTTAGACCGGGTAACACCATTTGATCAGAAGCACTGAGGGCAACGACCTTGAAAGTGCTGATATGACCTTGACCTGTGAATTTTGACATTGACCTTGGCCTTGAAATTTATGTAATGCGACTTTGACATAGCATCCCGGTTATATATCGTTATGACGTCACCACTCGGTCTTCAATGCAAGTAAAATTGTCCGACCGCGCGATTGTGGCGATCTCAAAATTCAGGTCGGCATTTGAAAGCCTATAAGTCCAAAAACTTTTGACCAATTTTCAAAATTATTCCACTAATCAACGCACCGTTCAAATCTCTCCAAGGAAGCTGAGTATCATTGTTCGGCTACGAGTGGTCCTCCTGCCACCTTGGAAAAACAGGTGGGGGGGACTCCGAGGCCCCCTCCAATGCGTGTGTTCAAGGTTTCTCGAGGCAGGTGGAAAATAGCGATAGCAGTGCCGCTGTAAGTGGAGTCCGCCCATGCCGGAGTTAATCCTACAGCACGCGCAGTGTGCGTCGCACGCGCAAGAGCGTCATCATCCGTCGAAAAGAGGGGAGGGAGGGGAGAACACAGGCTGTAAATGGACCTTAATCTTCCAGTGGACAGAAATCTTCCTCGTCTAAAACCAAAACTCTTTGGTTTTGACTAAATTGTATCTTATATGCCCTTCTGTTCAAAATCAGAACTTATTCCCAGTTTTCAAGGAATTTCAAAACTTTCTGCTGGAAGATATCGTTTCAAGAAAAATGTTTGTGTCGCCCATTATTTCTTCTGTAATGCTCGCGCACCACCTCTAGTGGTATCCCACCATGCACGCTGCTACTCGCCGCCAGCTGCGGGAAACTGCTGAAGAGCGCTCAGAAAGGCGGCAGTGTCTGGAAGTAGCAGCAGACTGTCTCACCGCCAAGGATGAACCACTGGCTGGGGCGGTGACACAGCACCGGCGCAGCTCGGCGGAGGCGAGGTCCCCAAGGACCCACCAGCTGTTTGATGTGGCACTTAGCTCGTCTTCCTCTCGGCTGTGACGATCCACGAATAGCACTTGACGAGTAGGCGGATCTGGCACCAGGTCTTTCACGGAGCCGGTCAGCGTCCATCCGAAGTCCGTGCGTACAGCTACTGGCTGTCCTGGAGCGCCGACACGGACTTCACGCTGGACCACGGCCTCCAGGACATTGGCCCCGAGCAGCAGCTCTACTTCTTCTCCGGAGCAGTCGGGTATGTTCAGATCCGTGATGTGACGCCACTGGCTACGCTGGTGCGCACTGATGTACGGCGTCGTGATATTCAGAGACGGAACTGTCCATACTTCCGGTACCAGAATTGTCTTGGCTTGGTCGCCTCCCTCCTCTGGAGTCAGCTCGAGTGACAGCTTAGTGGAGGGCTTCGTAACCCCACTGCCCTCCACCGTCTGCAGACATAACTGTTTCTGTTCACCGCTGAGCCCGAGGGCATCGACTACATGTTGGCAGCACAGCGATGTCTGTGCCCCCCGGATCCAGGAGGGCAAAGATCCTCCTCGCTCCGTTCGGTCCATTGACGTTGACCGGCACTATTTGGAGCAGGGTCCCTGCTTGTCTAACTTGTTGGGGAGAGGCTGTGGTCGTATAAACCCTCTCCTCCCTGTTTGGTCCGGGTTCTGGCGGTGGATGATCCGCTGCTCCGCTGTCGGTCACCATCGTGTTTCTGGTCGGGTTTACTCGCTGACTCCCGTGGAGGAGTGGATGGTGGTGGTATCTGCAGTCTTGCTGTGGGCACTGCCGGCGACTCCTGCACCTCTTGCTGAAATGCCCTCTGGCAAGGCACGAGAGACACAGCCCATTGTCGATGGCGAAGCGTGTGCGCTCGTCGGGAGTCTTCTGGGTGAATACTTGGCACTCTTGAATCTGGTGGTGCCCTTCGCAGCAATTGCATCTCGCTCCACCTGAACGCTCCTGAGGCGCGGTGGTCAGGGCAGCGCGCCTGACGGGGGCCTCATTCTGCCGTTGACGCCTAGCACCCCCATCCAAATCCCTCGTGCTGGTCGGGCAGTTGAGGGCGATCCTTACTTGCGTCTTCAGCCAGGCATCCAGGTGCAGCAGTGGCGGTCTCTCCGGCTCGATGGACAGGACATGTTTACCCCAATCCCGACGTAGATCTCTCGGCAGTTTAGTGACAGCACGCCGTAAGTTCTCGATGCTATGCAGGTCGCCACCGACGTCGATACTCTTCAGGACGGTGACGGCGTCATGGACTGCCGACTGGAACCTTTCCAGTGTCGAGAGGTCGTCTTCGGCAGGTGCGGGGGCAGAGAAGATGTTCTCAAGGTTGGCGCGAATGATGGCCTCTTCACGGCCAAAACGGTCTTCCAGCGTTTGCAGGGCTTCCCGGTACAGCCGTCCGTTATATAGCATGCCCGAGATAGCCTGCTGCGCCACTCCTGACACTGTCGCTTGAAGATGTGCCATCTTTTCAGTGTCGCTCAGAGATGGCTGATCGTGAACGAGGGCTTTGAACAGACCCAGCCACCGTGGCCATTCCGACGCTTTGCCTGAGAAATTGTGGAGGTTGAGGCGAGGAACGCTCTTGGCGAACACTGATGGGCCGGGTGCTCTGTCCGCATTCTCGGGGTCCCATTGCTCCTGGATCCATGAGGTGCTCCGCCTTTGTGCATTTTCCGCAGCTGGTCGGGGTTTGTGAGCTACTTCAGGTCGGGTGGATGAAACGTACCAGGTTGGAGCGCCCTCCTGTCGGGCTGCTGTTGGTCTGGATGCAAATTCCCTGGCGTTTTTTCGACCGAAATCTTCCATCTGAAAGTCATTTTCCTTTTCATATGCGAGCTCCTCCTCGAAGGCCTGTTGCTCTAGATGGGCTCTCCGGCGAAGGGGCTGTTCTTCATCTTGCGCTTTCTGCAGCTCGGCTTCCGCACGTTTCCTAGCGAGCTCATCTTCTTGCTGCCGCCGTCTACTTTCTTGCCGCCGCAATTCTTCTTCTCTCAGGAGCTGACGCTTCATCTGTTCGACTCTCAGCGTTTGCAGCTCGGCATCATTATTTGCTGCGCGCGCTGATGCCCGTGAGGCACCAGAAGCGATGCTCAGACGGCTAACCGAGACATATGAGCCTGCTTGGGACAGCGGTGAATGGGGTCTAGAAACTTCCTGCTGCACGGCGCCCGATGGACGCACTCCGGCACTCCCAGCGTGTTCTTGCCTTTGCGAGCTGCGTAGGTTATAGGGCATCGTGCTTGACGTGTCCCCGCTTTCCACAGCCTCCGCTTCTCTGCCATTTCCCGCCGCCGGCCTAGGACTGGTCTCGTGTCTGGTAGACATGTTTGCTGATCGCAATCCGGCCCGGACGGACCAGAAATGTCGTGGCGTCCGCCGACCCCTTTACTGTGCGAGTGGACTGTATCGGTGATTGTGTCGGGTCGACGGGCGTGACATTGACCGGCAGCCAGTTAAGCCGAAAGCAGGCCGAGACAGAGCGGATGTGGTGTCGAATTACTGTGCTGTGCGGCGCGGGAGGGGGGCGGTATGTCCAACCACAAGGAAAGGAAACACTACCACGAAATCTTTGGTTGAACACTGTCTTCGACTGATGCAACTGTCGGCCACTCTGCCCAGAGCAGCCGTCAGAGCTCAGTGTTCAGACGGGGAAGCTGCTGCAGCTGAAGCCAATGTCGACCACTCTGCCCAGAGTACCCGTCAAAGCTCAGTTGAGCCGGGAGCTTGCTGCGCACTGGCAGCCTCGGGATTGTCCCAACTGAGAAAATGCCAGTGACTCTGCCCAGAGCCCTGTCAAACCCCAGTTGAGACGCGGGAGTCGCTACAACTGAGCAAATGCCGGCCACTCTGCCCAGAGTAGCCGTCAAAGCTCAGCTGAGCCGGGAGGTTGCTGCGCACTGGCAGCCTCGGGAGTTTTCTCGGCTGATCCGGAAGCTGGCGGCACTGCCCAGAGCCGCAGCCACAGCTCAGCTGAGACGGGACACAGCACCGCTTAAGTGATGGCTGGCTAAACCAGAAGGACGAGGTTGACCTCCCCAACCGTGCCGCGGCACCAACGACACAACTGGAAACCTAGCCGCCCGCTGGGTAATCCCTGACCAAAGGGCGCCGCTTTCGCCCGACCTGGCCGCCGACTTAGCTGACAGAATTGGTATGTGCAGGTATGAGGTAGGCTGATGGATGTCTAACTGATGACACTGGCTCTGTTCTTCTCGAAGGTCTCCGCGTTCCGACCGTCACTGCACTGTATAATCACTCGCACGGTGTTCTGAATGTATTTGCCTCTGGGTGCGCGACCTGTGTCTGCCCGCTAGTCGTCTCTAGAAAATGCGTGCACACGCCGAAGAGAGGGTCGGTGGTGCCCATTTTTAAGAAGGGTGATCGCCAGAACGTAGGCAACTACCGGCCTATTAGTATCACGTGCATACCTTGTAGAGTGCTAGAGGCGCTAATCCGGGACCAGTTGATGCAGCATCTATTGCAGAATGATCTTCTCTCCGCCGCTCAGCACGGCTTTCGCCCTCGCCGCTCATGCGACTCACAGCTTTTGGAAGTTATTGATGATTGGAGTAGGGGTATCGAGGCGGGGCAGCCAGTAGATGCAGTCTACCTGGATTTTCAGAAGGCTTTTGATTCTGTGCCACATGAAAGACTCCTCTGTAAACTCCAAGGGTATGGTATTGGTGGTAAGTTGCTGGCTTGGATAGGGAGCTTCTTGCGAGGTAGAGAGCAGCGAGTTGTAGTGGATGGTTGTGAGTCCGACTGGGTGCCTGTGGTGAGTGGGGTGCCACAGGGCTCCGTGCTTGGCCCTTTGCTGTTTGTAGTGTATGTTAATGATCTGCCTGATGTCTTCCTCTCTGCTCCCAAAGTGTTTGCAGATGATACTAAGTTGTACGCCCCACTTAGCTCGACAACCTCTTCACATATACTTCAGGCCGATTTAGAACGTGCAAGCAAGTGGGCTGAAATCTGGCAGTTGTCATTCAACAGGAGTAAATGCACTGTTCTTCATGTTGGAACCAACAACGAGCAGCACACATATGTTATGGGGGATACCATGCTTGCCCATTCCGTCCAGGAAAGAGACCTTGGAGTCCTTGTAGATGCAGACCTCAAATTTCGTGCTCAGGCTGCTTCTGCGGTGGCAAAGGGGTCGCAAATTCTGGCACTGATTCGGCGATCATTTAGTGTCATAAACCGAGTGTCGCTTCCAATACTGTTCAAGGCCCTCGTCAGACCTCACCTAGAGTACGGTAACTTAGTCTGGGGACCCTTCAGCAGGGCGGACCAGAGGAGGGTTGAAAGAGTCCAAAGGCGCGCTACCAGGCTGATCCCCGAGATACGGCACAAATCATACAGCGAGAGGCTGCAGGACCTGCGTCTTCCCTCTCTGTACTACAGACGGCGCAGGGGTGACATGATCCGAGTCTTTCAGATATTCCACGGTGCCATTGATCTTGATCCAACATACTTCTTCCAGCGCGACGAGAACTCGCGGACGAGAGGACACGACTACAAGCTAATCAAACCGCGCGCTGAGTCTAGAATCCGTCGAAATGCATTTGGCATCCGTGTTGTCAATGACTGGAACGCTCTCCCCACGCAAGTAGTCTCCGCACCAAGTGTCAACTCCTTCAAGACCAGACTCGACAACCATTGGAAGGATATCATGTACTTAGTGCCAGACACCGACTAGGTTGCGACACCACTTGTACACGAGCGCGTTGAGACCGGACCCTTACAGGCCTAGAGCCTCCACACGTCCGTATGCTTCAACTCAACTTCAACTTCAACTATTTCAGGTTAGGTCACCAGGCCAGGTGAAGTGACCTCACCTCTAACAATGTTTTAGGCAGTACCACCAGGGAACAGGTTTAAAGGGAATGTGACGCATTGGTCGAGTCCTTGAATTTAGTGTAGTTAGGCGTACTATTACCCGAAAATAATGAAACCACTCATAATTTCTCTGAAAAAATGTACAATAAGCTCAATATTTTGATTTTTAAATACTCTTCTAGGAAAAGAAATAAATATATGCCTGTGGATGATGTCATGATCTGGCAACCACTACCATACTCGAAACGCTTCAAGGGCTTCGATTGGCTGATGCTCACTGTGACGTCAGCATATGTCGTCACACCAACAGCATGACAACTGTGGCCTGCTGCTAAGGTTACATGAGGGGTACATTGCAGGTGGGTTTTAGCTTTATTTGTATGGAAATCTCGAGTTCCAAGACAATTGATATATTGAGTATCGGGTTTTCCGACTTGCTTTACAACTTGGCTATCTCAGTTAAAATCACGTTATGAAGGTGCCACATTCCCTTTAATCTACTGATCCGATATGCTAATATCACATAATGGGCCGACCTAGTACCAAGGGTTTTGGTAACATAATTTTTTTACATCCATGACCTAGGGTCAGGTACCTCGCTAATGAAAATGTGTGGGAAAGCGGAGATTTGCCGAAAATAGCCCGATTTCTGTAGATGTAGCTCAGAATACCTTCCTATTTTCCAAATTATAGTATCTTAGAGCCCTCTCCAGGGCCTTGCTGCAAGTTAGGACTTGTGACTTCTGAGAGGTCATCTGGGACTACTTGGCAGTTTTATAGACTTGGGTCAATAACTTCGCAGGAAATGACGATAAAGCTTTCATTTCCATACCATTACGTTTGATTATCATTGGGTGTTGATTAATGTGCATTTTGACTGTTGGATCAGATGGTGAGCCTAACTTGACCTTATGGCCAGCGCTTTTTTATGTTTTGAACTAGCGTAATCATATCATATACCATCGGATTTTCCGTAACGGCAATAAGCGAATGGCGCCTAAGACATGATGCTAACTCTACTCAGTCAGACGCTAGGGCCAAATACTCTTCTCTAGCGTGTCACATTCTTTGACCTTTATGACCTCAATATTGACCCGAGCAAAAAGTGGCCGACATAGTTTCGTCATTATGCTTAAGGGTTATGTTTTTTTTTACTTTTCCGCAGAGGGGCCGAGACCGAGGGGATTGTTTGAACTCCCCACCGGGGTGAATGTGATTCGGAGGCCCCCCTGGGGCGAGTGTTAATGAGCTATATGCGACACTTTTTAACCTTCGACCTTTAACCTTTTAACCTTTTTAACCTTGTACTGGTGAGGGACGTCTGCTAAAATCCTTCTGGTCATCTTATAACCTTGAGCGTCTGTGTGATCTTAAAAAGCCCATAAATGATGTTGAAGAAGAAGCTCCCCGCAGATCAGACCGTGACCCATCATGTCCTGGTTTCAGCGGGTTTGCGGACTGCGCCGTCTACCTCTTCACCGGTGCTCTTCGACGTGGAGCGGGACCTGACTGCGTGAACAAACTGCTAGTCTCCTCGGTCGCCGTCATCGACGTTTACTTCAACAGGGATGACAGTCCTCTGATTACTGCAAACGTCACGGGCACCGTATTGTCGTAAAGAGACGACAACTCGAAACGACCAGTGGCGTCATTGCGTGGAGACGACAACTTTAAACAAACATTATGCGATACTGTAAGAAGTGTTGCTCGGACTAGACGGTGCAGTTGTTGCGTGGAAACGGCAACTCAAAAAGGCCAGTGCCGTAATTGTGGGTAAACTGTAGCACTTAAACTGCTAATACCGTAATCGCATGGGGACGACAGCTCAAAACGGCCAGTACCGTAGTTGTGTGGACATGACAATTTGAACCGGCCAGCATGTGATACTCACCCCAGAGCAGTCTCCGCACCCAGGCCCTCGGCACGCACCATTACGGCCAAACGTGGCGCGGCTCAGACGAATGTGGCGACGCGGGAACGAACCGTTGTGAGAAGCAAATTCATCCTATTTGAATAGAATATTCACGTAAGCTTAAATACTCATTTTCTGTCATTTCTAAAGAATATTTTATAGTCAAATTACTTATATCCAATGAAAAGATTGTATTTTGAATCCAAAATGTGTCCTGTGTTACGTACCACCCTCATGGTCCTTCTTCTAGAGACGGACCAGAACCTAGTGACAGAAGAGTACGAGACACCTGCATACATTTTTATCATTATACATTTTGTCCAAGTTGTTCTCAGTTCGACTGTTGGGGTCGGAGTCTCACTGAAGTCATCAAGGAACTTGTCACGGGGACCCCGACCCCACCACCCGAACGAGCAACTCCCACAATGAAGGGTTGATTTAGAAACCAAAGTTTAACGTCCCACAAAGCACAGGGACGGCCGCCCCACTCAGGTCACCCTCTCACCAGTCAGTTGCCAGCCGACCTGTACGTCGGGTAAACTATTGAGCACCGGAGCGTCTCAGGGGAACCGATCCCAAGCCTGGACATGCACTGCCACTGCATGCTTCTGAGCAGCGGGCCGGAGCCCAACGCTCTACCAACTGAGCTACCGGGGCGGCTCAGTTGGTATGATATTTTCAGATGATTTTGAGTTGATTGTGCCGTTCCCGCGGTCGGTACCGTCCAGACGCTGCTCATGTATCTGGGATAACTATACGACCGCAGTTCTGGCTGGCTGATAGAGTAATTGTGTTGAACCAGTTACTCCAAGGAACTGGTGCGGTGTATGTTGTTGGAAACGTCCTCATTGATGCTATTTCGAATATGGCGTTAGGAATGTATCGAATACTTATTGTGATTTTTCCTGATGTGGTATTGATAAAGGGTGTACTGTTATGCCATACTCAGGTAGAGGTAGATAATCTAGTACTCACGTGTTTGTAATCTTTGTGAAAGAAAATAGAAAATGTAATTACTATGTTCCTATGCTTTCTAGAATGTAGGTATCTTGAGCTTGAAAGTTAACCCCTTATTGCGAGAATCGCTCATTGGGATGCTGATTACGGCATATCATTGCTACAAGTTTCTCGGTAGTTTTAGCGAGACGTTTGCAACAGCCAGAACAAAACTGCAAAAAAACTGAGTTAATGCGCCAGTTTTTATCAATTTTACATATCATTGCGATTCGTTATTTAATGTGACTTTCTATCTATTCGCAGAATGGTAGTTTTTCCTTGAATACTCTGCCAAAAACAAAAATGGATGCATATTCGTATACCATATATTATATTTTCAATGCGGATATCTATATATTCTCGTGAGACACATCCTACTACCTGTGAAAACTCTATCCATGCTGTGCGAAGTCTTGATTCTCGGATTGCACCAACTGTTCATTTACATCCTGGGCGAAAAAAATCGTATGAAATATGCTTCATTTCTGTATATTCATTGTTATACCATTCAGAGAAAGGCATTATTTGAGTGGACTCCAAGGACGGTTAAAAAGCTGGTGCATTACTACGAATGTTTAGATGAATGACTTTTTTATATGTGCTTGTTTCTTCCGAAATGCAGATAAAACTGTTGTGGTGTTCAGGGCATATTTGATCGCTATAATATGTGTACCAGGAATTCTGGATATTTGCATCGTTGTTTGTCGACTATTTTTATCAGTTAACTTGTCAATGATGACGTAGCAGGGGCGGATTAAAGGTGGGGGCGATGGGGCGATCGCCCCCACCTTGGGCCGACCATAAGCACTGGAAAGAAACGCCCCCGCCACGCAAGGGCGCTATGAGTAAAAAGCCCTGTCTGTGTATGTATGTACTGATTATATAGTGCGTACGAGCGTGTAGGTGTGCTGGTAACCTGTAAAATAACCCCGGGCTGGGCATGGGCACCAAATTAAAAAAGCTGAGTTCCATCACATTAAAGTTTTTCGCACCCCCGAGTCGTGGGCTCCCTCCCTAAACGACGTGCCCCAGAGTCTTGAACTCGCCCGCTCCTTGAGGAAATCCTTGATCCGCCTCTGTGACCTAGGGACGGATTTTCACAATATCTGTGCTGATATGAAATAGGACAGTGCCTCTGTCGCCATGTACAAGAAATCGGCTGTATAGAACGTTGGATCTGGTACTTTTGCAAATAAATATGACACCATTACTTAATGTGTATTCTTTTCGATTCCGTCACCCAACCAACCAGATCAGATCGAAAATACACATCAGCGCCATCTATTGCAGCGAACGAGTCCATTTCAAGGGGAGGACACACGGGTCAGGTTGAAAATAAATATGCGGCGGCCAGAACGGACGAGTCCATTTCAAGGGGAGGACACACGGGTCAGGTTGAAAATAAGCATATGCGGCGGTCAGAGTGGACGAGTCCATTATGAAACGCAGGGGAGGTTCCTGGTGGCGGCATAGCCTCAGGCAATATGTCAAGGACAAGCCAAGGTGACCTTGACCTGACCTTGGTAAGTAGGTCACGCGGAAAAGAGACACAACTCAGGCTCCAGTTCCATTTTGGAATTGGGTCAGTGGGTCAAGGTCAAATCGTACGTGTTCAAGGTCAAACTAACGTTACGCATCAACCGGCTTTTGTTTTGGGCGAGTCCACTTGAAGGGGAGGCCACCAGTGGACGAGTCCATTAATAGCGCACGTGGAGGTTCCTCTTGCCAAGGTCAAGTGAAGATCAAATGAAAGAAGGTCACGCGGAAACGAAAAACAGCCCAGGTGCCAGTTTTATCGCAGAATTGGGTCAAGGTCAAATCGCTCGGTCAATGTCAAATGAAGGGCAGTGGTAGCAGTGGACGAGTCCACTTTAAGGGGAGGCCCACCATGTCAGCAGTGGACGAGTTCCATTATAATCGCAGGGGAGGTACCTCGTGGCGGCAGTTACCCTGAAGAATCTACGCATTGCTTTTGTAGAAATGCAGATCTAGATACGTGTTCTCATATAAGGGTGAGTTTTGTGCTCTGCTTTCTCTCTTCAGCCGTCTGATTGTTCCGATCGACAGTAGAAAAACGTTTCACCATCGTGGATGAAAAGGTTTACGGAAACATTTGTCTTCATTTATTTTACAGCCATAGACAATTAACAGGAACCAATACAATTGCAACATATTTGTTTCAGATCTTTGCTGCGCCCAAAACCTCCAGACATCTTGTGCATGAACTGGTTTTAGCGTGCTTCAGCATGAATAACGAATTATACCAGTTGTACACATCTTGCAGAACTCAACAATACATCTCAGGAGCCATTGAAGCAGTTCTCGCCAGATGTCCCATGTAGACACCGTCCAGCTATGCCGCCCCAGTCCTCCCTGCCGAGAATAGGAACACGGTCAACCTTGATTTGTTGAAAAGCATCGTTCGTTCTTACATCTATCTTAGCTTTTCACGAGAAATGACAATTCAAACATGAAAATGAGTTGCTTATATTTCAAATCCGACCTTAAAATGGTCATTATTATAAATGATGACTAATCCTGTACATGGCGAAGGCTTTGTGCACATATCATTGGGCGCACTGTTAACACACATAACACATAACAGCACTTTGTCTTAAAGACACAATCAACAATCCCAAAAGGTTGGGCCCTAACGCACTTGGAGGCGCTGAGGCGGCCGGGGTGGGTGTCGGCTGCGACGAGGTGCGGCAGGCGCCACAGAGAACTCCTCGGTCCCCTCTGAGACGGGAGATGGCGGAGGGCTGACGGTAGGCGGAGCCACCTGGTCTGAAGAGCGGCCGGTAGGGGTGCAGAAGCCGACTGGTCCGCCAGTAGAGGCAGTCGCTCTCCACCTTGATATTCTTAGTGCGACGATGGTCGATTCCCACAGCACCAACACGGTTCCAATTTTCCATAGGTAATGGCGTTCTTCAGGTAAACTCAGCCGCCGATTTTCAGCTGCTACAGCAGGTGTGGGTGGTTGTTGTATTTCCCTCAGGGCCATCAGCGAGGGCTATAGCCGAGCGGCTCCCTGTGATGAAGATAGCCGCCGTTCAAGGCTGCCACCAGGTCCCCGCAGCTGCGTCCGGGTCAAGATGAATCGAGCCTCGAAGGCGCAGGCGGGTGCCGGCGAGGGATGGGCAGCGCAGGACATGTCTGGCGTGTCCGTCTCCTCGCAGCGGACGGTGCAGAGCGCCGCAGGGCACCTCTTGTTGGTGCACTGCGCGCACGCCGGCAGAGGGTGCCGGCCGATTCAGTGGAGGTGCTGGGCGGGAGTGGGTCTTCCCTGGAGTTGGTGCGCGGTATTCTTCTTGAGTTCAGTGACTTTGGCTTCTCAGAAGTTGGGGTTACGCTGACGCTCGGGGGACAGATTTGGACAATTTAGGCCGCCTTTAGAAAAACTAAGGATGTTACTCTTCAATACATATTTATACGCAGGTAAATGTTTTGTTGCTCCACGCAGATAATGTGGATCAAATCTAAAACAGCGTGGGCCAGGTCCCAAATTTTTTTAGGGAAAAATCACTGATTGGCGAACTTGAGGGCCGCCTCTCCCCCCCGCTTTCGACGCCCATGGGTATAAAACTTTCGGATTTTCATGCTTTTGGACAATGAGTCTGAAAGGTATGGGTAAATTTATTTTTGAAATGGAGAAAAGTTCGGCACGCATTTCTTACGAAAAAATCAAGACAGGGAAGCTGGGATGGGCTAAAGTCAGGAATGAGCATTAAGCAAAATATCCGAGAGCTTAACGAATTTCTTTTAGATATTTATGAAGCATAAGACATGAATAATTTTTACTGTGCCCGTGATTCAAGTCTATCTACCACTTAGGTGTTAACAGCAGGGAAACAAATTTCTAGGAAAATAAGTACCTAGATTAATATCCCTTGAATTTGGTCCTTTTGAACAAATCCAGTGAAGTGCACCTGTGTGTGCATTAGGGAGCCTCACCTTCACAAAGGCTTAGGCAGGCACATGGAGACTTCCAAATCCCGCTCCTTAGGCCATTAGCTTCATCGCAGCCAATTTTTAAAAATGTTCACCGGTAAGCTCTCTTCACTCCAGGCGCTTGGGGTTTTAGCTCAAGTTTGGTGCTACTGGTGTTGCCGTGTTGCAGTTCATTCAGTCGAGTGCCAGTATGGTTGTGTTTTTTGTCGGATCTTAAGCAGACATTTTGGCCCCTTGGTACACTACAGTGCCTCAGTCTTTCTTTTCACACAGGTAGAAGTCATTCTTGGCCGAAATAAATATCAACAAGTTTATTTTCACTGCCCGTATGGTAATTATCGCGCGCCTGGAATTCATTGGATCATTGCCTGAATATAAATTGAGGTTTTTCCAGTGACAAACCTCTGTTTCCATTCAGCCATTGAATTTCTGGTGCTGGTTTTGCGTTGGAATATGTTTTGTGTGATTTCAAAACACAATATCTATTCGTGGTTCCAAATGGTATAAGAATATCGGTTTCATGCGTTTTTTGAGTACTCCGTAACTATAATGTGTATGTTTCTCTCCAATGAATGTTTCATATGGAGCCAAACCTCTCTGAGGCTGCCATGGAAACTAAGTCACCACTTTAACAGAAAACAGCGCTACTGCTCGTTTCAGGAAGCTACTTCTAACGCTAAAGACGTGAAGAATAATGTTTGATTTATAGTTTATTTGGATTTTGGAAGAATTTATTTGGATCCAAGGCCTCTCTACCTATACCAGCGAGTGGCCTATAAAAATTCCCAGAGCTGTTTGCGAATGAACTCCTCCAAAGGTCTTTTTTCTCGCTCAGCACCATTGTTGGTAGCTTCAACACTGAAAAAAAGTATCTGAACTGGCTGAGGCTAGCTGATACTGTCCATTCACTATCAGGATCCCGAAGAAATGCTGTTTATTTCGCCGAGCACAGTGAAACTGAGCACTGAGAAGAGCTTCACCCACTGATCTTTTTAAACTAAATTTTGTCCAAGTTGTTCCCAGTACGGCTGCTGGAGTCGGAGTCTCACTTAAGTTATCAAGGGACTTGCCACGGAGACCCTGACCCCATCCCCCGAACGAGGAACTACCACAATGAAGGGTGAATTTAGAAGCTAAAGTTTAACGTCCCACAAAGGACAGGGACGGCCGCCCCGCTCAGGTCTTCTCTCACCAGTCAATTGCCAGCCGACCTACATTCTGTCCCTTTATCCAATTTCTGACGGTGTTCTTTACTTCTTCCATAAAAACAACTTTTCTGGAGGAAAGTTCGCTGGTGCTTACTCTCTTCAGTGAGAACATGACCCACAAAAATGACAAAAGGTAGAAGTGGCCACGCCTATCCCGCAGAAAATTTCAGTCGGGAAACAATTCTATGTAAACGCACAAACTGTAGAATAATTGAATCTCGTGCTCAAAATGTACTGGATCTTCTTTAGTGTGCTCGATGAAAAGAACACGGTATGGCTCTGGGATCCTGACAAAGAACGAGGAAGTCTCAGCAAACCATAGCGGAACCAAATAAGGCGTTCAGCGTTGCAGTTACTAACGATGGTGCTGAGCCAAAATGAGGCCCCTGCAGAAGATCACTGTCAATACGCGTGAGGAAATCAGCTCTGCAAATTAGTATAGATCATCAGCTGGTATGTTTAGGTAGGCCTACAGTCATACCAAAAAGGATTATCACGCCTTGAGCAATGAAAGTAGGTTCATGCAAGTGATCAATAGTGACACTTTCCTTCAAAATGCTGATGTGGTTTGCCTTGCAGCTTCTGAGAGCTTTTCATCCATACAAAACATTCCTTAGATAATAAACTTTGGTAACTGAAACTGAAACAAACAAAAAACTGAAGTATTCAAGGAACTCATAAACCAACATTTTTACGGCATTTGAAACCACAACTGAATGTTGTGTTAGGAGCATGTTTCAGCAGACATATTTTAGCACAAAAACCAGGTCCAGAACCTCAATGGCTAATTGGAAACAAAGATGGGTAAAAGGAAATTGTAAATGCAGGGCATAGCATGCAGTTTACAGTAACATGTATCCGCAGGTATCATAGATAAGCTTTTTGAAATTGAATAGGCTCAAGGTTAGCATTAGCTAAGTTCCAGGGGCGTAGCCAAGGGGAGGGGGCGGCAGGGACAGCCGCCCCCCCATGAGGGTCCGAAGGGTCCCCCTGAGGACACGTGACGCGCGAAACACGGCTCGCCCGTGCTATGCTCTGTGGCCAAATTTGAAATTTCATACCAGACAGGGCCCTCTAAAGCTCCCCATTCTGTAACAAGCAGGGCCCTTTTTATCCATCAGGGCTCTTTTGGCGCTGTTGCAGGGGCCCTTTTGAGGCGCCGCCCCCCCCTTGAGTGAAATCCTGGCTACGCCCCTAACTAAGTCTAAAAAGATACCGCTGTGTGTCAGGGGACCAATGTTTGTGGCTAAACTCTAGCAAAAAGCAGCACAAATACTAAAGCACTCGGCCGCGTAGACTGCAATGCGGTAGTATCAGTAAAACCAAAACTGGGCTCAAAGTTCAAGCACCCGGGACAAAGAAAGTTTACCGGTCCAAAGTTCAGAAAATTGGTTAAGATGACGCAGATGAACTAAATAACGGGATTCGGAAGTCTTCACATGTCCATCTAAACTTTTTTGCAAAAGCTAAACTAAAATTTTGCGCCCTACTGTGCATTTTCGGTAAATGCGGATCAAAGTACGTCATCTCTGGTGGCGACGACTGGATGCCTTCGACGCGCCGGAACGCTGCTCCTCTGTTGACAGTCAGACACTAGATGCAATGCGTCCCCAGCAGGCATCGGAGCCAGCTCTGACGTCAGTCCTTCGAGCTGGTTCACTTAACCCATGAACGAGTGCAGATCAGTGATGTTCTTGGTTTGAGGGAGCTTTGCGATAGCCTTCACCTTCTCCTCGTCGGAAGAGTAGCCGTCAGCCGTGATCATGTCAGAAGCCGTGATCATGACGAACGAAGTGAAAATACCCACAGTAGTTGGCCTCCTGATGCACAAACCTGAAATTTCACGGGTTCAGGGTGATGTGACGGCAATCACAGTGCTGTAGGATGCTGATGACGAGCGTCAGGTGGTCCGGTAGGTGGAGTCGTACGTCAGCACGTCATCCACGATTTTCACCGTATCAGCAATGTCGCCCAGTCTAATCATCCCGCCGATTGTAACGTTCTCCCGACGAAGCAAGACCTATGGATGCGTAGGAATATCATCCCACCCAACGCCGTTAGGAAGCACTGAAGATTCTGGCAGCATTTGGCGATGGCGAATTGAACCCATGGACGCCTCCAGCGTGGGCAGCCAGCGGCTGTCAGCTGTGATGCTCGTCACGGCGTCGTGCGGCGGTCTGTTGGGGTAAACTGGCCGCTTGACGTAGCGGTTGAGTCCGGTCATGTCGACACAGAGGCGCACTCCGGACGGACGTTTGGCCACCGCCACGACTGGGTGGCACCAGTCAGTTGGATAGTCGACCGGAGGGACTGCAGGTCGTCCAGCTGGTCCTTGATGTCAGCTCGCCAGGCTGAGGGACGGGCTGTACCGTAGTGATAGTAGTCGAGACTGCGCCAGGACGGAGCTCAATCTCCACTGGCCCACCAGCCTTCTATCGGAGGTGGGAGGTGGGTCTCGCTGCTGAAGATGCGTCCTGAAAAAATAAGAGATTTATGACTAGAGTGAAAAGTACACTTGGCCAAATCGTAACATTTAAACACTAGTTTTGCGGGTTTGAGGGTCTATCAACTGTCAAGATTATACGGCGTCAACAACTCCATCCTGTTGAGTTTTTGGTGAACAGGTTGTACTTATTCAAATAACCCCACAGGCCTTAAAGCAGAGACCTGTGACTCAGGAGACGTTTGCTCAGCCACAGTCTGAGACACGCATCGCCTAAATTGTAGGATCTAAGCTACTCCTACTAAATCAGCTATCCCTTTGCCATACCCCACGTTTTATAAGTCACCCGTGCTGCCTGATGCAAAACGATTCCAAGTGATCCAGTCTATTACCCCAGATACATGCGCAGCCTCAGGACGGTACCGACCTCGGGAACGGTCCAATCGACTCATGTGTCCAGATTTCTGGTACCGTTCTTCTTCTAGGTTCTGGCCCAGCCCTAGGAGAAGGACTATGAGGGTGGTGCGTAAAATGGGACAATTTGTTATTCAAAATACAATATTTTCATTGCATGTCAGTAATTTGACTGCAAACTGTTTTTTTTTACAAATTGCAGATGCTTTATGAGCTTACGTAAATGTTTCATTCAAATGAAATGAATTTGTTTCTTACAACGGTACGTTCTGCGTCATCACCTTCGTCTGAGCTGAGCAATACGTTTTCTGGACGTGATGGTGCTTACCAAGGGCCTGGGTACTGAGGCTGCTCATGGATTTGCGGGATAAAATAAAAGTTGCAACCGACCTCAGTGCAGGAACTGTGCTCGAGTAATGTGAAATCGTGACTGATAACAGTTCCTACCGCAATAGCTGCATGACGCCCGCTGCTGAGAGTCCGATGGAGTCTGTGGCTGCCGTCTCCTGCGCTGGTAAACAGGTTGATGCTGCCTCTGTGCTGATGCTGCTGTAGCTGGTGACGTCATTGAAGCAACAGGCCGCCGCCGCTGCTGCTGCGTGAAGCAGAGATCTGTCGAGAGTATGAGAAGCACGTTCATCTGCCGAGTCCAAACCGCACATCATGGCTACAACATTGTCCACGGAAGCTTCCTGCTCCAGCGCTTGTTTTGAACCTTTCGACATCTCACTTAGCATGCGGGAAAATAGTATATTGCGAGTGTGTCCGGATGTGGTCTGTAAGCCACACTGCTCTGCCAGCTGACCTGACAGCTCTGAAGTGCAGACCCCTAGAATAGGATCTGTACACACTGGGCTTTACAGTTTGTGTTGAATTGTTAACGAACTATTACTCTCAGAGTCGTGATTGAACATGAACCTTACTTACTTACTTACTTATGGCTTTTTATTAGGCATTCTGTGCATAGCACCTTTGCCCGCCTCTAAAGGAGTGTGTGGGAGAATTTTAGAATTTTGCGTGAGGGTAAGCTACGTTAGTCTGTTAAAGCAATGGGAGTTATTTCAAGTAATGGGTTGCAAGATGTTTTTAGCTTGCAAATGGACGTGTCGTGGCGATGGCATAGCCATGCCAAGGGAGGTCTTTTAATAAATTTAGACCTGCAGAGTGCGAAGGTTATCTCTGTGGTTGAAGACCTTAAATTTAGAATTTGGAATTTAGAATTTAGAATTTTGTTTGTCAGCTACTGATGTCCGCTTGTCTACGTTACTCGAGATCCTCCGTTAAATCAATAATTTTCATATTTTAGAAACTGCGCTAAACACCTGGCCAGGGTGCCGCGAATTTACCCTGCAACCCGGAGGTGAGGTTGCAGCTCCCCTCTCCGGCTGGGCAGCCGCCGCGCAGAGGAAAAGAAGTGTGAGAGGACAGTTAGATTGTTAGTGAGAGTATGAGTGTGGTTAGCATAGAGCCGCAGTGAAAGGTATCACTGCGGTGAAGAAATCTAACCTATTTAACCTAACCTGATTACAAAGCTAGCCTAACATAACCTATCCTTAGCCTACGATATACCATTTAAAGGTTAAACAACTATTGCTTAAATTTTGCAGTGGATCATCTAAGACATGAATGGTTAATTTGAAAATAGGCAAGTCCTACTTTGGGGGTGCACCATGCACCCTCCATCATATATACTGGGAGGGGTGATTTATAGAAACTTCTCTAGCCCAGAGTCCTTTAGAAATGTAAAGACTTTTTCGAGTAGCTCAGGATGGTCATTACCGAGCAGAGTTTTTAGGTCTACAGGGATGTTTTGGATTCGGCAGTAATCTAGCATGGGTTGCCGATGGGTATTGTGCTGGGGACAATCGATGAGAATGTGATAGGGATTCTCCATTGCGTCGCAGGTACCACAGGTACCCTCGTTCCAATAGGCATTTAATTTTGTATGTCCATTTCTGAGTTTGGTTAGAATAACCTCGCGCCGGCGACTCTTTTGGTTGGAACTGGGCCAGTAGCCGATGTTAGGCTTGATATAGAATAGGTGGGCGCTGTGGTTTGTGGTCCAGTTATTTTGAATTTGCTTCCGGATACTGTCCTGGAGGAGAGCTTTGCTATCATCTCCAGACCACATTAAGGGTGCGATCTCTCTAAGTTCTAGGGACTTTTTTGCCTGCTCATCGGCCTTTTCATTCCCTTGAATTTTGCAGTGGCCCGGGATCCAAAGAAAAGAGACATCAGGGGTATCATCGATACCTTTCTGAATATCTGCTATAACATGGTGGCTAGGGTTGACTACGTTACTGACGGCCTGCAGGACAGATTTAGAGTCTGAACAGATGACGGCTGAGTTGATATTTTGGGTTCTGATTATGGCTAATGCATCTAGGATGGCAACAGCCTCGGCTGTGAAGATAGAGCAGTTGTCCGGAAGTCTTTTCTGTAGGCAAATATTTTGCCCCCAGATGCCGAGGCCTACTTTTCCGCCTATTTTGGAGCCGTCTGTAAATATAAAAGTCTTGTCCGCGTTACAAGATCGGAACTCTAGGAATTTCTGGGAGACTTCTTCCTCTGAGAAGTCCGTTTTACGGGAAGTGAAAAGAAATTCCACTTTGGGCTCTTTCCGAGTCCAGAAGCGGGAGAGTGGGGATTTGCCTATTGTTGCTGGCAGTGCAAGATTTAGGCTTTCCAGGGTTTTCGCTACTCTGTGCTTAAATGGGGGCCACTTCTGTAGAGTGGCTTTATTTGCTCGTCTGGGATGGGCGAAACATTGTTTTGCCGGGTGGTTTTCGGTGGATTGGGCCTTAATGTAGTAAGAAATAAGCTGGGCGTCGCGTCTTGTCTGCAGTGGGCATAGCCCGCTATCAGTTAGCAGGCTGGTGATGGGGGATTCTCTGAGCGCGCCTGTGGCTGCCCGGATACTGGCATTTTGGACTCGCTCTAGCTTTAGTTTATTGGTCTTGTTCGTCGAGTCAAAAACGAACGAATTATATTCGAGAATGGACCGTATCAGGGACTTGTAGAGCATAAGCAGGGTCTTTCGATCCCCGCCATACTCTGTGCCGCCGAGCATGCGGAGAATGTTGACTCGCTTTTGACAGCTAGAGACGACTTTGGTGATATGCTCATTGAAACTCAATCGGGAATCTAGGGTGACGCCCAAGAATTTGAAGCTATTGGTGCATTCAATAGGTTTACCCGAGATTTGGAGCCGTGGAGGGTCGTGTCTGGAATGCGCTCTGGCAAAGACAACGACTGATGATTTTTCCACCGAGAGTGATAGACCCATTAAACTACACCAATTATCGATGTCGTTTAAGCTATCCTGCAACTGCGTAGTTGCATGTTGAAATTCTGTTTCATTATACCGCCTGGTATCTATTGCAGTGGATTTCCAAATGGCGACATCGTCCGCAAAAAGGGAGTAATTTATTCCAGGCGGTAGCTTTTTGGCGAAGAGATCATTGATCATTACTAGAAAGAGGGTGGGGGACAGAACGCTACCCTGGGGTGTGCCTTGGTCTTGGGTTGCCAGGTAGGAGAATGTGGTGCCACAACGGACTTTAAATTTTCGGTCCTTGAGGAAGTTTTCAATGAATTTTGCAAGGTGGCCGCGAATTCCAAGCTTGCTTAATTTAACCAAAGGGCGTCTTTTTGTACGCGATCGAACGCCGATTTAATGTCTAGGAATGCGGCTATTGTTACTTGCTTTTTGTAAAAGCCATTCTGGATGTCACTGACTAGTTTCACCAAATTGTCAGTGGTGGCTCGCCCGCGCCGGAAGCCTGATTGCATAGCATCAAGTTTCTTTTCGAGGATCTCGTGAAGTCTAACGTTTACCATGCGCTCGACAAGCTTGCTAGCACAGCTAGTAAGCGAAATTGGGCGATAACCTTTTGGGTCTGTTTTTTCTTTGCCAGGTTTTGGAAGGGGAATGATAATACTCTCTCGCCACGATGTGGGGAAAGAGTCGCTAAGGAACATGTTGTTAATGGCCGAAAGCAGGTACTTTAGTGCTGATTGGCTGAGGTGCCTGAAGAAAGAGTAGTGAATTTCATCAGGGCCCACTGCAGTGTTTCCACACTTGCTAATGGCGTAATTTAGCTCGGTCATTGTAAATGGTACGTTATAGTACTCTCGATTACCATAATTGATGAATGTGTGCTTTTTGCACCATTCTGCCTGGTCTTTGGAGCGCTGGCTGTACGAATTATTAGCTGCGACACTGGCGTAATGATCAGCAAATTTATCCATGACTTCCTTAGGTTCAGTGATGGGTTGGCCAGCTATTTTTAGTTGAGGGAAGGGTCCACGGGGTGGTCGTTTCGCAGAGAAAGCTCTGATGGTTTTCCAAACTTGGGTGGTGGGAGTGAAGCGGTTGAATTTGGAGGAAAAATAGTTGAAACTATCCTTTTTAACCCGCTTGCTCGTGTTTCGAAAGTGTTCTTTTGCTGCCCGGAGTGCACATCGAGTAGGGCTGTGTGCCCTCCTCTCATATGCCTTGCGGGCTCTTATCATTTGAGCTTTGGCGTGTGCCGTCTCTGCGTTCCACCATGGGGCTCAGTTTTTCTTTCGGGGTCCTCTGGTTTTTGGTATTGCTACTTGTGCTGCTGAGCTTATGGCTCTTAGTATTAATTCAATGTCTGCCGAGTGTGGGTCGCCTTCGGTGACCAGTGTGAGGTCGACCTCTGCCTCAAATTTTGTCCAGTCTGCTCGTTTTAGACTCCAGGAAGGGGTAAACAGGTCAACGCGGTCGAGTGCTCCTTGGGGGATATCAATTTTGATTGGGAGGTGATCGCTCATGCCTGGGTTGTCTTCGACATCCCAGGTAAACAGTGACGCAATTCTAGGCGTGCAGCACGAAATATCAATGGCTGAGTCTAAATATCCGCTTTGCGTTGCTTGGCGGGTTGGTATGCCGTTATTTAGGATAACTAAATTTTGAGAACCTATTGCGTCATATATAATTTCACCTCTACGGTTTGGTGTGGCGCTGCCCCAGGATGGGTGGTGACCATTCAAGTCTCCAAGTAATAACGAAGGCCCGTTTATTTGATTAAATCGTTGAGCGAGTTCCCGATCCGTTGGATCAGGGTCGGAAGGAGATATATATGTTGAAACTACCGTCAATTGGACGTGTTGTATTTTCAAGCTAATAGCTACACAGTCCAGTGATGTTACCAAAGGCACGTGACTGTGTGGGATGCTATTTTCTATTAGGATGGCTGTGCCTCCCTTACGGACAGCAGCGTTTACGTTATGGCGATACCAAGAGTAACCAGAGATTTTGTATTTATTGTTATCTTTATCAGTAAAGTGGGTCTCTTGTAATGCTGCTAGCGCCGGTTTTTTCTCAGCAAATATTGATGAAAAAAGCGGGAATTTCCCGATAAGGCCATTTGTGTTCCATTGCAGAATTGAACCCATGGTGGTTTACCGTTTGTGCTTTGGGGATCTACGCTTACGAAGGTTATAGGAGTACCTGCTGCTGCTGCTATCGCTGGCAGGAGAAACGGGGGTAGAGTGCCTAGAAAAGCTAATTTTCCTTGCTACGGGGGAGCTGCCGGGGCTGGAGGTGCCGGGGCTGGGGGTTTCCAGAGGGGAGCACTAGAAGTGTTTACAACAGTTTTTGCAGAGCCCGTCTCTGATGCACTGCTGGCGTCAGAGTCGGTCTCTGTCCCGGTCAGCTCGTGGTCAGACTGACTTTTGTCGTCTGACGTTTCAAGTTCACTTGAGAACTGAAACTGCATAAAATGACCTATGAGGTCGGTTTGAGATCCGCAAGTGCGGGTGGTCGGTGCGATTTGGAAAGAAGCGTCGCTTCTTTCCATGGAGAGGGGAGCAGTTTCAGTTTGGGTTGAAGTATTGACTTTTTTGGACTTTGGTTTGAGTGGCAGCCGTTTTACCCTGAGGGGTGGGCTGCCACTCGTTAGAGGCCTTCTCGGTGCCTGCCTTTGGCGGCGCCTGGGAAGGGGAGCACCGGTGAATTTAGAGCGCTTGGGGGCAGGTAGTGTAGGAAATTTAGCTTTGTCGAGCACTCGAGCTGAGTGGCTTTGCCACCCTGCTGCGGGTGTCCAGGTCTTCCTGGTGATTTTAGGTACCTGAGGGGCGGGAGGATTTTCGGTCGGAAGACCTGGCGGAGAACTAGTGCGGGTCGGGAGGTCCTCCCAGCCCGCAACGGGCGTCCACCTGCGCCAAAATGTGACTGCGCCACGTGGTGGGGGAGGGGGACGGACGGCCTGATGGGCGCCAAGAAGAGTGGCTCCATTAGAGGGCGGATGTGGCGGCTTGTGTTTTTGGGTGGCTGAGGCTGTTCCAAAGTGGGACGCTCCTGGCCGGCTGTGCTGGGGGCTGCTGTGGTGGCCTTGCTACCACAGCTTTTTGGGACTGTGCGGCTTTTTTTGCAGCACTTGTTTGCGGGCCAGGTCAAACGGGATCTTTTTCTTCTCAGCTAGAACGTTTATCTCTTTCTCGCGGAGCCAGGTCGGGCACTTGGGATTATCAGCCCCATGAGCGCCGCCACAGGCAGCACACACGAGGCTTTTAGAGGTGCAATCTTTAGTGCGGTGCTTAGCACTGCACTTGCCGCATCGTGGGGTGGGGTTTTTACAATTTGTTTCTACGTGCCCGTACCTTTGACAGATTTGACAACGAATAGGGAGAACATGAACCTTTGGTGCTTTACCTCTCCGCTATCGATTGCATATACACTACTGCACTGCTCAGCTGTCTAAAATTGTAGAAATGATTAGAAAAAAACGGTAACTGTTACGAGAGAATCATAGAAACGTTGTCTTCAAATCCCTTTAAAAATGAGATTAGCAATCGGTTTAAGGTCAGCAATATAAAGTTACGGGCGGAACACGCATTTTGTGTTTCTTATCATAACTGTGCAAGCAGCAGAACAAAAGTTAGCAACAAATTGCCTTGCCTGGGGTGCACAGATTGAAACAATCTGTAAATATCATTGTTCTCACATTCCTTTTCAGTTCACATTCGGCGGGACATAGGTCTGGAACTCTACTCTAAGGTTCTTTATTATCAGAAACGTATCACAGGCTTTCAGTGTTGAGAGAAATTGGAATTCCTGACTTTTAAATAGCGCATTACATATTTTGCTCGAGTATATAGCATTGGGAATATTGACAATTCAAAAGAGATAGCCGGGAAGTCCTCAACAAGATCATACATTTAGAACTAATTCCATGGATGGAGTTAATTGGGAAGAAATGGTCTGGAAAGTTCACATTACCATTCCTTCGAACTCTGAGGCTGTGCCTCCACGGGTGGATATCTCTTTCTCCACTCTTTTATTCTTAAGCCGCACATAACATGGTCATATAAGGGACGGGGCAAAGCCTCAAGGAGGCGTCATATACCACCTGAGGGGCCTTTTGTGCATTCAGAGGAGTGCCGTCTCGACGAAATTATTTGGCGTCTCTGGAGGTGGATGTTTTAAAAATTTTAGCCGAAGGTAGTGGAATAAATCTGCCCGAAGCAGTGCCACTGTCGCGAGAGGCGGCCAAATAGTACAGAGCTCTGCGACTGGTGTGTGCAAGCGTGGATATCGATGAGGTGCTATATAAAAGGTATCTTTGTCAGTGTCAGCACCTAAAGTAGATTTAAATGCGTCTGTGTGCTGAATTCTTACATTTCAAGGGTATTCGGGGTGTCTCGGGCTCTCGAAATCTCGCCCACGCTCACCGCAGGATGCAGTCGTGCCCCTTCAAGAGCTTATGCGATATAAATCCCAAGATTGAAGAACAAGCACGCCATTAAGGTAGTTTCAGTTACTAAATGAAATCAGACATGTTGTCCGACACTCAGATTCAAACATTATAATATGTTGTTTTTAACACCAAATCTGGGTATATTCCTGCGGAGAATTGTCTTCTAGTATGAGGCTGGTGGAGAAATTTCAAATGATGCTGGATGGACAAGTTTATAGGTATCTTTGTTTTGATACACGTAGTGATGTAAGAACTGTATAATAAGTTCACGGAATGCCTGCTGTAGATAGGGTACCATGAACAGTAAAATGTTCTGGCAATGACCTAGGACGCTAAAAACATGGTAAAACAGAATATAGTAAAAGCGCTAAAATCTTGCAGCCTAAAAAGCCAAAGTCCAGAAACTAGGACGTCTAAGCCCTAAAGAGCCCCAAAAGGCTAAGTCAATGTAGATAACGAAAAAAGCGTGGGATGAGGTAAACGACACGTTTTGGTCTTTGACTCGTCGCCTGATGACGGTCAAAGACCGAAACGGCTTTTTATGGTTTAGACGCCTTAGTTTCTGGACTTTGGCTCTTTAGGCTGCAGTTTTTTTAGCGCTTTTACTGTATTTTGTCTTATCATCTTTTAGAGTTCCAGGTCATTTCCACAACACTCTAAGAACTGTACACCCCGTATATCCCTTTAGATTATTTTTTAGAAAAAAACAATTGTCCGAAGTCAAACTAGGCCCTTTGTAAAATACGTAGAGCTCAAATAGCGAGAAAAATATATAATGTAAAACTTTTCGTGCATATTTCTTGCCAGTTGATCTGCACGTATTAGTCAGAAAGTGGGGCTTGAAATATAATATAAATGCAATCTTCCAGCCTTACCAGAAAATAATTTAATTTGAATAAACATAAGCTTGACTTTGAAAGAACAATTTCCCTGTACTCGCCGAGGAAATTAGAATTATCATGTTTTGACCGTTTGGAGATTATATGGCGACAAAGTGCGCCTGCAGCACAGTGAACTTACCGAGGATGTGTTGCGGGCTAGCATAACCTTCAGGTAGAGTTGTGCGGGCTAGTCTGAGGGTTAACCCGCGCCCCACCGGGGGTCCAGCGCCACCTTCTCCCCACCGGGGGCCATCGATGGCCCCCCTCTAACTCCGAAAATATGGGCGTTAGCGCAAATCTGCAAAGTGCATTAGAAAGCTCGCGTGAATTCAGTAAGAAATTACTTCACATGTTTTAGTGCTCAGGTCAATGGTTTGACCTCCAGAGGTCAAATTAGGTCAAGATCGGCTATTTTCACTCAAATATGCAATGCTTAAGCAAACTGGGCATAACTCTCATGCCATTAGAGCTATTGAAGTCTGGTAAAGTACATTTGATAGGAAATTGTCAGTCCTTTTTCCGCTATGTGAAACGTAAAGACCTCCCGCCATTGGTTTGACCTCCAGAGGTCACCTCGTGACCTAAGATGACCTGAGGTCACGAAAGGTCAGAAAGTGACCTTGCCGTAAATCAAATGAAAGCCAGTGACATGACCAACACGATGGTGTTTGTTTCAGCGCTCTAGCTTAATTAGGTCAAAAGTTATTGTCAAAATACTGTTTTTGACCCCTGGTGACCTTGGATGACCTTGGAGTGGTCAAAGGGAAAATACGGCCCCTGGAATCCGTGAAATGGTGCCCAAGAACGCTTTTCTGATCAAGCTGAGCATTTTCAATCGCTTTTGTGACTTTTAGATCATAAGACAGCTTTTCCCCATGCTTTTTCAATGGGAGAGGTCACCTCGTGATCTGACCTCAGGGCACGAAATCGAAAAAGCCCGGATATACACCTTGTAGACCCTAGAGGGGCCATAAAGTGTAGGAAGTTTCAAATTGATCGAATTCGAAATGTAGCTCTTACAGAGCTCTAAAGTTGAAGTGAGGTGACCTTGGTTGACCTCGTCTGGTGACCTGACCTTAGGTGACCCGGGGTAAAAAATTTCAGGGATGGTGGGAAAATGATGCAGTGAGAGGTAGAGCCCTCAACCGCGGTGCTGCGCCTCTTCGTTTTTTTATCCCGGAAGAACCTTAGGGGGCCATCGATGGCCCCGGTGGGGCGATGGTTAAATCCAAGCCCGCTGTGCAGTGCGGTACAGCCTAATACCAAGGTTCAGCAGTGCGGAACAGCATAACGTTCAGAGTATGTCATGCGGGACAGTCTCAATTCAGGTGCACTGCGGAACAGGCTAATACTCAGGCCCAGTTCCACGGAACAGCATAACATTCAGGTACTGCTATGCGGCTTATTCTAACACTTGAGATGCATTGCGGAACAGCCTAATGCTCAGGTTCTATCAGGCGAAACAGCATAGATTTCACGCGCTGCCATGCGGGTCAGCCTAACACCTGTAGTGTACTGCGGAACAGCCTAATACTCAGTTGTTTCGTGGAACACCATGGCGTTCAGGTTCGGTCGTCCGGGGATCACGGAAAGCAGGCCGTAAAGGCTTTATGAAGCGGTAACAGTGAGAGTGGTTCATATATTTGAATAACATTTCTTATCAATCTGATCATTCGAGTGGAGGTACGGTTGCCACCATGGCATTGCCGATTTTACTGGAACATACAAAAGCTGAGCAAATCATTTCAGAGGACGAAAAGGGCTTACTTTGAACAGGAAGGGCAGACATGTGAACTGAAGTGGCCCAAGTGGTTCAAGTGGAAGTGAGCTGAAGTGGTTCAAGGCTGGCTGAAAATATATAAACTTGTGGGGCTGAAAGCACAACTAGAGATGGAATCTGTGGACATTAACCCTCACCCCGGTGGGGGGAGTTTGAACAGCCCCCTCGGGTTTTTTCGGCTTCACGAAAAAACGGTGGCGCGAAGCGCCGCCGTACTTGGCACAACTTATTCTTGATCGATTCCGCAACTCTCCCCAAAATTTTAAGTTGGGGTCATCTCAGGTCAGGTCACCAGTGCAGGTCAAGTGACCTCACCTAAAAATGTTTAAGGTGGCATAAGTAAGAAATGGGTGAATCTATCGGATCGCAACTTCACATAATGGCCCTACCAAGTTCTACAAAATATGTTTCGGGATTTTTCATATCGATGACCTAAGGTCAAGTACGGACCATGACCTCTCCATTGGAGATACATGGGAAAAACGGAAATTGGGCTGTATTTGTGTAGATAAAGATGATGATACCTCCCTGTTCAGCAAACCAAAGTATCCCGGGGCCCCTTTCCGGGATCATGTTATGATTTTTACCTGTGACGTCTGAGAGGTCATCTGGAGCTACTTAAGCACTTTTCAGATTTAGGCCAATTACTTTGCATGAAATAATGATACAGCTTTTAATTTCTACCATTGCGTTTCGATTGCTATGGCGAGTCGATTGATATGCATCTTGACTATGCTAGGTCAAAAAGTGACCTTGATCTGAGCTGAGGACAGGTCATTTTTGTGTTTTGACCTATTTTGGTCATATTATACATTATCACTCAATGTGCCAGCTTCTTTGACCTGTCATGACCTCAATATTGACCTGAGACAAAAATTGACTGATATAGTTTCTTCATGGATTTGTAGGAGCTATCCACCAGCGTTCGCGTTTTTCGTTATCCAGCATAGGGGCTGAATTCGAGGGAGGTGTTCAAACACCCCCCACCAGGGCGAAGGTGGCTCGGAGGCCCACCGGGCAGAGGTGCAGAAACTTGCCAACTCGGCTACCGGAGTTTGTGACACATTTACGAAAATTGAGGTGCATAATTGTGACAAAATAGCGATCCTGACTGTATGGCTCAAGATCAAACCCCATATTTTCGAAATAGAGAATGAAGCGTGTAGGGGATATTTTAACTTAGCAGCTCTGTTCTTCAATTGCACAGCGTACCATTAGTAATACAATATTGGTACTGTGTTCAGTTTCTACTAAAACGTGGGACCCCCGCTGCAGAAAACCCGCAAACCGCTGTCACAGTTGCCAGATTTTAACATGCAACCCAATGGGGCTGATTGTTAGTAGTTTGCAGAAAGTTGTCGCCTAGATACCGGAAATGTGACAGTCAATTTTTCGAGAAATACACGATTGTGGGCATATTTAAGGCATTAACGATAACGCAGATACTTTATCAAGTACTTCTCTGTCCATTTTTTCAGGTTAAATCATATTTACAGCTTGAGTGTCTTCGATTTATGGGCCCCTATTTCTTCGAATTTAGTATTAAGTACGCCTAAAAGCTACTAATAAAAGTACTAAGTGAGTGAGAAAATAAACATAGCTGGGCAGCAATTCTACTTAAACTGCGCAACAGCGACAAGACAAGTTAGAAATGTTTATGTGATGTAGAGCCTGCCAAAAATTTAAACAGGCGGGAAGCCACTTATTTTGAGGGCATATTCATTAGGTATATTTAAGATAAGTGCAGGCTAAAACTAGCTAGAATAAATATTGCTGCCCATGGCTAATCTAAGATGAATGTAGGCTATTGTAAGACTGATGCACTTTCCCATATCAAGCTTGGTTTTTCATTCCTTAGCCTGCTTGTGCCTTAGTTTATTTGTGCCCTAGATTGGTTAGATAGATTTGGAGCTGGAGGAAGTTGGGAGAGTTGGCGCCAGCAACAGGCTGGCAACAACAGTGATTCAGGTGAGTTTTCATGATCAAATTATCATATCAATATTGTACAGATAGCAAATGTGTGCTAATGCAGTCCTCCACAAAGTGTTAACACCCACACTGGAGAGGGGCCTGGAACTAACGTGCACTGGAGGGGCCGAGTAGACCCCCTTCTTATCTTAGAAAATCACAGCAAATCTCAGAAAGAAATAGACTTCGAAGAACGCTGGTTGGGGTGTGTTGCTTACTACCAGTGGTGGTAAGCAACGCACAGGACCTGAACTGCATGGAGTTAAAGCAGGATTTTGACTACACTGGATCTTTCTTTGGTATGTGAATTCCAATACCTCTGTACCTATTAGGGCAATAGACATAATTTTACATCTATGCAGGCTAGTTCACTCAGAGTTTTTACTGCAAAAAGGAATGACCAGGCAGGTGATGATCGTGAGTGGGATGCAAATTTTAAGCATTTGATGTGTTTATAAAAATGCTACCTAAGGACCACTTTACCAACACATTTTAGGTAGATTCAAATACTATGTTGACATTGACATTTTTTCCCTTTTGTTGATATGTGAGATAGAAGTTTAGTGGGGGGGAAGCTGTGGTTAGGGTTCCCAATTGTGTGTACATGTACGCTCCCATTAATGGGTATGTTCCCAATAATAACTATTTTCATGATAATTGCTACATGTAATCATGTGGAAAAGTACCATAATTGGAAACACTCCTTCCAAAAATGGAAACTTCTTCAAAAAGGAAATGCATGTCATTGGGGGAAACTGCAGTCAGATTTGCCAATAATATTTTTGACCCCAATACTGGAAAAAATGACCCATAATTGGAAATTTTGCTTCCAAAAACAAAAACATGATCTATAAATGAAAACTCAGTTTACTACTTTCATGCTGTAATGGTTTGGTGCTAAAACCTTGTCTGCTGCAAAAAGTAAGGGACAGGTAGAGGACATTCAGCATATTGGAAATAGTATTCAAGTATACAATTATTATTTCCAGCTCTGTGTGACAGAGGAGGCATATGTCGCATTGAGTTTGTGACAGCCAGCATACTTTCTGCACCTCTGCCACCGGGGCGCGGGTTAAGCCGCAGACCACTACGGGTACGGTTTGATGTATGTTTATGTCGTCTTGGTTCCTAAAAAATAGTGTTGTCCGTTCAAAATGGGAACTAGTTCAAACTGTCCTGAAACACTGTTTTGTCGGCCAAAAAGCTCCGAAACCCCTGCCTATACCGTAACTAGTGCCACTGTTGTTTTGTGGTGAACGAGTGTGGGGAAACGGTTGTTAACATTTCTGAAGTGAGAGGCAGCAATATACGGTGGGTTGATAAAACATTGAAACAATTTTGATATTGATTACATACGCCAGACATACCTATAGTGGCATTTGATAAGTACATGCACGGAAGCTATTTAAAATAAATGTACAGATATGGCACTCAAAAGTTATCTATGGTATGTTGATTTTGAGGATATGATCATATTGCAGGTTCCTGGACTTTTGCGTTCTGGGTGACAGGAGGATCCAGGGGGAGGGCTCTTGACCCCCAACGAACCTTGAGGCCCCCTGAAAGATAAATGGCGCCCACTGAATACGAATGGTGCCCTATGGGGATGCGATCCAATACGATACGAGCCAATACGAATGCGAATGCGAATGCCCCGGGGATAAAATCATCGGCACAGTACCGACGACAGCCCGATCATAAGATTGGCGCCCTTGATAGCTTGCGTCGCCCGAAACTGGAGCCCATTGGTCAGAATTGCGCCCCTTGACCGGGTGCCCCCCTCCCCCCATTGGAAACCCTGGATCCCCGTGGCTCGGGGGAGTGCAGTTCGGTGGGCAACAGGTAAGTTAGGGGGCAGGTAAGATGAGCTGAGGCACCTGACCCTCCTGCAAACCCCCTGAATCCACCCATGGTCCATGGACGGTCTTATCCCGCTGCCATGCTGCATTTGCTATTCATGTAGCTCAATTACCGAATAAAAATATTAGTTTGGCATTGGATATTTGTCTAACGAGCCCAGAAAGGGACGTGATAAGAAAGTAAAAAGTGTTTTTGTGTGTTTGAAAGGACCATATAAGTTCCCATTTAAAATCCGCCCCGATGGACCGAGCCACCTTCAGCAAGGTGGAGGGGGGGGTGTTCAAACTCCTCCCCCGTCGAATTTGGCTCCTATGTGGGATAGCAAAAAAAATCACAAAGGCTGGTAGATAGTTAATACAAATTTATAAAGAAACTAAAACAAACCACGCTAGTCACTTTTTGCCTCAGGTCAATATTGAGGTCACGACAGGTCAAAGAAGTTGACATGTTAAGAGTTTCTGAGCTCAATTGTCTGACAGAGTTATATTTTTTAGGCACCGTTCGCTTCCTGCCGTTACGGTGGATCGAGTGATGTATGACTATACTAGGTCAAAACACACAAAAATGACCTGACCGCAGGTTAGGTCAAGGTCACTATATCATCTAGCATAGCTAATATGCATATCAACTGACTCCCACTAACAATTCAAACGCATTGATATCAAAATAACAGCTTTATCGTCATTTCCTGCAACGTTATTGACCTACCTGCTTAGTAGCTCCAATGACCTCCCAGAGGCCACAGGTCGAACATTGCGACATGAACCTGGAAAGGAGCCTAGTATTCTGCGAGTTGCAGAATATTGAGGTATTCTCAACTGTATCTACACAAATATAGCCCAATTTCTGTTTTCCCCATGCATTTTAAATGCCGAGGTCACGATCTCTATCTGACCCCAGGTCATCGATGCTTAACCCTCGCCCCACCGGAGAGGCCATCGATGGCCCCCCTAAGGTTTTTCCGGGATAGCAGAAAAACGACGAGGCGCAGCACCGCGGTTGAGGGCTCTACCTCTCACTGCATCATTTTCCCATCATCCCTGAAATTTTTTACCCCGGGTCACTCAAGGTCAGGTCACCAGACGAGGTCAACCAAGGTCACCTCACTTCACTTTAGAGCTCTGTAAGAGCTACATTTCAAAGTCGATCGATTTGAAACTTCCTACACTTCATGACCCCTCCAGGGTCTACAAGGTGTATATCCGGGATTTTTCGATTTCGTGCCCTGAGGTCAGGTCACGAGGCGACCTCTCCCATTGGAAAAGCATGGGGAAAAGCTATTTCATAATATAAAAGCCACCAAAAAGGATTGCAAATACTCAGACTGCTCAGAACAACGTTTTTGGACACCCTTTCACCGATCCCAGGGGTCATATTTGCCCTTTGACTTTTCCAAGGTCATCCAAGGTCACCAGAGGTCAAAAACAGTATTTTGACAATAACTTTTGACCTAATCGAGCTAGAGCGGTGAAACAAACACCATCGTGTTTGTCTTGTCACTGGCTTTCATTTGATATACGGCAAGGTCACTTTTTGACCTTTGGTGACCTCAGGTCATATTAGGTCACAAGGTGACCTCTGGCGGTCAAACCACTGGCGGGAGGTCTTTACGTTCCACATAGCGGAAAAAGTACTGGCAATTTGCTATCAAATGTACTTTACCAGGCCTCAATAGCTCTAATGACATAAGAGTTATGCCCAGTTTGCTTAATCATTGCATATTTGAGTGAAAATAGCCGATCTTGACCTAATTTGACCTCTGGAGGTCAAACCATTGACCTGAGCACTAAAACATGCGAAGTAATTTCTTACTGAATTCACGCGAGCTTTCTATTGCACTTTGCAGATTTGCGCTAACGCCCATATTTTCGGAGTTAGAGGGGGCCATCGATGGCCCCCCGGTGGGGCGAAGGTGGCGCCGGACCCCCGGTGGGGCGCGGGTTAAAATAACGGAATAAATTTTGTAGCACTCGGCGAGCCAATTATATGGTATGAGTTTCAAATCAATAAATTAACCCTGTTCTTACTTATGCTATCTTGAAATTTTTTGGAGGTGAGGATACTTGACCTGCACTGGTGACCTGACCTGAAATGACCTGACCTTAAAATTTGGGAAAAGGTGCAAAATACATCACGAATAAGGTGTGGCAAATATGGCGGCGTTTCACATCGCCGTTTTCTGATGCCACCGGGAAAACCTGAGGGGTGTTCAAGAACCCCCTCCGGGGCCCGGTTTAACCAACTTAACTGAAAACTCTAAAACGGGTGCTTGGCCAACCATTAAGGGCACAACCGGAAAGGAATATAAAACGCAAAATAGCAACATAAAAATGTTGAAATTATCGTCTCTGGGACCATTGGAATTATTAAAAGAGAACCTTCTTCCACTATATGAATATAATTAAATTAAGATCACATTCTCTTGCCATATAATGCAAGACGTCCAAACCTCCAAACGTAAGCGTCCAAACCTGATATACGGCCTTAAAAGTTGGGAAAGCACTCAAATATAAAACCCAATAAAATATTTGTGCTCCAGAAAAATGCATCCTCAGAATAATTGATCATTCGGACCGCACAGATCAGAAAACATAATTCATTTTCCCCAACGGAGATCAGCTTTTGCCCAGAGGTCAGGAAATTTCCCCGAACAGAAAGAGCTTTTTGATTCTTACAAAAGAGAGAATTATTATCCCCGCCTCACAGAATAAGCAAGTTTGATAACAAATTTTGATGATATATAATATTAAATGAGTTAATTGCACTTCTATGGGTATACGCTTCAGTTTTAGAAATACTCAATGTTCTTGTTCCCGAGATTTTCTCCAACTGCGGTGACAGGATCGGGATTTTCTGACCATTGGTGGACCGCCTCGCCGTTTCCAGCCCTGTTTAAAAAAATAGTGTTCTGCAAATCAATAATATCTTTTAATCAATTAACATTAACCCTATTTCCGGCAGGGGGGCTAATATTGCCCCCCCTTCAGGTTTTTCGAGAATATCTCCAAAACGGCTTGCGATAGAACTTTGAAACTTCCTGACTATTCCTAAAACTAGTACAGGCAGGTTTTCTGAAATTTTCAAGATTATATATTTACCAGGGGCGGAGCTATGACTGGGTTTTTGGGGAGGTTCTATCCACAAACCAAGTATTATCGTATGCGCTGGGTTCTTTGTAACAGGAAGCCGTCTCCGCTGATCCTGATACCAGTTATATGGTTTTATTATATCATTTTTTATGTGAGATGATAGTGCATTCACAATTGTCATTATTTGTATTCATCAGGGGCGGTTACAGCAGTTCAAAATGGGGGGAATGTTATCAAGAAGGACTAAACGTTAGTAAGTGAGAAGACTGCTTACAGCCGTGCCAGGGCGAATAAAATTGGGTATATGAAAATTCAAAATAGTTATAACCCAATTCTAGATTACCAGAGGCGTGTCCAGTCACTACACATTTTCAAAATGTATATTCCCAGCCAGTATCACCGCCGCGACTCAATATCATTGTATATTGAAAATGTGTTTCCAATCACCCCCAACCCCCCCCACGAGAGTCCTTGATCCGCCTATGTCACCCCCTTTCCCAGAGCTGCCATGGGAGGGTAAAAATTATCAGAAATAAATTTCAACTAGTCTAGGGACTAATATACTCATGCATACCACTCTCATATTGTTGGTATGTATTTACCCCACTGTTTTACCTTACTGCATCCGCCCCTGATGAGTTTTCACTTTTTTCTCATTTATTTATGTGTCAAAGATGCCAAGCAGTATATGACGGCTTCTAATCCGTGTAACAAAAACTTTTTAGGTTGTATATATTTCCCCTCATAGTCCTGGTCCTGGAACTGCCATTGAATTTCGAATTTTTACGTAACTCGAGCATATAAAAATTTTGGGTCAATTATTTGTAAATCTGAACTAGTTTTGTGAAAATCGTACAACAGAGACAAGGGTTATGGAAAATCTAAAAAATACACAAAAATTGTATATTTTGCACGACCTTCTCCTTAAAAATCAAAATTTTGAAATTTTCTTTTTTCAAAATAAAGTTTAGCGCCAGGGGAATCTATAGCATATTGAATTTTCAAAATCGGCCGGTTAGATTACGAGATCTTAGGGGGGCCGATATTGCCCCCCTTGCCGGAAATAGGGGTAGCCGGGAGCCTGACGGAAATAGGGTTAAGGTCCTTCACAGTTTTCTTATTGACACCCTTCCAACTCACTTGCGAAGTTTATATACTCTCCAGAACCAAGAAAATCAAGGGCCATTCCGACAGAATGCTTATTTCGACGTCTCGCTTGCGTCCACAATTTATAGACGATTCTCTTTATCTATTGTTTCCCTACGAACCTGACATTTTATGATCTCCCCTAAAACTATGAATTTAGCAAATATACCTCCTAGAGAAACACTTATTCAATAAAGTTCAGAAAAAATACATACAGACGACTTTTAGCCCTCTGTGGTGGAGCTTACAGAAGCGTTTTTATTGTTTCATAGGCGGATCCAGGGGGGCAAAGGGGGGCACGTGCCCCCATCGACCCTCGGCGCCCCCTGAAATGGTAACGGCGCCCCCTGAAAAGTCGATGGCGCCCCCTGAAATGTCGCGTCCCACCCCCCCCAGGAAGCGAAAATCGGCGCCCACCGATAGGATTCGGCGCCCACCTAATAGGTTTTACCGGTCAAAAGTGGCGCCCCCTGGGCTGGATGGCACCCCCACCCCGGGAAGGTGCACCCTCCCCCGATCGGCAATCCTGGATCCGCGTATGTATTGTTTATAGGAAAATCTCGCACAATATCACCATCTTTCTGAGCAGTTAACCGCTTAAATATTACCGGATATTTTATGATACAATTACCTCGCCAGTGTCCTTTGACAAGTTTCTTGAATCTTGAATGCTTCAATCACTTTTTTGAATATTGAATGGAAAATCACAGTTCGTCAGGCTCCTGCCCGCTCACCACGCGTTCTCCATCTGCCGATCCGCACCCCGCGAGTGTCTGCGGACCACTGAATCGGACCAATGACAGACCGTGGCGGCCAGACCGCCCGAGGCAGTGACCGGCCGAGCGGGCGATAGAGGTGTCAAACATCACTGCACTGCTAGTGGTGCCAAACATCAAAGCCCAGGTGCTTGTGAATTCGTTGTATAGAGGTTTAAATATTAATGAAAAACCGGTCCCCACAAAATATCGCGGGGTTGGTGATTTGATCTTCACCATCTTAGACAACAGCTCCACTGGTTCGCCCTGACCCGGGCATCGCTGGTAGGCCAGGCGAACAGCTTAGCAACTCCTTGGCAATCCGCGCATTAACGATGCATTAGACCTTAAGTCTGCACCTTATATTAATTCTTAATGTGTGTTCAGGCTCAACTTATATTATGTACTCCAAAGAAAAACGTTATTAGCAAGCGTAACGCACACCCTCCCTTACCCATGCAAACTATATTGAGCGATAAAAGTTTCACCTATGTTAGAGTCAAAACTCAAAAGCCTATCATGCCCCAGTAACGATGAATTCCGTGGAAACCGAACTCCGTTGCATATTTCTATGGCAACCTTTGATTGTTCCCGACCAGATCGCTAGCTCGGGTGGAATGCAGCTTAAACGTGAAGAAACTGTAAAGTATCTTGGCGTTTATATTGACGAAAAGCTTAAGTGGAATTCGCACATCCTTCATGTGTCTTCGATTATAAGTAGGACATTACACGGAGCATTGTGTTCGAATGTTATCTTCATACGCAGGGAAAATGCGAGCAGGCATATACTGCGCATATGCCGGTAATGCGGCGAATCCATTCAGTTGGCGTCACGATTGTCACAAAAAGGGGTTTGTGACCTGTTGGTGATTCGATAAAGATACATCAAAGACCGGACAAGAACAAAGCTTTATTTACGCCACTTCAGACCTTCTCACGAGTATTGTACGTCCATATTTGGTTTCGGCCGTGTGCCTGGCGCCATTTTACACTAGCGGACAGCACACGTACTATTAGTGTCCAGTTCATTCGCAGCGTGGCGCTACCAACACTATGTCACCTACACGCCTGACGCATCAAATCGCACGGGCTGGGTCTAGCTGGGTCTAGTTGGATGGGAAAAAATTGGCCCAGTACTCACAGTCCTGTCGTAATTCGACTCTCGAGCGAGCTACACCGCAAAAATCCCGGAGAAACAGGAGGATGACAGCAGTCACTGGGCCGTGATTTTTTTGGTAGTATTATGTTTTTAATAGAATGATTTGAAGGTTTCACTCAAGGCGTGATTTCATCTCCAAGATTATTCATGGAATATCTGACGCCGAACTAGTTTGGTTTTCGGTTTATGGAGGTGGGGAGGACTCCAAATTTCAACAGCAAATCGCCGACAGCAATAATCAAGACTCGGAGCACGGGAAAACACAAAAAAACGTTACAAAAGTCCGATTCTTTTCACGAATAGGAGTACTGGCCGAACATGTTTTTACCCCAGGCACTCAGGAAAATAGCCAGATAGACCCAGCTCCCGCACTGAGTCCACCCGCCTCAGTGTTCACACACGGCCGCACGGCGACCGACTCACAATCAGCAGCAGCAGAAGCCGTCGCCATGGCAACCACCCTCCCACATCAACACTGACACGCTTCACATCGTTCACGGACACGGCTGTGTCTTCTGTCATCTGATGAGTCACTTACTAGTGTGCCACTTGTGACAGCGCATGCGCACCGTAACGTAACGGAGCGTGACGTCACACAGTGCGTTGTTGGGCCCTTGGTTCCTCTCGTTTGGTCCGGAGTAACCAGCAGGAGCACGCACCCAGGGGTGGCGTGGGGATAGATGGAGAGTGGTAGAACAGGGGCCCGTGACGACAGAGCCCACACCAGCGCCTCCTCTCAAACATCGACTGGGAGGGACGATTCTCCTTATTGAACATCTCTGATTAAATACAGAGATTCCGGGACAAAATACTGGGTCAGATCGGAGAGTAGTACTTAATAGCATGAAGCGTTCATAAAGCTTAA
Source organism: Lepas anatifera (assembly GCA_034440635.1). Taxonomy (NCBI): domain Eukaryota; kingdom Metazoa; phylum Arthropoda; class Thecostraca; family Lepadidae; genus Lepas; species Lepas anatifera. Next base: position 1,423,484 of record JAOTON010000214.1, on the reverse strand, counting down.
TTCAGAAGCTGAGGTTTTGCAGTGATGTGTTTGTTTTCGATTAAGCGTTGTCATAGCATCCAGAGGCCGTGGGCCTGTTTTTAAGTAGGCGAGTTGGTCATTTTGGTTTAGGCGGGCGCCAACCGCGAGGCCATATAGCTCCTTAGTAGAGAAGTCCCGCCCAGTCGAGCTTAAGTACAAGAGGGTCTGTATGACACAGATAAAGAACGTACGGCGGAGAAGTCCCGGCCACAGCCATTGCGCGGCTGTCTCTCCAACCAATCAACAGCGGCTGTCTCTCGGTAATTCAACCAATCAACACCACTGTCTCTGTATCTCGGTAATTCAACCAATCAACAGCGCTGTATCTCGGTAATTCAACCAATCAACAGCGGCTGTCTCTCGGTAATTCAACCAATCAAGAGCGGCTGTCTCGGTAATTCAACCAATCAACAGCGACTGTCTCGGCAATTCAACCAATCAACAGCGGCTGTTTCTCGGTAATTCAACCAATCAAGAGCGGCTGTCTCGGTAATTCAACAAATCAACAGCGACAGTCTCTCGGTAATTAAACCAATCAACAGTAACTGTATCTCGGTAATTGAACCAATCAACAGCGGCTGTCTCGGTAATTCAACCAATCAACATCACTGTCACAGAAACGCCCAGAAACAAACACCACAAATTAACATCGATTCGAGAACGTCAACTGATAAATGACACCGGAATTTTAAGCACCTGAAAGCGGCGGAGCACGGTTAATTCCGTATATCGACTTGAAAGGTAAATCCAACTCCAAACATTCGTACTGGAACGGCCACGAAGTACATTTCTGGCATGCGCTCTGTCATTACGGGATGCCTTTCAGTTGACAAACGCTTATCCCACCCAGCTTTGTAGGAACAATACATGGAGTAGCACATGTAATTTCGCCAAAAGTGTTAGACAAAAAAACTTGCAAAGCCGCGCGAAGTTCCTCGTTCTCGTTTTGTTTTTAATGATACGCAGTCGCACACCCGTCGAGGCCACCAAACGTTACCAATCGGGAACAACGAGAACGCAACGAACGCAGAAAACAATCAACACAACGCGAACCACAGAGCAATGATACACGAAACCCGCAAGGAGTTCAATCACTCAGAAAACAAACCAACACGCCAATTTCACCACAGCGCCGATCTCAGCACAACCAGATCTTACCAACAGCGTCCTTTAGAGGAGGTGGCAAAATCACTGCTGTCATCCAGAGAAACACACGACACACATTTCGAATTGTGCAGAAACAGGGACAGGGTCTTACCCTCGCGGGCCGCCACAGCACACTGAGATTCGTTGGAGCCACCTAATCTGCCACATGATCTGGCAGAACTGTTCCAAATGTGGCTGACTTAAATCCACTTTGCTTCATGCGAGAGCTATCCAGCCGTGGTTTAAAATACACCGCGTATTATGTATTACCGCAGATAAACAATGAAGTCATGCAAAACTTTAATACCTTTAGCCCCCCAAATATAATCGTCAAATTTAGCAAGAGCTAAACAAGCACATACGTTTTGGAGTACAGCCATTAAATCGGCCGAATTTCCTCCTGGATGCCTCCTTCCGCTCCTGGAATTTTTCTCAACCATCCCAAGCCTTGAAAATACACTGACTTTAAGATTCCACGTGCATTTACGACTTCTACTGCTTTGAGACGATTTCTTTTTAGGCTGAACGGACTATAGTGGTTTCTCGTATACTGAGGGGTCGGTAATGAACGAATACAGCAACCCCCCCCCCACAAAAAACACTATTCAAGCGCAATAGCGACCCAGCCAGACAAGAGGACTCCTATTCAGCAAATTACAAACCCGGGTCCCTGCACAGACTCTGTCATGCTCCAGCCACTCGAAATGTGATGTTACAGACTGACCAATGAGCGGACACTAATGGAGACAGCTGATGTTCGACGAATCCTTTACCAACATTTCAAGGATGCTCACACCGAAAAGTATGGGTGTTTCAACGCTGATGTAGCTTGCTTCGAGAAAACTGCAGGGGTAAAATTGATAGATTCTGCGATGTCAATATCATAATCGCTCCAATTTCAAAAGTGTCTGACCCCATCTTTTAATAGAATGAATTAACCCAGAGAGAAGTACTTATTTAGATTGGTCAAGCACAGTTCAGGTCACAAAATATTGAAAATTTCATCGTTTGAACAAAACAATTCTAACATTTCACCCCAGCCCCAGTTTTCTGACCCAAAGCCTGGTAAGAGCAGCTTCTGATCACGAAAAAACTTCCAGACTGATCCAGAGCTACAGCCAGCAGGTCCGTCTTACCTCACGTTGAAAACGATGACGAGATTCTGGAGCAGGCTAATACTGAGAGAACGCCAGAGATGGAGAGTGAGATTCCCGGTTGGACCCAGCCGTCTTACAGAGCACCCAAGTATTTACACATTCCACGCTAAACCACTCCTGTCACCCTGTAAGACTCGCCGCAATTTACAGCACGTCAAGTCAAACAGGTGTCCCTGTCGACAAACACACAACTCTCCCGACTAGTCACAGGTTCTCCGTTTCCGCATTTCTCCCGCGCTGAGTATTGACTCTGACTTGATCGGGCCCGCTGGCCGGGACACGATTAACGCGCGAGCACCACCGCCCACCTACGCACCCCACATTGTGCGTATCAGCTGTCACGCGGGCAGACTGCCGCCCTGCCCCAGTCTAAAGACGCGGCGACATCTCACCGTACTCACACAAATGACATCAGCCCTTCCACATCACTACCACCCGTCAATCCCTCCACGTCACTACCATCCGTCAATCCCTCCACGTCACTACCATCCAGCAATCTCTCCACGTCACTACCATCGGCGTGACGCACACACCAGCAGCGCTACTTCAACGCCACCTACATTCCCATGCAGTGATTTGTGCGAACTATGAAGTGAAGATGGATCTCGCGGTGGTACCGGCCTCGCAGCGGATGCCGGTGTTGTTCTGCCGTTCTGTCCGAGCTCCGGTATCGAGCCGAGCAGGAGGATGGTGGTGGTGGTGGTGGTGGTGGTGGTGGTGGTGATGATGATGATGATTATTATTATTATGAGTTTTCACTAGGCTATGCCTGAATATACACGATGTCATAGGGTCAAGCCAAAAATGATATCGATAACACTATGCCTACTGTTATCTATGGCGGAGCACAACGCAAAACTTGAAAGCTGTGTCAAAGGAAGTGCTGGTCAAGCTTCTTCAAAATGCAAGGTGAGGATAAACAAAAGACGTACTGATGGTCTACCAAACCCACCCTTCCCAACCGGTGCCTTCCACCATGACGACCCCCTCTCCTCACCCTAGGGCAGCCAGCTGCACCAGCTGCGCCTGTTGGGCGGCGGCGGCGGCGGAGGCGGCCGGCTGACCGGCCAGAGTTGCGCCGTACGCCCACGCGGCGGCGCCACCGGCGGCGGTGGGCACCGAGCCGGCGGCTCCCGGCTTCAGCAGCGCTGCAGAGCTGGACTGCAGAGACTGCAGCGACTGTCCGACCCAGGGACAGGGCAGGGGGTGAATACAGCGACCACAGCGGTGTTCACACTCCGGGCGGTGTAAGAAACACGATCATCTAAAGTGGGGAGAGCTCTGATGCACCTGAGCTTTTAGTCATTGCCAAACCGCCTGACTTTCCTACAACATTCCTATAATTTGATGTTTTTTTCAGTAATCCGAGACGGTAAGAATCGAGGTAGAAAAATACGCCACAATGAAGTCTGTTTATAAATCCACGTGCATTTGCGACTCTGGCTGCTCTGGAAAATGTTGTTTGGTCACACTGAATGGACTAGAGTCATTTAGCTGCCACCAGTGCGTTTTTAGCGAGACCTGCTGCCTGGATAACGGCAATAAAGCTGACCTCACCAGGACAAACCCCGAAGCTCTCCTGATCAAAAGTCAATTACTTCGTGGTTAACATGTTTCGATCTGTGCTGAACATTGAAGCTTCATAAAAATACAAAAGTAGCGGCCATAGACGGGTACTGACTCAGGTACCGGACAACATGGGTGATCATATTTCTTGCCGGAGCTCGTCATTGATCTTGTTTTCACGTTGGCTTGTGATAGTCTAAACTCACTTATCAACACAATCATATACACACCATACCATCACACTCTATCCAGTGAATGGACACTGGGACCGCGTTTGAGCTGGATTTTGCCAGCGGTTAGATTGATTTATTTCAACAAGGTCTCATTGTCGAATAAGAACGTTACAAATGAAAAAGGTCAAAGTTGTGATATTGTCCTGGTTTGGTCTCACCTGTAGCTGAGCGGCCATGGCTGAGCTAGCCATTATCTGAGGGTCGAAGTACAGCCTGCCCACCACAAACGACGCGGTCAGTTGTCCGTTTAACACGCACAGAGGAGAGCGATCTGGCGTCAACGCGCAGTGAAAGGGTCTTAAATTCCCCCGGGACAAGATGCTCGTACGAATTTTTTTACTCCATGGCTAAGCTCTACACACCTGAAATGTCCTACAACAAAATCATGAAGAATGGGTCGGGTTTTAAGTGTTAGCCAGTCTTAACGTGGAACACACCTCCACGAGCATCCAAACATGTATTTCACACAGATGTCAGTCCTATATCAGGGATAATCTACGCTGGTACGAGGCGCCTGGATATCACCCCCGGTCCTCCCGGGCGGTTCCCTTACGGTGCGTATCCGTGCAGCGCAGAGGCGGCCGCGGCCGCCGTCAGGGGCGTGGGGTGTCGGGCGAACGGCGCCGCCGCCGCCGCCAGGGGACGCACCCGACTCCGCTGCAGAGCCGCCCCGCGCAGCGCCGCCGCTGCACGGTATAGAGGGCAGCAGTGTCACAGAGAGCGCTGGTAATCCGTTATAGGTGGCGCTGTATCATGTTGAGGTTCAGTGAAATGATTGTGATCGGTGGCACTTTTCAACAGATGCATTTGTGGACAGGGACGTAGGAGCCGGGGGCAGGGGGCAGCTGCCCCCCAACTTTGATGATTCTTAACCATTAACCCTATGGCTTTGACTGGAAAGAAATGACTTGAAAATTCCCGCTGCCCCCCCAAACTTTGAACATAGTTCCGACGCTCCTGTTTGTGGATGTGGTTCGTAAGAAAGAAGACAAGAAACGGAACGAAGTACCTGCAAGCTTAAAAAAATATTTTCATAAATAGCTATCGTTCAAAGTGAGCGTTTTCAAAGTAAAATGTGCGTGCACAATGACAGGAGATCAGAAGTTTAAACGTTATCTATTTTAACATGCAATTTGGCACTAGGGACACATTCGTAAAAGTAAGCTGTGTCACGATACCAAGAACAAGCAAGAGACAACAGTATAAGTCGGAGCCCTCCAAGAAGAAAATTACCAGCTAGATAAAATCCATTTAAAAATTTTTCTGCACGCAGAAGTTCGGGAAAAAATATTCCACGAAATACAGTCACACAGACGACAATGTGTATCTTGCGTCAAACAGCCATCCAAGAAACTGCAAGCGGCATGAGCGCGAGCAGGAAGAAGCGAGCGTTGGAGAGGGGAGGGAGTGAGAGAGGACTTTTCTCGGCAGTTGAAAATTACCTATTCGCATACATTTTCATGTTTTACGTTTCGTAAGGTAGGTTCACACCATCGGCTGAGAAAGCAGCACGTGGTTGGCTTGCGGATGTGACTGCACCGAAAGATTAATACAGGACACTTTTTTCTGTAATCATAGAGAATGAATTCATCAATAAAAGTTGGAACCCTCTGTCTCTGACAGGGATCCTCTCAGTTACGGAAAAGACGCTATAACTACCCAGTCCAAGACAGACTTTGAGCGATCACAGAACACTTGAATTTGAGAGGCTAGTTATTTAAATGATTTAATTCAGGAACAGCTTTTGTTTGTTCAAATAATGCAACAATGCTACAAAACTGTAATATCATACGTTCAAAAGCGCATGAATATTTCCGCGATAACAAAAACCCAGAAATTATCATTTTTAATGTCAACGTTACCAGACCCTGCACTTTCCAGGACAAGTCGTCTCAAACCGAGTGCAAGCTTATTGCGAGCCAGCATGCAACAAGCAAGCAGCATCCATAGACACAAGGGACATATGGCTCACCAAGAGGCGAGGTAACCATTCCGACCCGAGCGAGCATAGCTTCCACCAATGGGAGAGAGCCTTGTATCAATCCCACCAATACAGAGCAGGCTAACAAGCCTCAGTGATGATGATGATTTGGGTTTAAGGGCGCACCAACCCTAAAGGTCATATAGCGCCCATGTCACTGCCAGTAAAACACAACGTAAAATATACATCCGCTGAACACTCCCTTGTTACCCTTATTCCTTGCAGTTAGTTGTGTCTGTAATCAAAATAGTAAAAAGAAGGTTCACATCAGTCCAATCGGTCCTCAGAGAGTGGTAACAAAAGGGGGATTTCCAAAAAGCTTAACCAACACAGTTCGTAGAAAAAAACTCACATTCACATTGTCACTCCCTATCAAAGCACAAGTCCTCAGCCCGGGTCAAATACAATCACGAAATCGGCTGCTCTTAGATAATCTAGCACTTTCTCAATCATGTCCGAGTCCGGGCCAATCAGATGAGACAGTGTGAGAAGACGTGACCCGAAATGTGAAAGCCTGAGATTATCATACTCCGGACAAGACACCAGGACGTGCCGTACCGACAAGGGGGTCGCGCGTCGCCGACAGTAAGGCCTGGGTTTGCCACATAGCAGGTATCGGTGAGTGGCCAGACAATGCCCAGTTCGCAAACGGCAGAGAGCCACCTCCTCACGGCGATGGGAGCGCATAGAGGACAGCCACTCACCAATGTTGGGTTTTATTACCCTGAGCTTGTTATTTGTTTGCTCCTGCCATTCCTGTTGCCATACATTGCGAAGGTGACCAGATATATGTGGGAAAAGATCTCGAGCAGGAATCGACTGTCTTCTTCTACAGGGTCTCTGAGCAGCTCGCCGGGCTGCAGCATCAGCCGCTTCATTCAGTCGGATACCGACATGACTCGGCACCCAACAGAGGGTTATATCCTTACCCTGTTCGGCGAGTCGAGCTAGGTGGAGAACAATCTTTAATACGAGCCAGTCACTTGGATTAAAAGCACTCAAAGCCTGGACACTACTAAGACTGTCGGTGAAAATTACATTTCTGGTGTCGTCACTGACTTCTATGAAACAGAGAGCTTTGTCTAATGCAGTAAGTTCCGAGGTAAAGACATGAAAAAGGTGACAGTGAGAAATTTCTAGTCACTGAGTCAGTCACAAAAGCACATCCCACGCCGAACTCAGTTTTTGATCCATCGGTGAAAAACTGGACATAATCTGCATATTTTGCGATGTGTTCGAGGGCTAAATATTTAAGTTCCAAAGCAGCCGTGTCAGATTTTGTCCTGCCTGCAAGAGTCGTGTCAGCCTTTGGTGGTATTAGTTCCCATGGTGGGATATCCGAGAGCTCGCTGCGACTTATGATACGGCGTTGGATACCACATTCGCCCGAGAGGCGATGCACACGCACACCTAGGGGAGTCCCCTTTCGCTGTTCACAAACAAACGCAGCATGTCATGCGAGAAAACGGCGTTGTACGTGGGATGGGGCGGAGACTGGGCCAGTTTGTACGCATAGCGCTGTCCCAGCATGCGTCGTCTCATTGAGAGGGGTGGCTCGTTAGCCTCCACCAGCAGGCTGGCGCGTGGTGTGGTCCTAAATGCTCCTGTAGCTACTCTGAGTGCGCTATGATGGATCGTATCCAGACACCGTTTGGCTGATTTCGATGCAGAGTCGTAGACGAAACAGGCGTAGTCCATCTTGGAACGGACAAGGGACCGATATAAGGTGAGAAGTGTTTTCCTGTCAGCTCCGTACGATAGACGAGATGCACATTTTAGGACATTTAAGGATTTGAAACACTTGTCACGGACATTCCTAATGTGTGTGCTGTAAGTTAGCCGTTTATCAAATGTCACCCCGAGAAATTTTGCCGTCGGTTGAAAAGGGATAGTTTTGCCGCGCAACGATACCGTTGGTTCCGGACAGGCCCTGCGCCTGCGACAAAAATGGACACCCGCGGTTTTTTCAGTCGAAAAGTATAGCCCGTTTTTTTACTCCAGCGTTCCAGACAATTAACGGCCAGCTGGAGCTGACGGGAAAGTGCCGGCGTTGTTGAAGCCTTTGCCCATACTGCGATGTCGTCCACGAAAATGGATGCCTGAATGGAAGGTGGGAGTGAATGTGTGACGTCATTTATGGCCAGAGCGAAGAGGCAGATACTAGAGACGCTCCCCTGCGGAATGCCTTCTTCTTGGTAAAAGGTGTTTGAGTATGTACCACCTACTCTGACACGGAACGTCCTATCAGTCAAAAATTTTTTCATAAAGAACCCCATCTGACCTCTGATACCACACTTATGCAACTTTAAAAGGATACCATGTCGCCACGCTGTATCATAAGCGGCAATGGCGTCAAAGAAGACGGCTTCCAGGTGACGCCTCTCTTTAAATGCAATTCGCACTGAGGTGTCAAGTGATACCAAGTGGTCCACCGTACTGCGGCCTCTACGAAACCCACACTGGTTGTTATTGATGATGCCCCGGCTTTCCAAATACCAAACGAGTCTTACATTCACCATTTTTTCGAACAACTTGCACATGCACGAGGTAAGCGAGATCGGCCTAAAGTGCAAAGGGTCCAATCCAGATTTACCAGGTTTAAGGATTGGTATCACTATAGCCTCCCGCCACGCCGGTATAAATTCGCCGGACTCCCACATCATATTGAATGAGGCCAGCAGTACCCTGAGTGCGCTCTGCGATAGTGCTTTAAACATATCATTGTGAATTAAATCCGGGCCCTCGGCCACAGGGTGGAGCCCACGAATGGCTGCCGCTAGCTCATGCAAGGTAAAGGGCTTATTGTATGACAGTGTGCTGGTGGTTCCAAAATGTATACTTTTCTGTTCAGCTAGGGTTTTATATCGCATAAATGAGATATCCTCCCTAACTGAACTACAGCGCTGTGCAATCGCATTTCCTATACAGTCGGCTACTTCTGATGGATTGAATATATTCCTACCACCAATCTGCAAAGTTGGTAGTGGTGTGGAGACCGACCTGCCTTCGATACGGCGGATTTGACCAAACACTTGGGACAATGGCGTAAATCGATTCAGTTTACCTACGTATTCTCTCCAACATTTTCTTTTTGCTTGTTTTATTGTGCGCCTGCAGGCGGCTCGAGATTTCCGATACATATTTAAGTTTTGCTGAATGGAATTTCGTTTAAACTGTCTGTAAGCGCGCCGCCGCTCTCGGACAGCGTCACGACATTCCATGCTCCACCACGGTACCGGTGGTCGCCGAGGGTTTTTTGATGTTCGCGGTATAGAAGCATAAGCAGCGTCTCGGAGGATAGCTGTAAATTGGTCGACGGTGAACGGTGTTTGGGTTGAAAAGGTTTCCAAATAGTCATCCACGAGGGAGCTAAATAAGGACATATCAGCATTTTTCATCTTCCAACGTTGCGGTCTCGTGCCTAAAACAGATGTGTTGTCACAAGTCACTAAAACAGGGAAATGGTCACTTCCCATGGGGTCACCGCACACAGCCCAGCTAAACAGAGCAGATAGCTCTGGGCTGCAAAGGCTAAGATCCAATGCCGATTCCCGACCGGATGGAATAGTAAGATGTGTTGGTGCTCCGGTGTTTAAAATACAAAGGCTCACACCCTGGATAAAATGATCGAGGTGCCGACCCCGAGAGTTAATATCTTCACACCCCCAAGCGGTGTGGTGAGCATTAAAGTCTCCCAAGAGAAGGATGGGCGGTGGTAGCTCAGATATAAGCAAATTTAGTTCACGAGTGGGCATGTCTACCCCAGGGGGTAGGTATATAGAGCAGAGCGAAATCTGCCTTCGAGCGATATATATACGTGCTGCCACGGCTTGCAGCCGTGTTTGGAGTGAGATTTGCTTTGCTGGTATATAATTATTGATTGCGAGAAGAACACCACCGTGGGCGACTGGGTTACGTTGTAAATCCTTTCGAAATATTGAAAAACCTGTAAGGGAGAATGGGATCTCAGCTGAGAGTTTAGTTTCTTGCAGGCATATAGCTGCCAGTCCCCTGGATCTTATAAAAGCCTGGAGATCCCCGGCGCTGGTGCGAATTCCACGACAGTTCCACTGCAAAAACGTGTTAATGATGGGGGTGGAAGTTAGGGTGAGCGCCTACCAGAGGAGCTACTTACTATTTCCAGTATGGGCCTCCTGGCCCATAGGTTTTCTTTGGGGGCCCAGAGGGCACCCCACTTTCCCTGGGTCGAGACGATGGCCCAGGCCTAGATGTCCCTATTGATGCTGCTCGGGGTTTAGAAGGTTGTGGCTGGCCTGGAGGAGTCCCGGATGCCACACGTTTGGTGGGAGATCTTCCCCTAGTGCTATCCTCCCTCCGTGACCCCTCAAACTGCCTCCTGACAGCCGCAACCGACGTCGGCGGCGGTGGGGGTGGCGGAGGTGGCTGATTATCGGACAGAGGAGAAAAGGCAGGAGTAGAGGTAGAGGGCTGACCGTCAACAGAGATTTCAACGGGGGGCTGGACTGGAGACGGCAGTTGACGTTGCTTCCCACCCTTGCCCACCGTCGTCCAACCCTCGGTCGCTTGAGGGGGGTCAGGCTCCGGTGCCGCCAAGGGCACCCTTTGCCTCGGAGTGGCGGGAGTCTCAGACGGGGTGTTGGGGGCAGGAGTGGTCCCCTGCTCCCCGCCCCCCACCCCAGCCGGGGCCACAGGCGGCGGGGGAGGGGCGGGAGGGATGGGTGGAGGAGGTGCCGCCTCCGGCTGCGATGTCGGGGCGGCGGGCTGGCCAGAAATGACCAGCCCCATCCTCACTGCCAGGCGGATAAAGTCCGCCAGGGTCAGGGAACGGATGACCTCCTCCGGGGTCATCCGCGGTGTCGCTGGCGTCCTTGAGGGCGCCGCTACGGCGGTCGCTATTCCGCCCACTGTCTCTGCATATGATCTCTGAGGGTAGGAGGTCTCATAGGCTTCCCTCGCAGCCCTAAATGGAATACGTTTCGCGACCATGATAGAAAGAATCTCCTTTTCTGTCTTCATACGTGGGCAGTTTTTATCATTTGCAGAGTGTGATCCTTTACAGTTTACGCAGTAAAGTGCTCGTGCGTCACAGTCCCTTCCGTCATGCTTGTTTGATCCACATCGCTCACACACTTTCTCTCCCTTACAAAATCTGGCTGTATGACCATAGCGTTGGCAGGAAAAGCACCGCATCGGGTTGGGAACATAGGGCCTGACCCGAATCTTCACATATCCGACATTCACGTCCGCCGGCAAATCTACACTATCAAAGGTCAGTATCACAGTGTCAGTCTCCTCGAGAATCCCTCCTACTTTTCGCCGCACTCTCCTCGCCTCCACTACACCGCTCTCCATGAGTCCATCAACTATCTCCTCATCCGGAACCCCTTTCAGATCAAAACATGTAATGACACCCTTCGAAAAATTCTTTGTCTTGTGTGGTCAGTGGTACAATCAGTGGCGTAGCCAGGATTCGGCCAAGGGGGGGTCCGACTACCTTCAGGGGGCCCCCAGGCCGGGGGCCCCTTAGTAGCCGGGGTTCATCTCCTATATTTGTCGTATAATATTTTGGCATTATAACATTTACACGACGGAAATTTTGCTATGCCGTTTTAAGTGTTTGTTCTTATTTTGCTTATAGTTTGTTTTTTCTTGATCAGACCAAGTGTTGGTAAATTTGGGCCACCAAATATTAAGGCTGGCCCATACCTATACGGCAGCGTGGATACAACAACAGTTTGTGGCACATTTCGGGAAATTAAATGTTGCTGCGTACATGATGTTAAACCTGACTACCTCAACTCACTCTGGTAATCAGGCATGAAGTTATGGAAGGTCAGTCGTTTTGAGTACAAAGAAATGGTCTTCTACAGGAAATGATTGCCAATTCTTTCCGAGTTTCGAATTCATGAACTCTTTAATCAGAAAATTTTCAAAGAAATGGAAAAAATGAATAAAATACAAGGGATACGGTGGATGGTAGTGTGTTCCGGACGCCATATAACGTCTATTCCGCCGGAAGATCCTGATGAATTCACCACAGTTTCTTTCTTACCCTTGCTTTGTTGTAAATGAGCAAATTACCAAAACAATAGGCGCCTGAGGTATCTATCGCCTTGGATCACTCTGCCATTGTTATTTTCAACCTTGTATACCTATTTTTCTTTTTGGGATTACGCTCATGAATTTCTGTCATTGCCCTTGTTTGTCTGGTTTCCTACGAAAATATTTGAAAGCTGTTTATTTCATAATAATTTGGGCGGTACTTATTGGGATTAAGCTAATAGATTGAAAATCAGCTGAAGTGCCAAATTCCCTGTTCGATTTGCTATTATGGATGCTAAAAACTATATGAATTTTTGCCTTTCCTTCGGTAATGGTGCCTGATCGACAGGTTTCAATTTGTCTTTTTTGGTACGCAATGGGCATAGATACATTTTTCCGAGGCATATAATTTTCGAAAATATTCTTTGAGCCTTAGATCTCAAGCGATATCTCTAGTTTGAATTCTAAAATCTAAAAGAAATGGAAAGGAAAAAGGGCGCTCAATAAAAGGGATATAGGAGTGTGCCCCAGATGCTATATAAAACCTATTCCGTGGACGGTCCTAATGATGAAACCACTCCCTTACTCCCTCTAGCCATTGGTTGGAGATCCCGGGGCTTGGGGAGGTGCGTACTTCCTTGGACTTTGGATCTCTGATAGGTGGACTTTGGGGAACTTTGTTCCTTGGAATTTGGGTCTTTGTAGAGGGCTTGTATTGCTATGCCAGTGTTAAGCCATCCAGGACCACCACCCACCGCCCCCTTCCCCTGCCCTCTGGATCGAGCAGAGATCTCCAGGGGCCTAGCACTTCACATGGCGCCGAAACTGGGGACCTGGGGACTAATCTGGGGACCCCCGAAAACAAAACCTTTCCCGCAAATCAGTACTTACGTCCCCCAAAACCAACATTTGGGGGTACCATGAGACTACCTACTGGAACCTCCTGGAACTTACACTCATGGGGCCTGAGGATAACTCTGAGCCGAGGGGGAGGAAGGAGAGGAATGCTTGCTGAGGCTAGCTCTCGGGGACACCTGAGGGCAGCCTCAGGGGACCCCTGAGACTAACTCCTGGAGACCTCGTGAGACTAATTGTCGGATCTCTGAGATTAGCTCTCCGGCCCTCCTTACACTAGAACTGATAGGTCCCCTGAAAATAACTCGGGCTTCCGAGATCAGTTCTTGGGGGACCTGAGACTAGCTCTGGGGCCGCCTAAGACCAACACTTGGCGGCACTCACAAGGTTAATTTCCGGCCCCTCTCCCGATTAGATCTCAGGGGGTCTTTGAGACTGATTCACGGCGCTTCTTGATCCAAATTGGGGCCCTTGAGAATCTCTCGGGGGCTCCTTAGATTAGTTATCGGCAGCACCTCTGGGACTAATTATCGAGCCCCCCAAATTTGCTCTGGGGGAGGGCTGAGACTGATTCTCGGGGCCATCCAGATTAGCTCTTGGGGGTTCCCTGAGGCTGTCTCTGGGGTGGAGAGGGGGGCTGGGAATGACTTCCGACGGCCCTCTGAGACTAACCCTGGGGCGTCCCCTGAGACTAACACTCGAGGCGGGAGGTGTGGAAGCACACCTGAGACTGAGTCTTTGGCACGGCACTCCTGAGACTGTCTCTCGGAAGTCAAGATTAGTCCTCAGAGGCCTAAGGCTAACTCGGGGTCCGTGAGACCAAAATTCGGGAGCACCTCTGGGAATTACTCTCAAAGCCCCAAAATTAGCTCTCGGACGTCCCTGAGACTAACTCCCGGGAGCACTCTGAGACTAACTTTTGGGTGCTCCCTGAGATTGACTCTCGAGGCCCCTTATGCAAAAACTCGGGGGCACAGCCTGAGGCTAAATCTCGAGGGTTCCCAAGATTACCCCTCGGGGGCCTCCTGAGACCAGCACTCTGCGGATCAAATGAGACTAACTCTCGAACCCCCAGATTAACTCTCGGGCCACCTGAAAATAAATATTGACTCCTGAGAGAGACTCCGGTAAGACTATGGGCACGCTGAGACCGAATCTCGGGGTTCCTCTAAGACTGACTCTCGGGGTCCCCTTGACTGACTCTTGGGGTTCTCTGAGACTGGCTCTCACGGCGCCCCTGAAATAGACTGTCGCGGGGCCCTGAGAACCACTCTCTGGGGGCCCGTGGGACTAGCTCGGCCCCCTGAGACCGACTCTCGGGACCCCTGAGACCGACTTTTGGGTCCCCTGAGACCAACTCTCAGGGGCCCCCTGAAATCTACTTTCGGGGGCCTTGAGACCGACTCTCAGGGCGGAGCCCTGAGGCCGACTCGGGACGCCCTGAGAAAGAATTTTCAGGGGCTTCTGAGACATACTCTGGGGGCCCCGTGATCAGAGAATCCTTTGCAGTGGTTCAGATTGGCCCAAGGGGGGGTCCTCGGACTCCTAGGACCCCTTGGCTACGCCACTGCATCCGCAAATTCGGGGGCCCGCCGAGATCAGCATTTGGAGGCCCCTGAAATAATTGTTTCCCCCCGATGCCAATACTCCGGAGCCCCTGGATACTGATGCGCGGGGCTCCTAAGACCAAGCTCGGGGTCCCACTTAGATCAGGCTTGGGGGCACCCTTAGGCCCATGCTTGCGCTTTTCTCAGAAGTAACTCGAAACCGATGTTCGGGGGCCCCAGATCAATATTCGAGGCCCCCCCGAGACTAATGCTCGGTACTCTAGAGCCCCACGATACCAATGTTCGAGGGGCCCTGAGCCCAAGCCTGGGGCCCCCTGAGACCAAACTCTGGGTTCCATGAGGCCACTTCCCGTGCCTCACACATAAGTCCCTCGATATCGATAGTCGGGGGGCATCCCCAAATCAATATTGCCCCCCCCCCACTTCCCGAGATCAATGTTCGGTACTCAGGAGCCATCGATACCGATGCTCGGGGGGATCCCTGAGACCAGCTCTGGGGCCCCCTGAGAAAAAGCTCGGGGGGCCCCTGAGACCAAGATCACAAGGCCCGTGAGAAAAACTCAGGACCCCTGAGACCAAGCCAGAAGGCCAACAACCGGGCCGATACGAAGGGAAAACTCGGGGCCCTGATACAGCTTGGGGCCCCTGAGACCACGCTCGGGCCCCTGAGACCAAGCTTGGGGCCTGACACCAAGCTCGATGAGCCCCTGAGACCAAGCTCGGGGGCCCCTGAGACCAAGATCGAAACGCCCGTGAGACTAAAGCTCGGGGGCCTATGTGACCGAGCTCGGGGGCCCCTGAGACCGAGCTCGGGGCCCCCGAGATCAATGTTCGGTACTCTGGAACCTTCGATACCGATGATCGGGGCCCCCTGAGACCAAGCTCGGAAAACCCGAGAGACCAAGCTCGGAGGGGGCCCTGAGAACAAGTTCGGGGGGCCCCTGAGACTGAGCTCGGGCCCCCTGAGACCAAACTCGGAGGGCCCCCTGAGACCAAGATCGAAAGGCCCCTGAGTCTAAGCTCGGGGGCCCCTGACACCAAGTTCGGGGCCTCCTGAGACCAAGATTGATAGACCAGTGAGACTAAAGCTCGGGGACCCCCGAGAATAAGCTCGGGGGGCCCTCTGAGACCGAGCTCAGGCCCCCCCCGACGAGATCAATGTCTGGTACTCTGGAGCCTTCGATACCGATGATGGGAGGCCCCCTGAGACCAAGCTCGGAAGGCCCGTGAGACCAAGTTCGGGGGTCCCCTGAGACCAAGCTCGGGGTCCCCCTGAGACCGAGCTCGGGGCCCCCTGAGACCGTGAGAACAAACTAGGAGGGCCCCCTGAGACAAAGATCGAAAGGCCCGTGAGATTAAGCTCGGGGGGCCCTGGGACCAAGTTCGGAGGTCCCTTGAGACCAAGCTCGGGGTGGGGGCTCCTGAGACCAAGCTCGGGGGTCCCCTGAGACTGAGCTCGGGGACCCCCTGAGACCAAGCTCAGGGGGCCCTCTGAGACCGAGCTCAGGGCCACCCCCCTCCGAGATCAATGTTCGGTACTCTGGAGCCCTCGATACCGATGATCGGGGGGCCCCTGAGACCAAGCTCGGAAGGCCCGTGAGACCAAGCTCAGGGGCCCCCTGAGACCAAGCTCGGGGTCACCTGAGACCAAGCTCGGAGGTCCCTTGAGACCAAGCTCGGGGGCCTCCTGAGACCAAGCTCGGGGGGGCCCTGAGACCGAGCTCGGGGGGCCCCCGAGACTAATGCTCGTTTTTTCCAGTGCATAAGGTCAGCCCAAGGAGGGGTCCGCGGACCCCAAGGACCCCCCTTGGCTACGCCACTGGGTAAAATCGTGACATTCACCTTTACTACTTTCCTCTGCTCCGCTTCTCGCTTCGTGTATCGCAGTTCTGTCGTTTCGAGTGCACGCTGTGCATCTGCTGGGCTACTGAGCTCCACCTCCAGGACGCCGTCCCGAAGGCAGCTGCACCTCATCACCTTGCCAAGTCGGTCACATGCCTCCTTGCGTTGAAACGGCGAAAGTGATGATAGGGGGCTGTCTACACCCCGGATCATAACAACACGCGGGCGGGAGGGCTTTAAAGTGGCCCTTTGAGAGCCGGCAGTTTCGTTCCCACCACCCTGAAGGGGGAGGGGAGGGAGGGGTTTGCGGTGTTGAGTGTATCCATGAAAAAGTTCTTAAATTCAACCAGCCACGTGCGCCCCCCTCCGACGAGGGTGCTACGAGGCGAGACGACGCACGGGCTGGCTATACGGGGGAGACGCCGCCGTTACAGAGGGAGGAGAGAGACTCACCAAACCCCCCCCTGCCCCGACGACGGTCCCCCCTTGCACCTAGCCTAGACGACCCCGGGCGGGGCACGGACACCCCTCCCTCCCCGGGTGAAGTCGGGACCTCACCAAGGGAGGGAGGGACAGCCGAGCCCCACCAAAGGCCGACAGACTTTTACAATGCTGCTACTCTTGTCGATGCCCTCAAGAGTTCCCCGCCCTTGCGGAAATCCAGACCAAAGTAGAGTGTTGCTAGAGGAACACGAACGAACACGGCGCATCCCTCAGCTCAGCTACCAGGACTCCTTCCTCCCGGGGTACGGGTCGGTGCGCAGCTCACCTTAAAAAGACAGGCGCCCTCGCACGGCCTCATCGGAGCAGGCGACTACCACCTGCTCGTCACAACTGATTCCCGGCTGGTCCGAGAGAAGCGAGCCCCCGGCCCGCAGGGCCGGCGATTAGAGGGATCCAATCGTCAGCCACACGAGCCGGAGGCCCACATACACCCAGACCATCCAGGAATCATAGGCACGTGCAAGGACGCCCATGATACTGGGATAATGTGGGTAACTGGGAAGTTATGAGTTGGAAAAGGAGGAGGGTCGGTCTGCGCTGTCCAGCCCAGACGCGCACCGCACGCGACCGAGGTGTCCACACTCAAGACGAGCCAGAGTGCACACACCCCCGCCACCCGCGGAGACACGCCGGGCCAGACAACGCAGACAGTGGGCAGGAGGGGTGTTTAGGAGTGGACAGAAAGGATACGGGTGGAAAGGCATAGAGAGATAAGGAAATAAGGAAAGAAGAGGAAAAGGAACAAGGAGTTGGTGGGATTCGAATTTAGGAAGGCCAAGAAAGGATGAGGATGGCAGTTTCGATTTGGCCTCTCGCCCGAAGACGAGGGGCGAAACCCATCCTGCCAACTGGGGTCGCGGGTGTCGTCACATCCCGTACCCAATTATCCATGTGCCGGACCAGTCAGCAGGTGCAAACAAGTCCAGCAGATGAAAATCGGTCCCCTGCGGGGCAGCCTCAGTCATTCAACGGGCATGACACTAGGCTAGTGTGGGTTCAATCAACGGTGGGTAGGACACGGTAGAGGCTAAAAGGCAGTGGACTGAGACTAGAGGTGTCAAGCGTCGAATTTTCCAAATGGACTGCCGAACCCACTTCGATTTTATCCTATCTCTACGTGCGAGAAATTTCCGAATGGATTATCCATCCGAGAAATGCACAATTTTGGATATACATATAGTTATTTTCTAGAGCAAATAATGAATTATCAGTGCAGTACTTATTCGGGGAAAATTATATTTAAAAATGGAATTTTAAAAAAATGGGAAAATTATAACGAAAATGATTCATCGTCACCGTCATTGTCACGCCTTGTTTGTTGTTTTCCATGTTTTTTTCACCGGATCCCTTCATCAAGTCCCACTAACTCACTCCATGGGTTGAGCGCGGTGCCTGTGGCGACCCTCCCCGTGGGTAATCCTTGTCCTTCCCCATCAACCATCCTATCCTTATCCTTATCCTACAGTGTGTTTTTTGCTTAAGTTGTCATTTATGTCCCTCACCTTCATTACGACCGGCGTCAGAATAGCCACATGAATAGTGGAGATGCTGTGTATGTCAAATAAATAAATAAATAAATAAATATTAAACCTGATAAATGGACATATATGTGCAAATAAATCATCTGATATTTCAGGCCTGATAAATGTCATGGACAGAATCATAAAAAAACGCAGAACAAATGCCGTGTCCGAAAAATGTCCGAAAATTCAGGCCATATACAACTGATTTCTGAACCAAACTGTGACGATGTCTTGGGTTCCGATCAGTTACTGATTGACAACTCTAGTTGAGAACGTTACACGATACACGAATACGTTCTGTACAAGAGCACAGTGAATGTACACGACCCGAGGCTATTCTCAAGGAAGCAACCGAGATTGCTTTGAGACATGAAAGTAGCCCACCCTCTCTTTACTATTCTTCCACACACTTTAAGGCGGGCAAAGGTGCCATGCACAGAGCGCCTTAAAAAAACCCTTAGAAAGTGAGAAAGTACGCTTCGGTAGCGCAGAGGTGAGCACAGGGAGTGTCAAAAAATAGTTAGGGATGCAAAATCCTGCATTAGGAATGCACCGCATCCTGAAAAGTATAAAAAGCCGCACTCCTGCCGAATTTACACAGCGAATAACTGACACTAGCGTAGCATTCCCTCCAGGGCTGTATAGCAATAGATAAAACTCTTCTGCACAATTTAAAACAAGTGAAATTGGTTATTTGGGCTTAGGGGGCGCACCAGCCTGGCAGGGCCATATAGCGCCCATAAAAAGTTAAATTCTCAAAACAAGTTATAGACCAGATGTTTTATGCAATATCTTGCAAGGCGACACATAGACTATTTTGCAATAACAAGACAATAGCATTGAATTTCCCCCAACAGAGCGTTTTAATGTAGCACTCAATACAAAAACGAGAGATTTAGCAAAATACATTTTCGTTAAAACCAATTTTTAGTGGAACTGAAAAAGAATTGGCTGGATCTAAACGCCAATATTCTGAGGTGAGACAGCAAGACATTCATAATAGTCTAGTCCATAAGCTGATTAGGACCAACGTTTCCATTCTAAATACTTTTCAGAAGCCACGCCAAGCTTGAGAGTGTAAACAACCTTTGAAACCTGAGAAGTACCGCTTCAATGGCGGTGAACAGAAGTACACCCAGTCGTCTTCTAATGATCAATATCCAAGACATCGAGATAAAACCAAATAAAGTCTTTCTACGTAAATAATCTCGTTTAACGTTGTCAATACCATAAGCAGCACCTGAAACGGTTACCCTCTCTACATAGCCTCTGAAAATGTGCCCTTGGACTCTGCAGTGGCTCCCGATCAAACAAGCAGCCGTTCACGATCCTTCAGCATACAGCTGCGTAAAGCTAGATAAAAGGCTGCACAAACACCCGAGAGCGTCTGTCCGCTCATCTGGATATTACTCCTTTGTCATCGATTGTCACAGAGGGAAAATAGTAGACACACAGAATATATCTACTTATCACATATCGATAGATTATTGACAGTTTTGTACTATTTCCGATATGGCATCCCACCAGAAGCCCAGTCTGCGACCGCATTTATTTGTTAGCACCGTGAAAAGACAATCTCGTCGAATCTCGGGCTTTTCTCGTGATTCTGTGGGCATGGGCACGTCGTTTCCGACGGTACAAGTCATCTGCGTTAAATCAAAGTCGTCTGCATTCGACCGGAGCCGTGGCGAAATTTCAGGGACAAGTTCAGCGAAAAGAACTCCTGTGAACTTCAGTGATGGCGAGACTCAATCAAACAGACTCTCAAGGCAGTCAAGCCGGAGTGAAGATGACACTTCAATTTATAATAGAACGTTCGAGTCAAGAAGGCTATACTCGCTACCAAAGACAGAAGTATAAAACATTCCCCTCCCAATTCTAGACATTTATTTGCGAGTACGAATGTCGATTTAATGTCGGGTTTTATTCCTTGTCTAACGTCGATTTAATGTCAGGTATCATTACTTTTCTGGCGTCAATTCTATATCAGGTATTATAACTTTTCTAGCGTCGATTCAATATCAGGTATTATTACGTTTCTAACGTCGATTCAATGTCAGGTAACATTACTTTTCCGGCGTTAATTCAATATCAAGTATTATTACTTTTCTAACTACGGGTCCATGCCAGGCATGGTTACTTTTCCGCACCAAAAATACACCGGACGCAACTCTGAGACGAGACAAGTATTGTACTGCTCTCACCACATCAACATCTTCCTACCATTTCTCCCACCACCTTGGCCCACTGCACCAGCTGTCCTTCCCTGGTCTATGGGGATGTTCCAGACCCTATTGCGAAAATCCGAGAGCTTTTGGTGCCAGGTGTCTTGTCAACAATTACCCCAGAAAAATGACGACGCAAGGGATTGAAACACGTGAGTATAATTGTCATAAACAAGAACAAGGCAATAATAGCGCATTCCTTACATTTCTTTACGTTATTTATCTTGGGTATTTTTCAAGGCCAGTGGGTATTTCCTGAACAAAATGTTTGGCACCAAAAGCTCTCGGATTTTCGCAAGAGGGTCTGGAACATCCTCTATGTAAGACATCGTGCGGGGTTTATGGCACACCACCCCCAGCATCTGACCTTCACCACTCACCGCTGGGTATGGACGAGGCGGCGGCCGGCTTCTTGGTTTGAATGCGGGCGGTGGCGTTATTGACCTGCGGCAGTCAAGCAACAGGTCAGGTCACGTGATCCGTGGAATCCGAGCAAACGTCAGATTACGTGAGCTGTTAAAGTTAGGCAAAAGGTCAGGCCCCGTGACCTGAGGCAGCCCAACAAAATATCGGATGGCGCGCCCCGTCGTAGCGAAGCAAAATGTCAGATCATGTGGCCTGTAGTAGCCGAGTAAAGGTAGTATCATGTGACCTGTGACTATCGAGTAATAAGGTCACATACCCTGTGGTGGCAGCGCAGATGTAAGGCCACGTGACCTGTCAGCCGAGTCAGGGTCAGGTCATGTGACAAGGAGAGAGCGCGGAGCCGCTCCACCGAGTCATGTTAGGAAGGTAAGCCCGGCTTAATACGAGGAGACCATAATCAGTACGTATCGCAATTTGGAAACCGACAGTTGGAGGATAGACTTTGATAAAGTCACGAGAACAACTTTCTGGCACACTGTCTCGCTGTAGGGACACTCTCTCTCAATACAACACAGCAATCTGTCCACTGAACGGGGAACTTTCCAACATGGGCGCAAAATGACCGAGGCCGTCGACGCGCCCAAAACACCACCAATGATGATGAACTCATGATAACCAAATAAAATATATGATATCCAATCACGTGACCATCTCACTACCCATACATTCAGTGAGTCACAACAGCAACAACACAGCACAAAACATAATCACAAAACACGTGTCGTTTCTGGTGGGCAAGACCGCACCTGAGGACATCTGGTGTGACGGCATTGTGCCTGGCAGATAATAAAGTCAATCCGACAGATTTTGGGATCCGAGTGGCGACGCTAGAAAAGTTTTCACTCGTTGAAATATATCCGACCGAATGATGAAATTTTCATCAATAATAAGCCCGGGCGCGTGTTCGTTAAAATCACTCAGAAGTGCGTCCCTACAAAGTTGAAGACAACATTCTGTAAGCCAAACTAGTTATCAACCGCAAAACAGTGAGAGGGAATTCAAGCTTCAACCTGGTGCTAACATGAAACTTGCCTAGCTGGAACCCAAACTCAAAGGATTTGGGTACACTGCACAGGCAGATTACACAACTTTCCGATTTCCTCCCAATCAGGATATAATCGGGAAATGTTCGGACGAAAATACGAAAGGAGGGGGATTTAGAACCCCTATTTCGATGCGTATGACTTATACATTTCAGTGTCTTCGCTTTTGGTTAACTCACTCACTGGAGTTGTTCAGTCGGACTAATCGAACCAGGTGACACCACAGGGGGGGAGGCGACGATAAAGCCCACCGGATGTCTGGCAGGACACTGTCGAAACAGCCTTCCGGCAGGTATGCACTTGGAGAGCTTCCCTTGAGTTAACGATGATATGTGGAAGAAGCGAAACAACCAGTTGAGTGCGGATATTTTGGGAGACGTCCCCACTGGCTTAGAAATCGGTAGTACGCACCGTGTTCGATTTCCGTCCGATACAGTCTGTTTTGGAATAATAATGCTGAATAAATGTGATGCATAGGTAGGATACAATAAATAAAAAGAAGAGTAACAATTTTAGAAGGATGATAAATACAATTGTTGGAAGCTTGAGTTAACAGAGCTGTTACCTAGAGTATCGTTACAACTTGTAATGATCACTCTACGGTCATTAGAACAGACATTGCACAGCAACGTAAAGCACAATACAAGATGGAGCAGGAAAACACAAATTTGAACATTGATTCACGTTACAGCGGCATTTCAATGCCACATGATACCGTCCTGAGCACAGACTGAACGTCTCCAGCAGACAAACAGAAACATCTCGCATTCATCCGATTTCCGACACGCCACATAGTAGTCACAGCTCTTCTTCTTTGGCAGTTCCCTTCCACCTTGGAAGATTAATTCCCAGGCAGTTCCCAACATCCTGCTATAAATTGTAGTTCACACTGAAGATTCGTACAAAACAAAACCTGCATGGCCTCTGGCTTACCAGACATCTCCCGAAGGGAACGATCCCCGGCTAGCCAGATCGCTGCATGGTAGCAGCGTGCCTAGTGGGAAGCAAAGCATTCCGGGCTGTACATAGGCCAAGTGGCTGCGGGATCATTGAACGGAATCACCGCACTGTGAAAGTGATCGCGTCACGAAAGAGGTGCGCAATCCCTGAGGCCGTACACATACACAACGTCACACCTCGCGATGGTGACGATGTGTCTGACACGCCGGCCAGTGGTGTGTATCGTTACACGGTGCGTGACTGTGTGCGAGCGGCGGCGGCACAGCCGGCGAGCCCAGTGTTGGAAGAGGTGCCAACTTCTGCGACATACGCCGTGGGAGATGAGGTGTGGGTGAGACGGCCGGATACCCGCTGTACAGAGCCGTCACGACGTGACGTGGTGACAGGGGTGGTCTCACCAGAGGTGATTGAGGTTGGAGGTGTGCCTTGGCACGTCAGAGACTTAAGGCTGTGTGCGGTACCCCGCCCGTCAGAAAATGTCATGCCTGTTAATGCTGGTGAGGCAGAGAGTTCAATTGTTGAGTTGAGTCCAGAACATGTCATGCCACCTGTTACGGCTGGTGATGTAGAGAGTCCAGTGGTTAGCAATTCTGCTGATATAGGTGCTTCAAGTGATGTGGAAGTTATCGGGCGGCATCAGTCTGGCGAGTCACCGGCACGGCTTCGGCGAAGTGAGCGCAGCAGGCAGCCCCCCGATCGTTATGGTTACGTATGATCTTGAGGATCAGGGGAAGTGTACTTTGATGTGGGTCTGCCCTGGTGTGCTGCCTGAGCGCGCCCCTGCCCGGGCTCACGGTCGGTGCCCGGGGGCAAGGGTGCTGTGTGTCGCTTGGAGGCTGGCCAGGGAGGCAGTCGGGTGTGTGGGCGCGGCGGGCGCAATACAGGGAACGGTGCGGACAACTTATTTTTTCTGCTACAGAAAATTATTAACAAAACAACTTTTTTCGCCGATCCCTATGGTTTTCTGTCTTTTCTCAATTACTTCCGAATTTTGAACCTTTTGTAGTATTTTGCACGCCACTTCGTGCATCCAATTAAAACGCAGCAGGTGAGGCAGCAATGGTGTCGGCAAGGAGTATATTCCATGAGTGTCGATTAGTATCCTACTCACCCAAAGCGTGACACATTTTGCAGTCTGGTCTGGTCACACATTTTTGGTTTGACTTTTTCAGTGGTGACACACTGAACATATTTTTGGGCCCTGGGACGTTATAAGAGGCACTGAAAGAAATGCACTCGGGGGTTAGGGGATATGCTATAAAGTGAATTACCTAACAGTAAAGATAGCTGATAGTCAATTAACCCTCACCCCGGTCGGGGGTGTTTGAACATCCCCCCTCGGGTTTTTCCGGCGGCACGAAAAAAGGCGGCGCAAAGCGCCGCCGTACTTGGCACACCTTATCCTTGATCAATGCCGAAACGTTCCACAAAATTGTAAGGTCAGGTCACCAGTGCAGGTCAAATGACCTCACCTCCAAAAAATGTTGAAAGTGATATAAGTAGGAAATGGGGAAATATATCGGATTGAAACTTATACCACATAATGGGCCCACCAAGTGCTACAACATTTATTCCGCTATTTTTCATATCGATGACCTAAGGTTAAAGATGGACCATGACCTCTCCATTGGAAAAAAACAGGGGAAAACAGAAATTGGGCTGTATTTGTGTAGATGCAGCCTAGAATAACTTCATATTCTCCAAATCGTATTATCGTATTATCCTCGGCCCCTTTCCAGTTCCATGTTGCAATGTTCTGACCTCTGAGACCTCTGAGAGGTCATCTGGGGCTACAGGCTACTTAAGCAGTTTTCAGATTTGGGTCAATAACTTTGCATGAAATAATGATATAGCTTTAATTTTGACATCATTGCGTTTGGATTGCTATTGCGAATCGGTTGACATGCATATTGACTATGCTAGGTCAAAAGTGACCTTGACCTGACCTGAGTTCAGATCAATTTTGTGTTTTGACCTAGTATTGTCATATTATACATCATTCGATGCGCTGTGACGAGAGGAAACCAATGGCGCTTAACATGATTCTTGCTCAATTCTGTCAGATGCTAATATTGGCCTAAGCCAAGAAGTGACTCATAGTTTCTTCATGAATTTGTATGAGCTATCCACCAGCGGGTTCGCGTTTTTTTCGCTTTCTCGCTTAGAAGTTCGAGAGCGGAGTTCAAACACCCCCCCCACTCCCTCACCAAGGCGAAGGTGACTCGGAGGCCCACCGGGGCGCGGGTTAAAATAAATTAGCCTTTCGGTGCGGACAAAGGACAAAAACTTACTTTACCTTAGATGACCTGCCAAAGATGACAGGTAAAATTTTTCTGCCTCAGCTTAGGAATGGACCATAAAAATATGATTTTTAAGTCTTTAACACGCGAATTGACGGGGTCTGAGCCTCTATTCTGAGTCCTCTATTACCCTGGGTCTGAGCCACCTTCGTTTTGACGGGGGGGGGGCGGGTACCCGCCCTCCTAAGATCTCGAGAACAACGCAAGGTAGCAAGAAACGGTAAACGGCGTTGGGTAGCCCATCTATTTCTCCATCGAAAGTATTCGGACCAATTTTTGTCAGGTCACATTTAAGGTCACGATAGGTCAAAATATGTCGTCATAGGGATAACATGTAAATGAAGGTTCTCGGTCATTACATCTGAACAAGTAAAGATAGAGCAAAACAATTGGAACCATATGAATCCTCGCAGCAGGCCGAACCGATTTATATATAATATGACCTAGCTAGGTCAAATCAAGTATTTGACCTGACCTGAGGTCAGGTCAAGGTCAAAGCCGATAAAATGCACATCATTAGAACCGCAAAGACAAGTCAAATCTAATGAAATTAAAATAAATGCTCTATCACCATCCGTTACTAAGTTATTCAAATAAAACAAGTTGACAAATATATTTCCAATGGAGAGGGTATGGCTCATACCTGACCTGAGGTCACCGATATCAATACCTGAAAATATTTTAGAGGACTTGGTGGGCCCATTATTTGATGGGTTTCAATCGGATCAGTTCACCCAGTTCCGACTTATGCTATCTTGAACTTTTTTAGGTCAGGTCACTTGACCTGTACCGGTGACCTGACCTGAGATGACCTAATCTTAACACGCGCATTGACGGGGGCGGGTACCCGCCCCCCCTCCTTGGGTTTTTCAGAGATAGCAGAAAAACGGCGGCGCGTAGCGCCGCCGTACTTGGCATACCTTTTCCCTCATCATTTTTACAACTTCTGTGAAAATTTTAAGGTTAGGTCATCCAAGGTCAGGTCACCAGTACAGGTCAAGTGACCCGACCTCAAAAAAAGTTTAAGATAGCATAAGTCGGAGCAGGGTGAACTTATCTGATTGAAACTCATATCACATAATGGCCCCAACGAGTTCTCTAAAATATGTTCCGGTATTTTTGATATCGATGACCTAAGGTCAGGTACGAGGCATGACCTCTCCATTGGAAATACATGGGAAAATGGTTTTTACGGAATAACTCACTAACAGATGGTGATATAGCATTTATTTTAGCTTCATTAGACTCGCCTGGGCTTTGCAGTTCTAATTATATGAATTTTATATAATTTGACCCTGACCTGACCTCAGGTGAGGTCAAATCCTTGATTTGACCTAGCAAGGGCAAATTATATATCATTCGATTCGGCTTGCTGAGAGGATTCATATAGTTCAAGTCGTTTTGCTCTATCTTTACTTGTTCAGATGTAATGACCGAAAAACTGAATTGACATGTTATCCTTATGACGGCTGTTTTTGACCTCTCTCGTGACCTTAAATGTGACCTGACAAAAAATGGTTTAAATGTTTTTGATGGAGAAGTGGATGGGCAACCCAACGCCGTTTACCGTTTTTCGCTACCTACCGTGGTTCTCGAGATATTAGGGGGGCGGGTACCCGCCCCCCGTCAATGCGAAGGTGGCTCAGACCCCTGTCAATGCGCGTGTTAAAATTTTGACAAAAGCTGCAAAAATGATCAGAGAAAAGGTATACCAAGTACAGTGGTGGTACCCGCTGCGGTTTTTATGCTATCTTCGAAAACCCGGGGGGTGGGTACCCGCCCCCATCAATGCGCGTGTTAACCTGCACCCCACTGGGGCTCCGGCGGCACCTTCGCCCCACCGGTGGGGGGGCTCGATGGCCCCTCTAACTCCGAAAATATTGATGTTAGCGCAAATCTGCAAAGTGCATTAGAAAGCTCGCGTGAATTCAGTAACAAATTACTTCACGCCTTTAAGCGCTCAGGTCAATGGTTTGACCTCCAGAGGTCAAGTTAGGTCACGATAGGTTATTTTCACTCAAATATGCAGTGCTTGAGAAAACTGGGCACAACTCTCATGCCATTAGAGCTATTGAGCTCTGGTAAACTATATTGCATAGGAAAATACCAGACCTTTTTCCTCTATGTGGAACGCAATGACCTCCCGCCAGTGGTTTGATCTCTAGAGGTTACCTCGCGACCTCATATGACCTGAGGTCACCAAAGGTCAGAAAGTGACCTTGTTGTATATCAAATGAAAGCCAGTAATGAGACATACAAGATGGTGTTTGATTCAGCGCTCTAGCTCAATTAGGTCAAAAGTTTTCGTCGAAATACTGTTTTTGACCCCTAGTGACCTTGGATGACCTCGGAGGGGTCGAAGGGAAAATATGGCGCCTGGGATCCGTGAAAGGGTAGCCAAGAACGCTTTTCTGAGCAAGCTGAGCATTTGCAATAGTTTTTGTGACGTTTAGATCATAAGAGAGTTTTTTCTCATGCTTTTTCAATGGGAGAGGTCACCTCGTGACCTGACCTCAGGTCACGAAATAAAAAATCCCGGATATACACCTTGTAGGCCCTGGCGGGGTCATGAAGTGTAGGAAGGTTCAAATCGATCGACTTAGAAACGTAGCTCTTATAGAGCTCAAAATTTGAAGTGAGGTGACTTTGGTTGACCTCGCCTGGTGATCTAACCGTGGGTGACCCGGGGTAAAAAAATTCAGGGATGGTGGGAAAATAATGGGGTGAGAGAAAGAGCCTTCAATCGCGGTGCTGCGTTTCGTCATTTTTCTGTTATCCCGAAAAACCTTAGGGGGCATCGATGGTCTCCGGTGGGGCGAGGGTTAACACGCGCCCCGCTGGGGTGGGGCGAAATTCGCTCCCCCTCCTGGTTTTCCCCAGATAGCTCAAAAACGAACAGACGCAGAACAACGAAACTTACGGTACCTTATCCCTGATCAATTTTAAACATCTGGCCAAATTTTTTAGTTAAGGTCATGTCAGGTCAAGGAGCTATTTAGGGTCAAGTGACCCGACCTCAAAACCTAAAATTACGTGTTTGAAGCAGCGCCCAGGGAACATTAGTAAACCGATCAGTTTGAAACTTCGACAATATGATGAGGTCATTAGGGTCTACAAATCTGCTATCTCGGAATTTTGATATTGTTGACCTAAGGTGGGGTCAATTTTTTGGTCACCCCATTATAAGTCTATGGTGAAAAATAGAATGGGCTAGTTTTCATAGATAGATAAAGAAGACTGGATAGATAAAGCTGAAAATCCTCAAACCGTCTATGCTTACCACGACCTTGACCATTAAGTTGAGTTTTTGAGCAATTGACCTCTCAAAGGTCATATCAGGTCACGGGAGCAGAGAGAGATTGTTTTGCCAATAACTTCTCACTGAATTGACATAAAGCTCCTATTTTGCTTGCATTGTGCTTATATTGTCACGGGGAGTCGATTGATATGCAACATTACTATACCAGGTCACTCTGTGGCCCTGACCTAGGTCGAGGTCAGGTCATTTTGACTATTTGATCTTGCAAGGTCATATTATGCATCATTCGATTCGCCGAGATGAGAGGAATCCAATGATGTTTGTTGTTGTTTTTTGCTTTTATTTGCTCTCAACTGCCATTATTCCTCTTTGATGAAGTTTGTGTTCTTATGCCTGCTCTTTTTTCCCTCGTTTCTTGTCTTTATCTTGAGAAAATCAATAAAAAATATGATGATGATGATGATGTACAAATATTTGCTCAAGCACCCCTGAGGGCAGATTTAGAGAGGGAAACGTACACTGCTCTGTTGTAAGCCTATGGAGCCTTCTTTGACCTATGCTGACCTCAATATTGACCTGACATAAAAATTGTTCGCATGAAATCTCTTCGTCTTGTCAAAAGCTTTCGAACGCCGCACGTAATTTTCCTTTAGCTTTCGTGGGCAACGAGATACGGAGGGGGCGAAAAACGCCCCCCCCCAGCGGGGCGCGTCATGCAAGGCACCCCAGCGGGGCGCGTGTTAAGCTCCTCGGAGACGCATGTACTGGGAAACAGACATTTCCAAACTTTCTCACAGCCTTACAATGGGAATTCATGGCCTGTGCGACCCTTGACCCGTTAACATGAAATTCCGTGGCGACGCCCCTGTCTTTTGCCCATGGGCGTCAGAAGCAGGAGGACGGGGATGCGTGCCCCAACTGGTCACTCAGGGGAGAACATTCCCCAAGCAGTATAGGATTCGATTATGTTCTTGTTACTTATGCCACAAGTCTGTTTTGCTGAACACGGGAGTGCCGTTTTTACTTAAAAAAAATCCCTAAAAAAACCTCATATGGAACCAAAGCACCCCAAACGTAATAATAGCGCTATATCTTTCGACATATAGAAATAACACAATAAATACCTCGCAGCAAGCAGTAGGAGAAATAGTGTTCAGTAATTAGTGTAGAACCTACAGCAGCTATCAATTGACGAATCAAAATGAGATTTTTTACTTTTGAATATTAGATTGCTTGGACAGAACAGAAGATGCACGATTAAGGAGTGGCATCACCATTATCCCTATCATGGCTGTGTGCTCTGGGGCGCCGTGGTGTTAGTTGTGGTGGGCCCTGTGATTCGCTGAAGACTATCTTGGAAATTTGAATACACTTCATACACTTATCTATCGATTATCTGTATTATTATTGCTTTACCTCGTGTGCATTGAGTTTTCTCCGGAATTGTACACAAGCCATCATTCGAGTCATCTCCTGAGTGCTTGTAGGTACAAACTTGCTAAAAGCTGTCCCTATTTGTTGGGGAGATGAAGCTTCTAGATGACAATGATCATGGTGTTATCTTTTCTATTGAAGAATAATTGACCCTGTCCAGGGTCAGTGTTCGCTTTTCTCACATGGTGTGGAAGATCACATTCTAAAACAGTAAGAACGGCAGAATGAAGAAACAGTTCTTCCGCGTAAAGCAGCTGGCTGACCAAGCCATCGCCAGGTAAGAAACCTATAATTTTTATGGTATCAGAGCCTGTTCATGGTGTTTTCAAGTGATAAAAGCTTTTGAGGTTCCGATTTTGCAGTACTACAAGGATTGGATCAAAGTTTTACCAATTCTACCAGTGTGTCATCACCTCTGTGACATAATTTTCTCTTTTGCCATATTAGCATCATTATGTTATGATGCAAACTGGCACCTTTTTTTGGAGTCCTACACTAGACCCAGTTATGTTTGCATGAACTTCCACCAGACAAGTGGAGATCTCTATTCTCATTGCATGCGCTTAGTTGCCAAAAGTTCCAGTTCACTGAAATGTGAGTAGGATCGTACTATGGATTGTGACACATTGATCATGTTTATCATAAATTTTCTGTGCTGAGCTATATTTTTTATGGTTTTGAGTTTTTTTGCATCTTGAACCATGCAATTTTATATTGGAAAATAGTTTGTAGTCTTGCAGCATAGACCATTTTATGTTTATATTTAAAGCCTCTCAATTTCCCAGCTTGTTGACTTATTTTTACAAGCATGTCTTTTGATGCAGACATAGTGTCCGGATACTTGTCTTTGGAAGTGAGGAAATAATCACACTTTTGTCAAACATGGTGTTCTTGCCTTGAATGAGCTGGGATATTGAATTTCCATCATGACATTGGGGAAAATTTTGTGTTGGATTGTTTAATGATCATAATCCCAAGTTAAATGGTGATTATTTTTGCTGAAGCTGTAGTGAAACAAGGAAGTATACTTGTTTTTTGCCACACCCTGTACTCTGGGCCCTGTTGATATATTTTGTTTGTGCTGTCTCAGTTTTTGAGTTAATTTTCATGCAACTCTGGCTTAGTTTCCATCCTATCCCAAGTGGGCAGGTGTATTTAGATACATTTCTGATCCAGAGACTGCTTTTATTCATGGAAACCATCACTTTCCAGGTTTCAATCTGATCCCAATCCTTGCCAAAGTGGCATAGAAACTGCATGGATGTATCCTGATCCATAGTCTGATCTGGATGGCATTTTCAATGGAAGCTAGGTTAATGATCCTGATTTGTGTTAAGGTGCCAACAAAATCAGGCTCAATGTAACCTGATCCACAGTCTGATCCTGGTGATAATTTTACCAGGGAAACTGGACCATTGATCTGGTGTGGTCTTGGCAAACCTTTGCTGGACTTAGTTTGCCAGATATGTCCTATAGAGATGTAATTGCCATGGAGAGAAAATCTTGATTGATGATTCAGCATGCAAACATTGAGTTTTTAAAGGGATTGGTGCAAAGGAAGGGCATGGTATTCTAGTTCATTGAACATGGCTCATATTTGTGGCCTACATTAAAACCTTTTGAAAAAGTATAGTTAGCAAAAGGTATGCTAAAAAGTTAAGGATCAGCTGGCCATGTTAAGGTGATTTTTTTTTCATTTTGATGATTATATTGTTGTTAACCAAGAACAATGAGCACCATTTAAGAAAAATATATATAAGAACAGCAAAAAATCACTTGGCATAGCTCCTCCAATTACCACCTCGAGTATGTTTGATACACTGTGGTAGGCAAGAGTTTTCTTTTGATTGTTTATTTTGGAAGTGCCCGTAAGCTTACTGCTTTCCACTTAAGTTCCCTATGCCTAGGAATGTTCCCTATACCAAGGAAAAACAAGTGATGGAGGTGTTGGGTTTCCACAAACTTCTGTTAGTAAATTTCCCTTCCCTTTGGTAAACACAAACTTCCCTTGAGTATATTTGCTGGATTTGGGCAGCTTGCTCAGTGTTTAGG
This sequence comes from Lepas anatifera, assembly GCA_034440635.1. Taxonomy (NCBI): domain Eukaryota; kingdom Metazoa; phylum Arthropoda; class Thecostraca; family Lepadidae; genus Lepas; species Lepas anatifera. The sequence continues at coordinate 1,391,365 of JAOTON010000214.1, read as the reverse complement.
GAATAGGAAATAGGGAAATTGAGGCAGACACCATATATTGTTGACATGATACTTGTTTGTTTGATTAATAGTTTATTAAGTCCAAATCACAAACAGATATACATCCATCATAGGCAAAGTCACAAAATAACATCAAGAACGGATGGGACATCTTTCCATTACACTGCTGTTTTAGAACCTAGATAAGAATTGGCATGCCTTATCGAATCGAGGATGAAAAATTGAATAAAACCTGTGATTATGTATTTGAGTGGAACACTTCAACGTAGTTAGGTATGTGGCAGATGCATTCAAAATAATATTTTGACCTCATATGTCTATCAACCTCAAACCTCAAATTTCATATATCATATGACTACCAACCTCAAATTGCAGTTGTCATGGCTATCCTTTGGAAAAATCTTGCTTTAAGGTTCAAAGCCATCACTAAATCGTTGATGACACCAGAAATATGTTTGAAAGGTATCTATGTATCGCATTGGAGTGCCGATACAGGATCTTATGGGACATAAATATGACAAGTATTTCTATCCAAGAGACCCAAACAATGGGATTTCACTGTAATGGCGTGTTGGAAAATATCACTTAATGGTCGAAATATGTAAATATTACATTCAGGCGATGTTGTGGTAAATATAGGGGCTAACTTCTCTTTCTGTGACTGTAGTGAGCTTGAGTGAACAGCAAGAGCTGAAATTGGGAAACCTGGACTCCAGCTGTACCAGCTCGGGGGTATGTGTGAACAGCTCTGGTCACGAGGCTGAAATACCTGCTCTCTTATCAGCCATTTATCGAATACCAATAATCGTGATCGAACGGTCTTTCACTTGCCTGAGCGAGCTAATGATAACTGCCCTGGAGGCAGTGAACCAACAATGCAAGAGAAACAACTGAAATGTATATTTCTTCGGTATGTTTATATCCGACAAATAAATCGTGAAGTTGGCCTGTATGTGTACCTCCAACTGGTCGGAAACATCCCGAGTGGAAAAGTAACGTTGGAATTTAGAGGCCCGATATTGATTCTGCGTGCGGGGCCGATGCTCCTTGACCGACTTCATTATCCTGATCCGGACCATGGGTGGATCCAAGATTGTCAATCGGGGGAGGGGCACCTAGGTTCGGAGCTTGGTTTGGTCGGGAGGGGCGCAACTCGCGGTGCAGGGCCGGTATTGCTCGACTTTTAGAGTGGGGAGTTGGTGATACGTTTCATGCGCCGGGAGGCAGTGAGGCAAGCGCCGATGTTCCACTGGGGGAAGAGCAGCTCCTGGTTTCCTTAACCGGCTGCGATCCGGACACGAAGGGCGGACCCGGAGAATAGCGTCTTAATTTGGTTCACACTATGATTAGGTTTCTGGGGTCTTTCAGAGTGATTGAGTCGAGACCTCCCTCCAGAAATGGTCACGCTTGACCTGAATCTGATGTAAGGCTGATTGTAGCTTTACATCTGGAAACAAAAGCTTATTAGTTTACTCACTGAGGCTGCTGAAGCGGCCCCAGTTGTTACAAAACAGTGTCGTTAGTGGATGACTTCATAGCTTGTTGTTGCAACCTTCTCCATTCCTTCTATCGTTTCTTGTTATTAGCGGAAGAGTCGATGACAGAATTGATTTCGCCGTCATGGTGATTCTGTGCACACCTCGTAACACTAAGGCGTCTATAGAAGTGAGCAATGCTTATCAAAGAATTGCTGTTTTACCGTGTTCATCGGCTCGCCTCAGCGTTATCGCAAGTAAACCGTTCTTCACAGTCCACAACTGGACTCAAAAGACAGTTTGTGAGCCATGTTTGGATTCTGGATACCGTTAAAGTCGCCGAATGAAGAGGGGTGGTTTGCTCTTTCGTTGGTGTTTTGAAATGTGTTGCGAAAATCTTGTTAATATTTTCAAAACTTGGGAGGACTTGGACTAATACGCCTCTATGATTTTCCTATAGGATTCCACGGCAATGAAATTGAAATTTTATATTTTGTTCTTCGCCTTTTATTGGGGTCTTCCCGCTGCTAATAATGCAGATAAATGAATAGATAATTAAAAGTGGGAGGAAATGTTGTAATATTTTAACATCTAAAAATGTATTTTCGCTTCGTTTTTATTACTGACATGTGGTTCGAACGGAGGCTGCGTCCCACCATTTCGCGAGCAACAATAGTCCGCCCTCGAAACTACGGATCCTTTTCAAAGCGGCCGATTTCGCCACAAATGGACGCCCGCGGAGTGTGTGATTCCGCCTGTGTCAAAGAGGACTGTGTTAACGCTACCCAACCATGCAACACTCACCTGGGGAATGAATGTGAGCCGCTAACTGCTTCCGAGAAGTATCACTCTTGGTGTTGTTTGAGGGCTTATCCATCATCATCATTGTTGGGGGTTTTAGAGTGCTGAAGATTTGGTGGTGAAGGTCATTTGCAAGGGCGCCGCCACGGAATTTTCGCAGGGGGGGACGGACCCGGGCTGGTGCTGACCGGGGAGGCGAATTTTTGAGCATATTCGGTACCTGACAGCATTAATGACCATTGACCCAAAAATTACGAGGGGACGTCCCCCCTCCTGGTTGGCGAACAGGGGGACGCGTCCCCCCTGTCCCCCCGCTTTCGGCGCCCCTGATCATGTGGTTTCGGCGCCCAATCCCTGTTTGCACACAGAAGCTCCTGGCGTTGGACAGTTCGCTTGTATTTCCATACGGGTGAATGTTCCCATCGCAAGATCCTACATATGATTGGTTGACGCGTCGGAATAGAGGGAAGTTTCCCGTCCCCTACTATTCATAAAAATCCCGATCTCAGCCAATCTTGGAAATAATATCCTTTGTGGAAGAGAAGGCAGTAGTAAGCCGAAATCCGATGTGTCTTTTGGTTGTAGAGGGGAAAGCTGCTTGTCAGCAGCGGATTGACCATGTGTCTGGTTTGCCTGTGACGATGCTTATGATGATTGGTGCTCGGTATTTGGGTGAAGTTGTTGGAATACCTATTTTTGTACCATTCATTGTCTTCTGTAAAATGCACGAGGCATCTGTAAGAAAAATCGAAAATTGATCGCCACCTGCTTTCAAAATGTAACGCGACTTTGTGAAAAAAGCTTGGACTGACCTTGGCGGAGGTCACTCTAGCGGACACCCCGACCTGGCGTCGCGGCCGGCCCAGTAGGCGGAGTGAACAGCGTCGCGTGGGAGGGTGGGACGGAGCTGCCTACCTGAACAGTAGAGCCGCCTAGTGGGATGACCTAGTTCAGATGCCTGGGGTATTTTATACGGTTTTTTCATGCAGAATTAGGTCTCGCACTCAGATTGCTCTCGTGATTTGTTTGTTCTTGATGTACGGCAAGCTTGAAATACCGTTTGTTTTCCCTGAATTGTTTGTTTACGGCTGCACATTCTGCGGCATTAGCGGTGAGTCGGAAACGATGTTTACATCGTCGGGGGCTGCGCAAATTAACGAAGCAAGTGATTGTGAACTGGCGGGCGAAGATTTTCTCCACGGTTGCAGGATAAGTTGTTTTTTGTTCTTTAGTTCAGTTTCTGAAGAATAATGTAATACATTCCGTTAGAGTGAAAGGGTCATGTTCAGGTCATGTTGGTGATGACAAGTTTGGTCCCTTCACCGAGATCGGTGAAAAAAACAGACCTCATTGGTAAGCAATAACCCTCGAGCTTCGCTCCATTGAAACCACTCTACCACTTATCTAGGAAAAATACATTCCGTACATCCTTTCCATCCGACTCGGCATCGCTGAGCTAAGCTGCCATTTCCGGCTACCAGGCACCTTCCTGCCGGCGATACGCACCTGGCGGGTTACCCACAGCACCTCCACCCGGTCCGCATTGCTTGGTCAGCGGCTCGGCAAGGTCGTCGCGGTGGGCCCTGTGGTCGGTCGGCCGCCCCAGCGGTATCGCCTGTCTGGCGGTGCATCCCGCCTCCCAGGCCTTCCCGGCACGCGCGCTATCTCATGACGTGCTTCCGGCCTGCGGAACGCTTCCAGATACGGCGGCGGCAATTGTGGGAACACATTCTGGAGGGTTTTGTCGGGGGTAGTTATGATCCTCGCTTTCTCTTTTTTGTTAAGATTTGCGAAATTTTGATAGTTGTGATGCAACTTGTAAGGTATCTGAGCTAGAGTTTAAGTGCTGAAGTAATACAGTGCGGGTGCTCGCCATCGTAGACATACGGATCTCCGGGCAGGTGGACGTGTGGTTTTGCGGAAGTGCACTCTGGCTGAAGAAACTGAGAGGGGATTTACTGCATTCCTTTCATTCGGTCCTGCAGAGGGTTTTAGTCCATAGCGATTGGCATTCAAAGCCGTGAATCTAGAATCCATTTAGTGTGGCATTCCTCCCCTGCCTCAGGCTATCGTCTTGTATGGATTCAAATAATCAAACTAAACCGCTGCACGTGCGTAGATTCAGACAGCACCTGTCAGTGCGATGGTATCGACACGATGGAAGTGTTTTGACATGCGTTTACCGCGAGGTCAAGGACCGCGACCCTCCGGAAACGACAACTCCCGTCTGTGACGTCAGAAACCTATCCAGCGCGGTGTAACCATTGTAACCATCCTAACCATTGTAACTAAAGCTATTTCAGTGTTTCATGTAGGAATAGACTCGCACCTGCCTGTTTGTCAAATAAGGGCTGTGACAAGCAGTGTGACGATGTTTTGGCCAGATGAGGAGACATTGTCCAACGCTGCCATGCCACGCCTCTGCCCCCTGCGGCCTACACCCGTCCCCGGAGTCAGGCCCTGTCTGTTCCGTTCCGTTCCGCTGAGCGGGTGTGGGTAGCCAGGAAAACAGGACAGCGGAAACGGCGCAGCCAACCTGGCTGTGTGGTGGACGCACTTCCCCGGGGGTAAACACACCTGCGCCTCTGGCACTTCCCGGCGGGAACTCCGGTGGGGGCGGGTGGTTACGTGCTAGCCGGCTGTGGGGCTGGATGACCCGGGTTCGAATCCTGGGGTTCCCTGAATAAGGTGTAAAGTGGTCGCCGTAACCTCTTGCAATGCATGAGAAACTGAGCTGGCCTCATTGGCCAGAAGCTTTTAAACATTAAGACACAAATGATTAAAACTGGGTTCGGTTGATAGCTTAATGTGATTTGAGCTATACTCCCGTTTTTGGGGTGATGGTAATGCTTCAGATCAAACAACTCGTAAAAGAAAACTGTACACAAGCTCGCCGTGTTGTGAAATTCGGAGGGCACGTTATGTTTCTCTACTTTCCAGAACGTTCGTGCGGGAACTTTGTCGTGTGTGCCAGGCTCGCAGTACGCTCAGGTGCGGGATTATAGCCATTTTGGTGTGTTTTTGTAGTTTTATCTTGTTTCTCCACTGTAAAAGCCCTGGCAAACAGACTCAGGATTGAAATCTACTCTCGATACCAAAGCACTACCTCGGACGAAGGTAGTCTCCCATTTTCTGTTGCTATGGAGCGCGTAAGTTGCCACATGGACGGAAAAGCTACGTTGAAGCTATTTTATTTTTGAAACACGAATTTCAGGGTTAATTTGTCTGCAGAATGCCGTCGAAACCTAATGCATCGTCGCGCGCCCAATATTAGCATTACTCTCAGAAACAGCCCAAATACCTGCGTCTCCGACTTTAACCGTCCTCTCCCTCTCCCGAGTTCCCTGCCGGTAGCTGCAGTCCCGACCCCGGCTGTCTGACGGCCCTCCAGACCGTCCTCAGAATTCCCTGCCGGTAGCTGCAGTCCCGACCCCGGCTGTCTGACGGCCCTCCAGACCGTTCTCACCCTCTCCCGAGTTCCCTGCCGGTAGCTGCAGTCCCGACCCCGGCTGTCTGACGGCCCTCCAGACCGTCCTCAGAATTCCCTGCCGGTAGCTGCAGTCCCGACCCCGGCTGTCTGACGGCCCTCCAGACCGTCCTCAGAATTCGCTGCCGGTAGCTGCAGTCCCGACCCCGGCTGTCTGACGGCCCTCCAGACCGTGCTCAGAATTCCCTGCCGGTAGCTGCAGTCCCGACCCCGGCTGTCTGACGGCCCTCCAGACCGTCCTCAGAATTCCCTGCCGGTAGCTGCGGTCCCGACCCCGGCTGTCTGACGGCCCTCCAGACCGTCCTCAGAATTCGCTGCCGGTAGCTGCAGTCCCGACCCCGGCTGTCTGACGGCCCTCCAGACCGTGCTCAGAATTCCCTGCCGGTAGCTGCAGTCCTGACCCCGGCTGTCTGACGGCCCTCCAGACCGTCCTCAGAATTCCCTGCCGGTAGCTGCGGTCCCGACCCCGGCTGTCTGACGGCCCTCCAGACCGTGCTCAGAATTCCCTGCCGGTAGCTGCAGTCCCGACCCCGGCTGTCTGACGGCCCTCCAGACCGTCCTCAGAATTCCCTGCCGGTAGCTGCGGTCCCGACCCCGGCTGTCTGACGGCCCTCCAGACCGTCCTCAGAATTCGCTGCCGGTAGCTGCAGTCCTGACCCCGGCTGTCTGACGGCCCTCCAGACCGTCCTCAGAATTCCCTGCCGGTAGCTGCAGTCCCGACCCCGGCTGTCTGACAGACCGGGCGTCCGCCGCCGCCGCTTTGCACGGCCCGGTGCACCTCCTCCCGCCCCGCCGCTGCAGTCAGATCTACGGCGGAAGTTTCACGGCTGGGGAGCACCCGCACGCGACGGCCGCAGTGGCGGATCCAGGGGTGTTGTTAGGTGGTGCGATTCAGCTATCTCACCGTTGAACCCTCGATTTTCTTCAGATACAGTTTTTGCTATCGTGGACGGGTTTTCGCCCCCCCCCCATTACCATCCACCCCAAATCACCCCCAAAGCCTCCTGTCTGGATCCGTCAATGGACGGGGAAGATTTGAATCCCCTACTTAAATGCAGCTAAGGGGTAGGGGTCGATGACTCCCGGTATTTTATGCCGAATATTTATGACAGTGTTGGTACAGCTCATGAATGGCGATATAAAAGGTATGACGATGAGTGAAACTAAAAAAGCATGGCTAGTTGTCAAAACTATTGATACCCTGGTGCCGCGCCTGCCGCTACCTCTCAACTTTGACCGCTGCCTCCCATCTCAGCCCCTCCTGTGCGCTGATGGGGTCCGTGACGGCGTGCTCGGGCTCTCGTCGCGGGTCGCTCATCCCCGGCTGAATAACGCCGCTCCGTCCGCTGCAATTGATGGCGGCTATGGCGCTTGATTTATGCCCCGCGTTAGACTGGGACGATGTCAATAATTTCACCGGGCGCGGACCGGGGTGGGTACATGACGGCTGCATAGCATGAACTGGCGAAACATCTATGAAGCCGCCCACATAAAAAGACAGAGAGGGCAGGGGATGAGTGGCTTGGCGGTTCCAGGTGCCCTCGGGCGCCCCTTCTTGAGGTAAATGCCACGGGCTTATGTTTCTATGGGTTCCCTGCGTAAGCTGTGATCCCGGTACACAATTGGTACCAATAGGTTGCTATTAGGCGGCTCATGTGTCTGTGCAGCATGGAAAGGCACTCAGATTAAATGTTTGTGGCGGTTTTTAATTTACTTGGCCATGCCATTGCAAAGAACAGGTTGGTGAGCTGGCGCCGTTGGGAATTTATTGGTGAATATGGAGGCATCGAGCCGTACTGTAGTTGCTGCCACGTCATCCAGGAAGCTTTGTTTCTGCAGGTGTGCACGCTCCCACCGGGTGATATGACGCTTCAGCTAGGCTCCGATCCGTGGTATGTTGGTATTTTACTGGTCAAACCCGTGCATTTTACAGCGTGCGTCCCAGGGATCTCTCTTCTTGCCATTTCTTGGCGTCTCAAATCGATAATTTCGGCGTGCCTTTGCCAATTCCGGCGTTTTTCTGTCTTACGAATATGCTATCTGTGGCGCTAAGATAAAGTCATTGAGCTGAGATAGTTACATGGTGTGAACAATTGGGCGTTAACAAACCGCAGATAATGACTTCCGTATGGCAACTATATACATTTGCCGATCACAAAGTCCCACTGATGACTTTGAGACGTAGATGGCATTGTTGTCTTCGGCGAACCGATAAACATATTGTGCTATGGAAAGAGACTATAGAATACATATTTATTGAGAAATGTCTATGGAGATGAGTTATTCGTGTAACTTCGACGATCCTCATTGAATCGACTTTTATACTGCCCCCGTAGATGAGCCGTGAACGTAGATGCTCCATCCTGGGCAGCAATGCAGTCTCATTTTTCTCGGTCTACTGGGCTTCTTCATTTAAATCGGCCAGTTACTTCCTCCGAAGATAATCTATGTCCCGAATAGAAATGTCAAACGGACTTAAGACGTGGCTTTAAACCCCAGAGATGATTATCAAGCAGCTTTGACTCTGATCAGAGCAGTTCAGTCTCCGAAGGCTGAAAGTTCCAATAAGGCATTTCCCCGATCGTTTTGTACAACCACGTAGCATCACCAGAAACCCAGCGTGCTCCGGCCCAGTTTCTACAGTGTCTGAGCGATCAGGGTGGCACGGGCTCTGCGACCTCAGTATCGAACCCTGATTACATCACCCCCGTCCCCGTGACACGAGAGCGGCGCTGTTTGTTGACCTTCTGACGCGCCGTTGCGACCGATTCGGGCCGCCTTTGGGGTGCGGTTATGCAACACGTGACGCGGAGCGCGGTCAAAGACTCGGAATCCGACATTGCGGCCAGATCATAGGGGAACTAGGGCAGATTATTGACATGAAAATTTTGGATAGTATTTGGATTATTGATTTGAAAATTTTGGAAACACCATAGATTTTACACATCTTATGCAATGGACAGGAATTATGGAAATTTATCACCTTTTCATATTCGTTTCCACTCTGCTCATCTGTTGCCTGAGTTTGTTTGTCGCGACTGGGGGCCAACATCCATGCATTGTGGGGCTGTTTAGGTACACCCATGGGCGTCAAAACGGAGGGGAGGGGTGGGTCATTCCAGCTAATGGGACGCACCCCATCCCCAAAGGAAACTGTGGAACGCGACCCAGGCTTTTGTTCTACCTACCGCCTAGATATCGGTTCTTGAGTCCATTGTCTTTGAAGTGTTCCGGTTGCACCATGCAGGAATTCGCGCTCCACCCCAACTTCGTGCAGTGGCGGATCCAGGGGGGGCAAAAAGGCATTTGTCCCCCTCCAAACGGAAAAGCTCGGGGCAAAACTATGTTTTGCCCCCAAAGCGATCGACTTCCTTTTTCCCCGACTCCTTTTTAGTTTATAAGCAAGATTTTGGTGCTTTAGCTCAACTTCAAACACAACCAGCTAAGTTCAGTGCAAATATGTGGCCTTGAATAGGAAAAAGTATCTTTAGCCCATATCTTTCAGCTTATGACTTTTTTGTTGCTCAAATAGCCAAGCCTGCGGCAAGTCATATTGTAGCGCAATTTTTCAATGTGTGATTTTTTTTTGCTTTTAGACTTTTTGCCCCTCCCAAACCGACCGGCTGGATCCGCCGCTGACTTCGTGTCTTCGTGTTGCTATGTATAGCGGTATATTAATGCTGTTTTGGAGACGAAATGAGCCTCAGAATGTCCTGTCCTGTATTGTCGATTTAATTACTGTGCTTTGAGGGGTGTTCTGTTTGATAACGCTCCAGACGGACGGAAACACCGGTGATCGTGCCGCTCCCTCACTTTTCACAGGCACAGAGTGACAACAGCCCTATTATTATGTATATTTTTAGTAAACAGGTTCTTACAATGGGATTCTTGTATTAAGGTTAAACTTTAACAAAAGTTACAAATTAACATATACAACAACTTAAATCTAATACAATGTACAAATATAATACATTGTAAGAACCTTTTACCACTTTGTCTCGCCATCCTGTATGTATATTTTCATTTGTTCGTTTAAATGTTGTAGAATGAATTATTATTTGTTTATATTAATAATTATGTTAGTATTATTATCAATATGTCATGAAAAATTATTATGAATGATTATGGCTAGGATAATTATTGTTATAGATATTCCTACTTTCGCGGCTGCGTCGGTGCGAAGATTGGCTTCAATGAAGAAGGCTTGTAGTAGTCTGTTTTATCCATTTTCCAGCACAAGGGCACCGGGATTGAACCCAGGGATGGCCAATCCGGGCATCCTCCCCAGGGCTCGAATTTTACCCACTTCTAGCCGATTGTGTCGGATTTTCTTCCGAAACACTGTCTTTTCAAGAATTTTCTCGCGTTGGTCCCTTTCCCTTAAGAGCGTTTGATCTAGGTCCGCCTCTGAAGTGGACGGGAGGCGCAGGTACTGATGGCGGGCTCGGTGCTAGTGAAGGAACTCCGGTGGGGAAACGCCATCAGCATCAGAGGGAATTAATTAGAGCAACCTACCTAAGTTCGCCCATCGAAAATGTGTGTCCTAGATATACAAGTTTGTCCATAGTTTGGCGTGGCTCGCCTTAGCAAAGCATTCCTGGAAATAAAACAGGTATTGTGCACCGCAGGAAATAATACCTGCGCCAGCCCACGAGTGGATATTTTCAATGAGCTTGCATTCAATATCAACATGCTGTGTTGCTTGGGAAAGAGGGGGTGAGGCTTTAACAGCTCCCCTGGAAGTTGACTGTGTTTCGAACGGGCAAAATTGCATTTGAATTGTTTGTATCCAAAGCCACCTGGTTCATACAAATTCCGTGCTTCTATTATAATTGTCATTGAAAATGCAATGTCAGCGATACTGCTGTCATTGCATGATTTCCCATATGCTGTCATTTTCTTGACAGCTAAATGGGAAATCCTGGATATGTGAGACCAACTCATCGACCTGCGCAGCTGATTTTTATTCACATATTCCAAAAGTCAGGATGCCGAAGTCCCGCAGATTAAGTATGTACGTGCTCTGAAAACTTTTGCGCTGAGTCGCTCCGTGTGTTGCTCTTTATAATAGCTGTGTGTCACTAAGGATTTAATTACGATTTAATAATAGCTGGCTATTTTTAATAATGGCAAAATTTAATAATCAGGCTTGGGCGATTTCCATTTTCGCCCAAGCATTGACTTTCTGAAATAGATATTTCAGAAAAAAATGATTAATTCAGTTTTTAAACGTTGTAAGACAGACAGACAGACATTTTATTTCGGACTCAGTAAGCGGGTACCGTTCCATATTATAACAGCAGAAACGTCAGATCCTAACCAAAACTACAAACATCTTCGTAGCAAGCTAACTACGATAATAACTTTAAGTACGATGTGCGAGAATCTGGTTTACCTGTTCGTTAACCTGCCAACTATTTAAGTATTCTGTCGATTTTACCAACTCATTATCGAAATGTACAACGATATTCTAGCGGCATACGCGGATCCAGGATTGCCGATGGGGGGCACCTTCCCGGGGAGGCGCCATCCGGACCAGGGGGCGCCCTTTTGACCGGTAAAACCTATAAGGTGGGCGCCAAATCCTATCGGTGGGCGCCGATTTTCGCATCCTGGGGGGGTGGGAGGCGACATTTCAGGGGGGCGCCTTCGACCTTTCAGGAGGCGCCGTGACCATTTCAGGGGGCGCCGAGGATCGATCGGGGGGGGCACGTGCCCCCTTTGCCCCCTGGATCCGCCTATGTCTAGCGGTGTCCCGCCCTGTGTATATACCATTTTCCTAATTTTCTGTTCTATGCAGAGCACCCAGTCCGTCCCGAGACGAGCCCTTTTTGCACGGCGCTCGGCGCCCCAGACAACGCCACGTCATCACATTGTCTGACACTTTGGCCTGTTTATTCGGCGTGTTAGTGGCGGATGACTGCCAGCTCAAGGAGGCGATTTACCGTCATTATTTCAGGCCTGGATTGCCGAAATGCTGAGTGAGGTAACGGCGTGGTGGCATAGGCGGATCCAGGATTGCCGATCGGGGGCACCTTCCCGGGGGCGCCTTCCCGGGGGCGCCATTCGGACCAGGGGGCGCCATCCGGACCCGGGGGCGCCACTTATGACCGGCAAAACCTATCAGGTGGGCGCCAAATCCTATCGGTGGGCGCCGACTTTCGTATCCTGGGGGGAGGAGGGTGGGAAGCGATATTTCAGGGGGCGCCATCGACCTTTCAGGGGGCGCCGAGGGTCCATCGGGGGGCACGTTCCCCCTTTGCCCCTCTGGATCCGCCTATGCGTGGTGGCGAGGGTGTCTGGAAGAGTTGCGACGGTGAAAAAGCCGGGAGTTGCTGAGAGAAGGCAGAATAAAGGATATGTCGGGGCAAACTGCTGTGGTAAGGCCAAATAATATGGAAAGTCGGTACAAAATGTGGATAAAACGACAGAGACTGCAAAAAGACAGGAGTTTGAAATCCGTGAGGCCTCTTAGAAAGAATTAGAAATGAGAAAATGCAAAAACACACACGCAGTCACTACACACAGACACATAATCCACATTGCCACACGGCTTTGGTTCTGCGCCACTCTCCGGTCTCCGTGTGTCCTGTTGACGCCCTGCTGACGCTGTTGGTACGTGGTTCTGCTGTGCGCGGGGTGTCCTCGCGCTCCGGGGGAGTGCTGACGCCTTCGTCAGCGGTTGTCTCGAGAGTGGGCTCTCTGGAAACTTCGACTGTCCTCTGTACGTGGAGGTTTTGTTCGCATCCTGCGCGAGGGTTTGTTCTGAGACGGAAATTCTGCCGGGTTTAACTTGAGTATGCGGCCAGTAAGAAGTGCGAGGCTCTAGATGTGCTCTTTTTGAAATGGACGTTTTGTAAACAGCTTGACGCGTATTATTATACAATTTGTATTATCTAATATCGGCCCAGAGTCACTGGCCAGCTCTCATCCGTCCCACCTACCACTAGCCTTACGCTACCGTTGGGCTGTGGTAGCGGCTCTGTCCCGATTTGCCTGATGGCTGGCTCGTGACCTAGTGACGCGGCGCCGCAGAGCGTACCTCGGCGCTATGTGCGGACACGGCCAGCGGCCGTTTTTGCACAGCTGGCCGTAATCTTACACCCCAACCACCCCCGCGCTCATTGTACATGCAAAGGTGAGAGAAGCTCGATGTTGGCATTACGGCTCCGGTGGGGACCAGACGGATTTACGGCACGTGCGGTGCAATGTAATTTCGGACTTGTTATAATATCGGTGTTGAAAAGGCACTGAAACTGTCCAGGGAGTCATAGGCCTCGGAAAGGGGAAGGGGGGGGGGCAGGGGAGCCTGGCTCCCCCACTATTTGGCCAAAAATTTCCTGATCTCAGTCAAAACAGGAGAAAACGTGACATTTTTATAATCAGCCGCTGTGGAAGGCAGCGAGGAGCCCAAATTTGAACAGTGTTTGGTCCTATCCTGGAAAGCTTTTTGCCAGCATCAGGCTGAAGTTTGGCTGGCCCCCTCACTTTTTTTGCCGGTGGCTACGCTTATGTTGGGAGGTGACGTGAAAACCCGGACGAAGTCAGCGCTGTTTTGTCTTCTGCGTGATTATCCTCCGGGGAGAAAGCTGCCTCCATGAGGCTGAAGTTCAAGCCATTTCTCCAACCTCTGAATCGTCCGTCCAACCTCATATAGGCATGAAGGCTCCGAGGCCGTCTGATCCCGCGTTCCACTGCCTATTTTACTTCACGTGGTTGATCTTGATTGACGTTCCAATTTATGATGTAGAACAGCTTTCGGAGCGCCCGGACGGGTTCACCGGACGTTCTCTGGCAGACGTCAGGATAACGCTACGGAGCTTCCTCGGCCGAAGCTCGGTGTTGTTGTCGGCATTTGTACAGATGGCCGCCCCCTCCGGAGTGGGTGCAGCACCTCTCGAGAGCGTGTTTGCTCAGAGCGGGGATGCTCACGCTGATGAGTCACGCGCAGAGGCGTCGCCAGAAATTCGTCGGGAGTGGGGATCACGGATACACTTTACTATTAAACACTGTGTGTGGGAAATATTTTTTACTGAGGGGCAGCATGACCCGTTGCCTTAATCTCCGCATTGCCTTCGCAACGCCGCTGGCCTCTGGAGTTCCGTTAGTTGGATACAGGAGCATCTGCCTTTATCGCTTGGCGAGCCCCGTTTGTCCGATATGATGCGATTCCGGGAAGGGCGAGAATCCACCAGATGTGTGCAGTGCCGGGTCTAGGCCGCTGGTCCTTTAGTGGGCGTGGGGGGGTGGGGGCAACGTGGCCTCAAATCGCGAAGAACATTGTTTTGTGGTTGCTAGAAAATCGGCGAACATCTGAGGGTTGGGCGGAAATGTTCTTTTGTCCCCCATCATCCTCCCCTGAATGTGAGGAGCCGAGACCGAAGGCAGCTAGTGTATTCGAGCAAAGCCTGAAGCTCACCTAACGTTGCAGGAAAACACTGGGAGTCGCGCTGTTGTACAACAATATGTGATGTCCAACCAGACTTGGGCTGTATTTGTCTGTGCGCTAAATGATGCAATAGCGTTTGCAGAGTACAGAAGGTTGGTATTAGCTGCAGGCTTTTCCGCCGTTGCCGTGATGTTTTCGCCCGGTCGACTGGCGTTATCGACCCCCGGTCCTGCCGTGTCGTCCCGTGAATCAGCCACCTGAACTGTGTCCTACCCGCTCTTGGATGTGTCACACCCGGTCGTGACCATGTCCCACACGGTCGTAACAGTGCCCCACACGGTCGTAATAGTGCTCCACCCGGTCGTAACAGTGTCCCACCCGGTCTTTAAGTGTCCCAACCGGTCTTTAGTATCCACCCGATATTTAGTTCCACCCGGTCTTTGGTATCCCACCCGGTATTTAGTGTCCCACCCGGTCTTTAGTATCCCACCCGATATTTAGTATCCCACCCGGTCTTTAGTATCCCACCCGATATTTAGTGTTCCACCCGGTCTTTGGTATCCCACCCGATATTTAGTGTTCCACCCGGTCTTTAGTGTCCCACCCAGTCATTATAGTGTCCCACCCAGTCGTAACAGTGTCCCACCCGGTCTTTAGTGTCCCACTCGGTCTTAAATGTCCCACCCGGTCTTTAGTGTCCCACCCGGTCGTGGCAGTGTCCCACCCAGTCGTAACAGTGTCCCACCCGGTCTTTAGTGTCCCACCCAGTCGTGGCAGTGTCCCACCCAGTCGTAACAGTGTCCCACCCGGTCTTTAGTGTCGCGCTCGCTCATGGTAGTGTCCCACTCACTCCTCGCAGTGTCCCACCGGTTGGTACCAGCGTCCGCCCACCCGTTCGCAGAGTCCGCCCACACGCAGCTCCTCTCCGGCGGCCCTGACCGTGACCCAGCTAATCACGCCGTCTGATGGCGCTCTCACCCGCCACCAGTCGCGGTCACAGGGCTGTGGGAGGCTGGCCGGACTGCTCACGCGCGTGAACTGGTTTGATGTATGCGAGGTGTATGTTGGCTATTGGCTGGTAGGTCGAGGGTTCGAGTCTCCCTGTACGGCCGGTGTGCATCCGATGCTGCGGGGCGAGCATCGGACCTGTGCGGTTCTTGTGCGTTCAAATCACTATCACTTGGATCAGTACGGTACATACAAATAACGCACCTCAGAGGCTATCAGTATGAGTTCCGTCGAGTTCACACTCTCCGTATTTAGTGCGGGCTGTGTGTGTGCAGGGATGATCCCGCTAATTTGTCACCGGACCCGCCCCTGCCCGCTCCGTTTGCTGTGGTGGGGCAGGTGTGACCCCGTTGTGGCAGGGTGCGCGTGTGATGGTGCAGCTTTCATGTCATCGGAAATGACGTCATTCAGCTCCAGCCCCTAGCGTAGAGCCGACTGAATCGATGTCACTCGCCAAGGACAGTTGGTTCGTCCTTTTGAGGTCGCTTCGCTCCAGTGGGTTGCGTGTCGCCGGTACGAACCCAGCGTCCTCCAGAAACCAGAAATCAACAACAGCAGAGCCATGAGGGACAGACAGTGGTCTGGGTAATGACCGGGTGTCTCTGACGGATGCCGCTGTCCTGTGCGTTCAGCTGCGTGTCCCTCAGGGTGCACTCCTGCCGCGCCAGGTTCGCAGCTGTCGCGGCGGCTGTCGGCGGACTGTGACCAGACCAGGTGTACCCTCGGGCAGGGGACTGTCGCCTACTGCCCGCCCCACTCGGACTCGCTCTAGCCACTGGGCTGGCCACTGGCCTCTGGCCCTGACATTGGCCTCGGCCGCTGGCCACGGCTTTTCCTTCGCGTGTTGTTCGCCATACT
Source organism: Lepas anatifera (assembly GCA_034440635.1). Lineage (NCBI taxonomy): Eukaryota > Metazoa > Arthropoda > Thecostraca > Lepadidae > Lepas > Lepas anatifera. The sequence goes on along the minus strand of JAOTON010000214.1, from coordinate 1,375,347 downwards.
GCAAACATGGAGCCTGTTCCATGTTTGTGCTGTTTATTGTTTATTGTTTATTAAGAGTTGATGAGCAACAGGGCAAGCCCCAGTGACAGCTCAAGTCCAGATGGTAAAACACTCACATTACAATACAATGAAAGGTGATGTACATACAACAAGGACACGATAAAATATAACTCTAATGGAGAGACATCAGGCATAATACATGGTAAAAATGGTGACATCAGGCATAATACATGCTCGAGGTTTGGTGAAGAGACGCATCGCTGGATATTTTTCGGCCTTGTTCGTGGGTCCTGGGCGCTCGTTTCTCTGGAATGGATGCATTATTGCCAAACTTTCTCGATTTCTGCCACCTAAGGGAAGTTGTCAATGTGCCGAATTATTTTTAGACGCTTATAAGTACCTTTCAACGAGCCTTCCAGTTCCGAGTTTTCACTAAGTTTGGTGAATTACAGTCTAGTGCACCTTTGCGCTATGAATTTGAATATTTTTTAACAGAGAGGCGCCCTTATAATTCATGCGATGAAGTTAGTTTGACAACGTCAGCTGTAGATGGTATATCGGGCTGTTTTCCACTTCATCCGCTCGTCTGCGATAGATCCAGTGGTCGAACGCCAGATGGTTTCAAGCTGAATCAACGCCGTGCTCTACCACATCATCATCATGTGATGCTAAATAAAGCCGCTGTCTAGAAACAGTGCGGATGATCCATCAAACACTGCTCACGTAGCCTGGTTTCTACTTGCTATCCGGTCTTTTTCTTGTACCATTGCATAGTTGAAAATCTATTTTCCGGTCAGCGAGCCCATTTATGGGTTCACGTCGCCAAAGTGGTAAAACAACTTCTATATAGTGTCTAAATCCAGCGAATCTTGACCAACCTCCAGTGACGGCGGAACGTCCGAATTTAAGGGGGAAGGCACCATGGGCTTTTCAACCCATTTATTTCCAGTCAACGCTATAGGGTTAGTGTGAACCCATTCCTTGAAATAAGCTTCGCCCCTTTGTTCTGCGACATTAAAGTAAACACCCCTCCCGGAAAATTCTCCCCCACCCTTTAAAGGCGGGAAAACGTGCTTTGCACAGAACGCCTTATAAAAAAGCCCTTAACTAACTAACTAGGGTTAGTGTTAAATTGTCGGATTTAAAGGGGGCACGGTGCCCCCCAGTTCCGCCGTCAGTGCCTACCTCAACAGCGACTCGATCTCCACCTGCGGTCAGATATCCCATTTCCCAGCACTGCCAGAAATCCGACTCTCGCTAAACACCCGCCACACATCTGTGTACTTCTGTGCACTAAATACCACGCACACTGTGCCCCAGATCTGGTGGTCCCGCTGTCGTTTGTGTTCTCAGTCATCAGCAGTCGCGCTGGTTGACTGATGTGCGCAGTCACCAGCAGTCGTCCCTGTTGACTGATGCATGTGCGTGGAGTGAGCCCCGCATCAGGTGCTGGTCGTCTTGATGGATGCCTTCGGCCCTGTGCCAGGGTAAATACCTGGCCTGGACGCTGGCAGCCGCCCGTCAGACCCCGCGCGCCACATGGTGTGGGGCGGAAAACCGCGGCTGGGACTGGGCGGAAGGCGGGAGATGGTGTACGGTGACTCACTGGACGTTTGTTGTGTGCAGGAACTATGAGCTGTGCGACCATGCTTCTTGCTTTTACGGCAGCAGAAGATTGTTATGGAATGACCAGAACAAGGTTTTCTCAAGGCTGCAAGAGCATCAAGAAGGATCTAAGGGTCGGGATCTGTGGAATTATAAACATTTTTCAGTTTTTCTCTTTGGGGACTGCCTTGTCAATTCATGTCTTTGTAGGGTAATAGCATATATAGTAGTATATAAAATAGTATATCACATAGTAGTATCCTATCAGTAGTATCCTAGTATCCTATCCAGTATCTTACTAGTAGTAAATGCATAGCCGAAGACTTCTGAGGTAATGGCGAGTTGGGGACTCGAGCCCCCCAGCCTCCCCCAAATGAAATCCTGGATCAGCAACCGTTCAAACGTTTTTACGATGATCCACGGAACTATTGATATTTGGTTAGGACCTTTATTCTTGCGTTAAAATGATGTAGAAAACGGACTTCCTTATCCAGAAGAGTGCGTCCGATGAAAGTACACTAAAAGGATGCATGAAATCGCTACACCTCAGTGACATCATTCAGTTTGTTCACAGTTGTAACCAAAACCCTGCGTCGGAGTACCGAGTTGTTGTCCGTTGCGTCTTCTCCTCACCGTTATCGGCCCACAACAGCAGACACGACCACACCGCGCTTACACATTAACTCCCAGACCACCCGCGCCTGGGCTCGCTAGAAGGAGATGCGGGTTGCCTCACGGCCAACGGTACATCATCGGCTGTAGCTGCCAGCGTTTGGGTGGTGTGGTGTCGGCACGTGTGGGCGGCCGCCTTACATCGTCTTACATAGTCCGCTCTCACTTTCACGTTATCGTCTCCCGTCTTTTTCGCTCTCGTGCGGTTCTTGTGGAGGAGCTCTTCTCGGCGATACGCCGTGTTCTGGAATCGTATTTCACACGATGTTGTTTGTCTGAGAAGTCAGATTATTCGGCTGGATTGCGTCCTACGCAGATTTAGTGACAACTGGCGGAATCGTTATTTGTTGATTGGGGTTTTAGGGCGCTTCACCCATGTGGTCATTTCGCGCCCATCCTTGTTTCTAATGCGCACAAAGGTCAGAATTAGTGATTGAAGTTATGTTCGACACAGCTCACTCGGGGGATTGGAAAACAGCTTCCAATATAGCAAACCTAACTAACAAGTACAGACTTAGTCTATCCCGCCAAAGGCCATCATCATTATACCACCACCACCCTGCAAACATTGCAGTTGGTGCGTCCCTCTGTAAAATTGTCCCGCGCGCAGCCTGTGGCTAGTTTCAAGGGGAAGCTGCATGGATTAACGTGGGTTCAATCCCCACGGCGGGAAACCGCCTTCCGTGTCCGATCTGACCCGGTGGAGAGGATCCTTAAACACCCATGCCAATACTCCCTGTAATTGGGCAAGTGTGCCTGTTGGGATTGGCCCTAATAAAATGTCCGTTCAGCTGAAGTTGTGGGAGACGCAGCTGTAGATGCTCCGGTCCCTGAATTCCCTCGTGCCTGTTCTGGCTTGCTGGGAGTGAGGCATGTCCGACCGTGGTGTGAAGTTGTGAAACGCTGCCGTGGACGACGTTATACGAGATGTGGCACGAAACCTGCCTCACTCCGGCTTACGACTCCGTCTGCTCGAAGTAGAATATATACCGGAGCACCTGGTAGCCAAATGAATGGTGCGAGAGTGCTGTCCCCCCTCATCCCAGCCGAATTTATTGCCAGAATTATAGCTAAATGATGTGACCTCACCGTGGGTGTTGAATCGAATATGATGGTGGTTCAATAGATAGTTGCGGGACAATTTTTTTTGAAGCTTGGAATTTCTGCGTCAGCTTGGGATATCATTGTAGTGAGAAATGAATACATAATATAATGGTTGTTGAAGTCATAGCTCATGAGATGAGACGGTTTATTCTAAATAAGAACATGGTCACTGTCAGTTCTTGGAATGCCTGGTGCATGAATGGTGTCATTAATCATTATTGTGGAAATGGCATAAAATTTCATACATATGAAAAAGATAGAAGACAGTGATAATATATATATATATATATATATATATATATATATATATATATATATATATATATATATACCAAAATCATCCAAACCACCCTGAAACTCAAAATTAGAAGATTAGAACGTCGTTAACAGTGTGTTTGTGTGGACGTTAAAACCAAATGAAAGTTCACACCGACGTTTCTATCTCGGGCTCTTGCTAGTCGAGATAGAAACGTATGCATCTTAGCATGTTTTCCTCTTTTTGGCTGCTGCTTTTTATAGGTTTTTAAGATTTTACACGAAATTGGTATCACATTTTCGACACCACAATGTCAAAGGGTAACTTAACAGACGCAAAACAACTGCGCCTGTTAGAAAATGAATAGAAAGCCATTTGATCAACACATTCATTAAACTATGAACCGAGTCCGCAGAGTTGGCCAATCTCGACGCCGCTTCCAATGCAGATACATCACCCTAACCCGCTCCTGTCCCAAACCCGCCCGCGTACCCCTGCCATAGCTCACGAAGCCGGCCTCGAACCGCCGCGAAGCAGGCGGCGGCGCTCGGAGAGGGAAAGTTACCAGCGTCGGTGTTTTGTGCCGGAGAATGGTGGAGGCTTCACTCTCGATGGAGAGAACTGAGCGCGTGGCCGCGGCACGCCGGCCGCGTGAGCCCATTGTTGGGCCGGGGATGCGCCGTTGTGTGGTGTAAACAAAACAGGAAATAATGGCGCATGGGTCTGCTGTCAAAAACGGGCGAGCTATGGCTCGTGGCGGACATATCTCCAGCGTTTTTTGTAGATGCACGGTCGGTTGCAAGGAAAGTTGCGCAACATCCTTGTGTTGTTTTATTTACATTCTATCCAAATAGCTTGGCCTGATTCAACGCATATGAAAGACGCCAAACAATGAACCTACCCTTTCTTCTGCCCGGGGCTATTTGTTGGGCGGCACGGTGGATGCTTCGGTTTTGACACCTCCAGAGCGGTCCATTGTTGAGTGTGAAGATGGTTCAGAGCCATGATCTCGCCCATTGGGTTAGTTAGTCTGCTGGAAAGTGCGCTGGAGTAGGGACCGGTCTGGTCTCCCGACGACAGCTGGCTTCCAGTGATGGTGAATCCACAGGACCGTTTGTTGCTGGAAGTGAAGAGGGTTATATAGTGTGAGGAGGTGGTGGAGTGTTCTAATGATTCCACGGGACTGGATACAGACATTTCTTTCGGCAGAAATACGGAGAGTTAATGGAATGGAGACGTCGCAGTGCAGTATATACTTCTCGTTTGAGCTTGGTAACTGATTCATTCATCGGCTATTTGATTTTATTGCGACTGGAAGACAATTCTTCAATGGCCCTCTACCCACCTGTCGTCTTCAAATCTGCAGACAAACCAACCAAGCAGTCCCTTCCGCCTGTGTGACGTCACCAATGGCCGTGACGTCACAGTGTGTGACGGCGTGACGGGAGGCGGCACCCGACACCATTCGTCTGCTCGCCGTGATCTCAGCGACAGTTGATGAACCGTAAACAAGCTCAGTCGTCTCGTCGCCCCCCGGGCGTGCTCGACATCGGTACAGAGAGGCCTGGGACGGCCGGACAGAGGTCTGCTGCTGAGGTTGTGGAAGACAGAGACGTCGGTGTTGGTGATGCGGGAGCGGTATCGAGTGGTGATTGAAGGCACGAGCGGTGATGACGCCGTCGTGATTGTTGGTAGCTGGTGGTGTGATATTGACGTCAGCTGCTACTGAGAGCAGGGACTAGGTTTTTTTGTGACTTGCCGCTGAAATCTACGCTAGAAAATAAGTTGTGAAACCCACTTGAAAAGCTGTTGTGTGCCGTTTTTGCGAGGTGAGGGTTCTCTCGGCGGCTTAGTGATTGCTTTCGGAAAACTCACCGGATCTTGGCTGCGTTTTCAGTCAGTGGCCAGCCCCGGAATCATGACCTGGACATGAACTGCGCACCAGAACTTTGGGGGTAAAACTAGCGCCCTGATTTCAAGGGTGTGATGTGTTTATGCAACGTGCGTATTCAACATAAAGTGACGATTGATCTGAAGATCTGCATGGCACATCGCCGCTAAACAATTAGCCACACCGGCTGTTACAGCGTGCCGTGCCCGCTCGTGCCCAGGAAGACCCCCCCCTCTCCAACATCTGGAACAATCACTACGCACTCATCCCCCGTTACCGCTCATCGCGCATCATTGTCATCGCGCGCAACAAAGCCTGCCTGCAACGCGTCGGCACTGAGGGGGCCGCATCCGGCACCGGCGGCCGCTGATTGGCGGAATTGGTCCGACCTCCGGCTCTGGCCCGGCCGCCGCCCCCTCCCCAGGCGTCGCCCCCGGCGCCGGTGCGTATGTTGGCAGTGGTTGCGGGAGAGGGAGATGAAACGGGGCAGGCGTCGCTGGCGGTGATGTTGGCAGTGTGCGGTGTGCCGCGGGGAGAAGAGACGGACGGTGTCAACGCCGAGGGGACCGTGTGAAATGACGTGTTTCTGGTTTAAAACACGAGAGGAAATCGGGCTCAGCTTTAGAGTTCGGATGGACATGCTTCAATGACGTTGATGTTGAAGTCAGCCGGCCGAGTGAGCATCAATCACAGCGTGTATTTGAAGACCCTGGAGCCGGAGCGGTGATTCGTGGCTTCACACACATCAATCCCAGCGGGACTGGAATCGGCCCGACGCGCCAGCTGTTTACCGTCAGCATTAATTAGAACTGGGCCGCTCGTGAGCGGACGGACGGCGAGGAGGGTGTTCCAGTGGACGGCTCGGCCCGGGCGGAACACTTCCGGTACGCACGGCGCGTGCGAGCCGGCGGTTCCGGTGTTCGTCAGTGGATGCGGCGGGCGCGCACCTGATGGAAGTTTCCAGAGAACGGCGGTGGTTCCAGCGGCGGTGGTTAGCTGGACTGGTGGAGCGGCACTAAAAGCGTGTGGTGTCGTCTTGTGTTGGTTACCATCACCAAGTGTGGTGAAAGGGCTGATCGCTGTTTGAACAATGGTATTGACACCGTAGTGAAAAGCTATTGAGAGCTGAGGAGAAGTTTATACAGCACTGTGAAGACTTTATAGCGGCTTTTCAAGTGAAACTGTGCAACATCAACAATGCCTCAGTGTTTCACCGTGGGTGACCTGCGCTCGGGAAGAACCTCGTCAGCCAGCTCGGGTAGCGGGCGCTCCACCTCAGGCGGCCTCAGCCCCCAGAGAGGCTCCTCAGTCCGCTCCAGAGCCAGCCGCAAATCCAACACCGCGGACGGGCGGAGCTCTACTGCCAGCGGCTGTCGGGCAGGTCCTGTGTCTGATGCAGCGCCGTCTGATCTGGCAGAATGGCGGAGTTCTCCGGAGGATATGAGAGAGAAGCCGTCGTCAGGTAGGCAGGGTTTGGTCTTGTCAAAGCCTAGCCACAACGCTTCGGGAAACTCCGATCATAACAGCGCTACCTCATCAACTGGTAAAGCTACGTCTTCGACAGCCTCAGGTAACAACCCGTCTGCCTCACGTCATTCTACCTCACGCGCATCGTCCGCGAAATCGGTCAAACCCAGATCCGGCCGTGACAGCTCCTCCGCCGAGAGGCTACCCTCCTGGACGCCCAGCGGCAGTCAGCTGTGTGACGTCACAGGTCAGGCCAGACGCCAGGTAGAGGCTATGTACAGCGCCCGTCGTCAGAGCGCGGTGGAGGCGGCACACAAGGGCGGCGGTAGAGGCTACGGGGAGAGGCAGAGGGCGCGGAGTGGCAGCGGCGTCAGGAATGGTGGCGGTGGTGAGGAAGCGGCTGTGTGTGCTGGTGGTGGTGGGAGAACTGTGAGTGACATCCGAACTGGCAGACACAGACACAGGGGAAGGGCTGCTGGAGATGAGCCGCGGAGTCAGGTGAGAGGTGCAGGCGTGCATCTGCACGGCCTGCTCGTCAGTGATGACGGTAGACGGCGTGCTGTCAGCGGGGACAGCAGACTCTCTCATGGTCAGCCGGCCAGAAGCGCGCGGTATCGTCCGAAGTCCGCCGAGGCCGGCGCGGGCTCGAGCCCAGGAGCGGCGGATCAGACGGCAGTGAAGATCACCAGTCCGCCGGTAGTGGTGGACCCGCCGGCGTCGCTGGCACAGGAGGAATCGTCGGCTGTCAGAGCCGGTGCCAGTACCGCCGCTCAGGATGAAGAGGATGGAGTTATCTGGATGGCCCGGTGTGACAGCGCCAGAAGCTCAGCCCGATATCGCCGCCCGTCCGGAGACAGAACAAAGGACGATGCCACAAATCTGGGTGTATCAAGCTTGAGAGCTCCACCTTCCGCATTACTAGCAAGCAGATCAAACTCTTCTTCACCTCAACCACCCACACTGACATCGGCCAAAACCCCTGGCGCCTCGCCTCAACCCTCCACCTCCCGCGTCAGACCTTCCTCCGCCGGCCGATCTGCAGCTACAGCAGCGCCACCTGGGCTGGGAGTTCTGGCGGTGGTGGGCCTGCCGGTGCCGTCAGCTGCGCCAGAAACACCCTCTGCGGCGCTGGCGGCTGCAACTGCAGCTGTCTGTACAGCTGTCACCGCTGAGCCGGCGGCTTCTGAGGCTGAGGTTGAGGAGGTGCCACGCACATCGCGGGATGAGATGGCTTTCGCTGGCGCGGGTGTAAGTGATGCATCTTGTGGTCGTCCTATCAGTGAAGCGTCGGTGGTGTGCGCTGGTACCAGAAGGGCACACACTTCATCAGCAGAGGCGATAGTCGACGGGAGAGGTTCCGGCCGAGTGGAGAAGCTGCGGAGGAACGTGCAACATCGCGTTGAAGAGCTTATGTCGCGTCCGAGGGTGGGACGTATCAACCATGCCCTGCGGCGCTGCAGGCCGCGACAGTGGCGGAAACGGGTGAACTCAGATGCGAAGGAGAGCGTAGCGGTGTTGAACAGTGCTGCGTCACCGGATGACGCCTCGCCGCTGTCGGAGAACCCGGAGATGTCAGCTGTTGACATGGGTAGGCGCAATAGTGCGGATGGTTCTCAACAGTGTGATGAGTTACACGAGAGCAAGCTTTTGCTCTCAAAGGAGACTCAGGAGACACCATTCTTGGCTTCGACATCATCACCAGTTGGCAACCCTTGCACTTGCACTAAAACGGGCGATACCAATCCTGAAGCTTCAGCTACCTACACGGCTAGAACTTCAGCTAGGTCAGCCATGTGGCGGCGCCACGTGTCCTCACGCGTGCGGTATAGATGGCAGCAGTTTCGCCGCCGCGGTCGGCCGCAGCCGGCGGCGTTTTGGCGCGGCTTTAAGGAGTACGGAGTCAACTCACTACCAAGACTGGCGGAAGCCTGTCATTTAAGCTGGGGCTCTCGGACGGAATCCTTGCAACACCATGGTAGAAAAGTCGGACAGGACCCGCGTTCGAAAACCAACCAGGCCTCGTACTCTCCGGACGCGAGGTGCCACTCCAACTCAGCGTTTCAGTCGGACAGTGAACTCCCTTCGGAAACGGACGAAACCTCTAAAAACCCTCCAGATGCCCCCGGTTCCTCACCCGTCGACGTTGCAGTCTGCGCTGACACCTCCAAGTGTTCTCAAATCACTCCAGGAAAGAGTAGGCTCAAACAGTGGTGGCGAAGAGACAGCGCACAGTGTAGACCCTGTCGTCACGTGCACCGCTGGCCGTCGTCCGCACTAGCGACATCTGGCGAGTACCACGTCAGCACGGGAGGTATTGTGGTGGAGGTGCCGGGCAGGTGCGGACACGACGACGCAGCGGTGGACGCCCCGGCGGCCAGCGATGGCGACACGGTGCGAAAGGAGGAGGCACGGGAACGGTGGTGGCACAGAGTGCCCGGCGTGTGTTGGCTGTCGGAGAGGACGTTCTCGTTCAGGGGTGTCAAGTTGGAGCCCCCGAAGTGGTGGCGGAGACTCTCAGTGTGCCCGGTAATCGGAAATAGAGGTGGTGAAACCTGTGCGAACGCGGCAAGTACCGGTACTTGTGCGACCGGTGCTTCTACCAGCGCAGCTGCCGCCCAGACTCATCAGCAGTCTCGCCAACACCTCAGTGGCGCCACCTTGGCCGCTCGCTGCTGCCGTGCCTCTCCCCTCCGGACGTTACGCCATCTGCCCGCCTCACACACAAGCTCTCAGGTCCCTGCGGCTGCGAGCACTGTCTGCCCACGCCGCCGCCGGCCGCCGGCAGCGCCCCTGGCGGCGGCGGCGGCAAGCTGGCGGAGGCCTGGGACAGGGCCACAGCGGCGGTGTCGGAGCGGATGAAGGGCGGCGGCACGCTGGCGGTGTCGGTGTGGCCCGCGCTCAGCAGAGCCTGCTCTCTGCGGCTCAGTAACAGGTATACGACTGGTGCACAGAGCTTAGTACTACACAGAGCTAGCTACAGACTGGTACAGAACTTAGCTCTACACAGAGCTTAGCTACAGACTGGTACAGAGCTTAGTACTACTCAGAGCTTAGCTACAGACTGGTTCTGAGCGGGTCTGTTGTAAAGGAATCTCTTGTGTATTCCCTGTTTTAAAGTTATCGTATATGAAGGGAACATGTATTGGCTGGGAAAGGCATCCATCATCAAGCGTCCAGGCATACACCTTTTGAGCTTTGTGCTGCATTGAGCTTATCAGTTGCCAGAACAACTGCCCTGGCATCTCTCGGAGTTTTGGGGCACTGCAGCTGCAGAGGCTATATTTGGCCCTTGGCATTCTTCGCATTTTGCTGTATCCAGATTTGAATTTGTTAGTATTTATTTATTTAGCGCCTGGTGCACGTTTAAGCTAACCATGACCATGCTGCTATCTGGTTCGAGTCGAGCCCGGGTAACAGTCACTGTCCTCTTACGGCGTGTTAGTGTGTCTCCGCGTTGGAGCGGGAACCGGCACCATGTCGGACGGAGGCTATCGTCTGAGCCGATTATCTGTTGAAGTTTGCAGGTGAAACTCACTCAGGGTTATCGTGGCGGGCCTAATCTGATTACCGCTCACGCACTGCGTTCGGCGCGGGTGCAGACGGCAAGCCTGCACTGATGTCCATTGCAAATTATGCATATATAACAATACAGCAAACGGGTATTTACCCGCGGAAGAGGCGACATACTTCCCTCATTCAGCGAGTATTAGCACATCGCAGAGGGGCTTTTGAGCGATAGATTTGATTGCCTCAGCTAAAAAGTGAAAACACATAATTTGGTCATCACAGCTGTGGCTCAAATCCCCTGTTCTGTGTACATTTTTACCTTTTGCGTTCCGTCATGAATCATACCTCTATCATAGCCAGTTCTAAGTATGTTATGGACAATAACCAGTTTACATCGCAGATACCATGAGCGTAGTTGCAAAGCGAACGTCTCTATCTCCCGATATAAGACATCTGCTCAGGGAAGTGACAGACAGTGTTCCGTAAAGCACGTGCATGACATAGACACCGCGTGGTGGCATTTACCCTGCGTCTCAGAAACACTGACGGACCCAGAGGGGGCCAGGAGGCTAAGACTCTCGCCCAAAATAGCGAAATTTTGACCGATTTTCTTAAAAAACACGTATATTTTTACTATTTCTCCCGAGTTGCCCCCCCCCCAACGGGGCTCCTGCGTGCGCCCCTGCTCAGAAATATTTGACGGCAGGAGCTGCGAGACGCAGCTCGAGCCGCTCTTCTGTTGTTGTCATCAGCAAACGCTGTTTCCTTCACATAGCATATGTGTTGGCCACGTTCTTACATGTTCCTGCTGCCCTTGGTCCGTTCTTAATTACGGTTGGGTGCAGTATAACAACACAGACCGCATTAATACCCCAAACGAACACGAAAATGCAGCAGCAGCAGCAGAGTGGTGCTCTGTCCACAGCTGACCCTCTGCCCGTCTGTTGCAGGGCTGAGAAATCGGAGGTGCTGACGGAGGACCTGGCCGCCTCCGAGCGGCGCGTGGAGGCGCTCCGCGGCAGCTGCTCCGTCATCCGAAAACGGCTCACCGAGTCGCTCTCCGGGCACGGCACTGATGACGACGCCAAACGGCTGGTGAGAGCGGGACTGGGGAACGCAGCGGAGGACTCCTCGGGGAGGGATTGAAAGGGAGGGGGCAGTTTTGTCTCTGCTCCGCCAGCGGCGCGGGATTTTGTCCCACAACGCCGAGGTCTATGTGGTAATAATCTTTGAGAGATTTTGTCGTCTGATGTAACTTGCTCTTTGTCTCCTGCTTAGTTCTTTCTTTTCACAAAGATGAGATGCTTGGACAGTGAGCGGTGACTGGTTTTTCTCGTTTTACGCCCCATAATCCCAGTGCTCCCCTGTTGATCGAATCAGTGAATTTTTTCGCGCTACGTCGGAATTTGGTTTCTACAGTAACCGACGGAGATACATTGGTGAAAGTTAGAAATCCTTTCGTCTGGTTTTTGGTCATCAAACTGCTTATCTCCTGTATCAAGTCGTCACTGGAATAAGCGTTTGATGACTTTTCTTCTACGGTACTCTTTGATAGCTGTTGGCTGTCCTTTGACCTTTTTCACAAAATTCACGGATGCACTTCAGCATGGGAATTCCTCAAAATTCTATATCAATTGCTTAGATGTGTTTCTGCGGCAAAATTGGAGCCGAAAGTTTAACACCCAAAACTCCCACTACATAGTTTGCGCCCGTTTCTGGTATATCTTCTCTGACTATAATCATGTGACCTGTCTGACCTTGACCATGTGACGTGTTTGACCTTAACCGTATCACTTGTCTGGCCTTAATCATATCACTTCTCTGACCTTGACCGTGTGACCTGTCTGATCCTGACCTTGTGACCTGTCTGACCTTGACTATGTGACCTGTCTGACCGTGCCCATGTGAACTGTCTGACCTTGACCATGAGACCTGTCTAACCTTGACCTCGCTGTCGCCTGCAGCGGAAGATCCCGGAGCACCAGCTGGGAGCCGCCATGAAGGAGGGGGCCGGCGTGGTAGGCCAAGACACCACCCTGGGGTGAGTCGAGACAGACTGGGCGCTATATAGCCTTAGCTGCTGTGCCCTAAAACTTGATCATTATCATCGTGAGTCAGGGTAGAGGATTCATCGTTGCTGCAGAAATTAGACAAGCGTAGGATTGGTTTCGATTGAGACTGGTTTAAATTGCTGAATTAGAAGGGTATAACACGACGCATCAATATTTGCGTTTTGAATTCATAGATTCCATTTGAACGCTAAGTTGGGTTTTTGACGCAAATTTCAGGCGTCTATAAGCCTGACAGATCAATCCAATTTTGTATACTTACAATTTTATCGCATGTGGAGACTTCCATCAGTCAGGTTTATATATGCAATATCTTCGGTATCATAGGCAAAAACAGGCACGCTGCAGACACAGAGCTACGCCTCACTGTGTTACAATACAATTTAGCGAGGGGGTTGGGGGCAGATCAGACCCCCTATACGTCTGTAATACGATTACTGGTATGTTTTCACGACGTTATAATACAGCAGTAAGGGGAGATGCGGACCGGATGGTGACGTTACAGCAGCGGACCCGTGATGTGATAACGAGCTCCCCTCTGACTTTATAACCAATCCCCGGCAGAGTGGTTAAGTAGCATTGCGGGGAGGCGTAGACTCCCTCGTGACGTTATAACTCTCTGTGACATCATTGAATACGTCTTAACGTTATAACTGAGCTGTGACGTTATAATGAACTCCCGACAGAGTGATTATGCAGCAGTGCGGGGAAGGGGCTCAGACTCCGTCCTGACGTTAGAACTAAGCCTTGGCGTTATAACGTGAACTCCCGGCAGAGTGATTATGCAGCAGTGCGGGGGGGCACACAGACTCCGTCCTGACGTTATAACTGACTGCCGACAGAGTTGTTATGCAGCAGTGCGGGGGAGGCACACAGAATCCGTCCTGACGTTAAAACTGAGCCGTGACGTTATAACGAACTCCCGGCAGAGTTGTTATGTGGGGGGATGGGCCTCAGACTCCGTCCTGACGTTAGAACTGAGCCGTGACGTTATAACTGACCCCCGGCAGAGTGATTATGCAGCAGTGCGGGGGGCACAGACTCCGTCCTGACGTTAGAACTGAGCCGTGACTCTATAACTGACCCCCGGCAGAGTGATTATGCAGCAGTGCGGGGAGGCGCAGACCCGGCTGGCGCAGGAGCGGCTGCAGTTTGAGCGGCAGCTGGAGGGCACGGTGCTGGACAACAGCGTGCTACAGCAACTGCTGGAAACGGACATTCCCAACGTCACCAAGCTGAGGAAGACGCTGGCCAAGCTGACGCTGGACATGGACGCCTCGCGCAGCAGGTGAGAGCTGCTGCTTAGGTGTTGTTTGTCGCGTGCTGGGGTGGTTGTTTTTCACGTTCTGTTCTCGACATTGTATAGTGAGTTAGTGAATCTGTATGTGCTGGTCATATGGGTTTCTCCGCTTTGGCGATGATCGTTTGTGTCTGTCTTTACTCTTCATCTGGGGAGATTTCATTATTGATTATTGATGATAGGAACCGGATATTTAGAGAAAAAGCCTCCCTTCTTTCAGCCACATTGTTTTTTTAATTGTTTCATATTATTAAAGGGAATTCTCCATTTCAACTAAAAGTCCACATTTCCACCTATCTCAGGTATGTTCCTATTATATGCTGCTCACAATTTTCAGTTGCATTGGCTTGATATGACACTTTAATATGTTCTTAATTTGTCTCACTTTAGTTATAATATTTGTGAAAATTTTGTGTAAATCTACCTCATTGTAAACCTAATATTTGCGTACTCTCTCAGCATGCTTTTCCTGTCCGTCTGATCGAAGCGACGATCTCGAACATGTCTGATTTTAGACATCAACTCTGCGTTTGATCGTCAGGTACCAGAACGCTCAGCGTCACTCGGTGGGGGCTGTGTCGGCCGGCGGGACTCACCAGAAGTCGGATGCCATCCGGGAGGAGCTGGAGACCGCGCAGATCAAAGTGGAGCAGCACAGGGTGCGTTACTAGGTCCTAATTTGTTTGTGATGGTATGATGAGGACGTGCTTGGAGAGTTTTTTACATGCTTGTGCAGAGACACCATGCTTTATGTTTCATCAAACGAACACTAGCTGAATGGCTAGATGCTTACGAGCCCGGTGGGATTGTGTTTGGGGAAAAATAACGTAATTACGTCCTAGCCTGGCTTGATATTTGAGACCGCTTAATTTTGGCGATGCGCTGTCGATTTTTGCAGATAGCTGTTGCGCCACCAGCCTCTCTATTCCCAGCACTGACTTTGGGCAAAGAGCATGATATCAGAGTCCTATTTCGGAGTTAGGACTGCATTTCGTCCGTCGCTGGGCACGGGAACATTTTGGTCATGTGGTGACCATTAGTGCATACGCTGCTCTTGCAGAGCGAGTGATGTGACGTCACACCTGTAAATGCGAGGACACGAGAGTTTCACCTTTCATGCCGAGTTTCACATTCTAAAACTCTGATCTCGTGACG
Organism: Lepas anatifera; assembly: GCA_034440635.1. Lineage (NCBI taxonomy): Eukaryota > Metazoa > Arthropoda > Thecostraca > Lepadidae > Lepas > Lepas anatifera. The sequence goes on along the minus strand of JAOTON010000214.1, from coordinate 1,360,321 downwards.
AGTTCGTACATTACTGTACTGCCATGTTTGTGCCAGTCCATTCCGTGGTCCGTAGTATTCGCTGGTGCGTGTGTCTTGCGCGTGCCTTTGTGCTGGGTGCGCCTCATCTTATCACTTCTGTGGTCCTCCTTAGCGGTCCCGAACCAGCTCCAACGTAAGTAAAATCTATCGCTGCCTTGAAGCCAGCTTTCACGCTTCCCTGCCTCGCCAATATTCCTGGTTTGTTTGCATAGCGCTGCTTTGGCGTATGATAATGGATGACATTTTGAATTCGCTTATTTTACCGCTGAAATCCACCTGCTGCTGAAAGCTGTGCCGAAAAAACACTCTTGTAATTTAAATTCACATCCTTGATGTACCCTTTGTGTTGCCTAGTCATGCACAAGAAAGGAAATCTGCGGGAAGTCTAGTTTGTGGGGAATTCAAGGACACGTGATATGCTCCGAAGTGTATTCCGGTCAAATTGATGTTAGTTAGACCACCCAAGATTGTTATGAATACCTTCAGACGGCTCTTCGGAAAGAGCGACTTTGCTGTTCTTTGCCCCCTCTTCTGACGTTAAAAGTACCCACGGGATTGAGCCTCTTCCAATTTGTTTCCCCATATGATAAGGAAGTAAACGCTATGTTAGAAGATGGGAATTCTGTCTTCCTAATGTCTGATATCCGAGGGCTTGTAGAAATATGCTCACTTTAGTACTTTTTGTACCCCGGTAAGCGAGGATAAAAGGAGAATCGCTGGATCCATTTTAACAACACGTTGGCAGGGCGTGTGTCCCCAGGATACACATTTGTCGGCGTGGCACGCTGATAGTTGTCATGTCCCCAGGACAAACTGGAAATGGTGGCCTGCCCCCAGGACCCGCCGGCTGTGATGTTGTATCTTCTGGGTACGCGGCCAAGAACGTGTCTCTAGGACGCCCTAGCGATGGTGCTGCGTCCCCAGGACAAGCTGTCGAGAAAATGTATCCAGAAAACTGGCGTTGGTGCTGTATCCAGGACTCGAGTGGTGGTTTTGTATCCTCAGGAACAGGCACTATTATGGTCTCAGACGCTCTGTCTCTGTTTCATGACTGGAAGTTGGCGGTGCTGTAGTCCCCGGGATACTGCCAGTCTTCGTGTCAGGACACTATCACTGGCGCTGTGTCCTCAAGACGCCACGGAGATGGCGATGATGTATTCTCAGGACACCGTCAGTGATGCTGTGTCCCCATTGTGACGCTGCGTCCCCACGACACTATCTGTGGCCGGGAATCTAGGACAACAACTGGGACAACAACAACAACAACAACACTATCTACGGCCGTGTTCCAGGACACGCTGGCGGGGGGACATGTTCCAGCTGCTGAGCCGGGAGCCGGAGCTGGCGCAGCTGCTGCTGCAACTGGTGAAGCTGCAGACGGAACACTACCGCAGCGGCCTGCAGCTGCTGGAGGCGACGATACCGAGCCTGCAGGCCAGCCTCAGTGAGTCTCCCCTCGGACAGCACGCTTAGTTTACCTCAGCATCATGTGCAGCTACACCCGTGGGCGCGGCGATTGGTGCAAAAGAACGGGGTGTTATATGCGAGGCGCTTCTTGCACCGCGCAGTTCGCTGTGCGTCACAGTCGCCACAGCAGCGCATTTTGATCGTCGCTCCATATCCAAAATGCGCTTCCACCCCGCCACGCCTCACGGACCAGTATGTGCCATCATTATTGCTTTTAAAAACTGCCGTACTTCTAAGAGAGTATTTACGGCTCATTATATTTGTTAGTGTCACTACCAGTATGGGTTAGTGGCTGAGGGAAATGGCTATTGTTCTAGTATCATTCGACGATTTAAACCAGCATTGCCGTGGAGAGGAAATAAAAGGTATCTCGTCGTTAATACGTCAGGATACCCGTTTTCCTTTGCACGGCAGAAATTGTGTGTGTAGGAATCGTAAGTAGCGTTGGCCGCTAGTTTGGAGTCTTGTCAGGTTGGTAATCGGATCAAGCAAGGTTTAAAAGGATAGCCTGGATTTTTTAGAAGGGTACCCCCATGCTCTGATTTCGGCAATAGCAAGCCAAGCTGCTGCGCTGTGTGCTCAGTATGCGCCCGGTCGCCGCCACGTGCCACTGTTGTAACGGCTCCTCCTGTTGCGGATGTTCGTGTTTAATGTCGTGCCATTTGTACGGCTTCTCTTGCAGCGTTGACTATATTGCCAGTGCCATTTGTAACGGCCCTCCTGTTGCAGACGCCGCGGCCCAGAAGCCAGTGTTCGGCCTGTCGCTGGAGGAGCACCTGCGCGTGACGGAGCGGCAGGTGGCGCTGCCGCTGGAGATGTGTGTCTGCCGGCTGCTACAGACGGGCGCTGACGAGGAGGGCCTCTTCAGGGTGGCTGGCAGTGAGTCTCAACTGGGAGGGAAGCGGTGGGTGCTTCGGGCGGACTGCAGCAAGTGATGGGAGAGAAGAGGGAGGTGGCAGATACCCGCTGAATAGCTAAATATTCGAATGAGGGCTGTACTTGCCTATCTCGTTTTTGTTCGGACATACCCACTAAATATAAATACCCTGAGCAATGCCAGAGCTTTTGCTAAGCGTTCCGGTAATATTTTGTATTGTGTAAAACGTCAGCCTTATTGCGGCAGAACGCATACTAGTAGCCGCAGAGCCAATACGGTATCTGAGTCCAGAACCGTACGCGCATGAGTGCAAATAGCGTTCTACCGGCAGAATAACCGCCAACCAGTGCGGCTGTTTCCGTAGCATTTGTTGGCTCTGAAGACGAAGAGTCCTACACTGCCTTTGTAATATAAAGTCGATTTTTTGGTGAGGGGAACTTCAGAAGACGATATAATCTATCGTCAGCCCCCATAAAACAGACAATCATGATTATGATCATCCACTAGCTGCTGTTAGATATGCATATCATTCACAAAATAACACTAGATCTTCACTACGACTCTTAACAATTATATTCCCCGACTTCTCGCCATTGCCCCGCCTCCTCCCCTTACACCCCACCCCGCCTCTCCTCCGCACCAGGCACATCTAAGGTGCGCAAGCTGAAGAGCTGTTTCGACGCCGGCCTGGTGGACCCTCCGCACATGCTGGAGTACTGCGACCCGCACGTGGTGGCTGACGCGCTGAAGGCCTACCTGCGGGACCTGCCGGAGCCGCTGATGACCACCGACCTGTACGACGAGTGGATGGCTGCGGCCAAAGTGCAGGTGAGAGTGGTCTGAAGTAGCGAATCGAGAGAAGAGTGTAGGGGAGGGGGGTTTGCTCACTCTCAGGTGTTGTAATGGTGAAAGAGATAGGTGGCTTTAAAGGTAGTCTCTTCCTCGCATTTTCGTACACACTTTGGAGATAGTTTCCACAGTAACATGAACTGTATGCTTTACCATTGGCACATATTTATATATTTCTTCTTTCTAGGTTCCTCAGGTCCTATTTAGTTTCTATTTCTTCTTCGTCCTGCTTAACCAATAAGCATCATTTCAGATCCATGCTCACAGCTGACCTTTAATTGACACCTGACCTTTTATAGGCGCAAAAGGACCAAGTAGTCGGAGCGCCCTAAAACCCCAAACAACAACAACAGCTGACCCGGCCTGCGGATGTTCCACAGGATGAGGGACAGCGACTGCAGGCGCTGTGGCAGGTCCTGCACCAGCTGCCTGAGGTGCACTACACCAATCTGCGCTACCTGATCAAGTTCCTGGCCGTGCTCTGCAGAAACAAATCCGTGAGTGGCTATGCTTCAACATGAACATTGACATCAACATGAAAAATCAATATGAAGCGAGACTGAAAAGTATTCTCGGTTGATACATGCTCGTGTCATTAAGGATAGTTCCACTTTCACATCCATTGATATCGAACGCTCTCCTCAGGTCAATAAGATGACGACGCAGAACATGGCGATTGTGATGGCGCCGAACCTGTTGTGGACGAATCTGTTGGAGGGCTTCAACGTGACGGCGACAGGAACTCACAGCCTGGTGGTGGACGCGCTGATCGCTCACGCCGACTGGTTTTTCGCTGACGGTACTAAAGTGGGCATAGAATAGAGCCCTGAGGGATGCCGGTGTGTAGCTGAGAAGGGAGGGTTGGATAGGCAGCTATGGAGGCGACTGCGAAGAATATGGTTATTTTTACCAGTGTGAAGTTGCGCTGCAAGGCAGGCTGCGTAGTAGAGCTGAGTTTGAAGTGGCGTCTGAGTCACAGGAAGTGACTGATCTCGTTGGAGGTTGATTTTTCTGATTTTTGTATCTCATGGATTTCTTTGAAAGCTTTGTGGCATCAAAAGTGTCCTTAAGTAGGCTTAACTATCGACAGATTCGCAGAAACCACATTGTGGGCTCACTTGACGTTGGAGTATCGCTGCAGTTGAATTGCGTGGCTCACAATGCCCTCAGTTGATGTCACATTCTTGGTTTCCGTGTGCTCAGACGTTGACTTTTTCATCACCTACCCGCGCGATCTGCCGGCGGAGGCGCCGGCGGCGGCGCCGGACTCGCCGGTGCTGAGTAACGGCTCTACACGGATGCCGGGCCACCACCGCAGCAAGAGCAGCGACAGCGGCGTCATGGCCATCGACTCGTACGTCGCCGGCGAGTCCACTGGCAGCACGGCCAGCCTCACCTCCGACCCCAGGTTTGTGGTTGGAGGCGGGGAGGCCGCGTTGTGGGGAAGAGATGTCGTTGGGTTCCCAGGTCCTAGTGACAGTCTGCTTTGCTTGAATATATTTGGAGGAGTGTTAAATTGTTTTTCCTGGGATTAACAATGCAAAATGGAAATCAAAGCTGGTACAACTGGGCCGTTCTATTACCCGATGACACTGACATACAAGTATCACACTTAATAAACACTGCGTATATGTTCCGAACTGGGTCCATATATTTGTAAGCATATTGTGAGGCAGGCGTGTGGTACCTTGTGCTGTCTTCGCCAATTTGATGTGGACTAGTCGCAGCCAACCAACCAGCGATATTGGTTCGGCAGCCCTCCCTACTGCGAGAGTCCGCGGCCGACTCTGCGGCGCAAAAACAAGCGGCGCCCCCACCACCGGCGCACCGTCAGACCATCGCCTCCGCGCCGCGACCAAAGCCAGAGGCGCCGGCCAACGCCGCGCCGCTGGCCGAACCAGAGCCGGAGCCGCACGGCATCGGATTTGAGCCTCTGACCAGATCTCTGAACGCCACAATAGGAGGCAGCTCCTCGCAAGAGTCGGCGGATTTGAAGGGTTCTGTTGAGTCGGCGGCTGCGGCTTCGACCGCGGCGATGTCGGCGTCGACATCCTCCGTCCCCAGCGGTGGCGTGTCCTCGTCTCTGGCCTCTGCGCTGGCGCCGGCTGCGGCTTTGGCTACAGCAACCGCTTCAACAGGCTCTACAACCAGCGCTCCCACCAGCCTAACACCCGGCACTGGCAGTAGACCCGGCAGAACGTCCCCCATGCCGGTGGCCTGCCCCACCGTACCTCCACCCTCCGCTCCTCCCACCGTCACCGACCGGCCACTGACGTCAGCGCCGCCTGTAACGTCATCCGACCAATCAGAGCCGTCGCCGCCGCCGGCGATGACGGAGCGTCACTCTGCGGGCAGCGAGCGACCTCCTGTGGCGGCGGAGAAGCCAGTGGTTCCTCCGGTGCCGGCGCCGAGGACGGGCCAGCTGACCACGCCGGGGAAGACCCTGCTGCGTCCCGACCGGCCCCCTCCGCCCACCAAGGTAACGGGGAAGCTCCTCCGCCGGCCGGGGTGGCTGTACGGGCTGGGATGTTGGGGTGTGAAGGGCAACTCTGCTGTCGTTCTGGGCATTGGAAAGGGCTTTTGATTTGGTTTTCAATTGCATGTGAGGGATATGTTTTTTGGTGCTCGTAGATTGATAAGAATACTCCAGATCTGATTTAAGAACGGATAAGATATTACAGTGGTGCTTGATGCATTATTTTACCTACATGAAGTGCAAATTTGTGTTCACCTCGACTGTCTGTAGCGGACGCTAAAAGAATATAAAGATAAATATGGTCATCACTTTTATCCTACAATCATCTTTTCGCTGCCCCTGATTTTTTGTTGTGTTTCACGTGTTTTTGTGAGCCACCTCAAGAAAAAGGCTTCAGAGGCGGGAAGATTGAAAAGTTCCATCAATGTTATGTTTTATGGGAAGTAAACTGAAGTTTCTGAACCCAAGAAAATAATTCAAGACTGGAGATTTTAAAAACACAAGATTTGAACAGCACTGAAAATCAAAACTACTGGAAATAAAACAATACTGGAAATCAACAATGGAATGCTGCTATTCTTATGAAGCAAGGTGGAGCACATGGAAGTAAATTTATGAAATCAAAGACAGAATGAACACGAAGCCGAAGAACCGGCCATTTTCAGCCTCATATAATTTGTGTTTACATGTTTCAAGTGTGTATGCAAATGTGTATTTTTTAAACCGACAATCCTTGTCCTCATCCTGACTCTACCTGGGGGCTGTGAGCGCATTACACCTGGGTAGAAAAACAGCTCCTCATGTAGCCTCACGTTTCCTTGACCTCTACTCTTCTTCTTCCACAGTTTTTTAATCCCCTTATTCTTATCACGACAGTGCTTAAAAGCCACCTCATTACGGTAGAAGTGTGTGTAATACATGAATGAATTTCTGTCACAGGCTTAGTGGCAAGGTTGTCCTTTCCCAAGCACCGAACTCGGGCTCGACTTGTTCGTTACGTGTTATTGATGCTGAAAGAGAACCACCTCTCTACCACCTGGGCCGCACGCAGCGGAGTGTTGAGGAGCCGAGACAAGGATGTTGAAGAACATCAGTATGTGAAATACTGCTGTCTGATGGTCCAGTGGAAGTGAGTGCTGACGAATGGCCTGCATCCCTAGGGTGTGGAGCGGGCTCAGAGTTTCAGTCCCAGCGATACTGGCGCCGCGCCGCGGCAGAAACCGGCCCTGCCCGAGCGTCCGGGAACCCTCAAGCGCACGAGAAACTCGGTGGAGGTGAGCAGGGGGGCAGCGTCGGTCCCCAGCGCGGCCTGGCGGTGTCCTTGTGACGTGACGGCGTTTCGAGGTGTCTGTCCTGGTCTTGTACTGCCTCACGCGTAATTTAATTCCAAGGCGCGGGCAGTGCGACAACGCTAGTTCAACTCTCCCTCAGATTCTGAAATCATTTGCGTGCTGAGGTCTAAATTACAGCCAAGATGACGGTAGGGATCGGAGTGGGATTATTTGAACAGGCAGAACTGCGTGGTCTGGCGAACAATGCATCTGTCATTGTTCGTATTTTCATTGTGCGTGGTGTGTCTATTAGTGTCTATGATAGAAGTTCCCCTTAGTAATCGGCGTTTATATTCTACAGGCAGTGAAAGACTCCTCGTCCTCAGAGTCGCCAAATACTGCGGAAAATGCCCCAGGTGAGGTTCAGTGAGTGGAGGGAACATGACCGGTTTGGGTTTATATCACGGGGGCATAATCATTGTATCAGTTGTTGTTTTCTTTGGAGCTAATGTGTGCGTGTGAATGGGTCAGACGTTGTACGGTGGGTCGGCTTCCTGGTGATATCGCGCCCATTTTCGACACTGGTGATTTTCCCGAAACTGGGAGAATGCCAGGTGACGAAATCGTCTGCTCCCGTTTCAGCGGGTGCGCCGCCGCCGATTGGCTTTACGGGGGTGCCGGCGGAACCACGACCGCGCCCCAAACCCACCACAGCCCCGCCCCCCGTGCCGGCCCCGCGCGGGGACACGACTAAGCTGTGACGTCACTGCAGCATCGACCAATCAGAACGGCGCTTTTGGGCGACATTTTGCGATCTTTTGAGTATGGTTATTCCGCCTCGCGGGTTGGTTGCAGAGTTCCAGGCCGGCTTGTGAGAACATTGCTTTGTGAGGATGAGGCCCTGACGACATGGTCGGAAAGTTAAAGTACATAGAGTCGTCAACAGATGGCAGTGAGTCATCTGTAGATGGCGCTCGGTTGTAGCGGCTTTTGCTGAATGTTTACGAAGAAGTGCGGCGTAGAAGCTTCTAGAGTGTATCCAGCACTGTTTCCGGCGGCGTTTTCTATGTGTGTGACTTTAAGTGCGCCTGTGTCCGTCTCTGTGATACTGCTTTGGGGGCAGTGGCCTTGGAGCAGGTGCGACTAGTCCGGTGCCGCCTTCGCCATCTCCCCCGACGAAGTTGACGGCGTTTAGTCGCTTATTGCGCGATAGATTGTGCGGTAGTGAAAGTTCACTTCTACCGAACGTACGGCGTAGACGCTGGCGACGTTTCTAGAGAGGAGAAAGTATAAGTTTAGCATTTCTGTATAGACTGCGCATTACATAGTAGTGTTGTGAAGGCGCTTTTCTCCTGGTAGAAGCCTTTTCTACTCCAGACGCTGAGCATTGTTGTGAAAATAATCGATGGTAGTGCCTACAGACGAGCTCTGCCTAGTAAGGGGCCTTCTCTCTCTCTCTTTTCTATCTCTCCCACACCCACATGAAATCAGCTGCACTTGCAGTCATTCATCTTTCTTTCTTTTTCTTTTCTTTCATTATTTGGTTTTGTAGTGCACAATCGAGTGATTTCGTATTTAGTCAGTGCTGTGGGATCACAGAAGCCTATTTCACCTCCTGTAGTTACTTGGTGGTCCAATTAGTTTATTGTATTGCCATAGAATTCCGTTGCCTGAGGCAATTCAATTCCATTCCTTTCCAGCCATTTTTTGCCAATGTTGCACGTGCACAGAGGGGATTGCAAGGCAACGGTAAATCGTGTGAAGGGGAGAAGTAGCCTTTCGGAGGTGATTCCCGACGTGTTTCCGTTTTCGAATGTGAATCTGTTTGTCGTCGATTACGAGAAAGTTGGACAAGCGCACATGGCAGTGTACTGTGTCCCGTGTGTTGAATATTTATACTTTGTCTACTGTTGTCTACTCATCGTATCTATCAATGTGCGCCGACGTAAATGCCTTACTAGCGTTCTGAGCTTGCCGAAGGAGTTTGATCCCAAACCAGATCGCACACGAAGCGTCTTGCGACTGAACAGAAGTTCCCTTTGGTTTCACGCACGTGCTTTGCATTTCGCTGTTTGTCTCTCCGCTTATCAGGCTTAATCGGTGTTGAAATGTTTCATTGGGGCGTTGTCAATTTTATACAGCTGCTGATATAGTGCAGAACGGGTGCGGAAGTGTGTTTGGGCAGTGATTTTGTTGGACTGACAGCGGTAGAAAGTGATCTGCAAATATTATATGCGTCTGCTCAGTACTTGTTTCAGGGAAGACTTGAAACGACGTAGTTTTGAGTTAGTGATAATAAGACAGAAGTGGGGATTTTAATTAAAGACATGCTATGTACATGATGTGGGTAGCGGCTTGCAATACCTCTTCCCAATTCCTCTAAATTTAACCCTATTAAAGGCGGAATCCCGACTACCTCTATTTCTGTCAGGGGAGGACAGATTCCCCCCCCCACCACTGTTTAAGGTATAGGAATCTACCTGTGCAATTTTTAAAACTGAACTGGGGTCGACCTATCTTGGTTTTAAAAATTGTGAAAATTGTGGAAATAGAAAAATATCGTGTAGTTTTACTTTTTTAGGTTCTCCATAACTCTGGGGACCATTTTGATTTTGACAAAGCCAGACAGTTTTGGCAGAAAATGAATGGAGAGGTATGTTATAGAAACATTAAAATAATTTAATGACCTTGTAGGCTAGAACTTTGCGTTGAGATGTATACATTTAACCAGTTTTCATTCCCTGGATTTCAAACGCAATATACTCTGTAAAAGTGGCCGAAAAGGAATGGCAGTGACGTTTTAGTCGTCCTTTGAACCCATTGCATATACACTTGTGCAGTGTCTTTTGCGCATGCGCGAAATCCCTAAATTCCCTATTCTTATCAATTCCTGACTGTATTGTGTGACTCAGCAAGAATGCGGTCTAGCGCATTGGAAAGGTATCATTTTCAACAGCGTTAACCGCCTCTGATAAAAATTTATGATCAACTGTAAATTAACTTTCTTCGAATACATCATTCAAAATATTCAAGGATTCAAACAGCACTCAATGCCGGTGCTGGCTGCTTTGTTATAAGTATGCCGTACTTTGCACGATAAAGCACGATGTCTGAATGGATCGTCAAAAAAATAATCCGTCCTTGGACAAGGTATTATTTAACAATTTCGATGGGATATGTGCAATATTTTTGTAGGAACAGCCAAAAAGTTTCAGAAGTTAATCGCCAGCTGTTTAGGAGATGAACGGGGAAACATGAGGGGAGGCATAGGCGGATCCAGGGGGCAAGGGGGGCATGTGCCCCCCCCCCAGATCGACCCTCGGCGCCCCCTGAAAGGTCGGTGGCGCCCCCTGAAATGTCGGTTCCCACCCCCCCAGGATGCGAAAGTCAGCGCCCACCGATCCGATAGGATTTGGCGCCCACCTGATAGCTTTTGCCGGTCATAAGTGGCGCCCCCTGGTCCGGATGGCGCCCCCCGGTCCGGATGGCGCCCCCTGGGAAGGTGCCCCCTCCGATCGGCAATCCTGGATCCGCCTATGAGGGGAGGGACAGAATCCTCCCTGCCCTCACAGAGGGAAGAGCACAAACCGCCCGTACACCCCGACAGTAAACGCTGTCAGCTTATTCTCCTTTTGGGTGCTCCTCCAGGGCTTACTGTGCTTCACACGCAGAGATCACTTAAAACGCGTGGCTTCTGGTTTTACCCAAGGGCGCCCCCTTTTCAAGAGGCTAAAAGCGCCCCCGGCCCCTCCCTGCAGCTAGGCAACCGTTTGATGGACACGAGGGTTGACGATGTTGCCTTACTTCTGCACTCGAGAAGAAACGACATAAGCTAAGCACAAAAAATCGTTATTAGTACCGTATGATCATGTTCCCGATTAAAAATATAACCTGATATTTACATGCGTGGACACGCCTACAGCCTGGCTCAGTGTTCAAATTCTAACGAAGCACGATATTTACACTGGACATACATGTCTTTTTCTTGCCAGAGAACAGCTTCAGACCTGCAGTTACAAGAACCCTCCACTTGAACGTGAAGGTGCAAATGAAATACGATTATTTACATTTCAAAATGCGAATTTACCATCAGATTGGGCGTTGCATCGACAGATGCAACATCCCAACTATTTAAACGCCCAATTAGATTAATCGAACGGGATCTCTGCTGTCAGATGATATAGGATGTCCAATAATTTACAGCGCTTACCCGTAACATTTGGTAACTGGTTCACGTATCTTCCGTTGAGCCGTTCGATGGCTGGAAAGTCACGTCATTCGAGGGCGTTGCGCCAGCTGCGAGAGCGTGATGAGGCGATAGGCACGCTGTCCATCCGGACTACTCGTCTTATGAAAATACCTGCAGGTCGGATAGTCCTATAACCTTTCCTGATGTCACCGGATTGGAAGGGCTATGGTAGCCTCCCGTCCACTGATTCGATAGCGCAGTCGCTATAAGCGGACTCGCCTCGTTTTCAACAAGTTCAACAGCATATTCAACAGCTCAGACCATGGTGGGTGCGACGTCACATGTTGACGAGAGCTCTGAGTAGACGTCCTCCTGCGCAGGTACTTGAACAATACTCACATTCGACCTTCTCATCTCAGGGTCTCCCTGATGAGACCAGGAGCACGCACAGCGGATGTTTCCCGCACTGAAGCTTCGTCTGATGTCCGCTCGGCGTCGCTTCAGCTGTCGTGCGGTGCAGCGGCCTCTAGGTGCAGTAACCGCCGCGTCCACAAGAAGGTACGAAACTCGGTCCTCATCGGCAGCTACCAACTCTCCGCATTCAGCACTGCCCTCCCTCGCCACAGATCTAAACTCGTAGTTCACATCTCCGCCACTACCCGAAAGATGGCGCTGCTGTATGACGGGCATGGCTCTGGGTTGTTCGGCGCCGACCTTCAGCTGGCGTCGGCGCCGAGCGTTGAGGACGCAGACGGCGCAGCAGAGCAGGACCAGACAGCAGGCGAGGGCGGCGACCAGAGAGCCCAGCAGGAGGGCCGGACAGCTTCCTGAAACGGCCGCCGGCGGCGCTGGGGTCGCTGAGGCGGCAGCTGAAAACGGAGCGTGCAGACCGGGATCAGACAACGGGTCCAGTCATTTCTAGAATGGCTCCTCCTAATCAATTGGGACTTACGAGAAAAACCGCGTGACTCAAGTCGGTCCTAAACGTTGAAAAATAGCTGTATCTGTTCAGGTACAGAAAAGCTAATCGACAAGGGGGCGGCAGAGGGACAGCCGCTCCTCCCTGAGGGCCCGAAGGGCCTTGAGACACGGGCACGTGAAGCGCGGCTCGCCCGCACTATGCTCTGTGGCCAAATTTGGCATTTTATACCAATACAGGGCCTTCTTACGCCCTCTTCAGCCCTCTACTCTGTAACAAGCAGGGCCCTTTTGGTTGAGACCCATCAGGGCCCTGTTTGACCGCCGTCGCGGGGGCCCTTTCGGGGGCGCGCGCCCCTCCCTGAGATCCTGGCTACGCCCCTGCTGGAGGCTGAGTCTAATGCTCCCCCCCCAGTGACGTCCAGTCTCCTAAATCCCGACGTCTGGGAGAGCTCCATCACTACTCTAGCGCCGGTCATCTCTGGGAGAGTCTTAGATGTTCTCTAGAGGGCTGATCTCGAAGTGAGTCTCTCCCTCACCTCCAAGAACCTTACTTAAAGACACAGAGGCACCTCCACGCCCGAGTGACGTCACACGGGCGTGAGTAACCTAACATTTGGGCCGTGGCAAACTACTGCTAATGGCAATCCTGCTACGAATTTGAGAATACACGGTGATCAAGTTTATCCCAAATGCAAAAATGAGCATTTGATCATCGATTCTGGACCTTTAATTAGAAAATTAGGATATTTCATCATTTAATTTTCCTATGTTATATGCTACGAGGTGTGACGTCACATCCAGTGATCTGCGATTGCTGTTGGAGGGGAGCTGCCTCACCTCTGGGAGAGTCCGGTATGACGACGCTGAAACTGGCCAAGCTGCGTCTCCAGTCGGTGGTGTTGCCATGGTAACCGTTGTTGGCCGCCCGCCTCCTACGGCCGAATCCCTGACCTCCGTCCGAACAGGCAGTCTGCGGGTGACAGGCGGTTCTCGTGGTGACCTTTGTTCCCGTCAGTTTGACACGTAGGTTCTTTAGAGTAAAGCTTCTCTCACGGAGTAGCGTTTCCCGAAGGTTTCAGATGGCAAAGAATGGAATGGCCGCTAGATGATGGTACAGGCTGGCGCAGCCGTAAGTCCAAACAAGAAATCTATCCCCCTTCTCTTTTGCAAATGAACCAGTAGATACAACGTCTGAGGGTGTACAATACGCCTACCCTCAGGGCACCTTTATAGACGTCTACCCCAGCCTGAGCTACTGAAGTCGACGGTGACGTACCGGTGCGCAGTCGATGGCCTCCACGCAGCCAGTGACCCGGGCCGATATCTGCAGACTGTCCCCGGAGGCCATACCCTGCGGGCGAAAACGAGGTCACACAGCTGCTCTCTGGGGGATGAGGTGGCTTAGTGGATAGCACCCTTGTCTTCTAAGCCACCGGTCCCGGGTTCAAGTCCCGGTGGAGCCTCTGAATAAGTCGATCTGATCCCCAAAAATCCCTTCCAACAGGGTGAGAGTTGGCGACGCCGTATGACCAGTTGGTGCGTCGTTAAACCCCAACAATTATTATATCACACATCTGCTTTGGAGGTTCTACTAGACCTCGAACCGCTCAGTATCGTTCAGTACTTGTTCAATACCTGTACTGAATATTAAAGGTGTATGACGTTGATGAGCACCACCCCAAAACCAATCATCATCATCATCAACGTTGATGAGTTAATTTGTTAGGAGGCAGTTACACGTGCCGTCTGGTGAGATATTTGGTCAAGGAAGAGGAAGCTGGGGATGACGGTATCATCGCACAAGCGCTGAGTTTCAGATCCCCTCAGCAGAAATGACGGCCTTTCATTTGATTTCATTTGACGCAATGCCGATCTGAGAAGCCCCAGAGTCCGTACTACGGGGCTCATTGCATCAGGCCTCCTGTTCAAGATTTCGTATACACGACTGTACGAGTCCTTAGATCTCAATTCTAGCTCTGTTCTGACCTAAACCTGAACGAGCTTTCAGTCTCGCTACTGCGACATCAACACTCGCTTACTCGACCCCAAATCTGACCAAAGCCTACCTGGAAGGTGAAGACCCTGAAGGCGAAGTTGCTGATGAGCTGGTTCTGCTGGTGACGAGTCGGCTGCGCAGGTGCCACAATCTGTCGACCCGGGCTGGGGTCAAGGTCAAACTCGCCACGATCCACCAATAGGATTCAACGCCGGCGACCAACAAGACACTATTAACCCATGCAGTCCCTACATGAGGTCCTATATGGTATGATTTCTGGCGGTAGGCAAGGGGTGCACGTTTTTGCAGGGAACTCCCATTAGTTCGGGATCAGGCTCGCCTTGAAGACGTCGTTGCGGCAGCCGTCGCTAAAGACCAGCGGCACAGAGTCGGTGGGAAGGCTGGAGCCGTCCGAGGTCACTCTCTTCACCAGCACGTCAGTCAGCTTACTGAAGGTCCACCCTGCCGGCAACGTCGGCTTAGTGGACATCCAGAATCCAAATCAGCTACTGAACGTCCAGAATGCCGGGAAAGTCAGCTTACTGAACGTCCAGAATGCCGGGAAAGTCAGCACTGAACGTCAGAATGCCGGGAAAGTCAGCTTACTGAACGTCCAGAATGCCGGAAAGTCAGCTTAGTGAGAATCCAGCCTGCTAAGGACCATAGGGCAGAGTTATTAGATCCACTTCATCTGTGCCACCGACTCTTTCCCTCCTGTTTGTCTCTTGAGTAAAACGAGTCCAATGAGCACCGTGTTCATCCGTGAAAACCAAATCTCGTTTTAGAGGATAATACAAGGGTAGTGTACATTACAGCATAAAAACCGATTACCATCCCATTATTGACATTGAGAGTGAAAGTATACGTATTTGCAGGGCGAGGATGAAGACCGGGTTCCTCGCCTCGGAAATGTTGACGGAGCAAAAATATTTCCAGCATAGCCGTTGCGTTGGTGGTTGATATTGCTTGCTTCTTTTAAGCTACCCCTCCCTAAGAGGAGGATTCGAACAACACATCAGAATTTGTCAGCAATTCCATCCGGCATTTACGGCACTCACTAACCGTCGCCGTCGCGTATGATGGTGCTGAGGTGGAGCTCCTCGCCCAGGGAGACGGTGTCTCCCGCCTGTACCACCGTCGAGAACATGTTGCCGCCGGCGGTGCGTCGGAACAGCGCCATCTCACACTGGAACTGCTGCTTACCGCCGGAGAAGCGCGTGGGGGAGAGGTTCTCGAACCTGGGGACAGGGGCACGTCAAAATGGAACTGCTGCTTACCGCCGGAGCAGCGCGTGGGGAGAGGTTCTCGAACCTGGGGACAGGGGCACGTCAAAATGGAACTGCTGCTTACCGCCGGAGAAGCGCGTGGGGAGAGGGTCTCGAACCTGGGGACAGGGGCACGTCAAAATGGAACTGCTGCTTACCGCCGGAGAAGCGGTAGGGAGAGGTTCTCGAACCTGGGGACAGGGCACGTCAAAATGGAACTGCGCTACCGCCGGAGAAGCGCGGGAGAGGGTCTCGAACCGGGGACAGGGCACGTCAAATGAACTCGCTTACCGCCGGAGAAGCGCGTGGGGAGAGGGTCCGAACCGGGACAGGGGCACGCAAAATGGAACTGCTGCTACCGCCGGAGAAGCGCGTGGGGAGAGGTTCTCGAACCGACGACAGGGGCACGTCAAAATGAACTGCGCTTACCGCCGGAGAAGCGCGTGGGGAGAGGTTTTCGAACCTGGGGACAGGGCACGTCAAAATGGAACTGCTCTACCGCCGGAGAAGCGCGTGGGGAGAGGGTCTCGAACCTGGGGACAGGGCACGTCAAAATGGAACTGCTGCTTACCGCCGGAGAAGCGCGGGGAGAGGGTCCGAACCGACGACAGGGCACGTCAAAATGGAACTGCTCTACCGCCGGAGAAGCGCGTGGGGAGAGGTTCTCGAACCTACGACAGGGCACGTCAAATGGAACTGCGCTACCGCCGGAGGCGCGTGGGGAGAGGGTCTCGAACCTGGGACAGGGCACGTCAAAATGAACTGCGCTTACCGCCGGAGTAGCGCGTGGGGAGAGGGTCTCGAACCTGGGGACAGGGCACGTCAAAATGGAACTGCTGCTACCGCCGGAGAAGCGCGGGGAGAGGTTCTCGAACCTGGGGACAGGGACACGTCAAAATGGAACTCTGCTTACCGCCGGAGAAGCGCGGGGGAGAGGGTCTCGAACCTGACGACAGGGGCACGTCAAATGGAACTCTGCTTACCGCCGGAGAAGCGCGTGGGGAGAGGTTCTCGAACCTGACGACAGGGGCACGTCAAATGGAACTGCTGCTTACCGCCGGAGAAGCGCGTGGGGAGAGGGTCTCGAACCCGGGACAGGGCACGTCAAAATGGAACTGCTGCTTACCGCCGGAGTAGCGCTGGGGAGAGGGTCTCGAACCTGGGGACAGGGGCACGTCAAAATGGAACTGCTGCTTACCGCCGGAGAAGCGCGGGGGAGAGGTTCTCGAACCTGGGGACAGGGACACGTCAAATGGAACTGCTGCTTACCGCCGGAGAAGCGCGTGGGGGAGAGGGTCTCGAACCCGGGAACAGGGCACGTCAAATGGAACTGCTGCTTACCGCCGGAGCAGCGCGTGGGGAGAGGTTCTCGAACCTGGGGACAGGGGCACGTGACAATGAAGAGACGTCCTCAAGCATGGTGGCAGGAGACAGGTCACGCTGAGGCTCCCGCTGAACGTTGTCAGAGAGGGTTCTCAAACTTCCGTCAAAATGCCGCGCAATCACATTTCCTCTGAGGCGTTAATCAGGGCACCGCTGTCCGTGACTCTAACACAGGTCAGAATTGATTGCACAAAGCCAAAACCAGTCTCTAAAAACAGCAAAGTGCGACTGTTATACATCAGGTCCCCAGTTGGATGAAAAACTAAAACACTGCAAGCTAGGAGCCGAACCATAATAATGATGCAAAAAAAAAAAGTAGCAGAGTCAAACCAACAGCACGAGGTACCAAACGATGAACTAAAAGCAGAGCTGATATCGGATATCTGCGCTAACTTTTCAAAGCTTTGCACATGGTCTTACCGTCGCGAAGTCTTTGATGACTTACCCGTCAACGAAGGTCATGGACCGGCCTTGGGTCGGGCTGGTGGAGCTTTCCTCGCTGGAGGAGCAAGGTTAATGTTGAACGCTCTATCGTCGTCACCATATTTCAATTTTTCCGGAGACAATAATGATTAACCGGTATAAAGGGCGCCAAAAGAAACACAGAGTTCTTGAGGAATCGAAACGCCTATCCACATTTTCGACACGACCATCCGCGTAATTACAACTAGCTGTGTCCAACAAGGAAGCAAAGAAAAAAGCAATTAAGGGAACATTTGAAACTAATTTCGGTGCAAGCACCCCATCGATACCCCTTTCTAGAGGAGCCTTTTTCTTAGCACTCCCAACGAGAACACATTCGAGTCCTTTAAAAACATTTCAGAACGGCATAGCACATTATGGTGCCTTTCTCTGGCGAACGAAAGCCAGACCCAAGTAGATATTGCTGAGTGTTTGTGCATTTTCGTGCATTGATATACACTAGGAGTAAGATTTCGAATGCATCATGCTCGCCAAGGGTTGCCATAGGAAAGTTGGAAGTAAGAGTCGTGCGAAAAAATATTCATGGAAATTAGCTGGTTCACTTTGTCTGGAGTTTAAAACGAGGCACAGTCGAAACAGGGCCACGTGCTGGTGACTGCGAATTCGCCACATCCCGGCCACCAATCCGCTTGTTTATAGCATTACCGTCACTATCGTCAGAAAATCAATCCCGATTCCAACCTTGCAAGTTAACTGGTCCCCATCTGAATACTGGCGAACTTGAACCTCTCGTCAACGTCGTTTTCCCAAGCTCCCTAGGGAATATTGTTCCGGTGAACTAGCAGTTCGGTCCCAATCCCATGAAAGCGCCAAATTTCCATTAAATATTCATCACACCTTTCGATACCACGACTCCACTTGGAGCTTACAAAAACCCCGTCTCACGTCGTTAAGGTCCTAGTCTTTTTCATGCAGTTAAAGGTGTATAATCGTCGCCGTTTGTACTTACTTTTCCACAGAAGTTGATGTTCCAAACATTCACCAAAAACACCTCCGTCATAAAAAGCCGAAAAATGAAGAAGGCACGAAAAGACAGTGACAGAAAGATACCGTACTTGATATGACGTCACGATGACGTCACAACTCACCCGGTGGCCGCCACCGACAGCTGTTTGCCCACAGTCTGACTGCGGTCCTGGGGCCGACACTGAATCTGTATGACGTCATCCTCAGGAAGCTGAATGCCGGCGATCACGGGGAAGCGGATGGTCAGGCATAAGTAGCGCTGGAAAAGGGAAACAAGACATATAGTCACTGGCGGCGGAACTGGGGGGCACCGGGGCACGGAGCCCCGTTAAATCAGAAAATTTAACACTAACCATGTGGCGTTGACTGGAAAGAAATGTGTTGTAAAATCCATGGTGGCTCTCCTTAAATGCGGACGTTCCGGGGTCACTGCATATAGTATGCCATGGTATGGTTCGCTCACCATGAACACTCGGGGGTGCGCCGTCATTGCGCTTTGGTGAATTTTGACTTGAACAAAAGAAATATTCTAAAATCCTGGGAAATGTTTAGCTCTGCCGCATCAATGCAGCAGGTGCTGCTATAATCAATGCAGGGCAGGTGAAACGCCATTGTGGACGGTCGATAAATGCCGTATTTTGTTTAATTGTGCCAGTGACTTGCCTGAATGATCATTAGCTCCCGTTCAGTGTGTTGGGCTGAGTGTTACTTCTAGGATGACGCCCAGAACAGGGAAGAAAAATAGTAGAAAGGACCTAAAACGTGTGTGAAAAGTGCGGAGCCTAGCACGTGACATGTACACATTCATTTGCAGGGAACTGTATGTCCCCTCACAGGATGACAACAGGCAGACAGACAAAACGTATTTTCACATTAAACACTAGAAACAAAACGTGTAGCTTATGACTGTTGCTGCAAGCACGGACGCTTATACGAGGCACCACTCGCACGATTGCCTCCCGACATGCTTCTCCACCACGAAGGAATTCAACCGATGCATCGCTGAAAGAACAAGAAGAACTCGTCCTCCCCATCTACCTACCTCTCCATCAGGTTGTAGACAGCTCTCCACTCCACACGCCTCCAGGTTCTTCACCGACAGCGACAGCTGCAGACCGTCCTCCGATGACGTCACTTGGCATACCGATGACGTCAGTGGGTTGATGGCGGGCCGGTTGACCAGCACCGGCGGCGTCAGCAGCGGCCGCAGGGAGAGGATGGTGGCGGTGAGAGACTCCCGAGAGCTGGTCTGGATGCACCGGATCTCTGGGGAACCGGGGTGAGCGATGAGCGACGAGACTGGTGTCTGTTGTTGGAGGCAAACCTGCCGATGATCAATGATTTTGTGGGTCGACTCCATTCTGGTTCGCAACTGACTGGTGCTTGCCCGACTCTTAATGTCAGTGAGTCGACTGGTTCGACCCAAATAGAATGAATCTACCAGGATCGGACAAATTGATCGTTCAGGGCGACGACGATGATGATTCCGACGCTCGGCACGATGTCATATGGGGGACGCCTCCGGTCAGAGGATTTCCAGCCGCCGAATGAAATCAATCAGCCGGCGAGGGACCTCCAGTCCCTCTCGCACCGTCGGGTCGTCTGGCCAAAGACTGCCCGCTGGGTCCATTCACGCGACGGACATTCATCCAGCAAGTGTTTTAAGTCCTTGTTCTCCTCCCGGTATTCCGGGCACGTGGCATACTCCGCCAGACCCACCCGGAGTTCGTTCACATTCATTCAGAGTCGACCTTAACCTACATTTCGCTGATAAAGAAACACGATTTGGCTGATGAACGAAGATACATAGGTGTACATACACAGGAGTGAAACCATCACGAGCCTCCCCAAAAAACGGAGGATCTGGAAGCTGCGTTTCACTACCTACCGGAAACGTCGATTCCTCCGTCGCCCGTGACTGTCGGCGGCGGCGCGGGCGTCTGCGTGGTGGGAGGAGCTGTCGGCGGCGTCGTCGTCGTCGGCGGCGCAGGCGGCCGTACGCCAGGCGGCTGGACTGTAGGTGGCGTTATGCCCGGCGGCATGACTCCAGGTGGCAGCAGTATCGTGGGCCGGGTGGCGGGAGGACCGATCTCGGGCGGGCTGGGAGGGGCGGCGCCGAACCCCGACGGCCTGAACAGTGCTGGACCTGGGGAGGCACACAGTTATCTGAAACTGACTCACCAGAAACTTCACTACCGTAAGTATTAGAAGTATCATGAGACTAAAGCTGCAGTAGAATTATTCATTCAAATAGTTTTTTTCCCGACGAAACATATCAGCTAAATTCAGAAATACTCTGCCAATGAAACTCGAACGTAGGCCTCAACTTCGCCCATACGGTTTCTCTGGAGTTGATGTTACTTAGACTACCTTCTCGAATCCCAAATGAAAGATTGAGCGAATCAACCATCTTGTCCTGGCACTTGCATCCGCGAAAGCGTGCAAAGAGACGGCCCAGCGGTGCAGTATTAGCGTAGGTCATATATTGGACGTTCTAGCCAAATGAAATATCAGAGCCGTTTGAGATTTGGATTAAATTGTATTCGCCAGAAAGTGGGACACATTTTGCGTCTGCATATTGAGTTTGATTCCCTTATTTATCGATTTAGTGTTATTTTTCGGATTTTGATAGGATTTGGATTGATAATGACAATGTGCAGACAGATTTAAGTGCATTGGTCGGGGAAACCTCGGCAATGGACCAGGTCTCAGATTTTGTGGTCATGATGTACACTAGTCAGTAGGGTACTGCTCCCTCACCTCCCGGCGGTCCCACCGGCTCCGAGACCAGCTCCTGCCGCGGCGGTTGCAGTCGGGAGGCCCGGGTAGGGCCGCTGACGCTGACGATGCCCTGCCGAGAGGTGGCGCTGCCGGTCAGGAGGCTATGTACTGTCGAGAGGTGGCGCTGTTAGTCAGGAGGCTGGGTACTACCGAGAGATGGCGCTGTTAGTCAGTAGGCTAGATACTGCCGAGAGGTGGCGCTGTTAGTCAGGAGGCTGGGTACTGCCGAGAGGTGGGGCTGCCGGTCAGGAGGCTGGGTACTGCCGAGAGGTGGAGCTGTGAGTCAGGAGGCTGGGTACTGCCGAGAGGTGGAGCTGTTAGTCAGTAGGCTAGATACTGCCGAGAGGTGGCGCTGTTAGTCAGGAGGCTGGGTACTGCCGAGAGGTGGGGCTGCCGGTCAGGAGGCTGGGTACTGCCGAGAGGTGGAGCTGTGAGTCAGGAGGCTGGGTACTGCCGAGAGGTGGAGCTGTGAGTCAGGAGGCTGGGTACTGCCGAGAGGTGGAGCTGTGAGTCAGTAGACTGGGTACTGCCGAGAGGTGGAGCTGTGAGTCAGGAGGCTGGGTACTGCCGAGAGGTGGCGCTGTTAGTCAGGAGGCTGGGTACTGCCGAGAGGTGGCGCTGTCGGTCAGTAGGCTGGGTACTGCCGAGAGGTGGCGCTGTCGGTCAGGAGGCTGGGTACTGCCGAGAGGTGGCGCTGTTAGTCAGGAGGCTAGGTACTACCGAGAGATGGCGCTGTTAGTCAGTAGGCTAGATACATTGGGTAACAGCTGTTGTTGACGATAAAATAACCTCCAGGCTTAGATGTTGTTGTGTCCTCTGAATCTGTTAAAGGTGCTGGGGGAAGGTCAGATTACGCTTTAGTAAGGGAACGCATTAATTCGACCCTTTGATATTGGAGACTTAGCTGAACCAGGAGGCACTTAATTACCAAATCGCCCTTCATCATGCTTTTGCTACGAGGCAGATCAGTTAAAACGCAAGGAGTGTCAAGTGCATGATGAGGCCAATGTTGGTACATTCTTGACACTTAGGTATCTGCAGATATCACAATGCATTTGAAGAATGTAACAATACAATTACAATTACAATAATTTTAATGGGCCATTGCGAGGGGGCTCCTCCTGCTTGAACATTGTTTGAACATGGTCCCCTGCCCTGTACCGCGCCTGACAATGACCTCCGTCCTTTACCGCGCCTGACCATGGCTCCTCTGTCACCTGTCTGCGGGTGTAGATGGGGGCCCGCACTCGCTCCGGCGCCTTCAGCTGGCTCTGCAGACTGGCACTGAGCCGACGGCTGCTGAACTGGCGCCCCCGGCGGCCCACAGAGAGCGATGTAGGTGGCAGCACTGAGGCCGAGCTCACCTGCCGTCCGCGGCGGGAGCGTTACAGCTGGAGGATGGAGAGAAGGGCGCCAGCACAGCGTCTGTACGAACTGGATTATTTTAACTACACAAGGGCGTTGCCAGTGTTTACTCCGAAGACGGATTCAGAACTGGCAGTGACGAACGGTGGGGGGGGTGAAAGACCGAGACCCACTGGCGGTCCAGGAAAAGTGCTACCGCGACAGACCATCAATGATCAGTTTGGATATTTTCGAGAAGTTCACGTTGATCAGCGGGAGGAGGGCTAAGCTAGCCGTTTGATTGACTAGGATGACGTCCCCACTGGCTGGCCAGGTCAAGAGGGCGCGTCCCCGTCCCTTATTTTCGACACCCTGGAGTGGGTAGATTTATATTGTTGAGTATTGCAGTGAAGCTGATAATGGTCCAGATTTCTCTCAGCGATGCTTATATTAATGGTGGAAGAGATCTGCAAAGGGTAAGTTCCTCCCGAGATGAAGAAGAAAGTGCCACATGTGTAAGGAAGAAATGAAATATTTTCTGAGCCCAACTCGATAAAATTCCATAGAAATTATATTTAGATTGACGCTATGAAGTTAGAAAGTATTAAGTAGACAGCTATCCAGAGAATCCAACAAAAAATCTTCAAAACAAAAATGCAAATATTCACAGTAGATTCAAGTTACACATTCCACTCCAAGAGCAGCACAAAGAATGCTGAGACATGAGTAATGCATTCACTGATAAAGTCGAAATATTGATACATCTAAATCCTTGGCACAAATATGAAGGGAAAATTCTGACAGACACACGAGGACCATGAATCAACGCACATCCTTGCGGAGACAGCTCCAGACACCCAGGAATGCACCCCCACTGACGTAATTCCCCCAGCTTACGTTGGCAGTTCCCATCTGGGAGATCAGGGTCCGCGTGAGCAGCGCGTTCGACAGTGACTCCGAGACGTCGGCCGACTCGCGGACTCCCGAGTCATCGACGACACCGGATAGCCTCTCAGAGAGCAGGCCCAGTGCCTTGGAGACCTCGGAAGGATCAGCTGACGCCGAGCCGATTATTGACAGCGCCACCTGGCGGCACAAACCGGAGAGAGTGTCGGAGCTCGTGTCCAATTCACTGCAGCGTCTGCAGCAGCGTTATGGTGATGCCGGATGCAGGACAATGGTTTAGGGCATAAGCGTCGCCACCGTTAAAGAAGTGGGGGGGGGCAGCCTAACTTCAGCCTGATGCCGACAAAAAACTTCCCACGTCAGGACCAAAAGCTGTTCGAATTTGGGCTCCTCGTTGCCTTCCGCAGCGACTGGTTATAAGAATGCCCAGGTTTTCTCCCATTTTGACTGAGATCAGGAAATTTTTGGCCAAAAAGTGGGGGCAGGCCCCCTCAGGCTCCCCTTTTCCGACGCTTATGGCTTGGAGGAGGAAACGGTGCTCAAACTTATAAAAAAACATGTGGTTTTGCATGGTAGATATTGGATCCATGGCCAATTTTTACGTCGCCTTTTATCTGAATGGAACTATCATTCCGCTCCTAAGTCAAAGCTTGCTGAATGTTTCAACCATAGAATGGTGAACGGACCAAAGCGGGAATGACTCCTGTGATGTAACGTGAAGTGCAGCCGGTAAAAACTTCACACAGAACTCTCATATATTTTCAAACAAAAACATTGGCTAGAACACTCCGAAAGGTTAAAGGGTCTCTCAAGGCTAACTCTGGGGCGTCTTTGGTCTTTGGCCTGCTGAGTTTGAATTCCCTACACTCTCACAAGAAGCAGCTTATCCGTTTCCAATTACATCCATAATGCACAGCCACTCACAGGCTGGAGAAGCCACTCACAACAGGACAAACGCTCAAAAAGTAGGTACACTGGCTGGAGCCCATTAGCCGCATGCTGTTTTGCATTATTGTGAAGGCATGCCTACGCGTCGGAGGCGGCTTGGATTAGCCTGGCTCAGGCGGTAAAGGCCTTGAAAGTACCGTCGCAATAATTTTTCAAAGACAATTGTGCACTGCGAGGATAAGCTGCACTTGGACGAGAGGCGCTTATCTCGTTCCACAAAAAATGGTGGACTTGTTTTCGGTTCGTTTTACTTGTGGCACAGTTCGGCACAGTGGTGGATACAAGGGAGACTACAGGGGCTCAAGCCTCCCGCTCGAAATTTCAGAGAGCCTTATAGGCAGATGTTGGAGGTAATGGCGAGGAACGCCCCCACCCCCCTGCTTCAAACCCCTTGCCCCACACCCTGCCTCTGCTTCAGCAGCGTATATTTGAAGAAACATTGGCGGTTGCAAGGGTTCGAGCGAAGTTGCTGTTGTTTAGGGCTTCGGGGCGCTTCGACTTCATGGTCGGTTGGCATAAGTTCGAGTGAAGGCCCTACCCTGTACGAAATCGATCTATTCGTTGTCACTCAAGTTATGAACTTGTGAGTTTGTTGGACCGATTCACCGATGCAAATTAATACTACCCGTCTGGTTAACGACCTCCATGTCTTCAGCCACCTTCACTGAGTGTCATACATCCCCTGATCAGTTCCGGTGCCCCACCCTCCCTCCATCCGCGTGCGATGCCGGCTCCAACAGCTGACCTCCTCTGGCACCTCCCCACTGATGGACTCCCTGGTCTGAGTTCAGCGGGCAGAGTGACAGGTGCTCGGCTTTGCACGCGATCCCGCCCGGGCAGGACGCCGGCACCGGCTCCGGCATCTCCACTGACCCCAATCCTTACCCAACCAAATCCCAACTGAATGGTGATAGCGCGGTGGGAGCGGCGCGAATCGGATAGGGAATGTTTCGTGAGGATGGTGTTTTG
Source organism: Lepas anatifera (assembly GCA_034440635.1). Lineage (NCBI taxonomy): Eukaryota > Metazoa > Arthropoda > Thecostraca > Lepadidae > Lepas > Lepas anatifera. The sequence continues at coordinate 1,335,209 of JAOTON010000214.1, read as the reverse complement.
GTTTCAAAATTATCCGACTTTACGGCAATAATCGCAGCAATTCGTTGTATTTTGAATATGAAGCAATGCCATGAACGGCCAATCTGTTGAGAAATCGCTCGTAATGTGGACAATATATCGGAGTTGTACACTGCTTACAATTCAGATAATACCCTGTGTTACCAGATAATTCATATCTAATCCCCGAGAAATGAGAATGTTCCCTCTTACCCGGCACACAGAATGCGGCCACATTATACACAGTGAACCACTCAAGTCTAATCCATCCCACTACAATTGAGTCAGCTCTCAGCAAAGTTTCATTCCGTACGTTCCGACACATTTGATGAACGTGCCGTACAGCATTCTGATGTGCACATGCAGCGACAACGCCAGGAGCGGTCGCGGACAGGTGAGCGGCCGCAGACTGGGGGGACTGGGTTCAGTTCACCTTTCGCAAAGAAAGCAACACGTTCTCTTGCAAACCATCTTTGTGACCGGCTGACCGGCAGTCCATTTTCGTGACCACGTCCCTCTGACGACTTTCTGGTTATTCCGCTGCCGGCTGATGAGAACCCGACCGTGTCCTGTATAATGCTCGCACGCCCGATGCCATTGTCAAGAAACATCCCGCTAAAGTCTCCTCATAAATGTCACCGATCTGCTAACGCTCTCACTGCCTGGGATATAATTGTCTTCGCTACGCCGGGTATGCATAATTCGGTGAGCCCTTACGCTATCGTTTACGTTTAGTATAATAATTGTTGGGGTTTAACGACGCACCAACGCCAGGGTCATACGGCGTCGCCAACTCTCACCCTGTTGGAAGGGATTTTGGGGATCAGATCGACTTATTTAGAGGCTCCGCCGGGACTAGAACCCGGACCGGTGGCTTAGAAGACGAGGGTGCTATCCACTAAGCCACCTCATCCCCGTTTACGTTTAGTGCCGCTATCAGTAGTGGCGACAGAAGGACGGTCTCAGCGTCGATTTACGCAGCACAAAGTTTAGTTTCCAGCTTGCAAAAGAATGCAAAAAGAAGGACGTGCTAGTATTTACGTCAGATGAAGTCCGAGATGAGTAAAAAAAGTAGGGGCGTTGAAACGATGTTTAAACTTAGGGACGAAGTGGAAGTCTAAAGCTATCTTTGGGCGTCGAAAGCGAGGGGATCTCCCTAGCTGGCAAATCGAGGTGCACACCCCCCTCTCAAATTGTGTGAAACGACATAAGTATTCACATTTTTCCCTTTTAGCTGCATTAAACTGCATAGACGTTCCCAATCATGGACGTTCCTGATCACCAGAAGCCGATGACGAACAAAATAAGTAAAACGTTACAGTGTTGGTGAAGTCCACTGGTAATGGTTTTCAAATTCAGCCAAAATCCTCGCGTTTCGTTTTCAACTCCACCCCTGGTTGGGTGCCCGTGTCCCAGAAAATATTTATGGCGAGGTCACTGGCCTAGGAAACGCAAGCTAGTAGGAGCCTGAAAGACAGGGACGAGGCCCCCTCTCCTCGAAGAATCCTCATCTCCTGTCCATATGAGGTGGAAACGGCTGCCCCTTCCTCCTTGTCAGTGTCCAAGTCCTAAAAAATGTGGTTAAGGCTCACTAAGAATCCGTTATTCTCGCAAAGAACACTCCGTGTCATAGTCGGAGACCGCAGGGACAGTACTCATCAGTGCGACCACTAAATCACACACGGCAGCCGCCGGGCCAGCGTACAATCGTACACAAGGCAGGGCAGCAACAATGTCGGCCACCGAAGTCGTGGCCGACTGCGTTTTTCTGCCGTCGCGTTACAATCCTCGTGCGTCTGTGCGCCGGTGTGCCGGAACTCAGCCGAAAGAAAAAGAGAGCGACTCCCCGCAGAGATAACCCGCCGAGATAGGCTGTCGTATTCGAATTCGGCGTGTAAGGTTTTTGTGAGCAGTGTTGAACGGATGCGGAATGGTCACAGGCGGGTCTGAGGGTTGTGCCGACTTTGATCTGCAGAGCACGAGCGCACGAGTGTTCCGGGCGGGTCTAACAGTGTAGGAGCGGCGCCAACCTCATCAAACTGCAGCTTTGGAAATACTCGGTGAAATTTGGCATGACCTGATCAGTTCAGGCACTGGCAGATACAGAGGCCAAGGGGCCATGCTCCTTCAAATGACAATTTTTATAAATTTTGTCAACTTTTAGTACCAGTCGGTCACGAAGTCCTCAAGGACTTGTCAACGACCACCCGAACAGCAACTACATGAGGATAATTTAACCAAAGTTTAACGTCCACAACCGGACGCCCGCAGGTCACTCTCACCATCTTCGACTAAGTCGGGCAAACTATTGAGCGAGAGCGTCTAGAACATCCAAGCTCATGTCAGATGTTACAGGCAACGCTCGAGCACCGGTAAAATTGGCCGATTTTTTAACAACAACACTATGTTTTTACTATTTTTTCCTAGATGACCCCGAAACGGCGCTCTTGCGTTCGCTTATGAGTTCAGGAGCACCAGACATAGGTGGACCCAGGATTTCTGACCGGAGAGAAGGGGTGGCACCAGGTCTGGGGGTACCTTTCGGATTGGAGCGGCTCCACTTATGGACGGTGAAACCTATCAGGAGAGCCAAATCTGATCCCTGGAGCACCGATACTCGCATCCTGGGGAGGAAAAGGGGCGCCTTAGGGGCGCCACGAACATTTTGGGGGCACCGAGGCTCGATCGGGGGAGGGCACGTGGTCCCATGCCCATAGGATCCGCCAAAGTACGAGATAAATATATATATATATATATATATATATATATATATATCTTTAATCCCCCATGGGATCCGGAGTGCTTACGGGACGTTCCAGTTTCCGGGAATGGCATATGTAGGCACTAAAGAACAGTGGCAAAAAGCGTAGCGAAAGTAAGCGAGTGAAGCGAGCAAATTCGAATGCTTTGAAGGATGCCCATGGCACGCGATAGTTACCCCATGTGACGAGTAAGCAGCAGGCCGACTTGCTGTATCGGGACAAGGTTTCGTGTAACATTCAGTATGCCACAAAAGTCCACGAAAGTGACCGGGGATATTGTAAATATTCAAGGACGTAACGTATTATCCCTGAAACACTCAACTAATATCCATAAGAGTCGGCTCCGATAAAGTGAGAGGGCCAGTCAATCCCTAGGGCAGGCCATCTGGACCACCCCCGTCTCCCCACAGGCCCCTGTTCAGGCGTGTTTGCTGATATATGGCTGTATATATATATATATATATATATATATATATATATATATTTTTTCTTAATTGAAAATGACGGCATATCTGGCATTGACGAGTTTTTGGTTTAGAATCTCGATTCTTCTGATAAGCTCTCTTTCATCTTTCGAGGATTACTCAAACAATAGTTTTCCAAATGATTCATTTTGCAACGTTTCGTTAATCACATTAACATCCTCAGGCATGTCATTTGGTACATATAATTAGTATAAAATTCATTAATATAGGACACATCTACCACTCTGTTCGATTCGTCTCGATTCTGAGTTATTTCTTTAAGAGTAAGGACACCAAAAATGAGCTTCAAATTCATGCAGTTGTAATGAGACGGCACCATTGTGAGAAAGAAGTTGCAACATGTTTTAAAAATTAGCAGAATATTTGATTTTTTCGCTTTTTGTTTAAAACATGCAGATTATCTATCTAAAAACCTACACTCTACATTCTCATAAACGGTGAGTTTATCACATTCACACACCCATGTATTCATCACAATGTTCTTCACCGCCTGGGCCCTAGAGGGGCCCATCAAACAGCGACAGAGTAGAGACCTGGTTCATTTGGCGGTTGATGGTCGGGGCCAGGTCCCGGATGAACACAGATTCCAGGGACTGCAGCTTCTTCCTATTTGGGCAATGATATATATATATATATATATATATATATATATATATATATATATATATATATATATATATAATTAGCATGCCGGGCCGGAAATCCCGAGACCTGGGCTAGAGTCCCAGCTTAGGAGCAATTTTCCAAAGGTGCAAAATTATATCAGCCGATAACTAATATATATTATATATATATATATATATAAGCATATAGATATATAGATGATGTATGGCTTGAAGAAGCATGTAAGTTAACAGCACTTTCCGTAATAAAAGCATTTATCAAATCTTCTGCCTCGTGCTAACTCAAGAGTGCGCTGGCAAGCAGGCTGTTCGTCGTGCCTGCAAGTGTACCTATTCAATCAGCAACATTTTATAGAGTATCCACAACCCGTGGCTGCTGCTCGATTCAGACATGCTTTTTAAGCAGGAGTAAGCTAAGCTTAATCGCTTAGCGAAGCTAACAGGCTTGGTTACGCAATCATTCATCAATGGATGGAGATAACCATACAAAGAGCAATGCATGGTAATAAATTCAGCAATCTTTAATAATCCCTCGGGTCCTGTTAAGCTCAAATAAGCTTTTATGGTCACTGGCAGTGACACTAACTGCCATCGACATGAGTTAGTCCAGGAGGCTTCCCTCTGCACGGGTACCTATACCCAGTGGCGGACCCAGAACTTTATTTGGGAGGGGGATAGGGAGCTCGAGCCTTCCCCACCATTGCCTCGGATTAGTCTCCAGATATACGTTTACTGTACGCACTCTGACGTTTCGGGGGGGGGGTGAGCCCCAGCCCCCTTCCTGTATCCGCCACTGCATATATCTATATATCTTTGATATATATATATATATATATATATATATATATATATATATATATATATATATATATATATATGATGGCTACCAAAGCGGCTCTAAGCTGAGATTATGTTTTTTTTAATTTTGTCCAAGTTGTTCCCAGTCCGACTGCTGGAGTCGGAGTCTCACTAAAGTCATCAAGGGACTTGTCACGGAGACCCCGACCCCACCACCCGAACGAGCAACACCCATAATGATGGGTTGATTTAGAAGCCAAAGTTTAACATCCTACAAAGCACAGGGACGGCCGCCCCGCACAGATCACCCTCTCACGAGTCAGTTGCCAGCCGACCTGTATGTCGGGCAAACTATTGAGCGCCGGAGCGTCTCAGGGGAACCGATCCCAAGCCGACATGCACTGCCACTGCATGCTTCTGAGCAGCGGGCCGGAGCCCAACGCTCTACCAACTGAGCTACCGGGGCGGCTCAGTTGATAAAACTCGCCATATTACTACGAATGTATGAAATGTTAAGACCGGTTATTCGAACGTATTTCTCCACCCATTCTGGCACCCATCCCCGGGCGCGGTTGGGTAGATGTCTTGCTAAGCCAGAGATAAGGAAACATCGGAACGCGCCAACAATAGGTGGCAAAATCTTGGGGAATGGGGATTTTTTCAAGCTAGAACTGTCACTCATTGAGGTGCAAGCAAGTCCTTCAGTATAGCATGGAATCACGATTGGGTACCTAACCTATTCATCTTGTACGTTGAGAATAGTCATTTTCTCTCTCGAGACTCCGCAGGTCATTTCGTTTTGGGGAACTCTTTGTCTCGGGATAAACTTGATCTACGTCGGAGGAAGTAATTTTTTCGGAATTTTGCTGCCAGGTATTCGCTTAATGACCCAAAGAAACATAACATCAGGTATTATATTTCAAATGGTCCTAGCATGAGGGAAACACAAGACAAGATCCGTAAAGTTGAATAAGACACAGTTAGACGACAGAAAGTAGCACATCTGGATCAGACGTGGTGGAGGATCAGGATTTCTAAGGGTGGGGGGAGGAGGGGGACAGCATTAACTTCTCAGCCCATTTCTCTTCGATTGACACCATAGGCTTAGTGCTAAAACGTATCATTTCCGCGGAGAGGGCAGTTGAGCACCCTTGCCCCCGGCGGCGCCGCCCTTGATCTGGGTGGCAAACACAGGGCCAGGGGCCAAAAAAGTGTTCAGTGAGTCACCATTGAAAATGTCAAACCATAGATGTGTCAACAGCCCAGGATGCAAAATGGGACACTTCTGCATTAGTGGGATACACCATCCTAGTTGTCGAAAACATTGTGAGTTCAAATGACAGGTGCCAATTTCGGTCATTTGTTTGTTATTAGTCTGGAGGAAACATGTCGGCTAATTTTTGTCACCTTGCCCACCTTGGGCTGTCACCATTCAGAATGTCAAAATGGTTGGTTTTTTCGACCCCTGCACACACAGGGCACTGCGGACGGGAGGGAAGGCCAGTGACCGGTACTGGAGACGAGCTCAGAAAGTGGTGACAGGTTTAAACGATGGAAACAGGCAGCTAACGTGCCCCGGTCGCCGTTTACCTGATGCCACCGGAGATAACGACCAGGGTCGTTTCCGCTGTGATTTTTGTGCGGTTGCAGTGTGGGGGTCGGATTAAACACAAATGCTTCAATTACCGCGCCGACATTGCAACAATGTGTTCTTACCAGATTGCAGGGTGAAATTTCACTTTTTCGCGGAGAATGGAAATGCCCGGTTGAAGCTGATGATTCTCTTGCACGAATCCGTTTATATAACTCACCTTTTTGACCCTTCTGTATCTCACCTCATTTTTTGTGGTTACTCCATGAAATCGGTCAGTAAAGATCCGGTGTTGAAATGCAGCCTTTGCCTATTAGACTCATAATCTTTGCGGCATACGCGTCAAGGCCAGAGGTACCCGTACGCGTAGGCCAGGGGTATTTTTCATCCCAAAATTTCAGTATGTTAGCCAAATTGGGCAGAACTTGGAAAATTTTGCAAGCAGTCAGTGCGGAAGGCAACTGGCTAGCGGGAAACATTTGTCTAGCGGGAAAAGTTTGTCTAGCGGGAAAAGTTTGTCTAGCGGGAAAAGTTTGTCAGCAGGTGGATGAAGAATGGCTGGTCCCCTCACTATTTTCGATGCTCTGTAGCTAAATCAGCTATTAAGTAATAGTAATCGGCTTTTCGTAACTCATCGTGATAACTGGAACCACACTGAACATGTGTCATGGTAAACCACAGAACTAGGATTTTTGTCATCGGCATTTGATATGTCACGCTCTTCTATCTTTAAGGAAGACCATTCACTATATAATATATGCAACGGGTATCGTAGGCCAGCTCAAAAGTCTTCTTGACTTGGCTGACAACGGAAATAAATCATTTCAAAAAATCATGAGGACTGCACAGACACCAATAATTTTGGGAAGTACCACGCTTTTGCAAGGTTTGAGTGATTTCTTTAAGGAGAGCGGAGAAAAATACATTTCTTGCTAAAAAGGCCCCACTGAAAAATATCGAACTGTAAACACTGTAATTTTCTTGACAATCCTGCTTTCATGATTTTGCCTCTATGTACTATCCTGCTTGGATCCACCATTAGATGCAACCAATAAAACGCTTGTCATCGTTCAAAGCATTCCTAAGGTCAATGCCTCCGTTTCGTGGACAAATTTCACTCAACGAAGAAGAAACCCGGCCTTTGTGAAATTGTTAAGTGATGTAAAATTCCCGCGGAACGGTTAAAATTAAGTCTGACCTGAGCGTTGTGTTCCACTGGACATGGTCAGGGGATGTCCCACTCAGACCCATGGCTGCGTGTGGGCATGTACCGCTTCGTCAATGTCGGAGAGCTCTCTGTACCCCGTGTACCTAACCCATGTCGGCGAGGAAACAAGGAAACAACGTTGCACCGCGAAGCCGCCTCGCTTCGGTTTTTCCTTCACTTTCTAACAAGAACCTTCCAAACGAACAAACGCTTAAAATTGTTTTTACCGCTGGGTACGTTCTCCCCAATGGATCAAATATGAAAAAATTAGTTTGCTTCTAAGGCTGGACCAAAAGAGGGTTTGGTCCCCTCTCTTTCGCTTTAAGGGCACCATTGCCGGATTCTCCACCCCCCTGGATCCGCCCCTGGTAAAAAAGCACGACCGAATCAACAAAAAATGGGATTGAAAGTCTGCATAGATACAGAATACAGCTCCGAAACAGCACGAGTTATCTGGCCAATCCAATCTGGACTAATCCTGTCCAGGCTGATCCAGCCCAGGCTAGTCCAGTCAAAGCCAAGCCAATTCAGGCTAATCCAGTCTAGTGTAATCCAGTCCGGGCTAATCCAGTCCAGGGTAACCAAGTCTTGACTAATCCAATCCGGGACTAATCAAGTCCCGGCTAATCCAGCCAGGACTAATCCAGACCGGACTAATCCAGTCTAGGGCAATCAAGTCAGGACCAATTCAGTCAAGGACTAATCAAGTCTGGACTAAATCAGTCCGAACTAATTCAGTCCAGGACAATCAAGTCCGGACTAATTCAGTCTGGACTAATCCAGTCCAGGGTAATCAAGTTCGGCCTAATACAGTCCAGACTAATTGAGTTCGGACTAATCAAGTCCGGAATATCCCAACCCGGACTAAAACAGTCCAGGACAATCAAGTCCGGACTAATTTAGTCCGGACTAATCCATTCAAAGGTAATAAATTCCGGACTATTCAAGTCTAGACTAGTTCAGTCCGGGCTAATCCAGTCCAGGGTAATCAAGGCCGGATTAATCGAGTTCGGACTAATCAAGTCCGGGCTAATCAAGTCCGGGCTAATCAAGTCCGGGCTAATCCAGTCCGAGCTAATCCAGTCCAGGGCAATCTAATCCGGAACAATCCAATCCAGGACAATCAAGTCCGGACTAATTCAGTCCGGACTAATCCAGTCCAGGACTAATCAAGTCCGGACTAATTCAGTCCGGACTAATCTAGTCCATGATAATCAAGGCCGGACTAATCCGGTCCGAGCTAATCGAGTCCAGGGTAATCAAGTCTGGACTAATCCGGTCCAGACTAATCGAGTCCGCGACTAATCAAATACGAACTAGTCCAGTCCGGACTAATTCAGTCCGGCCTAATCCATTACAGGGTAATCAAGTCCGGACTTATTCAGTCCGGATTAATCCAGTCCAGTCAGGCTAATCCAGTCCGGACTAATCTAGTCCGGGATAATCTATTCCAGGTTAACCCAGTCCAGTCTGTCAACTGTCTGGGTACCATTCAGACATCAATTCCACGGCACACCAGAGCGTCTGCAGTATCCGGTTCACTCTGCAATCTGTCATCGGAGCACGTGCGACAGCCGTCCCGTCACCGACCCTGACACGCCCCGGCGTGGGAGCAGCCCCATCGCAGCTGAACGTCTCCGGAATCAGACAAACCTCCCGATGTTATCCAGCGTGCGGACCCACTCAGTTGACTGTTTATGTCGAGACGTCACAGAACCTCTGCCCACGGCCGTCCCCCCAGATGTCTGATCTGAGACCAAAGTCACCTCCTTCGGAGAGGGTCTCCCGGACAGATGTGTGTTGCGGCACGTTCGTGATGGACACGCGATATGCCTCTTGGTCTAGATTTTAATAGTTTCGGAGGCTCACAACAGGATGTAGATTATTTTTACCACATGTTCTCGCTCATTCTGGAGTCCCGGTAACTACCTTCCATAGGACATCAATCGAAGGTCAAATGAAATCGCAAAAGATTTCTGGTGGCAGTGATAGTAGTTTCGTACCAGATTGTGGTTTATCACTAATCGTGGCGCATTGTGTAAAAATGAAGCGTGATGCACCGTTAAAAATTGCAGCAGGCTAACCAATGGGATGTCTTGATGACCAAGATCACAAGTCCTGATTTCACTGGCGAAACCAAGACTCCTCTAAAGAGGACACGGGGAATCAATGGAGTGTAGTGCGATGGAATGGAATGATGTGACATACTGTGCAATGGAAAGGAGTGGAATGGGAATGGGTGCAGTTCAGGACTAACCGTCAAAAAAAACAAGCAGCAAAGCAAAAACCTAATGGCAGTTAGTTTATTTAATATACACCTGTGGTGCAGTATACATGTATCAGGCGTTTGCTTCAGCCATTTCAGCTGCTCCCAGTGGCGGATACAAGGGATGAGGGCCAGAAGGGCTAAAACCTCCTAAACAATTTCTGAATGTCCATGGTAATTGCATAGCAAAAGGCCATTCGGATTAAGAGGCTGGACAGGGTTGAGCCCCTTGTACCCTACCCCTCCAAAATAAAAGTTTGGATCCGCCACTGGCTATTCTAACCAGAAAGAATCAATTTCCAGGCCTACACTCTTGAGCGCGCCCTTGTTTCTAATCGCGCGTGCTGGACAGCGCATCAGGCAATGGCTGCGTTCAGTGGGAGAGAGAGCTTGGACAGGACCTCACGGAATGTGAAGATGGCCCCAAGCACGGCGCATTTGACAGCGTCGTCATTTTTTCCTGGACGCCAAAGCGGATCTGTATGGCCGCCCCACCTCGAGACGAGCAGCTGCGAGGTCTCGGTGGACAGAACAATTCCTGGCCTGAAGAGAGCGTGGAGGGAAGTTGGAGATAGGGAGGCTTACCGCTTACTCACGTTGTGCTTCGATTGCGAAGCGATTCAGATTTCCGATAGCTTTGTAAGTTTAAGTATAAATAAATATAAAGATACCATTTTACAACAGTAATGGACTGATAGCTTGTACTGGAGTGCTAGTCAGCAGATCCAAATTCAAACACACTTCTTCAGGAAGGTAAACACCAGTGTGCGTTGCACGTTCTTGGCACATGTTGGCTTCCAGCCCGGGCAGTTACTTTTAAACAATACGATAGGCCAAACTGCTCATCGAAATCAAACTCGCACTAAGAATAGATAACCCGAGACATTTTTGGTTCACGTCGTTAAAACGGTCCAAGTCGACTTGATAATCCCTTGGCTGCCACGTGTTACGTGGCGATTGACTTTCCAAACAAAGGCAGCTTAGTAGATACTCTCATAGGTGGATTCAGGATTGTCGATGATCGGAGGCCGGGAGCTCATTTCAGGGGGCGCCATTGAACTAACAGGGGGACACCGTGGCCGTTTTAGGGGCACTGATAGTCGGTCAGGGGAAAGATGAGTGCCCTCACTTGCCCTGGATCTTTCTATTATGTAGCGATGAGATATAAGCCTTTGGAGCAGATTTACACAATTGTGTAGGTGTCTACAAAACACAAATTTCAAACATTTACATGAGGTTTAAATTAAAAATCTACTCAGCCTCTTCCTGGTTCGGGAAAAAGTGATGCAAATGATTTGTTGAAACAGCTGACTGAAATACAAATTGCTCGTGGATTACATCTTCGCCAAGACGAACAAAGTAATCACCTATACAGGCCTTATGTACATTGGTAATATTTGGAGATCACATTCCTGCCAATCAAAGATCACAGATTCACCGCAAGCCAGGTAAACTAAGACAAATTTCAACGAATGCTCGAACGGTCTGCAATGGGGTAATGTCGAGCCCCAGCTAAATATAGGGAATGACGAATCCGCCAACTGACGGCAGGGCGGCATGGAGAAGTTCCAGTAATCTTTCGCAACCAAACCTTGCAAGAGAGTGACATGAGGAGATTTGTCCCGGTCTTCCATGGCATAGATATGTGACTCGCTTTTTCCATTCCTTATTTAGTTTTGAATGTGCTGCATTAAATCTCCCAAACGGTAGGTAAACAAAATCCCAAAGACATTCGCCTTTTGCATTGCTTGAAACAGTTGCAGAATGTATGCAAAATCAAACCGCGAATGATCAGTGAGATAAGAACAGAAACAATGTGAGAACACTATGATACTGCTACTGCATGGTACTGCATGGTACTGCTTCACATGACTATTTCACATAATATTGGAAGAGCCCTTTTCACACCATTCACTGAAAATACTACGCCTCAGCATACCTAAAAATAGGTACCACACCTGAGTGCAGCACAACTTCAATTCCAACCTCATCATCCCGAGAGCAGCTCGATATCCGCCGAATCTGACCCCCATCCGCGCCCTCTATCTAACGTCCCCGCCCTCCAGCTCCACTTTTAATCCCTTTATCCCCCTGCGATCATCCCTTCCCGCTGTCAACAGGTCGGCCGCCCAGCCGGCGCCGCGGCGTTCTCTCCAGCCGTACCTCACGGAGAGAACTGGAGCGCATTTGGACGCTTCTCGTGAAGGAAAACTTCGCTAGGTAAACTTGGGGGCATTGTAATTTTGACATTTACATGACAGATTGCGCAACATATTTTTCGCGATATGATTAAAAAGTTGAGTAGAAATAAAAGAGGGGGAAGAGAGCGACATCACACCCGTTTACACCACCCATGAGAGGTCAGCAGCCCCGGCCGTTTCCCGGCACCCCCAGCCTCCAGTTCATGACAGCTATCGGGCGTGCGTGCTGGTCCGGGGTGTGACAGCTGAGGGGGTGGCTGGGACAGGGGGTCCGCTAAGTGACGACGTGGAGATTTGTTGTGCCAACACCCAGTCCTATCTCAAGTCAAATCGGACCGATGTTCAGGCGAACTGGGTCAACTGACCCAGACCCAGTTTACATCACTACTGGACATGGCGAAGCATATGGGCCGGTGATTAGATTCGGCGTTTTGTCGATTTCTGCACGATAGGAAGCCAGATAATTGGAGTAGAAAGGCTACCAGCTGAAAGGCTCAGCAAAAAGACCCTGCCCTCTACACCGCATAACGAAGAAATAAAAACAACGCAAAACCAGGACCGTCCAACGCAGGAGCACTGTCATATCGGCAGTCTGATATCTTCCGGTGAAAGGTGATCAACCGAAACAAAATACATCATTCGGTAAAGGTTCTATTGCTTTGAGATGGAAGATAAATAAGTCGAATGCTGTCATAATTCCAATGTTGCCAATAATTCTAAAAATAGCCGACTTACATTCATTACACATTGAAGACAACGGGCCAGTAAGATAACGATATTTCGAAAGAGATTCTTTGCCAAATTTATGAAAACTTGAAGGACAAGCATAAAATATCTGGGATATTTCAATTAGCGTACAAAGAATCAGTTTCGAAACATCGTTTATCTTCCTGGCCCGTTTTCTTCGATATATTATGAATGTAAGTAAATTATTTTTCGAATGATTGATTCGGTAGAGGCATCAAACAATGCTTACTTCGCCGAGCCACGCATGCACTGGGGAAATTAAAAGGCCATGTTTTAAAGTCTCGTGGATATTACCAGCTGCTTTAAGGCTCTTGCGACATCACACCAGCCCCTCTTCTCTGGGCGCAACGGGCAAGCTGCTTTTAACATTTTTTCTTCTGGGAATTCCACGATTGTCAATGGCCATAATCTCATTAAATAGCAATTGCGACATTTCGTTATCTGTCGACTTGCAAGGACCGTATTTTCAGTCATAGCTAATCCCAAACCAGGAATTTGGCAACCACAACTCGTGCCGGACAAGATTGCGCGGCATTGACCTCAGGCTAACATTCCAGCTTGTGAATACGTAACCGCAAACGTAAATCTAATCACAAATTCGATTGAAACCTATCAGCTGACTAATCGAGATCGAAGCAATCTGCCTCCTCAAAATCATCTACGCGGAAGCCTCTCATCTGCAGACATTTTATAAAAAATCGAACCTCAGAAGTTTGTTAAGGCAAAGCTGAATATCTCTTCTCGATCCAGGGGGGGTCCTGGATGGGTTTACGCTGTCGCGACAATACAAGCCGCATACAAAGCCTATGAGAGGCCCAAAATCCTGGGGACTCCTCATCCCCCAAACCCCCCGGGATCTCCACCCATGTGTAAAGGGTATGCTAGCACGCCAAAATTGGTAGGACTAGGAACTTTGATATGCTATGATATTTTTATTTTTCGACGCGGATTTTCTCTCACTGCCCGGAGGGTTGCGTGTCGAACTTTACAATAGCTCTTGCAACAAAGTTCATGGGTGAAATACCTAACACGAAGGATGTTACATTCGAACTCAGAAAGGCTCCTGACATTTGTTTTAATGGATTAACTTAATTTTTTCACCTACCTCTGAAAGTTTTGGTGCTACTGACTGTTTCCCTTTATGCATATGCGCATGCATTTGCATATAATTCAAGCATATTTCATGGAAGACAAGCTTGTCCAGCAACATAAAACTTGGAAAACTAGGAGTTCTACAGGGTGTTTCATAATGAATGATATTTTTGAATTGGTCATAATTCGGCTATAAACATGTTGTTGTGGTATGATTTACATATCAATCGAAAGCGAATTTTGGGACATTTACGATTTTTTGTATTTTGATAGCTGTTTTTCATTTTTGCTAGTTCAAAACAGTCTTAAAAATGAGTAGAAAATACTGTCTATTCTGCCTTCATCAAAAATTTTAGTAGAAATCACGCGCGTATCATGTGACAAGTATCACGCCAATGGCACCGCAAACATTATATCGTCACTGTGGTACATCACGGTCCACACGCGCATTGCCTCTGGAAATCAATTATAAAAAACACACCTCTCAAGCTTAGGAAAGCTTGGGTCCAAGCAAGCAATCCCAAATTGGTTCATGTCCCTTGTTCTGTGGTGAACAGTGAGATATTTTGCGCTGTGCACGCCGCATCCAGTCATTCATATGGAAGGTAAGCCAATGAGCCATATGGAGCTTGAGCCGAAAGCTTTAAACTTGTAATGTTACTAAAACTTGTGCGTTGGATGTGCATGCTCACGTGCGATTCTTGTGTGGTAAAGCCTTTTTAGAGTGTTGCCAGTTCCGTGTTCTCAAGTATTTTCGGGCATATATCATGTTTCTTGCATCATTTTCTGAGTACATTTATGACGGGGGAAAATATTTGATTCAAATAGAACATGTTTATAGGAAAATGTCCTACAATCTACCATTAAAATGAGCGTTTTGTGGACGGATTTGAAGGATTTCTAGTACTTTACTGAACATTTAAAAATATCATTCTTTCTGAAACACCCTGTACGAACATTTTCGATGAAGGCAAAATAGACAGTATTTTCAACTCATTTTTAGGACTATTTTTGAAGTAGAAAAATATCAAAACAGCTATCAAAATATGAATAATCGTAAATGTCCCAAAATTCACTTTCGATTGATATGTAAATCATACCACAACAATCTATTTACAACTGCATTACGATCAATTAAAAAATATCATTCTTTTTGAAACACCCTGTAGATTTAATCGGTGACTTTTATCTTCATGTGCCTACCCGATTGATCCGCACCTCAAGTCTGTTCGCGCTCCACAGGCTCTGACCGCGCCGTTGAAACATAATTTTTACTGACGATTTCAATGCTTTCCCTAGCCAGGTGATACAATATGTGGTAAGGGTAAAAGAATGACTGGGATTTAAGGGGCCACTCTTCTAGCGTTTTTCAGCTTTTTCGCGTTTTCCGCGTTTTTAGCTATTACATCTGGGTATGGGTGACAAATCAGTGAATACTTTTGCGTACTTTTCACTCTCACTTCTTATGCATTATGCATATTCTTCTCGTGTTTTTTCTGTTTGTGCCTCTTAGAAAGTTTTTAGCCAGTGCACATATCTTATGTTAAAATTGTTATTGTTTTAGGTAATAACTTCATCTGACAGTGGATAACCACGCTGGGGATATATTTGAATAAATAAAATAAATAAACAAATGGAATCTTGGACTGATGTTCGGTAATGATCAAATGATAAAAGCTCCCTAAAAGTTCTAACATAATGCGACCTCCGATCACACATCTCCCAATCCGTCCCCCTCCCCGGCTCGGCGTTCTCCTGGGTTGCACGTGCTCTGGCCAGACGGCGTCCCCCAGCGTTACGCCGCTCTAGGACGGAGCTTCAGAGCTGCGGGGTCATCAGCGACACTGATCCCTGCACTGTCATTCCTGGTGGGCAGCCTCAGCAAGCGCCATTCAGAACTCAAGTCAGCCGACCACGGCATTATCATACGGAGGATGTGAAAAGGAGGACCTGCGAAGTGACATACATAGGCGTGAAGTAACTGTAGTGGATTTTGTGTCATTTTCTTTCTGTCGCCTTCAAAGAAAAAAGTCTGCTGAAAATTTTGCAATGACCTTGGAACTTTGATGATCTCTATATCGTGACCCATTCGTCCTTGGGACCTGGAAACCGTTAACATTTGTGATGTTCTATGCCATCACTGTATTCCTCTGTATAATCACGTAGGACGGGTATCTTGCTGCCCTTTTCTAACATGTTGAAACAGTGCAACAAAATATGCACATTATTGTCGCCAAGTTGGGCTTCTCATCTCTGAATATAAGATCATGAAAAATGGATAGAATAAGACAAATTACCCGTCTCTCTCCAAGGCGATAGCGTCTATCACATTGCAATCCCAAGCATGGAGATTCTGACATCTATTAATTATGGTGCTAGCAATGTGCAACTTAAATCATTCCGTCGGGCAAGGGCAGGAGAGTGCAGGTTGGGGACGCCGGGTATGAGGAATATCTGGTCTGGCCAGGGGGCGCGAGCATTACAGCGAATTATTTCTCAAAGATATATGTGCTAGACAAAGGAACAGGCGGCATAAGTGGACTCAGGGGGCAGGGGGTCCCTTGGCCCCTGATTGGCCCCCAGCGACCACTGAAACGGAAGATTGCGTCGCCTGAAACGTCGCTTTTGCAGGGGTGCAGAGCTAGACCGACAATGGATGGGTAGTTATGGAAATGAGTTTACAGGCTGCATAGGATAGAGAGAGAGGGGGCACAAGTTTTGCAAGTGGGTAAGCGGAAATATTCCTTTCTATTTTTGAGAGATTTGCAAAATAATGATTGCTTAAGGAGGTAGCATGTATCCCACTGCAACCGTGGCTCCAAAGGTTTTACCCATGACGTTCCCAATTTCGTGTGATTTCTGTTGTGAATGAGGTCGTTGCTCACTGGCAACAGCGCTGTTCGATCGTTGGCTCTTTGTTCTGACTCTCAGCAAAAATACAGTCTCAGTCGCAAATTCTGTTTCTGGCAATGTATTAATTTGGGAGCGATACGAACGCAGAGCAGAACAAGCCATCGACATATATAAATTATTTCTCATCTTCCTCGTGGACTTCTTCCACTAGGAATGGTTTTGTACTCTTTGCATGTTATTGGGATTTCTGAACCAGACTATCGTCCATCATCCACTTGTATGCTTATGCCGACTTCTCTGAAATACTGACGTCTCCAAAGGCTGCTAATGAAATTCAACAATCACTCACAGTCGTATCCTGGAAGCAAAATAAACCCGGGCGCATTTATGAAACTTGGCGGGCGCATTTTAGATACCCTGTTCATAATTGCGCCCTTTGCAAGGTTTTTCAAAAACTTAAATCGCTCAAATGTTTGATCAAATTAATACGTTACGGCAGTGCAAAATAAAAGCAGTGATCACAAAATATTTTTCAGGTTAGAAGTAGCACCAAAGCCAACTGCATAATTTTGGGCAGACGATTTTGCTTAAGGGGGCACATAATGACCCATAAGTATTTCTTGAGAAACGCCGGGTGAAATAATTGTAGATTGCCTTAAACATCAAAATACCCACCCATTCCCCGTACGTTTTTCAAATCTCACGAGAAGTGTATTTCAAAAGTATGGAAAGATATATATCTACCCTACTGTCATCAACACTTCATCTTTATTATAAAAAATGTACACCTTTCACCGTACAGTCACCTCCCACGCACGTCTCGTCACCTCTGGAAGAAATGTACGCAAATGTGCGTTACGATTCTCCATCCAGTGTCGCTCCACGCGACCCCGCTTCCAAACAGTCCATAGTGCCTCTCATCACACGGTGACTGCCCCCGAGATGGACACCGGGAGACTTGGACGCGACACGGCCTGAATTGCTCTACCCTGAGGGCGGGGAGCTCCCGTAGTCAGTCAGATTAGAGATGCAGGTCGCGGCCAGATTAGAGATGCCAGTACCGGGGAGGTGCCGTGATCTTGCGTGCGATATTGAACAGGTTTGGATAGAAGGTTTCGCTTTCCGTTTCGTCGGAGTAAAGTCAGCCGATGTTTCTGTTTCATTTCACTGATCTCTGTGAAACATGACCCGTTTTCCATCCAAACACCATAAGCCACCTTAATTCGTTATTAGTGGGGCCACAGGGTACACTGACTGTTGAGACCAGTGGCAAATCCAGGACATCATTTCGGGGGAGGGGCTAGGGGGCTCGAGCATCTTCCGCCATTGCCTCGTAATTGTCTTCGGCTAAACATTTACTTTAAGCGCTCTAATATTTGGGGTAGGGGTCTGAGCCCATAGCCTTCGCTGTATGACCCTGGCAGTTGGTGCATCGTTAACCCCCCTTCCCTTAGCCTTCCTTGTATCCGCCACTGGCTGAGACCATATACGGATGAACAGAGACCATTCATTTGATGCAATATAGGAATATTTAAAAGTTACCAAAGTAATATTTAGCAATGTCTACCGAGTCTACCGAGTTCGATCACATGAGATGTCTGACGATGTTTGAGGTCCCTTTTATTCGCTGAAGTCGGGCTTAATAGGCAGTTGTATTGTTAGGTCTGGATCTAACTCTATACTAGCAGTCATCGACCGTACATATTATTTTGACTTGATTGATTGCACCGCCTTGCTGGCACAAAAAATGTTCGTTGCCGGAATGTTAATGTGTGGTGCTTTATTTGAACTTATGCTTGAAACGTACAGAAACTACTTATTTCTTTCTTCAAACTGGATGTTTTTACAGCTTCTGCTATATATATATGCTTCGTTCATTAAATATAACGTAATATTCGATGTTTGATTTTTCTTGGTAAACTTTGCGCGGTATAGCTTCTTTCCTATTCCGTTATATTAATTCAGTTATATTTAATGAAACATGTATCGGAGAAAATCCGCACCATACTTCCACCATATATATATATATATATATATATATATATATATATATATGTAACGTTTATGGTACATGGCCCGAAGGCATATAGATGAAGACGGAGCTGTCAGTAAGCATGAATATGTGGTTCATTTTCTAATCCTCTTAGGACGTTCCTGCTAATCTGATCAGGCCAGTGGTTTTGGACCGTCTCCACAGCTGCGGTACCCATCCACGATAAAATACTGGTATGGCTACTTTCAACACTCCACTCACAAGCCAAGAACAAAAGAAAAAGTGCTGCTGGATTTCACAAGCCCACCGTCAATGTTCATTCTGACAATGCTGCCAATTCCACCGGAGTGCTAGCCGCCGATAATCCGACCAATTCAGGGCTTAGGCCTAGCACCGCAGCTCCCCGCAGTCCACGCCAGATGAGATTTCCGAGCTCATACATGTTTCCAGCGGCGGATAAAGGCTAGGGGCCTCAAACCCCCCCCGGGAATTTCGGAGTGTCCATAGTAATGACGGTAAGAGGTTATTCGGGGTTACGGTGGGGCACGGTTGGGCCTCAAGCCCCCCCTGGGAATTTTGGAGTGTCCATAGTAATGACGGTAAGAGGCAGTGGCGGATCCAAGAGGGGGCAAAAAGGCACTTGCCCTCCTCCAAACGGAAAAGTTCGGGGCAAACTATGTTTATGCCACCCCAAAGTGCTCGACCTCCCTTTTTTCCCCGACTCCTTTTTAGTTTGTAAGCAAGATTTTGGTGCTTCAGCTCTCAACTTCAAACAGGACCAGTTAAGTTCAGTATAAATATAAGACCTTCGACTGGAAAAAGTATCATGAGCCCATATTTTTCTTCCCATGACGTTTTTCTGTTTTGTTTTTTGCCTCAAATACCTAAAATTCTACCGGCAAGCGATATTGTAGCACAGTTTTCACGGCGTGACTTTTTTTGCTTTTCGATTTTTTACTTTAGTTTGCCCCTCCCAAACCGACCGGCTAGATCCGCCACTGGTAAGAGGTTATTCGGAGTTACGGTGGAGTATGGTTGGGCCTCATAGCCCCCTTCCAAATAATAGCCTGGATCCACCACTGGATATCTCCCTTGTTACTGGCCTGATTTCCATAAAGTCACGTAATAAAAAAGCAAATAGAACACGTGGGTCTGTCGAGAAAACTTATGACGCTAGCTGTCCACAAGTCTATTCATATTCATCGGGGGATGGTGGGAACTAGGGTATTTCCAGGATGTTCTACCCTGACGTATATTAGACCCGGTAGGGAACAGCCCTCCTTCCAGCGTGACGTCATACTCAGCCGAAGGCGTTACAAGTTTTTGCTCTAGAAGGGAAGCGCCCGTGTTCCATACTAAATCAGGGAGAGGCCGATTGGAGACGGCCAGGCGGAGGATCCTCGAAGCTGTCAGAACGTGACTGGCCACATTATGACTTGTGAACAGCTTACTGGAGAAACACATCATCACTGCGGGGATAATGAAAAGTTTTCTAGCATACTTTCTAGAAAAAATACGTAAATGCCAACAAAGAAGCGCCTATGCTTCGTTGCCACGCAAGTGAAGAGTATCACAAAATGAGCCTATGGACAATGGCAAATCTAATTGAACTTTAGTATTAGTGGCCACTAAAGCCATTACGGAACTCAGCGCTACAATATACAATATGAATCGCCGCCCTATCGCTGTCATCTTGTCTCATTAATTCGGATCGCGTTTGAAGCGCTGGCAAGGGAAGATCGATGTAGGCAGATCAGACGACTGGCCATCGCGCACAGGGGCTTGTCCTGATGGGGTCAAAGTTATCTGTTGGCTACAAACACCGATAAATTTTCCTCCGAAAGCTCTGCGTTTTTAGAGGTTTTGGAAATTTCGCCCCCAAACGTCCGAACTGGATCCGCTCCTGGTTGCAAAATTGATCAGGTGGTAAAATCCATTCACCTAACATTTTACTAGGTTCACACTCTTTAAATATACTTTTGTTACAGGAGGAAGCGTTGGCTGAAACTTGGTAACTGTAGCATTAGCAAAATGCAAAATCCATAAAGACAATCCGGAAAACACACGAGGTAACGAATTGCTTTTATCAAGATTGTCATTGGGCATTGGTATTCCGTCACATCGATGGAATTTATCGGGCATGACATTCACTCCTGTTGGCGGAATCTGCACATACTCCGCGAATATACCGGCCGACTACAAAAGCACGAGCGCAGAATATTGCATGTGGACAATTTTTTCATAGATCGTGTCACGGAATTCGTGAATTGTGTGATTGGTCTTGAGACTAATTTTTTGGACTCAAACTCACGTCTAAGCTGACGTCTCAGCAACAGTGGGCAACCACCTCCACTACTAACTAGTTACAGTTGTGTCGAAATTACTGACTTATTTGAGCATTGTTTTATTGAACCCTAGTTCTCAACTCTAGCCCGGGTAGATATTCAACAAAACACAAAACAAGCCCGATAATTGTGAGAACCTGACGAACTTAATATTGATCGGAGCACATTTAATACCAATATACCGACGGTTCAAAACGGCAATGAACCTGCCAAAAGTAGAAAGCATCTCTTAAGCTGTTTGCAAATCATCAAAATGTTGTCTTGTAAAGACCAGATCTACCCTCCAACAGAACGAGCTAGTATTTATCTGCGATGACAGCAATGCGAATTTCTCCATTCGCGTATATATTGTATCACCCGAGCCTTTCGCCGTTGACAGTTGTTTTCTAGTCTCTGGTCATTAGTACGCCGTGCTTTAACCAGGTCAGCCGTGCGCCGCCGAGTTAAGTGCCATGTTAAGTGCCATGAGGGGCACGGGTGTACTCGTGATTCGCCGTATCATTCTGGTTGCACGAGCCACCGGTGCCGCTGTGTTTCGCAATGTTGCCTGGGGCGATGCAGGGTATCGTGTTGGATAGGAGCTTCTGGCCGTGCTGTAATGATCTCTCTAGGACGGGGAGGTAGTGGTTGTTTGTGGGCTCCGTTTCAATGGGAGAGTTATGATGCAAATGGATATCGCTATGAAAGCGATATAATGCAGCTAAGACGAGTAAGGGAATATCCAATGAAAAATCACTATATTGGGGTTTGAGAACGGGCCGGTCATTTTACATCAAACAACACAAAAAATAAGTACCTACCAGCAAGGCCAGGTGGCGTACAATCAAAAGGCGGTTATGATTGACCCGAAAGTATACCTCAGGTATACCTATACCTCTAATATATATATATATATATATATATATATTGCTATTATAAGCCTCTATAGGTGTTTATAATAGCAAGAATGTTATTCAGCCTAAGCAACAGACTGCGATACCACGAACAATTTAGTGCAAAAGGTTCTTCCAATGCTTGATTTGATAAGTTAGCTAATTAAAACTTAATGTAGTCGCATTAAAAACGTTTACAGCCTAGTGAGCGTTCGATTGAGGCTCGTCCGAACATTACTTCACGAGTTTTCTCAAACTCCCGAGTGCTGACTTCGAACTTGCAAACTTTAAAACTGGAGCCTGTTTCCACGTTTCATCATTCTTTTCATATTAGTTGACAAAGCAATTATTGGCGGGCCATCCTGCTCCTCACTTTCCTCAACACGTGACATCGCGCACAGATAGCCCCTTGTGTGAAAACCCGCCGGAGCAAACACTCCCAATCCTACCACCTGAACAGCTCAAGGTTATCTTGGACGGTGCAGAAAGAGCTGAACAACCACAGCAGTTCTGCAGGTTCAGATGTTGTCCCAAGACATCGGAAACGAAGTATCGAAGGCACATGCAACATAGGGATCCAGGATTGCCGATCGGGGGCACCTTCCCGGGGGCGCCATCCGGACCGGGGGCGCCATCCGGACCAGGGGCGCCACTTATGACCGGCAAAAGCTTTAGGTGGGCGCCAAATCCTATCGGTGGGCGCCGACTTCGCATCCTGGGGGTGGGAAGCGACATTTCAGGGGGCGCCATCGACCTTCAGGGGGCGCCAGGGTCGATCGGGGGCCGTGCCCCCGCCCCCTGGATCCGCCTATGCATGCAAGTTCGTAAAGACCTTAGTGCATGGAGCTTAATCCACTTAGTGCACTGAAATAGAATACAAACTCACACATAAGAACTCGCAAAAAATGCATTTTGCTTAAAAATAATACAAAACGAAAATCTTAATAAAAAATTAAAAATAAAAATCGTATCCCAATCATGTGCTGATCCAGGGGGCTAGGGGACATCCCCTGATCGATACTCGCACCTTCTGAAATTGTTAGGGCGCTCCCTTGGAAGGTCGATGACGCCCCCTGAAATGTCGCTCGACCCCAGAATGCGAGTAGGCGCCGCCCCACGACAGGTTCCGGCGCCTACCTGATAGGTTTTCCGTTGAAAAGTGCCCCCCCCCTCCCTCCATCGGATGGTGCCCCGACCATGTATCCCCCTCCGATCGGTAATTCTGCATCCGCCTTGGATCGAGATAAGATAAATGCCTATTTATATAACATTCCAACAAATTCAAAGCGTGATAACGCGTTGTACGCCATATTCTAAAAACAAGGAAAAGAATGCATGAATAATGAGACATTCAATGCAAATTCATGTGGGCTGCAAAGGCATGTCGCCTAAATTTAACACCCATTTTTCAGAGTTGCGAAAATTTCGAGAACTGGCTGAGAATGACTGTCTCAGTATCTATATTCAGAATGAACGTATTGAAAAGCATAACATAAACAGATGCTAGTAGATTCGCACCCGGCGATGAACCCAAGAAGAAAAAAACATTAAAAACTAAGTCCAGAGCTTATTTTGCTCACTTTGCGCACTTGACCCACTTTCTATTTTCTAATTTCTGTGTTTCATCCGCTAGTAGTCCCACCCTGGGCGCATCAGATCCCCAAACGACACCACAGGGCCATAAAGGGAAAATAAGTTTCTTGCTCGTGTTTTCGTTGGGGATCCACCGAGCACATAAACTGCTAAGGCTACGAATCTCTTATACCTTTTCTTTCAAGTAGGGGCTCATTCACAATATTTTTTTAAATGCATTTGTTGTAATTTTGAGCTTTCAGCTGCATTAAATGGAGGAGTCATTTTTCTAGGCTTAGATATGTTGATACAATCCTATAGTTTATTTTGTATATTTTACATCGGGTACAACGGGAATGCATGCCCAATTGCAGGGCATATATCATTATTATATTAGTTATTTACTTTATACAATAAATAACTAATATAATAATGATTTATCATTTGTTATGTATAGGATATGATATGTCATGGTATCATTTAGGTACCCTACCCAAAGCTTAAACAAATAGGCTAAAAATAATAAAAACACACTTTGACGCAAAATGGGGAGTGAGCGTCACAAACAAGTGTGACGTATTTCATGAGCGATAATTAACGCCAGTGTACTCACCAATAAAGCAGGTGTGACGCGGGTCATCCTGCTCCCCAGTTGACGGAGTCGATTCTCCCCCGTCGACTCTCAGTCAGACACTGACTCTGGCGTCTTTCTTCTCTTCCACTGACCCACAAACCCAGTCCCATCTCTGCCCTGGGGCGCTCCCGCTCACAGAAAAAAACACCGCCTCAGTTTGGCCCCAGCCTCTGGGCGTGCAGACCCGGAGTGGACGAGGCGCCAGGCGACCTGCGCGCATTCTGATTGGTCGCTGTCACGGGAGAATGGGCAGCGTCAGCCAATCAGCGGGCTGGAAAGGCGTGCGGGACGATTTCGGCAGAGGAGTGAGTGGTTCGAAGTGGCGTATTAGCAGTGCAGCTGGATATGGTTAAAGAGATGGGGGAGGGGGTGGCTTGAACGTCGAAGCTTGGATCACTTACAGTCGCATAAAAATTACGTTGGATTAGGGGCATAGGCGCAGGAACGGGAAGGGGGGCAGGGCGACTGTCCCTCCGACTTTCGGACTTGGGGACATTGCCCCCAAATTTTGAGCCGATTCTGGACCGTTTCCCTTAACAAATCAAGTGATTGGCCAAATCACATTTGACCCCAACTGCAGTGACAACTTCTACTCCCCCCCCCCACTTGGAAAAAGTTCCTGCACCTATGATTAGGGGGCTCAGTTTTGAAGCCCTCGGTCAAAAAAAGACTAGGTGATCATTCAAGAATTACAGTTGTTTACACTTAAAGTATCCGTGGGATTAGCGTCAGGATCTAAAGCACTAGGATCGAGCTTATTACATGTGATGTTACATTTCGAGCCTTGCCCGTGCTACGGCAGGAGCTCCAGGCAGAAATTTGCACGTGGAACAATCATTTTAACATGTGAAAGGGAAATTTGTGTGTAAAAATCGTGTTAACTCGGGCCAATACTGGTATCGTATCTTCGGTTATACACCAGTTAAAAGTTTTCAACACTCGCAAGCTTCTTGCAACAACCTTCAATTAACATTTTCAAAAGTGCAATACCTTCATAAGCCTCCACCAGTGCTGTACCTCCGTAAGCATAAGCTTCAGTGCACAAATGTGTTTTATTTTATTGATGAGAACGAGCACATTACGCCAGAGAAAAATATTGCAAAACTGCATCGCTCCGGAACGCTTCCCATATTATTATAACACGATATCAACCATCGGGAGCGTCACCGTTCTTGGCACATCCTATTCTAGATCGCTTCCGCAACTCCTCCCCAACATTTTAAGCTTGTGTCGTCTCAGATCAGGTCACCAGGCCAGGCCAAGTGACCTCATTTCCAAAGATGTTTCAAGAGGCACGAGTGAGGGCATGCTTAATCTATTGATCTAGTATTCAAATCACATTCTGGGCTGACCGAGTACCACAAATTGTGATAAGGGTGTATTATATTGATGTATAGGGGTCGGACATAAGTCATACACAACCTCTGAAAAATAAGAAATGGCCAAAAAATGTCTCCATTTTTATGGCTACGACTTAGAATACTGTCATTTTCCCCAAATCTTGGACTACTTGCCAGGGTCATAATGCAACTTTGGTCTTGTGGCCTCTAGAGAGGTTTTCTAAGACTTCTTAAGAAGTTTTTCAGATTTGGGCCCATAACATCGAAGGAAACGGGAATGAGGCTTTCATTTTGATTATGTTGTGTTTTCATTCTCATTGAAAGTCGATTGACTCATATTGACTATGTAGGTTCAGATGGTGGCCTGGGCCCGACCTAAGGCCAGGTCAATTCTACATGTTGACCTCGTATGGTAATGTCATTAATCATTCGATTCGACGTGGGGAGAGAAAGCAGGTGACGCCTAAAAATGTACTAACTCAAACCAGTAGGACGCTAGAGCCAAGAATAAACATAATCTGATCTGTCACATTCTTTGACCTGTCATAACATCGATATTGCACTGAGCTAAAAGGTGACCAATAAAGTTTCTCGACCATTTCTTATGGGCTACGTGCCTACCACCTTCGCATTTTTCGTTATCCCACATAGGAGCCAAGATTGAGACGAGTGCTTCAAACCTCCCCACTCGGACGAAAGTGGATCGGAGGCCCACTGGGGCGAGTGTTAACACCTTTCCACCAGCGGTGGGGTCAGGCCTATAGTCACGTGGGATAAAATCAATAGAACTGCCAACACGCGCTGGTTGAGAACAGAGGATGGATGTATAAAGCAACGAGGTTAGCTCAACACCATTTGTACAACGGTTTTCCGGTTGATATATGAATGACAAGAGCGCAGCGAAAGTGTCGCCGGAATCTGGACGAGACATTCCGCTGGAGTTCCCGGATTTTTTGTTATTTTTTGTGCCCAGTATAGCGTTCATCTCGTGACTTTCACTCACAAGCTGAACCCTCAGTGAATCTTACAGTTAAAATGTATGTATGTCACCTTGAGGTTTAAGGGGTGTCAGTTAGCCAAAGCAAGAAATGAATAGACAAAATCGTCCCTGTTTCTTCGGACTCCTTTCATTCTCTTCTGCCTGCTGTGTAAAAAAAAATATTGAAATTTCCAATGGTTTTCAGCATAAGCTCCAGCTGGTAAGAAACCCTTCGCTGTGCTTACTCACGGTAACAATGTCGACACGACTGACACTGTCTGTTCGCTGGCGCCACCTGTACCTCTAAGAAAGAAAATAGGCGGCACTGCGGTCTGAAATGCTCTGCGATATAATATGGATGCGGGTCTAAGAATTAAAACAAATATAACCAGCGAGGCAATTATCATCAAATAAGAAGGACGTTAACCAATACAGATAACCGAATCGTTTATTTCATAAAGGCTCAGTAGCAAAATGTAGCAGTGCATTTCTCTAGATTATGTAATTATTATCACGCTTCAAGTGACGATAAAATCCAGCGCATATGAAACTCATCCTTTCGATAAAGGAAGAGCCATATTGCTTTTAGAAGTTACTACAACCTTACACTCAATAACTTATACAAGTCATTACTTACTTCAGACACGCTTTACTGAGTCATAGTTGCCAGTTCTGTTTGTGTTACTTCACGCAGAAATACGCCCGAATGTAGCTAACCTAACTCAAGCATAGCAGCACCTATACACCATTATCCAGGGTCCTACAACTGTCCCAGAAAGCCAGAATGAAACACCACAGGAAAAACGATTCCCTGTACATCAGAGCCCAAAATCGTCGAGCTTCCATCCTAGAACGTCTCGGTGACAATGTTTTCGCACCAGTCCATCACAAAGACAGGATGGTATGATTCTCATCCCACACAATGTGATTGACCGATGCGGGTGCTGATGAAGAGATCCCGGTGCTGGCGAAGAGATCGGGCTAATGTCCTCGCATTAGGTCATCAGAGGTCGCAAAGTTCACGACCAGAGCCCCTTGGATGGCTATCATGATCATAAACCAGGCATATTGTGAGTGGTTTATGGTTTTTATTTAGGTGTTAAATGTATGCGTTTTTACCTTGAATAAGTATATACTTTATATAGTATAACATTATAGTAAAGCTAGGTTAAGTTTAGATCTTAAGGCCAATCTTACTTCAGTTTTACATGGAAATTCCCCTTGACTCTCATTCAAGTAGCATGGGATGTTCAAAATCAGAATACAAAAATACTACCCACAATGGTAAAATAATTGCACGTTTTTCCCAGTCCCAGTTTAGGAGAACACAAGTTGAAGTATTCAAGAGACCCCAAATATTAACAATTTCCATACCTTACACCAAGAGACCTGCAAAGTATACTTTTGAAGTAAATCAGGAATGGCAAGTAGGTGGGCATTAAAGGGCATGTGGCACCTTGGTCGAATCCGGGAATTTAGTGTAATTAGGCGTACTTTTAGCCCAAAATAATGGAACCACTCATGATTTCTCTGAAAAATGTACAATAAGCTCAATATTTTGATTTATAAAATACTCCTCTAGGAAAAGAAATAAATATCTGCCTGTGGATGATGTCATGATCTGGCAACCACTACCATACTCAAATAGCTTCAAGGGCTTCGATTGGCTGATGCTCACCATGACTTCAGCATATCTTGTCACACCAACAGCCATGACAACTGTGGCCTGCTGCTACGGGTACATGAGGGGTTCATTGCAGGTAGGTTTTAGCTTTTTTCTACGGAAATCTCGAGTTCCAAGTCAAATGATACATCGAGTACCTGGTTTTCCGACTTGCTTTACAACTTGGCTTTCTCAGTTAAAATCATGTCATGAAGGTGCCACCTTACCTTTAAGGTAAAAGGAACCTGTATCACAATTGACATGCAAATAAATAAGTACCTCTTACCAACCTAACACCCTTGCCAACAAAGATGAACATGACAGTGACATCTAGGTGCATTTTCATGCATTATACATGCCTCACTCACACACACACCAGTGGGGGTGTCTATGTAGAGCAATGAATATGTTAAGGTGTGGTTTTTCTGGACCAAACAAGGATAATTACACTGAATGGGAAATTATCATTTTCACAAGACGCTGCTGCTGTGTAGTGGTGATGCAATGTAACAGCATATCAGTTACACTACAGAGCTCAACCAGCTGCTGCCCTGATCAGGTGACACACCCTCACATTTATTTTACATTCTTTCTTTTTTCCCTTTGTCACCTGTTTTTCTATTTTTTTGCATGCTCCACTGTTTGCACAAATGCACAAATCCCCTCATAAATTATTCACCAATTTTAAGGCATAAACTGTATCAGCAAAGAGCATCTACAGAGAGAATGTACCACTTTCTCATGTATCAACAGTTGCCTGCTCCTGTCAGAGCACCCAACAGCCTCACCTATTATTGACTGCTGTTCTTTGATACATTTGGTTTTGGAATTTTTTATTTTTTTTTTTTTTGTTTTGTTTTGGGTTTTTTACTTTATTAATTATATGTACATGTGTGTGGGTTATTATTGTCCTGATTTCTGAGTAGGCTGATGAAATACAAGTGAATCACTACAGAATGGGTGAGAAAATGGGAAAGTGTAATCATGCCCATAAATCTGGAAATGTTTTAATACAGTCTATTTTCTTGGAGATACAAGCACCCCAGGTCACCTTTTATAACTACAGTATAGTACAGTAATGTAGGCAGAATTTAGAATTGTTGATGACTGAGTTCTGCTATTGTTGATACTTTCACTCACGGTCTAATCTCAATCATGGATTAGTACTTATATGTAATAGTATTGCTACAGCTACTATTGTACTATGAGCCAAATAAGTAAGCCACATTCTGAATGGCTCAAAAGATTACAAGGAGCTTTCCGAGTTCTTGGGAAGCTTACCAGACTTAAAGGCTTTGACAAACACAGTAAGATTAAAGATACAGAAAAATTTGTACTAGTTTTAAAATCTCCCGGGGCCGTCGGCCAAGCGTGAGCCACTCATTTTGGATGTCCATTTGTGACTTTCAAGGGTGCTGGCGGACGAGATAGCTCCTAGATATAATTTTCCAGGACTACAATCAAAAACAAAAAAAAAAACGGCAACGTACACAAGGCAATTGGCCCCGGTCATCGAAAGTGTTGGCACCTGGCGGATTTTTTTAAAACGCCAGTAGAGGGACTGACGTCTTGTACTTGTACTTGGGTGGTCGGCTCCATCCCTTGGATGCAACGTCAACACTTTGACGGCCTTAACGAAACATACACCACAGCATGCCATGCGTCAGGGGAAGATGAAAGTGAGACGGATAACCATTATATCCAATCAGAACTGCTGCGTTCCTCAGTGTGTATCCTTCCGAAGAAAGTGTCCAAGTCTCAGCTTTCACAAGTTTCCTCAGGATAAGGTGCTGTCCAAGCAGTGGAAGTCGAATCTGATAATTGGGAAGAATATGGGCTCAAATGCTGCTGTCTGTTGCAGACATTTTCAGCCATCCGACTTCCATTCACATCCACCTGGTAAGCGGCTGTGAGGCCAGTGTGCAAAGTATGGCATTTTCGACGAGATCTCGTCCGTGCGAGTTCCCTTGGAGACAGGACCGAGTGGTGCGAACTTTATCAACCTGGTGCGAATTTGCGAGGTTAGTGACACTTAAACTAAACAAATAATGGCTGAATGGCCATTAAGACACAGGAGGTGCCTTATAAAAAGTCCTTAACTGACTAATGATTGAGGTAGCATTGCATTGTAGGGGTAGAAATGGGTGCATTTTTCCCCTGGTATGTGGCAGATTGGTGCGAATTTTTGGAGGCTGGTGGTGCGAGAACTTTAGATGGCTGGTGCGACTTGTCTGGCCTGCTGCCATACTTTGCAGACTGGCTGTGAGGCAATCTCCAGTTCCACTTATGCCTCCTTCCACTCCCTTGAGCCTGCTTCTAGCAGGAGTAAGCCTTAATCCTTGGGCCGTCTTCATAGGCGGATCCAGGATTACCGATCAGGGGCGCCTTCCCGGGGGGGCAGCGCACCATTCTTAACCGGGAAACCCTATCGGTGGGAGCCGACTTTCGTATCCTGGGAGGGGGATGGTGGTGGGAAGGGAAATTTCAGGGGGCGTGGCCATTTCAGGGGGCGCCGAGGGTCGATGGTGGTGGGCACATACCCCCTTTGCCCCCTGGATCTGCCTATGGGGCATGTGCCCACTTTGCCGTCCCCCTGGATCCGCCTGTGGCTGCATTCCTTTTTAGCCCAGAAAACTGACATCTTGAAATAATTCGGTAGATATACGCCTTTATTTGTTTCAAGCCGTCTGAAATTCCAGTTTGAATGTACGATGGAAAATGCGTTTTCAAACTCAAGCGTCGCCACCGGCAAAGAAGTGGGGGGGGCAGCAAACTTCAACCTGATGCTGACTACAAGCTTTGCTCCTTGGGACCAAAAACTTTTCGAATTTGCATTCTTCTCTGCCTTCCGCAGTGGCTGGTTATAAGCCGCTGCCACATACCAAACATAAAACACGTATAATTCACCGCTTACCATGCTATTCCCGGGGCCCACTAACATTGTTTACCTTTAGGAGTCCCTCTTTCGCGGCCATCTTGGAGGGCACACTAGCGCCGCTGGTGAGCGTGACCGGGGTCAATACACATCAAATATTTAGGATGTTTAAGTATGACATATCCCTACTGGTAAGTGGTGAATAAAGACATCCACCACCACAAAAAACAACAACCGACGAAGTATGCATGCGCCATGAATGCCGCGTTGAGTCGCACTATATTTCCAAAAAGAAAATACTGCAGAAGAAACTCTTCAGAAATATTTACTAGAGGTCTTTTGACCTCCGCTATTTCGAAGGACCAAGCAGCGGCCTTGCGTGAGGGCAAAATAGAAATATACGCGAAGATGCTGACTCGGATGGGAAATCGTGGGGAGAGGATATTAGAGAAGAATTGAATTTTGGCACCTTGGATGAATCATCACACGAGGGATCTTCGCCGTAAACATGCCAACTTCGGTCTTATCTCGGTCCAATGATCGGCGCTCTATAAAGCCCACCTATATGTCGGTTGGTCAGTGGGTAGTTCTGCATATAACAAGGTCCAACCGACCTCCGCCGTTTTCCACCCGAGATCATTTCCGATGACCAGCCAACATATCGATCACCATGTCGGGCTGAGGTCTCCCCAGGGGTCGAAAAACTACCATTTTGGCATTCTGAATGGTGACACCCCAAGGTGGGCAAGGTGACAAAAATTACCCCACATGTTTCTTCCAGACCAATAACGGAGCAAACCACCAAAATTGGCAATTGCAATTTAAGCTCGCAATGTTTTCAACAACTAGAATGGTCCAGGAGTATCCTTTGGCATCTTACTAACGCAAAATGTGCCACACTTTGCAACCTGGGCTGGTGACACATTTATGGTTCGACGTTTTCAATAGTGACACACTGGACACTTTTTTGGCCCCTGGGTCTCCCTCCGCTCTAACCTCTAGCGTCTGATAGAGTTGAGTTTGAATACATTTTTGGCACTATTTGCTTCCTCTCGATGGCCTGACCTTAAAATAGACCTTAAATGGCCTGACCTCAAAATTTGGCAAAAATTTCAGAATTTATCAAAGGTAAGGTGGACCAAGTACTGCGGCGCTTCGCGCCACCGTCTCCCATGCCCCACCACAGGATATGATGCCACTTTCGCTCCACCGGTGGCCATCACTGGCCCTCTCTAACTCTAAAAAATATGGGGGTTAGCGCAAAACTGCTAATCATTAGAATGCTTGCGTGAATTCAGTAAGATATTACTTTGCATGTTTAAGCATTCAGGTCAATAGTTTGATCTCTAGTGGTCAGCTTAGGCCATGAGTGTCACCACCGGAAAAAAGTGGCGGCGGGGGGGCAACCAGCGTTCAACCTGATGCTGACAAAATTTTTCAACATCAGGACCAAAAGCTGTTCGAATTTGGGCTCCACGTTGCCTTCCGCAGCGGCTGGATATAAGAATGTCCGGCTTTCTCTCATTTTGACTGAGATCAGGAAATTTTTGGCCAAAAAGTGGGGGTGGGGCCAGGCCCCCTGGCCCCCTTTTCCGACGCGTATGGCTTAGGCCACGATAGGCTATTTTCACTCAAGTCAAATATACAATGCTTAACACGCGCATTGACGGGGTCTGAGCCACCTTCGCTTCGACGAGGGGGGGTACCCACCTCCCCTAAGATCTCAAGAACCACGGAAGGTAGCGAAACAAGGTAAACGGTGTTAGGTAGCTCATCCACTTCTCCATCGAAAATATTTGTACCATTTTTTTCACGTCACCTTTTAGGTCACGAGAGGTCAAAACTTACCGTAATAGGGATAACATGTAAATCACGTTTTTCGGCCATTACACCTGAACAAGTACAGATACAGAAAAACGACTTGAACAATATGAATCCTCGCAGCAAGCCGAATCGAATGATATATATATATATATATATATATATATATATATATATATATATAATTTGACCTTTGCTAGGTCAAATCAAGGATTTGAACTGACCTGAGGTCAGGTCAGGGTCAAATTATATAAAATGCATATCATTAGAACTGAAAATCCAAGGCAAGTCTAATGCAGCTAAAATAAACTCTCTATCACTATCCATTACTGAGTTATACAGTAAAAACCATTTTCCTATGTATTTCTAATGGAGAGGTCATGCCTCGTACCTGAACTTAGGTCATCGATATCCAAAATACCAGAACATATTTTAGAGAACTCGGTGGGCCCATTATGTGATATGAGTTTCAATCGGATAAGTTAAGCCTGCTCCGACTTATGCTATCTTAAACTTTTTTGAGGTCAGGTCACTTGACCTGTACTGGTGACCTGACCTGAGATGACTTAACCTTAAAATTTTCACAGAAGTTGTAAAATTATGAGGGAAAAGGTATGCCAAGTACGGCGGCGCTACACGCCGCCGTTTTATTGCTGTCTCCGAAAAACCCGAAGGGGGGGCGGGTACCCGCCCCCCGTCAATGCGCGTGTTAAGAAAACTGGGTATAACTCTTATGCCATTATAGCTATTGAAATTTGGTAAGGTACATTTTATAGAAAAATGTCAGACCTTTTCCCGTGATCTTAAACATAATGACCTGCCGCTAGTGGTTTGACCTCCAGAGGTCACCTCGTGACCTAATATGACCTGATGTCACGAAAGTTCAAAAAGTTGCCTCGTCGTATATCAAATGAAAGCCAGTAACGAGACATACACCACGAGTTTTGTTTGTTTCAGCGCTCTAGCTAAAATAGGTCAAAAGTTATTGTCAAAATACTGTTTTTGACCCCTGGTGACCTTGAATAGCCTCGGAGAGGTCAAAAGTAAATATGGTCCCTGGGATCCGTGAAAGGGTGTCCAGGAACGCTTTTCTGAGCAAGCTGAGCATTTCTAATCGTTTTTGTGACTTTTAGATCATACGACAGCTTTCCCCATGCCTTTTCAATGGGAGAGGTCACCTCGTGAACTGACCTCAGGTCACGAAATAAAAAAATCCCAGATATTCATCTTGTAGACCCTGAAGGCGCCATAAAGTGTAGGAAGCTTTAAATTGATCGACTAAGAAATGTAGCTCTTATAGAGCTCAAAATTTGAAGTGAGGTGACCTTGGTTGACCTCGCCTGGTGACCCTGACCTTGTGTGACCTGGGGTAAAACGTTTCAGAGATGGTGGGAAAATGATAGGGTGAAAGATAGGGCCCTCATTCGCGGTGCTGCGTCACGTCGTTTTTCTGCTATACCAAAAAACCTTAGGGGGCCATCGATGGCCCGCGGTGGGGCGAAGGTTAACCCTGACCCCGGTGGGGGTGTTTGAACACCCCCATCGGATTTTTCCGGCGGCACGAAAAAACGGTGACGCGAAGCGCCGCCGTACCTGTCACACCTTACCCTTGATCAATTCCGCAACTTCCCCCAAAATTTTAAGTCTTGGTCATCTCAGGTCAGTGCAGGTCAAGTGACCTCACCTCAAAAATGTTTATGGTGGCATAAGTAAGAAATGGTTGAATGCATTGGATTTAAACTTATAGCACATAATTGCCCCACCGAGTTCTACAAATTATGTTCCGGGATTTTTCATATTGATGACCTAAGGCCAAGTACGGACTATGACCTCTCCATTGGAAATACATGGGAAAAACAGAAATTGGGCTATATTTGTATAGATAAAGCTGATAATACCTTCGTTTTCTCCAAATCGAAGTATCCTGGGCCCCTTTCCAGGTTCATTTTGCAATTTGTTATACCTGTGATCTCTGAGAAGTCATTTGGGGCTACTTAAGCAGTTTTCAGACTTAGGTCAATAACTTTGCATGAAATTATGATAAAGCTTTTATTTGAAATCATTGCGTTTGGATTGCTATTGCGATTCAATTGATATGCATATTGACTATGCTAAGTTAAAAGTGACCTTGACCTGACCTGAGGTCAGGTAATTTTTGTGTCTTGACCTAGTTAGGTCATATTATACATCATTAGATTCGCCGTGACAAGAGGAAGCGAATTGTGCCTAAAAATGATTCTAGCTAAACTCTCTCAGACGCCAGAGCCCAAAAACTCTATTGAAAATGCTACTTTCTTTGACCTGTCACGTCCTCAATATTTTCCTGAGCCAAAAAGTGAGCGATATAAGTTCCTCATGAATTTACATGAGCTATACGTCAGCCTTCGCGTTTTTCGCTATCCCGCAAAGGGGCCGAGTTTGAGGGGGTGTTCAAACACCCCCCACCAGTGACTCGGAGGCCCACCGGGGCACGAGTTAAGGAATTTTGGCATAGCCCTTAATTATGAATGCTACTTTTGGACAACTTTGATGTGACCTGCCACCATTTTTTAGGCCAGATTATTGGAGAGTTCTAAACCATAGAGCTGTTCTGTAACGAAAGAGCAACAAAAGTCTGGACGGTGTATCGGGGTGGATAAAATCGGTTTGATCAAAACCACCTTCAAAACGATGTCGAAGGATGAATGGAGCATAAAACACGATTTCCCTTGCATTGATAAACATTCACAGAGGGTCACCACCGTGTTCACAGGGGGCTATCACAGGGAGATGGCACTTGGGCATTCTCAAAAAGAGGAAGTTCGGATAGCGCTCCATTCTTGGCCGAAAAGATCATTGAAAATGTTAATAGGAGGAAAATGTTCCGGTTGACTTATTTCATTCAATTGCATCCGTTTTTAATGTTGAATTATGGCATAAGTAATGCGCTTCTGGGCCAGATGGACATAAATATTTAACGCTGAGTTCAGTTCCTCGCCCAAAAACGTGTTGCGACATCTTGGTTATCAAGCATACGCGAATTCAGGGGGCAAAGCGGGGTACGTGCCACTCCCCCGATCGGCCCCAGGTGCCTCCTTAAATGGCTACAGCGCCCCCTGAAATGTCGATTGGGCGTCCACCTCAAATGTCGCTTCCTCCCCCCAGGATGCGAAAATCGGCGCCAACCGATAGGATTTTGCGCCCACCTGGTAGCTTACTCAAAACGGAAAATATTCATGTACGGACTACAAATTCACACTGCGACACTTCGAGTCCCAACATTTTTGCTGCCCCCTGGTGGCCTTGACAGGTAGTGTTCACACAGAATGAAAAGTGGAATGTGACCCTCACTTTGAACGTTGAAAAAGTGAAGTGTACTAGAATTGAAATTGTAGAAGGTCAGTGCATTTAATTTACAATTCTTACAAAGCCTACGAGGGATAAAATTCGTAGTTTTTAAACTTTCCTAGGTAATCAATTATGACGTATGACCAGGTATATAGTGGACTAAAAACAGGAAAAGGGATAGGATTCATATTGTTGGTTCATGTGTGCTAAGCACCCTGGGTTCTCCTCAGTGGCGGATTCAGTACATCATTTCGCGGGGGGGGATGGATTGGTTGCTTGAGCCTTCCCAACCACTGTCTTGTAACAGCCTCCGGCTATGCAGTTACTGTATGCATTCTGATATTTCAGGTGCCCCTAACCCCCTTGTATCCACCACTCGGCCTTGGGTTCGTCCGAATCATTTTCCTTTTCATCTCCATTAGCCTCTGAAATTAAACTCTAAAATAACGGAGAGACTCTAAATCTGGCATTGCGTCCGTATGCCGCACTGCGCGGAAACAACTAACACGAATGTGGCGCGAGTAAAAAACGGTTATCATATTTGCTTTCTCAATTTGATTCTATTTCTTGCAACGCTGTTCAAAACACCTAATGAAACTGATTTAGCATCAAGGGGGTACATTTCATGCGGAAGTTGTTCCCTGTTATTCTATTTTCGTGCTTCTTCATTGGTCCCTGCTTTGTGCTGCCACCTCGTGGCAAATATTGAAGCTTCTAAGGCGAGGTCAGCCTTGACGAGCCGTGAATTATCTCGCACTCGGGTTCGGTTATTTAGGTAACACTGTCAAGTGTCCGGGTTTTGTTGATCGTCATCTGACTGTGATTAGACTTGAAAGTGCATGTCATTTTAAATTCCTGTAGCACTTCACTTATTGATACTTCGACATTGATTTCGGCAGACTGCCGCTCGGTGTCTTGGCCGGATTTCGACATCGTCGTCGTCGTCAGGTGAGCAGGGGTGGGAACTGGGAGCGATCAGTTGAGTGCGTTTTGTTGTTATTTACTTCATGTATCGTTTGTGGCATTGCATGCTATCGATCATTACTGTCCTTTTCTTCTGTGATGCGACTGTGTTCAGAGTAGGACCGAGTATGTATTCAGAAAATTTCCCATCCATGCAGTGATGCCCGTTTTCTGGCTTCGATCTCGCGCACGTTTCCTGTTACAGACTGCGTGAGTTGTAATGTGTTTCCCATGACATTACCTATGCTGAACTCAGATGCCTCAAGTTGCTAAATGTTAAGTCAGATGCTAAATAAGGTTTCATATTGTCTGATGCTTCGAGTTTGTCATTTTCGTAACGTCATAATTACTTATCTTATACATGTGCCTAGCAGCTCATTGATTTTGTGTTGGCTCGTGTCGCTATTCGCTTCACGAAAGGTGTGACTTCTATGTTGGTAGAAAATTGCAAGTCTTTAATTTTTTTTCTCTAGTTTGCCTTCTAATATAAAACCCACAGGTATCGTTGCAAAATTGAAAAACGTATAATGGACATTGCATGGTGGGTCGGGACGGTTCAGCGTTGACGAAATGACAGTGTAGCGTTTCTCGGCGGAAGTTGGAGTTTAGCGGTTCGCGACGAAAGTTGGTCCTACCCGTGTAACTGCAGCGGAGCACGATTGCCTCTTACGACGGTAGCTGGCGGAAACGACCCACCATAGGAGGAAAGTAGGCGGATGCACGATAAAAACCAAGAACATTTTGCTGTGATGTCTTTCAGCCTGCATCGGGCAGCAGGCTGCTCTCAGCGATTTTTTTCTCGAATTTCCTGCATGAGATTTGGGTATGGCAAGCCAATCGAGGCCGATTTCATGGAGATGTTTTCGTCGGTTCCCGCTCTGCATCATTGCGGGCATTCCTGGAAAGCCGTTATCGACTGGGCATTCCTGTCTGACGTCGCGCCCATTATCCATGCGCGGCATCAAGTAGTAGATAAACAGGGGAGAACTTTGCATTCTGAAGCTGAGTTGACATTGACCATTGCAGGACTGCATACGTTGGGGTTCAAATAATAGACGGTGACGGTGGGGGGGGGGGGGTAGATAGCGACGGAGGGCGGTCGCGGGAATACAGTGTCAGCGTTCAATCATTAATCAGCCCCCGGGGTTGCAGGTGGCAAGCTTCTTTTTTAGGGGGCGCCGAGTTTTAAGGGGGTGTGCCCTCCTGCCCTTCTGGATCTGCCTATGTGACAGCGAGGGACGTCGCCACGGAATTTTTGTTGTCTGAACAGGCCTCGGACTGTCGATGACGGTGTGGGGAGTTGGGA
This sequence comes from Lepas anatifera, assembly GCA_034440635.1. Taxonomy (NCBI): domain Eukaryota; kingdom Metazoa; phylum Arthropoda; class Thecostraca; family Lepadidae; genus Lepas; species Lepas anatifera. The sequence continues at coordinate 1,296,897 of JAOTON010000214.1, read as the reverse complement.
GACAAGTTCTGAGAATTTTGCCTGCATATTAAACACGAACGGCGGTGCACGTCACCAAAACATTTGTGTAAATTTACCCAAGTAACAGCGAGGAAATGCACGAAAGTTCAGTCGAAGTCCAAAGCTTAACCCTCGCCCCACCGGGAGCCATCGATGGCCCCCTAAGGTTTTTCCGGGATAGCAGAAAAACGACGAGGCGCAACACCGCGGTTGAAGGCTCTACCTCTCACTGCATCATTTTCCCATCATCCCTGAAATTTTTTACCCCGGGTCACCCAAGGTCAGGTCACCAGACGAGGTCAACCAAGGTCACCTCACTTCACCTTTAGAGCTCTGTAAGAGCTACATTTCAAAGTCGATCGATTTGAAACTTCCTACACTTCATAACCCCTCCAGGGTCTACAAGGTGTGTATCCGGGATTTTTCGATTTCGTGCCCTGAGGTCAGGTCACGATGCGACCTCTCCCATTGGAAAAGCATGGGGAAAAGTTGTTTCATGATATAAAAGCCACAAAAATGATTGCAAATACTCAGACTGCTCAGAACAACGTTTTTGGACACCCTTTCACGGATCCCAGGGGTCATATTTGCCCTTTGACTTTTCCAAGGTCATCCAAGGTCACCAGAGGTCAAAAACAGTATTTTGACAATAACTTTTGACCTAATTGAGCTAGAGCGGTGAAACAAACACCATCGTGTTTGTCTTGTCACTGGCTTTCATTTCATATACAACAAGGTCACTTTTTGACCTTTCGTGACCTCAGGTCATATTAGGTCACGAGGTGACCTCTGGAGGTCAAACCACTGGCGGGAGGTCTTTACGTTCCACATAGCGGAAAAAGTACTGGCAATTTGCTATCAAATGTACTTTACCAGGTTTCAATAGCTCTAATGACATAAGAGTTATGCCCAGTTTGCTTAATCATTGCATATTTGAGTGAAAATAGCCGATCTTGACCTAATTTGACCTGTGGAGGTCAAACCATTGACCTGAGCACTAAAACATGCGAAGTAATTTCTTACTGAATTCACGCGAGCTTTCTATTGCACTTCGCAGATTTGCGCTAACGCCCATATTTTCGGAGTTAGAGGGGCCATCGATGGCCCCCGGTGGGGCGAAGGTGGCGCCGGACCCCCGGTGGGGCGCGGGTTAAGGGGGGCGTATCTCTGATTAGCGGGAAGGGGACGCGTCCCTCGTCTCTCCCTCTCACTTTCGACGCCCATGGGGACAGCTAACCTGCAGTGTGCTTCTGGAATCCTGAAGACATTTCAATCATGAAAACGTTGAAGCGAAGAATTCAATAGCCTGCTTTACGGAAAGATATTTACATTCAGGAAATATTTCTTGAAGATTACCTACTTGTGAATATTTTGGAGTAACATTTTAAGCGTTCTCCAATCCTATTGAGCCGCGCCCTAAAACGGCTGGTGCAATTCCTGATAATTTATCCTCATGAAACTAAGTTTTCGGTGGTCATTTAAATGGGGTCGATAACTCGGAAGCTTTCTGAACCTAGAAAACTGCCTTCGCTGTGTCTTGTCGGTAACGAGACCCAGATCTTATAACGGTCTGAAGGAAAGGCGTGGATTTCATGTGCGCTCTCAAGCTTGGGCTCTTTTTGCGAATAGCTGTTCTTCAGAGAATGTGTTAAAGTGAATGGAAGAAACATATAGGTAATTCGGCATTTAAGGGGATTTGGCACCTTAATATTGGGTTTTGAAGTGAGATATCCATGGGAAAGAGCATGTCAAGAAACCACTGAGTAGAAACTTCATTTGCCCCAAAACTCACCGATCGCGGAAAGGTCAAAGTTCACCCTCTACCGACCCCATCCTCCCCGGTCTGGTCACGTGACATGAGGCGATCTAAGGAAAGTGACGTCATGCTCAAGTTCCGCTGCGCGTGCGGCTGGGCAATATTTTCTTGCTTTATCTTTAAAATCCACCTGCTTTACATCACATTGGCACTGTTGTTTATAATTGCGTGTAATTTGTTTAAAGGGAGATACGCGAAAAAAATTATTGGCTAGATAAAAAGGTCACAAAAAGTTGTTTCAGAAGTCGTATTCTCATTTTTGCGCATTCTACCTGCAAATGCCTTAAAATTGCTCTCAAAGTCAACATTTCTAGACGACTTGACCGGTACACCTCTCGTATCGGTTTATATGACGTACACACGGCTAAGGCTATCAATTTCTCTAAGAATTTGGTCATATCTATCCTAAACAGTGATGTAGAACTTGGGACTACTACAGAAAAAAATACTTTAGAAAAACAACATTCCAAAACTCTTTTGAAACAGAAATATAGGGCTTAAAAGAAATCACAATTAACCAATCAGAAGCCTAGGAATTCTCATACCGGGGTCTCGTGACCTATCTGACGAAAAAGTTTTGTCATCCTGGGGTTGAAGCAGAAAATGACTCAAGACCCGAGGTATGAAACGGCTGAAGACTTGAGTAATTATGTTTTTTTCCGTTTTTAGGGCAAACTAATTAATGTTTTAGTTTTTAAAAGCTTTTTAAAACTAATTCAAATACAAATACAGGAGAACAGACATCTCTATTACAAAAAACATTGCTTTTCAACTTTAAATAGTTTTCGAAAAGTAAGTGATGGGCGAAGGTTTCAGCATTGTATCGGAACTGTTAACCTATTTCGATAATAAGTGAGTGGCCTCCCAAAATTTTACCGAAGATACAAAAATAATTGATAGTTTCGTAGTCAGGACTTTTCAAATAGCAAGAAACCACAATAATAATTTTTTCGCGTATCTCCCTTTAACGGTCTAGTTCGAAACGTGAAATGTTTTTATATAGCGATAAAAAGGAAGAAATAAGTCATGTTCAACTTACTTCCGAATTTTAACGTCTTTAAGCTAAAAATGCTTCATTTGTGTCTGTTCTCTTTTTTGGCGCAAATAAAACAATTTCAATCTATTACGAAGTGTTTCCAGCTCATTCGCCGACCGGACGCTACGCTAATTTGCTAATATGGAAACTTTATTTGGAAAAGAAGCGACATGAATTGCTTGGCTTGTTAGCCATTTCTCTGCCAAAATGAGGCCAAATCCATTATTTTCGACATTGATTGCCCTTAAAACCCCTTGAGCCTGGAATTGCACCAAGGTGCCACACTTCCTTTAATTACGATCGGGTTAGCGTAGTTCTCGGTATGGACTACATTTCTCATCGTATCGTATTTTAATATCAGATTATATAATATCTTATGTCAGACTATATCACATCGCATCGGTACATTTCATATGAGATTATATAAGAATGTTTAATATCGTATCATATTATATCATATCAAATGATATAAATCGTGTCATATCGTGTCCTATCAGAACATTTCAAGTAGTTTCATATCAAATATCGCATCATATCATATCATCTTATCACACAATCATATCGGAAGGGTTGAGAACTCCTGCCGTTATCATCTCAGTTGTAGCCCTGTGCGTTGACTATAGAATGACTCGAAAAGTAAACGGTGCCTCTTCTCCCAAATCACGTGGTTTTGCCGCATGTGGTTCTGACCAAACTATCGCATGCACTTCTTTGAGCTCTGATGATCGGGTCTGGTTGAGAATGCACTGGAAGAAATGTATTCTCAGAACCGGTCTCATCATCATCATAATTCGGGGCTTAGGGCGCGCCGACAACGAAAGTGATATGGCGCCCATCATTTTCAGAACCGGGCGGTCGGCTGCTTAACCTGCGCCCCGGTGGGCCTCCGAGCCACCTTCGCCCTGGTGGGGTGTGTTTGAAACCCCCTCGAACTCGGCCCATATGCGGGATAGCGAAAAACGCAAAGTCTTGTGGATAGTTCATACAAATTCATGAAGAATCTATGTCAGTAACTTTTTGGCTCAGGTCAATATTGAGGTTATGACAGGTCAAAGAAAGTGGGATTTTGAGTAGAGTTTTTGGGCTCTAACGTCTGACAGAGTTGAGTTAGAATCATTTTTAGGCACAATTCGCTTCCTCTCGTCACGGTGAATCTAATGATGTATAATATGACCTAACTAGGTCAAGACACAAAAATTACCTGACCTCAGGTCAGGTCAAGGTCACTTTTAACCTAGCATAGTCAATATGCATATCAATTGAATCGCAATAACATTCTGAACGCAGTGATATCAAAATAAAAGCTGTATCTTCATTTCATGCAAAGTTATTGACCTAAGTTTGAAAACTGTTTAAATAGCCCCCGATGACCTCTCAGAAGTCACAGGTCAAAAATGCAGCATGAACCTAGAAAAGGGCCCAGGATACTGCGATTTAGAGAACATGAAGGTATTTTCAGCTGTATCCACACAAATACAGCCAAATTTCTGTTCTTCTCATGTATTTCCAACGGAGAGGTCATGGTCCGTACTTGACCTTAGGTCTTCGATATGAAAAATCCCAGAATGTATGTCTTAGCACTCGGTGAGCCTATTATGTGGTATAAATTTCAATCCGATAGCTTCATCTATTTCGTACTTATGCCGCCTTAAACATTTTTAGTTGAGGTCACTTAACCTGCACTGGTGACCCGACCTGAGATGACCCAACCTTAAAATTTTGGGGAAAGTTGCGGAATCGATCAAGGATAAGGTGTGCTAAGTACGGCGGAGCTTCACGCCGTCGTTTTTTTGTGCCGCCGGAAAAACCCGAGGGGTGTGTTCAAACACCCCCCACCGGGACGAGGTTTGAAGGAGTGGACCACTTTGCTAAAACTATAAAGGGGAACATTTATGGACAAAAATAAGAAAATCTACCTTTGTTTTCCACCTTCAATCGCTCAAAAGGAAATATCGCTTCTTTTGTTACTACCCTGGGTCGACCTAAGCATCGCGTGTAATTACGAGGTAAAGCCGAACTGTCTGCTTGCGACATTCAACGTTGGAAAAACAATATCATTTGTTTACATTTATCACGCGACAGTATCTGTCAATTAAAACGGTTCCCGGCAAGGTTTGAATCAAGGGTTACGGGGTCATAGAGCCGTTTATTAGTTATTAACTTTAAACATTAAAGTGTGCAAAAATGTGATATAGAGAGCTTTGGGTAAAATGAGCCATAAGTGGTTTCTCGACACGCTGTGCTAAACGGCTATCTCAGTTCCAAACCCACCAAGACAGCGGTTTTCATAAGCAAGAAGTAGCGGTGCAGCGGTTAGCGGACAAAATAATTGAAAACCGTTACCGCTAGGGACAGCATGCAGTTAATGGTGCCGCCACTTAAATAAAAAACTAGGAGGATGGGAAGTTGAGAGAAACAATTTTATCCAGGAGTGAAACAAATAGAGATAAAAGTAGATTTTATGTTGGGTGATTTTATTCGTCTATCCTTCAATAAAATTCCTACTTTTGGGTATGACGTGGAGATGAGCAGCAGTTTCCCTTGAAATTTATGTAAAAAGAACGGTGACAAGAAATGTCAGGTAGCCTTCTGATAGCGCTTTATAATGCAAAAATAGCGGAGTGGCGGAGCAGCGGGTAGCGGTTTCGTGATATTGACGAAGTAGCGCCAGTAGCGGTTGCGGTTTCAATCAGCCAGAGTAGGGAGGTAGCGGCAGCGGTTTCAAATATGTGGTAGCGGTGCCTATATCTATGCTTTTGTGCTCTCACCTGTTTTCAACGATTTTGCCAGCCAGTCATCATGTAAACCAGATGCACGTCAGAAAGGTAATTGGCTGTTGGAGACCATCTTTTGCAGATCAACCAGTTTTGGTCCCCAGCCTCTTCGCTGTGGACCACTTATCTTGTAGGTTTGAATAAAGCGAGATCTGCTACGCGATGTTTGATTTTCCACCCTCATATCTTGGATTTCCTTCAAAATCGGTCTGAGGGGCTATCGACAATCTGTCTGTGGGGCTTCGGAAAAAGTGGGCGGTCAATCACATAATAAACCTGTTTTCTATAAATCTGAGTATTTTCACTTCTGGCCTGGACATTGCATGTAAATTGTTTTAAAAGCTTAGGTATCGCATGATGACATAAGTGCAGATTGAAATGCCTGCCCGTTTGCAGAGTGAGAAAATAGAGTATTCGCGATTAGCTGAGGTACATCGAAGGGATCAGATATAACGTTCTTCAGTTACTTAAAACTACCACGATTTTTAGTTATTGTTGTTCGTAAGAAACACAGTGCGCATTATAGACGGCATGACTACCGACCATTCAACGCGCAGTAGCTATTACAAAAACGAGTTGTTAATTCATCAAGACAGTACCAATGTATATGAATTTTGTATCGTAAGTGGTCCCATAGATGTTTTAAGTCAAACGTTCCTATTAGTGCCATCATATACTTCAGTTTTTGATCACATGACCACCACAATGTTCATTTCACCTCTCACAAATCCACGTACGAAAGCCTTTCACCCATCCTGATAAGTTGAAAAATGTAGATAAGGGAAGGTGGAAAATTCACGCATACGCTTGAAGTTTTTGTACTTACCTTATCGTTTCACCATAGAATAGAGCTATCTTCACAAGTGGAAAAAGGATCCGGATACACTTTAATGTTGGGCTCTTAATCTTTCCAAGCGCGTTGAATTTCCCCAGGCCTGAGAGCACTCGGCAGCTTTTCTTAAGAGACGCCGAAGAAAAGTATGAAGAGGAGTGTGTGGCGTTTCATAGTTCTAGATACCACGCCAACCAAGTATCTTACTTCATCCCCTTCCACACCAGCACTCATAGTCACATTTACTAATACCGCTAAACCGAACATAGCGTCCTGAGCCGCGTGGGAATAAACCCAAAGTGAAATTTACACAAACTTTGGAGGCTGTTACGATTGTCCGTCCCGTTCAGAAATAATATTTGACGTCACAGCCCACCGTCATGGAAACGGTGAGGTACGGCAGTAAAGGTTTCAGATTTAGGGATTCATGCAAATGCCTCCTTCCCACCAGGGTACTGGGAGAGGAGTTATTCTCGTTAACTAAATGAAAACATGGCTGAAGTCCAATTGCTTAAATCAGGGGTTTGGGTGGTGCAGTCATTTAGCGCCCGCGCTCGGCTCGGCCGATGACATTGTGTATGTGCTGGTTGTTATAAGTTTGAGCCTATCCAGATGCAGGATTTGGCACCCTGCCCAAGGTCAAGCATAGCTCGTTCCCTGCCCCCTCCGACGCCATGACGTCAGCAGATGTTGCGCCGTCAAACCCCAAAATTAGCGCTTGCTTAAATAATTATGAACACTGCTTCACGTAACGTTCCGACGTGCTTTATGAAATGTCTAGGTCATACGCGGATCCAGGATTGCCGATCGGGGGGGCACCTTCCCAGGGTGGCGCCATCCGGACCAGGGGGCGCCACTTTTGACCAGTAAAACCATTAGGTGGCGCCAACCTATCGGTGGCGCCGATTTTCGCATCCTGGGGGAAGCACATTCAGGAGGACGCCACGACCGTCCAGGGGGCGCCGAGGGTCGATCGGGGTGGGGCGTGCTCCCCTGGATCTGCCTATGGTCAAGGTAACCAATGCGAGAGTACATTGGTAGTTGTCGTGCTTGAGATATTATGCGCTTGCCAGAAAATCCTCCAGTTTTCATAGGCGGATCCAGGAGGGGGCAAAGGGGGGCACGTGCCCCCCGATCGACCCTCGGCGCCCCCTGAAATGGTCATGGCGCCCCCTGAAAAGTCGATGGCGCCCCCTGAAATGTCGCTTCCCACCCCCCCCAGGATGGGGAAATCGGCGCCCATCGATAGGATTTGGCGCCCACCTAATAGGTTTTACCGGTCAAAAGTGGCGCCCCCTGGTCTGGTTGGCGCCCCCCGAGAAGGTACGGCCCCCCGATCGGCAATCCTGGATCCGCGTATGCCCGTTTTATGTTTCGATCTGAGTACTTTGAGACGTTCGTTCACGTGCGGTTCTCAGAATCGAGTTAAATGCTGAAGAATACATTTTAACGCACTTACTGGTTGAACTCGTTTTCATGCCTAGAGGTTTAATCCCACGGTTTTTATTTTTGATGTGAATACCTTTAAGACATGCTCTTTATGTGGTACTGACAGTTTTCAAACCCGCACTGAGGAAATATTGTTAAAATTCCTAATTTTTTTTTAATAAATGCAATTGTTTTTCAGTGAAAATCGAATATTTCAAAAACGTTAACCATTGTCTTTATTAGCTCATCCCAAACATTGGCATAACAGCTGTTGAAGAAATTGCCGCGTGGGCAAAATGTAAAAATGCTGGAGGTCCTAACTTCTGAACCGTTTCACCTAGTGACCTAAAAAATGTCAGGCGTGTTCCTACATACCAGTAACCACGAGATATGAGGGTGTAAGGCCTGTGCTGAAATGTGGAAAAATGATTGATAATACTTTTTGTAAGGCGTTTTCTGCATAGCACCTTTGCCCGCCTCTAAAGAAGGAAATATGGAATGCCCCATAACGCTAATCACCTATTTCCTGTTCTTCCTTAGATTTATCACTCCCAAACTGCTCGAGTGTCCAGGACACCTGCACCCAGGTGGTGGATTATCATCCTGTTGGATATCACGGGGCAATATGGGGGGTCCTTGAAGCGGGCAAGGCGCCATAAATAGGCTCTTTTTTAGGTTCATAAAACTTGCACATGAAAATATTCTTTCACGTTTAGTTGTCCGGTTCAGTTTCAGTGGAGGGAGAGGGGAGGGGTGGCAAAGCTGCTGAGGAGGCAACTGGAATATTCGTAGCTAGTGAATAAAATTACAACGGTTTTGTTTTCTCCAGGAAACTTTTACTGCTGGGATGGAGTTTGTTTATGTTACAAGTGGCGATAAGTTCGCCGTCGACTTTTCATCTGCCTTTGGTATGTCATCCGCTTTGTTTCCGCTGTGTGTTACGTGGATACTGAGACTGATCAGATTATTCAGCCATTGTTCTTAGTTGCTTCAGATTCAGTGCTTATTGGGCGCCAGATGACCTGAGCTGTCCCTGCGCCCTAAACCCCCAGGGGCGGACGCAGACACCCGTTTTGGGGAGGGGCCAAACCCATGTCTACCTCTCCTTCTGGGAGGAGGGGGAGTGGGAACGAAGATTTTTTGCTCTACAGACCTAGTGTAAACACCTTTTTTAAAATTATCCGGCGTTTGGGGGCCAAAAGATAGGTTGACCCCCTCCAGCGCTTTGGGGGGCATGGCCGGAATGGCCCCCTGCGTCCGCCAATGTAAACCCCCAAATAAAATTATTAGGTTCAGTGTTCAAGCGTGCTCATTAGGGTATCAAACGCCCCATGATTTTCATTTTTGATGGATTAGCTTAGCGGCCCGTCACATTTTGTTGTTTCAGACATGAAAACCTCAAATCCCAAATTTTTGAAAATCTCTAATGGGTTAGGGGTGCCACCTAGCGGTCAAAGTTTCAAATTTTTGCAATTTTAATATTCATTGGATCGCCCGTGGAAATTGTATTATCATAAAATCGGACCCAGCAGTTGTCAAATACTGTTTTCCAAGCTCCAAATTACCTGTGCAGTCACTTTCGCGCATTTTGGACGCCAGCTAGGGTGCCACCGACGGTAGAAGTTTGCAACGTTTGGCGTTTTGGTGAGTTTTTATCGAAAATAATTGTTGAACCATCTGGATTTGAACTTTGTTGTAATTATGAACTATCCTATAGGTCCAAAGTATCTGTTAAAGGCATTTACAACTTTTGGCAATGAGTAACATCTGGTGGCCGAAATTAATTTCTAAGTTTTTAATAAATTAATGACTATGACAAAAATGAGTAAGAAGTTTTGGTTGAGTTCCAACGATAATTTGTGTTGCAAATTCCTCTCAAGTGTCAGATATCACCTTCAAAATTTCCGGACCAATATTTAATCTTCCTTTTTCGTTGTTTTTCAACAAATCATCCATTTTCTTCCATAGTTTTCATAGTTTTTGGGAGTTCTCGCACGACCTCCTCTCATTTCAGTAATCCACCGGAGCACAGTGGGCGGCTGAGTTGGGATATTTCGGGAAAGAACCGAAACGTTCATCGATTTGAGGTATTATTCCTATTACAATACAAGGTCAGTTATACAATGCTGAGACCAAAACATCTTGATTCATCAATCTTTGAAATGCTTGAAGGTTCCAGCTTAAGTACCTTCATGAAAAGCACCGTTGTGGAAGCTAAGCTCATGTACGATGATTAATGCCAAGAGCCGATGTTTCCAAATTGACACCAAATGTCTTAGATTATTGTAATCATGTTACTTTGGGTTATGGCTTATGTTATTATTGTAGTTAACATAACACCGATCTTTCGATAACAAATACGAGATTTGTAAGAGACATTCATAGCAAGCTCACGGCCTGTTTGATTGATTTTGGGCTTATAGACGCACCAACTGCCAGGGTCATACGGCGTCGCCTACTCTTTCCCTTTGGAAGGGTTTCTGGGGAGCTCGCTTGCTCCTCGTTCAAGTAAGTCGCCGGGCCTTGAACCCGGGTCGGCTGCGTGGAAGCCAGCTGCGCTGACCACTCCACTGCCGCGCTCACAACTCATGGCCTCGACAAGACGTCATGTTCAGTTGCGCTAGTTTTGACCACTGATAGTCACACTGACTTTCTATTTCTACTATTCAAACAACCCCCTTTCTTGAGCACACAGATTACTTGTGTTTCGGGTTCCTTGAGCGTAGATCAGGTTGCCTTTTCGTTTTTCCCGACCGCTTGCAGAATGTTCTGCAAGTGTCGCTTAGACTACGCTGTCGTTTGAAAGTCCGAGGCCATCTTTCCTCCCTTTACGGCGGTATCATTGGGAACATGTATGGCCCTGGGCTTTACCCTTGATGCCTGGTAGGTAGATGAGTCAGGCCCGTCACTGACATCCAGCTCTAGGAACCCGGTGTCCAGCTTCAGGAGTCTGAATTTAGACCACGATTCAGGTTCAGCCAGGTCTACCAACTAGTCTCTTTGCTCAATCTCTGCAAACTCTGGGGCCGGGGTGGCCCAGTGGCTTTGTTGCCAGTATTTGGATCGGATAGCATGGATTAACGTGGGTTCAATTCCCACGGCGGAAACCGCCTTCCGTGTCCGATTTGACCCGGTGGAGAAGATCCTTTAACACCCACGCCAATACTCCCTGTAATTGGGCAAGTTTGCCTGTTGGGAATGGCCCTAATAAAAAATAAATAAAATAAAAACATGGTTTCCCGGGCCCACTTCCTTCAGACTGAGAGGTGCCTCGGGTATGATCTTGAGCTTCACCACCAGAAAACGTTTTGCAAGCTGACTTCGCACAGGCTGAGATGTCAAGTTGCTGAAAAGAGCAAGAGAACCATCTCTAAGGCGAAGTACCGCTGATGGCTGAAAGCCAGCAGTGTACCGGTGCCAACAACTTTGTTCACCCAGTCATAACAGGACAAGTGCTGATTAAGATTCAGATCATGCCATGGGGAATCCACCGCGTCCTGGCATATCATGCATTACAAGCCATAGACGGAGGAGATGGAGGTCCCGAACCGCCAAAGCTTTGACATTAGTTCCTGCGTTGGGGCTTTTTCGTCTTGAACTTTGGAATGTGGTGCTCGGACGTGCATATCTTCATCGCATAAAGCAGGCTGCTCATCCATCTAGCTCTACGCATTGCTCCTGAGCGTCGAAAATATACATCTGGATTATTTGAGCCAAGGAAAGTAATTCCTAGTTCTCTGAACTCCTCGTGGTCATCACGGCTTTGCTTCGGACAGACAGTTTGAAGGAGGTTCTCTTTGAGTTCCGTCAGGAACGGGCGACTTTCTGGTGAAGTTGAGTTTATTTGAAAGATAAACTCAAACGTCTTTCATATTTCGCTTATTTTGATAAATAATTTATTTCGAAATATTGTTAATTTTTGGCCCGTTTTTCTTCAGTGTATAATGAACGTAAGTCGGTTTTTGTTAGAATTATTGGTTAGGCAAGCAGAATTTCTCAATATCGAGTCTGTTCAAAACACTGACGTGGACTTTTCCCCGACTTAGTGCCTGTCCGCAGACCAGAGCAGAGCCTCGGTCAGCCGATCTTGGATTTGGATGCAGGCGGCTGATCGATGACCTGTGTTCGACCCTGTTGAGGCAAATACCATGTTCACCACTGCGTCTGAGCACTCCTGCCGTTCAAGAAGCTCAACCGTCAAATTCGATATGGGGGAGCCGTATTTTCCATTCGTTCTCTTACTCTACCACGGTGTAACCAGCAATTAGTTTCCATGTCCGCTCCCCACAACTTGTTTCCGTCTTTCTTCGTTCTTAGCCTTGTGTGTACGAGAAGGCATCAAATTACAGTAAAACGGTAGTTTATCGCCCAAAATATTAGCTGCAAGCAGGACCAGTGTCCTCTATAAATAAAAACGGATGAACAGAAACCAATGTAAATTTTTAACTTCGGCCGCCAGGTAGTGCCATATAAAGAAATCCAAAATGCATGAAATCCGTCTCGCAAGTACCCTGAGGTCGATTCAGCAAAATCTCGTTTCAGCTGGACTAAAATACACAATGATTCTGTCCACACATTTAATGAAACAAATGGTAAAACACTGTCAAGATTGATTTTTCACCGCTAGGAGGCACCCCTAAAAGATGTCTAAAATCCATGAAATTGGGCATGCAATTGCTTTTAGGCCAGCGCGACAGTGTTTGGTCACAAAACAGTCCACTAATAGAATGAGGCGACTTCTGCGGCCAATCCAAAGTATATCCAAAAATTGTCAAAATTGAAAACTTTGGCCGCTAGGTGGCACCCCTAGCCCCTTTCGAAATTTCAAAATATTTCATATTTGGACTCACTAGGTCCAAGGCAAAAATTGGGCCGGGCCGCGTAGCTAATTTCAAAAGTCGGGGCGTTTGATGCACCCTAGTGCTCATGACTGATCTGCGTCCCCTTGGCTAAGCGCTTGCCCGTGTGTTAGTTGTCCTTGTTAGTTTTGGCCTTTGAGCATTGTGCTGATCATAGGGCGGATCCAAGGGCAACATGTCACGTGCCTTCCTCCAATCGCGTATCAAGGTATAGCCACTCAATGTGCCATGTTATGGAATTGCACAATTGTTGCTCATCCACTAGCGGCAGAGGGACAGGATTTGAGAGGAATAATACGGACTTTTCGACTAATGTCATAATTATGAGGGTTTAACACGCTCACTGGAGGGGGTTCGGAAGCCCCCACCAATTTTCCGAGGTCGCCAGACAACTGGTTGTAGTCGAAAAACAATATTTGACCACATTTGAGAGAATTTAATTGCGCGTTGATTTGTGAAAGAATTTTGAAAAATCAGTCGAAAATGTTTTGACTTATATGCTTTCAAAGGCAGATCTGAATTTTGAGATCGCCACGATCGTGCGGTCGGACCAGTTGGCTTGCATTGGAGACCGAGTGGCAGTGACGGCGGTACGTTCGCTTTTAATTGGGGAGGGGGAGGAGAGTGAACCATGGGCTTTTCAACCCATTTCTTTCCAGTCAACGCGATAGGGTTAGTGTTAAAATTTCTGATTTAGGGAGGTACCGTTTACCCGGTGCACCCCCCCAGGTCCACCGCCAGTACGGGGTGGTGACGTCATAGCGCCATATAACTGGGGTGATATGTCGAAGTCACCTCACGTGAAGGTCAAGGTCACGGGTCAAGGTCATATCAGCACTTTCCCCGATCATTGACCCCAGTGCTTCCGGCCAAATGGCGTTGCCCGGTTTGACGTATATTATACTTTGACGTCCTAGTTAAGGTAATTCAATGTAAAGGTCAAAGTCAAAGGTCATGGGTAAAAGTAAATCCTCATTTCCCGTCAAGCAGTTGCTATAGTGCTGCTAGTTGTAGTGTACATTAAAGGTAGTGTACGATATTGTGACCTCATAGGTCAATGACCTTTAATGACCTTGACCCCAAAATGTTTGGATTGGCTCTTTGCATTCTTCCCTCTATGACTGGTCTGCCTTTAGCTTATTCCAGTCTTTTTCCCGCACAATCACGGCATTTGCCAATAGGTCCCCAGCATGGCCAGTATTTGACCTCGTTTGACCTTGAAGATACTACCTCAGGTCAATGAAAATTGGCTATGATGCCCCTATAGCCCCTACCCCCGGATCCCTTATTGAGATCTGGGGGGGCCAGGCCCCCCTCCAGTGCGCGGTAGTGCCGGACCCCTCTCCAGTGCAGGTGCTAATGGCGCACAAACTTGTATCCATACATGTATTTCGTACACTGGTACATATGAAAAACCAAACACATAAAAGGATGAAACATGGTGATGAAACAATCAGGCAGTGATAAAATACGTAAAAACGGGCACCCACAACCGAACGCAGGGGAGGGGATCTCGCCCGGCGCGGAGGCGACCGGTAACAGTGGCAGGCACACGACAGCTAAGTCGAGCGATCAAAACGGTGCCTTCTGAGCAATCGCATGGTTCCCCGGGACAATAAGGTATCGTCAGGAAGAAAAAAAAAAAAAGAATGCCGGCAATAATAAAAAAATAAAAAATAAAATAAAGTGTTTAACCGGACATCAGAATAGATTCCGGAAATTGCACTAGTACCCGAAAAAGGTTCATCTCAGCTGCCAGCAAGCCACAACCTCAGTAAACAATCTTATTCGGTTGTCGCCAGCTCTCACCCTGTTTGGAGGGATCTTAGTGATCAAATCGACCATTTTCAGTGGCCCCGCTGGGACTTGAACCCGGGACCGGTGGCCAGGTGATGGGAACTCTATCCACTAAACCACCTACGTCTTTCCAGTCAACGGCACGGGGCTGGTGTTAAAATTTATCATTTCGGAGAGGGGCAAGGGGGAAAGGTATGGAAGGGCCTGAGGGTGTAAGGCCTGTGCTGAAATGTGGAATGCCCCATCCCAGGTCCTCGCGGGGAGGGGAAAGGGACAGTTCGCCCCTGCCCCCCCCTGTGGCGCCACCCATATTCCCACGCGCTTCCCTCCTCTGTTACGCCGCCAACACACGGCGCCCGCCTTCTCCACTGGACTCCCTCTGTCAAGGCCTGTCCCCGATGGACAATCCTGGACCCGCCTGTGATGCTGATCCAAATGCTTGTTTATTTATGTCCCGACGCTATATTGTTTTGCATTTCATTGAAACGGAAAGAAATGGGTACCCGTTCTGTAGCTACGATTTGCGTTTTGCCCTTGGGTCAAATTTTCATAGTTTGAATGTCAGCTGATGTGCCCATGTAGTCTCTTCTCCCATCCCCATTCTCTCACGCGTATGACTGGACGAAGTCCCGCCCCTATATGACATCATACTTCACGACCGGCGTGTATGTATGACGTCAGACTATCAGCTGATCGATGCCGCCTCTAATGGTACCAAATCAGCTCACAATATCACATCTCATAGTTTGCGCTCAGAGATTTTCCGACGGTGTATGATAGTGGTGGTGAATTTATGAAGAGTTCTGTGGCTGCAAAGACTACACTTGTGAAGATCGCCCAAAAAATCGATAAGATTCATAGATATTCCGTCCACAATTTGCATCACTACGGGCGCCGGCCGCTGCTGGGCGGACTACAAACAGCTGCTGCGGCGGGACCGGCGGGAGAGGGGAGGGGGCACTCGGCTCCGTCGCGCAAGGCCGGTGGCCGGGCGCCGGCACGGGCGGGCGCGTGGTGGCGGCGCGGCGGCGAATCCTGCGCGGTGCGGGTGCGCACGCGGCACAAGGCGCGGCGGACGAGACGATTATTACACGTATACACAAGGCAAGTGTATAAGTGATCACATTAATTATCTGTGTTTGTGTGTGTCGTGGAGGGTGACTTGTGTTTTGGTAGAGTGTGGAAGGTGTGTGAATGGCGTCGGGCTGGTGTCGTTGAGCGAAGTCGGGCGTGCTCCCTGTCTCCCAGGCCGGCGCCGGCGTGCTGTCGGGTGAAACCATCAGGTGAGACCCGCGTGCGCACGCGGAGACGCCTCGTTTCACCCAACGATTGGAGCTAACATCGGTGCAGGTTGGGGTATTTGTACTGAATCGATGATGGTTATGTGGTGGTCACGTGGTGATCGTCACTAAATCGATTGTAGCGTAATGCCATGAAGACGGCGCTCAGATAACAGCGCTGCGAGGTGATCAGCAACGGAACCAAAGTAACTGAAGAGTTAGCAGCACAGGTAGGGTACACGGGTGAAGACATTGTTTTCGGGCTGTGCGAGATATCACTCTCATTAATGTTCGTGATTGGGCACAACAGGGACGCTGTCTCTCGTTCATTGCACTTGTTGAGAGCGGAAGAAGATTCAATTGATTTTGCCCCTACTATTTTTGATCTGTCCGCAGAGTATATTTGAGGCCAACTTTGAAACTGCTTCTCGTTGCGCAAGAACAGCTCTGTCCTTTGCTCAGGACGGCTATCTGGGATGGTTCACTAGTTAGCATAATTCCGCGGAGCGAAAACCAAAAGTGGCTAAGGAAGAAAACAGCGTGCTCGTTTCGAATGTTATGGTGTTTCCTTTTGAATTTCGCAGAGCTCCCCTTTATTTTCTGGTGAGAAGTGAGAGACTGCGTGTCCAACAGTGGTCAGACTTCGCCTGAAGAAATGCTAAGAAAGAGTGATGCGGTGTTAAACAGATAAATACGGGGTTGATAGTCCCGTGACCCGAAACTAGACAATCATGTTAACGGATGGACAAAACGCCGCAGTCAGGGGCGCCACCAGGGCGGGAGGGAAGAAGTTCAGTTTCCCAAAATTGTGGCGAACACCTTACACAGGCTTTTTAAACGACGCTAACATGCGCTTAGCTTTTGATTTATAATTGCAACAGCGAAGTGATCAGTTCTAAATTTATTTTTCATTTTACAATATCTGTAGGCATCTGGTGCACTGTCGCTCCCAACTGCCAGTTGGGCTCAGGTTCTGTGCTGTGATCATGTCCCTGTTGCTAACTCCAGAATTGTCTGAATGTCCATTTTTTTGGAAAGTTCCACTTCTTTGATGGGTAATCTTTGCATTTATCGTACTTTGTGCGTGTGATAATGCTAGGCATGATGTTGCATGGCATATATCAAGGAATTGGGATTGGTGGTCATTCGACTGAAAACGCCACGAATTCCCACCAAAGGGCACTCTTAGAGCATCAAATGTCTGGTGACTACTGGGAATCTGGGCCGTTCAGGGCCGTTCATTGATGGGCATAGCGTGGGGGACAGTGGCGGATCTAGCCGGTCGGTTTGGGAGGGGCAAACCAAAGTAAAAAGTCTAAAAGCAAAAAAAGTCACGCCGTGAAAGCTGTGATACAACATCACTTGCCGGCAGGGTTTTGGGTATTTGAAGCGAAAAGCAAAAAAACGTCTTTGGAAGAACAATATGGGCTCGAGATACTTTTTCCAGTCGAAAGTCCAATATTTACACTGAACTTAACAGGTTCTGTTTGAAGGTGAGAGTTGAAGCACCAAAATATTGCTTATAAACTAAAAAGGAGTCGGGGAAAAAGAGGTCGATCACTTTGGGGGGGCAAAAACATATTTTCCCCCGGGTTTTTTCGTTTGGGGGGGCAAATGCCTTTTTGCCCCCCTGAGATCCGCCACTGGTGGGGGACTGGTGGGCAAAATGTCCACCACTTTTTAGCTTAAAATATGGCCTGTGATGTTATTGATGCTGAGCAGGGGCACTCATTTTTCCTACGTGTATGGCCTCATGTGTCGTTGTGCATAAATTGGTGCGGTGTTTTGAGATACTGAGATGGTGCTATCTAGTCATGACAGTGGCGGATCCAGGGGGGTAAAAGTGAATTTTCCCTCCCCAAGCGGAAAAGCTTGGGTCAAAACTACGTTTTTGCCCCCCCTCCCCAAAGTGGTCGACCTCCTTTATGCCCCGACTCCTTTTTTAGTTGATAAGCAAGATTTTGGCGCTTCATCTCTCAACTTCAAACAGAACCAATTAAGTTCAGTGGAAATATTGGGTCTTGTATAGGAAAAAAGTATCTTGAGCCCATATTTTTCACCCTGTGACATTTTTTTGCTGTTCGCCTCAAATATCCCAAATTCGACCGTGAAGTCATATTATTGTAACACAATTTTTCACTGCGTGAGTTTTTCTTTTTCTTTTCGACCTCGGTTTGCCCCTCCCAAACCGACCGGCTAGATCTGCCACTGAGTCACGAGCGGTGCATTTCTTTCTAAATTTACCCTGGGGACCAAAGCAGGAAAAAGGCATTAGGAGAACCCGAAGAGGCACATTTCAACAGTCGAAATAACATTCCTGTGTTTTATAGAACGCTTATTTCTTGCTTTGCACGACCAACCTAGTTCTGGACCATAACAGGGCTTCAGCAAGGGGCCCAAAGAGCCGCTGGTAGACTGGGAACATGACTTCAGCTTTTCAGGACTAACTGAACACTGAACTCCAGTGGTTGAAAATCCTCAGGACTTGGGGACTATTTCGAGGGGCTAGAGACTAGAAATTGTTCCTAGTTTGATAATGCGTGGGCAATGGCTAGATTACGTTAAAATTAACATTATGTGGTTTTATTTCAACCATTAATAGTTTCATCGTTATTGCTATTATATTGTTATTATTGTTATATAATATAGTATCGTAGTAATTGAGAGGAAATGTTCCACTTTTATAATAGGTTTGGAACTGAGATAGCAGTTTTATAGAGCGTGTCGAGAAGCCACTAATTGCCTATTCAATTTCATCCAAACCTCTCTGTATAAAACTTTCGCAAACACTAAATTCCAAAGTAAAGGGGCTTACTACCTTATTTCAAATCATGAATGAATCCTTTTGCATCTGTATGTATGTATGTATGTAGGTACCTATGTATTTTCGGAATGCTCTATGGAATGTGTGTATCTATTAATCATCAACGAGTTCATATAAGTCCCTTTCACAGATGAAGTCAAGCGATAAAATATCAGCTAAGATTTGGTGCTTAGAAAGTTCATATGCACATAGGTGAAAAGATAAAAGTGAGCGGTCAATTTTTCATTGTAAAGCCCTTATTACATTACGACAAAACGTGTAAAAGAGCCAAGCGGTGGTAGAAAAGTAAAACAGTCTTAAATACTAAAATATGTAAAAAAGGGTATAAATTTAAGAGTATAACGCGACTAAGACATGTCATTTAAGGTGAATAATACCTCGCAGGCTCAGCATGACTAGATAGTAGTGAAAGAGCAGGGGCGGACGCAGTCCCGAGTTTTTTTTTGGGGGGCAAACTCTGTCTGCCTCTCCTACCTCATACTGGGGGCTCACGTGTGATTGTTGACGTGTTGGGACGTGTGATTTGGGTGCTCGACAGACCTTAGGGGGAGGGGGATGGGATGAGATGAGGGCAAAGGTTTCATTGCTCGACAGACCTAGTGTAAACACTTTTTTAATTTCTCAGGGCTTTGGGAGGACAAAATATAAATTCGGGCCCTTCCAGCGCTTTGGGAGGGGGCATGGCCGGAATGCCCCTCCCCCTGCGTCCGCCAATGTGAAACAGTACGAAATAGCATGCGTACGGAACTGATCTGCAGAACAATGCCAAATGTCCCCTTCTCCGTATGCATTGTTAAAATAATTATAAAACCAAGGGATCCGAGCGAACTTACCTGCTTTTACAATATTTACCCTGGCATAAGGCACATGGAACACCACAGGGTTCTGTTCCCCCCACCAAAAAAAACCCCCCCCAACCCCACGTTCGGGAAGGAGCAGCCAATGGAAGTGATTCAAGAAGATAGACGAGTCAACTCTGCTTGTACAAATTTCTTATGAATAAAAGATCGTATTGCAACCTCCTTGACGTCAGTGAAGGTAAACCGAAATGGTGAATTTGGCTGGTGTAGTCAAAAGAAACATTTGGCACTCGGCATCATCCGCAAAGCCCAATCAGGAATTTATGCTGATTGAATGGTCTATTTTCCCCGATTTGAAAGGATGGTTTCAGCAAGCCCAATGATCGATTTGCTCTGCACACCACCGAATCAGTATAAGGATCAAAGGTTTTAGCTTTTCGTCCAAGATAACCCCTAGGTCATGTATGGCATGCACTCTATTGCTACGCCATTTATACTTTAACCCTCGCCCACCGGGGGCCATCGATGCCCCTAAGGTTTTTCCGGGATAGCAGAAAACGACGAGGCGCAGCACCGCGGTTGAGGGCTCTACCTCTCACTGCATCATTTTCCCATCATCCCTGAAATTTTTACCCCGGGTCACCCAAGGTCAGGTCACCAGACGAGGTCAACCAAGGTCACTTCACTTCACATTTAGAGCTCTGTAAGAGCTACATTTCAAAGTCGATCGATTTGAAACTTCCTACACTTCATGACCCCTCCAGGGTCTACAAGGTGTATATCCGGGATTTTTCGATTTCGTGCCCTGAGGTCAGGTCACGAGGCGACCTCTCCCATTGGAAAAGCATGGGGAAAAGCTATTTCATGATATAAAAGCCACAAAATGATTGCAAATACTCAGACTGCTCAGAACAACGTTTTTGGACACCCTTTCACGGATCCTAGGGGTCATATTTGCCCTTTGACTTTTCCAAGGTCATCCAAGGTCACCAGAGGTCAAAAACAGTATTTTGACAATAACTTTTGATCTAATTGAGCTAGAGCGGTGAAACAAACACCATCGTGTTTGTCTTGTCACTGGCTTTCATGTGATATACGGCAAGGTCACTTTTTGACCTTTCGTGACCTCAGGTCATATTAGGTCACGAGGTGACCTCTGGCGGTCAAACCACTGGCGGGAGGTCTTTACGTTCCACATAGCGGAAAAAGTACTGGCAATTTGCTATCAAATGTACTTTACCAGGCCTCAATAGCTCTAATGACATAAGAGTTATGCCCAGTTTGCTTAATCATTGCATATTTGAGTGAAAATAGCCGATCTTGACCTAATTTGACCTCTGGAGGTCAAACCATTGACCTGAGCACTAAAACATGCGAAGTAATTTCTTACTGAATTCACGCAAGCTTTCTATTGCACTTTGCAGATTTGCGCTAACGCCCATATTTTCGGAGTTAGAGGGGGCCATCGATGGCCCCCGTGGGGCGAAGGTGGCGCCGGACCCCCGGTGGGGCGCGGGTTAAGTTTCAATGACTGGCTTGAGGCGCAAGGTAGGTGTCATGGCTTTGCACTTCGACGGATTTAAATATGGCAGCGAATGTCACGTGATGAATGTTAACAAATGGCTTGGCCACGCAACCTGAGATGTTGCAAGGCATCGCAAGCTGATACGTGATTACACACAATGTTTGGGCCAACCCGGGGTTGTAAGTCAAAAGGCGATATCTTTGTATTGAGCGATTTGGGGTTGACACAAAATGTGGTTTCCTGAATTTTAGACTTATATTTTCCGTAAATAGCTCCTTTTAGAATTTCGACAAATTGGTCCATTCCCCTTAAAGGGAATGTGTCACCTTGGTCGAGTCCTGGAATTTAGTGAAATTAGGCGTACTTTTAGCCAAAAATAATGAAACCACTCGTGATTTCTTTGAAAAATGTTCAATAAGCTCAATATTTTTTAATACTACTCTAGGAAAATAAATAAATATCTGCCTGTGGATGATGTCATGATCTAGCAACCACTACCATACTTGAAATGCTTCAAGGGCTTCGATTGGCTGATGCTCATCGTGACGTCAGCATATGTCGTCACACCAGCAGCTCTCAACAATGGCCGCCCGGTGAGGGGTTGATGAGGGGGTTGGTGTCAGGTAGGTTGTAGTTTTTTCTACGGAAATTTAGAATTCCAAGACAAATGATATATGGTTTTCCGACTTGCTTTACAACTTGGCTATCTCAGTTAAAATCACGTTATGAAGGTGCCACATTCCCTTTAACGACATTTGGTCGTATCCTATGCATTGCTCAGTCTGCTGTTCGGCATAAATTTCCAGTTTGTCAGCAAGAAATATCCTGGTTACGGATTGCTGAGGTCACCGCCAAGCCACACATATGCATGCCAAACATACCTACATGCATGCATACATGTCATACCTACATGACATGCATACACACATACATGTTATATACACACATGCGTGTATATACATCATACATTTTATACCTACATGCATACATACACACATGAAAAATACATACATACATGCATGTGTGCATACATACATACCTACATACATACATGCTTACATACATGCTTACATACATACATACATACATACATACTTGCATACATGCTCACATCCATACATACATACATACTATCAAACATGCATGAATACATACATTTGACATGTATATACATTAGGGTGTTTCATTGTTCCAAAACGCAATATTTCGACGCATATCGATGTTCCCCTCAAACCTCATCTGCTTACAAGCTTCTGTGCGAAATTTCCATGTATTTCGATGATATTTAGAGATCGCGCACTTTGCAGCTTTTTTATCAAATGTATTCAAATGTAAACATAAACGTAGGAACGGCCAGAATATTGGGGAGGCCAAGGTGCATTTGGAACTCATTTCTTTCCAGTCAACGCCATAGGGTTAAGGGTTAAGAATCAATAATATTGGGGGACATGGTTCCCCTGCCCCCTGTTCCTACGCCTATGAATGTATGTACACATTTCCACACTGATACTGGCGCTGGTTTTCTTTTGCTTGGTTTTCTTTTTTCACATCTGAAATATTCTTCAAATTAAGTAAAGCATTTATTACTACACAATGAATCGCCTAAGTATAAAACCTGGCCGATTTCGGGAGCATCCCGCCCCCGTTTTCAAGGGAGATGAAGATAACACTATGACATGAACCTAACTAAGCGAAAAACACGAAGACAGGGTACACTTTGAAAGAACAATTTTAGCTATGAACATGACGAATCATTTTAGAATTATTAGCTCTAAACACGTGTCATTTTTCAATTCAATCTCTTATTTGGCTGGCGTTTTAAGAAGTCCAAAAATCCAGGGAGAAAATGAATAGAAGATAACTTTGCCGATATTTCTATTCATTTTTGGTTCCGTGGTTGGTTTGGATGTAAATTGTCTCTTTTATTTCCCGCTGTTTTTGTCTTGAGTCGAAAGATAAAGTCGTTGTGGCGTCCCATTTGATATAATGATCCTTCTTGAATGAATGTTCCGCTGTGGCCCCCGCTGCTGTCTCGTCAATTGACCCTCGGATTAGTTTTTGTCGAGATTTTCGGTGTTCGTCTTGTCGGACTTCCATCATCCTTTTGCTTTCTCGACTGTACATTTTTGGACAGTCATTACATTCCATCTTGTATACTGGGCCTGGTTTTTCCGGTTGTCTATCCTGTCCTACGGTTTGACCAGTAATTGTTTGATCGTTTGATGTGGCTTAAAATATGTTCTTAAGTTGAATTTAGAACATATGCGTCGAATCTGTTGCGATACTCCTTCTGCATATGGGAAGGATCATTATATCAAATGGGACGCCACAATGGCTTCAACTTTCGACTCAAGACAAAAACAGCGGGAAAGGGAGATCGCTCTCATCAAGAGGTTCAGCGGATTCGTCAAGGACGAGAAGCAGAAGCAGTCCCTGCTCCAGGTGGTGGAACTCCATCGGAGGGCTCTACCCAAGCGCAGCAAGAAAGAATGCGCCTCTTTCAAGTGTAATGGTTTTTGGTGATAAAAGTGCGCGACCTCTAAATGTCCTTCTATTTTGCTTTTAAAGGTGTCAATCGATTCAGTTATACGTATAGAGCTGGGGGAAAGTCGATATGACTTCGTTCCAAACAAACAAAATTTTACTATAGTGGGCTGAAACACCCTAATATACATGCCATACATACACACATGCCAAGACTGTATAGCCATACCGCTATCCATACTGAACACGTGCGTTTGGCAGCGGACCTGTAGCGACACAAGGGAGGAAATAACCCAAACCTGTCGGTAACCAAATGTAAAGTTCCGAAACCCGTCACTTTTAAAAGCTCGATGCCTTTTATAGGAATCTTCTGTGTCAGATCTGCATGCAAATAATGCTGCAGGTATAAAAACGGGGCCATAATTTTTATGATTTTGCAATTTGCAATAGCCAAGACGCTGAAGCGCCCTAAAACCCTAACACGCACACTCAATGTGGCTTAGCGAAGTTCAATCAGGCGTAGAAATGCCTCCGTTGAATCGCTGCTCATAATCACTGCAAAGCAACGCGAAAATCTATGTTTTCCGGGGCTCGTACCCCATACCCGTGATTCATGAGCGATAGAGACGATATAAACGATCGATATAACATATAGATTGAACAAATCGGCTCCTTAAATCGCCGCGTGCCTGGTCGAGCATACATAATCCATAACAATGTATCCTCAGTGAACGAACCGACACATTCCATTGATGAATGAAACCACCAAAGAGGGGTCGTTTCATGGTAAACACTTTCTGGTCGTATCATTAAAAGAAAGAGGCCGCGCATATAAGCAGCACCTTTTGGCGGTAGGACCTTGTCATTGCTGTCCGTCGCTGCGCTGGTAGGTTGAGTAGCTGACATGGGGTTGGGTGTAACAGCTAGATATGCAAGTCAATTCGTATCACTTCGCACCGCAGAACCATGGGTTCGGGGTTTTTTTTTTTTTTTTTTTTTTTTATTTTATTATTTATAAAAAAAATATTTTATTAATTTTCAGGGTATTTTTTTTAAAAATTCTTTATTAAAAATTTAAAAACGGAGGGGGAGGGGGGTCAGGGCCTCACCTGGATCTTGGGTCTCCCATCAAAGTTGTGTTTGCTTTGTATTGCATTGGCGGTTTTGACATATCCTTGGCAGTTTGGATGCATCCAGGATCCCTTGGATCGAGAAGCGGTCTTAGCCTTTCACGGAACCATGCTTATTTCCGTGCCCCATTTATTGTAGTCGTACTAGTTGAAATTTTGAAGGCATGAATTGAGTGGAATATCTACGTAGCGTGATTAAGGAGGGGAGACGGATATGATTGCTTGTTTAGTATGCTTTCTTGTTGCTTGTTTTGTTTTGGATGAGCTTGTTTGTCAAATGCTTCGGGGGCGTCTTTGATTTTGTATACTTCGCTCCTGAATCCCTTGCACTTCACGACACAACTGCTAAGGTCATATGGTGACCCTGGATCCAGATGTATATGAGCTATTCAGGGTAATCACCCTGCATGCAAATTTCCAGCTCTGCTGATGCTTTTTCTTTTTATTGACCCGCTTAATTGGCTCGGATTTCGTATAAGTATTTTCTTTCGCACTTCATGGTTCATGCTTCATGCTTCTTTCGCGCTTCATATTCAGAGGTTGTTAGTTGGCAAGTGTCAGGTATTTCCACCCCTGGAGCGAGGTCTGTTTGGCTGTGATATACGCGCCTTGTAAACAGTGATTGGACCGTTCTGAATGCTCCCAAACTTCCCAGTACGCTCGCCAGTGCTTTGATGATGAGATCAATAGTATGCAGATTGGACGATGGATCCCGGGAAGAGGCTGCTTAGTGCATTGGCGGACGCAGGGGGTGTTCCGGTCATGGCCCCCAAAGCGCTCGAGGGGGCCAAACTATCTTTTGGCCCCCCAAAGGCCAGATACATTTTTGAAAATAAGTTTTTACACTAGGTCTGTGGAGCAAAAAAATATTCGCTCCCACCCCCCCTCCCCCCAGAAGAGCGATCATGTACTTGGAGAGGTAGATTATACTACGTCTGTCGAGCACCTAAATTGCACGTTCCAGCCCCCCCCCAGGAGGAGAGGCAGATATGGGTTTGCCATCCACCCCCAAAACTCGGGTCTGCGTCCGCCCCTGGCTTAGTGTGCTCAGTGAGCCGTTTTGCGTTCCCAGATGTTCCCAGAGACGTGCTAAGATGTCTCAGATGTTCCCTGGTCGCTCGCTCAGGCCAGCACGCTTCACTTAACCCTTCCCAAAAGAATGCTTATCATGAAAACATGTGCAAACTCTGGCTGTTGATTATATCCGTGAATGGCCGCTCCGTTCGTTTGCTGTTTATGTACCTGATTGCCGGAAATCTCCTCGAGGCGATAGTTGACCGGTTTTGAACCCCGCGCATGGAATCTGCATTATGACGTCATACACTTTCCACCCAGTCAAAATATTTGGTCAGTGGTACGATTCTTAGTCAGTAGTGGTGTCAGGTATGAAGCCGACCTTTGCCCAGCGCAGCCTCTCGTGTCCAGATACGCTCCTGGAACTATGAGAGAAGGGGTAGTTATCGCTCGGACTTGCTGTGGTATCCAGGGGTGCGGGCAAACTGGGGGCAGAGTGTGACCGGGAGGCAACGGGGCCGTCGTCCTGAAAGCCTCACATGCAGGAGCGCCGCAATGGGATTTAGTGTGAGGGGGACGGGGCAGACTCGGGACTGGGATAACCCGGGGGGGGAGATTAGAGGCTAAGCTTGAACATAATTGAATGTCCTAAAACAGTACCATTGCACTTACCAGGAGAAGAAATGGACCATGCCTGGGGCCACGCTTGCACTGGCGAGGAAACGCAAGAATCTCAGGTCGAATCCAAATTGTTTCCGGGGTTGTTGCTGTGCTCTTCATTCGAAAGTTGGAGGAGCATGCCCGCCCTTCCCTCCCCGATTTCGATACTACTGCTCACATGGGCATTTGCCCCGTCCTTTCCTTACCACCGGCACCTCTCACTCCGAAACAGGACCATCAGTTCTGGAGTGGGAGACGGTTCTCCATTCCCCCCACTGGAAAACGGAAACATCGGTAGGTGACACCGGCAGTTTGCGCTTTGCTTCCCCTGCTCCGGCTGCATGTATATGAGCTCGTGTATGTCCGTTTTGTCCGAAGAACTTGAGTTTCTGACGTCCACATTGATGCTCTGTGCCACTCTCTGCGTTCGTATGTTCTCGTTCGTAATCTGTGGCTGTGATTCGCTCTGTTGTGAAACTGTGGATTTGTTTTTGTGTGCTGGTGAAGGAATTTGCTTGGAAAACAAAGAGTAGATTGTGATTCATCGAAGATAAACACGTAAATGTTGGATAAAATCACATGAACATTTCCAAAGGCGGGTGAAATAACCATCAGCTCCATTATCCGATCTTTTCATTCTTCTTCCGAACAAAATGGTTCCGCTTCGCCCCTGCTCTTCACGGACGATAGCTGCGTTTCCCCTTGTAGATTTAACAAAATACACCGCAGTGAAACTGAAGGGATTAACGCAAACTACACTGGCAAATAGCAAAAGGTGTCTTTTTCTAGCCATCTTGCTACGATAACCCCCTTTTCAGTAGTTTGGGGACGGCATTACTTCAGAACTAACTTATGAAAAATGTCGGTAGTTTTTTATCGTTGGGCTAGTAGCGCTTGTTTGTGTATTGTTTCTGGAGCATTGGCTTCGACCGTAGAAACAGTGGCCGAGAGCGCCACTTATTAGTCTTTTCAATTTCTCTAGCATTTATTTTGTAGCATTTGAATAGGTGTAGTCTCTACCGATGTGTGCCCCAGCTCCCTTAAAACGCCTCTAGAAAGCTCCTCGTGTTAAGCTTTATATTTAAGCTCTATCTGCCACTGATATCTAACTCGGAAAGCCTACTTCGAAATTCAGTGATATGGAACGGTGGCGTTTGAATCACGGCTTGAATCTGTGACTGATCGTAACACAGGGGTGGAAAATTCCAACTGGTGGATAATCTGTATTTTCAAATTGTATACTGCACATCCTGAGTTCAACATCTAGGCATTCAAATACCAAAATGACAGCATTGTAGTGTCAAGGAGATCTGTTCGTAAAACGGAGGGATGGTCGGATCACACTCGTATTTGCCCAAAATATGAATTTTGGATAGAATGTTGCCCTCAAGCACGACGCCCCTGTTGCGGACACCACGAAATTCAAGGTCTGGGCGTTAGCCACTGTGTTGAGCTTCCTGCTCCCTCGGTCTGGGCAGCGGGCATGCATTTCTGCACTAGTTAAATCACAGTGTGAGTCGCTTAGGGGTTTTCCGAAGCTCTCGTCTACCCCGGCTCGTATAAGAACATACGTACGTCAAATAAAACATGGATACAATTT
Organism: Lepas anatifera; assembly: GCA_034440635.1. Classification (NCBI taxonomy): domain Eukaryota; kingdom Metazoa; phylum Arthropoda; class Thecostraca; family Lepadidae; genus Lepas; species Lepas anatifera. The sequence goes on along the minus strand of JAOTON010000214.1, from coordinate 1,269,038 downwards.
GTAATGTCTTGACTCTTGGTGATACTAATTTTTTATGATTGATGATGCACTCCACTGCATGAGCGTATACAAACATTCAGAGGAACCCACAAAAACGACTGTAGTGAATTGCAAACGTACATTAAAGGGAAGTGGTCTGCCTTGGAAAAACAACCGACAAACATCCAAAATCTGAGCGAAAATTTATTGAATAAGAGCACTTCTAGCTAAATGGATTTAATAATAACAAATAATGCGTCAGAACCAGGCACGGAGGCACACACCTAGCGCCAGGTTACGATCACGCTATGGTATAGTAAAGGCAAGCACGATCAGTGACGGATCTAGGATTTCGTTAAGGGTGGGCCCAGGCTCGGAGGGCGCCGAACCTGGGGGGCGCCGAACCTGAGGGGCGCCAATTTCAGTGGCGGATCTAGCTGCTCGGTTTGGGAGGAGCAAACCAAAGTCGAAAAGCAAAAAAAATACGTCACGCAGTAAAAAGCTGCGCTATCAATATCACTTGCCCGTAGAATTTTGGTTATATGAGGCGAAAAGCCAAAAAAACTTCACGGGGTGAAAAATATGGGCTCTAGATACTTCTTCCTATCCAAGGCTGGCTATACTATGACTTGCTATACTATGGAGGTCTGGCTATACTATAACTGAGAATTATTGATATTTACTCCATGATTCTGATGAAGGGCTGTGCCTGAATATATAATCTTTAGTGTTTTTTTTACATTTCCGGATTCGAGGGGACAGGCCAGGGAACATCTTATCAACTTATGTTCTGTTTGAAGTTGAGAGTTGGAACACCAAAATCTAGCTTATAAACTAAGAAGGAGTAGGGAAAAAAGGAGGTCGATCGCTTTGGAGGGCGAAAACGCAGTTTTGCCCCGAGCTTTTTCGTTTGGGGAATGCCTTTTTCCCCTCCCCCTTGGATCCGCCACTGGCCAATTTAACACTCAAAAGGCGGCCAGTGTCAATGAAGAACGAGTTTAAAAAAGGATTTGTAAATGCTTATTTTCATGAAAGCTTCCTCTCAGTGAGGACATGTTCACGTTTACCATCAACCATATTTCGGGTCAGCTAACGACTGGTACCGTGGTAGAAAATGCTGAAAGCACCCACTGACACTAACTGAAGCACGATGAGCAAATAATACAGTTATATTCGGTCATGGTAAAAACTGAGGTGTCGTATCCACCACCTCCACTTATCACAGTTTCCCTGGCTAACGGCTCCATACTGAAATAGCCGATTGACGCTAACCTGAGCCTCATAGGCCGCAGAACCTCTGCGGGCCTGGGCCCCTGAGTTTTCGGTGACTTCCCTGAATTTATATCGAGTCCCCTCAGCTGATCTGGGACCGCTTTAGTTAACCAGGCTCTCACACTGAACTTGAAACCTATATGTCGCCGCTGAAGCCTATTAAGCTTTTGCCTATTAAGTGGGTGCTATTTTTTTTGCCTATTAAGCTAAGGTGCCTATTATGTCGCCGCTGAAGCCCATTAAAAGCTGGAGCTCTGATCTCTGAGCCCCAAGCTGGATTAGTGTCCTTTAAAGGGAGTGTCCCACTTTTATAACGTGTTGTGAACTGAGATAGCACCTTCCCTAACTGAGATAGCACCTTCGAGAAAGCGTGTGCAGGAATCACTTTTGGCATATTTAGTTTTACTCAAAGCTCTCTATATAAAATTTCCGCACGCTTTAAACATCAAAATAAAGGGGCCTATTGGCTTATTTCAAACCCTAAAGGAATACCTTTCATATGGTTGCAACAATCTGATTGGTCCTTAGGCCTGAGCCCCGCCCACTAGCGGGAAATGTCATGCTAACCAGTGAGCCAGCTTGCGATATGCCCGTTTGAAGGTGCGACGAAGATGGCGCAACACATGCGTTTCCTTCGGGTACAACTACATTTAAATGAAGAAAATTTCGGGCAAAAAATAAAATTTGTTTGAGTGTTCTTATATTTTGCTTCAATTACCGCTAACATCATTATAAATCACTACTGTGTGCTATAAGTAGGGTAAGTGCTTCCCTTCGTATTGATGTACGAGTCAACTCTATTGTGATTGTGTTCCCGAACACAATACAGGAAGAAGAGTAGGCGGGTTGGGTAAGGTGCCAAGTATGTGGACGAGGACTGAATGTTCGGGCTTTGGGAATGGGGAATTAAGTGCTGTAATCCCATTAAAAGACAATACCAGTGCCTATGTGTACTTATCACTTGGTCTTCCTGAGAAAGGCCGAGTGAAAACTCCAATCGAGCTTGTCAAAGAACGAAGACAGCAGGTCATTATGGCTTCCAAGGATTTTCAACAATTATAGGTTATGTAAGGTTAGCCAACAGTACTTGAAATACGATTCAAAGCCAGTCGAACTGTATATTGGGTCTAATGCATTTGCATCTCACTTCAAAACTCATAATGAAATATGTCAGGGTCCCCTGGGTTGGTATTGTTTTGGTTTAACTGATATAGATCCCTTCAGGTTGTTTGGGGCCCGTTGTGAGTATCTGGGCACTAGTTCGTAGAGGCACCCAGCTAGTCTGGCCCTATTAGTTTTATGGGCCTTCTGAGCTTCTGCAGGTTCCCCTCAGAGTGTCTGGGCCCTATGAGTTGAAAATTGAACCCCTTGGTTATTTTTGGGTTCCTGAGCTTATTTAGAAACCGTTTAAATAGGTAGGCACCCCACGCTGGTCTTGAGAATCCTGTGTTGGCGCTGAGGTCAAATTAGCTCGTCGGGGGCCCTTATCTGGGCCCCCTTAACTGAAACGGGCCCCTCAGCCTCTTGATTGCTCTATTATTGCGCTTAGGTGCACGTGAACCTTGAGCTCATGTAGCGCCCATTTTGTTGCTAAGGAACGCTTATGCTATCAAAGGGCGCCTTTACTATCCAGGGCCGCTGTTTTATTCAAGGCAGTCTGTTCTATCCACGGGCATCTGATATTTCGGGGGCGGTGCCTAGGTTATTCAGGAGGCGGTTTTTTTCTCCACAGGGGCGCACTATTGCTTTCCAGGGGCGCCGTTACTGCCCAGGGGTGTCTTTCTATCCAGGGGCGCATATGCTGTCTAGGTGTATTTTTCAATCACAGACATGATTTAAATACATGCCCCTACGTTATCCTGGGGTGCTTTTTGTCTCCGGTGAGGCGCTATTGTTCTCTTCCGGGCACCAGTTTATCCAAGGGCACCTATACTGTCCAGAGAACCTTTGTTATCTAGGGCTGCCTTCGCTGTTAAGGGGCACCTTTGCTACCCAAAGAGAGCATTTTACTTTCCTAGAGTGCCTATTTCCATCTAAGGGGAACATATGCTATCTTGGAGCGCCTTTGCAAACCTGGGGCGCACTTTTCTATCCAGGTGCGCCTTTGCACTTGAGGGGGCGCCTCTGCAATCCAGGAGGAGCCCAAAATAGATGGAGAATAAGATTTCTGAAATAAGGCGCTCGAACACTGAAATAAAGTGCCTAGTTATCAGAAAGAGGCGCTCATCTGCTGAGCGGGGAGGACTGCTGGTTGGTGAGGGCAGCGTTCTCGGAAGTGGAGCGCACATACTGAAAAAGGCACCCGGTTGCAGCGATGGAGCACTAAGCCTTCAGTTATAGGTTAATGAAATGTGGTTAAAGGCAGTCCATGCTCAAATTGAGCGCTCGAGCCCTGTAACAGAGCGCGCGACTGTCAGACAGGTGTGCCAAACCATAGACAGTAGGGCAGCTGAAGATGGAAAGGGACACCTATGATATCCTGGGGGCGCCTGTACTCTCAGGTGAGGCGCTTGTTTTCTTTCTCAGGCGCCTAGTTTATCCATGGCCGCCTATGCTGTCCAGATCATCTATTTCAGGAAGGGTTAACTTTGCTGTCCAGGGGCGCCTTTGCTATCCAAGGGTGCATATGACATCCGTAGGGCGGTTTTTCCAGTGGGCGCCTAGCCTATCAAAGGGCGCCTTTTTCTACCCAAGGTGAGCATTTTATTTTCTAAAGCGCCTATTTCTATCTAAGGGGCGCTTATGCTGTCCAGGGCACCTATGTTACCAAGATTTGCCTTTGCAGCCCAGGGCGCCTTTCCTAGCCAAGGGCGCATATGATATCCGTAGGGCGCTTCATCCATGGGGCGCCTAGGCTATACAAAGGCGGTTTTTCTATCGAAGGGCTGCCGTCCTAGGGGCGCCTTTGCTGTCCACAGCACTTGTGTTATCCAGGGTTGTCTTTGCTGTCCAGGGGCGCCTTTGCTATCCAAGGGTGCATATGACATCCTTAGCGCGCTTTTTCCAGTGGGCGCCTAGGCTATCAAAGGGCGCCTTTTCCTACCCAAGGTGAGCATTTTATTTTCCTAAAGCGCCTACTTCTATCTAAGGGGTGGTTATGCTGTCCGGGGTACCTATGTTACCAAGATTTGCCTTTGCTGCCCAGGGGCGCCTTTCCTAGCCAAGGGCGCATATGATATCCGTAGTTCGCTTCATCCAGGGGGCGCCTAGGCTATCCAAAGGCGGGTTTCTATCGAAGGGGTGCCTTCCTAGGGGCGCCTTTGCTACCCAGGGGCACCTTTGCTGTCCAGGGGCGCCTTTGCTATCCAAGGGTGCATATGACAAATGACATCCGTAGGGCGCTTTTTCCATTGGGCGCCTAGGCTATCAAAAGGCGCCTTTTTCTACCGAAGGTGAGCATTTTATTTTCCTAAAGCGCCTATTTCTATCTAAAGGGCGCTTATGCTGTCCAGTTCACCTATGTTACCAAGATTTGCCTTTGCTGCCCAGGGGCGCCTTTCCTAGCCAAGGGCGCATATGGTATCCGTAGGGCGCTTCATCCAGGGGGCGCCTAGGCTACTCAGGGGTGCATTAGTTCCCCATGGCGCAATCTTGCTATCTAGTGGCGCCTTTTCTTTGCCGGGGCGCTTTTGTTAGCTTTCTAAATTTCATCTTCAACATTTTACTGGGGCGCAAAAGACCAGTAAAGGCTTCTAGTGTTTGGGCAGGGGCGCTTTGCCATGGTTTTAAGGAGTATGTGTTCATTCAAGTGGAATAAGTGGTATCTACCACCTTGGCGCACGAAATGGGTACAGGCGCACCGCTCATATCAGGCGCCTTCGGCACCCGATATGATCTGAACTTTACTGGGGCGCTTCGGAGCTAAGGGGGGCCCGGGCCCCCTGGCCCCCCTGGATCCGTCACTGAGCACGATACCGAAAAAATGGCCGAGTATCCATCTGTTGATGGTCGAGCACACCATACAAACATCAGGTGGCCTTACCGGCTAGCAAAAACAAGCGGTACGTACGGAAAAAAAGACTGATGTCATCTCTGATTAGTCGGGTACACTCAAAAACATATGATCGCCTTACCGTGTAGCAAAAGCAAGCTGTATGCAGGAAAATCACTATCTGTGAGTGGTGGGGTACGCGGCACAAGCATCAGATCTCCTGTCAAGCAAAAAGCAACCAGTACGTACGGAAGGTGGTAAAGTGTAATTTTTCCTTTCCTCTCGAATGTTTGATGCACAATATAGCAGATTGACAGTGATTACACTGGTCAACAAAATTTAACTTTTGTCGTGGATCCAATATAAAATAATCCGTTTCTAAGGTAATTTTTGTCGCTGAACACGAATCTGGCAGCAGATATGCCGTATCAGATCAGAATGTTTAGATACAGTATGTCTGTGTGTTGTCCTTTTGCAAGCCTACTCGGCATCAGTGACATTGACAGTGCAAAACCCAAGATGTCTAGGAAAATAAAGGTTTGGGTGTTTGTGGAGGCTAGGGTATTCTACCTTGAACCCGATTTTCATAGATCTAGGTCAATATATTCAAGGTAAAACGAGGCCATATAGGTTAAATTCTGTATGTGCAGAGTAGCCATTGGAAAATGCCGTGATTATGCGATGAGAAGCCGGATATGGAAAGAAAGCGACCTAAAGTAACGGCAGAAAGGTCTGAGGCAATGTTCTCTGAAACTTTGAGGGCAAGGTGGTTCAAGGCCATTGACCTTTGACGTCAAAATATTACATTTTGACTATAACGTGTACTGCAACTAGCACTATGGCAACCGTAGGGCGGGAAATAAGGTGTGACCTTGACCCATGACCTTTGTCTTGAACCTGCAACCTTGAGCTCAAGATTGAGTAACCTAGCGTATGACGTCATAGCATGATATACGTCATATTAGGTGGCGTCTAAATTTGAGGGAGGTGACTCTGACATAAAATCCTCATCATATAATGTTGCGACGTCACCTCTCGGTCTACAATACCGGCGAGCTTGTGCGACCGAGTGCAAACCTTGTTCAATGTACAATCTTCATGCACTTGAATGGGAGGTAGTCTTCCGTTGCAAAAAATTCGCACAATAGTGATAAGCTGCATTGTCTGGGTGCAGATAATCCGGGTTCTCGACATCCTTGATCTATATTTTTTCACAAAAGGCTAGGCTGATGACAGTGTGTGGAAACTGTAGTGGCTATACACCAGGTATGCTCTGGGGAAGAAACCAGGTCCGATGGCAAAAAATGGTTACTAAATTTGAAATCAGCGGTATCGAAATAGGTAGAAACAGGTGTTCACGTGCCGGATCCATTTTGGCTGTTGACCAGTGTTATATACATATACATTTGCGCTCGGCCCTTCCTCTGCATCTTCATAAAGGCAATTGATAATCCGGAAAATTATTGGTCATAGTGTGAACCAAGACCTCGAATTGAGTTCCTTACAAACGCGATGGTACGAATTCTCAAAGGCTAAATGTCGTGACACCAGTATTATGGCTACCGCTAACCTGCGGGTTGTTTTCGCAATGCGGAAAGACTAGACTAGTAGAATTATAGAAATTCTTCCTTTTACAGGTAACAGCTATCTTTTAGGTATACTTCCCTCGGATAGTTAGATGATAAAGTATTGATGCAGTACACTTTCTGAAACATCCAAAACTAGACGCACGGAAAATTGTGTACATATTCATCCGTTGGTGGACGCCTTTATACGGAACAAGTATCAACGTTACGCTGAGCAAACGCTGTTGTGTAAAAGCAAACCGCTCGCAAAGAAGGGCGATGTCTCCTCCTCTCACCATCTGCTGTAGGTGGCTGGATACACGGAGCACGTGTCAACACTCTATCGGCCAAAAGTCGCGGTTTGCAAGATAGCTATCTAACAGCGATAAGCGATAATCAGCAAAACATGGTACTGCTGGAAACCATGTCACTAGTCAGAACGCGAGACCATTGCACTCTCGGGGAAATCAGCAAGCTGCATAATCAAATGGGAAAATTGACAAGATGTTTACTCGCCTGTCTCCTCAAATCCTGGATGCGAGATCAGTGACGGATCTAGGATTTCGTTAAGGGGGGCCCAGGCTCGGAGGGCGCCGAACCTGAGGGGCGCCAATTGCAGGGGCGGATCTAGCCGGTCGGTTTGGGAGGAGCAAACCAAAGTCGAAAAGCAAAAAAAACGTCACGCAGTAAAAAGCTGCGCTACCAATATCACTTGCCCGTAGAACTTTGGGTATTTGAAGTGAAAAGCCAAAAAAAATTCACGGGGTGAAAAATATGGGCTCGAGATACTTCTTCCTATCCAAGGCTGGCTATACTATGACTTGCTATACTATGGAGGTCTGGCTATACTATAACTGAGAATTATTGATATTTGCTCCATGATTCTGATGAAGGGCTGTGCCCGAATATATAATCTTCAGTGTTTTCTACATTTCCGGATTCGAGGGGACAGGCCAGGGAACATCTTATCAACCTATGTTCTGTTTGAAGTTGAGAGTTGGAACACCAAAATCTTGCTTATAAACTAAGAAGGAGTAAGGGAAAAAAGGAGGTCGATCGCTTTGGGGGCGAAAACGCAGTTTTGCCCCGAGCTTTTTCGTTTGGGGAATGCCTTTTTCCCCTCCCCCCTTGGATCCGCCACTGGCCAATTTAACACCCAAAAGGCGGCCAGTGTCAATGAAGAACGCATTTAAAAAAGGATTTGTAAATGCTTATTTTCATGAAAGCTTCCTCTCAGTGAGGACATGTTCACGTTTACCCTCAAGCATATTTCGGGCCAGCTAACGACTGGTACCGTGGTAGAAGATGCTGAAAGCACCCACTGACACTAACTGAAGCACGATGAGCAAATAATACAGTTATATTCGGTCATGGTAAAAACTGAGGTGTCGTATCCACCACCTCCACTTATCACAGTTGTCCTGGCTAACGGCTCAATACTGAAATACCCGATTGACGCTAACCTGAGCCTCATAGGCCGCAGAACCTCTGCGGGCCTGGGCCCCTGAGTTTTCGTTGACTTCGATGAGTTTATATCGAGTCCCCTCAGCTGATCTGGGACCGCTTTAGTTAACCAGGCTCTCACACTGAACTTGAAACCTATATGTCGCCGCTGAAGCCAGCTCTTTGGGCCCTTTTATTGATATAGGGCCCCCTCAACCGGTCCTGGGCCCTCTGAGCTAAAAGCTGGAGCTCTGAGCTCTGAGCCCCAAGCTGGATTAGGGTTCCTTAAGCTGGTCAGGGTCCCCTGGGTTGGTATTGTTTTCGTTTAACTGATATAGATCCCTTCAGCTTGTTTGGGGCCCGTTGTGCGTATCTGGGCACTAGTTCGTCGAGGCACCCAGCTAGTCTGGCCCTATTAGTTTTATGGGCCTTCTGAGCTTCTGCAGGTTCCCCTCAGAGTGTCTGGGCCCCATGAGTTGAAAATTGGACCCCTGGGTTAGTTTTGGGTGCCTGAGCTTATTTAGAAACCGTTTAAATAGGTAGGCACCCCACGCTAGTCTTGAGAATCCTGTGTTGGCACTGAGGTCAAATGAGCTCGTCGGAGGCCCTTATCTGGGCCCCCTGAACTGAAACGGGCCCCTCAGCTGATTTGGAGACCCAAAATCCCTCCTACCGGATTGCACCCACGCCAGATTTCCTGACTCCCTGAGGGCCCCTGGGGGCCATTGGGGATTTTTCCCGCGATCAGCGCTGGGGTCCCCTCCCCGAGACAAAGCTTACAACATGTCTCTGTGTATATACTCTAGCATCTGCCAGAGTTGAGCTAGAATCATTTTTAGGCACACTTCGGTTCCTCTCGTTACGGCGAATCATCAAATAATGCATAATATGACTATACTAGGTCAAAACATAAAAATGACCTGACTTAAGGCTAGGTCAAGGTCGTCATCTAGCCTAGCATAGCCAGTATGCATATGAATCAACTCACAATAGCAATAAAAATGGTATCAAAATACGGGTTTTATCAATATTTCCTGCAAAGCAATTAACCTAAGTCTTAAAACCTGCTTAGGAAGCCCCAGATGAACTCTCAGAGGTAACATGTCTAAACTTGCAACATGAACCGATAAAGAGGCCTAGGATACCATGATTTGGGGAATCCGAAGGTATTCCAAGCGGCATCTGCAGACATAGAGCAATTTTTCGGCAAATTTCCGTTTTACCCCATGCATTTTCAATGGAGAGGTCATGATTCGTACCTGTCCCTAGGCCATCGATGGGAAAAATTCCGCAATAAATGTATTAGTACTTTTTGGGCCCATTTTATGGTACAAGTTTGAATTCGATAGATTCACCCTTTTCTTACTTACGCCAACTTAAACATTTTTTGGGGTGAGGTCACTTGACCTGCACTGGTGACCTGACCTGAGATGACGCAACCTTAAATTTTGAGGGAAAGTTGCGGAATTGATCAATGATAAGGTGTGACAAGTACTGTGTCGCTTCGCGCCGACGTTTTTTCGTGCCACTGGGAGACCTCGAGGGGGTGTTCAAGCACCCCCCCCAACGGGCCGGAACGGGGCTTGAATACTCTAGAACAGGGCTGAGGCCAAAAGGGAAGGCTCTAAACAATGTCTGCAATTTTTGGGGTCAAGGTCCTTCAAGGTCATTGACCTATTACAGCACAACCCAACATATTATGCCTAATTTACGCTATAACTATTGCTGTGCCCAAGCTTACCAATGACCTTTGATCAAGCCTTGATCATCAAGGCCAGTGACCTTTAAAATTGACCTGTAACCTTGATCTAAACACTGAATAACCTTTACTCTGATATAATAGCATACGTCATAATAAGAATCGTAACATTATGCAACGCCATTTAGGGGCTGTCCAGGAGTACCTGTGCTCATCAGGGACACCTATGCTCTCTGGGGAGGGGCCTTTGCTTCGATGAGGCACCTGTGCCACCCAGGGGCGCCTTCGCTCCCCAATGGACGCAACCTAGCAATCCAGGGGCATCTTTGCTGTTCCGGGGGTGCCTTTGATACCCAGTGCCCAAGGGGAGCTTTTTCTTATCCACGTTCACCATGGTATTGAGGGGCGTATTTTTATTCAAGGTAACCTATACTACCCAGTGGCGCCTACCCTATGCAAGGGGCGCTTAGGCTATCCAGGGGGCGGCATTTTGCTATGCATAGGGCGCCCTTATGCTCTCCATGGGCACCTCATTCAGAGGGTGCCTCTGATATTCAGTGGCGCTTTTCCTATCAACAGGGTACCTGTGCCATCTTGGGGCTATTCTTATCAAGGGACGCTGCTGTTATTCAGGAATACCTACATCACTGTCGAGGGTCGCCTTTGCTACCCAGAGGCGCCTTTACTTCCTAGGAAATTTGGCGTCCGTGCTTTAAGGAGTGCTTCGGCATCGACTGATTGCTCTATTATTGGGCTTAGGTTCACGTGAACCTTGAGCTCATGTAGCGCCCATATTGTTGCTAAGGAACGCTTATGCTATCAAAGGGCGCCTTTACTATCCAGGGCCGCTGTTTTATTCAAGGCAGTCTGTTCTATCCACGGGCATCTGATATTTCGGGGGCGGTGCCTAGGTTATTCAGGAGGCGGTTTTTTTTCTCCACAGGGGCGCACTATGCTGTCCAGTTTATCCAAGAGCACCTATGCTGTCCAGAGAACCTTTGTTATCTAGGGCTGCCTTCGCTGTTAAGGGGCACCTTTGCTACCCAAAGGGAACATTTTACTTTCCTGGAGTGCTTATTTCCATCTAAGGGGAACATATGCTATCTTGGAGCGCCTTTGCAAACATGGGGCGCATTTTTCTATCCAGGTGCGCCTTTGCACTTGAGGGGGCGCCTCTGCAATCCAGTAGGAGCCCAAAGTAGATGGAGAATAAGAATTCTAAAATAAGGCGCTCGAACACTGAAAAAAGTGCCTAGTTATCAGAAAGAGGCGCTCATCTGCTGAGCGGGGAGGACTGCTGGTTGGTGAGGGCAGCGTTCTCGGAAACGGGGCGCACATACTGAAAAAGGCACCCAGTTGCAGCGATGGAGCACTAAGCCTTCAGTTATAGGTTAATGAAATGTGGTTAAAGGCAGTCAATGCTCAAATTGAGCGCTCGAGCCCTGTAACAGAGCGCGCGACTGTCAGACAGGTGTGCCAAACCATAGACAGTAGGGCAGCTGAAGATGGAAAGGGACACCTATGATATCCTGGGGGCGCCTGTACTCTCAGGTGAGGCGCTTGTTTTCTTTCTCAGGCGCCTAGTTTATCCATGGCCGCCTATGCTGTTCAGATCATCTATTTCAAGAAGGGTTAACTTTGCTGTCCAGGGGCGCCTTTGCTATCCAAGGGCGCATATGATATCTGTAGGGCGCTTTATGCAGAGGGCGCCTAGGCTGTCCAAGGGCGCCGTCCTAACCAAAGGCCGCCTTTCACTTCCCTGAAGTGCCTATTTCTGTGTAAGGAGTGCATATATTATCTAGGAGTGCCCTTGATATACGGAGAGGCCTTTTTGTCCAGCGGCGCCTTTGCTCTTGAGGGGCGCTGCTCTAATCCAGGGTAGCTGAAGATGGATAAGGGACATCTATGTTATACAGGGGGAGCCTGTACTTTCCAATGGGGCGCTCATTTTTCTTCTCAGGCACCTAGTTTATCTAGGGAGCGCATAGGCTATCCAAAGGCGCCTTTGCTTTCGAAGGGGTGCCTTCCTAGGGGCGCCTTTGCTATCCAAGGGTTCCTTTGCTGTCCAAAGCACTTGTGTTATCCAGGGTTGTCTTTGCTGTCCAGTGGCGCCTTTGCTATCTAAAAGTGCATATGATATCCGTCGGCGCTTTATCCAGTGGGCGCCTGGACTATCAAAGGGCACTTTTTCTATCCAAGGGCTGCATTTATTTTCCTGAAGTGCCTATTTCTATCTAAGGGGCTCCTATTCTGTCCAGGGCACCTATGTTTCCCAGATTTGCCTTTGCTGTCCAGGGACGCCTTTGCTATCCAAGGGCACCTTTCTTAACCAAGGGGCGCATTTTGCTTTCCTGGAGCGCCTATTCCTATCTAAGGGGCGCATATGTTATCTAGGAGCGCCTTTGATACCAGGAGGCGGCTTTTTTCCAGGGGTGCCTTTGCTCTTGGTGGGCGCTGCTCCAATGCAGGGCAGCTGAAGGTGGATAAGGGACATCTATGTTATACAGAGGGCGCCTGTACTTCCCAGTGGGGCGCTCGTTTTCCTTCTTGGGCTCCTAGTTTATCCAGGGGGCGTCTAGGCTATCCAAAGGCGGCTTTTCTATCGAAGGGGTGCCTTCCTAGGGGCGCCTTTGCTACCCAGGGGCGCCTTTGCTGTCCACAGCACTTAGGGTTGTCTTTGCTGTCCAGGGGCGCCTTTGCTATCCAAGGGTGCATATGACATCCGTAGGGCGCGTTTTCCAGTGGGCGCCTAGGCTATCAAAGGGCGCCTTTTTCTACCCAAGGTGAGCATTTTATTTTCTAAAGCGCCTATTTCTATCTAAGGGGCGCTTATGCTGTCCAGGGCACCTATGTTACCAAGATTTGCCTTTGCAGCCCAGGGGCGCCTTTCCCAGCCAAGGGCGCATATGATATCCGTAGGGCGCTTCATCCAGGGGGCGCCTAGGCTATACAAAGGCGGTTTTTCTATCGAAGGGCTGCCGTCCTAGGGGCGCCTTTGCTGTCCACAGCAATTGTGTTATCCAGGGTTGTCTTTGCTGTCCAGGGGCGCCTTTACTATCCAAGGGTGCATATGACATCCTTAGGGCGCTTTTTCCAGTGGGCGCCTAGGCTATCAAAGGGCGCCTTTTTCTACCGAAGGTGAGCATTTTATTTTCCTAAAGCGCCTATTTCTATCTAAAGGGCGCTTATGCTGTCCAGTTCACCTATGTTACCCAGATTTGCCTTTGCTGCCCAGGGGCGCCTTCCCTAGCCAAGGGCGCATATGGTATCCGTAGGGTGCTTCATCCAGGGGGCGCCTAGGCTACCCAGGGGCGCTTCATCCAGGGGGCGCCTAGGCTACTCAGGGGTGCATTAGTTCCCCATGGCGCAATCTTGCTATCTAGTGGGCCTTTTCTTTGCCGGGGCGTTTTTGTTAGCTTTCTAAATTTCATCTTCAACATTTTACTGGGGCGCAAAAGACCAGTAAAGGCGTCTAGTGTTTGGGCAGGGGCGCTTTGCCATGGTTTTAAGGAGTATGTGTTCATTCAAGTGGAATAAGTGGTATCTACCACCTTGGCGTACGAAATGGGTACAGGCGCGCCGCTCATATCGGGCGCCTTCGGCGCCCGATACGAGCTGAGCTTTACAGGGGCGCTTCGGAGCTAAGGGGGGGCCCGGGCCCCTGGGCCCCCCTCTGGATCCGTCACTGTGCGAGATAGATATAATACATTGGGACTATATATTCGGACACAGTCCATCATAATCAGCATAAACCGCTAGGTAGAATCAAAAATTCTTAACCATAGTGTAGCAAGACCTCGAAGTTGACAAGTAAACATCTCGTCAACTTATAATCATGCTCCTCGCCTCAGGTGTCCGGGACCTATCAACGTTTGAACCAAATGGGAAAATGTCGTTGCAAAAGGTTCATGGATATTTTGGGCTCGATAGCACAATTACCCGTCAGTTGCGAGAGCTAATTACCAGCCAGAGCCCGTTACCAGTCAGACAGAGAGGTCGACGCGGCCTAAAGTCCAAATAATCAATCAACCAGTTAGATAGAGAATATAGCCGTCCTTGTCCAGGGGGTCAACGACTGCTGAGTCTGTCTGCCGATGACGTCACCTGGGGCAAACAAGCGTCGTCATGGTTACGGCGTACGCTTTGCCGGCGCTCCTTTGGATTAGGATTTGGAGGAATGTTCGGTTTTTTTGCAAATGTTTGAAACATCCATCCATCCATCCGAATCGATTCTGAGTAGGTATAACAATTAACTAAATTCCAAAATGGATGATTTGGAATAGAGTGGGTAGTTTGATATTCCTTTATATATGCATAGCATTGCATAGTTTATATACCTAGCCTACCAACATACCTACGTAGCAATCGATTTATTAAAAACGGAAACGTTGGTTCAGATTTTGTGACCTCACCTAACATAAGTTTCAGCTTCCACTACTTCTTCAAATATTGTATTGTTCGGATCGTCGGTCGTTTGTGGCAAAGTAATCATGATAACGATGCGCTTATAAACTTTCTCATTTTGATGTATGTAATACTAAAATAGGATAAAAGTTATTATGTGTCCGACCAGCCTCTCCAATTAAAAGACTCAAATATAAGCCAAATAAATGAATGAAAAGTTATTGAACAAATGGATAGGTATATAGATTACTAAATGAATCAATGCATTATGAATCACCGCTTTGAATCCATTATTCAGATTTCTGACGAGCATTCTTTTTTCACCTCGATGACCCCGACTCTGCTTGTACTTACGTAGGTGTAAAGGAAGGTAAGGTGCGGGTGAGATACATAAAAACAGTAATTTAAATAGCCAGGGGCGAATACATATGTTGCCCTTACATCGTAGCTAACAAGCATGTATTAAACAATACATTTTGATTGTGGTCCGCGTGCAGAGAAATGCAGCACCAAAGGCTCTGGTCAGCGTATGAAATATATGTCAACTGATGGTACAACATAATTCTGTGATTGGAGATAAATAGGTTGAATGTTCTCATGGTCAATAATTCTAAAAATAACCGACTTACATTCATTCTATATATTGAAGAAAACGGGCCAAGAGTCCAAGACAATAAACAATATTTCAAACACGCTTCTTTGTCAAGTTTAGAGTTAAGAGAAATGTGAAAGTAGGTAATATTTCCATATTTCACTTTGAGTTTTCATACAACAGTTACAAAAATAAGATAGCATAATAACAACCCAAAAATACACCTCGCAGCCCCTAAGAGCAATACCCTGAACCTGACGGAGAAAGATGCGTCCTTGGAAAACAACGTCGACCGCCTGCTAACGGCACACAATCCCCTATAGGTGTGTAGCTGCGTGAATGACATTCTGTGAACAAAGAACACTCACTGTGCGAATGACTTCCCACTTTTGCGGTTCTCCGCACTGAATCGTTTCCAGCCGTCTAGAGGTGTTCATGTGCCTAAGGCGGGTAAATGTTCGGGTACGAGCGAAGTACCGAAGTACGGGTTCGGGCAGTCGGGTTGCTTGCTCTAAAGCACTTGTATAAATCCAGAAAAAGAGCCCCGGTTTGTATCTCGGAGAATCCGGGTGAACGGCATGGTAGGTGTAGAATTTCTGCTCGAGCTGCTTAAACTTGGAGAGGAAGGTCAAAGTTGGGAGGGTGAGGCCGCCGAGGTTTTTCAGCTGTGTTCACAGCGCCGCCAGTGGAACGTCCTCAGCGTTCCCCCAGCTAGAGTCACCCTCCGGGCTACGTACACGGCCAAGTATCCCAAGGCCCTTTCCTTTGCTGGATACGCTGGTTTCTCTACCTGCAGCACACTGGATGTCCTGCCTACACTTCTGATAGGATAGCAGCAACTTCGGAGATGCCAGTATCTTCACTGCTGACGTCTGACTTGCTGTTGCGCAGGTCGGTTTCCAGGATTTCTAGGACCTGAAGATCCTGCTCGAGTTTGCCTCCTTCCTCGTCATTTTTAGCCCCCTCTGATCCCCTGAGCAGATCGCTGCTATGGCGGGTCATCTCTAGGAGAATCAGCAGTCGGAGGCGATTCTTGGTTTCGGTAGGAGTGGGATTGGTGTTGGCACCGCCGCGACTAGGTAGTAGACCGAAGAAAGCCGCAAGACGGTTCTGGGACAGACAGCTTGTTAGAATATAGGTGTCGATCCCTAAGCAGTCCTGCAGGTCCTTATTCGGTGATGATTTCGTATCGTTAATTGTTAGTTTTCTTGTTGCATACAGTACCTGTACCATTTCTGAAAGCAGTAGTATAAATGGGGACGCAGATAAATTTATTGATATCGATATAAAAATGGAATTGTCAACTGCTTCGCATTTTATCTTACACATATTTTGCCTGGATTTACATTTGTAACAAATAGGTATAAACAAATACATGAATCATATATCCATTACTGATCAGCATTCTTCTTTTCTCGCTGAAAAATGATGCCATATTTGCTGCCACGTGATGACGTCGACTGGGGCACCTAAAATTCTCTAATTGACTAACCTTATAAAGTAAAGGAATCTTGGTCCTTGTCGCAACAGCCGAGAGCGCGAGGTGATTTGCTATAGCGAGAAAAGCGCATGATACCTTTACTTAAAGGTACGATCAAGAGGGGATTCCTCCACGCCCGAGTGACGTCACACGGGCGCGGATGAATTCCTTCACCATTGAACCGTGCTTTAAAATGCTGCTAATGGCACTTCCCGCTTACGAATTTGTGATAATACACGGTAATCAACTTTATCCCAAATGCAATGAATAAGCATTTTATTTTCTATTCTGGGCCTCTTTTTGCAAATATTTAGATATTTAATCATTTAACCATTTAATTTTTTCATGTTGTATGCTACGAGGTGTGACGTCACATCCGGTGGTCTGCGGTTGCTGTTGGAGGGGGCTGAGACAAGCGTGCGCTCGGTTTCGCGACTTGTGGGGTGTTAAGACAATACTTGATTTGGTGTTCTAAAGAGATACAAGTTGAGCCCAGAATAAAGTCAGAGCTACCCATGCCCAAACCATCTCACAGCTAGCCCCACAAAGGCCGGACCTGACACTGTGCATGCACGCCGCCACCGAAATTTTTTTAATGGACCAAGACTATATAAACGTGCAATCAAACGATACCCGTAGCGGTCGGCCTGTTAATGTTCAACACCGATTTTGATCTCTAGTTGTGCATCCAGGCCCACGAATAAACATCTTCTCAGCTCATGTTCAGCTAGCCTGGGATTCATTGGCGGAATCAGGGGGAGGGGGCATTCCGGCCATGCCACCCCCCACGAGCACCCAAATTGCACGTCCCACCCCTCCCCCCAACTCGTCTGCCCCTGCTGGGATTGGCGTCAGGTCACACGTCAATCAGCCAGTGACCTGCCCCTTCCTGTGCCGGCACTGGGCTTGCGGGCCGCCACCGAACCCGTGGGAATTGCCAGGTACGCGGCCAACCTGGCCAACTCGTCGGCCAATTTTGCCAAGTGGTCGGTAGCCGGGAAAACGCGTGTACACCGAACTATAGTTATTTTAATATAAGAAAAACAATCGTCCAAGTTCCATAGGCTCAAAAATGCACGGGTACTTTTCTGCTCATATTATTTTCATGACTTGGTTTGGTCAAGAAAGGTTAAAGGGAATGTGGCACCTTGGTTGAATCCAGGAATTTAGTGTAATTAGGGGTACTTTTAGCCGAAAATCATGGAAGCGTCCATGATTTCTCTGAAAAATGTACAATAAGCTCAATATTTTAATTTATAAAATGCTCCTCTAGGGAAAGAAATAAATACCTGCCTGTGGATGATGTCATGATCTGGTAACCACTACCATATTCAATACACTTCAAGGGCTTCGATTGGCTGATGCTCACCGTGACGTCAGCATATATCGTCACACCAACAGCCCTGACAACTGTGGCCTGCTGCTAAGGGTACATTTCAGGTAGGTTTTAGCTTTTTTCTACGGAAATCTCGAGTTCCAAGACAAATGATATAGTTATTGAGTACCGGGTTTTCCGACTTGCTTTACAACTTGGCTATCTCAGTTAAAATCACGTTATGAAGGTGCCACGTTCCCTTAAAAAAGCAGAACTCCAGCAGAACAATTTGACTTCTGAACACTTACAGACCACAAATCACGTCGTATTAGTAAATCTTGTCACTTCGGGGGATGTTTTTTATGAAGCGTGTTATAATATCGACTTTATAACTCAGGCCACGCATCACTCGGGACAGTGATGATTCCATTGGCTAACGTACGGGCACATTCAGTGTCTGATCGTTCCCTGCTGCAAAATTTCGCTGTCTACAACCCTACGTAACGCCTTTTTGCGAACCAGCAATGCTAAACACACAACAATGACGCTCGCGCGTTACCGGACAATTTATTGCAAACAGCCACTCTCTAACTGGCTTCATGTAAGCCCAAAGCCGTACAGATTACTTGGTTGTTACTTTGATAACTTCTTACGCTGATTTCTACAATACACTCATGAGCGATAACACTAGGGAGGCACCGGGGCACCGTGCCCCTTTAAATGATGAATTTTAACACTAACCCTATGGCGTTGGCTGGTAAGTAATGAGGGAACAAATCCATGGTGCCCCCTCCCCCTTAAATCCGGACCTCACTGAATATGCCGAATACGCTGAAAACCCTGAATACGCTGGTCAGTGTTCCCATAACTGGAAACAGATCAGCAAGAGAGCACTAACGGTAATCGCACCGGACGACTCTAGCGTGCATTATAAGGATAAGTTTGACATTAGATGCTGTTGTAATTGTAAGCGCCCAGTCAGTCATCCACACCAATTCACGGACGGAGTTTCGGTATCAGTAATCTTACTTAGCAAGGAACCTTTCAGTAGTGAGACAATCACGGTTTTTGTTTTTACGATTTTTAAAGGTTAAACGCTCCTGACGGTATTTCTGCCTTCTAGTGCACTGATTTGTTAGCATGATTGTAGTGTTTATCGGGCATTTTTCGTTAGCATTGTGTTTATGAATTCTTAAAACTTCGTCCCTGTCATTTTAGTTTGGATTCCCAACAATCCTTTTACTCCGAGCCATGGGTGGAGATCCTGGGGGGAGGGGGTCAGGACTTCCCTTGATTTTGGGCGTCCCATAGACTTTGTATGGGACTTTTACTGTCGTGCCAGCATTAACCCACCCAGAAACCCCCTTCCCCGCTCGCCTGGATCGATAATAGATCTCCACTCCTGCTCCGAGTCTCACGGATTGACGCTGCCAAAATGTATGCATCATAGTTGTTGAATATATGGGACGGTTCTTACGCCGGTCACTCTCTGTGATTCCAAAAAGTGAGGGTGATCTGTTTGTTGGTGAGGTGGTAAGTTTTATTGATCGGTGTTGCAGCCCGCTGAGGTCCCGCGTCCTTGTCAAGATACCTTTACTTAAAGGTACGTTCAAGAGGGATTCCTCCACGCCCGAGTGACGTCACACGGGCGTGGAGGAATTCCTTCACCATTGGTTCGTGTGTCAAACTGCCGCTAATGGCAGTGCCCGCTTACGAATTTGTGAGAACACACGGTAATTAAGTTTATCCCAAATGCAATAAATAGGCATTTCACCTTCGATTCTGAGTCCCTTTTTGCAAAATTTGGACACTGCATCATTTAATTTTCCCATATTATATGCCGCGAAGTGTGACGTCACATCCGGTGATCGGCGCTTGCTGTTGGAGGAGGGCTGCGTCCTTGTAGCGTGATTTAATCGTGTGTAGACGGCAAACCACTGCATCCCCGGCGAAGGCCGCCAGAGCTTCGTGGTGAAGCTATGATGGCCATTGTACATGGCATGTCTCAATAACTCAATAAGTTGCACTGGAGGTAGAGTTTGCAGGACCTTGGCAGGGTCCTGTACGGCTGACAAAACCGTACTGACGGACAGAACTGGGATTCAAATCGCATCGTGTTGGCGCCGCATGTTGAGGTAGATTCAGAAGTCTGTGGGGTGTGATATCAGAAATCGATTTATCCGCGAACTATCCATACCAGACATTCTTGGTGACAGGGCAGTAGTCGATTTCAAAAGCGTTTTAGCATATTTGACCGAGGTGGGCTTGACGTCATCTATAACCCAAGTAGAGCTAGACAAAGTAGTGGTGTGTAAACCTAGATGGCTGTATTTGTGAGCTTAGAACACGGAACTGATTTTTAGCATCTGAGAAGCCACTATAAGGATGGGTGCGACATAGCCTAGTCGCTGGAGCGCCCTAAACCCCAACACACACGGTGTGGAAAGCGACATCTCGGGGAGCAGAGCTGGAGTGCTCAATCGTGATGTGAGTGTACCTGCCCCTGTACCCCCTGATTTGTCTTGTTTGTTTGTTTTTGTTTGTTTGATGTTTGTTGTTTGTTTGTGTTTGTTTGATGTGTTTCACTGTCCCTGTGTGTGTCGTGTCTGTTCTTCACACAAGTCCATCTGCTGTTCGCAGGTGTTGCTAAGGACGAGTCGGCCGGAGCCTCCTCGCTGTCAACAATGGATGGGGACGTGGCGACAGAAGTGGCCCCGCCGGTTGTGCTCGGTGCCGCTGCAGGTAGGGAGGGACCGAAGATTTCAGGACCCTTTTTTGTGTCTGATGTCGTCAACGTCAGTAGAAATGTGTAAATCGGACGGTGCCACTGACGCCACTTTTCAAAAATAATGCTTTTATTCATATACATACGACAAAAGCATCGCCACGGAAAAAAGTGGGGAGGGGCAGCCAAACTTCAACCTGATGCAGACAAAAACCTTTCCACGATAGGACCAAAAACTGTTCAAATTTGGGCTCCTCGTTGCCTTCCCAGCGGCTGTTAGAAAATGACCTGGTTTCTCCCATTTGACTGGGATCAGGAAATTTTGGCCAAAGGGAAGCCAGGCCCCTGGGCCCCCTTTTCCAACGCCTATGACATCGGAGTTTTTACCTTCGTAGATATCAGAAATGATTTTGGACTTTGACTGGATCAGGAAATTTTTGGCCAAAAAGTGGGAAGCCAGGCCCCCTGGGCCCCCTTTTCCAACGCCTATCACATACGGAGTTTTTACCTTTCGTAGATATCAGAAATGATTTTGGACAATTTATCGGAGTTTCTTCTCATCAATGATCAAGATTAAGGGTTCTGGATGCGGCATAGGCGGTGCCTATCGATTGAAAACTCGACGCTCCCTCCGCGCTGCGCTCTGATGCCCGGCCCCCTGAAACCATTCTGGTACCCCGTAAAATCTAGTCCCCACTCCCTCCTTATGATATAGATATTGACGCTCTGACGATGAGGTTTGTCGCTCCCTGATAGTTGGCACCTTAACACGCGCATTGACGGGGGTCTGAGCCACCTTTGCTTTGACGGGGGGCGGGTACCCGCCCCCTAAGATCTCGAGAACCACGGTAGATAGCGAAAAACGGTAAGCTGCGTTGGGTAGCCCATTCACTTCTCTATCGAAAATGTTCTTACCATTTTTATCAGGTCACATTTAAGGTCACTAGAGGTCAAGTCATGTCATTATAGGGATAACATGTAAATTAAGGTTTTTGGTCATTACATCTGAGAAAGTAAAAATAGAGTAAACCAATTTAGACCATTGGAATCCTCGCAGTAAGCCGAATCGATCGACATATAATGTGACCTTGCTAGGTCAAATCAGGTCAAAAATGTGATTGGACCTAACCTGAGGTCAGGTCAAAGTCAAATTAGGTCAAAATGCATATCATTAGAACTGCAAAAAATGGGGTGGGCAATGGTGTCTAAAATCGTAAAATTTTGTTTTGAAGAATGTGGGCGAAAGGGGGCTATTTGTCTGTTAGTTTGTTTAACGGTGGGTGAAGGGGGAAGGGGGTATTTGCACAAACGCTCCCGATTTTTTTTAATTGCTTTTCACGATTTGTTGCTCGGCTGCCCCCCTCCCCCGCCATCGACCCAAACCCGCCACTGGTTTCAGCGTGTTTAGAAAAGTTGCTCACGTGAATGTCAAAGTAAATGAAAGATTGAATCAGATTATGATAAAAATCGTTGCATTTGAGGAATTCAAACTCTCTCCCTCTCGCCTGTCAAAACGGCTCTTATGCTTGAAGGCCGCTCCCATGTTACAATAAGCGGGCGCCAGCAGTGCCGGTGCTGGGGCGATGGCTAGGGAAGGGGCAGTGGAACCCATTTGGAATCGGCGACAGTTGGAGGGTGTGGGAAAATGTCTGCACCCCGGAACCGCCCTTGGGCTGTACGGAGTCCCAGGCGTTTGTCAGCCCTTTCTCTGGAACAATGGTGGATCCAAAATTGTATTTCGGTGGCTAGGGGGCTAAGGTAAAACCTACCCCCACTTTGACTTCAAATCCTGCGGGGAGGGGCTGGGGGTTTGGATCCCCTGGATTCTGGGTCTCCTTAGTCTTTTGCATAGGCGTAGGAACGTCCAGAATATTGGGGGGCCAACGGGCATTTTGAAGTCATTTCTTTCCAGTCCACGCCATAGGGTTAATGATTAAGAATCATGAATATTGGGGGCCATGGCCCCCTGGCCCACCCCGTTCCTACGCCTATGGTCTTTTGCTTAGGGTTTGTATTGTCGCGCCAGCGTTAACCCACCCAGACCTCCCCTTTTCTGGAATATTTGTGCAGCTGAGAAGATTTTTCACCTGCAGTGCAGCTCTCATTCACCGAGAGATCTATTAGGATCGCGCCGGTTGGAACTGACCGGGACGGCGAAATGGGAGGGAAAAAGCCTTGGCCAGTGTGGGGGTCGAACCCACGACATTCGCGTTATTAGCACGACGCTCTAACCAACTGAGCTAACCGGCCAATGGATGTTTCGGTTTCAAAGGCGGACATGCCAACAAATCTGGATTCTGATAGCTTCGGGTGGGGAATTACATATAAATGATATATTTCCAAAATGAATAATCACCGAGCAATCACTTCTTTATTCCACATATTTTATAGGCCTTAAATATGACTGCATTTTAAAACGTCCTGTTAAACAAGGTTGGGCAACGGCTTTGATCCTTTCTACGATTGATTTTTCTTACCACGACCCCTGGAACCCTTTTATACACAGTCCTTCAGGCCGCCCAAAGTAAATAAATCGAAGGTCTTTTTGATGGTGTGTAAAGAGGGGCTACTTCCGCCCGCGCCCCAAATTCTTTGGATAAGGCAGCCCTCGTCCCCGTAAGTTTTCTTAATCTCAGCTAGGTATGCACTTCCTTGGTCGTCACAAGTGGCTTTGACGGGTTTAATTTCATGCGTTGAGGTTTTCTGAGATCGCACGCTTCTTAAAAATGTCCCACCAGTTCGGGATTTTATTTCAGGAGCCTGGAATTTGTGTCTTGGAAGTGCCCTGAATTTTGCAAAACATGCCTGTCTTCTGGCAATGCCCCATCGCATGCAGTGTAGGAACTTGCAGAACGTTGGGGAGGGGTGCATGGCCCCTGCACCCTGTTCCTCGCCTATGATCGCTTATACTTTTTCTGCAGCCTGCGGTGGGGTCCGGCTATGATTACGAGTGTTGAATCTTCGTTGTCGTAAAAAAATCAAAGCGATCGGTGTATTGCGGAGGTATGATAAATATATGCTTGTTATTTTTGGTTACCCTTTATTTTGGTACCTTCCTATTCAGTGCAACGAATAAGAAGCATCTTGGATATGCAAACCCCCACCCCCCTCACCTCCGGGTTTGGTATGGCCGGATAACGGTTGGGTAATATGATGGGTATCAATAGACGAGGAACATATGTACAATTGTACATGCCTTTTAGACATTGGTGTAGGCAACCTATGCATAACATTGTTCATTGACGTGACGTTTAGATTGACATCGGCATCCTGTGTATCGCTCCCCACTTTTGCTATCCTCTTTTGCTTCCCACTTCTCCCCTCTTTTGCTTCCCTGCATCGGCGTCTGCAGATATTTGATGTTATACCATTTTTGTCGGTGTCAGGGATGCCGCGCAGTATCTGACATTCTCTGATAAATATAGCTTTATTTTTCGGCACAAAATTCTAAATGGTCGAGGGAGTCGCCGTCCGGACCATTGGACGCCAAAACCTATCGGGTGGGCGCTAGATTCTATCGAAGGAGCGCCGATACTTGCACCCTAAGGGGGTGGGAGGTACATTTCAGGGGGTACCATCGATCCTTCAAGGGGCGTCAAACACTATGGGATCCAGAGCGGGGTAAGGGACCATCCCCCAAAATAGCGAAATTTTGGCCGATTTTCTTCAAAAAACACTATGTTTTTACCATTTTACCGGGGAGCTCCCCCAAACGGCGCTCCTACGTCCGCCAGTGGCGCCAAGTGTCGATCGGAGGGGAAGGTGCCCACTTGCCCCCTCCCTCCCGTATCCGCGTTTAGGCACAGCAGTTGCTGAAGTGTCCGGGAGTGCCCGAGTCTTTTTGCAACGGGTAGCGGGATTACATGAACACAAACAACATTTGACCAGCTTTTGTTTTAGTCCTGGGCGTTGGAATGGGGGCCCATTCCAAGGCTGGAGATCTTTTCTCGGCCAACTGTAAGGGTTAACGCCATCACGGCAATACAAGCCCTATACGAAGCCTATAAATCCAGGGATCCTGATCCCCCCTTGTGATTTTCACCGATGGCACATTGCGTAGGTAGATCCAGGTAGGATCAACACATGGGTGGAGCAACATCAACAATAGTGATGAAATTTATCATGCATTACTTATTTTTGAAGTGTTTAGGATTCAATACTTCAGACACTTTGAACGTACATCTTATCGGTGGCATTTATGTTTCATAATGATTGCGAAAAATATGGATCCCCTTAGATACTGCTACTTTTTTCTTCGAACGTGTAGATTTTTGATCTGGAAGCGTAGGTTACGTTGCTCGATGTTTGTAAAATATGGATCTGATACGGGAATGCCGTATTGCTGAGACTGTATTTTCTTGTGCTGATCTTTACTCGCCCCGTCTGTCCCTCAGAGCCCTGTGCGACTGTGGAGCCATCTGCAATCTTGACAACACCACCAGCTGTCGTCTCCATGGCAACCGTCTCGCCTGCAGCCGCCGCCGTCGTGGAGCCGGACTCGGCCACTGGGGATGCTGCGGCTTCCCCCACGCCCCCCAGTCGCACCCCAGGTACCGACGGAGTCCCTCGTTGCGTCGCCGGTGATGAATGGGTGTTCAGAGATGGTAGCGCTGTCGACGAACTCCACACCGGTGTCAGAGTCGTCACCGTCGAAGAGCCGACGGAAACAGGAGCTCGTGGCTCGTCAAGTGGACGAGCCAGAAATTCTGCTGGGTCCACAAATTGACGAAGCGGCGAAGCAGCTCCACCGGAGGAAGCAGCCGAGCCCCAAACGGAAACTGATGGAGTCGCCGACTCGGCTGATTGCGAGGCATAAGAGAGTGAAACTGAACGAGGTGGAGAAAGTGAAAAGAAAGCTGAAGTTGGTGACGAAATCGGCGGAATATGCAGTGGATCCAAGTGCGAACTGGGCCGAGAGTGACCCAGGTAGCGTTGTGAATAGCGATCCTGCGAGTGTGAAAGCAACGAGACGTCAAAAGCGGGCTGCTTCGAGCGAAGCGAGTGATGGCAGAGGCGTGGATATTGTAGATATCGTAGACGAAGCCGCTAGCGTAGACGAAGTGAGTGCGTCAGAACCACAGCCGCGCGAGGACGGTGTTCTGCCGGTTAGTGTGGACGTCAACTCCGAGCACGATACTCGACAAAGCAGGAGAGTGTCCCGGTCTGAATCGACTGAGCAGCACCCCCGACCGCGCCCGGTGTTAACGATGCGGATGGCACGCCAAATCCATCCTCGTCGAAACCGCCGTTGGCAGAAGCCTCCCCGTCGAAAAAATCGACGAATGGATCACCCCGTAAAGTGCTGTCTTCCAAACCCAATACGAATTCCCCGCGCAAAAGCCCCGCGGTAACGGGAGTTGTGAGAAAGCCGGTAGTGCCGGGCGCCGCGAGGAAGGCTACGGGGCCTTCTACAGGTGTGGGTGTGAAGGCCAAGCGAAGGCGTCGGAAGCGCCGGCCCGCCACCGGATTCGTAACGGCGCGAAAAGCGCTGGTGAAACGCCGCCCAGCGGGCATTGTGAAAAACAAAGGTGTGGTGAACGGGCAACAGGTGTCGCCGCGATCGCCGCGAAAAGAAGCGGTCGCTTGGTGACTTGAGCATTGATATGAAGGAGCCGTTTGCACTGTCGCCGTCCAAGACGAGGAGCCGACTCAGGTAAGAATATTATGCTCTTTTGTCTCGTTGTGACAGTATCTGGTCTATAATATTAATACCCGGTGATGGCTTCTGTTATAGATTCCCGAACTCAGGGTCCCCATAACTCCCAAGTAGAAGTTGGTGCGCGGCCCTGACGGTTATGAAGGACCGCGTTTAGCTCTCCGCGCCCCTGGGCATCGAAATTCTCGCTGTCTCAATCCGCCTCTCGCCTCCGACATGATCAATTTGACACTGCTTTCATTATGGCTTTTCAATATTTGACTTGTTTTTTTTTGTTGTTTTTGGAAGAATTGCTGGGAAGGAGGAGGGTCTGTGTGCAGTGCGTTTTTTGCCTCTTTGATTACTACGTTGTGACCATGAGTGACGACTTTAATATGAAAACTGTGGGTTTTGAGCCGATTTATCCGCCACTTGGAGCGTGCTGTAAAAATCCTGACGTAACCAGTCCCAAAATTGGTTTTGTTCTAGGGTCTGAGTGTAAAATTAATATTGGAAAATATAATCAGTGAGTGTAAAAATTCGAGGTTGCAATATGGTGAGACTCAGTTAAAACCTTTATTTAACATTCATATAAGATTTGAAACATATTCTTCATTAACATTTCCCCATAGCACAATTCTTGAAGAGTTAATTTTCACCACAATCATTTAGTTGAGCTCCATTGAAGAGTGAGGGAAAAGTAGCAAAAATGACACAGAAGTGAGAGGAAAATTTAGCCTGCCCGGGTGTCACTCTCCACCCAGCACCCTGAGATTTGGGACACTGGACGTAACGGAGGGACATCTATTCACGTACTTTGAACGCACTGCTCTACTGCAGGGGAAAATAGTACTTGGATAAGGCATGAATTCTTACGCAGTGGGCTTTCAGACAATTATCGATTTTCCGCCGTGCGCCATGCTAGAAAATTTACGCATCATAAGAAATATGTGGAATTTTTACGCATTTTCGTAAAGATCATGTAAATTCACTTTGCTTATATATTTTTATTTTCCCTTGACAATTCTGTAACACTTTCCACGGAACCATTCCCGAATCAAGTAACATCTATATCAATCCTTAACACTGTTGGAAGTTGCCCTCGATATTTTTTCAAAGCAGTCCCATCTTAGTACGTTACGGATTTAAGATTACTTTATACCCAGAAGTCCTGGGGAAACGTAGAGGACTTCGAGTGGTTCGCTCTGAATGTTTTAAGGCCATGCCGCCACTCTGCTCTGTACGCATCTTTACATTATGGGTTCTGGGATGGGAAACTTACGCATATGGCCGGAGCGCTCCCAAATTTTACGCCGTGGTTTCTCGGCGCAAATCAACTTTTATTTCCCCCTGTTCTCACGCGCCCCTACCCTACCCCTTGCGACCCTAATGACCGCGTGCAGCTGCTGGTTGGTAATTGTGGTCGGCACGGCACAAGTTGGGATGAAATGTTCTCAACACATCTTGTTTTTTTCGAATGAAACGTTGGAACGTGGATTGTCGGTATGCCTTATAACGTGCCTATCTCAGTCCAGATTCGATGAATAATGTACCGCATTCCCTTTACGGAAGATTCGTAAATGAACTGGAAAGTATGGAATCGACTGCCGGCTCCGGGGATTTTTCTACTGCGAGACACTACCGGTCCTCTTTCCTTACTGTATTGGGCCTATGTTTGTTCGGAGAAGACGTACAGCAACCCTAGATTAAGTTTATATATATTTTGTTTGTGGTTAGATTAAATACCATGATAACCCCGTAATCGGAGGAGCCTCGGTGATAGAAATACCTAGCATCGACTGCGGGAAAAATATACGCTAGAAAGTCGTCCGATTTCAAAATATTCCCATCTTTTACAGTTTTATTAACTTAAATGGCTCTTTTGAGTACTTAACTGAGCTTTAAAATGATATTGGAATATTTTCGTCCCCAGTCGATTGGTTGTTTTCGGTCGACTGCGCAGCTCTGATTATGTAAAAATAATTTTATAAATGCCCTTATTGCAGCAGGGGACTTACTTGAAGTTACGTTGTTCGTCAAAAGGTAGCTTGGATTCTGTTATTGCCAACCATGTATATAGCATGCAGTACAAGACCATAATGTTTGTCCCAGCCAGCCATTGGCCAGCATGATGGGCTCAGGTTTTACCAATTTTATTGCGGGAGGCCAGAATTGTGTGGATGTGGTACCGTCATGGTAGTTTTACTTAGACAGCTTAAGTGCCTAGATGTATATTTTTGCCCAATATACTGTGCATGGAGACAAAAACGCCCCAGATCGAGGAGCTCTGACTGGGGGATTCCCCACGACCTACCTCCGCGTCGTCTCCTCGATTACACAGGGTGAGGGTAGAATCCTTTCTGGGAGCGTTTGTTCGTCCGCAAACGGTGTGTCTAAAGCCGAACGAGATTTCGCGGGACTGTGCGGTATGTTCAAAAGGACTGCTATCGTTCTCCGTTGGAATTGTGCGGTGAATGTGTTACATTCTCTATAAAGCTAATGCTAATGTCCACTCCCAATTCAAAATGTATCTGAGTCACTATTATACGAGGTATCCTCTTTACTTGCCGAACTGCCTTGACCGCTCTTGATCAAGCCGCCCCAGCTGAGACCCAGCTCGTTCTGATACTCCCCCTCGCACTCCCACCGCTAGCCTGTTCATGTAACTGCCCCCTTCTTCTCCGCGAGTGTTAAGGGGGTTCCCGGGGAACCCTCCCCGCCTCCGTCAGGAACGACCATGGTTTATGGGCACTATCCGAAATGGTTGAGTTGGGGTGGGGCCCCATCTGCTTTGGCGGGGCCCCTGGTAAGCTGGGCACTGTGTGAGTAGGTTTGGATTGGGTCGGGTTCCCCACAATCGGGGCACCCGTCGCTCTGCGCCTGGCCGAAACGGTGTGCTGTGTCCTGCGTGATAATTGAGGACCCTGCTGTTAGCTGGCTAATAACGATTTGGGATCTTCTAGGTAGCTGTTCCATATCGGGCACCCCCTCTCCGCTCCCACCGCTGGCCTGCCCCCTGCTCCCCCTCCCCGCTCCCACCGCTGACCTGTCCCCTGACCTGCTGCAGGTCTCTGACGGCAGAGCCGCCGCAGACCTCGCCGCGCAGGAGCTCCCGGGAGCCCCGAGTCAACGGCGCCGCGCCGTCAGCGGCCGGCGACGGTGGCGCCGCTGCCGACGCTGCGGCGGCGGACGGAGTCTCTCCCGGATCGGAGGCTGCGCCAGAGGCGTCACCGGACGGGTAGGTGGTGCCTGTGGGAGTGGATGGCGGCATCTGTGGTCGTTATGTACTCTAGTAGGCGGTTTGACAGGTTGTGCTGTTTCGGTGTGCCCCGGTGCTGGGCGATGTCGGCGTTGAAAGCGCGGAAACGGGGGGACGTGTCTCCTGGAACCAGAGGGCACGTTCCCGGCGCCGGAAGAATAGGAATTATCGGCTTTACTTTTGTTGAATTGTGATGGAAGCGTTCTTCTGGTGTGCGTTTTGCCTCCTTACCGTCCTTCCCGGGAATCGCGTAGTCGTGGTAAATCTACGATAGCACCCCTGCTGAGCAGCCAAACATCACAATACGCCGCAAAGCTAGCCGTGATATCGCGTTTTAATGGTTATGATGGTTGGGTTTTAACGACGCACCAAGTGAAGTTTATGGGGCGTTGCCAACTTTACCCTTTTTGGGCATCGGTATATCGAGAAAAGTGTCATCGTTTTGTATCTCTAAACATTTCTCACTAACCATATGTTCTATCGCATGTTCAGGTGTTGGTGTGCTTGAATACTAAATTTTCCGTCACATTTTTCACCGATCCACTGAAATGCCTTTAGCGCCGTCTCATATAATTCGGTGTGTTTCAGCTCTGCGCGTGCTGGCTGGGAGGCCAAGTTTCGGTCCTGGAACGACGATGGAAGCAAAAAGTGTTGGGCCATCACGCCCGAGACCTCCTCCATCGCCGACCAGGCTCCCGACACCAGATCTGCCGACGGTACCGCGCTCCCCACATCGTCACTGGATATAAAACCAGAGAAGGACGGTGACTCGGCAGCGGCACCTATAGCGGACAGCAAAGACCCGACACCAGCGACACCTACAACTCGGCGGCGGCGGCCGGCGGCGCCGCGTCGCCGCGGAGGTCGCGGCGGCGCCGCCTCTTCAACGCCGCGAGGTCGCGGAGCGCGTGCTCCCGGCTCTAAACGCGACACAGACCGCGGCGGTGTGGAGACGCCGTCCTCGCGGAGACAGGAGCAGTCCCGCGGGCCCTACCTGCTCGTATCCGCCTCCACCAGTGACGTACGTTCAACGCGGGTGGTGAACTGTGCCGGTGACGTCACTGGTCCAGAGGCGCGCCGCCTGCCGGCCATCCACTGCGAGCTGGAAAGCATTCCCAACCAGCCCAGGATAGGCTTCTCCAGTGCGTACTCGAAGAACTACGACGCGTTTACGATGGACCCCACGTGGCTGTGTGTGTTTTGTCGGAGGAGGTCGCACGAGGCGAGACTGGGTGACCTGCTGGGACCGTGCTTTGTGGTGAGGAGAGATGAGGTGGAGGAAGTGAACGGGGGGAGTGCGAAACCACCGCCTGGAAAGCCCCGGAGGCGAGGAAAGCAGAAGGAGGTGACCCAGGTGAGTGAGACCATCAACATACAAATTATCATACTGTACTCCATACTGCTGTTTCTAATCACTTACGTGTTCAGTGGAAGCATGTGGTCGGAATTTTTAAGATCGCTGGCAGGACCACCCTGAACTGCGGTGGTTGTCAGTATATATGTGAGACGTTTTAGATGTTTCAAAAGACATCGTCAGGTTTCCCCTCATGATCTCGAGCGTTATTCACGTAGGCTAAATATTTCTGCCTTCGTGGAGATGTCTTCATCTTTCCAAATAGTCCTGGAAAAGTAGGTACATCTGTTGGAGGTCAGGTTATATGACTGCCCGTCCTGAACCATTGGGGGGGGCTGTAGCAAAGCTACCTCAGCTTAACATTCAGTGTTCAAATTCGCCGGTCGTCCGTATCCCCTTGGAATGTTCCTGTGACGAGAGGCGTCGTCATCAATCTTTTTGCCGGAGGGATAGATTCCGGCATAGTGACGATGAGGTTTGGCGACTGTCTGGGAGAGCACTGTGAACGCGGTTCACTTATAACTTATTCGGGAACATGTTGGCGTGGGCTCAAGTTGTTAGCGAAAAAAGCCAAGTCATCTCTTGAGTGTTTGAACTCAGAGGGGCGTATAAGCTTGTTCTCCAGATGAGTGGTTCGTCCCTGCCACCCCCTCCCCCTGTCACGCCCCCGCTGCTGGGCTTCGACGTCTACGTCCATGATGCAAATGGGGGGTGGGGGGAAGTGACCCACCGTTGGGAATAATTGCCGTATTGTTTTTCTCCAATTGGACGGCTCGTTTTTGTGTTCACTGGAGCTCGCCAATTCGTGCTCCGCATTAATGTATACTTGCGTTTAGACTAACTTTACATATTTTTGGGAATGCAGCGCATTTTCAAAGCACAATTTCGCATCCTCATTTTGTCCGACCCCTGAAACGTCGCTTTACATCCTCCCCATCCCGGGATGCGGCTAGTAACACCCTGGGATGCGATTACGGTCCCTTAATCGGCCACAACGCGGCCCCCTTTTTAAATTTTGAATCCCCAATGCCATTTAAAAAACTGCACCTCTCGCGTGGACGTATTCGGATCCATGATTTTCCATCGGCGAGTGGATCGTGGCGTGGCGTTGCCTCGTGGCTTTACGTCATCTCGCCTCGTGTTTCACTGACAAGTTCAGAGCCTGAGCTATGCCCACGTACAGCACTTCCCCTCGTCGACCGTCTCCCATTGCTGACGTTACCACCGCCTCTCTCAGGAGCCAGCTGCCCCTCCACCGGCCAGCAGCAGCGGAGTCCTGCCGGGCTTCACCTCCTGCCGGCTGGGGGACCGGCTGGAGACCTGGTTCCACGAGGGCTGTCTGGCCTGGAGTCCGGAGGTGCACCTCACCGCCGCCGGCCTGCAGGGCGTTCAGGAGGCCGTCACCGCCTCACGGACGGAGGTCAGACTTACTGTAATCCCCCACAGACCGTGCCTGATATTACAGGGATGAGAGTTTGGGGTTAAAGGGAATGTGGCACCTTTATAACGTGATTTTAACTGAGATAGACAAGTTGTAAAGCATGCCGGGAAACCCTGTACTCTATATATCATTTGTCTTGGAACTTGATATTTCCGTAGAAAAAAGCTAAAACCTACCTGCAATGTACCCCTCCTGCACCCCTAGCAGCAAGCCACAGTTGTCATGGCTGTTGGTGTGACGATATATGCTGACGCTCACGATGAGCATCAGCTAATCGAAGCCCTTGAAGCATTTCAAGTATAGTAGTGGTTGCTAGATCATGACATCATCCATAGGTAGATATTTATTTATTTTCCTAGAGGAGTATTTAGAAAATCAAAATATTGAGCTTATTGTACATTTTTCAGAGAAATCATGAGTGGTTTCATTATTGTTGGCTAAAAGTACGCCTAATTACACTAAATTCCAGCATTTGACCAAGGTGCCACATTCCCTTTAAGAGATCATTCCGAAAATCCCCATCGGACCAGTTGGTACACGAAAACACAGCCTGTGGTGGAACTGGACGGACGGACGGACGGACGGATTTGCGTTTGCGCTGGTCTTTGTGTTTCCTTTGCTTAGACAATGACCGAAGGAATCTCCAGAGAACCATGCCTTTTGATCAGCTAACGCAGGATTGAGGTGGGACTGAAAGCCTTCCCTCGACATGTTACTTCATGTACTGATTGGTATTTGGTACGGAGGTCGGGTTAGGATAAGGTGGCAGGCCATTCTGAATGACATCTGACGCTGGGTGACACTTTGTTTGCCCAAAACATAGAAAATGCATCGAGAGTAGCTCTTATTCGATCTTTGTTCTTTCAGTTTGTATTTCTATTTATTCACTTAGATCAGCAACAGGTATCTGGCCCAATTACAGCTGAAGTCATGGACATAAAAGAAAACACTAGATGAGTATTTACAATGACATATCTCCTATTGGTGGTGAAGGGACCGAATGACTAAAAATATAAGGTAAAACACATTCAAAACGGTAAAAGTATGACTTAAAGCAACTTAAACAGTTCATTCGACGAATAAAATTCTAAAGCACACGGATGATTTTAAAAAGGATGATCTTTAATGTATCTAATTACACTAGACTTAAAACTAGCGTGTGGTGAATTAAAAGGATCCACCTCGGGGCAGCCGCCGACGTGTGCGTTAAAAGCAAGCACCGCCCGGCGAAACAAGCCTCTTTCACCGTCTCAACTCGAGGCACCGTCACATGCAGGAAATGATGAGGCGCCCCCTGGTTCTTCGCTGGGGCACATGCAGTGGGTTAGGAAACATGCAGTCATACAAAGCAAAGCAACATGCAGTCGTACGAAACATGCTGTCATACATGCAGTCATCACATGCAGTCAGTTACGAAGGAAGCTCATAATATTGAACATCGTAGTGGGCTAACGTTGTTAAGCTCGGTTAGTTTCACTGCTGTATCTGTGTCAGTGTAATAGCGTGTACCCCAGGGGTGGCTCGTTAGCTACAGAGGTACGATGTCCTTGATGATGCCCTCATCGTTGTCCTCCACCATTGTCCCTGTTACGGTCTGCAATGCTTTTGCCATCACACAGTACCAAAATGCGGGGTTTTGTGTGGAGAACCTCACCCAGGCAAGTTTCATTATTTTATCATAGCCGGAATTATCATCACTTATCATAGCCGGAAGCTTAAGTTTTCACTCGCTCTTATAACTAAGGCTCGTCTTTTCTTTTTTCATGCATTGAATGAACACTTTCCTGGCTTGAGCAGGATGAAATCAAATACAAAAAGTAGATCATGGTACCGCATTCATTTCGGGGCATGTTTTTTTCCAAAGAATAAGAAGTAAAAGAAAATTTATCTTCGCAGAGCATAAACGTATACATTTTTAATCTTCCATTGTATTCTGTGGGATTGAATTTTCGTTTCTTTGAGTGTGCCTTTTGTCATGCATTTCCCTCTACACCTAGGTGCAAACCCTATTTAAGAACACCTCGTCACCGCGCCCCGCGTCACCTTCCCGCATCTCTGACCCCTCTCCGGCTTCAGCTGTGCTCGGTGTGTGACCATGTGGGCGCCACGGTGGGCTGCCTGGGCCGCGGCTGTCGCAAGGGCTTCCATCTGCCGTGCGCAGAACAGGCGGGCTGCCAACTGGACCAGGAAACCCTCACCGCCTACTGCGCCGCGCACAGGGTAGGTGCACGGATCCCGGCCTCGTCTGTTTGTGCGCGAATCTATTTTTTGCGGGCACAATGATTTTTCTACGTGAGTTTTAATTTGTCTTTGTGGTATATGTGCCTGTTCAAGCGATATTGTCCCAGATATTTCGCGATTATTTATTAATTATTGCGGTGCTATCGTGCAAACAAGTGGGTTTAAGTAGGAACCACGAAATGATTAGGAAATTAGGTGGGTGCTTCAAGCGACCTAAGTGCGGTAATTTGAAGAATTCTAGCGGAAATACTCTCTTGGGAAACGAATTTGGTAGCCAAAAAGGTGGAAATTTATCCAAAATAGTCGTGATCCCCGCTGCCCCCCCCACGTTCTCTATCACCGGTGGTAGCACTCTAGTATCCTGCAGAAAGAGTAATAAAATCTCGCTTGCATCCCCTCATCACTTATCAAACATGTGTGTTTTTCACATTGTCTCTGGCCTTTAATTTTGATACTAGGTGACTGAACTCCCCTCTTTGGTCCCTCAGAAGCCGGACTAGGGCTCAACCGTGGAAGCTTCTGTAAAGCGCGAAGCGCGACCGCTCATCATGGGGTTTATCATTGCAAATTCGACGGTCGGCGGTTCCGATTATGTGCTGTGACGTCATGAGGACCTTGGTTTCGAGGCAGGAGTGGCGCACGGTGGCACAGATCGATTGGTGACTGTCCAAGCTCGACTTTATTTGGTTCGTGACGTTCAGAATATGTTGGATACAATCAGTGTCCTGGAAAGATCCTATGTGGACCGAAAATGATGTGTATAGGTCAAGGTTCCCCAGTCAGGGTTTTGTTGACATCAATATTGTGTTGCCTGTATCATGTTTTATGTGAAAGTAAATGTTGTGTTTCAGTATTGCGGTCTGATCCTGCAGCTGTTCCATGTTGTCGATTGTGTTCATGTGCTCGACTGTCCGTGCTCGTGGTAGCTCAAACTAACATGAGCGTAATTGGTTACCAGCCATGACTTCTGGAGTAGGTCCAAACCCGAGGCTGTGGCTAGGACGAGCGGGAGGACTTTTCATCGAACGTGAGCTCATTGAAAATTGGTTTTGATCTCTTGTGGTCAGTGTGACTATAATAGAGGTCTGCAGAATGATTCACAGTGAAAGGTCCGAAACGGAGCGAATGAGACGGATGAATACAGCCTGAGTTTCTGGCGCAAGATAATGTTCCACCATCAAAATCTGAAACCGGGACATAATTCAAAGGCTGAACTCATGTCCACCTACCATGCTTTGTACGTATAAAATGTACGCCAGTGCGGAACCCTGACAGGTGCCGTTACAACGCGGGCTATTGGTTACATGTGACTGTGTAACTGACCTGGCGTCACAATTTCCAACATCGCTGGAGGTGGTCCCTGGTCTTGGATGTGTAGCGTCAGGCAATGATGTCATTTTCCACGGGAAACTAGCGGAAGCGCCACTCTTGCCAGTGGGCGAGATTTCGCTCTGAGGGTTGTCGAAAGATGGTTGAATGTCGATGTTGGTGCTCTCCGCGCGCGTCCGGTGTAACTGTTAGAATTCCTCACTGTTTTTGTAAAATGCATCGCGTCGTACTTCCTGTTCCGAATAAATATTAAATAGCTAAATATCTATTCGATGATTTTAGGACTCTCAACACAGAGTTGCTTGTGTTACAAGGCACTCCAGCATGCATATTTTGCACACAATGACCACACAATGATCAATGCTCTTGGGTGCGAGCTCTGCTGCCAGGAGTCTGCTAGTTTCCATTCAGCAAACATTTTTGGGGCGTTTATCAAGGCCGACCAACAGAGCTTTGACATTGTGAGAGTTGTGGACGTGCTGCTGTTCGTTTCATTCAGCGAGCGAGACGCCACGTGGTAGCCGGCGTTCCCGCGATCTCGTGCGCCACGTGACCGGAATCGGAGCGGTGCACGTGACTCTGCCGGGCCTCTCCGCAGTGGCGGTGCCAGCGGCTTCATCACGTGCTCTTTTTCAAGGTGATATGGTGCCGCTTTCATTGATCAGGTTGTAGCGTAGTGACTTGAAGCTTGACTTGACAGATTAGTGACCGACGGTGCTGAAACTATCATGCGGATTTGACTTCCCTTGTGGTCAGCCTTTGGCTTTCAGAAGGGGAAAACGCGCTACTCAGCATCGCTATTATAGTTTTCAGCTGGGTAAAGGATAAAGCTGAGCCATACTGGCCACAGTCTGCATTTCACTTCTTATCAGACCTTGGGGCAGAGGGGAGCATCCCCGCGCTCCTGCTATTACTTTGTGACCGACTGGAGGCATTCAGTTCGCGGTCCGAGTTCACGTTGGCGTCGCCGGAAAGGTTCTGGCGCGTGACCAGAACTCCCCAGCTCACCCGAAAACGTGTGAATGGGTCAGTACTGCCAAACGCATTTCGCTATTTTGTGGTGCGTGGTAAAATACGACTTCCCTTTACGCCTTTGGCAATCATACGAATGGCTCGGATTTCTCTACTACTTGCCTTTCAGTGTCTGGAACGTCTTGCATGTCTCTCCCGGAGATTCAGTGGGGGCTAATACGTTAGCAAAGCGTTTGACACCACCGCACATGTCAGAGTCCTCTCGCCGGGTCCGGCCCGCCGCATATAAGCCGGCTGCAGTGCGGTGGGCCTCCTCATCTCTCCACAGCCACCATGCCGGGTGGTTTCCCCCGGTGCGCGTGCTGCTGCTGGCAGCGGCAGTGGCGGCTTCAGGGAAGTTCCCCCTGTTGCACCCAGTCCCGCTCTCGGCGCCCGAGGCCCCAGCGCCGTCTGAACCGGCGCCGTTCCTGCCGCAGCTGAAGGTGAAGCCGACGCCGGAGCCTCCAGCTCCGCCGCTTCCTGAACCACCGTCGCCAGAGTTTCTGCCGCAGCTGAAGCTGAAGCCAAAGCCAACACCGGAGCCCCCAGCTCCGCCAATTCCTAAATCCACCGTCGCCAAAGTTTTTGCCGCAGTTGAAGCTGAAGCCGAAGCCAACCCCGGAGCCTCCGGCTCCGCCAATTCCACATCCACCGTCCTCGTTTTCGTCCCGGTTCTCAGGGAAGTCGGCGCCGGCACCATCGCTAGAGGCGCCGCCGACTCCTCCAAAAACCGCGTTTGAGAAGTCGGGCTCGTTTCTGGGGCTTTTCCAGGGAAAGTCCAAAGAGGATCCGAGCTTACTAACAGGATCCCCACCGGAAGCACCATCAGAGCCTCCGCCAGAAAACCCTCCAGAGAGTCCAGAAACCCCGCCGGACAGCGCAGAGGACCCACCAGAGAACACGTCCGACAGTCTGGACATACGCAGCATCATGACGGAGGTGCTCTCTGAAGAGCAGAGCCAGCTGGTGCAGGTGAGTTCCTCGACGTGAGAATGGACAGGTGAGGCTGTGGTCTGGTGGGCAGGTGAGGGTGTGATATGGGCTATAGGTGTTGTGATCTGGTGGATAGGTTAGGCTTTGATCTGGTGAATAGATGATGTCATCTAACGGATGTGTGTTGTGATCTGGTGGATAGGTGCTGTGATCTGGTGGATAGATGCTGTGATCTGGTGGGTAGATGCTGTGATCTGGTGGATAGATGCTGTGATCTGGTGGATAGATGCTGTGATCTGGTGGATAGATGCTGTGATCTGGTGGATAGGTGCTGTGGTCTGGTGGATAGGTGCTGTGATCTGGTGGATAGATGCTGTGATTTGGTGGATAGATGCTGTGATCTGGTGGATAGATGCTGTGATCTAGTGGGTAGATGCTGTGATCTGGTGGATAGATGCTGTGATCTGGTGGATAGATGCTGTGATATGGTGGATAGATGCTGTGATCTGGTGGATAGATGCTGTGATATGGTGGATAGATGCTGTGATCTGGTGGATAGATGCTGTGATCTGGTGAATAGGCGCTGTGATCTGGTGGATAGATGAGCTGTGGTGTGATGGAAAAGTGAACTGAGTTTTGTGCGACTCCAGAATGACTCAACTTAGTGAGGGAGAGGTAGACTCAAGCACCTCTGATACAATCGGTTGGATCAAAAGTGAGTGAGCCAGTTTTTATTTATGCGTGAGATTATTTGCTCGTGTGGCCCCAAAATTTTGCTGAATAAGGGTCTGAAGATTATACTTCAGAGTCAAAAATATGTTTCAGCTGAAGGTGAGCTAAGATTCGATTCTCAACTCAACTCCAACTTCAACATATTTTTATTCTGAATGAACTGTTTGCGGATCTGGCTGAACGGAACTGTACGAATAACCGGACAAAATGTCGTCTAAGTTTTAAACCGAGCCTTGTTATTCACCCAAGCGGGTCGGAGAACCTAGCGTTCACTCCTATTCAGAGGGAGCCAACCCTGGTCGGCGCACAGCTCTTCTGGTGAGCCCTGAGAAGCGATGTAAACGCCGTGACGGATGATGCTCTTCCTCCGCGCTTACTTATTTCCTTCGGCACGGTTTATGCGAAATGTGACACTAGCAGAGTTTTCCTGTATGGAGATTTCCGTTTTTTTTTTGCTCCAGGCTGACAAATTGATCTATGAAATATGCGAGTCTTACTGAATACGTTTCGGTGGCTGGTACGGTACATGCGGGCATAACAAAGAGTAAATAAGTGACCAAGCGGATGTTTAACAAGTGCTGGGAGCAGTAGAATGCAGTGGCCTTTTATTATTATTCTTGTTTTATAACGGTTACTTTGTTTTCGTGCTCGCCCTAGTGAGAGAGTTATAACGGTTTTCAGCAGAGTTAATAAAATCATTTTACGAACGATTAACAGATCTGCTGCTCGTGGATGCTATAAGGACACTGTTCCCCAGTGGAGAAAAACCCGTAGGGGCCGGGGACCAATTGCAGAATCTGAGGAACAAAATTCCGCCTTCAGTACGCACAAATGCCTGGTTGCACCCGTGCTAACGTTAGCGTGTTTCTCTCCAGAGTATCGGGTTCTGCCTGCCCGAGGTCATCAAGAACGCGACGGCGCCCTTCCAGTGCGTGGCGCACTCCCCCTGCGTGGGCTTCGAAGGCGAGCGGACGGTCACCCTGCCCGACGGCCACGTCTTCTGCCAGGAGAGCTGCCCGCCGGGGTTCGAGAACCACTGGGAGGCCGACATGACGGTCTGCTGGAAGGTCATCGACGGCGCGCCGGCCAAGTCCAGAAATTACGCCAAAAAATATAAAAAGTATAAGGGATAAGTTTTAACAAGGGAAAGCCTATAATTTTGTGACCCGCGGTATGTTAAGTTTAGCGGTATGTGTTTGAGTATCATACTTGTTGCTGATGAGCACGATACTGTGATTTATTGCCTTAATCATTTAATATTATCTCATAGAGGTGGAACAGTGGCGTTTCGCTGTTCAGTGTATCGTTCACGCTCGTAAGGACCGTTAACTATAAGCCGCCATAAAGTATCACACTTCGAGCGCATGTTAGGCAGCTCAATGCTTACCCATAACTTTGTGATTTGCCCGTTTTGCAGTGATAAATCACCTCATTTGTACATTGTGTGATGGACTCAGGTATCCGTTTTTATAGCTTACTTGTATTCCGATGACCATGTATTCGCTGTTTTGTTTGATTATGACAATAAAGCATGTTGTAGCCTTTGATGAGTGCTTATCTAGTACAGAATGTGTTGTATTTTCGGAGCGCGTTAAAATGACCGCCACAGTTCTGAATTTCATGTAATTGTGAAATGCATATGTTCTCTGTCCTCATCTATAAGCTATAAACTTTCCTGAAATTATGACGTGCGCTTAAAAAACATGCGATTGTTGGAGCGATCGGTTACCGACTCGGGAACATATTTATGGTTGTTTACCCGCGCTATATTTTTGGGTTTTTCGTCTGCTTTGCGCTGCTTTGTTATTCCGAAACGATTAAAACACATTTTCGGAGCACGCAACCTACATTACAGCATTATGCGATGTATGTGCAGCATCAATCAAAGAACGAACACGTTCCACCAGCTCTTCGCTGATGTACAACCTTTTACATACACTGTTACGTTTTCAAGTACAAAAGCTTGTATGTCAATCATTTGATGTAGGACAAATGTGAAAGTGGTACGGCTCTTTTTCGCGGTACCCACAATAAAACATGCGTCTTGCGAAAATGGTAAGTCTTAAGTACTTGTAGGTGAAAATATACTTTGTTTCAGCTCATCAGGTAATTGTGATAACTTTCAAAGTATTATTTTCCCAATAGTTATGAGACATTACTTCCTTACAGCGGCAAAATAACCACGAAGGACGAGGGGACCGGAGACAGGCCCCCTTGTGGGTTCAGAAGGGACCTTCCTAATGGATTGCGCCCGACCCAACTTCAGGTCTCCAACGGGATGGATTTTCCTCACTAAACGCACATTTGTCTCTCTCCTGAGCGTTTGAGAAATTTACAGAGTTCTGTTTGCCTGACTAGAATTTGGTATCAAGTTCACCTTAAAAGCAGGCTTGCTCCCTCCCAATACCACGAGGGCCCAGGTACTTCGATAGTGTTAATTGGCTATCTATATCCGTGGTCACCACAGCAGGGCCACACCTCGGCACTGCTCTGCACCAGCCACCCATAACCCCATCGGGAAAACGGACTGCGAGTATGAGCTGCGAGTTCAGAACTCTGCTGCACGGTAGGTACGTATTTTGGAAAAATGCTAACGAAAAGGCTGTGACGTTGTGAGGCAATAAATAAGAAAGACGGATAATGGTTGTTTAGAATTCAGGTGCCTTGTTGAAGCTAGTCCTGGGCGCAGTCAAATGACGCTAGAAACCCACGCATGCGAAGTGGAGCTCTTCATGGTTATGGTCAGCTACTGCCATCTGCGGTTCGGCCGCAGCGGCTGGCACGACACCTATAAGTGGTACTGTGCATTATCAGTAGCCACCCATAACATGCTGACAAGAACGGGAGGCTTGCCAAGGGCGAGTGCAGGGATTTTCTTCGCATCACAGTTCACCGCTTGTTGCTTATAAACAAAGTCAGCACGTCGAAAAACAGTTGCTTTTGTCGCAAACTATAGTGATAAACACAGCATTCCCCTTATAAGCTAAACCTGTAAACGCCGTCCAGTGCCGGGGAAAAGATCTGCGCATGCGCAGTAGAGTTCCTTTTAGTTATGGTTGGCTACTGCCATCTCAGGCCCGGCCGCAGCAGTTGGTACGACATCTATACGTGCTGCCTCACATTATCAGTAGCCGCTCATAACCTGACGCCAAGAACGATAAGGCAGCCAGGGGCGAGTGCAGGAATTTTCTTTGCGGTACCGGATATCATGTGCTCTTAATATAAAAGCTGGGGCGTCAAGAAACACATTTTCTTTGTCATAAACTGTAGCGTAAGACAACCTTCCCCTTCTGAGCTAAACCTGGAAACGCCGTCCAGAGGCGGGAAAAAATCTGCGCATGCGCAGTAGAGTTCCTCCTAGTTATGGTCGGCTACTGCCAACTCGGGTCCGGCCGCAGCGGCTGGCACGACATCTATGCGTGCTGCCTCGCATTATCAGTAGCCACCCATAACCTGACGCCAAGAACGGGAGGGCTGCCAAGGGCGAGTGCAGGAATTTCCTTTGCGATATCGTAGACCATGTTCTGCTAATATAAAAGCTGGGACGTCAAGAAACACGCTTTCTTTGTAATAAACTATAGCGTAACGAGGCTTTCCCCTTCCGAGCTAAACCTGGAAACGCCGTCGAGTGGCGGGAGAAAGCTGCGCATGCGCAGTAGAGTTCCTGAGGGTTATGGTCGGCTACTGCCAGCTCGGGTCCGGCCGCAGCGGCTGGCACGACATCTATGCGTGCTGCCTCGCATTTTCAGTAGCCACCCATAACCTGACGCCAAGAACGGGAGGGCTGCCAAGGGCGAGTGCAGGAATTTCCTTTGCGATATCGTAGACCATGTTCTGCTAATATAAAAGCTGGGACGTCAAGAAACACGCTTTCTTTGTAATAAACTATAGCGTAACGAGGCTTTCCCCTTCCGAGCTAAACCTGGAAACGCCGTCGAGTGGCGGGAGAAAGCTGCGCATGCGCAGTAGAGTTCCGGAGGGTTATGGTCGGCTACTGCCAACTCCGGTACGGCCGCAGCGGCTTGTGTGTCCCTCCCGCGTTGCTGGTCAGCTAAGAGATGAAAAAATATTTACTATGATTCCACTAATAAACTTTCAAATGCGCTCAAATTTATAGGAAAACTCTCTAAAATGCCAATGAGAACAATCCAAGTAAAATTGTGGATATGGTAATATTTTAGAGGTAAAATAGTAACCGTTTTGCATGAAATGAAAATTTCATCGCTCCGATTTCGACCAAATTTGCAAAATAGATTCGGGCACACCTCAAAAGTATATTGGTAAAATATTTTTGAAAAATATTCAATGGATCAGCAGTTATAGGCCAAAAACCGTGCATCTGAAAAACCGTTCTAACACCTAAGCCGTTGAAGTTTTTTCCAAAATATTTTACACATTTACTTGTTGGGTGTGCGCGCATCTATTCCGTAAATTTGAACGAAATCGAAGCGATGAAATTTTTACATCGTGCAAAATGGTTACTTTTTTACCTCTAAAATCAAATCATATCTTCTAAATTTTATTCGCTGATACTCGTTAGCTTGTAAGAAACTCGCTCTGTTATTTTGAGCGAAGTGTAAGTACTCTTGGAAGATATATTGTTACTTTTCACCTCTGGGAGGGCATCTGCACTTATTCGGCATGATCAGTAGCCACCCATAACATCCGGGCAGGGTCATAGTGCCAGGGGCGAGCCCAGGAATTCACAGCGGTTGTGCACTTTTTCCAGAAATGTCATGGCCAAAAGCTGAGGCAATGCTTGAATAAAAAGCAGTGAGCAGTCCATTCAGAAGGTACCAACACTCCGCTCAGTTAAACCTGGATACGCCTTGGCGACGGGAAAGCTGCGCATGCGCAGTAGGGCTCCTGTTGATTATGGTCGGCTCTCGAACACCCGGGATCGGCCGCAGGCGGCGCTAAAGTCGAGAATTAAAGGGGGCGCAGTGCGTATGGATATTTACGTACTGACGGAGCTTTTAACCTATAATTATTTAGAGGTGCTTCGCTTCGAAATGGTGGGACGCACACTACTAGCTTTGAAACCCCAGCCAAATCAGAGGTGGATCCAAAAGTTTCTTCGGGAAATTTATTTCGGCCCTGTAAGAACCGCCAGACGGTGTCCCGACGATCTGTGTAGGTGTCGATGTTGAAGGCTGCAAGTAAACAACTGGTATCGCTATTCAACATGTTGGAATCGTATACATATGTTCACACGCACATGCGTACACACATTTATCCCCGTACAATAATTCCGACCCATTTTGACCTTTATTCCAGAAAAGCATTGATGCGATAGTTCAGAAGCTGTCGCACTTAAGACACAATTCATGGACAAGGGCCTTTCTTATTGGAACATCGACAACGCTCAACCATCGAGCACGAGTCGCGTATCTTTCAACCAGTGGACCGAGAGTGAGTGTTTCTCAGGCTGCACAGGCGTGGGAGGCAACAACGTTCCCCGTGAAAACTTACGTGCACACACGCACGCTCGAACAGAAATCGGCTGTCAATCACATGTCCCGACCAATCGCCCGTGTCGTCAGCCTTTCTGGCACACGTACACGTGCCAGCACTCACCGTCGAGTCACGTGCAATTGCAAACGGCATGATTGCATGATCGCACGTACAGCCAGCAAAGAAGGCACGTGGAGCTACATAGCCACTGCACTTTCCCATTGGCTGCAGAGACTCACAATATTGTACACTAGGGCACTGTATAAATACAACCAGTTCAATATCGTAAGGTCTGACACAGGCACTCATTGCTGCTCACAATCGCCAAGATAATTATGCAGCATTTCCAAAGTGTGACGTGCAAAG
This sequence comes from Lepas anatifera, assembly GCA_034440635.1. NCBI lineage: Eukaryota > Metazoa > Arthropoda > Thecostraca > Lepadidae > Lepas > Lepas anatifera. The sequence goes on along the minus strand of JAOTON010000214.1, from coordinate 1,224,878 downwards.
GAACAATTCGTTAACGAATTTGATACAAGATAAAATGAACGGTCTGGGCTTTACTTACAGTTGCACACATAATTTATATGGATTAATCCAAAGTGCATAAATACATTTCACATGTCCTCGATTTTTACAGGTTCAGCGATTCACACAATTTTCTTATCGCAGTCAACCAGTATTCTAACCATTGCCGACGATGCCCAGCGCGCATGCGACATTTCCGTAAAACAGAACGTGAAAAAATTAGCTTCGGTGTTCCAATTTCGCCTATACACAGTACATAACCTAAATCCGCCAGTCAGGTGAACCAGTTTAACCCTCGCCCACCGGGGGCCATCGATGGCCCCCTAAGGTTTTCCGGGATAGCAGAAAAACGACGAGGCGCAGCACCGCGGTTGAGGGCTCTACCTCTCACTGCATCATTTTCCCATCATCCCTGAAATTTTTTACCCCGGGTCACCCAAGGTCAGGTCACCAGACGAGGTCAACCAAGGTCACCTCGCTTCACTTTAGAGCTCTGTAAGAGCTACATTTCAAAGTCGATCGATTTGAAACTTCCTACACTTCATGACCCTCCAGGGTCTACAAGGTGTATATCCGGGATTTTTCGATTTCGTGCCCTGAGGTCAGGTCACGAGGCGACCTCTCCCATTGGAAAAGCATGGGGAAAAGCTATTTCATGATATAAAAGCCACAAAAATGATTGCAAATACTCAGACTGCTCAGAACAACGTTTTTGGACACCCTTTCACGGATCCCAGGGGTCATATTTGCCCTTTGACTTTTCCAAGGTCATCCAAGGTCACCGGAGGTCAAAAACAGTATTTTGACAATAACTTTTGACCTAATTGAGCTAGAGCGATGAAACAAACACCATCGTGTTTGTCTTGTCACTGGCTTTCATTTGATATACGGCAAGGTCACTTTTTGACCTTTCGTGACCTCAGGTCATATTAGGTCACGAGGTGACCTCTGGCGGTCAAACCACTGGCGGGAGGTCTTTACGTTCCACATAGCGGAAAAAGTACTGGCAATTTGCTATCAAATGTACTTTACCAGGCCTCAATAGCTCTAATGACATAAGAGTTATGCCCAGTTTGCTTAATCATTGCATATTTGAGTGAAAATAGCCGATCTTGACCTAATTTGACCTCTGGAGGTCAAACCATTGACCTGAGCACTAAAACATGCGAAGTAATTTCTTACTGAATTCACGCAGCTTTCTATTGCACTTTGCAGATTTGCGCTAACGCCCATATTTTCGGAGTTAGAGGGGGGCCATCGATGGCCCCCGGTGGGGCGAAGGTGGCGCCGGACCCCCGGTGGGGCGCGGGTTAAATATGCAGCTGCATAATCGTTTGAATGTATTTTCTTTGCAATTGTCATGAACGGTACCAGGGGGAAGGGGAAAACATCCTCGGGAAAGTTGACTGTGGGAGACGCAAAATAGGATTTTCACTTCTAAGCGAAGTGAGCAGGCGTATATCTCACTAGCACATTTTAGTAAGATTAAAGAAGAGTTGTTATACTTCAGCCACGCTTTGCAATGGGACTCCATGTGGGCTAAAGTTCATTATTGCCCCCTCGTCCCCTCCTATAAACGCACAAAAATATACACACAAGGCACAATTGACAGTTACAGGTGCCTGCTTTCGCCCTCAGGACTCGCCACCAAACATCGTCCCGCAAACCGGCGGAGCTCATTCTACCGCTACCGGTTTTCGTACACCGACTCCGTGGCAGTCCGCAGTTTCGTAGTCACGACTCTACTGGCAGTATCTGGTGCTCGACCCGCTCATCTACCACATCTACACCAGTCTCAGCGTTCTGCTATCCCCACAGTGTACACCGATCTCCGGTCAGAGCCGAGGTGTTGGAATCCACCAAGCAGCGGGGAGAGCTACAGTCCGGTCAGGTTTCTGTGAGCTAAAGCACAGTACTGACCTCCTCACCATGGAAGTACCTGCCACTGTAACTGTCCATGTCCTTATCGATATAGTCACTCATCTCGTTGTAGGAGGTGTCCAGGTGTTTGCCGGTTCCGGAGCTGCCGAACACCGGAGGAGGAGGGAGGGGCAGGCCGGCACTGCTCCCTCCCGAGTGGCTGTGGTTGTCCGTGGTGGTATCGGTGAAGTCGGAGGTCCTCTCCCTCTCAGCGCGCGCCTCGCGAGCCACGATCCTCGGGTCCACGCTGGTCTCGCAGCGAGGATCTCCGCCGGACCCAGGTCTGGACTCGGTCCGCGAGTCTGCCCTGATCCGCGGGTTGTCCCCTCCCAGCCGCACATGCTTCAGCTTATCCACCGGCCAGTCTTTGTAGGTGGGCCGCGGCCCTCTCTGCGGGTGCGGGGCTCCGTTCACTGGCGGCAGAGACCTGGGCGGGGGCGGCCAGTGACCTCCAGGCGCCAGACTTCTGGCGCTAGAAGCCGGACGGAGACTCGCGGTGGTTCTTTGAGGTCCGCCGTCTTCGCAAAACACACCATCGCCGTGTCCCCCGTTGACTTTGTGCACGAACACCGGCTTTCCCGTCTTCTCCTCAGGTAGAAGATGTAGTCCCGTGGGAACACTGGCGTTGTAGGCTCTGGCCGCCCTCTGTTTGGCTAGCCTGGCCCCGTTCCCGCGAGCGCGGCGGCGATTGGTCGCTGATTCATGTTTGCGGTACTTAGCGGCGCCCCGCGTCGGCGCCGTGCGGCTGTGCTTCTCGTCGCGGCCGATAGGTGGCAGGCTCTGGATGCCGTCCAGTTCGTCGTCTTCTTCGATGATGGCCTGGCTGATGCTGAAGTGGGAGCCCATGGGGAGGGATCCGTTGGTGTGTATCCTGCCGGCGGCGGATCGCGGACGTCTCGGATGCGAGTTGGAGGACCTCGGCCGCGAGTTGGAGGATGAGAGGTACTCGATGGAGGGAGCAGACCCAAACTCCTGCCGGAGAAAATGAACACGAGTTAAGAACGCTTAACGATCCAATCGCAAGGTAGCAAATTCCTTATAAACCATATAATTAGCAATATATAAACAAAATGCCAAGGCTACTCATTTCAGACTCCGTGGAAAGTCCAACCATTACTGTTTCATATCCACCATCGAATATTCACCACGCTTTGCATCTAGCCATGGGACGGTAGACGCGTCCGTTAAATGACTTCTGAAGGGGGACATCTCCCCAAATGATTCCACAGTGTTGCTGAACTACCTCAGCTTGGCTCACACCCCCATTATCGCCAGGTCTGAGTCTGTCTCACCGCCCAGAAATACATTGTGGCGATGCCACCGGACATCAAACGCAGAGCAGTCAGTTGGTCAGCTACATAGGTAGCTACAGTTTGTTTCTACACAGCTACATAGGTTATCAGCTTAAAATATTCGCCACACAAGATACTAACTATATATTAAATAAACTTTTACACAGCTACATAGGTAATCAACTTAAAAATATTCGCCACACAAGAGCTGCCTTACTTCTTATATGCTGTGTGCCTAGATCACCTTTCAGTCTTATTCGCATCGCATAATAAACGATCCCACTCTGTTCTCCCACAGTCCTACCTTGGAGAGTTTCTGGCGTTTGTAGCGTTTGAGCAGGCGCTCGGCCCAGCCGAGCAGGCGCTGCCAGTCGGCGGGGACGGTGCGGATCTGCTCCTCCTTCCGGTTCAACAGCGTCAGGATCCGCGACAGGTCCCGCAGGATCGACCTGAAGGTACGGCACGGTCAGGAGCTGAGGTGTCTCTCAGGATCGACCTGAGGGTACGGCACGGTCAGGAGGCTGAGGTGTCTCTCAGGATCGACCTGAGGGTACGGCACGGTCAGGGGCTGAGGTGTCTTGCAGGATCGACCTGAGGGTACGGCACGGTCAGGGGCTGAGGTGTCTTGCAGGATCGACCTGAGGGTACGGCACGGTCAGGAGCTGAGGTGTCTCTCAGGATCGACCTGAGGGTACGGCACGGTCAGGAGCTGAGGTGTCTCGCAGGAATAGACCTGAAGGTACGGCACAGTCAGGAGCTGAGGTGTCTCTCAGGATCGACCTGAGGGTTTGAAATAGTCAGGAGAGCTGAGGTGTTTCGCAAGATCTACCTGAAAGGACGGTGAAGTCCTGACAGGTCGTACAATATTGATCTGGAAATACAGCTACGTCAAGACCAGAGCCGAACCCCCTATCACGGATCTGACATCACAGCAGTGGTACAAACCAGTACCGATTCTATACATTAGACCTGGAAGTATGGCAGGGTCAGATGCAACGCTCAAACTTGGAGAGGCAATATCGAAATGAGCCTACATCTGCATCGGAATCAGTAGCGGAAACCACAGATGCATCGCTAGGGTGCAACGGCACAAGAAAATGGGACAGAACACGCATCATGTACAATGAATTCATGCCATCTTTGAGGTTCAGCGAGTTGACAAATCATGCTTGAACTAAAAGAAATATGGACACGTAATTTTAAGCAGTTTTTCTTAGAGCAGTACCTATATTGTCGATCCTAGAAAACCATCATCATCACAGGATTCGTTTTATGTAGTCACAGCTTTAAACATACTTGAGCAGATAGAAAGAAGGCCGTGGTAAATTCAATAACGATCTTATACAATGAATATGTGATGAACGAACTCCATACAAACTTGGGTGATAAATATTTTCCTGAAATTCCCGAAAAAAATGGCAAGGATTGAAAGATCTTCCGAGAAGAAACACCCAGAACATTTTGGGAGATAGAAGAAAATTATATTGCGACTTGACCAAATCCCTGGCGTCTTAACAACCGGCCTTCCAGCCCCAGTGTCGCCGCTGGTAGATCCATGATTTCAGATCGGGGCAGCGGAAACTTCAAACAGGCTGGTGGCATTTGGGCCAGAGAGATCGCCATTTGGGTCAAGGGGCGCGTCATCTATTACGGTCCGTCCTATCGGGAGCAGGGGATTTTTATTTTTATTTATTCTATTTTATTAGGGCCACTCCCAGCAGGCACACTTGCCCAATTACAGGGAGTATTGGCGTGGGTGTTTAAGGATTCCTCTCCACCGGGTCAGATCGGAGACGGAAGGCGGTTTCCCGCCGTGGGGATTGAACCCACGTTAATCCATGCTATCCGATCCGAAAGCTGGCAACGAAGCCACTAGGCCACCCGGCCCCCGATCTGTCCCCTTGCCTCCCTGTATCCTCCTGTAAGTATGTACTTCCTGTAGGCGCGACCCATACAGTTCCACTCTACTCTGCACTACATGAAATATGAAGTGCATGCTGTTTCAGAATTTGGAATTCCTCCACACGCTCTACAAAACTGCTATCTCAGTTCAAAACCCATTATAAAGTTGGGACACTCTCTTTAAGTGTCGCCATGAAACAGTATGCCGGCACCGAGTGCTCGATCCAGGGAGGGCATGCCCTTGCCTCCCCAGATCCTGCTACGCAGTATCACCTGTAGGCGCGGTGTTTGGTGTCGGCCCTGGCGTCGCTGCCCTTGTTGTGGAATTTCTTCCTGGTGTCAGTCAGCATCTCCAGGAAGTTCTGCGTCTCCGGCCGCAGCGCCTGCAGCCGCGTCAGGAACTGGATCCTCTCCAGGTCTGACGCCGTCCCCGCTTCTGGAGGAGGACCGCAAAAAACGGCGATTCAGATGTGCGAGAGATGAGTGAAAATGTCTAGAGGCCTGTGAGTTGACTGGCGAGGGATTTCACGTTCGCGAGGCAGATTTTTACCATGTAGTGAAAGAGATCGAATGGTGGTGATGCATCGTGTTAAATTAATCTTTTGAAGGTGTTTCAACGCTCTCCACTACACACGGTGGATGAAAGGATGCCAGGTCAAATTCGGCTAAAACAACTGAGGCAGCCAAATCGGCTTTAAAACGACCCAAAACAATCCAGAGAATCAAAACTAATTTGGCCCCTTTGGAGGTAAATTTGGCCTTTGTTGGTAAAAAAGAACTAGCAGCCATCACCCGATGGAATTTGGTGGAGACCATGGAACCCGACCTTTGTTGTTGTTTGTCTAAACGGAGCGTGCGGTGGGAGTTTTACCGCTTCAGCCTCTGGGTAATTTTTGCGCCCAATACCATCAGGGAATGTCATAACCACCTCTGAGAACTGGGCAGATAATTTTTCCATTCCGAGGTTTTGGGACGGGGACGATAGCTCTCATCCCAAACGTCCGCGCTGATACTATTAGTCGCTAATTGGGTCATTGTGTAGCCTAATTTCGGTTTTACACGTCGGATACAACAAAAAGGCGACCATTCACAGCTGGCTTAAGAGCGTACTTGATATCTGTAGGTAATTGGGTTATTCTTTGGTCTGCCTTTAGTTCTTGCGGATGGGAATAGGGCGAAGGCTGGCTTAATCAGGGTTTGCTGAAGGGTTGAAATTTGCGGTGTGCTGATTGGTCCATTCGGGCCAGATGCTCAAATTGCGAGCCAAATTTGCCATGAGAATCGCACAATGACGGCTGTTAAGTGTGATGGATCGGACCGATATGTAATCACGTTACCCTTTGATATTCTGGCTCCTATTGGTTTGGATGAAAAGCCTATCGGCTTTATGAATTTAGTAGTACGTATGTGCGGGCTTGCGTAACACACTGTCAAACTTACCAAAACAGATCAGTCAGGGAGGTAAGAGAAGCAGTACGTCATACCTTGAAAAAATTAATACGCCATGAATTCCATTTTATGATCATTTTCGTGTAAAAGATGGAAAGAGGAAGGGCTAAACTAAATCCTTTTATACACGTCATAAAACTGGACAGTGCAGTAATAAGGAAACAGCCACGCCTCGATCATGAGCAAACCCAGCTACTTAAAACACAGCGGGGTCTCATTGTTTACAATCTAACGTCATGAATACACATTTCATTGCAGTTTCACGTGAAATCGCAAACCCGGCCTACGGCGTTCACCTGCGGCGACGGTTTGTGCTTCGACGCGCTCCTGCAGGGGGTCGATCTTGCGCCTGACCCTGAGGAAGAGGAAGGCGCCCACCAGCACGCCGATGCATACGGCAGCGCCGGCCAGCGCCGCCACCAGCACCACCAGCTCCTCCGTGGTCATGTCGGCCGTGTCCAGGAACCGGCCCGCTGCCGGAGGGGGGGTCAGACGGAGACGGGGTCATAGGGGTACACTGGAGGTCACAGAACCGACCCGCAGGGGCAGAGCGGGGGTCAGTCCGAGACAGTGTCACGGGGGGGGGGTAGACAGTACCTATTGGAGGTCACAGAACTGAAAGATCTCAGGGTCTAAAATTAGGAGCAATGTTCCGAAAACTGAAAAAATACTGTCTCGCGAAGGTCGGCTTATCTATACTTGAGGCAGGGCATATTTTAGCTAAAAGTGGTGGGCATTTCGCCCACAGTCCCCGTGTATGTCCACCAGTGAGCGGCCTGAACGGCCCAGTGCCACCAGTCATGTGATGCTGGGTGCCTTTATCAATGCCAAGTCCCAATTCCTTAAAATATGGTCGACTGAGGTACAACAAAATCTAATGACAAGATGTCACAGCACAGCCAGTAAAAAATCAATGCCATCCTTCAAACGCTACGACTCTTTTAAAAGTTCTCAGTATTTTTTTGTCCGGTTCGATCGTTCTGGCTTCGATGCACAGTCAACACACCTAATTTCAATCTGGACTAATTCCACGCATTTGAGAACCCAATACCTTGGACAAGTCAATTCACTGAAATCTCCCTCCGCACTATGTTGAAAACGTCTCTTCCCTGTACTGGTAACTTACACTCCGCCATTCCCCAGCGCGCGCCGACCCACACCCGAGCGGCTCTGCACTAAACACGTGACTGCCAAACATGGCCGCCGGACAGCTGGCCGCCTGGCGGCGACCGGGAGAATCGCTAGAGATGCCAACTTTTCACGTGCGCGGAATAACTTTGCTGTATCCGGATAGGTCACGGTTGAGTCGACCACAGAGAGCAGCAATGTGGATGCGATATCCCCGAGGACCCCGAACGGTTGATAGATAGAATAGGATTTTCAAGATAAGCTGGATAGAGGGATAGGTGGCTTAGTGGGGAGCCTCAAAAGCGCCTCAGCCACCGGTCCCGTGTTCAAATCCCAGCGGAAATCACTCCCAACAGGGGAGAGTTGGCGACGCCCTATAACCTTGTCAGTCGATGCGTCGTTAAACCCCAGCAATTATTATCAGAAATCGAAACGTACAGGGCCTGGGTGTGGGTGTAGATCCCTATTTTTGTCGATTTACGATTAGAATCGACAATCATGGCCATGGCTGGAGATCTCTTCTCGATCCAGGGGGGGTCCTGGGTGGGCTAACGCTGGCACAGCAATACAAACCCTATATTAACCAATGGGAGACCCAAAATCCAGGGGGTCCTGACCCCCCAATACACCCGGGATTTCCTCCCATGATCACGATGAGCAAACGAATTATCTGCATATGCAAACTAGTTATTCAGGTTCATCACATCCATTACAACATAAATATAACTTTAGTTCTAGTTGATAGAAATTAAATCAATTATCTGTTTGAACTTTCCGAATGAATCATTCCGATTATTCGTCCGCAACTAGACTGCAAGAATTCTACGGAAACATAGGTATTTTCATCAAATTTCTATGAGGGCGTTGCAAGGTATCCAGGAAACGCAAGATCCTGGTCTGCGGTGTAATGGTCTTACCTTAAAATGTAATACATAGGTTGTTTGAATTCTACCATTTCTAGTTTTGCAGCAGCAGACAATAAAATAAACAAATTGGTTCGGAGTAGAACAGTTCCGACATCGCTGGAGGCGACAAACGAGCCCTGTCAGTCCCTTATGGGAGAATGTCAAACAAATCGTGCGGACTCTGGCAGTTTTGGAAGTAATAAAAAGAAAGAAAAGCAGCTGGGGTCTGAGGGTAGGCAGCTAATTTTGGAAAGTTGAAAGAAGGGATTCGGTCAAAAGGGCCGGTGGCTACGGGTGACCCCGGAGGAGGCACGCCACTAATACAGGTTCATTCCAGTGGGAATTATTGAAAATGAAGCAACTACCTAATGGTGCCAATTTTATTATATTGCGCCCGTTACTCGCAGAGTTATCAACTCTCCAAAAGCGTCAGTACGGTCGGGTCGGGTCGTTTCGTAGGTAATTGTTCTGTTCAGTTAGAATGCACCTCGTGGACGCTTCGCATCCGCTTAGTGATTAACAGATCTTACACACTGCACTACTTCCCGCTGATCAGATAAACGATATCTTAATGCAGCCAAAGAAGCATACAATGAACTTGAGGTCAAGCCCCTTCAAAACTAACGCAAAACTTGAAAGCTGTATCAGCCTAACTGTAGCACTATCAAAACCGCTACAGCTGCACCGCCTCTGGCCGGAAACCGTAATGAAGACATCAGGCGAGCATGATAGAAACACCCGGCTATCGCGTGCCGTTCTCGTCATTGTTTCTGCGCGCGCGACGGAGAACATCCGAGGAACCCGCCCAGAAGGTCAGTGACTACTGCAGCTACTGAAGTGTTGGCGGACGAGGTACAGGTACGGCGGCAGTACCGCAGAGTACATCATGGCCAGGAAAAGTCAAATCCACCCGAGCTTCTGGCCGAGTTTTCTCGGCACCTCCGAGCCAATCCGTTGGCGCATAATGATCATCAATCAAAATGTTATATACATATACGAGAAATATGAATAATTCGACAAAAAATAATCCAAATACATATCACTGGCCTTTCCAACTCAATCCATGTTAACAACGATTCGGATACACTTTTGAATATTCAGTCCGCGGCTCACTTTACAGTGTCGTCCTCGGCAGGAAGTGCCGTTGAACATTTGGCATGCGACAGATAGCTATGCTTGAGGCGGAAATGAAGATATTTTGGTCGAAAACTGAATGTAGGGTTCATAAGCGTCGCCACCAGTGAGGTCAGGAGGCCTGACTGTCTTCAGCCCGTCGATGAGACGAAATTATATCCTTTGGAACCCACCGGATGTGACCGGATGAGACCAAATCAGATTTGACTTCGTGCTTCCTGTTTGCACGTGCAGATTCCAAAAGTTCCCAATTTATTTCCAATTTGACTGAAACCGGGGGATTTTGGATGAAAAGGTTAGAGGGAGGGAAATTGTGTGAATGATGCGAGGTCTGCCTGACTGAGATTTCACAACCCCAAATAAAAGCGTTCATAGTAAGCCATCGAAAGTTCGTACACTGTCATTGACTGATTTATTGGCAGTTTTGATAATATACTTGTGTTTGGGATTCCTATGTGCCAAGCAGCGAGCGAGTCAGGCCGTCGGCAGATGGAAGCATGTGTGGATAATCATCTTCAAAGATGTCCTTGAGAGAGCGAGAAACTTGCATGGGGATAGCGGGGTGTGTATGGTATCAATGCCCACACACATCAATGTACCAAATTTGAGGGGGTAGGGGGTGGTATTTTCCAGATGAGCCATCTGGAAAGGGCTAAGTGGAGCAGAGATGGAAAGAAGGCAGGAACTCCATCTCCATCAGCTGAACGAATCGTATTTGTTCTTGATGTGCCCTTTGGCATTTCCATGAGACATTCAAAACGAAGTCACAACAGCGACTCAGGCAGGCTCCTATTCTGAATCGAATACGAGTTCTAATCCTAATCCTAATACGAATCGCCTTGCACAGATCCATCCGAAATGCAAAAACACCGCCAAAACACTTCTACACAAACCCGTTTTGGTGGCAGCAGTACTCACTGTCGCGGATCAGTGTTAACATTACACGGCGTACGCACACGCACCGAAACACACCTCGAGGCGTGACCGCTTTTTTCCTTGCAGTGTCTGGAGTTTGGAACCCAATAGCTTGCGTGTCGAGGAGGCTAACCTTGTGCAGACTGCATGTTTGTTCAGTGTATGGTGCGGAGGTTACGCAAAGTAAATTGGAGCAGACACGCTTTAGCCGTGACAGCACGCCACAGCAGTGTCATCCGGCACGCTGTGAACGAGTCTGACCCTTCAGAGCACGTATAGAGGGATCGCATGATGTGCTTAGGGGAAGTTTTGGAAGTCTGCCACTTTCCTCCTTTCGTTTTAATGCGAATGATTTTCAAAGAATATCTATATTCGACGAGACATTCGTATTTGGGAAAATTCCTGGACAATTGTAATTGCAAAAAATATGCAGTGCCTCTTCTCCATCCCTTTAACTTTGGAAACGTCCAGTTTTTTTCTTCCAATGTGAAGGATTGACGTTGCACTTCAACCTTTACTTTTTAAGGAGACTTTTGCTCTATAAGACACAGGGGAGAATCTAGTCGAAACTTTGGGGGACAAACACGGGTAAAATTGTAAAAAAACATTGCACATTAGAAGAAAATTAGCCATGAGCAGTTATAAGTGAGTAATTCTTAGGCGCTGCGCTGGAAGGGGGCACATGAAGGGGTCCCCAGATCCGCCCCTGAGTCGGTATGTATCGCTGCGAACTCATGATGTCACTTTCGCTGGGCTAGACTGGTGAGAATTTATCTCCGATTCAGCTCTGGGCCTACCGGATGGCCTTCCAGTCTGGTTTCAGCCCCCCCCCCCCCCCCAATGGGGGTCTCACAGGGTCGACGTCAGGGAGTGTTCTCTGAAGGCAACATCCGTCTCAAGTCTGGCTCTGCTGGAAACCCATAATGCCTCCCATTTCACAGGGAAGTGGGCATTGGGCACGTGACGCTCCGAGGATGGCAACACAACCGGGCATGAGCCTGCAGATGTAGTTTTCACAGAAATCCTGTCTAGGATTACCAAGTTCACACTGACTGCCAGTACTGTCAGCACCAGAGGAACATAACAAAAATCACTTCATAGAAAATTATTTTCGTCAACGGCTTCTGACTCGAGCCTGCCAGTCATGTTGAAACAGCGTTGAAATCCTGCCGCACGATTCCAGCCATGCGTGACTTCGTAAGACTTCACCCTTCATCGGTACCAAAACCTCCCCACCCTCACATATCCCCTGGATGCGCCTCTGCTCTCGACAGGTCACAATCGTGATGAATAACAGGCTCAGTATCCGGCAGTGGTCTCCGATGTGAGCCGCCCGGATCAAAAGTTCAGGGTGCCGGGCCGGCTCTGGCCACCTTTCCGATCGGTGCAAGGCCGATCGGCCTCTTGTTTGGTGGGCTAGTCAGATCGTTAGGTGTTTTGCACTGGCGTCGGCGCCTGCGGCATGTCGGCAGACATGCTGTGCACGATGGAGTGGCCTTGTATCGCCACTTCCGCGGAAGGCCCGCAAAGGCAGGGGGAGAACGGTATGCTTATCGCTGGCCTGGAATGGATATCATGGCATTACTGCAATGGCTGTGGACTGACAACAAGCCAGCTGGTAATTCAGCAGCGGCTTTAACTGGTACTCTGTTGGTTACAGTTACCGGGATCAGATCTCGCCTAATCAGGGACCCGTCGGGATTTGAACTCGGAACATTTGTTTCAGTAGCCTAGCGCCCAAAATACTCCCTCATTCACCCGTCCCCTACTACCGGGTAACAGTACATAGGAGCCAAACTCCAAAGGGTTCAATGCATATGCATTTTGATGTTGTGTTCAGCCACTAACGCCGTGGTGGGTAGATACGGTAAGAGAGGTAGACCTGCTGCCCAAGGATAACGTGAAGTCTTTTCTGGCCCTGTCCGAATTCATTCCAGGTTCTCAGGCTCACACGATGAGAAAGTGAGATCTAAGGCCAAAAGCGCAGTTTCGTCGATCTATTAGACCTACTGAAGTGCAGACTACCTAATAAGTAGCTTTCCAGTCCTCAGGTACCGAACCGTCCAGTCTAAGACGCTTGAGAGACCTGCATCTTATCAACCATCATAATTGGCATCATCACTCAGGCGCCTTAGCCTACCAACGACGATCATTAAACAAGAAACCTTTAAAAAAATATGTTGTCCTGGATCATTCATCACCATAGAATAGAAAGGTACTTATTAGGCCGTCTGTACATGCGATCTGGAAGATATTGGTAAGGGGAAGCAAAGCAAATTAAGGAACTGCAATAAAGGTATAACGGCGGAGAGATGGGATTCATGAGTTTTGGATAGATTAGATACATTACGTAACAATATATTTGGGGGCTTCCATAGATAATCTGCCAAAATCCTATCTTCCATTCGTTACCACTTGTTTTTTTAAGACTGCCTAGACAATATCACATTATGGTTAGTCGCTATAAAAAGCGGAGAATGTCAAAGATCAACTCCTTCAGAACATCAACGGGACATGATTTTATATCAAAGAACTGTGCCGCCAATTCGTGGATATTAATTTTAGCGAGAGCATGCATTGCCTTTTTAAACTCACTACCCATTTAATAAATACGCACGAGTGCCCTTTAGGAGACAGGTTGCACATTTATATTTTAAAAAATTACGAGCACTCATTAGAAAAATTTCGCACGTTAAAAACCACTGGAGAGTCATCCGCTTCTTACTCAAGAGTTCTGCATCGACTTCTGTACAAGCCCCGGGTGCATGAGTGGCTACCCGATTGATCAGCCCCTGAAGTCGGGGCTAATTCAGCCCTGGAATCACTGATGACAGGCCCAAGTACAAATTCCGCGCCTTTCCCTGGCCCCTGACGGACACGCTGGGTAATTTACCCAGGGCTCCGCTCAGGCCCTGGAGCCAGTTATTCCCACAGTTAGACGGCTACTCTCGTTTTCACTCACAGCCGCAGGGCATTATCGGCTAACGCATCCAGCAATGGGTGGTCAGGGCGATCTGTTCCCGGGGGTGCCCTGAGGGGAGAACTCCCCCTGGCGAGGTAGGCTGAGGCGACTGGGTGGAATACAGCACCGTTAAATCGATGGATGCTCAGCTGTTACATCACCGTCAGGTCATACGTCACTGATGAAACGAGATTAATACCGTGGCGAGATTATCCTTGAAAGTGTACTGACCGTAGATTGGCTATGGAGGATTTTGACGCGGTAATAGTAGAGGTAAACATGTTTGTGTGGTGTATGGTGGATGAAGATTGAAGTTGTTTGCGTGAACTTCAGGCATATTTGTCTACTGGAGAACGAATTCCGCAGGCCGCAGAGAAGGAAATACAAATATTGAAACAGGACTGAATATGAAATTGTGTGGTATTTTTCAATCGAATATAGCATGCATATTCCGACAGTCTATATAATTATTGAGCCCTTGTTCTTGTTTAGTTATTGAATTGATTAACGGAAGTTCTTCCTATGGTTGGTCTCCAGAATTTTTCAACAAAACCTGTAATCTTGCACTTGACCTGAACTGGGAGAAGGAAGTGTTAAAAAGATAATCAATGAATGAAACTTGATCGAAAATGACTAAAAGAAACCTTGGGATGGCGGGGTCATGATCTCCGAGACAGCTGCCTTGGTGTTTTTGCTGAGACGCAAAGTCCGTCATTGGCCCTTGCAACGACTCGGACAAACTTAAATAATACACCTAGAATACAGTCGAAAAACTGTTGAGAAACTCTAATACAAATGCTCAGTGGAGTACAGTTCCTCCTGATTAACCAATGTTTCTATAAATAAACACGTTAAAACAACTCCGTCAGGAAAAGAAGACAAATTTGCACGCCAGACAACAGGATAGAAATTTCACCCAAAGACAAAGAGATAAAATTACCAGCAAAGAGGTAAAGTTTCACCGCACACAACAGGATAAATTCACCGCACAGCAAAGATAAATGTTCACTGCACAGAGCAACAGAGAGACATGAGATTTTGCTCACCGCGACAGAGCAGGCCGTGGTAGCCGTCGACGTCGCTGTGCACCAGTCGATAGTTGCCGGGACAGGAGGCCACGCACTGGCGCGTGCCGTGCACGATAGCGCGTGCACAACGGGTACAGAGTCCGGCCTCGCAGCTCAGGCAGTCGGTCTGGCTACAGCCCAGTCACCGAGTCTGGGGACGGAGGGAGGCGGGGAGTTAGAACTGGAGACAAAAACAGGAGCTGGTCAGCCCCCAGAGAGCATACATACAGTCCTAGTCACTCATATAGTCAGCCTGGCTACAGCCAGTCACCGAGTCTGGGGACGGAGGGAGGCGGGGAGTTAGAACTGGAGACAAGAACAGGAGCTGGTCAGCGCCCAGAGCACATACATACAGTCCTAGTCACTCATATAGTCAGCCTGGCTACAGCTAGTCGCCGAGTCTGGGGGCGGAGGGAGGCGGGGAGTTAGAACTGGAGACAAGAACAGGGGCTGGTCAGCGCCCAGAGAGCATACATACAGTCCTAGTCACTCATATAGACCAGGTGGCATTCTATAACATATATCATCAATGGATAGATATTTACGGCAAATGTGCCCTACATGGGAATACACGGTCGAAATACCTGAAGCCACGCTCAGTTTTAGTGATCAGCTATGATACTAAAATAAGGAAAAAGGTTACTGACATGCATAAGCTATTGCAAGACCATCTGTAACATTCTGCGAACATTTAGGATCGCCACATTGGTTGACGTTACGCTAACTACAATTGAGAGAAGTCGACGGCCAAACGAATGTTTCAAACTAGATGAAGGAAGGCTTCTTTCTCTTTTAGACATGCTGGGAATTAACGGCTTGGAACAGAATCTTACGCACCATTGGTTCAACCGGTGGCGTGGAAAAAGAAAGAGTCAAATCGGACGAATTCAAACGACTTTCCCCTCCGCCTGAGCGCGGCAGAGTATTAAGAGTGCGCATACTAAACAAGCATATTTGTACCTAAAACATACAATGTTTTCACTTGATAAGCTGAAGAACTGAAAGTCTGTGAAATTTCAGCATTATTTTTATAGTACTGGTAAAATTAACATAACAATGTCCCCAAGTGTGGCATAGTGAGGCTTAACAGAAATCCTGGGAGTATGACCTGCGCAGAGGTCAGGCGACACGCGCTCTCATCATCCTGTTTGGGGTTTTTGGGCGCACCGACAGCCGAGGTCATAGGGCGCCGAACACGCGCTATTCTTCTGGGATTCTTCTTAGGAGCACAATACATTGAATCACACTGTTAACTAGACCGTCTAAAACATGGGCGGCCTCACAGACTTTGTCTTGGAGAAACGCACTGGTGGCTAAACCCCCCCCGCTCAACTCTCCTCAAGTAGATCTCGAAAGCCGGGGTACGGAGTTAACGCGATGTCTTGCCAAATTGATGTAGTGTTATTCTGATTTCAGTCAAATTGGAAACAAACTTAAGAGTCTACTGGGACATAATTGAACGTAGTAGTGGTTTGAATTCGTAGTATGTTTCGTTTTTAGAGGGGTAGTTGTTGGTCACAGGGAGAATCTGGTTCAAACATCAGAGAGAGTCTGGCTCACAACTTCGGATCTCTGCATTTTGGCCATTAATAACACCCTTGCTCTCCATAGTTGGGGCTATGGAATACTATTCCATGGTTGTGACATGTACCATCAATTCTTTAATTTGGTTTGATTTGGATTTCCTAAACTACCTACCTACGCAGAATAACGATCTCCTTGGTGGGTTTTCTTACTATTGCACGTCATGCGATCACTCTGGGTATCCAGGCGCAAACAAAATCGTTTCATGGCCAAAAATCCCAGTCCAATCCCATCCGTATCGGAAATTTCTACAGCGATTCATGGCTAATCCACTTGCTAACCATAACCATGGCCATCAACCCAAATATAATCCCTAGGACAGAAATACGACTGAGCGAACAACAGCAGGAATTCAAATATACATTAGAACCCAAAACTGGGCAAAGTATCTGATCAATCCAATCCCATTAACCGATATATGCCAGGTGGGTTATAAATGATCAAAAGCATTCAGCACTGTTTCTTGTTCAGAAGTACCATAAAGTGGTTGAAAACGTGCAAATGTATTTCACTGCAACAATTGGACATTTCCGGTTTCCTTTGGGAATAATTTCTACACATTTGGTTGTCACGTTACTTTGCCAACCGAACTTACCTAGATAGAAAAACAAAACTCGAAAAGGAAAAAGTCCGGCATATATGGGTTAAATCCGACGCCGGTTCCGACATCCATTCAGAAACCCAGTCCGTGACACGATCCAGCACTGCTGCATTCTAAGACTGCCAGTCTGGCCGTGTTTCTTTCCACACGCAGCAATACGAAAACAAACAGCGTGCCGGCGCCTGCAGCGCCGTGTTGCATGTCTCAGTGTACGGGAGCAGGGCCGGGGGGCGGGGGGCGGGGGGCGGGGGCGGCCTCCAGACGGGGCGCCGGACCAGCACCCCTTATCACCGCGACACGTGAGTGGCCACCGCGCGTGCCGGCCCCTCGGCCGCATGGCGCCGGCCCTGCAGCGGGTATGGCACACACTCGGAGACGGGGCTGGGTCAGAAAGGCTGTAGATGTTGGTCTCCCAGGTCCAGTGTTGATTTACACGGTCAAAAAGACGTAGTTGATATATAAGATTGCAGGAACTTGTAATGCACGTATTAATTACATGACATGTTACAATAAATTACAAAAATAATTAAATTACGGGTCACAAAAAATATAATACATCAAATAACCTCTAGTGGCCGTGTGAATCAAAACTTTCCAAGAAATTAAACAAGATCCAGTCTTATCCAGCTAAGACGATTGTTGATCGCATTTAAGAATGAACTCGGGGTAGACTGGTGGTGACTCTCCCTGTTTGGCGTCTCGGCTGCTGCACTGGCGAGACTTACCACTGGCGAGACTTACCACTGGCGAGACTTACCACTGGCGAGACTTCCACGCAGACTACCACTACAACACCACGGCAAGACCCACCGAACTACCACTGGCGAAACTACCACACAGACTTACCACTGACGAGACTTACCACTGGCGAGACTTCCACTGGCGAGACTTACCACTGGCGAGACTTACCACTGGCGAGACTTACCACTGTCGGGTTTGACCCGACAGTGGAATTTGAAAATCAGCTCTCGGAAGATCAAAGAAGCTGCGTACAAAGTATTTGTACGTCCCATTTTAGAATATGCGAGTGCCGTCTGGGACCCTCACCATCAACAGAACATCAATAACATAGAAAGTATTCAACGTAGGGCGGTAAGGTTCGTAATGAGAGACTACCGGAGAACGGCCAGCATTACATAAATGCTAAAAGAGCTCAAATGGCTATTTCTTAAAGAGCGACGGAAAAAGACTCGGCTTACGATGCTTTATAAGATAAAGCACGGCATGATGGATGCATTAAGAGTAAATTTATACCGCTCCCGCCAAGTTCACGACGGGGACACTATCAGCAGTTTCTGGCACTACGATGCAGAGCGGACTATCACCTTCACGCTTTTCTCCCGAAAACCATCCGAGATTGGAACAACTTGCCCCATGCAACTGTGGAAGATGCTTCACTCAACTCATTTGTGACTCTTTTGTGTAAACGTTAATCATCTACCATCCATGCATTGTAACCGCATATGGGAATAATTGTTTCTTTCTTTCTTTTGAGATATATAAACTACGGACACTCGTATTGACAAAATCATCTATTTTATGGCTGTGGTCAGTACACAGAGCACCAGAGCCCAGTTTAAGAGTCGCCACTGCCGTGTTTAGCCAGGATCCGATTTGGGAGATGCCACTGTCGGGTTTAGCGCGGGCCCAGTTTAAGGGTCGCCACTGTCGGGTTTAGCCAGGGCCCAGTTTGGGAGCGGCCATTGTCACATCTGGCCAGAGAATGGTTTGAGCAGCGCGCCGCCGCTCTCAGCTGGGGCTCGTCTGCCGTGACGGAATCTGGTGGTTGCTGGGCAAAAGGGATGCCAAATCTGGCCAACTATCTGAATACCGAGATTCAACTTTGTTCGCGCAGAATTATCTACAAATTTTCCAGAAAACCGTGAGTTCCGGAACACCACAAATCGGTTATTTTGTACAATATTTATAGCAGGCTTGAGTTCAACCAACTGGGTCATGGAGGTGAGCCACGCTTTACTGAACCACAGAATCGCAGTTGTAGAAACATTGCTGGAATTTACATCACCAGACCGCACCGAGCCAGACAGGTCCGTCACACTCCGAAGCGGTTAAACGCCTGAGGGCACGGCTCTGTAAAGCCCCGGCAGCTTAAGCACCCCGGGCCATTGTACCACTGCATCAAGGTCATGGCTGCGTGAGCCTCCGCGCACCCAGAAAACGCCTGCGCTTTCTTGCTCCGATGACCTTGTAGTTGTGTCAACCGACGACCTCCAGCATTCTTTATGCCCGTGCAATAGTCCAGCAACAGCACGTGAGTGCACAATAGCTCTATCAAACGAGGCCTTACAAAATAAAAATAGAGTCTACTTCCTGGCAAAAAGTCCCCGGGTTCAAATATCGGTGGGTCTTCTGAATGAGTATAATCTTATTCCAAAATGTATCCCAACAAGGAGAAAATTGGCGAGATCGTGAGACATTGATGGTTTGAGCGTCTTCAAACAATTACTAAGCCAACAAAGAAAGAAATGGCTAATCAGCTCCATCTGACGTGTCCATCTTGTACCCTCACATGCATGTTACATTTTCAACATTCAACCACTCTCCATTTTCAGAATCAGCCTCATTACTATTCTGGGCCGCCTCCCCACTTTACAACTGTAATTAACAGAGACAGAGCCATCCAGGAGTGATCGGGTATGGTCGGTCGTCCTTCGAGAGCGCTGAAACTGGTTCCTGACGCCCCCGACGCTGCAGATCACAGTGTTGCACGTGCAACCTTGCACAGGTGTGCATGGTCTCGGGGTGCCGCCGAGGCCCAGCCAGGTAGGACAAACAGGTCGTTTGAAGGCGGAGTCACGAAAGTGGGACGTGCTGTACTGGAATCACGGCCAAACACGAGTGCAGTGTGGTATATCCTCGTCGTGATACAGACATGTAACAGCTAACAGATAGATACAACAGATAGCTGGGTGTTACAGTGGTGTAACACCCAGCTATCTGAGAAGGCAGGGGAGATCTAACGGGGGATGGGAAGGAAAGGACTCCCCCTGTTCAGACTTTATTGTACGGCGACGTCAGTTCGTATCGACAAGAAAGTTGGAGGTGCTCATAATAATAGTTGTTGGGGTTTAATGACGCACCAACTATCAATATCATACGACGTCGCCAACCCTCATCCCTGTTGGGAGGGATTGGAGGATCGGATCAACTTGCTCAGAGGCTCCACCGGGACCTGGACCCGAAACCGGTGACCGAGGAGACTTTGAGGCTGTTCGCTAAGCCACCTATCCCCCAGATTTTGGGGATCAGATCAGCTTATTCAGAGGCTCCGCCGGGACTTGAACCCGGGACCGGTAGCTTGGGAGATTTTGATGCTATCCACTAAGCCACTCGTTCTCAAAGTGCGATCTGATGCTGGGTTTTCATTACATTATCACTACAGACAGAATCTGCCGTCTACATATAAGGAAAAGGTCACCGAGTTCTTTGCTGCATGGTCATCCCTATCGAATCTTCGTTAATATTAAAGGTGTGATCATAAATATGAGGACATGTGACGTCTTATGACATTAATTGATAAGTGCTACCATGCTTCATGGAAAATACATATACGAATTTCATGCATGATCGCTCTGCATACTTCTGAATTGTAGGTATACAAATAGCGTGACAAAGCACGACACGGTACTTATCGCATCATCTAGACCACGCGGTGTCTTTTGTACGAGGTGAGTGGAAAAAGTAGTGAGTCAAGCTTTGCGTCATCCATTTATGGGATGCAAAACGATTCCACGAAAAAAATCAGTGAGCTGACTTATATAGAAAACGAACAAGTCACGTGATCTGGTCATCCTCATTTTAATACAGCGACAAACCCAAATAGGTGCCAGGTATGAAAGGTTAGGAAGGCTCCGAGAAATGTAAAACAAATATTTGAGCCTCAGTAGCTGAAGGAAAATGCTGTCAGTACTGAAATGTTGCAAAAAAACCTAGCACCTTACAAAACGGCGAAGGAAACTCCACCTTGCTATTTTAACCAAAGAGAAGGGGATTTAAAGATGAGTGCCTACTTTACAAAATAATATTAGTTTTCAGATTTGCCTCTAGTATTTGACGTAATCCTCGGTCTCATCGATGACAGCACACGAAATATGCGTAAAGCTGCTCCAGGAAGCTAAGGAAATAAGCAGGAATGCTACGAAATGACTGTATAATGGTACAGTGGAGCACTACCGGAATTTGATCAATAAGGAAATCTAACCACTTTCGAGAACAGACTGCTTAAACACAAAGCGATTACAACTCATTAGTATTATCTGATCCTACTGACGCGCAATAGCAAGTTAAATCAAGCCTTCTAATAGCGCAAAAATGCATCCTTAACTGGGAAGAAGGTTGTGAATGAGGAAGCGGACATCTTTTTATCAGCACACATAAATGCACATATGTCAAGGCTGTCAAGACAAGACTGCACCCGTATCTTTGCCCTAGCATATGAAGACATCGCGCTCAGTGCGTCGCCAAGGACGAGTTCTTCACCTAGCTATTAGCTCATAATGCAGTTTCTATGTACTTACGTGGCGTCAAGATGACAGATTGTAATTGGTAAAAAGCCTGCCGTCAGAACTGCGCGTCTTATTTCTGCGCTGGTTTGTCAGTGGCTACTTAAAACGACGCATTTGCAGCCACATTTGTGATTTCGCTGTGTTGCTCAATACCTTACACAGAAGACTGCTATAGAAATTCAGCTGACTGGTATGCATAATCACATGAAATCATGGACATATGCAAGGTCATTGACCTGTCATCACTCCGTCTTTCGGCCACGTGACGTTTGAAACTTGGGAGCCAAGTAGCGACGGTGTGAGTTCCTTTTCAGAGCTACCCGATTTCGCTGATACGACGGAGCATTGTCTCTCTTTCTTTGTGGCGTTGAATAGATGATTGTTCATGCATTAACGCTACTTACCCATCCATAAGAAGCTTAAGAGCGAGCCTGCACTCACGCACGGCCTCATCGAAAATTCTACAGATGACCTGAAAGCCTAGCAGCGATATCGAACGAGGATATTATGAGGCACCAAGAGGCGTCGCTCCCGGCCTCATTTCATCCACCGCAGATACAATCTTGAGATGGTATCCGGAGGAGTGCATCTGAAGACAACACTCGGGATCCGGCGGGGCCGTCGAGTGTTTTATACGAGTACTCAACTGTCTCGGGACAAGGCCACGTACGATCCCTTATTACGGAGATTACCGCATCGGAATCCGTCCTTCAGGCTCTGTAGATTCGGTGACACACCTCACCGCAGCGGAATAATGTTCGAGACGTGTATTATCTTACACGCCCCGATGCTGGTAGTATTGCCTCATCAGAATTAGGCATTAGAATCCTTCAAGGCGAGTGGCTAAGCCCACCTGACGGCTCAGGATTGTGAACAGGCCCGGCTGAAATGATTACCACCAGTGTCTGAAGTTAATCTATACATTAAAACATTTAATCAAAAGCATTTGGTTTAAAGGGCTCCTTAAGACATGGTGTAAGCATTTTGATCCGTTGTTTTCTTAAAAAAACACAGCAGAAGTCAGAACAATGCATTGCGTCGCCACCACAAGCTGCCATTTAACTAGCTTATCCACACAATAACAAAGTGCCTTAAACAAAAGGGGATTGTCATAAGTCTAATGGAAAGAAGATTGTAACAAACATGCGAAATATATCAGAATACCACTAGCGCAGGATGTTATCCTGCAGTGCACATTTGCCAACAAAAGCTCGTTAAAAAATACCACACAGGAAGATATATTCCATTTCTGGATTTTTCAAATTTGTCTCAAACAATTTTAGGATGAACCAGTTTGGACCTTTGAATTCAGGGCAAAGTAAAGACTGTGCAAGGTCTCAATGCCAACGTCTCCCCACTACATAAAGCGAGAAAGTCAAATGCAAAAAAGTAATAGACAAGTATCCTTTTATCATCATCCCCCTTAGCATCCTCCAATGATTGAGTATCTCTGACAAATAGAACCAATGGCTAATAATGTTAATCCAGCCCTGAAAATGACGAAATTTTTGTCAAGCCTTTGGGGGCCATAGTATTGATACCTAGCCCTTGAATCATAATTATCATGAACTTTATAAGATATCTCAGTATACAACCCATTGAACGATTTTGTTTCCTCTATTTGTCACAGGAAGACGGTGTTCTGAAGGCATCCCAGCTTTCATTCCCTCCTAAGCAAAATAAAGGACACAGGCCATGCTCTTGTGATCAAACAGAAAACAACATAATCTACCAACAGCTCTTCCTTTGTGGTGGAAAAATAACCCCCATCGTGGCGCAATGATACTGTTTATTACGCTGCTTACCATCTCGGCCACACAAACACACAAAAGTGGCGTGAAAAATCACTGCATCTCTTTGTTTGCAAGCAAAAGCATCCCACAGAGGGTGCGTGTTGCACAGGCTTGATGTGACCTTGGTGGCGATGGACATTGCTACATTTCAAGTAACCCGCCGCATCGGGGGGCCAGGCCTGCTTAGGGTTCCGAGGAGGAGAGTTGAATCGGTTTTCTGAGAAAATGCCACAGAAAATTGGAAAGAATGTGCGTAATGGGCCCAAACATGACACTAGAGATTTTTGGGTGGCTGAAGCACATCTGTCTGTTTGGCTACCCAACTTCTTCAGAGTTTAACTGAATAACATTTCCCCGGCTGGCATAAAAACCTGCAATGGTGACTGTAATAAGGATGGTGCGGAAGATGAATATCTCAAACCTGTTATAATATCCCGTTTGGGGGTTGGCTCGGCGGAGTGGTTAAACACCCAGCCACCCACCCCATCAAACGTGCTTTCTTTCAATATTTAGTCTGGAACACACAGCCTCAAACAGAGCTGAACTTGTATCTTAATTCCCGACATAAGCATAACATCACGATACCGTAGGAAAATCAGAAATCAGGGAGATCTCACACCATTTCAGCGGCTATCCCACAGCTCACCGGCAGACGTGACGTGTTTGAGTGAACGTATTTTCCAGTTGAATGTGGCTTAGGCTGGCGGAGGTGATAATTTGTCCGTTCCCCGGGCACACAGTAGCGATTAGAGCGTTCAGGTTTCAGAGTCGCTCAGCCAGAGCTGACAGGATTTGAGCCTCCGCGTCAGGAAAAGGCTTGGTTTACGAAATTCTAGCCACCAGTATCCTGATTAAGGCAACTTAAGAAAGGTCGATTACCTCATGCTGGCAAAGCTGCGGGTGAGAGAGAGAGAGAGAGAGAGAGAGAGAGAGAGAGAGAGAGAGAGAGAGAGAGAGATGGGGAGAGAGAGAGAGAGAGGGAGAGAGAGAGAATGACAAAGAATGAGAGAGAATACAGAGGGCAGAAGAGAGAAAGGGAGAGAAAGGAGGTATCTTAAAACACCACAATTTCACCCTCACATCGATATTGGATAGGATCTTAGACCTTTTACCCAAGAAAATGTACACCTCCCTTCCCCAAGCAGAGGCCGGCAGGGTTCCAGCACAGATTCGATCCACCAACGCCCTGGCATGGCAGGACCTTAATTGGCTATATCCTGCCAACGCCGGCAAAAAGGCCAGCTCTGACCTCCCCGGGCGCTCTCCGTCACGGCTGGAACAGCCCGGCCGACACCTTCCTGTGGGGTCCCACCCGAGAGCGTCGTTAAACCCAACTGTAAACCGGCCGACGACTCAATGAGGTGCTCCGCGTGCACCGAGAGCGAGCAACGGCCGGGCACCCGGGCGTGAGACGCCTTGTCAGATGGGCTCATTTGACCGTTTTCAATGGACAGGGAAGAGTTTCAGAAGGAAAAATGGCTTGGTTAATGTGTCAGGGTTGACGGCGTCTGAACGAAGTTGTCGAACGCATACGCCCGACAACTTCGTGACCGTCAGCGCGCTCTTGTGCAGCAATTAATGTAGCGCCGGTGCTTCGCAGTCACGACCAAGTCCTGCAGACTGTTCCAGGCGGCCCAAACCGGATCCTTGCTATTGTACGCATCAGACGAACGCGCTGGGAAACTCTGCTGGAATCTAATGATCGGACATCGATGACGTGACGGATGTGCGTGTTCGAGAGGCTTACCATAATCAGCTCACCTGACCGACACGCGCCCCTGGTTCGGACCAAGTAAACTGGTCTGCCAAAACTAGGCACGGAGAGGGGGGCAAAATCTAGAAGACAAATCTAGGAGAAGGACGACAAATCTACGGACAATTTTGTGATTAAAATTTTTATTATGATTAAGTACAAGCCATACTCTGATATTAAAGGCAATCTATGAAAAGGAAATGAAAAAGTTCAGAACGTTTTGCAGCAGCAGTAGTACATACATGAAATGAAACGCATGCTACAAAACGTCAGGATATTGAACGCATGTATACACATAACACAAATAATATTGACCCTCTTTACGAAACAGAACAAACTGACTTCACGCCACACTTCTATTTTCTCCACTACGAAGCCTTTTTGACAAAATCAGTAGCTTCAAGCAACCACTAGCAGTGATCAAACCGGCGACTTGCCGGTAAAAAGTCCAGCTGTTAACAATGGCGGATCATCATCTGCGCTGTTCAAGGAGTGCTCACAGAGACAAAACCTGCAGCGATTGGGTGGGAGGCGCAGCTCATCAGTCAGATCGACAGCGCGTGCAGGAGTAATTCGGCACACCTCCGGCTGCTCCAGCTGTCGTTCTTTTACAGCTGAAGCCTTTGTCTGGAACGCTCCCGCTGCAGCGGCGGCAGCGTCAGAAGCAGTCGCTGTGACAGGAGGTGGGTTTCGTGTGCCGAATTGCTGAATGGATGCATGCTATTTTCGGAAGGGTTTCTCACAGGAAAAATTGTCATGACGAAACCGATGTAACCCGAGAAATGGTCCCTGGACACGATCCAGAGTCGTCAGGGGCGATCACTAGTCATTTGCATGCTAATTTTCATGCTCTTTTTGCAATCAGTCTCATGAAAGCATAATATGATGGATCTGAGCGTTGTAGAATACTATTCGAATATGAGGTCTTTGACCTCTCGTAGGCAGGTTTTGTGCAGCTGTGAGAGTCCTACGGCTAAGCGTTTCATCACGAGGCATTACATATCCGGTGCAAAAAGATGAACGAGATAAGTTTGGTATTAGGGCTGCATTCTCCGTTTTTCTCGCATTTTCGCAATATAAATCACTGGAACGTGCTAATAAGGGCCCTGTATCCATTTCCGGCATCTCAAAAGTATGTATATACTTATATATCATTCTTCCAAGTTTGCGTAGGGTCAAGTACTTCTTCCAAGCACTGGAAGGTGTACGTCCATACACGTTTATTGCAGGAGCAAAGCAAAGGACACATACAAGCAACTTAAACACATAAGCGCGTCTAATGTGCAAGGCATAATACAGACATGATGCTTTAGCAGGGAAAACATTTAGGGGGGATACAGAAGACCCACAGCGGCGGAGGAGGGAGGGTGAGACCGGCTCTCGATCGCCAGTGAAAAAAAATCAAGCCCACGGAGCCTGCGGCGCGCAGCGCAAGCGCGTGCGAAGCGTGCAAATGGTGGTGAAGTTGAGAATTGATCTTCTGAGGTAAATTACATTCTTAGAAACTTCTCTGCACTCAGTCAGTGGTGTCGGTATACAGAGCAGAACAGTGCTCGTCAAAACCCCTCTGTAAAATGAGTGTGAAGCCTGTTGAGAGTTCACAGAGCATCTTTCACTCCGCTCTCCGCTCATGCATAAACAGCATTTCGAGACCGCTAATATAAACAATTATTCAGAGCTCCCCCGTCACCTTCGCCACCTGTCATCTTCAGCCAACCCATATTTCACTCTCGACACCGCCCGGGTGAGGCTCTCTGTCAGCTGAGCCTGCTGCCGCGGTGACGTCACCGGGGCCTGGTTACAGTGAAAGTGAGCCGGACTCAGCGCTGGTTCCACTGGTCAGAGCAAAGGTCACGGTCAACCCGGGCACC
Organism: Lepas anatifera; assembly: GCA_034440635.1. Lineage (NCBI taxonomy): Eukaryota > Metazoa > Arthropoda > Thecostraca > Lepadidae > Lepas > Lepas anatifera. Next base: position 1,198,058 of record JAOTON010000214.1, on the reverse strand, counting down.
GGCACTGCAGTGTACGCTGAATGGCGGTGGATGGGATTCAAAGGAGTATATTGTTTTTTAACAGCGGTAAACAGTGAAACAGTTTGTAAATATTCGAAACAAAATCATAACGCTGGACTTAAACGTCTCCTGTTGTGCGTTTTAACCATACATGTGTGTGTGTGTGTGTGTGTGTGTGTGTGTGTGTGCGTGCGCGCTAAATACATGTCATGGCTACATAACCCTACAAAATTATCTAAGCAAACATAAAAAGGGCTGTGCTGGTTCTCCTGGTCACGGGGGACATGACAATGATAAAAATAACTCTGAGTTGATAAAATTGCATAGTTTATTTAATATGTTAATCTAATTTTGAAGGCCCGAACAAGAACAAATCCATGACAAAATCTGCCTCCGCAACTCAGCAAGAAAAGTGTGTAGTACATTTTCATAATATATTTCCCAGCAACTTGGAACTTCTGTATTATACCACACGATCATCCACCCCAAGTTACTGGAGCTTTGTTGCTCGTACACAAAAACGGATTCCGACAGCTTACTAAGAACACCGCTGCGGCGAAGTGGGAACATGATCGCTTACAAGGCCTGAGCTCATCATTTTAAAGTGAATCCGCGTACCCGAGCTCCTCCCCTCGCCTGTTTTTCTTGCCACCAGACCAACTTATGGCACTGTAATGGAAAGAAAGTGGACGATGTTTTTGCTCTCGGGGTTTCATTGGAAGGATACGCACTGGTAGATGATTCAATGCGAAGGCAATTATGGCTCAATTTGACCTAAGTAGCAAATCTGCCTGACAAAAACTACGCCGTGTTATTAAAGCGGTTTGTATGCGTAATCCAGAAAGATGTTTTGTGCGGGTTTTTGTTGCGTGGGCGATGCAGCCCTTTTGTCGTATTCCTCGCAACTAAAAAGGGATAGCGAAAGACCATAAAGCTCAGAGAGCTGAAAGCGCATAACCAACTCACCGGGATGTCATTCTTCTCAAATGCGGCCTGCAATTTGAGATATATTCTCAGAACTCAAACGAATTGGAAATTCCTTAGAGTTCCGTCCAATTCACCTTTACATAGGTACTAAATAACGTCAATTGGTTCACGCCTCCAATGAGCGAGTGTCAAGCTGGCATCATTTATCACAGGAGGGGGATGGTCTCGTTAAAGTGGGTGGCAGCAACACGCCGGCCACCCGGCGAGATGAAAACACGGACAAAAACTTCGTATCTGGTATCAACGACGCAGCACGAGCTCAGTTTTTCGAATACAATTCCAATACCCATGCTGTAGGCTCTAGATCCTAGCAATCGAGCTTCAAAATATTCTGAGGGATAAAAAATGAAAATCAAACAAAACGCCAGTCGAGTGAAACTAATATCAATATTTTGAACGCGAAATAGCAGACCAATGCCACTTACGGTGAAAACAACCAAAATATATACCTGTCTTTAGAAAATATGTGTGCACCTATTTCTCCTGACAGTGAAGTCCTATTCAAAACTTTTATTGTACCAGTGTGTTACATCTATGAGGATCAGGGGGACCATTTTCAGATTACAGCCACCATAGGTCCAGAAACGTCTACAGTATGGGGGACGGGTGAAGTGCGTTCTGAGGTAAATTCCTTCCATGCCCCAGAGTAGGTTAAAAGAAAACAAAGGTAAAACTATAAAATATCGAGGAAACCATGACTTCTGGCAGGTTTCGCCTCGACCGACAACAATTTGTACTTGAACAGCTAAAAATGCCTTCTCGGTAGCTCAGTTGATAGAGTTCGGTTTCGTCCCGCTGCTCAGGAAAATATAGTGGCAGTGCTTGTGCAGGCTTGAGATTGATTCCCCTAAGACTTTCCAGTGCTAAATATTTACCCAACGTACAGGTCGCCTGGCAACTGACTGTTGAGAGGGGACCTGAACGGGGCGGCCGTCCCTGTACTTTCTGGGACGTTAAACTTTGGCTTCTAAATTAGCTCTCAATTGCGAGAGCTGCTCGTTCGGGTGGTGGGCTCGGTGTCTCCGTGACAAGTCCCTTGATGCTTGCAGTTCGGCTCCGACTCAAAAAACCGAACTTGGAACAGCTTGGACAAATTTTTTTGTAATCACGAGCAGTAATTCACCAGCATTAGAACGAAAACAGCCGAGTGGAGTGTGTACAGATTCACGTGCAGGGAACTGCACACATTATTCATGATTATTGTGGCAGAAACATTTGTAGGGCCCCGATATGTCAGTTTGGACTTCTGGATCAATCAGCTCATAGCCAGCTCCTCTTACGGGAAATAAACAAGCTCACACATTTACGGTCACTCGAAGAGAACACAGTGCAACAGGCTTTCTTCGGAGCTTTGGACTTTGCCCTCCCAGGCGCCGGACAAAAAGAGTCAATGTTCATATTGCATGTTGTTGAATGCTTATATCGCATGTTGCACGGTACGACTTTGTCGTTGAACTGAGCCAGATAGGGCAATGACCGCGACACAAAGGCTATTTCGATACATAAGCTGGCCGGAAACTGAGTAGCTAGTTCTGAAATTAAAGCTACTTAACACAAGGCACCTGAGCCAGGCTGAAGTATCCGCCCCTGCAGTCACCTTCGTAGTCATTTGCACGTGAAAATAGGAAGACACACTGTATCATTCAACCAGCCCCTAAAAAGGCGTGCCTCATCAATTTTCTTTTTCTCTCGTTAAAGCTAAGAGGGAAGGCGTGAGAAAAATACTTCAACAAAGCATTCAAAGTGCATAACCACGTAAGACGCGCCAGTTTTGAGGCAATGGCGTGAAGACTCAATGCCCAGCGAGCTATGCTAAAAGCGATGAAATTACAGGCCCTCGTGATACTGAGTTTGTTGGAATTACCAACATATATAATAAGCATAACTTGAACCATGCCTCCGTTTTAATGCATGACCTCTGCCTTGTATAAGCAGGTCTATCCCTGTTGGTGATTTGAATCTGTAAATGAAATAAAATGGTACAGTGGCAATATAAGTGAATGCAAACTCCCCTGATTATGATGGAAATTGTTCGTGCAGCGTCGATATAAACGGTTGTGACGCCAGAGCCAGTACCATGCATTGCATGACGTTCCGGATCGGAAACACGCTAATCGTTTCGTCCTTGAAGAGCTGAATTTCTCCAATTTTCAGGTTCAATGCACATACAACGGAGCTCGCTATAAGCAGAATTGCAGGGCATTAAGAGGAGACACTTGCATGCCAAGGAATTAAAGAGCTCTGGACAGTGGTTCATGGCATAAACAGACGCTTAAGGATCCGAAAGCTGTGCAGATTATAATTTTTTGCCTTGTTCCTGTCATTAAAACAATACGCAAACTCTTAGAAGGCCTTAGTTTGTAAGTGGAAGAGAAGTCTAAACACGGGACTAGCCTTCGAAAAGGCAACGAGCTTGGAATATTAAAACAATGCTTTATTTTTCTGTAAGGCATGGAAACAGGCAAGCATCAATTTTCCTAATCGACTTCATGGATTTATGGCCAACTTAGCTGACAGTAGGGTCAACCTCAGAGCCTCACCATTCAGCTTTATCTTGTCATCAAGCTGGAGCAGTCACTGTGCCCTGTGAGTTTTTATAGCCGAATCTATTGCACAATAGCGGCCAAATAAGGCCAGGAACAAGGGATTCACTGACGCATACAGACCCAACATGCAACCACCAGCAACGATCGATCACCTTATAACTCGTCGCGCTCTAATAACCCTGGCGTTTTGTTTGCCTGACGTTTTAGGAAGCAATGATTGCTGCCTACTTACGTTTAACACACGTCATTGACGGTGGAGATAGTTTTTGATCATTGCCAGGTTATAGCTGTACCAACCAAACAGAGGGGAATTCAGTTCAACACTGATACCAGAAAAAACGGAGGTTCCTTTTGTACAAGACCACGTGATCGAGCACACTACAAGTGTAGTCCAACAGCAGATATATCACTGCTAGATCACCAATAGATCGCCGATAGATCACTGTTAGCGAACAGTGACCACAGTTTCCATCTGTCTTAGTTTTCCGACGCAAGTTTGAATGCGTGGTAAAGGGACTGCACAGGAGGACCTCTGGAAATTCGACGTAAAGGAACGCGAGGAACACACAAAGCCCTCGACGTCGATATATCAAACGCTGACATCAGAGTCCCATTCAAAACTCAAATAAAACATTGCGCAATCGAATCCAATGGACTATCCTTACAGGTAAAATTCATCCAGTATAAGAACACATTTATTTTTCTAAAGGCCGAGGGCAATCAAAATACGACAAGCTTGAATTCACCTCCCTCACCTCTAAAATTCAAGGTGTATCTAAATTCCACTGCGAACGAGTATTGACAGCAGAGTCTCATTCAAAATTCAAATTGAAAGTTATACAATCGACTTCGACTGACTATCCTTCCCAGTAAACTGTCTCTGGTTAAAAACACATTTATTATCGGAAAAGACTAAGCTAATCGAAATACTGGAGGGTGGAATTCACTTAACCTACCTCTAAAATTGCAGAGGCGTCTTACTTCCACTGGGATACAATTGATCATAGTATCGTAAAATATCGCAAAACTCCAAGATCACACATGGCCGAGTTCAAAGCTACAAGCCCATCAAGAAATTACGAGCGTGAAGACTGGTCTGTTATCAAGTATTTCCACTTAGTGAACGGCTGAATTACCCTCGAAACAGTTTGTTTTCTTTTTTCTGATCCTCATACACAACCAATGACCAGACTCATCATATCATGTTCGATTGTGGCTCGCTTTGTTCTTTAATAACCGGAACTAAAAGGTCACCAGCCACGGTTGGTAGCTTTCTAATGAGCTCTCCACGCAAGAGTGGAGAAAAGGAGGTTTTGGAAGATTGATTGAATTGTAAAAGGCAATAGTCCCAACCCTGCAATTAAGCTACAGAAAGGTGACGCTTCCAGCCGACCCGGGTTCAAGGCCCGGCGGCTTCCCGAACAAGGCAAGCGGCCCAGAAACCCTTCCAACAGGGAAAGAGTTGGCACGCCATAGACCCGGCAGTTGGTGCGTCGATAAGCCCCAAAAATTATTATTAAGCTACAGAAACAGGTGGGATCTATAAGACGTGGCAAAGTCTTTAAGAGTAGCTCTCGTTTTCCACGTGCATAATCTTATGCTAATTTTGTTTACGAAAACTAGGCAGGCATTATTTGAAATCCAATGCATCAATCAAACTGTAGTAGCGATGCATCAATTTCTAGGCAGACACTTCTATGCCCAGTGACTTCGACCAGTAATTCAAATAAATGAGAATGAGAGACGAAAATGAATTGCCCCTTTCATTGCCTGTAAGAATTTTACTTGCATTCTTCCTTGGTATTTGTTTCTAGATATGCTTTTAAGTTTTCGCTTCCTTTCTTATCACTGAGACTACTTGGCTACATTTCCCCCTTTTCATGGCTTCAAATAGCTTCATGCGTACAAAAACGTACCAAAGTCTATCACACCTCACCCTTTCAAAGCCCACTCATGAACGTTGAACGTAATCAACCCATTAGCGCATTCCACGCTACAGCCTGTGAAATTTGCACACCTGACCATGTGAACGGCCACCGCGCGCACCTCCGCGCGGCAGAGCGCTGCAGAACACTGCGGGGCTCCTGCAGGGAGCTGAGGCTGCACTCTGCAGGCTGCAGTCGTGCCTGCGATGGGTGGCCGGCCTAAAGGGGTCAGTGAAGGGCATCGATGTGCGACCATTAATTCAGGCGGTCTCAGCATGGGAACTGGTCGAGTATTTGTCCAAAAATCCGAAGCGGTCGGGCTTGAAGTTGGGAATATTTTGCGAAGACAGCTACCAACATAAGTGCGTGTGGTACCCGCAAAAGTAGCAGAATGTGATAGTTATGACGAATCTATGACAGTCACAAGACTCAGACATCAATAAATACACAACGATCCGGAGGAAATCCAGAATTTTCACATTCAAGCAAGGAAATCGCACAAAACTGAGCTATCCCGTCGCTGAAAAACTCACAAAATCCAGTCAAGCAGCTTCTCGTCAAACTTGCCGGATTTTGTGGCCCATGTTTCTCCCATTGTCCTAATATTCCGGGTCAACGTCAGGTTCATTGTTCGCTTCAACATCGGACCTCCGCATTTATCACGTGCATTGCATCGCACAGACCATGATTAATACACGCAGCCCATCAGTCGGGCCACGAAAACTATGACGAAGTCCGAAATTTCTACATTCAGTGAATGCATAGCTCGCTTCTTGATGCCAGCCTGCGCTTGAAGAATTCCCTACAACATACCCGAGGCGTGTTTTCTCACCAAACCTGTCCCATTCCGTGACCTACGTGCTTCCAGGCTTACTACACCTCAGGTCACCGTCCCCTCCATTGCAAGCTTCCACATCATATCTCCACATGCAAGGCGAGTTTTGCATCGTACGGCCTGCGATTCCAGCACGCAACACGCTGGAACACCATGGGAGCGCTGAGGAGGTTCACTGGCCTCGTATGGACGCTGGAAAGATGCAAGCCCCGCCGAGGCCCAGCCCGTGTACAGCGGAGCTCCCAGAGAGAGGGGTGTCTGAAGAGCGGCATCATGAACGCACGTGCACACGCTCGGAATTGAGCAGGGCTGAGGAGCTGGCGAGCAGAGCGGCGTGTTTAGATTTGGATGACGGATCAAAGAGCGTGAGCTGAATGATCAAACCTGAAAAATTTCCTCGCCTTCGTAAAGCTCATCTCTAGCAGTATGGATGGCGATACTTCCACCGTCTGTATTTGACATCACTGATGAAGACTGAACAATCTTGTGTAGCGCAGCAGCGAGTAGCAAAGCTACGATGAAATTACTCGGTCAGCATGTAGCTTAATGGACAATCAGGATAGATGAGAGGGCAGCGCTGTGTGTTTTAGGAGACCTTGACTTATAGTGGCATGGACGGTGCGGTGTTCATTAGAGGCTGGGTGAAATACCCGGACAGGAAAACATGAGTGGGAGGAGTACTAGGATTTGGTAGCAGAGCGAAGAGCATTAGTGTACTCATTGTTCTGACCACCAATGAAAATGGTGACGTCAGAAATAGCGACGTCAGAATGATTACACACCATGTATTGTGTCGTATGGTGTTGTGCCAAGTGGTGGTAGTAATGACTACCGGAGTTGGTCGACTCGCCAACTGCTCCCTGATGAGAGGATTTTATGGTTCGGATAATATTTACATAAGAAATGTGTCAGCACTGAACACCAGGCGACCACACACACATGTGACTGAGGACATGGATGTTCTATCTTCTGAGCCACACGGCATGTGGTAAGCAGTGAGCTTTGCTGTTGGTTCTTACCTCAGGGGGGGATGTATAAACATACCCATGGCGGGGAAAGTCTTGCAATGAAAGCAAAGGTGTTGATCCATAACAAATAACTTCTAATAAGGTTTTAAAATGTCTTTAAAATCAAACCTCAAGCTGGAACATCGTTCACAACGTTCGACTGACTATGAATTTATCGACAAATACATGGATCCACTAGAGAGAAAAAACATAGCATTCTTCCTCTCTAAAATAAACACCCAATTTCTCCTAGAATTTTATGATTGCCCTCCCTACACATATTCTAAAAACTGTATTCTATGTGCAGCAGTTCGATCTTTCCCTCGCAGCTTTAAGCCTGCAAACACGATCGGAATAAACAAGACACCGTTAAAATCAGCATTTTATTCCGCGCATCCGGGAATAGGAGCCCAAGAGTCCTCCCGTTAAAGTCACAGACACGATGGAAACATTAAGCATACAGGCACGACTTCTTACTCCGTTGTACTGCATTTTCATCCGCTGAATTATTCCCACATTTTCAACTTAGACCTCGTTAGCTGTTAAAAATAATATCCGTGTCAGCCGTCACGAACAGAACAAGTCCAGTTACTTCCATGCCGTAAAACCCAGCGGCTGAAATACAGCACGATCAGTCTCTAAGCCCGCTCATGGGAGAATACCAACCCCACCCACTGTACCGAGAGAATCACATCAAACGGCTCGTAACTCACCACCAGAGGATTATCATTTCATCGCCACATGGAACGATCACTTATCGTCAGATCAAAACACAGTACGGGCCAGTGGTGGGGACGGGTGGGGACAGAGACAAGGGCGTCTCGTTTTTGCGTCGGCCCGCATTTTTTCTACAAGCCACGGACAACCGCCCGTGGAGCCCTGAGAGAGCGGGTAGCCCTGAAGCCCACGAGTGCAGAGAGAGGACCAGGATAACAACATTAATACACACGAATTGGCATGCCAGGATCGTATAAACTCTGAATTAACGGGCCCAGAGGAAAAAATGGCCACAGGCACGAGCTAAGACATTTCCACGACATTCAGGCTGGATTTAATTTTTCGGACATGGATCTTTAAAGCTTTGCATTAATCAGAGGGCATTACAGGCAGTCGGATGTTTCCTCTGATACCGCCGCTAGGTGGCTCAGTTGGAGCAGTAACATATTTTCAGAGTCAGGACGTTAATGTACCGAGCGGAGAATAATGATAAGGCTAAATGAAGCAGAACTAGAAAAAAGGGCAAAACGAGGACAGCATTCAAAATGTGCAGCCCCTGCATAATAGGAACATACATAAGCTCACATCCATTTTTCAAAATGCAGACAGCCAATAAACAGTCAGCTAGTCTTCGTATCGTCAGTGTCAACAGCTATAACTCCCAGAACTGGGGGTGGAAACAGCGAGCGACAGCGATCCCAGTGCAGATGTGGATGTCATTTGACATTCAATGATATGTGGGGCCTTTGTGACACCGCGCACACGAGCTGCGAACTCGTGTCAACACATCGCTCATACCAGTGGCAGTTACAGATAGGACTATTTGAGGTGGTCGTGGGGGTGGACCGACGCAATGAGGAAAGGTGTTACTTTCTAGGAAATCGGCTGGTTTGAGGTGAATAATTTGCTCACGCCCTGCTTTACTCTAATTCCACCAGTGACTATTTCGATCTTCGACTGGTTATATGCAAAGCAAACATAGGAATTCATTGAGAGAAGAAATATTTCTGCACGCTTGATGTGCAGAGAGATAATAATATATCGTGCATGGTAATGTGCGTGGGAACGGCAAGGAGACATAACCATCAATATTTTAATGGAAGTCAGATTAAGACAATTCCTTCACAAGATCATTCCCCCAATGACGAAAAAGTATTTAAAGACCCTGAATTACCTGTCCCGATATTTTTATCTGAGAATATATACACTACAAAGATTAATCACTTTTACAAGCCACTTATGAGGATTCCATACGATTTCGAATACCTTCTGATCGATTTCAAAAAGAAATGTTATCACCGTAATAAAAAGCTGAGGATCACAGTAGATAGGAACCACTCTTGTCATTTTATTTCCTGCCCAACGCGTGACCAGAATCCTAAAACCACAAAAGGCTCGCACAGATCTCATGCATAACTCAACCCTTTGGTACCGCAGTTTCTCGGCGGAATTTCATATCAGGAAAAAGCAAGTCGCATAGTTGAATCATTTTAAGCGTGTTACTCTTTCAGCAGTCGCCAAATATCAGAATTAAGTTAGCAGCTTCTCATGAACAAACTGATCTCGTCTACTTTTAAAACATATCATTTAAGCTATGTCTATTGTAGATTACGGATCAAACTTTTCACCTCAGATTTGTTATCATCAATCTATCAGGAAGATACAGAGCACAGGAATCTTTGATAGACAGGGGTGGAGATGTAAAAGAACCGAGAACACAACAAAGTCTCAAGTATGCTCAAAAGACATAAATTATATTCAAGCAAAGATGAAAATAGGGCAAAACTATGTCACATAACCATCTTTCAAATTTCCGTTCGGGACACATCGCTCGTCGAAGTTCTCTCTCTGTCCATTTAGCGGAAGGGTTGGACGATTTCCACATCCAGATATGAATTCTGACGACGGCACCAGGCCGGGCGGTAAAAACTGACGGAAACCGCTATCTGCCCGTCAGAAAAACCCGACAGCTGCCCGTCTCCAGGCGTAGCGACGCCCCCGCCGTCGACGTCAGCGGCACGGGAGGAGTACCACATATTGGGTGACAAGACGCCCGTTGTGTTTCCTAAGTCTGATAAAACGAGCATGACCAGCTCACGAGTCAGTTCTGAGCATTCTGAATTCATACGCTGGGAGCGAAGAGGCTTTCTTGACGTAATTTATGAAGTTTATCTCAAACCGGTCATAGTGATGTGATATGATCAAAAGCGATTGGTGCTCCCGCAAGCAAAAATAACTAGATACGCAAAACTGCCCAATTACTATTCGGCAGAAGCAACAAAAATGTACGGCAATCTCACCAGATCACCATTGTGGTGGCACTCCTCAGCAGCAGGCGTGATGCAGATCTTTTGACCAGATAAAAAATGCGGGGAAAATAGTTCACAATCGCACCAAACTCGTTCTGGCTTTGTGAGCCGCGAGGAGGGACCTTCGGAAAACTGCACCCCTGTCTGCACCCGCCAAGGCCAGTATAACATAGCTGGCGAGGTCGGTCGTCCCCGTCAGTACTCACTGACTACTGACCACTTCAAACATACAAACAGCAAGCAAGTGATTATCTTATCCCAAACAAGCTTGAAAGTTCAGTTCTGGGTTCAATATTGTCTTTTTTAAGTTAATACAGGAGAAATAATATGCTTCTAATACAGCTTTCGATGCCTACTGAACACTTTCGACAGTTAAACATAACCTATTTTGGGAAAATATTTTGACAATAAGCAATTAAGAGAAATTTTAGCAAAAAGAGAAGTGCACGATACTGCCCCTTCACTTAATGAGCAGCCAAACCGGGAACAATTAAGCACCACAACGAATATTGCGAATCTCCAACATACCAAACAATGTAATAGTAAGCACAACGCAGGAACCACATCATCACCATTATCCGCAACAAAGTTCGATGCTTCATTCAACTGAAGAATTTGCAGGAATCTATCATCGTTGAACAAACGTTTGCAATAGATCTCCCGAGACACTTCAATGAGAAGCCCCGAGGTGGTAGCTGTTGTTTACAAAGCAATAGGCAGACTGTTTGCCGTGTCAGTAGCTGGCAACCTTTCCAACCGTTTGAATTACCGTTACAAACCCGGATGTATGTTGCTGCAGGCACATACATACATACATGCATACATACATACATACATACATACATACATACATACATACATACAACATAATGCATACATATGTACATACATGCATATATACGTACATACATACAGTATTATAGTGTCTTACCACGCACGTTTAAGAAAACCTCTTAAGACCATCGTAACTTTAGCCAAACCTTGAATAAAAAAATACATATACTCACAATACCAAACTTTGCAAAAAGTGAGAAACAAAACCATGCAAGGATAAAACATTTTTCATGGAACTACAGATGAAATGTCACTTCATACCGATCCAAATGCTAAGAAAAAATAGGTAAGGACGTACCTATTGAATCACCTGCTTGAAGGATGCGTGTTAATACATCCTGTATAGCGTGCTCATTTGTACAAAATACACGGTTCGCGTTTCGTAGTGATTCATTCAGTACACCAGGAAAGCATCTGTGACCCGGCTGATTCATTGGGCAGTGCCAGACCAGCCCAGGCATCTCCTGTCTCTCATGTAAACGGGCCACGGTCAACCGCTGTTGAAAACGCACAAAAACTGACCCAACGGTCTCCACGCCGGCGAAGAAGTGACGACCGGCACACGGAAACGAGCCGGCGCAATCAGCGACCGAGAGGTGGCGTTATAACACCCCGCCCCTCTCCACGCGTGTATCGATCGGATAGGCGCCACATGTGTCTGTTCAAAGGAAACTTTGGGCACAAAGAGTTTTGGAAGGGCAGTTTGAGCCAGAAATATAAGAATCTCACAGGAATTATACATATTGACCGGCTTATTGATTGGACTGTCTGAAAACTTTTGAAGAGACATTTGTCTGGTTTTCTTTTTGGGAAAAGGGCTAAAAAAAAAAAGAGGAGGTAAAAGCATGCGTGATTATAACAACATTCGAAAATTTGTTCACAGGTTTATCTGCCACGCCGATTAGAGAGAGTAATATGATCCTGGAAAAAATCTACCTTGACTCTGAAAAATCTACCTTGACTGTAAAAAAGAGGGTTTGATATCCTCCCCGCCAACTATTTCACAACTCTAACTTCAACAACTGCCGCAAACAGAACAGGGTCCGGTGCAAGTGCAGTATTGAATCAAAGAGCTCCGAGTTCAAAAGAGACCTGTGGGTCTACATAAAGTCTTCAAATCAGGTCACCGATTCCGTTATATTCCGTTCGTCATCACGACCGAACCCAGAATCGCGCCCTCACTGCGTGATGACGGTAACGCCAGATATCGTCTATGAAATCTGCATGCTTTTCCCACGGGAACGCTGACGTAATTAGGGCCGGAACAGTCCCACCTTGGGAGTGGAGTCAGCAGTCGCCACACTCGCGTGTCTCGGCTCTGCGTCATTACCCTGCATTGTGCGACTAAAAGGCAAAAACCTGCAACTGGTAGCATAAGCTACTGGCCCACGCATGGTTTTGCGCGAGGTGCTATCATCTGAAGGTAAGTGCGTTAATCGGATTTAAGAACGCGGCATCGGTGTAGAGCATCGGAGAGGAAAAAATCGCATTTATGAATTAAGGCCTCTTAGCTTGCATGCCTCATGGGATAGTATACGACCTTGGCCCATGTTCGATAAGCCCTTTTTTTCTTTTTTTCTTTTTTTTTTTTCTTTTTTTTTCTCAACCCCACAAATGATTACTTCCGTGCCCTGTATATCAACTTCTGCACAGGCCAAATACGTGTGCGCGATTATCGGGTGAACGTGACTAATCTCGTATCTCGCTGCTGGTTAGGAAAATGAAGATGATGAAATTCGAAATCCCTGCGTGTTTGATAATTTTTGGAGATAGCTGGTATTATACGTGTCTTACTACGCACGTTTAAGAAAATCTCTTACGCCCATCGTAACTTTAGCCAAGCCTTGAATCAGGAATCAAATGCAGCAGCTGTATTCCTCGCCCCAATTTTTAAAAATGTGTGGTGCAGCCGAATAGGCAAAACAAGGAAGCGCGCCGAACGAATGTATGAAATGAAATTGAACATATATTTGATCGACATACATGTCAACAATATATTTTTCCAGGCTTTCTGAATTAGCATGTAAAATACTTTTTGGACTTCTACATCAAGACAATCAACCTTTACATCAATAATCTCAGTATAAAATTACGATAAGGATTTGCATTATCAAAACTGAGCATGTTTGAAATCCCCCTCAGATATTGTCATGGCGACTGCAACGTAACCGGAGCCGCGAACAAGGCCTGTGCGGCCGTCATTCATCACATCTTATTCTACTTTGTGACCATCCTTGGATCGGTTACACTGCTTGCGGTCAGCTTCAGGCCAGTCAACGCAGCAGACATGCGGCCGATGAGATGAGAGTATCACAGTCCAATAAGCACTGTCTCCATCTTACCCAGTAGCTGGACGTGCTAAGCCAGGGAACGTCGGATGTTTGTCTCGTCCGCACACGCAAATTCGTGTCATAGCTTACCTGAAACAGACAGAAACAGTTGTCAGATACATCTTACGACTGAATAAACATTGAAAATGTGGGCAACATCACACCTATCGTGATTATGTCTTGCTGTAATACCTTTGCAAGCTCTGCCAAGGACGAGGCTGTATCCGCACACCAAAGGGTGATATTCAAACTCGATCGCAGCCTGAGCCTGAAGCAAGGTCAGTATGACGTCATTAGGTATACTGCAAATTCTGTATGAGAAGGCCGCCCTGGAGTCTAGGAGTGCCGGATTCTGAATCCTGCAAAACCGGGCAGGGAGTGGCAATTCCTGCACAAATACTTATACTCGTCACATTGGTGCCGGAGCAGCCATTTAACTGTGGGTGGGTGGCGGATTTATATATCCATCTGTTTTAGCAGGAGCCTCACCTCAATTCATGTTTTAAAATAGCGAATAGCTTACTATTATTCGTCTGTCAAGTCAACGTTGCCCTCGTTAAGTCATGGGTACGGGCAGGCCTTGCAACGTAAAATGTTACACCATGGATGGCGTTTGAAAAAGGCAAGAACTTTTTGTTTGTAATCTTCAAACAACTTTTCTTAAATTTTATGATTTTAAAAATATCAGATTCCATCCTTCATCTCCTGCAGGTTTCACCAGAACCCAACAAGAGTGACAAGGTCATATGATGCAAAACGTTTGACTCAAGTACCTCCTTTGCCTGTACAAACGCCTGGCGTGGCAGATATAAATAAAGACGGCTTTAGATTCTGCAACACCACACATGCCTTCTGAATAGCCCACCCTTAATAACAGCAATTGCTCATTGCAAACAGCAACATAAATAATACCCCATGCCGCCGGACACCACGAACAGGTCATCTTATCAACAACATTAGCCATGCAAGCTCGATCCGCTTTCTGTTCTGCACTGCGCTGCCGGGTTCAGCCCCATTGGGGATAAACCTGCACGATACACTGATCGGCTGATAACCAGTGTATAACTTAGAGCCGAAGCGCCCTGCACCCCGGACGGACCCACAGGCTGGCTTTCACTGGAAATTCACGGCACCTTTAAGAGGTGCTGGCAAACGCCACCTCAGCGCCTCCAGCGCCAATGTGCAGGGTGTATCAACATAAAATCAACATGGACCCCGCGTGCCTCGCAGAAAGTGAAGCCCAGTGAAAGTGAGAAGTGAGCGTTTGGATTCATGGGATTCATACAGCCAGGCGTGAGTTTCAAAAAGTCTGGAGGTGAAATTGAAAAGCAAGGGATAGCTGGAACAGTGATGTCGTTATCTGCGATGGTTAAAAAATAAAGTGATTCACTTAATGTTCTGACAGCCGTAAACTTCGCCATCTGCCTTTCAAACATTTCACGCCGTATTCATCAGCCTCACTATTCTCTCCCCTCCTTCCCTCTCTCCCTTTGTCTCTATTCCTCCGAATTGTTATTCCTATTCTTTCAACACTTATATCGCTATCAAACCGTAGATACACATCATCCGCACACGAAATACACCCCCCACACACAACTAACGGTTAAGTGCCAGCTGCCAGGCGTTGACGCGCCGCGCTGCGCCGAGGCCTCCGTAGCCTGGGGCGAGACAGGTGAGCCAGCACTAAAACCGCCCCAGGCGCCATAAACTCCGACCGTGCCGCCGAGGGCAAATGACGGAGTACGATCGGAGACGCTCCAGAGGGCACGGCAGTCGAGGGCAGGCGGATAGCGGTACTGGAGCGGTCCAACTGAGGAGGACTACGGTTGACACAGCAGGGGGTGATGGAATGAAGGGAGGGGAAAAGGTGGGGAGGACGGTGTCAAGAGAGGCTCTAACGGGGAATGGAACGGGACAGTTGGCAACAATAGCTTCAGGAAATGTCAAAGCTGGTCGCTGCATAAATTCAGGCTAGTTAGTAAGGCACGTTTTCTCTGATGAAGCTTGAAGCGTAAACAGCAGGACCGTTGCTTGGTCCAAACGTACTCTGTCTGCCTCGAGCTAATGGTGTGAAACACCTAGAAGGATGATATAAATGCTTGGACAACTTTTAAACTTGATAGCACTGTTTTTCGAGTGGAGTGAACATACTCCGTACTTTGTGCTCACTCTGTAACCATCCTTGGACCGGTTACGTTGCGTGCGGTCAGCTTAAGGCATCACCCCTCCCTTAAAAGTTTGGCACCACCATCCGTAATTACCGCCGACTTCGTTTGGCGACCACGGGGGCGCATGACTGAAAATGCGTAATGGTGAATAAGATGTGATGAATGGCAGCGGGCCGGCGGCGGCCGTGTCCGCGGCTCCGACGACCGGAATAGATAGTGTGTTTATCGCCAGGAGGCGGAGTCAACGTCCTCGTCCGGTGTGGTCCCGAATATGAAGCCGTGCGAGTCGCGGCCGCCGGAGTGTGTGTGTGAAGAAACCGAGATTGGATGATAATCGGAGAGCGTGAGGCTGACGCGTCTGGGACGTGGAATCTCGATGTTTATTTCGGGGTTGGAGATAGCGCGCCCTCATCTCAGCGCTGGTCGTTAGGAATGGCGCTGAGGATGAGAAAGAGCAGGCTCCGGGAGATAAAGGAACATGGGACATAATTTTCCGAGTCAGGTCTGGGACTTTCCGTTGACATAAATTCTGGATGCAAATAAAACGAAATATATGACAAGCAGGCCACTTGGCGCTATAAACGTCATACATACCTGCAGACGTTTGAAAGGCGGCAAAGAGGCCCCTGCATGTCAATGGGTTAGATTTTGGGGCATCCTCTTAACAATACAGGTTGATAATTCATCCGCAAGTAAAATCGTTCTCCTCAATATTCTGAACTTTTCTAATATCATGGTACTATGAGTTCCCGACTATGCAATTGAAACAAGTAAGCGAACGGAACTCCTGGAAAACAAAATCAATTTGGACGACAGACTTATGAATAAATTACAGTTCTGTTCCACACGTTAACAACTGTGGTTATCGGGACATTAGAGACACAAACACAGCAAAAACATGGTGTACTTCCGGTGGGCTAACACTGGACAACAAGCGATACAGTCAAGTTGAATGACTTCACTCTACGGTCGTTCTTTCTGTTTGGAAACTGGCAAAATCTCACATTCCAGCCAAATGTCTGACACGGAGACATAATCATGATAGTGTCTGAACGCCTTAATATAAATGGGGATGGCAGTTTCAGTAAATAGGAAACATACAGCCGTCGACTCGATAGTGACGTAATATAAACCAAATCAACTGATCGGGACCAAACCCGCATAGACATTGACAAATCCTGATTTGAGAGTGCTGTCGCAGTCCATTACCATAAATTGTCGCGCAACACGACCGAATTGCACGAGCCATTTACCAGGTCTGCACCACTTGTCTGCAGAGTATAATTCAGAGTACAATTTTCTCGGGTAGGACACAAGACATTGCAACAAGCACGTGCATTTCAATGTGAAGCAGACTGAAAAGCTCACTGCTGCGAAGCGCAAGAGTTCGTCGGCCTCAAAAGAGCAGGCTGGGCGAAGAGGCATCTTCTACACAATACCGAAATGGGAAAGACTGGGATTACCTTTTTGCAAGCATGCTTTTAGTGGAATCCAACTAACTGCCTGACATCTTGTAATGGACATAAGTGCTCAGTGCTACGCATAGCATTATGAGTGTACTCGGAAGCACATGAAGTAATCTTAGATTCTATAGCGATAACTAGAGATTCACCAGCAAAAACGCACAATTGCGTCCCGCCAATTTTGCACACAAAGACAGCGTTGAACCGTAAGTCTCGTACAAATTAATTGCATGTTTTAAAGATTTCAGCGCAGTATGCTACCAAACCAGGAGCCGACAGTGCTCTCATTTTGAAACAAAGACGTCATTATTCCCAGCTCGGCTTCAAATCTATCAAAGACAAGAAGTGTTTGTGAACATCATGATTTATATTGGAAATGGCGCGCAACTTCCTCCAACGCGCCGCCGCCGCCTGTGCGGCCGTCAGGCTATTTGATTGTGCTTTCAGTGTTGAGAGCCCCCGCGGAGCTGCAGATGAAGAGGATGATGGTGCAGGTCCTCTCTCAAAGGACACAACTCAGCAGCTCGCAAAGTGAAAGACTTCCGTCTGTGTGCTGGGAAGACACGTGACGAGGTCCAATAAATGACAATCAGGAAAATAAGTCACTTTTTAAGCTAGAAAAGCAGTATATCGCATTTATTTACATTGCACTGAGCAGGATGTAAGGAATACCATGATCATCACACTCGCACACAGCTGGAATCACATTGGAAATCAACATCTTCAAGTGCCTCTAACCTCATTCCACCATCCTTGAATCGTGCGAGGGGTATTAAGCCAACAAACCCAGCAAAGGTCACCCTGCCGGCACACCTGTACCTGCTAGGCTTTCATGGACCAATGACGTCAGAGCTGAATGTGTAAAGCTGAAAGCCGGCAGTTTGCACAGAAAAGCAGCTGAAGGACTCGCACGTGCAGACCTCACTCGCGGTGCAGAGCCGCCTCATATCATGTAGGGAGCACTATGGATTCACTTATATGTTATTTTGCTGCAGTGATGTTGACATTTGTATATTTTTTTAGTTTGATAGCAGGGGAATTTCCGAAGACAATATTTACTAGATAAACAAATCTATTTTTGCACTCCTAAAATTGTCTATCGTTATGGAATTTTTGCGAGCGAAGGCCAGTGGTGGACAAACAAATTTGCCCGTCTTAACCAGTCTCTCAAATTTCTACCGGCTAATTATAGGTCAACCCTTACGAGTCTGGATGTTGTGAATCTAAGGAAAACATCAAATTTAACATCTTACTTCTCACACCCCAGCGTAAGTCTTGATCATGTTCAGCCCATTTCGAAGCTACATAAACACACAATTCAGTGCTTTAAACACCTTGAAGAAAGAAAGAGAAAGATGAATGTAATCTTGACTGATGTATGCAAGCTCATTTTACGACATTTCCATTGTCTTAGGTGTTGACCACGTTATCGCTACAATGCTATTTTGTATTAGAAGTCAACGAAGTTGCATCACACAAACAGAATCACTTTCCGTACAGTGTACAGCTAAGGTAGTAACCAAGGCTAGATGGTATCACGGATCCCCCAACCTTTAGCGGATTGGTTTAGATTGGTTCAGGGGCGTAGCCAAGGGGGGCGGCAGGGACAGCCCCCTCCTGAGGACCCGAAGGGCCCCCCGTGGACACGGGCCACGCGAAGCACGGCCCGCCCGCACTATGCTCTGTGGCCAAATTTGAAATTTCATATCAGAAGGGGCCCTCTTAAGCCCTCTTCAGCACTCTATTCTGTAACAAGCAGGGCCCTTTTTACCCATCAGGGCCCTTTTGGCGCTGTCGCAGGGGCCCTTTTTGGGGCGCCGCCAAAAAGGGCGAAATCCTGGCTACGCCCCTGGATTGGTTTGAACCTATGTATATCTGAATCCATTTGAATCTGATCTGAGTCCATATCCGGATTCAGATCCGGATATGGAATCGTATTCTCATTTGTTGTCCAATTGATCGTGTTTTCGGATATCGATCGACTTATTCGGATTGGTAATCATGGCTTCCGAACGGATTTACCCGGATTTGTCAGCGAAACTTCTGACATGTCTGGCTTGGATTTGGATCCACAGGCAGCAATCCAGCCCTCGGAAAGCTAGCCATAAGCCTTGGCAGAATTTTATTTCTGCAGCAGACATTACCTTTCTACTATTTTGGAAAACAAACCCACTTTCTGAAAACCATGCAGGTGCTGGACAGGCTGCACTGGAAGTACGTACCTGTCCTGACAGCACGTGCACACTTTTAACGTCAGCTGCCAGAGCATGACGTCTTCATTCCCAGGAGGGGAAGAGGGAGAGGAGACTAAGGATGACCTTGACCAGATGAAATCCTTTACCAGCACAAAAGATATCCTTTCAAAAAGAATTTGTCGGCACCCGCGTTCTGGTTATTTCAAACAATCCGGTGCCTTTTTCTGCCGGGTAGTTATTAGAATGGCACCGATAAAAAACCGAGCACCACCTTCTGAGAAGAAAGAAGCGCGGTTCGTGCCCGGGGCTGCCACAAGGGTATGCACTGGGTCCAGGTTTATTTACGAGCTGCTGGCGGGGGAGGTGCGGAGGGCTTAATGTGAGGATCGTGGTTGGTCTTTGTCGACAGATTGGGACCGAGGCAGCCGACATTCCACGCCAAAATCGCCGCAGCGCCTTATTAGAGGGGTCGGGTTGAGTATGGCCGATCCGGTATTTTGTGACTCGATTGTTGGCTAATGACGGAGGCGTGCACCAGGGCGGAAGATTTAGGGCTTCGCAAATGAGGTTTCGATGTTCGAACAAGACGATTTTCTTGGTCGTCGACATCGAGATCAGCATAATTCGACAAAAACTAGCCCATAAAACCAAAAATAGTGTTATATAAGTACGGGCACTTTCACGTATGACTTCCAAAAAAAATATCTATTTGTAAAATGACTTGTTAAACAACTCCAAAAGCATCAATTAAGGGTAATCACTCACCTTGGCGTAATAAATCATCACAAAGCACCCATGTTTAGCCACGTTTGTGTTTTTTCTCCGGTCATCCATTACGCATGGAATCATTCACATTAACGGCTGTTTCCGCTCTGACGCCCGCTAATTAGGAATCGTTACAAATCACTCCTCATAAATACTTATAGGCCACGCATTTGTGGTAAATATCAATTAAGTAAATGTGAAAGTCTCCCAAAAGAGCAGGAATTGTTCGCTTTTACAAAGATTCATCAATTAGAATCAATTAACAGATTTGAATACGTTACGCGATCTCCCACGAATCAGCACTGCTGTTTTCCTTCACCACCCTGATAAATGTTTCCAGTTGTCTTCCAGTTCACCAGGCACCGCTTTCCATCGTACTACCGCACCACACTGAACACACTACCGACGTACACCCCACGCACCTCCCCATTCACTACTGTCGGGCAAAACGACTCTGGAGAGCTCCCAGCACTTAATAAAAGTGCCAACAACTCAGCTCAAGCACACACGAGGTGAATTTCATTGTCCATGGGATCGCTCGTCTGGGTGCAGTTAGAGTACTATGTTGCAAAACCTTTCCTGCACAGCAACTGCATATTTCGCAACATTTGAGGCCATGAACGTACTTTTTCAGCTCCAGCAGGCACTCTTGTGGGTAAAAAGTAGATCACTGGATCAAGTCACGCAGCCAGAGCCGCCCCAGCTGACCCTGGCAGCCCGCGGGCGTTTTCATGACCCCAAAGGTCAGCGCGCGCTGACCCCGGCCGATCGCGAGCCGCCGGAACATCAGCACCGGAAGTGGCGGTTTCCGGTGTTGCCGACAGAAGACGGGAAACAATCGTCTGGTCGACGGTGGAAATATGAACGCTCTGTCTACTGGTTGTTTCGATACTTCAGGGCGTCATAGTTAATTCAATATAGAATCTTAAGCCCATTTCGGACACTAAAAATTGTATATTACATGGCTACTGAAATACCGTCTGCTAGACAGCAGCTGTAGGCTTACATTTACACCTCTACTGTTCACGCACAGCGTAAATGGCTGTGTCTGCGCTCTCCAGCATTCGCCTTACAACTGTTATTTTATGAGACGCCCGTCCGGAAGGATCTACTCCTGACGTGAAATGGGACAGCACACAGTAGCTTACGTGCTGGAGCTTGTGGTTTCACTTCTCAGCGTTGACTGTAGCCCGCAGTGGCAGGTCAAGCTCGTTGTAGCACGTGGCGAGCAGACACGGTCTAGAATTCCGACGAGGTTGTCGACCCTCAGTTCATTCTTAACAGAGAATCTTGTTGAATCCCACAAATAAACGTTGCTCTCCCCAGTTTTCAATAAAACTTTGCTTCGCTAATCAAACTATGCGGCAAATCAGCATCATTTCATGAATGAATGACATACACACTAAAAAACATCAAGACCGTCAAAAAACTTCAGATACAACTAACCGTAATTTCATTCCACAATCTCCGGCGCGGAGGTGCCATTTGCCTCTGTCTCTGCCTGCGCGTGCGCCGTCGTTGCGGACCGGAAGTCGTCGACGGCGGCGGCGGCACGCTTCATCGACTGTGGGGTCGTCGACGCGTCGCCGCCGGGGGCGTCGCCTGGTGGCCTGAAGCGGTGCAGTCCAGGCTCCTGTCCTAGCGTCACATGAGGGGTGCTACTAGGCTGACTTAAGGAATGTTTGTATTGTGGTTAATTGCCTGGTTTGAAGACTGCCTCATTAGTTTGGCTGTTTTCGGGTTTGAGTACAAATGAAATCAAGCAGTACACACAAATAAATTTATGCATATTGTACATAGCCAGGGCTCAAACAGTTTTCTGCGCATTTCGCCTATTCATCCGGATTCCACACAAGTTTCCGGCCGATGTCAACGCTGGCTTCCCACAGGTCAGTTCAGTTGCTGTGGGAAGTCGAGCTACCCTGTGCCTTCTTAAGCAGCATGAGGGCGTCGCAGAAGGAATTTCAGGCTTTCACTTTTTGTGAGTCGCAAATGAGAATGTGGAACAGGAAAAACAGCCGGACCAGTTGCTATGCGATTACGACTCTTCCGAAATGACCGGATAACAATGACTACTGAGGGCTATCGAATAGCAGTCAGACCAAACGTAGCGTTTTTATACATTTGGAATGATGAGAGCCTCACGCAAAAAGCAGTTGATGCCTCGTTGTTGTAGTAAGGAGGCACCTGATTACATTGCAACCCTAGCGAAGCTTTTTAACTACCAGCAGAGGGAGCGTTTTTGTCATTTGCTTATTTCGACAGAGACAAAGGGTGGAAGATGTCCACTACAATCTGTACATGCTTGGCGGTAAAACGATTCAATTAGAGCTCACGAAGAACATAGCTTCTTGAATGTCTTTACAAACCTGCTGCTTTTTGCTCCTTATTCATGCACGTGTTTTATCCACCCGGCACCTTCGGAAGACTATTCCGGTATCCGAGGCACCGGACACAGGGTTGTTGGAAGCGACAGCTTTTCAATAGCTTCCGGGTGCTATTCATCCAGGTTTGTAAAGATTTATCATACATGCTGAAGTGTATTGCACACATAAGCGTCACCACCGGCGAAAAAAGAAGGGGGCCAGTCAATCTTCAACCAGCGGCTAACATGACAATTTCACTTCTAGAGCCAAAAACTCGCCAGGTTTGGACTCAATGTTGTATTTGGTTTGTTGTTGCACCGGCTGGTGGTTACATATTTATTCTTTCCCCGAATTTTGCAAAAATCGGAACTTGTTTATGAAAAGCTGGGGGAGGCCCCCGGCTCCCCTGATTCCGATGCGTATGATCGCAAAGACAAAACAGAGCAGCCACAAGTTTGACTCGCAGGTACAACACGCACCAGTCGACGGACCCTTGCTCTGTGATAAGCCACGCACAGTGGAAAAGTAAACTGGGAATGCAGTAGCGTGTGACATGCCTCAAAACAAACTCTTAAAAAATGAAATGAGGACATACCTCTCACTCACCCTCAGGCCAGCTTGACAAGGCCAAACTTATGTTCTGAATCAAACATTGTATTTATTGTGCGTACCCTTAACCCTTTCCCCGGTGGGGGATGTTTGAACACCCCCTCGGATTTTTCCGGCGCCACAAGAAAAACGGCGGTGCGAAGCGCGCCGCACTTGGAACACCTTATCCTTGATCGATTCCGGAACTTTCCCAAAAATTTTAAGTTTGGGTCATCTCAGGTCAGGATGTGGGTCAAGTGACCTTACCTAAAAAATGTTTAAGGTGGCATAAGAAATGGGTGAATTTATCGGATTGAAACTTCTAACACATAATGGCCCCACAGAGTTATAAAACAAAATTTCCCGGGTTTTTCTTATCGATGACCTAAGGTCAAGTACGGAGCATGACCTCCCCATTGGAAATAAATCGCAAACACAGAAATTGGGCTGTATTTGTGTAGATAAAGCTGATAATACCTCCTTCATATTCTCCAAATCGAAATATCCTGGGCCCCTTTCCAGGTTCATGCTGCAATTTTTGACCTGTGACATCTGAGAGGGCATCTGGAGCCACTTAAGCGGTTTTCAGACTTAGGTCAATAACTTTGCATGAAATGATGATACAGCTTTTGTTTTTATTCCATCGCGTTTGGATTGTTATTGCAAGTCGATTGATATGCACATTGACTATGCTAGGTCAAAAATAGACCTCTGGCCTGAGGTCAGTTCATTTTTGTGTTTTTACCTAGCAGGGTCATATTATACATCATTCGATTCACCGTGAAAGAGGAAGCGTATGGTGCCTACAAAATGATTCTAATTCAACTCTGTTAGATTCTAGAGCCCAAAAACTTGGCTCAAAATGCCAACTTCTTTGACCTGTCATGACCTCAATATTGACTGAGCCAAGAAATGACTGATATAGTTTCGTCTTGAATTTGTATGAGCTATCCACCAGCGTTCGCGTTTTTTCGCTATCCCGCATGGGGGCCGACTTCGATGGGGGGTGTTCAAACACCACCCACCAGGGCGAAGGTGGCTCGCAGGCCCACCGGGGCGCGGGTTAAGGCGCTGATCATATAGCATGGCATATGATTTTTAAACCTACTCATAGATGTCCCTGTTCCCCCTGAGACAGTTCTAGGACTGAGTGAATTTGCAAAGCGAGTCCGAGAAGATGCCTCTTCTCTCAGAAAATATGTCTATGCTGCTACACATCGAAGTACACCAGCATTACTCATGTTTGAATTGCAATAAAGCCAATGAACATATCTCTACTGTGAGCCCTAATAAGAGGGCTACGTCTGTTAATTTTGCAGCAGCAGAGGCGTTAGAAATCTGCCGAATGAGTGTGATTAGAAGGCTTCTCCTGGAGGGCTCACAGCAGTGTGACCAAAGGCCGGGGGAGTGACCACTGAGCCAAAGCGAAATGTTTGGTCGGAGGGTTTCCAATTAAAAAGACAGTGACCCTCAGATACAATCAGTGGCCAGAGCGTGAAGGCCTGTTTGAAACTTCTATAGGTAGAATAAGATCGGAAATAATAAATTTTCTACAGCTTGTTGAAACCTACTGAAATTAAAAGCGTACTGGAGTGAGTATCTATAGGTAAAAGGAAAATACAAATTAAATTTTTGTTGTTGTTTTTGCTTTATTTGCTCCAACTGCCATTATTCCTCTTTGATGAAGTTTGTGTTCTTATGCCTGCTCTTTTTCCTCGTTTTGTCTTTATCTTGAGAAAATCAATAAAAAATATGATATGATGATGATAAAAATGGTCAAGCAGTGGCATTATCTTCAATAGCTGTGAGCTGATAGATACAATAGCTGGCTCCCGCTGAATCGTCCCTCGGCAACAATCCTTTCCAGATCATAAACAAGCAGTCATTTTGATCGGATCTACGTCTTTTCTGCCCGCTGTTGGCAAAAGAACACAGCTTTCCTCTTGTATGCAGCCAGCTAACAGCGTGTCTAATAAATAGGCACAGAGTTCGATGACATGCACGGATTGATTAAATAGCATTGCCCAATACATGTCTATTGCGTTGCGTGTGCTTGTAAGATACTCCCGAACTGGTCAAAGATTCCAGTGCAAAGGGTAAGGGGACAATCTGGTGCCAAGATAAAGTCACAACATAGTGAATCGTGACCTTGAGATTCTAATCACAGATAAGGCAGCACCTGAATTAAATCTCGCGAAGTAAGAATGTAAGGTAATTTGCATGTAAGATATTAGATGTGCATGCAAATGTAAGATATTTGCATATTCGGGGGAGATAAAAATTTGAGAAATTTTCATTCAGCCACAGTATCGCTGTTGAAGTGAGCATTCTTACTTTGAAGTCTACATAACACAGTCACAAACAGTGGCGGCGGATAAGGGGGGGGGGCAGGGGGAGTTGCCCCCCCCAAATTATCAGAAGGGGCCCCTGGAAAAATAAGGAATTTTAGCTTGGTTCTTTTCTGAATGTTCATAAGCGACCTGACTGGGCCCTCAACAGTTTCTCAGTTTTTTAGGGGCCCTTTGCTGCCGAGGGGCCCCCTCGTCAAGGGGGCCCCCTGGAAAAATTATTTCCCCCCTCCGAAAATAGAATCCGCCGCCAATGGTCACAAGCCACAGAACTTACTCCAGCGCGTTTGCGGGCCAGTTTCGCTTCCGAGAGACGGGTACACACCTCTAAAACTGCTGCAAGAAAAAAAGCAACGGTGGGAACTTGACCAGACTGGAACTCTGGAAACGGTGCAGCAATCTGATAACGATACGTATCCAGTCAATACCCTATCGGCCGCTGTGATGGAATTCGGGGCGTGGAGAGGTCGTGAGCGGCCTGTTCATTGTACTGATATAAAAACTGGGAGGTAACACGTTTGCAACGACAGCAGAAAGATGAGAAGACAGTGCCGTTAAAAAAGCAAAGACGGCATTGAAAAGGATGGAGTCACACGTGCACCAATTACTGGACCGTGTCCTTTGACAATTCGTCGGTTCTGACGGTTCTTTGATGTTTTCTTTTTCGTGTAGACGTGCAAAGGACATTCTCGTTAATGGCCGGCATCAATGGAAGTCGTAATTCTACCAAGAAACCAGCAGGAGAATGACTCTAATCAAGCTAAAGCTGGTTGTGGGCATTGTGCTCTTTGGCCTACTTTAAAAGGTCAAAAGATTCAAATCCAACAAGACTCGGGCAGCTAAAAGGAGATAATGTAATTCATAGTAGGTTTAGAATGGACAATGTAATATAAGAATAGAAAATATAATCTAACGGCATCAATGGAGAAATCAACTATCTGAAAACAACACACGATCAAGAGACTAACTCTAGAGCAGACTTGCCATATTCAGTGGAAGAAATTCTATACTTTTGCGTTTTGTACTTGTTGAGGATTAGTACTTCTCATGTCTGTTCTTGAGAGGAGAGCAAGGGATATCGGGAGAGCGAGAGCGAGAGCGGGAGAGAGAGAGAGGGGGAGAGAGACAGCGAGAGCGAGAGAGACAGAGAGAGAGAGACAGAGAGAGAGAGAGAGAGAGAGAGGGAGAGCGAGATAGGGGAGAGGGAGAGGGAAAGAAGGAAGGAGAGGTAGAGCACGAGGGAGAGAAAGGGGCAGGGAAAAAGAACTCCACCCGTCCTTAACACGTGCAGTGTTGGTTTAATAACCTGATTCATCATTTCATAACGTTCTCACAATCCAAAGTAGGTGAGACTGGTTTCTGGCGCTAGCCGTTAAAATCTCACCTAGAGCCACTTGTAAACCAGTTGAATCTTTCTATCGGCGCGGGTAAACAAGTTTAATCACCATCAGCCTGGTCAAGGCTGCCACAGAATGCGTTATAATCGCGGCCAGCCTACGACTGAGAGTGCCGAAGTCGTTAAACATGAGACAGCAGTTGTAACAAGCCAATAGCTGATAGCGATGCTGACCTCGAATATGTACTCGTCATGGTTAAACAGGTGTGGAATATGACAGCAGTGGGGATGATAAGGTCAGGGGCGTAGGTTTCCTAACATCACTGGGGTGTTCAAATTTGAAACAACACCAGCAGCCATCCTATAAATGGTGAGAGCATGATCCAGTCCCTGTTCTCGTCCTAACACAGACCCGTTGATTGAGATAAAGCCAATTAATTCCATGAAATGAAAAACAATTCAATTTCATCTTCTAACGATATAAAAATTACCTTTGACACACCAAAAGAAGCAGAAACCCACACCCTGTATAAGGCTCAAAGGTTGATCTAGTTTATCAGTGCTGCAAGATATTATTCAGTCATGTTTATCCCATTCACAAGAAAAGATTGGCGAAATTCCGCCGGATAACCAAAAATAGTCCACAACCCAATTAAGTACAATTCTCCGAGAGTGCGGCATCATCTTTGCAATGCAGAGTCAAAACCATGTCTATAACCGTTTAACCAATAATTTTTCTTTAAACGCCTACCACGAAACACACTCTCCCTGCTCACCTCCCACGACATTTCCAAAGCCTCCCACAGCATTAACGAATCAGTTGCCCTCCCTCCACAGTCATGTATTCACCTTCCACACAAAAGGTGGCTTTAAAGTTGTCCAATGAGTATGAAGGATTAAAACTATGAAAATGTAAGATGGAAAGGAGGATCAAGAGGAGATCACCTGAGGGCGCGCACCGCAGGCCAGCCCACAGCCCCAGGTAGAGTAAGATAAGACAAGATTAGGTTCCGGTAAAAAAACACACACACAATCCACACCACCGAACACTAAACTAAAATAATAAGGAAAAATGTTCGATTCTCGGCTTCGTTTTCATTTCGTCTTCGATCTCTAAATTTCGTTGTTGTGCCCATCATGTCGACACGTTGCCTTGCTTCACTGTTGTCAATTTTGTATATTTTTCTTTCTTTAATCTCCGGTGCTGATGTTCTCTCACAAAACTTGTTTTTATTGTTCTCTATAAAATTAGCCATCCTGAAATATTTCAATATTCCCGCCGCAGAAGTTTTTCTTGAAGGACTCTTAAAAACACGTGAAACGCAACAAAAAACAAGGAAAAGATTAGCACGAAACGAGGATATAAACCAAAAATGGCGACTTACTTCATTTTATCTTCTTCTAGCTTGCACCAGAGACGGTCGAGGCAATGAAAATTATACATAACGTAGCGAAAGGAATTTAGCCTTCACCTGTATGGTATCATTTCTAATTTTAATTAGGACAGGAGTATTTTTATATTTTCAAAGAGCACTGAAAACACGTCCACTCCCTGTCGCTGAAAGAACAACTCCTACGCTTGAGCAGCCATTGCAGAACTTCTCTCCCCGAAACAGCCGCAGCTCGGTCTACGTTGCACCATTGGAACGGTGTTGACCGTCTGTGCACTGTGCACAGTGCAACACGGACAGTGCCGTGCACAAAAACGCCGTCCCAGATCCTACAAGGCCACGAATCGCGTCACCGTGCACCGTTGGTCACTCCTCACTAGAGTGCATCAAAGCCACGAAAATGAATATCCAATTCGTCTACATCGAAAGTTTTCGCGACAAAACCAAGCCAATTAATCCAAATATTGTATAAGTCCTTAAAATACGTCTGCATCGACAAAATCGACAAAAAATAGGTAGCCGAATCCAGATTCACATGCGAAACTTTCTAATTCATCTGGAAATATTCTCCAAGTCACTAACGGTACGAGGACCAACTCCAACATTCGATCTGTGACGACCTCTACAGCAGGGTCACGGTTCACGTCACCCTGTCCGCCTGGTCACTCTTCTCTCCGCAGCGTTCGCTCTGCGGGATGCGAGAGGTTGATGCGAGCGATCAGGAGCGAGCGCAATTTGCGGTTAGTACAGAAGGCGAGAAGTGCCGAGATGATTATGGCACGGGCCGGCTATAGAGCGGTTTAGTGAAAGTGTTGTGCTAATTATGCAATGTGTTGGGTTCTGACTGGAGATGTGGTGGCGGTAGAGTATCGTAACCAAGACATGCACGCAAGAACGAATACATTCTTGAGCTTCCGCGCTACGAATCCATTGAGAGCTGGTTGCATTCCTAAGCAAAAAAAAAAAACATTTGATATGAATGAAGCATGAGGTATGAATCGGTCGTAGAGAACTTTTACACTAGTTAAGTTACTGATAAAAACATACCGACATTTAGAACAACGAAAGAAACGACACAGAAGAAACAAAAAAGAGAAACATAACGATACCGAACTCAACACATGCCGAAGCCATCTCACCCGCGTTTAAAGGAAAAGGAGCCGAAATAAGCATCCACTCGGGAAAGAAAATAGGCGACCTGTTAAAGAAGAAAAATCAAGCTATTAATACAAACAGTGTCATTTACAAAATTCCCTGCTCCGGACCATGCCAAAAAATTTATATCGGAGAAACTGGACGAGGCCTTTCGACAAGACTCAGCGAGCATAAGCGAGATGTAAAAAACCATTGCGAAAATAGCAGCGTAGTGAGACATATTGATAAGTGTAACTATTTACCAAAATCCCCAAGTGTTTCACACCATTAACGTCATGTTTAGGGTTAAACAGCGGCATGTTGTGGGAAGTGGATGCCTACAGAACAGTGTCATAGCACGAGCATCCTTATTCAGCACCTGGAAAACCGCACCGGCACCATTTCTGGATATTCCAGAGGATGCTGTCAACATTCCATCATGCAAACTGGTCTGCAAGTCTGAATTCCAGCACGGACCAGAAGTCATGTCCTTGGCGGGAGGCATTGTTTATGTTCTATGCGCAGGAGAGTGCTCGACGCGAGCAATGACATTGTCTTTTCTTTCATAGAACAAGACTTATGGCGAAATCGACTGTACGTTTTCCTCATTTTCCAGAAGCTGACGTCAATTACAGTTTAGAAAAAGAGCAAATCAGGATTTAGCGTGCACGTTAAAAGAAAAAAGAGAAGCTGTAAATTAAAAGCTGTATTCTTTCAGTAGTTAATCCAGATAAGTAGTCAAAAGGGCAAGCGACAGGACATGGAATGCCTTTAGTGAAGAGTATAAGCCATTAGCTGCCACAAAGTACGGAATTTTCATTATTATGGGCGCCAGCAATGCTGGTGCGAGGACCGTAAACTTCCACCCACTTTCCTCAAGAGCGTCTTACATTTTCTAGCGATTCGCTTTGAGTGGCTTCATCACGCCGCTTTCGCGCTCAGTGTCTACGTCTCTATTGCGTGTGTATACCGGCCTTTCGCAGGTATGCAGAGGCGCTGTTGTTGTTTTTGTCACGTGTTTTTAGTACTGGGTCGAGACGTTGCGATAACGCTGAGCCAAGAGCAGACAACAAAAACGTAACGTTACTGTTCGGCCCTTGAATAAAGCAGCCGCACTGATAGGTGGATGTCGGTACGGTTTTTATCGCGCACGACATTCATACGCATCTTGCGTAACACTATCAGCTGCTTTAGATGCCAGGGCAGACGCGTTAGAAAGACTCGAAGGCGATGACCACAATAGGCATCGTAGGTGCATACATTCTGATATTCTAGGGGTCAGAAAAGGCTCGTTGTTGATTGTCGTGCTCACGAAACATCACCGGGCCTACGAACTAAGCTTCGTATGTAACTAAAAAACGTACGGAATGGCACATACATGTCCTAATCCACAAGTGGGATAACACTATTTGCTCAAATATGTTCCAGTGAATAAGGGCACACCCACAAAGTGGTTGCTTTGATTCTAACTAGTTTTATTTTCTGCATCCAGGAGAAATCCGCGGAACAAGAATACATATTCCATCTGTAGACAGTATTATATTCTTTGGAACGTAGCGAGAAAGAAGCACAAGCAAAAACGAATCGCAGAAAGCTTTTAAACATCAACAATAATGCGGTACCGATGGTTTACAAATAATATTATAGGTACAACCCAAAAGCACAGCTCGCATGCTGCTACTTTTACGCAGAAGTAGATCGGAATACTTTCAAAATTACAAATTGTCTTCCAAAGAGCATCGCCATCAGAAACCGAAACGGAGAAGCGACGTCAGTGAGACCTCACGTGTTTGCTGAGACCAATCTCTCCTCGCTACATTCAAAAGCTACTCAGATTAGAGCTGCTCGTACCCTTGCTCCCACGCTCGCAACAAACTTTGTAAGATCTGTCGGAACCAACCTGAGATGTGAATTTTCTTTGGACGAAGAGTGGGACAGGGGACAGCCCCGTGGTGGTGATGCCTACATGTCTAGCTCACCACTACTAAAAGCACCTGAGAAACCTAGCAGAGGTGGTCGCGACGGAATCTGTTTTAGCCTTCCATCACACAAAAATGGCCAACGGTACCTGTACACGAAAGCTATGCAGAAAGTGTGGGACCCAGTGTTCCGTGAGTGGCAAAGTCGCTCACAAGTCACTCAAACACGATCATTAGAAAAGGAAAGCAGGACCATCTCCATTTCTAGCTGACGGCTCCATCGCATAGCGACAATACAACCATGAGAAACACACCCAAACGAAAGTTACATCACCGCCAAATTTTATGGAAGAACCGTAACATGCTGCTCCAGGGCTTCCACCGTAAAAGTCAGTTCACACGAGGAAGCCAAGCTTGACAGGTACACCTCACAATTAGTGTAACGCAGCCGCCGAGGGTTCTGAACAGCCAGGAAATCAGTCTAGACAGTAATTAGCTATGGAATGGCTTGGCTGCGGCGCTTGTCGGGCTAGGCGAGGAAACACCTTGAACAGGTAGTCGGGAGTCCGTGTAACAAGCAGGCCGGGCGGCGCTGGTGCACTGTTATAATTCAGGTACAGGCGTTAACGGTTTCCATGGTGACAGAACTCACAGGCTTTATGCCACGAAGCTCACAGTCGACTGACAGCAGCTTGCCCTGAACGCATATTCAGAGCGCTGAGCAATCACAAAATGTATACTGCGCAGATAAATCGTGTGATATAGTTTCCTTTTCATTTCCACATGAGCTGCATGGCAAAAACATTTTAGTGGGGGAAAACTATGGTAGAGTTTGCATTACTGGCTACATCCCCGATAGTGAGAAAAAGATCCATTATTAGAAATGCTCATTCAAAAGATTAAAACGCCTTGAACAATGCAAATGCATCTGGCAACACTCCCAAGCTGGGATTCTATGGCATTTATGACATGACAGCAACCGTTGTGTTCATACAAAACAGATTTCAAGGAACAGCGTCATGCAGCCTCGAATAAGATTATTTAAGTATTTTCATGTAAATAATAAAAAAGTACATGTCGCTATACATACTTGGTTTGGTCACGCTATTGACATGCGGATACAATGCACGTCTACATTTCATAACGAAACCGCGCCATTTTCATGTTTCTGTGACGCAATGTTTCTTTCACGCCCGATTGCAAACATCGTATGAATCATTCATAGGCGGGGGCATTTCTGTTCTTGCAACACGTACCGCGAAGGCCATGTCGCAAATTCAAACGTCCGCGGTACATTCCAGCGGGGCAGTCCACAACCGGATAACTTTTCCTCTCGACCGGAGTGCTGCCGACGGCCACATCTTAAAAGGCTCCCTAGTGCCTGCGTAATGAGATCCGCACCAAGGCACCCAATGGCCGTATGTAAATGGCCAGTTTTCTTCCACGACAAGCGTGACTTCCGTGGTCTTCTGCAATCCATTTGCGTGTGGGACCACGCGCCTACAACAGCACGTGACGAGGAAGCGGAATACCGATTTTTCTGCACGTACATCACGATCTACTGTGATAACGGCAGGGAAGAGCCCACAGCGGCGGGTTTCAACATGGTATATGAAAGTATGGCCGGCGAATTGAGTGACTGCAATGCTACATAGGACAGTAGCCAGCTCGCGGTGTTTGAAAGGCGAGGCTAGGAGTCCGGTAACTGCAACGCTACATACGAGAGTAGCCAGGTTACAACACTGGCCGGGCGGGGAGACTGCAATACCGCATGTAAGGCTAACGGTACAGAAAGGGAACACCATTCCGCTGCTGAAATCGCCGTCTCCCTTCAGTTTAAATCACTACCTTCAGGCCAGAGGGTCTAGAGTCGACAAAAACTCTGATATTATCGGTGGAAAATGTATCATTCTAAGAAAAATAATCAAGAAGACGCCTGTAAAATAATATTGAGATGGCATTAGAATCCTCTCAAAGAGAATGCACGCATCAATCGCTCGAAAATGCCGACGGTGCCACCTGGCAATATATCAGCGAACCGGTACAGCCTTAGCAGCAAATGCATGAACGGAGGGCTACAGCGCACTCACACGGCATAAGACACAGACTAACTCATTTGGGTACGGATGGTAAAAAATGATTATTATCTGCCAAATATATTTTATTTTTAAATGAGTTTTAGCAGAAAAAAGTTGTCAACGGTTTCACATACAATGCATGGTCATGACTCATTGTATGTGAAAACGTTGAAAACTTTTGGCTTCAAAAACTCATTTAAAAAGAATATAATTTTGGCAGGAAATGATCGTTTTTACCATCTTTACCAGCATTAGGACGTCACTGTTATACCTTCTCCGCTACTATAATCATTTGGGTACCTCTGATCATTACCAAACCCGTTCTAATGTGCCGTAAACAAGCTCACTTAGGACCTAAATGTCACTAGCTAATGAGACACTTGTATTGCAAAATACCTTTTGAGATATATGATACTGTCATGAGACGTGGACCTTTATCTTTGGCTTGTCAGATATTCTTGAAGGGTCAGCCCGACAGGCATTACTTACGGTCACTGCCGTTTTCTGGCATGATTTTAAACTGGTTTTAACTATACCTGTCAACCAATGGACTGAAAACTAACTAGTTACACTTTCACCAACAGAAGACAAGCCACGGCTAATAAAAGGGCATTTCTAGTGGGATTTGTGTACGTCACTCGATGTTCTTAGCACCACGACAGCTCCGTAAGCAAATACTCCGGGTCTGACGGAGAGACATCGACCTGGGAGCCGGCAGCTTCCAGCCGCCTCGACGTCCATTATATCATCGTTATTCACATACGATCCGTTAATGATGAGAAAATGTGGCCCGAACGTCGTTCAGCATAAGGCCGGAGCCATCTGGTTTGGCCAAAACAGACACCGGTAACACCAGACCTGTGGACAGATTGATGGAAGGAAACGTTCCTACAGATCTGAGAAAAAGAGCCGAAGAAGCACCTTCATCACCGAGCTTTGTGAAGTTAATTGGGTACGAAACTTTAACGTGGTCGATAGAAAACATTTTACAACGTTAATCTGAATGAAATTAATGTTCAATCACATGATTCCACCTGAAATGTCCTCAAACACGGTCCTGCCTGCTAATGAAAGGCTAAAATTGCGCCAAACACGTTGCAATTGCCTGATTTTGTGACTGCTGACTAGTAGATGTATAAATCGTTCAAATTTCCTTCAAGATAGTATGCAAGCTATCTACGAAACCCTCTGAACGAGTAAGTGTTAATACACTTTGCATTTCATTACATTATATACACATGAGCGAAATCTGCCACCATCCAGCGTTTGACGGCCATTCGTAAAATAATTGAGCCAGTTTCTCTTATCAATTGGTATACCTTGCGGGTCTAGCACACAACAAATCGCAATGTGAAATTACCTCAACCAGCAAACCATTAGGGCACAAAATTGTTTCAACTGCAGGAATGTTCTGGGACAATAAGACATCACAACTTGCGCTCAAATAATCCACAGAATTTCCTCAGGCATTTGCGAATTGACAGCACAGTTTTTTTGTATCGATTCTGTTAAGCTAACTCGACATCACAGGGAGACATGTCGGATCACTGAAGAGTATGACGGACGTCCGCTGGCTGGTTCTGGTTGATGCGATTCGAATGGGGATCAGAAGGGACTGGAATAAGCTTGGTCGAGTGGCAGAGAGGCAGTAATGTGGAACCGTCAAACCT
The DNA here is from genome assembly GCA_034440635.1 of Lepas anatifera. NCBI lineage: Eukaryota > Metazoa > Arthropoda > Thecostraca > Lepadidae > Lepas > Lepas anatifera. The sequence continues at coordinate 1,163,147 of JAOTON010000214.1, read as the reverse complement.
CCGGATGAAAAACCTAAAAAAACTGAAAATGCTAGTTCTTTTTGGTGGTGAGTGGAAGCGGGGGCTTGTTCAATAAAAAAATAGCCTGCGTCAAAATAAAAGTGCCTGAAGTGACCTACGTAAACCTTTACTTGATCGCTAATAATTATCTTATCCTTTAGCTAATTGTATTTTCTATGACATTTCCGGAGTTTTGTGGATAAAAAATGTACAAAGATTACCAATCGCATTACAACCTTCAAAGCATAGGAGAGCAGAGTGGTCCCGAAGTTTATAAATCGCCAACTGCAAGACCGTGAAATAAATGTTGCACGCACTGCCACGCTGCTGCAGATTTGATGCTTATCAGCTGGCACAGCACGAAGAGCGTGCCGACCGAACGGAAAAGAACCAATTACAGCCGTGGCAACCACGAGAAAAGCTGTCAACAGCGAAGCCTCATTTAAATTTTTACGATAATTTCTCCGTTCATAAAATATTAATCATAATTGTTCACGGAATATGGACGGCTTAGTGGAGCGCATTCCTATCTCCTAAGCCAGCGGCCACAGATTCAAGTTCTCTGAATAATTTCATCTGATTCTAATGTGTTTAGAAGGGGTTTAAAAACATATTTCACGTCGGCACATTCTTAAATTCCGATGCTCGGGTCTAAAAATATATGATTTCAAAGTTCACCCAATTTGAGCAGATCAGGAACCAGATTACCACCAGGTAGCATCACACTAATGAGGACAGGCAAAGAACGGACAGAAAAAGACCACCACCATTAACATTCCTCGCGTTCCAGATATCTGTATAACAAAATAACAAGACGGGCAGGGTGTCAAGGTTTACGGTAGGAGCTCCTGGGCGCCCGAGGCAGGCGGAAAACCATCCGTATCTCTTAGTCACCAAATTAAAACCTACATGGGTGACCGGGGCTGTCTTTGTTTCGCGACCTCTTGACCCTGATCAGGCCTCGTATCATCAAAATAGTGACCAACACATCACTGAGAATATCGCGTAGATTTAATCTGAAACGATACGGAAGGCTGTAAAATATACACAAAAAGAAACGATTAGCATACGTTTCCTACATAGTTGTCAATCTTGACACAAATACTTCGAAGTATTAGTTAATTATAGGGGCGGAAAACCAGCTACCTGAACATGAATTTACTGGGATCTAACTTTCCCCATGCATTATCTTCTTAGCCTTGGGACTGTTTCTTACGACACAGGTACTTCCGCTGACACTTCTGTGAATTATAGCTCATTATAATTTATTGAAAAAATTGCACCTTCATTTTGCAAATGCAGCCTGCAGACATCGTTTACATATATAATCCTTATCAAACCTACTGACATATGGACCAGTATCTGGGATTACCGCCTCGACAAATCCCCCGGCATAATTGAGCAACTGTGATGCACCGTTCGTTCGAGCCAGCTGCTTATAAGGGTCATATTTGCGTCACCTCCGAACTCCCAAGAAGCGTAGCCTGTCCTGTCTAAAGCGACTCGTCATTCTATGGAGCCGCCGCCACTTCAGTGGATTACTGCCGCGCCTCGCCGCGACCCCCTCCTCGCGTAATAACTACGCAGGCACTTTCGTTTTCCTTTGTGGCATCGTGACGAAATGAGTAAGTGGCAAGTAGGGTGATTTCTTCATCTGCAGGCGTGCCGGGGAGGACCTTATGAGCGTACGACCGGTGCAAGTCTCAAATAATTAAAACAGGGAGCGTCTTCAGGGCCCGTTGGTACGGGAAGCAACTGCCGCTTCGTTTACGAAAGATGTCGAATAAAATATGAGTGTTGATTTGTAATAGAATGACACAATAAACACAGATAGGATATGCAGGCCAACAATGGTTAATGACCTTCGCTTCAGCATAGGAAAGGCTCAAAATACAATCACCACTGGTTACATTATGACAGCATGGATGGATCATCCTCTAATACCGCTAAAAACGAAGCACATAAAAACACGATCGTGATGTCATCAGGCTCATTGTAGTGGAAGCTCATCGCGTCAAATCATATAAAAGTCCATGAGTTCTGCAAAGTGGGCGTTAGCTCCACGACTCGTGTACTTGCACCCGTCGCCGACTGAGCGGCGTTTTCACGGCATGACGACTAAGCACTCTTTGTTCTCTGCAACCAGATTACGTGTCATGCAGTGATTAGTTAAAAAAATCATGAGAACGCACTTCTCTTGACATCTCAACCGTGGAATCTAACACCAGAAATGATGCACTACATGACTTTGCTTGAATGAAAATGTCCTATAATTTATATTGTGCGTCCTCCGGAGCCACGCGTTGGTTCAAGATCCAGTTCCAAATTCACTCACGCCTCGTATATTAACCCCCGCCCCAGTGGATTAAGGGGGTGCTTGAGCCCCCTTTGGGTTTTCCGACACAGACAAAACAAATCGGTGGCGTGGAGAGCCACCGCACTTGGAACTTCTTATTCCTGATCTTGTTCGCAGTTTTGTTTCCAGAATTTTAGGTCTGGGTCATCCCAAGTTGAGCTAAGTGACCTCAACTCCAAAATTTTCAAGTGAGATCAGTAAGAATAGGTTTGAGATATGGATCTGAGATTCATATCACATAACAGGCTCACCAAGTACCACAAGTTGTGGTAACAGCCTAATATCAATGACTGAGGGTGAGTAACGGGTCATGAATTTATATTGTTCTTTTCCGCCAACAACATATAGGGTGGAAATACATGGGTAAATGAGAAATAGTTGTAAAATGTCTCCATGTCCGTATTTAAGGCTTACAATGACTTCTTATTCTCAAAATGGTGGCATCTTAAGTCATTATCAAGGTTCAAGTTGAAAAATATTGACCTGAGACATCTGAGAGGTCATCGTGAACTACTTCAGCAGGTTTTCAGCTTCGAGTTTATAGTTTCGTGAGGGATAGTGATGAAGTTTATATTTAGATCATTTTACTGCATTTCTAATACCTTTGGCAGTCGATTGATATGCATCATACCTATAGACATGATGTTGGGTCAAATAGTGACCTTGAGTTAACCTTGGGTTCGGAGATTCTTACACGATGATTTATTATGATCATAACATATATCGTTCGATAAACTGCAAAAAGAGGAATGTAATAATGTCTAAAGACGGGTCTAACTCAAACCGGTCAAAAGCCAGAGCTAAACAAACTTTTAAGAAGAGTAAATAAAGCACTAGATCAAATACTTCTACTAAGGGTCTGGAGACATTAGTCCCGCCTTTGCTACCGGTCAACCAGTGGAAATAGTTCGAAGGAACATTAAGGTTATCATTTTCTCAATGTACCCGGACCTCATTCGGTTTCGAGTTCGATTAGCCGAAGACGCAACCGTTAAAAAACGCTTGGCCCACAACGTCCTCTGAAGCCATGAGCCTGGCTGCATTCCCACGCTCGTTGTCGCACCAAAGATATTTTAAACTCGATAAGGTGGAACGAAGGGAGGGATAGGGCGTGACACAAACACAGTTTTTTAACAGAGAAGAAATAATTCAAAACGGTTAACCACGTTGCAGCATTATCTCTGCCAGCGTTTCCGCGTATTTTGTGACTACATCTCTTAGAAAGCTGACATCATGCGACCCATTACAGTAGACCCACTGGCAGGACAATGATGACCTAATGGACGATGATATGGTCGATAGAATATCTGGGGGCCGATCCGGTCGTGGGCATGTGTGATACCAGGTAAATGTATCGTGGGAGAGCCAAGGCGCGAGGTGCTATGAGGTGAGACTGTGTTTTACACCGCTACAGGCGTGAGTGTACCTTTGATAACGGGCCACGTTCGGGACCCGGCAGAACGTGACACGCAACAAATGATAAGTTCTTGAAGTTGAAAATTAAGCCTTTTGGGTATGGTTCGGAAGCAAATTCGGTAGGAAAAACGTCTAGCTTCTTTAATACTGGCTTCTATTGGCTATAGAAACTATGATAGATCTAAGTCTCTCGCCCCCCTTGCTCCCTCTCTCTCTCTCTCTCTCTCCCTCTCTCTCTCTCCTCTCTCTCTCTCTCTCTCTCTCTCTCTCTCTCTCTCTCTCTCTTCCGCTCGTCATTCTAACAAGCAGAAACAAACACCTTCTCCAGCTATCCAGAGCTTTCCACCGCATCACCAGTGTGGACAAGCTGTGAAACGAGCAAATTCCAGACACGAACAAATAACGGACGAGGGCGTTTCCGGTCCGGATCGGTACTGGCGACTATGCGGAGCCATACAAATGCCAACAGCGCGACTGCTGGCGAACATTACCGATCCAGACTGCGACAGAGCCGCCAGCTGACGCCAGGGACATGTCCGGGAGATGGGGGAGGGTTCCAGGGTAGCTGAAAAACAACAGCAGGGTCATGGAGATGGCCTCAACGTAGACTGCTTGTGTTGAAAGGCTTCAGTTGCATTCTGAAATTTAAGCTAAATTGCTTTGCTTTACTTTATTTTCTTAAACTGCGTAAATAAGTGCAATAAAAAGCAAAAAATGTATGAAGAAATTAGCCGTATTCGGGATCTCTGGAGGCTTTGAAACTTGCACATGTCTGTTGCAGATACAGACTTGTGCCAAACATCTATTTCTTAGCCTCCTTTTACAGAAAATTGACTATTTTTAGATAGATAGATACCTGGAAAAGCTTGATTTTAAAATCAGCTTCAGTTATGTTTGATGTCACCCGTTTTTAGTGTGCCAGGATAAATCATGCTATTACAAAATTAAACACGCAAACGCCTAGTCACTTCACTATACTTACTTGCATCAATGATAAGATAAACAGGCTTGAATTATCGCAAGCTTTTCACACACAAAAAAACACATCTCGGAAAGGACATTCCCGACGCCGTCACTATGGGCACTGAGCTAGATTGCTGCGCCACGTGACGTGATGATTGTCAGCACTGTCATCCTCCCAGTTTGTTTCTAACATCCACACAAAAGATGCCGACGAGACCTCGGCAGAGTCGTGGCAGCTATTGTCAAAACATTGAACAATGCACCTTGTTGCGATCGTAAGACGACTAGAAATGCACGGACGCTTTATAAAGCTTTGTAACTATAGGCTCGTGGGCGAACGTCAAGTTTTGCGTCAACTGGCTTCAGATAAAGAATAGATGGTAGTTTCCATATAGCTTACAGTTTCGCAATTTCACGCTCCAGATTCCCTAAACATTAGCCAACCGTCTATATTACACTCATGCATATACCTCTCAGCCTCCTTTGCAAAACAATATTTTCAAGGCAATACCCAAAGCAAATGACAGCCTACCGACCTCCATACAATTTTGACTTACTAGGCGACCAGAGCGAACCAATTCTTTCATCAAAACCACCACAGCTTCAAAACGTTGAAGCTCCACACAGAACCAGCGCTCACTGTCATTGTTCCTTTAAATAATTATGCTGGGGCGGCCGGGCGGAGCACGGCTCTCCTCAAACTACCCAACCGCACCCATCTTACGGAATTCAGCGGTCGCCTCGGCGTTCCCGCTGACGTGACCTGGGCCGTGCAGCAGCCAGCGCCGTTACTTTGACATAACTCACGCGCAAGTGCCGGCGTTACGTTATGTCAGTGGGCGGGGCCGGCAATTAAGTGTGGCAACCGTACGGAACATACGGCCAATTAAGACGGGAACAGGCGGGGGATATGGAAAACATTGCAGGAGTTCTGCAGTTTGGTGTCGCAGGATGATGTTGAATAATTGAATGATGAGCTTGATATGCATCCATTTTTTTCTCTTCGTTAAATATGCATGAAGTAAGCTGCGAATTTTGTCCAAGTCACATGAAGAAAGTATGATAAATTGGGGTGCTCTATTACTGTATTACACAATTACTCTATGTATTCACTCAATTAGTTTTACGTATTCTTTCAGCTTCTCTACGTATTCCCTCAATTCTCTCAATTACTCTACGTATATCAAATTCATCATCTCGGGTACGAAGGACAAAAATCAAACACAAGCTCAAACATGCCTAAAAGTGCAAAATGCAGGCCGACGCTGGAAGATTCTTAAGTGGCTCAAATTCAGAATAAGCCAGCAGACCTCATCAACAAGAGCAACACAGTTGTCGCCGGGTTAACAATTCAGCGTTGGTAAACCGTGGCGAAGGGCGCACACTGTGACAAACAATAGGTTACGGCGATAAAGACGGTGCCAGCCGCACACTGTGACAAACGACAGGTTAGGGCGGCCAAAAGCGGCATGTGCGATATGCGCTCCCTGACTGACAGCTGAGATTGATTCCAATGTTTAGGCTGAGAATAATGTTGGTTATTAAATAAGGCTGCCTTCCTTACGCAGTGGTTGATATAAAATTATGTCAATGCAAAAGGTATGATCATACAAAGGTGAGAACTGCCCGGCCGTATTAGTAATACATTTTAAAATTGGCTTTCATGTAGATGATTAAGAACAATTTTGGGTGAGCAGAGATTAATACAGTACCTATTTGGTAGTAAACTAGCATCTACATTAGACCAAATAGGGTGTTCAAACGAAACCAACTCGATGTCCACCCTAGCATTTGTTAACAACCCAATCCATGACTCGGGAAGATAAAACAGTTTTAATGTGGCCCCAGTACAATCACGCAAACAGAAAACACTCGTATTCACCACAAGGCCTTGCTGAGCCTACTTCTTCATCAGTTTCAGGAATTCTGAACAGGAATCAGGTCAGAAATCACGTTTGAATGCAGATTCTCTTACAAACAGTCCTTGGGGGAGCAGCCACGGGGATATATGCTCGCGTGTTGACCTTCCCTTACCTTGGACTATGTATCTGTATGCAGCCCACAGTGTGGACGGCTCCAAACAGTTTGTTGACTTACGTAGTCTACAAAAAAAACGAGCACACTGGCAGGCTAAGCTGTGTTAGTTTGAATGGGGTATGTGATGTGACATGGGCACTTTAAGCTTACAATCGGACTAGCTGTGGCGAAATACGGGTTCAAAGTCAGTCACATTCAACATCTGGCGGCGTAATGTAGGGAGAGCAAACACATTTAATTCAGTACTTCATTCAAAATGGGAAACGTGGACAGACAGCAAAAAGAGAAAAAGACTGAACTGCATTGATCTAGGTGACTATTCTAAGTGAATATACACTCTCATACGTGGATTGAGGATTTTCGATCGAGGGAAGCACTCACTCAGGGGCCCTATTTGAGAATAGGCTTACGGGCAACCTATAAAGGAGAGAAAAATCGCATCCTGTTGGCGCCAATGCCTGCATGGTAGGGGGTAGGGGTAATCAAACATTTCAGGGAGCGGCGCCATGGCGGTCTCAGTTGCCTCAGTGGGATTGCCGAATGTTCAATGGGGGAGAGGGGGGTTAGCTCCTGCCCGCACGGCCCCTGGATCTACCTATACTCTCTGGTGTGAATAGCCTGCAAAAAGATAACAAACCAAACCACGTAACGACCTCACAGCCCACCAGTTCGCGAATGGGTACAACTCAACTTTTTTACACTATCTGAACTCAGAGATGGGTCTTCCTGGCCATTTATAAACTTCATTGTCCACTTCAAGTGATTCTAATTACCATCAGCGCGAAAACCAATCGTCGTTATGGGCGCCAAACGGCCACAGTTGGCGGGGCGCCCCTTAGCCTCGGCGATGATGGTGATGGTTACGTCCACACAACGTCAGTACCCGCGCTCCGTAGACGGCACTGCAGATCCACAGCAGCCGTCATAGGCGGGTCCAGCGTCTCCGCTGGGGTGGGGTAATTTGGTCAGAGGGAGCCATTTGGGTCTGGATGGGGTGGCGTTCGGGTCAAGGGATGATTATTAAGGTGAGGCCTACCAGGGGGCGCCAAATTGCATCGTGAGGGCTCCAACACCTGCATTTTGGGCGGCGGGGGGATGGAAGCGACGTTTCGGGGGCGCTGGGGTGCAGTGTGGAAGCGCCGGTGGGTCGATTGGCGGGGAGCAGGTGGCCCTGGATCCGCCTGTGGCGTCAGTGGTGGTCCAGTGGTGCCTGGGGGCCGACACTCGCGGTACACTGGTCACGCCGCAGCTGCGCCAATAACCACCGCGTCACGCGCCGCAGCCGCGCCGCCAGCGCCGCACTGGCTGCGGCGGCACTGCCGCGCTTAGGAACAGGTGCGCCGCAAACGCAGCCGACACGGTCAGCGAGCGGTAGGGGTTGTTGATAGTGTGTGTCATCATCGAAGAGGCTGCTTGTCGTCATGAAGTGGCTGTGTAAAACAGGGCATCGGCGCTCTCATCGCGTTATCGGTCATTGTCCTTATGCGAAGTGGTGCAACAACTCAGGCTTAGGAGGATCAGGAAAAAGTGATACAAATGCTACAAAAATGTCCTTTTTTAAGGAGACGTTCGGTGAAGTTTTCGCCGCCTGCGCCTATAAAATATCGTGTAAGTCCATCTCCAGAGGCATAGGTCTACAAGTGCAGAAAATATTGCGAAAACTAAGCGTAATTCAGGCTATTTCGTTTAATGCAACGTCATATCATAAAAAAACATGAAAGCGTTAAGACCCCGAGCATTGAGAGGGAGATAACTTCCTGGCATCCCGTTAATTCCTGCACCGACATCCGGATGAATTCCCACTATCTGCAGACGGAGGGCGATGCCCTGAAGAAGACCCGAAGACGGCGAAGAGCACACGATACGTCCACTGCCGTGTTTGCACCGATCTCGCCGGGTATACTGGCGGGACTGAACCAACACCGGTTGGCACGGCACAAGCGTAACCAGGGTTTCTTATAGGAGGGGGACTGTGGTCGCAGGGGTGCCGTTCAGATTCCAAAGGAGTGCAATGTGGGCCTGGAGGGGGAGTCATTTGGAATAGGGGTGCCACTTCTTAAGATGTGACCTATCGGAGGGGTGCCACATTGCATCGCAGGGGTGCCAATACTTGCATGGGGGAGGGGTGGGAGACGAAGTCCCAGGGGGCGCCGGGACGTGGCGTGGGGGAGATCTGGACTTGGGTCGATGGGGGTACCTCCCCCCTGGATCCGCCCTTGTGGATCGGTATGTAAGAGGCAGGCTGAGTGGGCAATGATCGGGCTTTATGCTAAGCTGGAGGTACATCGTGGAAGGCCACGATGGAGCGAGCGAAGTTCAAAAGGAGGCTGTGACGTGAAGAAAATTTAGAGCACGAGTGACTTTTCATTCCTTGAGGATCACGATTTGCTCACGCACGTGTGATATCAATTTTTTGTGTAACTCACATTCCTCATCAAGAACAGATATTTTTCCAGAGGAATTCCTTAGGTTGGATCGCACTATCATCTTAAAGGCCCACCAAGTGAGACTCAGTAAGACCCTAAAGAAAGTTGCAAGCTAAAGGCTGATGGCCAAAACTGCTCAGAACACAGATGTGGTGAGAAAGAGGAATGCTTGAATCTATTCATAGTTGATAAAAGTTATGACCATTGGACATCGTCGACGCCTGACCTATTCGGAAATCTGAGACTCAACATAGGATATTTTACGACTTTCTAGGGGTGCACTAGATATTTTAGGTCGAACCGCACCTGATGGCCCATTATGACACTCTACCGATGCAGACGAGAGAATCACTTTACAACCTACATGAATCATGATGAAGCCAAGGAAATATAATCATCCGAACTAGGTGATAGGTCATAGGTACAGCTCAGCAATTTCTGGGCGTCATAAGGCATCCATCTATTGGAAGCGCGTATGCAAGGCTAGAGGCCCCTTGTCGATCTAGGGGACTAAGGAGGCGTCCTGGACGAGGTAGCACTGACACGGCAGCGCGAGCTCTATCGAACCTCCCAGCATTTCCACCCACACTGTCATGGTAATTCATATAGGACCCTGTGCTGCTATTTTGGGTGACATCTCACACAACAAATTCCAACCAGTGAAGAAACAGTAACTTTACAAAAATGTAGATACAGTCAAAATGTTCTCAAAACATCCCGGATCCGGCAAAATTAGCGCCATGAACGATTCACTACAGATCAGTGGCACCGTACCGGCAGTAACTTACTGAAGAACAACCGACAAATTTGGCACACCTCTAAGAGCCTATGTAGAGCATGGACCATCACCCGCCCCTGTCCGTGACGCCACATGGGTCAGGTCACGTGACCACACAGCCAATCAGAAACGCTTCCAGCTAAAGCAATACAACCTACACCACCTGCATGACTACAACATTTACAACTTAAAAATATGCCATTCTAGAACGTATTCTTGCATGCAAGGCGTGCAACGCTTTTCAGAGAAATCGGCGTTCTTTTTAATGACCCAAAGGAAATTAGGTGAAAGTCACGAATTGCCATTCAAGCGTTGCAAAACGTTCGCACTCACCTTCGCCTACAAGGCTGAATGCATGGAGAGAACCATAAGCTTCACGGCCCATTAACGTGACGTCAAAACGCCATTCAATCTAAGCAGAGACACGACAGTATTTGCGCGTCACGGTCTCTGGACTCCACTCTGCGCTTGACTCGCAAACATCAATGAGGCATGTCCTCATCTCCGTTTCGCTAGCACACTCGGAATTAGCTCAAGGCTGTTTTGTTTTACCTAGATCTAGCTATATGCGTGCGCCGGATGTAGCTTTACAGCCCGTCTGATCGGTCCTCTCGCCGGATTTGTTGTGGGGTCATAAAATGAAGCTCGTCGAATCACATTCTCCGCTTTGATTGGAGGCAGTGGCTGGTAGAAAACTAACACCGCTCGGACGGGAGAAACTTGTTCGATCCGATCGGCACGCTAAAATAGCTGAGATTCGTCTGGAGAAACACTGATTGTGGTGGACCCCGGCCATTGAGTCGCTGGCTTTTCTGTTTGGAGAAAGTTGCTGATCACACGGCGTGGTGCTCGTGCCGAACAAGATCGGACACCGCTGATGAAATCAGATGGTTGTCTGATGGACAAACTCATGGATGTGTGATCAGAACGATGAAGCGACTGGTAAGTATCGGGAAATACATCATTAAATCTCTACATCACGTAAATACATCATCCTGAGACACAGAGCGTGTTCACTGAGACCTACAAACAAACTAATACAAGGAAGGGAAGACTCTTTTGTGTTTGCGATTTTTGTTCACTTCAGCACGACAGTCGCATTACCAACAACGATAACGTGGGTACTGGCCATCCGAACATTTGACAGGTATCACATTGGGCATTGTTCAGTAAACAGATATGACACAGTTTTAAACATTCTGATCGCCAAATCAGCGCACAAAGAGAAACACTCGAAACAGCCCGTGTGGTCTTGCCAACAATAAGCCCTTTAATCTAAGCCGAGTTTCGAAAACGCTGAACAGCGATAATTTTATATCGCAAGCTGTCATCATATCGAATCGGTCGCACTGTTCGATCAGGCTGCCCCCGCAGCGCTGTACAAAAATGACACCAATTACTGAGCCACCACTAGTAGCACCGACCACTTTGCCGGCAGGGCCGGCGGGGCAGGAGCAGGGGCGTAGCCAGGTGTAACAGGCAGAGGGGCCCGATCAGAGGCGTAGCCAGGGATAACTGGCAGTGGGGCAGGGCCAGGGGCTTAGCTAGAGGTAGATGGCAGTGGGGCATCAATACCAGGTGAGTTGAAAGGCGAATAGACAAAAGCCGTGAAACACTACCTTTTCTTACATCGAACATTTTGGGATGTGTGAGCGATTCCTTTTCTCCATGATGAAACTTCCTAAATTCCTAAATTCACCATCGCAGCATGCCTCTCCTTTGGTCGAAACTTTCCAGTACGGGTGTGCGACAGCCAGCTCTGGTGGCCATCCTGTACCCTTCAGGACAGGTTCTGGCGGCGCCACTGGGCGGCACCATTATTGTCGCCGGTGTTTCCCTCAGTAATCGGCGCGCGGTCGCAGCTACCAAGATTTCCCGCTAATGTCGCCAAGAGCGGACACGCATCGACACGGAACCGGAGGTGAGAGATCCCGCTCACTAGTCAGATCTGTCAGAGTCGACAGGTAAGACAGTCACTGGCTTCTGTCGATGGGTTCTTTTGTTGGTAGTTTGTGTTTAGATAGTTATAAATAGAGATATTTTCGGGAGTGAGATTATAACCGTGAATACAGCATCTCGATTTCATCGTAACTGAAGAAGCATCCAGCTCAAAAATGTGAAACGAACAGTCCTGAATTTACAGGAATGTAAGACTTCCAGCATCATTCCAAGGCTAGCACACGGTTCTTTTTCCACCTCCACCGAACCAAGCACCATGCAGTGCGAAGAAACCACGACAAAATCGTCACCTCGGGCCAGCCGGAGCGAGAGAAATCACCGCACTATTCTGCCGTGGCGGCCAAACGAGTTCCAGCGCGTAATGTGGTGGATAGGCGTGTGACCCGACCGTCCAGTGTGAGAGAGTAACCACCGCCCGGGGGCATGCACACGGTTCCGCATCTGTGGGGCGGAGGGGGCTGGAGGACATGTTCACAAACGGCGCAGCGTTCAGAGAGCAGGAGAGGCGTGGGTGTTGTAAAACCGATCCTAAATCTATACATAGAACAGTACAGGGTATCTATTGAGGAGTTCGAAATTTGAAAGATGCAAGCAACAATGAACTATATCGTTACAATGTGGGACAACCATAAACAGTTTCGTGGTAATTTTGCTTTCAAATTACTTCTTTGAATATCTCATGATGACCGAAAATGATATGAATTCGGAAAAGTAATTATAAAAGGTTCATTTAGCTCCACGCGTCTGAAGGGATGTCATTTCATTTTAAAAAAATCCTGCAGCCCAAAGCTACGCGGAACAAGATTCTCACAAGTGTACAGCACAAAATGCACGGAGCGTACTTTACTTACGATCCAGCGCGTTCACGCCGGTTCTGTGTCCCACGTCGGGTCCCATGTCCCTGACCCCCGCCAATCCCGCTCCCCAGAGGCGCAGAGGTGTCTTGCCCTGGAGCGTGGGAACAGGAGGTCCAGCACAGCGCAGTGGGAGCCCAGTACTGGACGAGCGCGCCGCTAAAATAGCCGGCCTGGACGGACGCTTCATCACCAAACGTCGGCGATTAATCAGAGCCACGCCGAAATCGAACGCACAATTATTGGAAACCCAGAAACAGTTTGCGAGTGTGACTTTCGCGCCTGCCGCGCCCAGGGAAAGCTTAGGCGCTAATTTCTGGTAAATGAGGGATACTGATTCAATGGGGTATTTGAGGCGGAACACATGGAAATAAATCTTAGATAAAATGAGCGGTCGTGGGAATTGGTCTAATGTCTTCCACAGGATTTCTGTATAATTCATTCACATCACTTATATCATCAACACCATAAGCGGATACAGGAATTTCGATGGGGGGACGGGGTACAGCTACTTTAGGGAAACAAAACCACCAGGTGGGCGCCAAATCCTATCGTAGGGCGCCGATACTCGCATTCTGGGAGGAAGAGGAGCGACACTTTCTGGAGACGCCATCGACCTTTCAGGGGGAGAGGGGGGACCGTGATTATTTCAAGGGGCGTCATAAGTCGATGGGAGGGCCAAGTATCCCCTTACCTCCCGCCCCCGGGATTCACCTAAGTCCGACACCGGCCTTTTTAATGCCTCGAGCTTCTTTATCACGTCTCTCCTTCCACTTCCAGTGTCTCAGTCAGCTCCTTCAAAACCACTGCTGTCTCAAATGACCCGTGCCAGTCTGTTCTCTGATATTGTTGTTTTCCGGTCTCCCGCCGTGCACACACGAAGGGCCGCAGCAGCGCCGAGCGACAAGAAAGACAAAAAACGTGCCGACATTGGCAGCGCGCCTCCGCGCCGCCGGCCACTGTCATCAAGGAAGCAGCCGAATCAAGTGGTGACAGAAGGTGATGCTGCAGTTGTTGACGGTTGTGGTAAATGCACATAGATGGGCGGGGTGTTTCTTTGAACCGTATTCAATACATCATTGAAACTAATGTTATGTTTCTCAAGAAATGTACATTATGAATTGTGCATCTGTCGGACAAACTTTCAGCTATATCGTTAGACTCATCATTTCCTGCAACACCTTACCTTTTGAAACATAATCGTCAACGAGCAGGATATCTTCACACCTAGCAAGCAGAGACACACCTCTGCCCATGGCGCGGGGTTTCCGGGCAGAATTCTGCCGCGGTGGCCGGAAGTTGGGCAGAGCAGATGGCAGCCGCGCCGCGGAGATCGCGTGAGGGACGCCGCCACCACCCGCCGCAATCATCTCCGGCGCCTTTGTACGGACGCATCGGCTACCCCCGCCATGTCTTGTTCAGCAGCCTTCTGGCCAGGTTTTTAATGTATTTTTGTGTCACGTTTTCGCGCTTTTGTGTCACGTCTATGGAGAGAGGAATATGTTGTTGCATGCGAAACAGTAGCGCCTTCAGGGGAGTTCATGTTTCCGTGATAGGATATTGTCGATATGACACGCTACTTATATCAATGAAAGGGAATTTGGCGGGAAGGGAAACATGCAGTAAGAAGTAGCCATTTCAATATCTAAGATGATTCGATATCAATTTCGGTTAACCACTATCAAAATCCTAAAACCATTTAACTAAAAAATAAGATGTGGGCTCAAAAGAATATATGCAAAATAATAAAACGCTTCCTCTCTCAATTGATTATTATTCTCATCTTGCTCACCATCAACTCTTGCAACAATCAGACATCCCTTGCCTTCCATCTCTTCTGCTCCTCCTTGTTGAGAGCCACCTCCTTTTCACTGCCATACAATCGGCACATCAAAGAGAACCCTACAAACCTCCAGTCAACGTGGGTACCCGCAGCGCCCACGACATGAGACTTACCAACATGATTCAAAACCACCCGACGCCTGCGCCGCCGCCTGCGGCTATGAAGCAAGCACGCGACCGGAAGCGGCCGGCGGCAGAGGTCGTGTCGGCGGTGCACGTGAGAACTGGCACCGCCGAATCGCCTGGGGCGGTGGCCAGGTGTGCAGACTGCCGCCGGACTCATGGCGACTGCCGCCGGCGGTCTGTGGCTGGTCTGAGGGTGCCTACGCTACGGAGGGACCCAGGGTAAGGGAGGGTTAGTGAGTGCGCTGGGTTGAGAACGGAAGGAGAAGGAAAATACAGAAGACTGTGCTGATATACGAGATCAAAAGAATAAAGTAAGTTTCAAATGACTGCACATAATTTTCAAACATATCAAAAGGTGAAGAGGACTAGAAGGCAATGAGCAACAGGAACTGATGCAGCTATTTTGTGGAGGATGGAATGTGACCTCTTACCAAATCATACAAAGTTAGCAGTATTTCATACCATATTTCAGTCAGCAGTTCATATTGCAGTCAGTAGAAAAGGCAATGCTACTTTCATCGATTCTAAGAGTCCAGGACGATTCGTCTGGCCGAGCAGAACAGCCATCATCAGATCATTGATATTTGTTCGCATGCTGGACCAGCACAAGGCGGCAGACAGCTGCTGCATCCGGAATAAATATACTAACTCTAATCTAGTAACATCTCTGGGATTCATTGTCACTCAGGAGTACTCAGAACAGTATATGCACGAGGACATGTCACACCATCTTTGCGCCAGCATCTACATCGCTCTAGCTCCGCGCTCGGGTACAAAGATATGACAGCCGATTGACACACTTTTGGAGGTGATGTGGCCGGTGCAATTCACTATGATGTAGTTGGATTTATGGTAGGTGTCGACTTCAGAGGACACTCCCTTGTTTGCCTTTCCTCTCCAGCGCCGCAAACACACAGCTCAATTACACGGATGGGACTAGTTAGCATATCTTGAAGGCGAGTGCCTGTAATTGGCCCTTCACAACATCTGGCAGCTCACCTAAGTACGAAGCTACCGCGGAACATCTCCTTCACTGCGGTCCGCTGCAACAACTGGACCGTCAGGGCCCACCCCTCGGCTATCGGGACGGCCGATCGGGGCGGTGGTCGCTCTCCAACGCTAACAACCTTTCAACTTGTCTGTGAGGGGGCCCGTGCGATTGCAAGGCCGTCGCTCCACAGAGGTGGTGACAACATCATGCCGAAACGATCGGCGCACGCGCGCTGCTCATCTTGACACGATTTTGTAAAGGGTATGATATGAATATTCCATTCCAATTGAACATGAGCTGACATGTTTTAAACTGCACGGGTTAGAAGTACCGGAAAGGTGTATGGGAGAGGAGGGTGTGCGCTGATGGGGTTTGGATTTTGACCAGTCTACTTATCGGCTGGTCACGGCTGGAGAAGCAGCCAGGAGGCCGGTTTGGCCTCGGACACGGAGCTACGCTCGCTTGGGAAAGCACGGAGACCCGGCACGACAAGCCAGGGGCCCCTCCCCCCCCCCCACACACACACACACCTGGGAAGGCACGGAGACCCGGTATGACAAGTGAGGGTTCCTCCCACACACACATACACATACACGTGCACACACGCACATACGCAGTTGAGCTGGAGAAAAGAACGAAAAATAGGACGGCATGAGCTAAGATACGACAACTGCATAACTTTGGCGTTTAGTGAATGAAAGCTACAACGGCGCTATTATAATAATTGCCTTCCTGAAACAAAGATACGAATGCTGATCATGAATATTGGTAAATTTCTTACACTTGGAGCCTACACAAGCAAAGTCCCACACGAAATCCCGGGAAGAAGAAGGAAATACTAGCTTCTGCACACATGCCAAGGTTATGTTACTTAGTACAAAGCGATTTATCATATTTCTTTAAATGAAAAAAAAACGCTAATTGACCATACATCGAAATCATTAACCCATACAATAAGACTTTAATAAGGTTTAGAAAAGACAAGATGTCCAAAATGGGCTTTCTCACCGTCTAGAATGAAAAGCATGGACGGTATTCATCGCCGCCGTCCTTTGAAGCCCAGCACCGAGTCAGGGCGGTTGAGGAAACCCACCGCGTGAGTCATGGCCGCCATTATTTATATCCGCACCAGGGTAATCAGGATGCCAGCTGCTTCCTGACTTTGACAGGGCCGAGCCGACAGTGTGGGAGCCACACCGGACTTTCCTAAATCGCTCCACTTGCTTCTGATTCGCTCACTGGTGAAGTTCACTCTCAACTCACATAGTGTGCTTAAGTCTCAGTGAGCTTGGTGGATTGTTTATTCTAGATTCTCGAAACGGGTAGGGAGATTAACAGCTTGGCATTGTGAAAATTCCTTCATCAAATTTGTTCGAATAAATCGTTACTGGAAAGACACTGGGTCTATTCATAGCTGTTAGGATTATTTTTCCGCAATTGAGAGTACCTATTTGACTTGTCAGTCTGTTAAATGGACCAATAGTACATGGCTAATGAGTCTCTTTTTCCTCCAACCAGAACACTGGAGGAGGGGTTCTCAGGTGGGTAGCTCAGAAAGCCACGGTCCCCTCTTACAACAAGACTCGCGTGAGAGCTCGAGACTAAGGTCACGCGCCGTGACAACACGGCTACTCTGGCACGGTCTGCATACTGGCTCGTGTTGTAACCATGTCGCCTGTACCAATAGGGGAGTCCAGGGGAGGGGAGAAGTGTGGAAGGCACCGAAATCCCCGATCAGGCTTCGGCGCCCTCTGAACCGTCGCCTCCTGTCCTTAAGATGCGAGTATCGGCCCCTATGGTACGTTTTACAGCCCCACTCCCCCTCTTATAGGTAGCACCGCCTCTCCGCTCCCAATAGCGCCCCCTTCCCAAGCGCCCCCTCCCCGATCGAAGATACTAGATCCGTCTAGGGCCAGACAGAATGCCAGTGCCAGGCTACTGTCCACAGCTACAGTCTTCTCTTCCATCTGAGGAACATGTGTAGAAGCGGAAAGAAATCTGCGGGGTTGGAAGCCTGCTTTTAAGTTTGTCAGTAACTCCTAATTTGACTTGGATGAGACCCAGACCTATTTACTTGACAAATACGTTTAGAACACTTCCATTGGTGCAACAGAAATGGTAAATATTTAGATATTTAGATCTGGTAGGCATTTAGATATGGTAAATGTTTAGATCTGGTAAACAATTAGATCATGTGAAAAGTGTTCTTCGTGATGCATACGCACCAGTTTAACGACATTGTAAGACATTGCGATGCCACAGAAATCCACATTTACAATGCAGATGAGCCCGGCAGAGCAGCGCTCGAGGCTCGGTTTTTCATCGCGGCTGTCAGGGCCGACGCTAACCGAGTCTGGTCGCGTCGCCGGCGGTGACCCTGACCGGGGTCTCGACACCGTATCTCTCTCCGTCCAGTGCCGGTGACGCAAGGTCCAGCAGCTGACGCCGCTGGTGACCCGGGCCCGCTGCCTGAGGCTGACACCGCGGCGGGAGCGAGTGGGGAAACACCCGCCGGGGGGAGGGGGGGCTGACAGGTGGCGCTGGGTGTTTGGAGGAAGGATGGGTGATTTTCTGTAGCCGACATGGGTGATGGACAACATGGGTGATGTCCTCTCATGGGTGATTTGGGTGATATAAACTCTCATACGATAACAGGACCGCGCTGCAAGCTTTTGCACTATGCGGTTGAAAAATGTTGTGCCTGCCGATGCGGCCGTTTTGTCGAGATTTACTAATATAAGCTATGAAATATGGAAAACAGAGACACTGAGCGCTGTCTCCCCATGTCAAACCTATGGGAGCTACAATCACGCGCAATACACTCGTTAGGAATCACATTTCGCTGATATCATGCCTAAGCAATGTATGATTGAGCATCTTTTGTTTCGCGAGATGGTCTACATTATGACGGAGGGAGGGTGAATATGTTTAGCCTAGTAAGGCCAAACAAGTGCAGATTGTGATGAACCAGGCGGGTGTGTGTGGAAATAAGAGGACGAGGATTGTGAACAACAATATTTATGGATATTTTCTATCGTCACTAGTGCCCAGTCATGAAGTCGTTGTAAATGGCCAGTTCGTAACATATCGTGATGCTCTGTTTTCAATGAGGAGGCGATTTATCCGCTCGTGAAAGGCACAGCACAAGAAGACCTACAGAAAATCACCAAGAGATGGTTTGAAATTTAATATTTCCAATGTGAATCCACATCTCACCCGAGAAGGAACAATGCTTTATTGGGAGGCGTCAGGCCTTTTTAAGATGCAGCTATCAGAGATAGGGAACGCCGTATGGATCCAAACTGCATAGTTATAGCACGCCCGGCACGCGACAGAAGAAGGAAAGTAAACTACGACGACATTTGTCGATATCTAAATATGTTTCCAAAACTTTGGGCAGACACGATTCCACTTCGGCGCGTGCCGAAACTTACTGTCCATCACACCGAACCCAACCTCTCATACAATAACGGGACTGCGTTGCAAAGTTTTGCACTATGCGGTTGCAAAATTTCATGCGTGTGGATGCAGCCATTTTGTCGAGCTTTACTGATATATGCTATGCAATATGGAAGCATGCCATAGACAAACCTATGGGAGCTACAATGACGCGCAACGCACTCGTTAGGAATCACACTTGGCTGATATCATGCCTAAACAAGGTATGGTTTAGCATCTTTTGTTTCGCGAGATGGTATACATTATGACGCACCATCGGAAAACATTCATGCATACCCCCATGCATGACCTGAGTCATCTTAATCGTACCTTTCGCTTGATGGACTACGGCTTCGCACCTTCGACTCTCAGTGTCTATCTGAGACAGCAACCAGTCACCAACCAATAAAATCAAATCCACACTTCAGCACCAGCAGAAGGGGTCTATGACGACCCTTCGCGACATTGCCGAACCCCCGCCCCAGCTCCGTTTCCAGCTCTCCGCTCAATAACCGCCTGTGAGCTCCCGAGCGGGCCTGATACGCTGCAACGCCCGTTCAGTGGGCGGTGTTTATCTACCCAAACAGTGCGCTCTCGCTACCGCAGTAGACTTTAATTACCGTCGTTCATTAGTGGGCTGCGGGGTAGAATCGACCATGACCTAGCAGGTAAATCAAGCCTGAGGCAACGCTGCGACCCACGCAGATCAACTATTGCACCATTCTGAGGCCAAGAACAACATCTGTCAGATGCTAATGTCGAATCCGTGGCTGCTTGACCAGCCAAACGGTGTTCCAAATTAGACAGATTATCTTGCACAGAACAATTTTCTCTTGCATAAGGACAAGGTGTAAAGTTTGGTTAGAACCTCTCTCATGATCATCACAGCTTCTGCTGAAAATTGAATCTGCAATATCTCGAAAGCACGCGATCTGTAGACTAGGTAGACAACTCCTAGCCTTTACAGACGTTTAAAAGTGACGAGGAATATCCCTGCTACGAGCCACGACTGCTTATTATATGCCTCCTGTGCTCCAGTAGCCAAACCCAAATGACTTGCAGGACGAGTTTGCTCTCGTTCAAGTTTTCAGGTAATAATAGTAAAAAACTGAGCAAGGGAAACCTACCCGGCGTTATTTGTCCTGACCACGTTTCTTCATATATATATATATATATATATATATATAAAAAAAAAATAATATATAAATTTTCCTCCCTCTCTCTCTCTCTCTCTCTCTCTCTCTCTCTCTCTCTCTCTCTCTAACAATACAAGCTTGGACCGTTTACAACCCCGCTAGGAGCAGGTTCCAGTAGGCTCGTTATAAAGGTGATTGGACCGAAAAGTTCAACATATCTAAAATAAATAATTTGGCAAACTATACAAAATTATCCTATAAATCAAAATAGATGGATATCAACCATCAGCCCGGGGCGGGATCTGTATTTCACCCAATCATAACCCCAGCCCAGAAAAACCCACACATCCGAACTCAGCTGTAATATTGCGACTGAATTGTCTTCATATCTGCCATTTTCGCTCATATTATTTTAGGTTACATTTTCCAAGTGTGTGCGCAATGGTTTCTTTTTCAGCCGGTTATACTTATCCTCATACTTATTCTAACCAGGGGGCTGTGAGCGCGTGCGCCTGTGGCTGCAACAATCCCTCCGGGTAGAATCCCACCTTCTTTTTCTTAAATTATCCTCATCCTTAACATCTCTTTACATACTTAATCAACTCATACACATCACGACAACCCTTTAAAAACCACCTCAATGTTGTGGAAGGGTGTGTGAGTGTGAACATACAAAAACACTCGACTTTTCACACCCATACTTACCTTACCCAACCTACACAGCTGTGTTATGGCAAATGGCGCGTACCGCTGAAACACTCACATTTTCCATGACTTACCTTGAGCCCGTGTCGACAATATCTCCGCAAACAACAGCAGTAGCAACGACTGAAGTCTGGGTGACATTGTATAATTCAGCAGGAAGATCATGATGTCAAAAGAACAAAAGTTCACTCCTCGTACGCAATGAACTCCGACCAGCTTAGGGTGGTATCCTCACTCGAGCATAAGTCTTGTCGGATTGCAATTTCGCGGTTTCAGTCTTGCACGTGATTACTGCGCGTGAAACTTGTTAATCACGAAACAGTGTGATCATCGGAAAAGCGTAGCTATTTTTTCAACTGTCCATTCGTTACAAGACAATACGTGATTCTTCTTTGGTGATACACTGTATTCCTGAATATGCTGATAGGGTTGCTTACTTCCTTTGTACGTTGGAAAGCGAGGAGAAACACTGGATTTGACTGTCATACCATTCGCTACTTTTTTCCGATCGTGTCATAATTCTTCAGACTTAGTCAGAAGAGGGTATCAAAATCACTCAGGCTTTACGTGCAGTCAAGAATGTTTCGTAGATTCCCACAATACACTTTACATATAAATCCTATCACTTTGTTTTCATCCCATTAATCACATTATCAACCACTTCCAACCAGCTCTCTCGTTCAGTCTTTCCCATTCTCTGTCCGCACAGTAGTCCGGCTTCGCGCGCTGCCGCTGAATGAAGACACGACGGCCACCCCCTCACGCGGCCACACCGGGAGTACAACTGAACCTCCAAGACAGAGGTGGTCGCAGCGACGAAGCGCACGGCGTCGAGTCCATGACCGCCCCCCTCGGGGGAGGCCGGCTTTTGCTTACCGACGGCTTGCACGAGAATTAGGTATGTAGGAGATTGATATGATTGTTGGAATGCGGACCGAAGAATGTTGGTGGAAAAATAAGTGTGATGAATCAGGCTTCACTTATCTCAATGGGTCGTTTTAGCTTGCCTTGTCTTCATACGGCTTATGTGCGGGCTTATATTTCCTATATATTTTACCATGTATACTTATTGCTGCACAAGGTGGGGGCAGAAATTAAATGGGTTTTACTACCCTCATCCCCTTCTCGAGTTATGAATGAATTCAACATTTAGTGACCGCTCCACACACCTTATCAGACATACCACCAAAGAACGCATCAGGCTAGTTTCATGGCCATTACAAATAAGCATCATCCCAGCAAACGAGCAAAGCATCCCCCGGGGTTCTTCTGTTTCACGATTTGCATGTGAGACGCGCACCGCCCATTTGTCAAAGATGCGCATTTTTCAGTCATCATCGACGGCGCCCCGCCCCGTCAGGGATCTATGAGGTAGCTGCCAAGTCACGTCGGACAAGCCCCACGCCGCGCGAAGGTCAGCCAGGTCCGAGGCTAGGTCAATGCCAGTCGTGAATTCGCCAGAAATTTAAAAGCGTGCTGCGTTCGGCAAGTGGTGAACTATTAAGATTGTGAGGATAATCAGATCACACGGGTGATTGAATGCCGGGGTTGGCCTAATACGGTTCCCAGAGATGGCCTAGGGGTTAGAGGTTAGCATGGAATAATATCTCAGCTTCTATCCCTTCCCGTCCCGCTGAAGCCCTCTCCGTCCCCGTTCATCCCGGAAAATATATCGAAACATATCCCGTTTCGCGCCATTCTTGTTTATCCAAGTTGTTCCCAGTTCGACTGCTGCAGTCGGAGTCTCACTAAAGTAATCAAGGGACTTGTCACAGAGACCCCGACCCCACCACCCGAACGAGCAGCTTCCACAATTTTTCCTGTGATATATCTAGAAAAAATCGCCGTAAGTCCTCCTCTCCAAAATGAAAACTAGACAATTTCGTCCCACCCTGTCCCATGATTCCCATTTCGAATAGGCCTCTACTATCGGGTCAGGACTGCAACGACAACAAGGTCGCGCACATTACCCGATCCATCTATTTGGTTCAGCTACGCAGAAGGAGCGAGTACAAGAAAAACATGAAAAAGAGCGCCATTACGCTAGCCCAGCCCAGCCCTCGGAAGAGACTTCATTCAACCATAATAAATAAGAGCTAATAGTAGAGAGCACAAAATATGACCTTGTCAGGCCCAGGAAGCCAGCGGAAGCCATGGAATAAATTATCGGTATATTATCTGCAAAGGCGGAGCATTCTCCACGTGCATAGCACGTGCGAAAGACCAGGGCTGGAGATTGGGAGAAAGCTGCAAAGAAATTTATGCCAAAATTGGCTCCATATTTGATCGGAAAATGAAGAGTTTAAACGCAAGTCAGGTATTTGCAGGCATGCTACTCCCAAAGCTATTGATCTCCTCAGTCACTGTTATATCAAACCTGAGAGGATATCCCAGATCTCGAAATAAGTTTATCAATTAGGTAAAGTAATGGCATACTGCCTCCCCTTCAGCTCCGGGGTTGGGGTTACTTTCAGCACGTTCCCTAGCACCTGACCAGAGATTTATGAGTCATCTCTCACACGATCCGCTGTTCCACGCCGGAAATGGTAGGCACATACTTGTCATCCAGCACTTCCTGTCAGTAAAGAACATCAATGTGGCACGGGAACAACCTCCATTTAAGAAAACATTTGTCGTGTTTCAAATCCCATAGGCCGTTGAATAGGGTACATACAGAAATAAAACATCTTAAATTATTACCTTGGCAACTTAGAAAGACATCAATTTTTGTTCTCAATAAAACAACCATGTGATTTAACACACACCCCTCAGGGGTCCCTGGCGTGACGTACCTAACGCACTGGGAAAGTGGAAGTATGAGAGGAGAGAGAGAGAGAGATCTAGCTCTAAAAAGATCTAAATAATCTCATAATATGCTGAAAGTTTGGAAACCATCGGCTGGCAGATATCTGCCAACTGATCAGGTTTTCGGAAATTCCTTCAGACACAAGACCAAATAATTACGTGAGTAGTGCTCCTTCGAAATCACACAATTTATTTCATATTTACGAGCCATTTTCCTTCTCCAGCCTGGCTTCGAATGTGAAACATATCTACACCGTTCTACAAGCAACTTTTATAAAGAAAGGGTCTACTAAGCTTCTCCGCGCCTTATGCGAGCGTACCGATATGCAACAGTGCCACAATGAAATGCTACTGCCAGATTAAATAAAGCAACCAAAATCAGGTTTTCTTTGCGAATTGCGCTAAATGCAGGCGAGAGGGTTATTACTGTGCTCAAGGTCGACTGCTCTGCGGTCTAACAGAGATAAGATATTTGCAGCAAAAGCTTCATTCTCCATGGCTGATTTATATATTGATACTTTGGTTTTCCCAATGAGAGTTAGCTAAAATCCTTTAAGGTATTGTTATCACGGATTTGCTATTTGTGTTTATTTTAATTTATCTACCGAATAATACGCCATGTATTATTCGGTGTATTGGTAGTGGGTGACAATTGAACGGAATGATAGATATTTCGCAGCAAACGACTGTGAAACCATTTAATTAGAACCATTAACCCGCGCCCCACCGGGGTCACCTTCGCCCCACCGGGGGCAACGATGGCCCCCTCTAACTCCGAAAATATGGGGGTTAGCGCAAATCTGCAAAATGCACTAGAAAGCTGGCGTGAATTCAGTAAGAAATTATTTCTTATGTTTAAGTGCTCAGGTAAATGGTTTGACCTCCGGAGGTCAAGTTAGGTCAAGATCGGCTATTTTCACTCAAATATGCAATGCTTAAGCAAACTGAGCATAACTCTTATGCCATTTGAGCTATTGAGATTTGGTGAAATACATTTGATAGGAAAATGCCAGAACTTTTTCCGCTATGTGGAATGTAATGACCTCCCGCCAGTGGTTTGACCTACAGAGGTCACCTCGTGGCCTAATATGACCTGAAGTCACGAAAGCCCATAAAGTGACCTTGCCGTATATCAAATGAACGCCAGTGACGAGGCATACACGAGGGTGTTTAAATCAGCGCTCTAGCTTAATTAGGTCAAAAGTTATTGTCAAAATACTGTTTTTGACCCCTGGTGACCTTGGATGACCTGGGACAGGTCAAAGGGAATATATGCCCACTGGGATCCGTGAAAGGGTGTCCAAGAACGCCTTTCTGAGCAAGCCGAGCATTTTCAATCGTTTTTGTGACTTTTAGATCATAAGACAGCTTTTTCCCATGCTTTTTCAATGGGAGAGGTCACCTCGTGACCTGACCACAGGTCACGAAATCGGAAAATCCCGGATATACACCTTGTAGACCCTGGAGGGGTCATGAAGTGTAAGAAGTTTCAAATCGATCGACTTCGAAATGTAGCTCTTACACTGGTCAACAGCCAAAATGGATCCGGCACGTGAACACCTGTTTCTACCTATTTCGATAACGCTGATTTCAAATTTAGCAACCGTGTTTTGCCATCGGACCTGGTTTCTTCCCCAGAGCATACCTGGTGTATAGCTCCTACAGTTTCCACACACTGTCATCAGCCTAGCCTTTTGTGAAAAATATAGATCTAGGATGTCGAGAATCCGGATTATCTGCACCCAGACAATGCAGCTTATCAATATACATGTGAATTTATTGCAACAGAAGACTACCTTGCATTCAAGTGCATGAACATTGTACATTGAACAATGCTTGCACTCGGTGGCACAAGCTCGCCGGTATTGTAGACCGAGAGGTGACGTCGCAACATTATATGATGAGGATTTTATGTCACAGTCACCTCCCTTGAAAGTCGAGTCTAAGTAAAAAGTCACAGGTCAAGGTCATACCACCATTTCAAGGTCATTGACCCTAGTGCCTTTGGTTGGATGACGCTGCCCAATATGACGTATATCATGTTATGACGTCATACGCTAGGTCACTCAATCTTGAGCTCAAGGTTGCAGGTTCAAGACAAAGGTCATGGGTCAAGGTCAAACCTTATTTCCCGCCCTACGGTTGCCATAGTGCTAGTTGCATTACACGTTATAGGCAAAATGTAATATTTTGACGTCAAAGGACAATGGCCTTGAACTACCTTGCCCTCAAAGTTTCAGAGAACATTGCCTCAGACATTTCTGCCATTACTTTAGGCCACTTTCTCTCCATATCCGGCTTCTCATCGCATAATCACGGCATTTTCCAATCGCTACCCTGCACAAACAGAATTTAACCTATATGGCCTCGTTTTACCTTGAATATATTGAGCTAGGTCTATGAAAATCGGGTTTAAGGTAGAATACCCTAGCCTCCACAAACATCCAAACGTTCATTTTCCTAGACATCTTGGGTTTTGCACTGTCAATGTCACTGTTGCCGAGTAGGCTTGCACAAGGACAACAAACAGACATACTGTATCTCAAAATTCTGATCTGATACGGCATTTATGCTGCCAGATTCGTGTTCAGCGCCACAAATTCCCTTAGAAACGGAATATTTTATATTGGATCCACGACAAAAGTTAAAGTTTGTTGATCAGTGTTATAGAGCTCAAAAGTTGAAGTGAGGTGACCTTGGTTGACCTCGCCTGATGACCTGACCTTGGGTGACCGGGGGTAAAGAATTTCAGGAGGGATGGTGTGAAAATAATGGGGTGAGAGGTATAGCTCCAACCGCGGTGCTGCGCCTCGTCGTTTTTTTTTGTGCTATCCCGGAAACACCTTAGGGGGGGCATCGATGGCCCCGGTGTGTCGAGGGTTAATAATGTAACGAGTTCTGTAACGAACTCCTAATTCAATCCTCTGTAAAAGAACATTCGTAAAGTATGTACCTATCTTTTTGTTTACGAGCATCCCTTTTACATCCAGCTGTACAGGCATTTTACAGTGCTGAATTCATCGCATTAAAATTCACCAGCCAATCAATGGAGAGCAATATACGACAGTTTTCCTTACAACTAGGTTGCCTGGTATTCCACGCTCGTGAATGGATGATTGCCCAATAAACTAATGCAATAAAATAGATCAACAACGTGGCAGTGTAATTCCCAAGCTGTAATGAAGCAGAAGTTCATCAGCAAGCTTGCTTTCTTTCTACCGTCCTTTTAAGCCAAACTATCATTTGTCTATCCAATTACACGATCTGAGACAAACTATTAACAATCCTCATGTGTGATTACGTACTGTTATTTGTAGTTTGGCAATATTTCTTGCTCGCCCGCCGTCAAATATTGCCGGACGAAGACTGAGCCAGATCCCATCGCTAAGGATCTGCACCATGCGATCGAGCCAGCCAGCAGACGCTCATACGCACACTCGATCACTCGCTAATTCACCATTTTTGTGCACGGTTACGCTTTTGCATACTTGAGACAAACACAGAAGTTTTCTGGGTATTCTTCCTAGAGACTTGTAGCCAAACTAAACACAAGCGCCTGAAAATCCCATAGGAAAACAAGAGTGAAATTTGTGACAGGATCCTCAGCTTTAAGCCCCTTGCTCAGGATGTTTTATTTTCCCCAAGGTGAGCACGTGTTTACATGCAGTGAATCCGTGTCGATTTGGTTTTTTTCCTGTTGTTGTAATTCTTAGCCCTATTTCGACGCTTCATGGGCGGGTTTCCTCGCACTGTCAATGAGATATTAAACCACACCCTGCGGGATGCTTGTCACCGCAGCTGCTGCACGCTCAGCACAGGGACATGTACTCAAACTCCAGGAGGCTTGGATGCTTCAAGTTCATCGTCTTAGTCCGGTTTACTCTCGTTTGAGACTGATACAACTATATAAATTATAAAACATTTATTTGATACTTAAAATTAAATTTTTACCGGATCATACACAATCTGAGACTCATGTGTAAGGACAGAAGTTATACTAAATCATACCTAAAATTTAGTTCATCTCTACTTGGACTGGTGTGAATATTTTTCATTTTTGTGCTGCTGATTTTAGCACATTCTACCTTTTAATCTGAATCTTAGTCGTAGACTCATCAATGTATACGAGAAATTATTATTTTTAATCATCAAGTAAAACAAAAGTAATTTAAACCAAATCATTTTTACGTTAAGATTATGCAACCATTGGCTTCACCGTTTTGCTAGGTTCTTCGTCATCGCCCAATGTAATGCACGTTCAAAGAAATATCGATAATCTAAAGAGCAGGACTGAAAGATGGAAAATCCCAAAATCCGAAATTGCAAATTAAAATGTGTCCATGAGTGGTCAAAGGCCTCGAGTGAAGACACTTTTTTAAGGGTTGATCAAGTTTTGTCTCACAATTTTGCCCTTAAAAATGGTATTTCAAATGTAGGACTTTTTTAGGAAAGCATACCCCTAAAAATAGGAATACAAATATGCATCATTGATCGAAATCACAGGAGTAATACACTTTGGATCATTTCATGCAATAATAATAATAATAGTCGCAATAATTTCTTAACACAAAAAAACGAAAATATGTATTCGTAAAGCAGCTCTACGCAACGATCCTGGTACGATCTTAGATGAGAGAGGATGATAATACAAACACGATTATATCAAAATAAGAACTATATCCCCAATCCTTGTAGAATTATTGACCTGAGTCTGAAAACCTGCTCAAGAAATCCGAGATGATCTCTCAGGGGTCATAGGTCAAAACTATCAATGCGACCTTCGTCAATGGACCAAGAAGTTACGAGTACCTACGAGAATGGAAAGCTATTTTAAGTCATATCCACAAATAAAAAACGTTTTTCGGCTATCTAAAATTTGTCTTCAGAGTTCCATTGCAAGGGTCATGGTCCGTGACAGATCCTAGGCCCCGGATATAACAAATTCCATTTCCACCGCTCATGGTGCTGGGTAATCTGACCTTGTTATATGAAATACACTAAACGAATTCTGACTGCTGGAACTTGGAAATTTCTTGGAGGGAGGTCACTTGGCCCGGCCTGGTGACCTGAGCCGAGATGATCCAGACATGAAATCTTTGAAATAAATTGCACAAATGATCAATTATAAGGTGTGCCAAATATGGTGGTGCTCTACATCTTCCAAATTTTTTACTGAGTGGGGGAGAACCCAAAGGGAGGCTCGATGACTTCCCTGTTGGGCTATTAAATAAGTCCCCTGCCTGGAGGGGTGGGGGGAGGAATTCCTTGGATGAGAGGTAGGTAAGCCCAAATATCTAACCAAGGGCGCAGGAGCGCCTCAAAACCCAACAACCTGGGCTGCCAGCAGCGCCGTCTATAAGAAGAGCGTTGCGAATTGTTTATAGATGGCGTCCATGTACAAAACTACCGTCGCGGTCGGTAGCAGCCAGATTTTCGTCAAAGCCAAATCTGGCTAGTGTATAAAGGACAGTGACGGATCTATGATTAGGTGAAGCCTTGGGAGGTGCGGATATAGCACTCGGAGGCTCAAATTTGTTGTTACAGGAGGCGCCCACCCCGACCCGACGAAAATTTTAGGCATTTTTAGAAGGCGGTGTTTCAAGAGCTCTATCGAAGAACAACACATCCAATTCTACCAGATAGAGGAGATCATATGGTAAAAACGAGCAGACGGCTGGCAACGGAAGGGCGATCTCGGTGAAGAGCGCCGGGAAACAGGTCACCTCTCCCTGTGCCACATTCTAAAGGCAGTTTTAAGCGGCAAATTCTGCAAAGTCTCGGTATTTTCAGTCGCTTGAGTATCCATCCGGGGAGCCTTTGACGCCCGAAGGGACGGGGGTGTTTCGGCGAGCTTAATGGAGAGGGAGGGGAAGACCGACCCCTTTATTTCCCCTTGGAGCTATCCTTGGGCCCGAATCACACTGGCGTGGACTTTTGGCCACTGGAAATCTTAACAAGACGTCTGCAAAGAGTGTCTTCTTTCTATGCGTTACACGGACTTTCTGATAGGGCATTGCGGATCCAGGAGCAACTTTTGGAGGAGGCCAAACCAGCTTTGGGGGGCTTAAATGAGTAAAAATGGCGAAAACATAGTATTTCTAAAGAAAAACAGCTCAAACTTGGTCCTTTGAAAGGGCAGAAGATACTATTTTACGCTTTGGAGGGAGCTACGGCCCCTTTGCCCCCTCCTCTTGTATCCACCAGTGGATAAGGGCAAATCCTAGGAGCTTCACTGCTGCCAGATTCTTGTAGGATTTTGGGAACTAAACGAAGAATTTAATGGCAAATATCTTCATAAAGACATATCACCAACTCCTGGAGATATGACAAAGCTGTGCGACTGAAACAAACATGGATGACCGATTAAGCTCTTTTCCCAGGTGCTGAGAACTTAGCCTAGTTTCACGTCCGGTAATAATTGTTTGGGCATGAAAACACATAGTTGTTTGGAAAAATTCCAGAGGTAGATTGAATATAGAATTGAGGTAAAAACATCATTCCGCGACTTTCGGCTGCTGTCGGTGTCATCTTATGATCCAGGGAATGTTTTAAGCTACAAAGTAGTGGGAATTTTGCCCATCAGTCCCTCATGCTATGTCCACCAGTGAACATGCCTTGAACGGCCCAGTGCCCACCAGTCACCAGTCATTTGATGCTCTAGGAGTGCCCTTTTGGTGGGAATTCGTGCCCTTTTCAGGCGAATGCTCAGCAGTCACCCAATTCCTTAAAATATGCCTTGCTATGATCTTGGTTTATCACCCATCCAGCCAATGTAAAGCCAACGGTAAACACTAGTTATTTTCGCAGATTCCCAGCCTTCCATCCAGGCGGCGGTGGATTTCGGTATCAGTATTTCAGAGGGGGAGGAGGGGAGGAGGAGGTGGACAGTATCGAATGCCTTCCAATCAATGCCATAGGGTTAGTATTTGAATCTAAATTGCATGGGAGGGACAAAGTCGCGCCATGAAGTGACAGGCATGCACATCAAAGGCGGAGTGGGGTGGGGACAAGAATCTTGAGGCTTGACCTAGGTTGCTCGCATTTTCTTCTCTTACCTTCGCGGTATTTTGGGGATTTTTTTCTTCTAGGTAACACATATTCCCGAATTTTAATATTACTGAATTATCTAAACACAGTTTCTAATCATGTTCCCAAATGTGTTGGTGAAATACATCGTCGTTAGTGGTTTGAGACAACCGATAGGCTCACAACTCGCCTCCCCCTCCCCACCCGCCATCGTCAGCCCGGGTGCCGCCCAGGAAATTTCCCTGGAGATGCCTCTGGCGCCAGAGTGTGTCACTTGTTTACAGTAGCTCAACTTCGTTTTCAGTCAGTCCGGAAAGCTTCAAGTAGTTTGCCGCGTTCACAGGTTCAGAAGAACACCGCTTCTATAGGTGGCAGCACAGAACCAGCGCGATATGTCGGCGCAAAGCCTTCGCGAGGCAATGAAGCTCAGACACGAGTGAGAGAGCAGTCACGGAAAGTTGAAAATCCCCCAAGCAACCACTTACAACATTTTGGCACCCAAAATAGATCAGAAATATGGGGATAGGAAAAATCGAGTCCAATACCCCTCTTTTTCTTTCGTCTCCAGTTCCCAAAATCCTACCGAAAAGGCATATTGTAACGCAATTTCACGATCGACGTTTTTTCCGACTGTCCCCAAACCAATCGGCAGACCCCACTGTGAGATAGTGCATATTTCCAACTGTATTTCCATCGCTGTTGGCCAGAGGCTTGAACGCTTCTCTTTCTTCTTATCAGCCCGACCATAAAGTCCTCAGTCTTGGCCTCTAAGTTGTTTTCAAATGGCGCAACATGCAGCTTTGGTTCCTGTAAACGACAAACCGCATATGTGCGTGCGTGCATACCAGTCTAGCACGGCAATTGGGATTAGAAGTGCTGGGCTGTAAGAAAATGCTTCCTGTGAAGGATATATGGCGTCATCAACACACACCGAGGATTTCCTGCCGAAGGGCGGCCATCCGGACCAAAAGGCGCCACTTTTGGGCAAAACTTATCAAGTAGTGGTCAATACTTACATCCTGAAGGAGAGGACGGGAAGCGACATTTCAGGGGCGCCGTAGACCTTTCGGGAAGGGAAGTGTCGAGAGTCAATCGTGGGCGGGGAGGGGGAGGGGCAGCGAATGCTCCCACTTGCCCTGCTTCCCAGGATCCGCCTATGATATGATTGTGGGACACATTCAAGGAGCCAAGTACACCTGATTTAGAGGATGCGCTGGGACATGAGCCCTCGATACTTGCTACAGCAAGCGCCATGGCCGTCAAAAATAGGGGTGGGCGGGGCACGGGGGATACGTTCCTAATTCCAGTGACACAATTGTCTGATTTCAGCCAAAGTTGGGGAAAATACATTTTTGCGCGAGAAGGTGCCCAATTTCACCATGGGTCCCAAAAACGAGGAGTTGGTGGTGTAAGAGGGAATAATTTTCTGTCAGCAAAAAGGACGTAGCCAGGATTTCGCTGGGGAAATAAACGGCACTGAAAACGTCCCCGCGATAACGCCAGAAGGGCCCCACTGGAACCAAACCTTACAAGGGCAGATCCAGCAGGTCGGGGGAGGGTGGCGAACCCATGGTGGCAAAAAAAACTGAACGGCGAAAGCGCACGGCTAGCAGGATTAAACTGGTGCAGTAAATATTTTTCACATCTGTTATACCCAAACAATCGCCTCAAACCAGAGCGCCTCCTCAAATATTCCAAGAGGACCAACTTCTGTCGCTTTCAAAGAGGTTCCCTCCGAACAGAAAAAAAGTTTTAAACGGTTTTGTATTGACGGACACAGCTGACTCCGGTGGACACAGAGAGCCCAGCTGGCCAATAAGGGCCCAGCTGGTCAGAGAGGGCCCTGCAGGCTCTACAGAGTCAACTGGTCACAAAATGTTCTGCTGATATCTGAGGGCCTTTGTAACTAGTTACATAAGGGCATGCGGTACGCAGAGGGTCACCAGGGTCCTCCGAATCTACTGACGAAGCATCCAGTTGACTTAAAAAGAACCTGCAACTGATCAGGGGCGTAGCCAAGGGGGGAGCGACAGGGACAGCCGCCCCTCCCTGAGGGCCCGAAAGGCCCCCTGAGGACACGAGCCGCGCGAAACGCGGCTCGCCCGCACTATGTTCTATGGCCAAATTTGGCATTTTATACCAGACAGGGCACTCTTAAGCCCTCTTCGGCACTCTATTCTGTAACAAGCAGGACCCTTTTTACTCATCAGGGCCTTTTTGGCACTGTCGCAGGGGCCCTTTTCGATGCGCCGCCCCTCCCTGAGCGAAATCCTGGCTACGCCTCTGCTACTGATAGTGAACTCTACAGTCAAACGCGAGTCCAGCTCATTTCACAGAGTACAACAATTACACACGCTTCTTCTGACAGTCACAATAGGCTTCTCTGGCTGCAACGAGCCCCGCTAACCACGCTGGCCTTATCCTTTAAAAGAAAGGCACGGCTAGCCAAACAGCATCTGCTAGCTGTAGAGGGCCCTGTGGGTTACAATGGGCCTTGCTGGCAATAGGTTATAGGGGTTATAGGGGGGCTCAATGGCAAAAGGGTCTAGCGGGTCACACGATTGTCTACCTGTTTCAGAGGACTCTACAAGCTGCAGAGGTCTGTGCTGGACCCGGCGGGCCGACACAGAGTCCCCAGTACCCTCTATAGAGGAGCCAGCTGACCAGATAAGGCCCTGTTGACGATAGAGGGCCCCGCGGAAAACAGTCGGCCCTACTGACTCAGAGGCTCCTTCAGTTTAAAATATTCTGATAATCAGACTGGGCCCTGTAGCCTAAGAATTTCATTTCGTTTCACTTATTCATTCGATTACCCGCGAGGCAAGGCCCAATTTATAGGCAAAGTCATCTAAAATTCTAAGGTCAAAATACGATAAACGCGGGCTACCCACATCAGAAGCCCATAAAATAATGCAAAGCTTTCAGTAAAGAGTACAAAAAAGTTGTCTAGCACAAGTGAAGATAAGAACCTCGTGACTGTAAGAAGAGAACTAAAACCGTCTGTGGGGCACCGGACCGGATACGTGCACACTTGAAAACTGTAATGAGGCGATGTGTGCGATAACACTCCAGCTAAATGGCCTGTACGTGTCATGAAGCACGTCTGCCGGCGGCCAACTGTTTAAAAAACGCAAAAAGACTCTTGGTAGTCAGAATGGCCTTCTCACGCCAAGAGGGTTCAGCTGGTCAGACAGGGACAGAGCTAGTGCTGGTTATAGCTGGCCTTGTGAGTAGCAGTGGGCCCTGTTGCACAAAGAGCCCTGCTGGCCATCGTGGCTCGTTGGTCAAAGCGGCCCCAGCTGACCAGTGATGGTCCTTCTATCAACAGAGGATCCAGGGAGGCCACGGTGGTTTAAAAGTCCCTTTTACAGAGCGTCCTGATGGTTAAAAAGGGGCCCTGCTTGTCACAAAATGGATTTCTGGCGAAGGTTTGAGAGGGCCATGTTTGACAAGGATGTCCACGATGGGCCCCTCCAGGCTCTCAGGTGGGGGAGAACCCCTTGGCTACGCCCTGGTCAAGAAGGATATAAGTTTCACGTATGACATTGTCCGTCCACCATTTCTTAGCCGATGGTGGCACCACTGGTGAGTGCGAATGAAAATTTGGTGTTAGTTATCATCAGGCGGATGATGATGATGATGGTGATGATGATGATGATAATAATGAGATAATGATGATGATTCAGATGATGATGATGATGACCATAAAATGTCACTAACCTTAAGCATAAATCTGAAATATCGAGCTTAAAAATAAGACCAGGACTTACAAATCCTTATAGCTACCACCCCCGGCGAGAAATTTGCACGCAGAAAACTCGAACCTGGATTGGGAAAACGCATATTTCGTTCATTTTTGCTCGAATTGTTCACGGTTATGTCCACTATGAACACCGCATATACGGCGTCCTATTTTCCCTCACGCGCGGCCAAAATATTGTATGTATTCCAAACCAGATCCGTGAGCAACGGCGGATCTAGGATTTCCGAGAGGGAAGAGATAAAGCCCCCAAGGAGATGACATGTATGTACCCTTTGTAAATATTGATAGGTTACATCCCTCGTGATTTTTCAAACGTTTTTCTTACATTTGTATGTTTCAAAGTTCCTACCTAGAAGCAATGTAGCAAATTTGGCCAAAGAGGGACCACTGTCTGGAAAGGGGCGGAAAAATAATAGAAAGGAGGTCAGCTACTGGCGATGGACACTGCGGCAAATCATGGAAGACGCCGGAAAACGGGACGCCTCGGCGAGTCTCACCTTCTGAAGCTAATTGTACGGCGGCTGCACCGCACACTTCTTCCATACTAAATACCCTCAGAGCGACTTCGGCACCCCAGGTCCACCAGGATTGACTCCAGGGACCCAAGGGGTTGGAGCGACCGCCCCTTCCCAGCCCCTTGGATCCGTCCCTGTCTGTAAAGGATACCTGCTCAGGCTGTATACGGCACACAGGGTCTATTCCGGGTGTTTATGAGGCCGATACGATTTGGTGAAAATAATGAAAATATGCGCGCAAGCTGAATGGTGCCAAAATGATCAATCCCAGGACAAAAAACAACAATGTATGAAAGGGCCCAGAACTAAAACGAATAAAATAAACTACCGAAAAAAAAAAGACCGAGAAGATGTGACTAAAAGATAAAAGCCAGACGCACCGTCAATCAGTCCCACGTGCTAGACAAGCATACCAAAACGGAAGGAGAGCCATAGAATGAGATGAATATTACCTCACAAGATGATCAGATTTGCGCAGTTTAAAAAGGATGGTGCTCAAAGCAGATCCAATAAGAACAGCCATATATAGATTAGGTATCTAGGCATGTAGTCACTGCGGATCAATTTCAAGTATTAAAATGTATGCAAGTGCCAGTCGATTATATTTAGATTAGTCTTGCTATCACTACAGTAAAATACCGTATTTCGGGAAAAATGAAGCTACACGACACCCAGCTTCCGTCAATACATGCCGTTGTTGGTCGAATGGATGCTACGGCTAAGAGTGGAAGGCCGGGAAGTGGACGAATTCATGGTTCAATAGCTTCAATATTCGAACCGACCGCCGATGAAGTTACCGAGACTACAGAAGAGCATCTGTGCCAGGAAGAAACAGGTACAAAGTTCGATGTGAAATAAGGAAGCATTATAATTGAAGAAGCGATCAGAAGGCGCCTACAAAACATGAAGATATTGTAAGCATGGACACAGCATGACAACATTGTTTGACATATCAAACAGAGCTCTACCATCAAAGGTATCGCAAACAGAACATTTCTGGAAAACCAGCGAGGAGCACAGAGGTTGTATATTGGTGGCTTGGATGCAGTTGGACAGACCATTGGAGACGGCGCAGCTGAGGCTAGCCACTGCTGCTGTCGTTGTGCTACCAGGAGTTCGATGTTGCGTTCTGACGGAGCCGAAGCTGCGTCAGAACGCAACGGAACCATTGACAGCGACCGCTGGTGGTATATGCAGCAGCGAGCTTCCTATTGTAGCATCACACCAGCTGCTGACGACGCCGCACGCGAACAGGCTCTGGCAGGCATAAATCAATCTCGGAAAAAACTATTTCTAAATGTTACACGGAAGTCGTTTATAGACTTGTCAGGGTGATTGTCATATTATTGTGCTCGAATACGGACGAGCCGGCCTCCCGATCAGGCCTTATGGCGGCAGCAGCAGTGGCTGCCGCAGCTGCTGCCGTCCCAATGGTCCGTCACGACTGCATCCAAGCCAACAATATACAACCTCGTCTTCTCGCTGGTCTTCCGAAATGTCTGTTTGCCGATGCCTTGATGGTAAGACTCGCTTATATGTCAAACAATGTTGTCATACTTGTCCATGCTTACAATACTTCATGTTTGTAGGCGCATTCCGATCGCTTCCTCAGGTTACAATGCTTCCTTATTTCACAGTGAGCTTGTACTTGTTTCTTGCTGGCACAGATGCTCTCTGTAAGCCTCGGCAACTTCATCGGCGGTCGGTTCGAATTTCAGCCATGAAACGAAATTCGTCCACTTCCTGACCTCCATCTCTTCAAGCCGCGCATCATAATGTACCGACAACGTCAGCTCCAATCGAGCTGGTTAAGCGGCAGCATGCATGTTATGCATGTTAAGCGGCTTACGGCTGCGCAAGGTGTGGTGAAGCTTATTTTCCCGAAATGCGGTATTCTCCTTCTAGTGATAGCAAGACTAACTAAATATAATCGACTGGCTCTCATACATTTAATACTAAATTGATCCGTAGTGACTACATGCCCAGATACCCAATCTATATAGGCTTCTGATCTTAATTGGACCTGCTAAAGCAGCCATTACCAAAAATATTTAAAACTCAGCGGAGAAATCTAGATCATCTGTAAGAAATGTTCATTCATCGAATTAAAAATAGCTCAAATCCTAAGCCAGCTCCTTGGCTAATAGCTCACACAAGCACGTAGCGGCACTGATTGACGGCTGCGCATGCGCGCCATCTATTATCATCTTTAAGTTCAAACATCCCTGTCTTCCAAGGTACTTTTCGGCAAATATATATTTCAAGAGTCAAAAAGTTTCAAATTTTCAGATTCAATGGTTTAAAGTTCGGGGCCTTTCAATACATCAGTTGCCTTTATTGTCCGTGAGATATGTAAACATCGAAATTTCAAACCGAAAATTCAAACGGCTCGCGGGCAAATATTTTCGAATTCGAAATTTTCGACCAAAATCGTGATCAGCGGCCATCAATACATTAGAAAACACCCGGTAACAAAGACCCTAAAAAGTGGTATCACGCAGGCCTACTGTATACAGCTCCTGTGACAAACTGTGATAAATTGCATAGCGACGCTGTCGGTACCGGGTGTCTTTTGCCTTCCCACGTCAAAGTGTGCGAACCATATTTTGTGGAAAATATTATCTTTGGGACGTTGAACCGTGTTATAGGAGATGGAATGCTTTGATATCGCAAACATTTTTTCGAAGAAGTGTTGAAATATTTCATGGAGCCTCTAGACACATCTGAGTGGTAATGTGGTAGTAGGCGGACCCAGGGTGTAAGAGGAGGAACGTGCTCCTCTACCCCCCCCCGTTGAGCTTCGTTGCCTGCCTGAAAAGTTTGGAAGCGCACTTAAACGGTACTTTCTCCTGTCCGAGTCAGTGAAATTGCAGCGCAACAACCCGCATGAGACACTTATTCTATGCTGGTTCGAGGGGGGATGGCGCAAGTTTTTTTAACGCATTTAGTGTTTTCGAAGCTGATACATATGAGGCCAGCAGTGATAAGTCCCTCTCCGTCATTGCACATACTAAAGCCCAAAAAAGACAAGGAGTCACAAAAAGACAAGTCACAAAAAAGTCACAAAAAGACAAGCAGACACGGATGAGTGACGATCACTGGGGCTGAGAACATGACATACTAACAATACACCAAAACGGCTAGACTGAGAGCTTGAGGACCATACAAAAACTCACTCACAGAGCAAGTGGCAGTTCATCTGTATGTCACGACTTATCGCCTCCGCGCATACTGCGGACTCCACAGTTGTGGAGGATAAGCGAGATGTCGCTTATTTTCGTCGCCGAAATTCTGCATTCCTTGTGTGGATACACAACTCAGCGGATAGACCACCAGGTAAGGAGCTGCTGGACTTCTTATCATAAGCGGATCCAGGATTGCCGATCGGGGGGGCACCTTCCCGGGGGTGCGCCATCCGGACCAGGGGGCGCCACTTATGACCGGCAAAACCTATCAGGTGGGCGCCAAATCCTGTCGGTGGGCGCCGACTTTCGTATCCTGGGGGGAGGGTGGGAAGCGACATTTCAGGGGGACGCCATCGACCTTTCAGGGGGCGCCGAGGGTCGATCGGGGGGGCACGTGCCCCCTTGCCCTCTGGATCCGCCTATGCTTCTTATGATTTTGGAGTAACTATCAGGTGGGAGGACGATTGGATCCCAGGGTTAAGCTGTTGCTGGGTCTTAAATGTATTCCTTCGAAATATACAGACAAGCCGGATGGCGTGAGTGCTTGCATGTAAGTCAGCGACTGATTCTCGCTAATCGAGCCCATGTACAGGTGGCGTACAGCTGCGCTGTCAGTGTCACGCAAAGTCATCACCCAACTTTTACGTCTCAGTGGTCTGCAGACACCCCATGGCGTGTCGTCCTCGAATTATTACAAAAGTGAGACCACTGCAGTAAGTTGCTTTGCAACGCAAGAGCCCCTGAGCTGGTTTTCCCTACTACAGCCAGGGTGCTCAGGAATAAGGATTTATATGTATGCATGTACGTTTAGGGAGTTGCTTTAAGGTACTGGTTACGGTTATGGCCGGTTACTGGTTACCAGCCGGTGGGTCACGGCCCCATCTGTCGTCACAGAGTCATTCAGTGGGGGTCACGAAGGCTTGGGAAATGGAACCATGAATAGTGTGCTAAGACAGCTTTGATACAGCTCCATTGACTTAACGCTGACATATTCATGGCATCTTTCTTACAACATCGTTCTTTCGACACACTTGCCGATACCTGAGTGCATGTTGAATGATGAGGACATTGCCGCGATGGAAAACTTGTTTAGCCTGGGGACGTAACGCTCGTGACTGGTTTTTCTGAAGAGCAAAAACTAGGTAGTGTTTTTGCAATATCTAGAACGATTTTCTATCCTTTCTCGCCCTGCCTAACATTCCCGACAAAAACATCTATCTAACGCTGACTTTACGACTTTCGCTACATTCAAAGTCAAGGCTAAGAACTGATGAACCATGGGAATCTAGTAAAAATATTTAGGGTCACCACCCTCAGGTGTGTATGACTTATAAACATTTAAACATCATTAGAGTGTCGATTTTAAGTATACCTTGGTTTTGCATTTGCATATTTTGATTCCATCCATACTTATCTGAAAATTAAGGAACCATAGTTTAAGTTCAATATAAAAAATGTTGCACGGTCAGCTTCCTATATCCGATACTAGGTCTCTAATATCTACGCATCTCTGTGGCACCACCGAAAGTAACCAACATGTTTTCGCCCAGTGACCTCCAAGTTTGCATCACTAATCCCCACAGCCGTCTGACTACTTTCTAAAGCTGCGCAGCGTCTTTTCTTGGTCACGTGGTCTCCGTATGAACACCTCAGTTATGTCACGTGACATAACCGTGATGTGAGTGGGCGTGATCCAGTGCCCGGGGAGAAGGTGGGGAACAGAGCACTGCACGGACTCGGAGTACAAAAGCTACACGGATTAACAAGGCAGTAACGACCTCGCCAGACTTCTCAGTTCGTATCAACTTCGGCTGTGATTTGTTGCATTTATCAGGTATACCTAGTAAAACACAAAAAGCCTATAGGGGCGAGCCTATACCCACTGTGGCGTGCCATGCCGGTAAAATCGTTTAATCAGTTCTTTTTATAGAAAATCGACCAGAATCAGTTGAATTTGAGGAATCATAGCCGCTTTGGGGCGAGGAATGCACGGGCCCTGATTGTCTCTAGGCAGATTAAATCCCCCCCTGATAATAATATGAAAGGTCACAATTTGTTTGTGGCCTACGCATCCAGTTAATGCAATCGATAATACAAATTTATTTGCTTATGAATTTTGAACATTGTACAGGTGTTTTACTACGGTAGTGTGAATATACGTATTGTTCCAGCATGGGCGAATCTAAGATTGGCCCATACAAAATGTGGAACTTTATTGTCCGTTCACTTTTCCCCTGTAAAGAACGAATGATAACAGCAGCTCCCCCTATTGCCGGCATTTTTGCTCATATAACCACGACCGATGCGAATTTAGCTGAAGTTTCGCTTCACAAATCCTCCTATTATAATAAATCCAAAACGACAAACCAATCTGACGCGATTACACTAAAACCCAAGCAAGCCCCAGTAAAGCCCTGGCAAGATAAGAAGAGATGCACTAAAATGGTAATGCCCTAAGAATGCCATATTCATGGAAGAACATATTGCCCCACATCATTTCACGTCGCTAGCAACTAGAATCTTGAGAATTAATTCAGCTATTGCAATAATGACGGTTAATATGAGCCTAGGGGTTGAAAACAATTTTGCTGGTATTATCACTAGTCTTAATGACAGCATCTAAGTGCAAAGACTGTGCCTGAAATTTCACGAATTAGATACCCCGTTTAGCGATTTTGTCCTCTGTAAGTAAGCACTAAAAATACGGCACGTGCCGTGATCAATTAGTGCAGCAGGCACGTCATTGCACTGCATAATTAGTATGCCTGAATTCGATAAATGAACTAGATATCGATGGATAGATGGACTAGATATCGATAGGTGGATGAACGAGGACATAATAGATGGACTGGGTGACATATCTCTGAAGATATGTAGAAATTATCCAGAGAAATATATAACTCATTCACAAATCAAAGAGGATTTCATGTGAGCCCTAAGAGTTTGGAGAATTCGATCCGGCAGTGGGAGGGGGGGCTGATAAATGGAAGCAAGGCTGGAGATCTCTTCTCAATCCAGGGAGGTCCTGGATGGGTTAACGCTGGCACGGCAATACAAGCCCTATGCCTATGGGGGGGAAAAATCCAGGGGTTACTGATATCTCTCCCGGATCTCTCTCTACCCATGACTACAAGAATTCCTGGATTGTTCTGACCAATTCTTCAAAATGATAATTACTCCAGCTCTGAAAAACTGTCCCTTCGGCAAGAGAGAAATGTTTATTTTCTGCACTACACTATATTTCGGTGCGGCTGTTGATCTGCAGCCGCGACCGGTCTGGGTATGTGAATATATCTTACCAACTAAGCTTATAAAACTCATGTCGAGCCTTATGTCAGTTTCTCATTCTCAAGAAATGTTTTTTTTCAGATTTTCACTCTTTTCTTTTCCGCTAAAAAATCGTTTTTGAGCTAAAGCTCTTTAGATGGTTAACGAAGCAGACCGGGAGAAGTTCCGTTGCGTTTGCAAGGTCTTTAGCTGTCAAACAACACCTTATTCGCTGACACTGGGTTCAGAAGAGTCAACACATGATGTTCAGTGCATTAACGGGGTTTTAAACATTAATTAAATATGAGGA
This sequence comes from Lepas anatifera, assembly GCA_034440635.1. Taxonomy (NCBI): domain Eukaryota; kingdom Metazoa; phylum Arthropoda; class Thecostraca; family Lepadidae; genus Lepas; species Lepas anatifera. The sequence goes on along the minus strand of JAOTON010000214.1, from coordinate 1,121,249 downwards.
TCCCGTTAACGGAACTCCCGTTAAAACTCGTTCCGCTCATGCATTAACCACACCCGTGCGCTAATCCAGCGACTCGTGCACTAATCCATCAATGCACCCAAAACCATACATTAGTTCATGCGTCGCCAGCGGCAAAAGAATGAGGGGGATATTCAACCTCTGTATTCCTCCTCTGTGACCTCACTAAAAGGCTTATGCCTAACTGACAGCATTTCTTTATTATAGAATATTTTTGCCATTAAAGGATGTCGACCAGTCAATATGTGCAAAAAGGATTCACTTTCACCAATAATTCTTATCCTTCCACTCAGGGAGCATGCATGACCGCTCAAAGAGCGGTGGACCTCTGAAAGGGTGGAGGATCTCAGAAGCTGTCCGTTGATTACGTTCTCTGTCTCCATCACCAAGGTTGGGTTCTGGGGCCATTCCGACCTCTATGATTAATGGCCTGCCTAGCTACGCTCGTTTAACACGCGCCCTGCTGAGGGCGAAATTCGCCCCCCTCTCCTGGTTTTCCCCAGATAACGCAAAAACGAAGAGACGCAGAACAACGAAAACTTACAGTACCTTATTCCTAATCAATTCTTCACATCTGAATACATTTTTGAGGTAAGGTCATGTCGGGTCAAGGAGCTATTCAGGGTCAAGTGACCCCACCTCAAAACCTAAAATCACGAGTTTGAAGCGGCGCCTAGGGAACATCAGCGAACCGATCAGTTTGAAACTTTCACAATATGATAAGGTCATTGGGTCTACAAATCTGCTATCTCGGAGTTTCTATACTTTTTACCTAAGGTGGGGTAAATTTTTCGGTCACCCCATTATAAGTCTAAGGTGAAAAATATAATGGGCTCATTTTCAGTAAATACTGGATAGATAAGGTTAACAGTTCTCAAACCGTTTATTCTTACCACGATCTTGACCCTAAAGTTGAGTTTTTGAGCATCTGACCTCTCAAAAGTCATGTCAGGTCACAGGAGCATATAGTGATTGTTTTGTCAATACCTTCTCACTGAATAGAGATAAAGCTCCCATTTTGCTTTCATTGTGCTTATGTTGTCACGGGGAGTCGATTGATATGCAACATGACCACACCAAGTCACTCTGTGACCCTGACCTAGCTCGAGGTCAGTTAATTTTCACTATTTGACCTGGCAGGGTTATATTATACATTATTGGATTTGCGCGATGAGAGAAATCCAATGATACATAAAGATTTTCTCTAGCTCTTCTGAGGACAGATGTAGAGAGAGAAACGTACACTGCTTTGTTGTAAGCCTATGGAACCTTCTTTGACCTATGCTGACCTCAATATTGACCTAACATAAAAAATTCCTATAAAATATCTTCGTCTTGTCAAGAGCTTTGGAACACCGCCCGTAATTTTTCTTTAGCTTTCGTGGGAAATGAGATACGGAGGGGGAGCTAAAAACGCCCACCCCAGCGGGGCGCGTCATGCCAGGGACCCCAGCGGGGCGCGTGTTAAACTGCTGAAAGACAGACCAACCGAGGTAGCCACACAGCACAAGGTCCAGATATAATAGATAAGCTTTGTATACAAAAAGGCAGCATTTTGGGTCATTACATCCGATGATCAAGCTTAGGAATTGTATGTGTGCTTTGCTTAGGCCACATAAAGCCGTTTCAGAGGCAGGGCAAGGTCCCGAAACGCTGGCGATGCAAGTTTATAGCGACCTCAACGATTTCTGCACAAGTTGCAAGATAATTTGCTGTCAGTATTGCACCTGGTTGTCACACTTCCTCTCAAGGGTATCTTGCTTGGTTGCTGCTATTCAAGCATGTCTTAAGATAGCTGGGACTTATTTCATCATTCTGCGGGTGTGAACTTCTCCTCGTCTAGGCTCTATGGAAACGGTCAGCAAAACCAAAATGGGTGTCATTGTCAAGAACATAAGCTAACTCATCACTCATACCAATACCCAACTAATATTGGCTGCCGATTAAAAGTTACATCGCAAAATACTGTAATGCAAGAAACGCCTAGCCCTTGTTATTTGTTTGCGAAAAGAGTGTTTTTTAAGTTGGAAAATATCTCCTCGCGTATAACTACTCAGAACTATCCGATGAAGACCCCAGAGAGTGTAAGTTTCATGATGTCGCTTTTTTCACTTTATCGCCCGGCTCTACCACGTGCGCAGGTCTCAGACCTTCCCTCCGTTCTGCAGCATGCATCCCGGTTCATGCGGTCCACGTTATTCTCTAACGGGCCCCACCTACCAGAGGTGACCCTGAAGGTCGACATTGGGGCGGGGCGCAGCGGCAAAGACTTGCACTCCACGGAAGTCGCAGCTCTATGTGGGTCGCCCCCCTGCCCGCGACTAAAGAGAAAGGGAAGCGGAACTGTCTGGGACCTGGGACAGCGTGGCGGAAAGTCGGCAGAGACGCACAGGGACTGCCTGAAGATATGAAGTTCAGCTGTTACGCTGCTTCTATATCAGCTCGGAGATGGTTTTTAAACATTTTGAACCATGTTTTCAGTGCCCCATGCAAGTTATATTAAAGGTGATAGCGCAACTGCTCGGCTGCGGTCATGCCATATTTCCCAAATGCATTTGATTTTAGGACTGTAATATTCCAATTAAATGAGACTATATCTATCTTTAAGCAATGATTACATGGTTCGGATATGTTAATTAATCTGTCATTAATATGTCAGATATTTTGGATCCAATTAATGTCGACCATTGTCATGCTAAGGATCGAATGCAAAGTCCACCTTGTTGTTTCTTTTTCTCATCGCTTGTTGGTTGCCAGTTACCTTTATTTGTTCTTTGCTTTTTCGGTCTTTTCGCTTTCCTTTTCTCATTACGTTTTCTTCGAGACCTTGGCTATCAACTAAATACTTGGGCGCACAAAGATGACTGTCAGCTCAACATGGTTATCATGACCTGCAGTTAAATGAATAAAAAAACAAATACTTCGTTCGTCATCGGCTTCTGACTTATGGCCAAATGAGCATGTCTATGGGTAGATCCAGGGGAAGGTTAAAGGTGGGCAACTACATCCCCAGCATCGCACTGCCCCTGAGACCTCCCTGGTGAGCCACACCCACTTAAATGTTGCCATCCCCCCCATAGACACAATTTAGATATAGGCTCTCCTTTCCTATCAGGGAGAGGGGATGGAGAACTCACCCAAAAATTAGAGCAGAGTGAGGAGCAGGGAGGCCTGCTTCTACACTTTTCATAAAATGTTTTTTTTCCGATTTCTGCTAAATTGGGAATAAATCGGGAAATGGTATACCCGGCTAATGCAGAACGGCAGAAATTAGCTCAATGATGTGGTCTAAAGGGGTAAGTTTTTGTCAGCACCGGGTTGAAATTGATTCACCCCCTTCACTTTTTTCTGGTGGTGACACTTATCAACAATTGGATCGGAGGGCAAAATTCAGACTCATAACAACACAGTGTCCTAATATGTAGCCTTTCAAGGGGCGAGAGACTGCATGGCATCAAGCAGACATTTTACGGGAGCGATGGTGCAGTCTTCATGTATATCAGCCCACGGTGGAGGGGGATGCTCGATTGTTAAAATCACCCGGCCCTCGCCCCTTTATCAACTGGATCTGTCACAGACTTGCTCGCAGACTTCCACCGCTTCGCGGTGGCTTTTCTCGGATCGCCTGAACCCTTTCAGGGGAACATATTTCTGTCTAAATGGGGACAAGCTTCAAGTTCACTGGGTCATATGACCCAATGAATAGCTGGGTCCACCTATACATCTAATCACTTTGCTATGCACCTATGGGCATACTGTACCGCAATGCGTTTCCTGTTATGAAGCTGTGCCGCAATGCGTCTCCTGTGGTGAAACTGTACCGCAATGCGTCTTCTTTAGTGAAACTGTGCCGCAATGCATATCCTGTGTGCATACTGTGCCGCTCAGTGAACTTTAGCTTTGGTAGGTAGCAGTCGTTTTAGCTACCAGAGTGTAGCCTGGATAAGCTGTCACGGCATAACCAAACCTTACCTAACCAGGTCTCGATTCAGCGGGCCGGCCTGTGGCGCTCTTACCCTGCGGGGCAAGTATCGCCTTCGTCGGCCACGGCTTCGCCGCGCCCTCCTTAGGACTCGGGTCGGCTCGCCCTGCTCGCAGACTTCCACCGATTCGCGGAGGCTTGTTTTAAGGATAAAGAACAATATTTTAGCTTATACGCTGTACCTTCCTGATGTCATGTGTTGGTGGCGACGGTGTTACTGAAGGTGTATATTTCCATTTCTACCATTTCCTTCGTTCTGTAAACAAACACCTTTCACACCATAATTGGCAGAAAAACCTTGGAAAGCTTTTAGGCGTTCTTGGTGCTGTAAACACCTCCCACGCGATAATGTTGGCAAAAAGGTGAAATCTGGAGTTCTTCTCAAGGGAGGACCCCCAGATGTTGCAAGGATTCCAAACAACCACCCATACGATAGTCAAACTATTAGTCCGCACGCCAGCCCATGGGTTCCCCCTCCCTCGAAAGAAGTGATCCCCCTGAAACCCATCAACGGGAACATATCCTTTCTAAATGAGGATAGCCTTCAAGTTCACTGGGTCACGTGACCCGTGCAGGTGTAGATTGGTAACGGCTTACGATCCGAATTTGCTTATAAAACTGTGGTGTACCTATTTTCCAAACAGGTAATTTTATAAAAGCAAACACAATCTGTTAGTGATGCCGCTGTAATTTCATGATCTCCGTCATGGAGGAGCCTCATCGATGCGATGAGGTACAGGTAGTCACTATGTGGCGATGGCTGTACATCACACGTTTTTATTTTGCCATATTAGGCATGGTCTCGGTCCTGGCGGCACCTTACACGCAATAATTCCGCAAAATAAGAGCTTGGTGGCATTTCTTAGTGGAAGACACTCCTCCCCAATGATATCAGGATTCGAAATAACCACCCATCAGCTGTGTAATGTTTTTGTCAACACGCCTATGAGAATGAACACGCCAGAGAATGAAGAAAAAGCTAAGTTCAAACATTTAAACTACATCTTTTTTAGAGCATTTTTAGTGCTCCTTTTCATCTTTACACGAAGAGTCCACTTTAATTACGCTTTTTCGTTTGTTCACTTTTATCTCAGGTTTCTGTGCAAGACAGCCAGCGCATGTTAACGACGTTAACGTTATACCATGACTAAGAAATTAAGTCAGAAGTTAAAAATTAAATAGGGTGCAACGTAGCATAGACATTACATCGGAAACTTATCAAATGCATTTTGGATTGGTCATGACCATGCGCTCACGAAACGAGCAGCACCCATTCTTGTTCGTTCAAGCCTGGGAGCACCCACACCAGTTTCTCACGTGTTTGAAAGCGAGTGGTCTGCGACCCAACATATTTCTACACCATTTTCAGATGGACGCTCCAGCGGCTCGTGGTTAGGAACTTCCCATGCTCCGGTATTGAGATTAAACCGTCTACTCGGCCGAGGAGAATAGTCTTGTTGTGACAGAGAGCTGGCCTGTCTGACGTCCCCGTTATTTTGAAACAAAGTACGACTGAGCACTTCCGGGAGAATAACTAACTATGTATAATAATAACGGCAAAGGAAACATATTCTTTCATATAACACACCAGTAGATGTGCTGTTGATATACAAAACCACATATTACCAAAGACGGTTAGGACACCGACACTTACACTCTTAGAGCCGCCACTGAGGTAAGCGAAAGCTAAATGCCAACTCCGGGCCCAAGCTGCTTCTCTGGTGGTATAACAGAGTACGCTGATGCCTCCTTCACTTTCGCGGCATATCCTTGACGCTTTCATTTTTCACTCTTTCCTATAACTAAAAGGTGAAAGGAAAAACACAACTTCTTAAATGTAATATTCTATGTGATGCGTATATTTTTATACGCTTTATATGTACATATAATATCATGCATAAATATAAGCGTTGTTCATGCTACATGGGCACCAACAACTACAGAGATGCTTCCCTGCTTGCGATATAAATTCAACCTCATGAGAACAGGACATTTTGATGAAAGGCAACAGCAAAAATAGAACAAACATTGAACACCACCTTCCAAGCTATTGTGCCTGCTTCTTCCACCTAACCGACAAAATATTCTCTCTATCTTATATCTCAAACTGTTCGCCTGGGAACGCATTGTGTTCGTCAGTGTAATTCATTTTATCACCGAGGTTATCCTAAAACGCCTACATGGATGTAAAAGCGAGCCAAACAGTGATCAAATTACTTATCCCTGTATCCACCGGCGCAAAACAACTTGTTCTGAACATTTGCTCGCGACCGTTCATGACCCACCATAGACGAGCCTAGGGGCGAGAGGACAAGTGTCCTCTATCAACTCACTGAGTGCCCCCGGAAACGTTGCTTCCCACTCCATCCCAGGGTGCAAATATTTGAGCCCCCACGATGCCTTTTGGTTGCCCCTCTGATAGCCTAGACCCCACGAATTGGCACTCGTGGCCTAAATGGTGCCCCCCAGGCCCAAATGGGCCCCCTCCAAACCCAAATAGCGCCCCTGAGTAAAAAGTCCTTCGCATCAGAAATTCGAGACCCTATGTGGCCCCTCCTCTACCTCGTTTATTGCTTCTTCACTGGGCACTTTTATTCGTATGGTGAATGGGGGGGGGCTAGGAGGCACCTCGTTTCATGAGCCCAAGAGAGATAATTGGGGATGCAACAGACAGGGCGTCGCCACCAGGGGGAGCCAGGGGGCCCGCCTCCCCCACTTTTCGGCAAAAACTTTCCTGATCTCAGTCAAAACAAAATGGGAGAAAACCGGACATTCGTATAACCAGGCGCTGCAGAAGGCAACGAGGAGCCCAAATTGAATAGTATTTGATCCTAACGTGGAAAGTTTTTTGTCAGCGTCAGTTTGAAGTTTGGCTGCCCCTCCCCCACTTTTTGCCGTTGGCGACGCTTATGGCAACAGACGATTGGGGATGCTGCTGACTAGGGGTCTTCACTTTAACCATTGCTGACGGAGGTAGTCGCACGGCATTCGAAAGTTCCGACAGTGTATCCGGTATCCGACCAGAGCCTCGATAAATACTTAACGCACTAAATTTATCTCAGTCAAAAACGATTTACCACAACATGCCATTACGTCCTCTGTCTGTGTTGCAGCACAATTTGACCCCGGTCAGAATTTGGGGGAAAGAGCACCAACTGGCTGAGAATCCGGGCAGAGTACGGGAGCAGAGGCCGTCGCGCCGCAGCAGCCCCCAGGAACCCAGTCCTGGTACATATGTACGCTTGGATTATTTTGCACTGGCTCCAACTGAAAGAAAATCGACCTATTTTTCCTTATCATTGTGATTCAGTGCAAGCTGTTTCGCCTCTTGCAACGCTCAGTCAACAAGGCAGAGAGTTCGAGTAAATACTTCTGGTACGCGGTGAAATTCCGTTGTGGCAGCAGCCAGCCCGTCAGCTCGCGGGACGGCAGTAAGCTTCGAGCTTCAGAACGTGAGGGCGGTGCGGTGCGTTGACGGTACATTGGGCGAACGGATACGACGCACGTGTCAGAGACAATCGTTTTGAATTAGGTGCCCGCTGTAGACAGTTACTGAGTGGAAAAGGGATAAAGACTCGGCAGTGGAAGATTTCCATTTTCACGGCACCGCTGGCCGTTTTCTATCAATCGCGTATCTAGCAGTTCGCGTTTCCACCAATTTAGGACGTTTTGGGTCAAATTTGACTGCAGCCGGTCGTCTGGCGTACCTGGTAACGGTACCAGCCGCGGGGACAGTCTAAGTGTCCCTCCCCTGCACATTTGGCCCGAGTCGGGCGCGTTGGCCGGAATTCAGCGCTGCTGGCACGAATGAGAGTCAAGCGTGCCAGTGAAAACACGGCTGGATCTCACATCTCCTTCAGCATGGTGAGTACCGACGGATCCGCACGGGTCGCCTGTTTTAACATCGGAATACATTAGTGGTAACGTGTTTGGCTCGCAAGTGAAAAGGCTGAGACATGTTCGGATGATCTTACGTCGTTTTGCTGTCAATGTATATCCTCCAACACACTTACGGCTAACGAATTGAGTCAATGTGTACATCTGAATCTCAAAGTTAAAACAAAAATCGCACTTACACTAACACTGACCTTCGCCCAGCATGACCCAAAGATACTGTGCAAGACGTTGCAACCGTGATATCAACGACCTGTCTCCTATATACTGGGATAATACATTCAGGTCTCCCCAGTATATTTTCGCATTCAAACAAGAGCAGAGCGTGCAGCCCTCTCCAGTTTCTCACGGAGTTTACTTCGTTGTTGGTCCATGTGCGGCCTTGGACCACTTTCGAGCCCGTGACGCCACGCTTACTATACCAGTGGCCCGCTTTTCCTTAAATCACTTCGAAGTCTGTGGCGCAATTGCTAGAGCGCCTATTACAGTTAATTTAATCTAAGACAAACATCGTTCGAGGTTCGAAGGTGCAAAAATGCACGCGGTGTTTTATCTTCAGATTTTTTGAATGTTCAGAATGGTCGAGAAACGTTACAAAAAGCAGAACTCCAGCAGAAAGATGACGTCTCAGCAGTTACAGACACAAACCACGTGCATTATAAGATCTCATCACTTTGGAGGATAGTTTTTATGGGTTTAACGGACTATAGCAAGCTTTTTTCCATGCCCACCTTCCATCAGAGAACAGCATGATCAATTCTGGAGATGACTTCAGAATGTCATTTGTTCTGGCCAGGGTGTCGAAAGGGGAACAGGGGGACGCCTCCTCCCAACTCGCGATTTAGGTGGGGACGTTCCCCAGCCCACCAATCAGGAGGAACTTTCCCTTCTACTACAAATCTTCAAACTCGACCTAGGTTTTTCACATTTTCTCGTCATTGCCTGCGTGGACCTTCTTAAATACGTCATTGAAGTACACCGCTGTTATCAAAGATATCCAATGTGCCCAAAGTTCGCCGAACCCGGTCATCGTCAGTCTGAGGTCTGCCCCCCCGTAAAATTGCGTGGTGACGTGCCTGTGTACCAATCTGATTTCGATGTTGCCTCCATCCCAAAGAGTGCAAATAATACCATTGATGGGTCCTCTCTTTTCCAAAATGTTTTGCACTCCAGTTACACACCACAATTGGTAACACATAAAAATAATAATAAAACCGGCTCAGCACCCTAACAAATATATTTCTAGTTGTCTACTTCTCTCTTCAACAACGCTCACAGACCACAGATATATCCGCAGGAAGCATCTGCTTCGGTGGAAACAAACATGGAATGACCGGCAAGTGTTGCGTCACGCTGTCGCGTGCATTTTGACATCAGAGCAAAGCCATTCGGCAGATCCGGAACATAACCGGATGTGGCCTACTTCCGGAGATTTTGTGGCGTCACATGTTGCAACAGCTCCGGCGGTAACACAAATGCCAAAAAGTGAGGTGTCATGAAATTAGTCTGCAAGGCAGGTCAGCGCTCTTGTTTTTGCCCGGATCACGGCGGAGTTGAGTTGAGCAAGTGTCGGGCGTGAGCTTCGTGGAGTAAAAGAAACGCTGAGTCGAACAGTTTCCAATGGATACAGCGTGGCCATATTCCTGCGATCAGTAATGGATAGTGCCGAGAGTGAAGCTCGAAGCCTTTTTTAGGTTTTGCAGAAGCATGCATTGGAATGTTTTGCCAGAGGAACGACAGTGTTTCGTAATTAATATCTCCACTCAGCTCGGTTTTAGTTTCCTTGTGGAAAGAAACTCAAGGTCAGCGGATCCCATGAATATTTGCTAGCGCTCCATTGTGCCAGTATACCGATCTGCACTGATGTCGCTTGCACTTGCACTTGTTTACAGAAACAGAGACGTGACAGGCACTGAGTTATATTCGGTCAACTCTGCGCCCACTCCCCTATCTGCCCGTAGCTGACCAAACCAGGCTGTGAAACGGCTCCAGCCCAGGAGAGATTTGCCGGACAAACGCGTTACAATCTGTCCGAGAGGGAGAGCAATGTTTCAGATGGTGTGGATGGTTCTGAGGATCTCTGATGCGATGTGTTCCGTTAACTCACGCTTTCTTTGTCAAAGGATTCTCCACGGCGAGTCTAGTTTCTCACCAATGTTTTTGAAGCAGTACTGAACGGTCTCTGAGAGGCAAACAAGAGAACGCTGTTTCGGTGGCAATGACAAAACTCTTGGAAGTGTCAGTCCATCTGATGGATTCCCCTCAAGGTCAGAGCTTCCTCAGACATCGTTTAAGGAAACCAAGCAGACGCCCAGGTCATAAATTAACGTAGTGCTGCCCAACATTTTACAATAGTTATTTCCAGCCCGAGCTGTGTGATGCTCCAGAACTTGAGCACTGGAGGGGAGGGGCGCGGGGTGGGGAGCTGGTCTTGTCATTCTGGAATAGTGATTGGCCGTTTCCCCATTTTTGGCTACCAAACTTTTTCAAAAAACATTTTGCACCGATATCGGTTTTAAAATACCAAATTTAAGGACAAAAAAGTTCCCTTTCCAAATGTATGTTTAGCTGCAGTTCTATTTAACGCGAAGCAAGCTTCTTGCTACTTTGTTTAGCAGACTAAACTAATGAAAGAGTGGTTTTGTGTTTACACCCTCAGGTATCACCCTTTAAAAAGCGCGTGGCAACGCTCCAGATTTCACGGATAGCTTTTCGTGAACAATTGATATTTTTATTGCGTTTCCCGAGCACCTTTACATTTAAAACTGTTTGAAAAGAACATTGAAAGGAAACATCTAATCAGTACAGGGGCGTGGGTGCCTGGAAATTATCCGGGTACCCAAATTTGAAGCAATGGAATAACCATCAAATCAAAGGGTGATAGTACAATGTAGTATGTTTTAGCATTTATAGTATGTTTTAGCATTTCCACAGATCTATTGAACTACATACAAAAAATTAAAGTTCTTACAATGAAAGACACGAAACCTTACACGAAATTGTAACACTACTTCCACGTTTCATTAGGGGTGCCCGGACAGGCCCAAAGAGATATAAATCCACCCCCTGAACCAGTGCAAACATTCAAACTGGAAGCGTTGTCATGGCAACTGTTGATCTACCTGGGCGGCTCTGGGGGGTCTGTTGAACAGGTCACGAACGGTGATCGTGACTGGCAATCCAGCACGTGATCGGCGATACAGACTCGGCATTTTGTTCACCAGGTTTTTACCAGCTCTTGTTGTATTCTTCATAGAACGTCGCTGAGGGGATTCACACAGAACGGGGATGGACAGCGCAGGAGGGATTTCCCAGCGGACCACAGACTAAAAGAATCGGATTTATTCGGGCGAACATTGAAGCGTAGATATTCCAGATAACTAATATGCTGCGATAACTGGAATTTTAGGGTACATCAGCTGACAAAGGCTATATGTAACCTAGCTAATGTACCACGAAGTTCACAGGCATGCGTTCGATGATAACATCTATCATGTCAGCAATCGTCTATGCACTTCGGAAATATGGCGGATAAATTCGAATGACAAACGAAACTCAGGGATTTCCAGCACTTCCAAAACCTGTTTTACTCATATAAGCTTATAAACGGTAAAAGAGGGTATTAGGTACACTAAAGAAGCGGTCAGTATCGTTGCCGGAACCATTGACTTCATTAGTGCTTCGCGTTGTGATCAATCCATGGAAATATAGATCTGTTTTTATGTTTGAATCTGTACTTCCTCAACAAACGAAATATTTCAAAATACATAGTATGGAATTAAATATCCTAAAGCATAATATCAGTGCGAAACATACCATTTCTAAGTCATAAACAGGCACACACACCGTGTGAGCTCCGACACATCTGACATACATCGCAGGATCTAACCTTTCTTGGAATAGGTGATCAGGCCACACCCGCATCGTGCGCAGACTTATTTACGATTAACTACTCTATGCATATCAAGCAGCCATAAATACGAAAACCGTTGGTTTCCCTTCACATTATCTAGAATCAGTATACATCCTGCAATGAGTTGGAAACCTGGCAGGTATCCTTAAGCTCTACTGTACACGAAATCTGGTCTGGCTGCATTCTCCATGTTATCAGATGAAAGCTACCAAGGAGCACTCCTGCCTGTTCAGCGCGCTTTCAACCTTGACTTCCAGCATATATCGATCAAACAATGTTTAAGACGTGCGTATCGGGAACTATTCTGCAATCTCAGTTGGGTTCTCTGCGCTGATTGAAGCGGTACGCTTGTTTTGATGTGAAGATGTGCATTGAGCAATGCGTCCGGTGATGCCGCAAACACGCGGGAAAGAAGCAAAAAACATTTAGAAATCGGTTCAACTCCATTCTACCAATCATTGCAATGAGAGGATTCAATTTGAAACATAGAGATGCCCTTTAGTGATGCATTCACTTAAATGTCTTTTAATATTGTGAAGTTTTCTATCTGCTGGTATTGAAACACATGGTGTCACCACTCATGCAAGTATTTTAAAAATGAATCAGTAACATCATATTACCCTAGGCGTCAGTTAACTTGAATGGAACCTTATCCCTGACAGTGATCGATTGAATCAATTTCTAAAATAAATCACGTGCTCGTCTAATTGGCTATTTCCTGGTAGCGATGTGCAGAACCGTTGCATGACGGGCGAACATATTCACGTTGACATTCTGTCAAGGTAAGCCGATTTCATACTTCCTGTGACCCAACTAAACGACCATAGAGAACTCGCTTGCCTCAGTCATGGGGCCACCTCAGCAGGTCTCGGTGACCTCTCGGCCGCAGACGGAGTTAGAGGGCCGTCCACGAGTACCATTAACTCTGTGGACCTGTGGTTCTGATTACTGCTGAGTCTCATGTTTCCACCAGAACACCATGCAATGCGCTAAGCATGCAACACTGCAGAAGGCCAATGACTGTTACCAACACTCTGACCTCCTAAATATTTACATCGATGCAGATTTTGGTTGGCTGAAAGGGCGCAAATTTGTGCTCAAGGTGCACACGTTTTGGGTGCCTGCCGCAGCTCTTGTGAACAACAATTGAATTGAATCAAATTCCGCATAACACTACGGAAAAATATCCAAATTTCTGATGAGCAATTGCATGAAGTGGGAATAGTTTTATGAATGGTGTTATGAAGTTCGTAATCCTAGCATTCTTTAATAAAATCCACTCATAACACAGGTGGAAAGCCAGATAAAAGAAAGCAGACACAAGATTACCTTATTTCTAATTAAAATAAAGAACATGAAAACTATTACAAAGCCGTTGCCACCTTTAAAGTGAAGCCATTTATGTAGAAAGTATCCATAGGACACGTAAAGGAGCTCCTTTTCAGTGGTTCGCTCCAGAGGCATGGATATGAGATATATGGCTTGAATATCAAGCTCCGTCAAAGGAGCATATCCTTGGAGACCGTTACCAGCTTTACTACAACAATAATGCTTGAATGGCACACTGCCTAGGTCATGTTTTACTTATCGCAACAGGTTCAAACGGATTCTGCAGAGGTCTCGTCAAGCTTGACACCATAATTCGACAATACCGCAAAATACTTTTCCGGTTCATTTTTATATTTTAAATGGTACTTTGCCCGTTTGTGAAAGCTCATGAGGACATGTCCCTATATGTGTCAGGTTAAAGTTCCCAGTGCCTTGAATTGAATGCACGTCACTTCCAGGCAGAAAACAGTATTTTTTCCGCATCCCTTACCTCTGTGAGCGAACGAATTATGTGAGTGGCATTCGTGCGCGAATTTGGCGTCGAAGAGCATTTCTAACCATATTGTGGATTCTGTAAGGCTTGCTTTACATAAAAGCAAAATTAAAGTGTCTAGAAGCATTCCCGAATAAACCCTAGACACATGTGACCACGCACTCAGCTGTTTCCTGAAAAAAAACATTTCACTAAAATTAGGCATTATTTTTCGACAATTCAATGCAAGCTTTAAAAGCCGGAATGTGTTCTAGGGACTCTGATGCGAGCTCCCAATTTAAATCCCGTTGTACCAGAGCCGGGATTTGATTGTTATCCCGTTTGGGACTTTTCCCAGGACCAAATTAGTCTGCCACAGGACTCCTTCCGGCACCACAGATTGTGGAATAGTGCTAGTCGATGGGTACAACGTACCCATATTGCCTGCAACTTTATGGTTATCTTTAAATCCCGTTTAGCTGGTAGAAAACGGATGATCCACTGACTACGAATAGCTGGTAGAAAACGGATTATCCACTGACTAATTTCAAAATAACGTATGGAATCGGAATAAAATATGTCTTAATATGACCAAGTTTTTCTTAGGCATCACATGGCAGTACATTACCCAATTTTAGTGATGCAAAGTCACTGTTGACAATTTCAGCTGTCTCCATCCAAGAGTCAAGTTGTTGTTGAAGTTCACGCTTTTAGAATCGGCTCTTGGGGCCGGGACCGCGCCAGACCTGCAGGCACCAAAGCCAGCGCCACAGTAAGAAATCTTGGAAAAGCACAACCTCCGGCTCTGACTGAATTGAGTAATTCCAGACTTCAAAAGCTACAAATGCTCATGTGTATTAGAGCAGGGCAGCTACTGACAGCCGCCAAACTGGATTGAGCAGATCAAGCATGAAGTCGATTTGATTCCCGAAAGTTCTTTGTAAACCTACACGTGCTATTACAAGCAAAACGCGGAACAGGACCAAATGCTCTCGGAAGACAGTTTTGGACTTAAACAGAGTCCTAGTGGTTTGCCATCCTTCCTCACGTTACACGTTGGATTATATTAAACGTGTTGGATTGATCGCTAAATTTCATTTGGAGACAGAGAAAATGTGGCACGTTCTTAATGAAATTTGAACTGAGATAGCAGAGAGATGGAGCATACCGTAAAAGTCCTATATAGTCCCAATAGCTCTAAAAACACTATTTTTGGAGAAAATATTGTTTTCAAAGTGTGAACTCCGACTCTGTCCAAGTGCCCACCCCAAGTCAGCAGTGATTACCACCAAGAAGCCGCAGGCGACCGTCGGGTTCGCAAGAGGAAGCAGAGGAAGGCGAGAAAGCAGTACGCTCAGAAATAAGTACGCTCATGAAACGTTGTTGCTTCATTGTAGCTGAGTTCTGAGAGGAACAAAATATGAAGTCAGGGCATTTTTTGGGATATGCTCTTGGTGACAGATATCTCAGACCATATACCATGAAGGTGTCGCATTCCCTCGAATCCCAGGTCTCTGCTGTGGTGTTGCTGTGCGCTGCTGCCCGGGTTTCCCTCAGATCTGTTCGGCTGAGCCAGTCCGCGCTGGCCGGCGTTTTTCTCCGCGATTGCGTCACGCGGCAATACCAGCCGGTTTTCCCCAGTGCCATTTATTTGTATGTGTGGCTGCAGAGCAGCTGTTCAGAACCAGGTTTATCAGCGCAACTCCGGGTACTACTACTACGCGGAGGATGTTCAGGGCTGGAAAAGGGGGTGTACCTAGTTTCTGGACTAGCTGGAGGCAGCGAGCGCGTGCGCTTAGGGCGGTAGTGACCCCTCCAGGCACTGGCAGCGGAACTGGGGGGTGGGGGTCACCGGGGCATGGTGCCCCCCTTAAATAAAAAATTTAACCCTAACCCTATGGTGCTGACTGGAAAAAAAGGGTTGAAAAGACTATGGAACCTCCCTTAAATTCGGAAATTCCGCGGTCACTGCCTCCAGGTACTATCCCACCTTCATTTACTCTCATACATCCAAATCCTTACCGTATCCTTCCATATTTCTAGGCTCCGTGGCCAAATTGCGATCCGTGTCGGAATGCCAATCCACTCAATCCAGGGCTTTTCCTCAGCACTGTAGCGCAGACTGTGCTAAAGTGGTGGTAAAATAGCACTCTAAGGAGTCGATGACTCCATTGTTATCCTGATTGGTGGTCCCATCCAGATTGTATTCTGCCCATGGAAACTAAGTCATAGTCTTTGTCACTTAACGTCTATGACGACGGCGCTTGAAAAGGCACCGTAAGTGTGGAGGTGTTCGTAAAAAATACAATATCTGATGTGGTGCAACAGAGATAAAAAGGATAATCGACTCAAGTGCTACTTGTCGATTATCCAAATCAAAACAGACACAATTAAGTTCTAGGCGATTGCATAGTGCATTTCTATTGAAATCACTTACTAACTACTTTTGTTTCAATAATGCATTTCTACTGAAATTACTTGTTGACCACTCTTGATACAAACATAGCAAAAGTCTCATTTCCTGTGCTAGGACGAGTCAAAAGTTTGATAATGCCGGATAGAATAAATGGACAAAGTCGCAAATGCTTATTAAATAGGCAATGACATAACCAAACAGTAAATAATGTCGGCTGGACCTGCTCTGCAAAGTCTCAAGCACTGCTTAAAGGGAAAATGGAATTTCGCGGCTTTTAAACTGAGCTGCTAGGCACCTAAAGCGCACAAAAAAACTTCTGGTGCAAATTAGTTTGTCTCAGAATCCACCTGTTACGAAACAACAGCGTTTCCTGCATCAGCGTACTTTTAGGCGCGCATATATGGGCCCCGCCCTGGATGGATTTAACGGCAGGCACCAGCAGTGACGAAGTCCGCTCTCAACACATCCTGCCCTGCCCTCGCCAATGGTCTGTTCTAGGGCGGGTGAATTTCTACACCCGGGGCTTTTCAGTACTCGCAATCACCCTGCTATCTGAGTTCAAATTCCGTTACAGGTGTCACGTTTCATTTAATTCCCTGCAGAAATGCACTAGCAGAGTTGTTTAAAAAGCAGTTCAAACTAACCAGTGCAGCCACGTCGAAACACACAGGAGAACTGGCGTTCCTGGTGGTTAGAGTTAAGCATCTGGGAGACGATTTGGCTGGATCCTCACAACTGGATTTGGCTGGATCCCCAATGTCACACACACACCCCTACCCCAGTTCCAGATGTTGGTTTAATCTCCGCCATAATACTCGGGATTTTCCCAAACAGCTGGGGGCAGCCGTTCTGCGGCTGCGGAATTTTTCGCCGCAGTTCAGGAGCAAGCTTTAGGAGTCTTAGTAGCAGTGCTTATCCATATAAGTCGGTAAATACATCGGTTCTGTCTGGCTGCGTTGAAATGCTCAACAGCGAGCAGCCACATCGAGGAAGACGTTGCGACAACCGTAACGATATTTGGCAGGAGGTAGAATTCAAATGAACTTTGTTTCTAAAGCAACAAGAGCCTAGTCCTCATGCCTAAAAGTGGGGATCAGTGGCTTTAAGTACTCGCCTGCTGGGACCAGTGCCCCGTGTCGAAGTCCCGGTGGGCCCCCTTAATAGGGTAAGGTGTGGTCCCTGAAATCCCTACCACAACACCCTGTTGCACCCGGTTGACGCGTTAAGGTAGTCGGCATAGGAAAACCTCCAACTGTGGCTGTGGACATTTGTCAAAAGATTTTTTCAAGTAAATGTCATTTCATAAACATTCGCACCAGAACATATTTGCAAAAACTTAAATCTAAAAGATTGAGAGCTTTGCTGTATTAAAAGTGGTCCACCCATGGTCAATCGGAACTGACTCTATCCTTGCACCCTGTGCATTTAAATTTAAGATAAATTCAGTGAATGCCAGATGAAATCTGGAGGTGCCATGACGCAAACCTCGGTCCTGTAATTATTAACCGGTCATCAATTGCCTCTGTTCGAAACGCGTGCTACCGAACATCACGGGAGCGAGTTTGACCCCTGATTTCGATTTGGTGGTGCCAGTGTGTCGACATCAATACTCATTCATAAATATATTCTGGGGATGGAAGAGCAATCAGACACAGTACGCCATATTAGAGGCGTCAAACCAATGGTGTTGTGAGGGGATTAAATTACGGCAGCGACTTAAGGTTTGTGTTGCATCTCATTCATCCATGTAATAAACACATTCCATACTTCTGCCCCTCAAGTATCCCTCATGCCATAGATGTTGAAGATGACTATTGGTCGAAACGCGTTCATCTGTCTGCTGTGTTGGTTAAAGTGATAACATTCCATACTGTTGAGGTGGCTTTTAAAGTATTGTCGTGATTAGTATATTATTAAAAAGGAAAGAGAGGGTAAGATGAGGTAAGGTCGGATCTATCCGTGGACATCGGAAGACCGCGCTGATGGAAGACAGCACTGATGAGGTAAGATGAGACGGTAAGGGTAAAACCGTGGGATTCTACCCGGAGGGGTCGCTGCAGTCACAGGCACATGCGGTCACAGTCCTCAGGCAAATGTGGACAAGAATTACTCATTCAAAAAAGATCACATGCAATTGCACACACATTTTGGGGCATGTAAACTAAAATAATGAGGGTGAAAGCAGTTGATTCTTCTGCTTCGTATTCAAGCTGTCTTCGATTGTATAAATAGCCGTTCCTTGCGCTCAATTTTACTTGTGGCAATTTTGCTTTCCAGACTTCAGTATTGTTCACTTTTTTCTTTTTTGAAAACTCCATTCCTGATATTTTCTTGGATTCTCGAAGCTGAATTTTATCCTTTTTAAGCCTTACTTTTATCCTCCAAAAATGTAGAAATCCTGAAATATCTCAATCCTCCCCGCCCAAGAAGCTTTTTTCTTGAGGTGGCTCACAAAACACGTGAAACACAACGAAAAATCAAGGAAGTAAGCGACGAGAAGACGATAGTAAGAGAAGAGTATATACTTGTTATTTTTATCCTCTACTAACTTGCACCACAAATAGCCGGGGTGAGGCAAAATTACTGCATCCTACAGCAAAAAAATGCACCATGCAGCATTAGAGGATCTTGGCGGGTTTTGAAGTAGAACTTTGATGCATTCATTCCATGCTAGTAAGTATTCGTCCGTTGTAAAAGAAGTTGCGCTTTTGGCGCTGCAGCGCGGCACAATGAAGTTACAGTTACTTACAAAAACATAGCATGCTGTATACAAAATGACGCATTAATTTTTCATGTATAAGCAGCTTTCACTCTAACCCTGTGAATAAAGTAATCGATTGTGGACTTCGAAGGAGTGCAAAAGGCATTAAAGTTCCAGAGATGATATCGCTAACGAGTAGATTAAGAATGTAAAGACCTGGAAGATTAAGTTTTCTGATAAACAAATATGCACGGAATTAAACTACTGAAAGCAAAAGAAGCTAGCGCTCCCCAAGATGAAATGTCATTCTCCATTTACGGAAAAGTGCCCTAGTAAATGCTTTAACAGAAACGTTTTTAACTTATTTCTATTATACGTAGCGATCCACAATGTTTGTTGTTAAAAACACCGAATGTTTCCTTTTAGGACTTTGTAAAAATGAGCAACCGGTATCGTTGCATGCCTTTGCACCTGCCACTCCTTCACTTTTCACACTTGCGTGGTGTACATATTTGCTGAACCCATCATCGATTCTAGTACATCGCACCCCCACATATCGGCCTCCACAGAAAAAGAAAAAGAGCTGCTGGTACAAGCACATTTTCTGTTCATTCCCCAACAACCCTTTGGAATTTCAACACTGTAAGCATGTGAAAGTGCTTACGAGTTAGTCGGCTTTTGTACGCACACTGTGCAAACAAAATTCCTCCTCTTATCAGCTATAAATCCTGTGCCAAGAGTGAAGAGAACGTCTCTGTACAGTAAACACGGCTGCGGCGCAGCCACAATGCGCCATTGTGGTATTTTTATTGTAGCTGGCTAATCAGAAGAAGACTCGAAAGGGTGCACACTGCGTCAAAACAGCCGCAGGGCAGCCACAGCCCGTCACTACCGGCATTGTCTGCTCCGTTTGAGAATGGAAACAACAGCAGGCAAAGACAAACTATAGGTAGCTGGGGACGGGAAAAGTTGGAAACGACTGAAATAACGTTACGCTGTCGTAACCCAAAAAAAGTTTGATTTCAATGTATTTGCTTACAAAAGCGTCACAACAAACATAAAGATATCATCTCGCATAAGCACAAAAAACAATACGTTAGCGCCGAAAAAGAAAACTGCAGGGACACTTCCTAATTAAAGTGCCGTCTGTTTCATGTTCTATTCAATGCATGCGTGCAATGGCTCGGTTTCAGCCAACGAAGCCCACACAAAGCACGAACGAGGAAGTAGAAAGGAGCGGCGTCATGACTGATGCCTGTCACGCCTCTGTCACCTGTCTTCATAGGCAGATCCATGGGGAGGCACTTGCCCTTTTCTACCGATCAAACCTCGATGCCTCGTGATATAATCGATGTTGCCCCCTGAATTTTTGTTTCCTCCAGAATGCCAGTATTGGCGCCCCTGTGATAGGATTTGGCGCCCCTTCTGACCATGTGCCCCCCATCGGAAATCCTGAACCCGCCTATACCTGTCTTTCACATGGTTGACTGCTGTCAGTTGGAGTGTTCCCGCCATACCAGCCTAAGTCCAACAACACCAACCGCTGGGGCCAGATCGACATCCGGGAAAGAGCAGCAAAATGCACCTAGCCACACCGCCGGCCTAGCGAAAGTGAACCAAATCGCCCATGCATAAAACGGCAGGTCTGTTTTTGTTCGTGTGCTCAGGCCTCTGCATCCGCTGCCTTGCACCTTTGCACGAACAGAGCTGGATTTCGTGATGCCAGCTGAGGCTGCTGATGCTTGACGAAGGCCACGTGGCTCACGAAGTGGAACACGAGATGCAAAACCGACGCTCTGTGGAACGATGGGCGACCTACTGACGCACTTACAGAAACTTGTGACCATCAGGGACTTTTTCGTCTGTCGGAAATCCGGAGTTTTGTTACAACTCAGGCATACGACTGGTTTTTCCTCTGGTTAAATTCTGGTTTGTACATTAAAGCCTATCGTATGCCAGTAAACTTTGCTTGCCTGGTCCTTCGCTGAGCGAAGTATCACTAAAAACCGCCCACAGAGGTCAGAAAATTTGGGACCTCCAATGCACAGCGAAATGTGGCTAGTTAATTACAACAATTAACAAGGTGCCTGGAACAGAAAGCAATACCTGGAGAAGCTAAAGATAAAGGAAATAAAAAAATGTGGGAAAAGTACCATGTTCCAATACCGACATGTTAACATGTTGGTATTTACATAAATAAGACACGTGAAAGAAAATTAGACCCTATATTATCAGCCTTCGTCAGGTGGTTGGATGATCGGAGGACATCGGAGACAAGATACGTTCAAACATTATATCATAAGTTCAAAAGTTCAGGAAACGTGCATGATTAAGAAAATACCACCAAAACATTTAGTAACAACGCAAATTCTCATATTTTATATTCAACGATTAAAGGTAGCTACACAGTTCAGCATAATAATGGTAGGTATTTAACACACATTATATGCAGTATAAAAATGTTAATGGTTAGTAAAAACTAAAAAGAGATTATAAAATTCATTGCAACATCATAGTTAATAAAACTACAACAAGTATCTAATAATAACGGTAGGTACTAACATAAATACACACACGTGTCAATATTAAGTAAAACTACAAAAATATATAAAGTTAAAAACACATCCGCCATCCTAAATATCACTAAAAATATAAATATAAAATATATAATACAAATACAATATATGACAACCCTATAACAATAATAAAAACAGCTGATCACAAACATATGTACAGTTATCAAAAACTATTTAGGGCTGCAGCTATGTATGATGGGAAGCCACCTCTCGTGAAACCTGCTCCCAGAGTTCCGGTTATATTGGCGTCGTTCGGTGATGCAGTACCGTCTCACGACGGCCAGCAGTGCGATGTAAGCGGACTCAGGAGCAGGCGTTGATGGTAGTTGGGGCGTGGTCCAGGATTGGGCTGGTCAAAGTGAGGGTGCAGGTCCGGTGGGTGCTGAAAGATGGGTGTTGGTTTTGACCGATTGCTTCCTCTCAGCTTTCCCGTGTTCTTACTCTTGTTTGCAGTTCTCGGTCGGTTTCTCCGATGTAGGTGACGGGCTTGCCATTTGCTGAGCATGAACATTGTATACTGTAAATGATGGATGAGTTCTGTTCTTTAGGTAGGTGATGTTTGGCCTTGCTGCAGAGGATGCTGGAGATGGTTCGTTGTGGTCTGACACCAGCTACGCCGATGCCCGACTTGCACGTTTAACTGGAAAACGATGGCCCTGAAAGTACCGAAAACCGGACGGAAGAGACTGGTTGTTCGACCCCGCTGGGGCGGGGAGGGCACGGGCCTGAGCTGATGTCCTCAGCGGTTTTGGATGGTGGACTGATTTTAGTTAGTGGGTATCCGTTCTGCGGAACTTTTCTTTGACGAATAACAGCTCCTTCTCTCGGTCCTGACAGTGCTGCAGTATCTGTAGGCTCTGATGGTGTCTGCCGAATGGCCGCTGTAGGTACCGAGGTTCTGTGAAAGACTGGAAAGGGACGACCTGGTTTGTGGCGCAGTCCTTGCGGTACACCTGGTGATGAATCGGTCTTCTCCTCTTTTATATCGATGTCCAAAAATGCGAGATGTCGGTCTTTTCCAGTTCAGATGTCACGTTTATGCTGCTCTCCTTATTGTTAAGGATTTGGACCCATGCCCTCAAAGCGTCATCTCCTTCGAACAGGATGAGGTAATCGTCTGCATAGCGACAAAACTTGTACTCCTCCACCACAGGTTGCGCCAACGTGCTATGTCTTCCTCCCAAGCACCCATATAGAAGTCTGCACTAGCGGAGAATAGCTCTTGCCCATTTCTAAGCCGCTGGTCGCAAACCAGCGATCTCGGCCGCATCTTCTACCACAGCGTGACAATTATTAATAGATAACTGCAGCAAGTCTGCGGGATTTTCCCGTTCAGTCATATTTAACGGTTCAGTCATATTGTACCCTTCGAAGCATTGTTAAACGATGGTCATTGACATAGACCTAGGAACAGAGGGGAGGGCGACAGGGAGGCCATAACCCACAGATTTTTAACCATTACACCTATGACGTTGACGAGAAAGAAATGATTAAAAAACAAATGGGCCACCAAATGCTGTGTACCTCCCTACCCGTCTGCTGATAGACACCTTTCATATATCGGCTTTCCGCAAATCTTATCTTCAACAATGTTGTCAAGTTCAAAACTTACCTCACATCACCCGCACGTGCCCCATCACCGTTAGGCACCTATTCTTAGGGATAATTACCGATGCATCCTGGTCTCCAGCGGGACCAACACCGATGCCTTTGTTTGTTAGATGGCAGCACCGGACTGCCGGGTCACTGTACCGGCGAAAAACCCATCACAAATCGATGTTTCTGCGGAATATCCCGGGAATTCCCGCACGCTGGAAAGGTAGCACAGCTCTCGTATACAGCGTCATACTCTGGAAAGTCCAGCATGCACAACGGGGCACAGACTGGACGATATTGTTGCTCCGTGATTTATCTGATTATGACTGCGTTTTCTTTGGAAATTCAACGCTCATTAAAGTAAAAACACAGGGCGGGGGGGTCACCTTCAAGTAAAATATTAACAACATGTCCCAAATTACAACGGAAAATAAAAAGAAATAGGTCCAGAAAGTTCGAAAAGTAATGGTAAGAAATGGGCTTTGGAATATGTACACTTTGAATGAACAAATCTGCGTTTTTAATATGGAAATGGCGAGCACATTTCGCCTCGTAACTTTATTTCAGCGCAGCGATTGGGCATAAGTGACTTTTTTACTCGATGTTCCCCGGGTGATTCGCTGATAATCAGTAGCTTACTAGTACGTGCAACACTGCAACATCAGTGGCGGATTCAGGGAGAGAGGCGGATGTTAAAAGCACATCTGTCCCAGGGCGTCAGATTTTCCAGAAGAGGCAGCTTCATAGTTTTGGTCGTTATGCACCCGCCTCTTTCCCCCAAAAACATACTCTGGATCCGCCACTTTGTAGAATAATAGCATAGTGCTCACGTCTTCAGACGACCTTAGAATATACCCATCTCGCTCACAGTCTTATCCAAGTCAGGGTCTCAGCAGCGATGGAGACCTTTCCCTGCGCCGCAGCCTTCACCCCATCACTTGCAGACCTCAACAATACATTCCTCCGCTCGGTCTTCCCCAGCGTCGCCTTCGCAGACACTGTCGCTCCCCGCCCTCCCCACCAAGGCCTTCGTTCTTGGAACGCTGCCTTCAGCGGGCTTGGCCAGCTCACCAGTGACGTCACAGCTGGAAGGTCGCACGCGGCGCCGTGTGGTCCAGGCCACCACCTCCGTTCGGGAGATACCGTTGCGTGAGGTGGGTGGGGTCGGTGCGAAGTGTGGATTTGCGTGTTGATACCCAGGAGGTTGCAGCAAGCAGAGGAAATAGTGAGAAAAGTAGCGCGCAAGTATGTGGCATGTGCAAACTGGGTCATTAGCTGCGAGGCACCTCTGTTACATATGAAAGTGTAAGGCGTCTCCACGATGGAAATCACAGCAACACTCTGTGAAGCAGGTGCTATCCCTGAAGATAGTTCAAGCAAGGCGCTGCCAATCTGCGGATCCCACACCATATTCAAAATTTCCATTAGGAGAGCCATAGTAATCGTTTCATTCTTTTTGTAATCACTCGCTTTAAACAGACTCTGTTTCTGTGAAATGTTCATGCTGACACTACTGGAGGCGGAACTGGGAGGCACTGGGCCCGGTGACTCCCTTAAATCAGAAATTTTAACACTAGCCCTCTGACGTTGACTGGAAAGAAATGGGTTGCAAAGCCCATGGTACTTCGGACGTTCCGCCGTCACTGGCTGACACACAGGAGAACTTTCATAAATTAGTTTGTGAACTAGCTTTCCAATATTCTGAGGGAAGTTACGCATCATCGACAAATCACATCGCTTCATAATTAACCTGATAATCAGAGGCAACTAGAAATAAACGGTACAAAGCGCGTGCCCAGAAGCGGGTACGGGTTCCACTTTGGTGCGTTGGCGACTCGGGCGGCAGTCCAGACACCGGAAGCAGGCTTCCACTGCGCTGCATATAAGGCAGCTGGCACCCTCTGCAGCGGCGCCGCTGGCCTGGCTCTGCCCCCCGGGCCCACCGGGTCAGTGAGTCACTCAGGCCTGACTTGAACATGCAGCCGGAATGCGGGATAACGTTCACTGCCAAGACGAACCAGCCGGGTTGGGCGGGGCACCCGCAGGTTGTATCCTGGGGGTGGGCGGGGTACCCGCAGGTCGTATCCTCGGGGTGGGCGGGGCACCCGCAGGCCCTATCCTCGGGGTGGGCGGGGCACTCGCAGGTCGTATCCTGGGGTGGGCGGGGCACCCGCAGGCCCTATCCTGGGGGTGGGCGGGCACCCGCAGGCCTATCCTGGGGGTGGGCGGGGCACCCGCAGGCTCTATCCTGGGGGTGGGCGGGGCACCCGCAGGCCCTATCCTGGGGGTGGGCGGGGCACCCGAGGCCTATCCTCGGGGTGGGCGGGGCCCACCGGAGGACGAGGGCGCCAGGAGGCAAGAGAACGTCATCATCATGATAGTCAGGCTCAGTGCAGATCACAGCTGAACAAATCCAAATCCGGTTCATCCACGACAAATTCGGACTAGTTCGTTTGCACACAATGATTTTCAAGGTCATTCCAACCTGCATATAAAAAACACGACTAAATGGACAGAAATTTGAAAGAAAACGCATATCCCGAGCAGTCCAAATTATCTTGATAATCTAATGCGCCAACACCTTGGATCTACATTAAAATTCAATACATGTACGCTTCAATGACGGAACGATTCTGGAGGTTCTTCTCCGTGGAAAGAGATTAAAATACAGAACAAAGAACGGTTAAACCGACTTTGAGGTCGATGTCTGATAAACTGGATTATAGGGTATTGTACGGGAAGCCCTATTACACTACCATGCGTGATTCTCAATATACCCTTCCAAGAGGATGAGAGGTGGCGACGTCTAATTATCTCAGCAGCTCTGCGTTGTAAAGCTCCAAGGTCGCACCACAATGCGTGCTTCTATTGCGCAACAAGGGGGCGCAGGGGCGGACTCAGAGGCAGTATTTTCCTCCCTTACGATACAGATAATTTTCTATAAAGACGCAGCCTCGTCTTAAAACTTGAAAATGCCCTGGGATGCCTAGATTTAGCAAACTGCAGCCAATGGTTAAGTTCTTGGAGCCCAAGAAAACCACGCGCATTCTGCTTTGAGTCTAATAAATGGTAGAGAGACAGATTCAACGATAATATTCGGTGCTTGCAGATCTGCAGAAGTTCCAGTTTGCACTGGTGCCACAGGGGATCTGCGAGGTTTCACGTCGCTGCGACCTTGTCGGTGAATAGCTCAGTACATCGGCGATGGCATCCGGTTCACCGTTAGATTTCTGTTAAACAGGATTTCTCCAATGAGTCAGCCCAATTTAGGGCTATTTATAGCACGGAGACATTTACAACAAGTGATGCTCCGTTCCGTTAGTTTGTAAACTTACCCATTTCATACGTTATTTCTACATTCTTAAATCCCTCTGCAGAGGGATTCTCAAACTTATTACCTCATGAGGTAATGAGTTTGTCAGTTTGGCGATTACAGTTTAGACTTAGTTGTATAATCTCCCGTGCGAGTTTCGGGCGCCCCTTGTTTTTTATATTTCATGCGATTGGTTCTGATTGGTGATCAGAAATAGTGGCATACGGCAATTTTGTTCATATTCCGTCGCGAAAAATGGAAATCACGATAAATCAGCCCTAACCAAGCAGAAAACACGCTGAGTTTCATAAGCTGTGAAGTAAAACATACCGAAACACAAATCCTGCAACGAGCTTCCTTCTCTTTCAACGAGGTCTCGTGCCGTCTTGGCCAAGGCTCCTCCTAGTTTCGGTTTCGGTGCCAGCCGGGTACCGAGGCTGACCACGTATCGGTGAGCCGGCGGTTTCGGTGCCGTGAAACCGGCCCGACGTGGTGAAACTTCCCCAGGCGAGGTGCGTCGGCCGTGAAGGCACGTTTCCCCAACGGCGGGACCACGCCGCTGCACACATGCCAACGCTCTCCAGGCAGTTTTGCTGTCCTCAGGCCGGCTAAAAAACATCACGGTGCTATGTTTCGCAAGTCCTGAGCACGTGTTGTTGTAGCCATGAGTCAAAACTGTGAAATTCTGTTGAAATGTAAGCCCGATCGTTGTGAAAATAGACAACCCTTGACACGAAAAAGACAGCTTCAGTCATAATCATACTGTATTGGCATATTTACCGCCTGCATTATCCCCCTCTCCTTTCCAAGGAGTTCTGCCGTCGCCTCTGATACGGAGGCATTATGCCTCCCCGCACCCCTAGCCACGTGTAGCGCCGCAGCTGCCCCCATACACCAAGCCAGCGCATGCCTGTATTGCACCCCCAGTGCTCAATCGTGGTGCCGAGCCAGGAAAATCAATTCCAGGCACGTGACAACATGGAATGGACGGAAACAAGTGACACAGGACGTCTGCTATTGATATTCCATCAATGGTGGTCGCTTCGCACGCTCCCCAAGATAATTTCACCAAAGCTCGTCTTTGCAGACTTGTGTCTGCTTGGACGTAGATCAATATCGGCATTTGACATGTCTAGAAAAGCTGTTTGTGCTGTCCGCGTCAGACCAAGACGCTCGAGAGGCAGCTGCGGTGGGGACGCCTTGTTCCCAGAGAGTGGAGAGAGGCGCAGCCAAGAAAATCAAAATCCAATCCGGGCTGCTCCCCAGTTTCCCCGATCAATCCGGGCTGCTCCTCAGTTTCCCCGATCAATCCGGGCTACTTAATAGGATCCCCAACCAATCCGGGCTGCTCCCCAATTTCCCCGACCAATTCTGGCTACTTATCAGTTATCCCAGCCAAATCCGGAACGATCGCTTTAAAATCTATAGCTGTCAATCCGAAACTAATTCCTATCCGAAGCGCACAACACTTCGGCAAGAACGATAATCTAATTCTATACCCGGTTGTCTAGATTTCGGGTTATGCGTGATAACAAATATCCATAATTACTGCGGGATCCTGTTCACCGGCGTTTCATAAATCAGTTTCCTATTACCCGGGGACGTGTGGTGATATTGAATCCGTGATAGGCTCTGCCGCACGGTGCGTTAGATGTGGGCCGGACGCGGAGGAGAGAGGGGCACGAGCGGAGCTGCGGAACATCGGCTGCGGTGGAAACTGGGCTGCCCGTCTTATCGCCGCGGCGTCTGGCGACACAGTCTGCACGAGCGCGGCCAGCGCCGAGTCCCAGGAAAATGGGTGTATATTCTGGGCGTTTGTTGGTTGTAATTGATCGGGCGTGAGGGATGAAGATGGTGGTAAAGAGGGGCTTACCCGAGGACGTCGTGAGACTTTGGTTGTAACTGAATCAAGTTTGCTGTTAATATAAGTGACGGAAATGTATCAAGCTCATCCTAAAATGCAGAGCACGACGGCTGAGTCGTCGTGTTCGACCCAAAAACCAGCAGAGTCTGCACACAAATGTGAAAGAAAGACGGACAGGAAATGTATTTGCTTAAGAGGAATAAATTCACAGCGCACTTTCCAGGCTTGCTTGTTTAAGATGTTTAAGTGCCCGCAAACTCAAACATATAGTTGTTAAGTATTCGGTAAAAGTACACTTATATTTTTACACTCAGTCCCCGAAATATTTGCTTTTCGCGAGAAGTGATTTGTTAAAATTTTCAAGCTCGTAGCTAAATAAAGCAGTAGTATGTATGTACAGAGTAAACGGCTTCTTCTTTCTCCGAACAAAGTGCAATGAAATTAAATCAACGAAAGAATCTGTTAGGCTCCGAAGCTGATAGAAACGTTGCAATTGAAAATTGGATTGGGGGAATTTCACAGCAAAGTAGGTATCAAACCTAAGCATTTTTTATTATTTTGCGAGGCCAGTCGAAATATTTTTGACTAAACTGAATACTCCGATTATGGTCTGAAAAAAACATCGGAATGGAACGATAGGTTTGCAGAAGCAATTAAGCTAAAAAAGCAGTATGTAAAATTCAGCCTGAATCGTACAAAAATGTAGCTATGTCAGGATTACACGTTTGCTTGTTAGGGACTCAGACGGTCGGACCGGAGTGCCCGCATCGGTACCTTTCGGGAGGGGGGAGGGGGAGCTGGTCTGGATCAGCGCCTCGGGGTGGCGGTGGGATCGGCGCTCAGGCGTCAGTGCGGCCTCTCTGATCCTGATCGGAAGGGGTGCCGCCGCGGCACCGTTACAAAGGTCGCCCGGTCCGACGGTGGCCCAGGTGGCATTTAAAGGTCGTCTGGTGGCGGGGCATAGAGAGAGAGAGAGAGGGAGGGAGGGAGGGAGGAGAGAGAGAGAGAGAGAGAGCGAGAGAGCGAGAGCGCGAGAGCGAGTGAGAGAGTGAGAGAGCGAGAGAGAGAGAGCGAGAGAGAGAGAGAGAGCGAGAGCGAGAGAGAGAATGAATGGACTATGGATACAAGGGACGGACCATCTGCTAAATGAGGAAAGAAAGGGACAGTGAAAGGCGGAAGCAGAAAGAGAACATAAGCTATTACAGGCACTTATGCGGAAGGTTGCTAATAAGGCATGCCATAAACCCTTCAGCCCATTTCTTTCCAGTCAATTGTTTTTGTGTTCTTATTCGTCGATGATAGTAATGCAGTGCCCCTCGTTACAGGCCAGAAACGGCGCTGTAGTGACCTCTCCAGCGTCATCTGTTGGGTCAATTAGACCCGTTCCTACGATTTCATCACTGAACAACGAAAGCAAACCGGTTGGGTGTGAATACGCTTGTCTCGGCGTGTCGAACGATATATGACATTTCTAGATCAAACGATGGCCTTGATCCAACGTTGTGTCAGATCAAACAAATTAGCTGACCTGACACGAAAATATGGATAACATCGGCTGCCTATGGTCAGAGACTTTTAGTAATGCCTAACTAAGAGTTGTACTCTTTTCTGAGAAGTCATCAATGAGATGAGTACCTAGAACAAGTGAACGCGACCGACTGAAATAAGCTATCAAGAATCCCCAGCTCACATTAGGAGCGTCGAGAATAAATATGTATTTTAAATGAATCAAACTATAAATTGCTCGTGCATAAAGTTGCCTTATTCCACACAGGGTACGTGCAGATAATTGAATGGCGTCAGTCAATTGTTTCGATCACATTTCAATCGATTCAAAACATTTCAAGTTCTCAGACCATCTCGATGAACTAAATAAACTGCCGACTTTAAGCTTTGATTCATATTCAGGCTGTCCTTTGTTTATTGGGAGTTGATAAGCAACAAGGCGAGACTTCAGTACCAGGTCATGCCGAAACAACCAACACATAATAAGATGCAATATGATAGAGTTACGACACCACAAGACAAACTTCTAAAAGAGAGGATCCGGGGTTAATGCTTCATATAATAGCACAGTGGAATCGCAATGATAAATAAACCACAGACTGCCCCAGTGAGGTATGGTGTTGGTCACATCCTAAATTCAGCTCCTACCAGGATCTTAAAGTTCTAGCGACCAGGACCTATCTAACAAACACTAGTACTTGGACCAAAATTGGGTGTGACCGCAACCAAATGGGTCAGATTGAGGGCATGCAGTCACCCACGGAATGACAGTGCCTGACGCCCGACAAAATAGTTCGCGCCGGACCGTGCTTAACTCTCCAAATGGGACATTCAGCCGGGTACTGGTCACAGCGGCTGCAAGTGATGGGATGAAATATTCGAGGGCCAACTTAGAAATGTGTGTTGTATCATTTCGAGCCCATCTCAACGCGTCCGCGTCCTTCTTGTCTCAGGGTCAAGCTCATCGCACGAAATTTAGACTGTAAACGCAGATACACCATAGGGACTAAGATCTGATCACTTGCCGTAAAATATAATAATATCTACGAAGTTAATTCATCCATTTTGATCATGCACCAGAGGAAGCTGCAACGTTGATGCTTTACTGCGCATAAAATTACATGCAGCATTTGGTAGGGGCAGAAATGGTCTCAAATAGGTCCTTCCTGTGTCAGGGCGCACCCTGGCGCCATGGCGTCCTTATCGCTAAGGCTTAAACTGGGACCGCTCGCGCCGTGGCAAATAATAAACATCCACATCATCGGAATCCCTTGGTGTGAGGCCTACTCGGCGGGTACCCCCTGGAGGGACATCTGGGCGCATTCAGTAGTATACATGATATCCACGACATGAAGGTACAAGTGCACCGGTCCAACACTCAAGTATTGAAATACAGCTGTTGTGGCTTTGTTTGGTTCGGCAGCCTATGTGAACTTCCAGCAGCCTACTAACCCTGGTTTACATTTCTAGAGAATAATTATTTGTGTATGGCATGAACTCTAAGGCCGCGCCTGAGCCCGCGGAACTTTCCAGACAATTGCATCAGCTGGAACGTCTGGTGAATTTCCCATCTGGATCCACACCCGTTTTTCTTCTTAATAAGCGGCATCTTATCGGCGAGACACAGCGCCGGAGGAGTTTCGGACGTCCGTCTTTCTTCGGTAGTTGGACGCGCAGTGTCAACCTTGGCGTCGTTCTTATGGTCCTATCTCACGACGGGTTGCTTCGACAAAGACATTGCCAGGGTTAATGGACCGTAAATCATTCTTATTATTATCCATTGATCATCAGAATAGGTTATCTGACATTACTGACAACTTGATAAGTGGTCATCGCCTTGTTCATTTATTCGAGATATGTGGAAGAGAAGAGAAGATGACTAGGACGATGTAAGATGCAAATATGAAGAAAAGGCACGAGCTGATTTAAAAACATGTCAAAATTTGGTTGGCCTGCTGTTGGTACGTTGGTCACTCGGTCACACATATTCACACGCAGCAAAAGTACACGAAAACTGCAAACTCATTTTCTTGGTCAAGAGATAAAATATGATATAAGATATCAGTCAGGTGCTCATATTTTTTATAAATTATAACAAATAGAGTCTTTCTAATGTGTTTGACTTTTTATTTGTAATAGTTTTCATATACATAGTATAGCACCAGGTTGATTCTGTTGTTGGCAACAGCCCACGATAAACGAATGAGAAGGGTGGCAGAAAAACAGCCGAACAGACCACACCATCAAAAACACGCCCCAGCCACCGCAAACACCAGACACCAGGCCAGCGCCACCCGGCGGGGCACCACCGGACCCAAGACCCGAGAGCGGCAGAGTACCAGAGCCCCGGACCCCCGGGATGCCCCACACACGGGGGGCGCGGCCCACCCAAACAGCCACGTGACCGGAACCAGAGAGCCGGCAGCTACCCCGCACCCAAATCCCACCGGACAAACGTGTCCTTCGGGGGCCCATATCGAAGTTGGGAGGAGACCGCGTTCCCACGCGCGTCTGGCCGGGACCCGTGGTTGTTTCGCGGGCGGTGGGGGAGCGAGGGGGAGGACGGCGGCGCCCCATCACCGGACCCGCAGGGAGGCCCAACCGTTGCCACGCCACGACCCTGGAGGGCGGAGGAGGACGCCGGCAAGCCTTGTTATTGTTGAGAGGTCGGCTTTGATCTTGGACGTCTGTGCGGATGACGGGACGGGGGGAACACTCCGGTTTTGGGGGGGGCCAGGCCCACAGCAGAGGCAATCGACCAGAAGCCGGAACACCCGGTACCCGCCACGCTCCGCGGAGGTTCCGGGACCGCGCTTTCTGTCGAGCTCGAAGTGCCCACGTGAACACCCGCGCACCTCTCCAGTGGCCACCCGACCGCAGGCGCGCGGACCACCGACCGAGGCCTCCGGGCCCGGACACCCTTCGAGGACAGGTGGTCAGGCGTGCACCACCACCGACAGACCAAAACGCCACGGACAGGCAAGCCCGCAGGAACCAGCCGCAGGGGACAACACCGCGCCTCCCACCAGCCACGCAAGGGAACGAGCGAGTCCTCTGTCTGTCGTCGGTGAACGCAGATTTAGCCTGGCGCTGGACGACAGTTTGCGGGATAGTCCCCAAGACGGCCTTAACCCCGAAAACAGCAGACGGACCACCTACCCAACCGCGCATTCGAAACGTCAGTCCGCAAGCAGCACCCCCCACCGCGAACACCCCAGTTCCGCCCACAGACTCCGACCGTATTTGCACGACCGGGGGGTCCGGCACGACTCGAACACGACGGAGAGCCAACCAACCCGAATCCAGGAGCCACCAAAACGACGAAGGATTCGTCGGCACGAGTTCGCCATCCAGTCTCCTGCTCATTCTCCGTACTTTGGTTACGCCCTGCTCCTCCAGACCGATCAGAACATCTTCTTCCGTTGAATCACTAACTCCCGACAAGTAACAACGCCTACAGCGCTGTTCTTGCGGATGAGGACAACAGACACGGTACACACACACAGACTTACCCCCGCCTAAAAGGAGAGGCTTTGTAGACAGGAGATCACGCGTTTCACCCCGAAGACATGGTCACTCCAATTTCGTGCTCGAGTGCCGATAGACGTGGGCTGTGGTTCCAAATTTTGATAGGGCCCGAGCAGCCTGAAAGGGGTTCAGCTGTCACCCTCATCCAGTGAGAACCAGAACTCGAAGTGACTTGTCCCCGGAGAAGAAGAACCAGTCTGGTCGGGTCTAGTTAACGCGGGGGTCTGTCATCTGTGGAGTCCATCACGGCAGCGGTAGCAGAACATCCGCTCGGGGTTGTCCGGTTCGAAGCAGAGATCTGAGTCCGTAAGGTCTGTCCAGTAGAAGTAACGATTGAGAGAACGCCATGAAAAATATACCTCGGCCCCCGGGTTGCCAGCTGTCAATACTGGGCCCGGGGCTGGTACAGTCCCACGGGGCAGGTGCACCCGTCTCAGAGGGGCGAGAATACCACACAACCCCTCCGATCAGAACGCACCCACCCCCTACGCCATCAGCCCAGTGGGCCGGCAGGGCCATGAGTCGGGAGAACAAAACGCGGCAGCCCTCACGCAGCGGGACTGCGGTCCACCAGGCGCGCCAACAGGCCGGAGTCTCGCAAATCGACGGTTCCAAGACCCCGGCCCACGCCGCGCCCGGCGAGAACTATCACAGCCCCCACCGCGAAGGGCGCCGCGCCGCACGCCCGAAACATAATCCCCCAGCCCAGCTGACCGAGCGACAGTGCCCGTAAACACTGCCGCGTCGCTCGGCCGCCCGCGGCAGCCTACGGACGGCTTACCCCGGTTAGATCGAGATATCTGGCCAAAGGGGGCGTTTGGAGCCCCGACTGACCCGCCCGAGGGGACCTCAACCCCCAGGATCCCGTCAACCCGTCGCCGGGGCTCGAGATAGGCCCGAGTGGGCGCCTTACACCCATAAAATGCCGAAGAAGGCAAAAACTGTGAACCAATAACTTAATTAAAAAAACAGGAACTAAAAATAATCAACAAAATAAAAAACAAAAACAAACAGGAGCCACATATGAAGGTCAGGACAAACTGACCCGATCCAATACGGTTACCGACCAGGTAACAAACCCGTAAGGCAGCCATCAGCATCGCCGCGGACCCGTCACCAGAGCCACCGACGACAGACGCCGACTCCAACCGACCGAAGTCGAAGAGGCGGCGGCCGTCGGAGGCCAAAAAGATGTATCCGCGGCGATCAATAAGTGCCTCCCAAGGCTGACTGGGGCCCCGGCGCGTCACACCCCGTTGCTCCACCTTACTTGCCGGACGAATCCGGCAAGTGAAGATCGGTCCCCTGAGGGAGGTTGATTCTATGTCATATTTTGTCTCTCATATCTAATAACGCTCAAGGAAACTCCAAGCTATAAATTCCTGGTCAGACTGAACGGGGGCTCCTGACATGCCAATCAGATAATTCATCCTTAGGGCACTTTCATCTGAGCCCCGTTTCTTTTCAATTTCGTCTGTAAATTCAGCCCGTCCTGCAAAGACAGTAGCGCCATGATTCCTCGCCTTCCCAATAAGCTCTCTTCCATACCAATTCCACCATTCTGGCGTTATTTGCATCAATCTCTGGCCGTTTAACACCATCAAGAGGTGGCCTCTATGTGCAACGTCTGTGCCTCGGTACCATCTGCTCAGCCGGCCATAGTATGCTCTTCTACAGCCCTCTTTCCAGTGGCCTTGGTCGCCCGTAAAAACCACGACAGGCACGCTGCCATCACGAAATTCGGCTCAAAGAAGCCGACGCCAATGGACCATTTATGTCACTAGCTGGGGGGTGGGTAGGAAAGTGACAGTTTTAAACCATTCGCGGGTGCTTTGGACAGGGGTTTACCATCCGTCTCCAGAAACTGGTGGAGGATGCTAAAGATAGACGCTAGAGGTATGGCCTTTCCAAAATCCTGCTATGTCCAGGCAAACAGGGTGGCAAGGATTAAAACACCATGAATTCACACCATGCCGATACAAACTAGTACGGTATTGGTTTATGTAAGAGTACCAGTGCACCAAGCATTCGGCCGTGGTCCACCACTGACCGGTCCTCTTCACCTCTGGTGTGGTTCACCGGGGCTGGCTCTGGCTGACTGGCGGGTCGGCAGATGTTATCACATCCGCGTCTGATGATCCCGGACCACTGATGTGGTGCCGGGACATCCGGGACATAGAGATATGTCTGAACGGCGCGCATCCGTGTCCGAATTTGTTTGGCTGACTAGTATTCACTTGCTTATGATATCGATTTGAAGTGTTGGCATGCCGATTTAATATGATCAGTTACGTGCCACATACCAGCACGGCGCAT
Organism: Lepas anatifera; assembly: GCA_034440635.1. Lineage (NCBI taxonomy): Eukaryota > Metazoa > Arthropoda > Thecostraca > Lepadidae > Lepas > Lepas anatifera. The sequence goes on along the minus strand of JAOTON010000214.1, from coordinate 1,085,825 downwards.
TAAAAATATAATTGTTTTGAGCAGTATCAATGAATTTTATCACTCATTCAGCCAATAGTGATTTTCCCCATGACAGAAAACATGAAGGAAACGTAGAGGAATACCAAACATCTCTATCTTTTAAACTGACTCGCTTTAAAAAAGGCCCCTCCGATGCAACGGTATGAACTTTAAAGCTATTGCAGCATGTGAAAATGATAAGCCTTTGAATGACACAGGTTCGCTGATGTCGACATCAACCAGTTCAGCTGCGGTAGCGGCGCAGGAACCAGTTCTGAGCGGCTCCTGTTCGGAATGAACACTTCCAGTCCGCAGGTCGCTCGGCAAACGAATTCAGAACCCGGACAAAGCCAGATAATTTATTTTTTTCATTAAGTTATTCCATTTTCGTCATTTTCCGCCGCTCACCGACGACAACGGTCTGATGACGCCAGACGTTGATTCATTTCCAATCGAGGTCAAGGTCATTGCGCATACTGTTGTATTCGAGTAGACTTGTTCGAACTCTCGCATGGTTTCAGAGAGTAACATTAGAGATGCAACATTTAAGACGGGCCATAATTTTTGGGAATAAGAGGCTGGGTTCGAATCCAGGGGCGCAGAGTCGCAGCACGATCGAATCCAGGGGCAGGGAGTCGCGTCTGAGGCAACCTTTCATGGGTACCGGGGGCGCTTGGTTACGAAAGAACACTATTGATCCACACAGACGGCTGGGCGTGCACAACTTTTGGGATGCACCTGTATACCCAACAGGAGGCACGCCGCCGACTCTGCGCACCACGGTACGGCCGGCGCCTGCGGCGACCGCCGCTCTAGCTACAGTAGCTGCCGTGTCAGTGGGGAGCGGGTCATTAATAATGCCCTCAGGCGGGGGTGCGGTGAGCCGTGAGACGGTTTCCCAGGCTGCATAAATAACAGTTGTCCTGGAAGCACAGTTGTCTGCCGTTGCACCACTCCACCTCCGAGCAGCTGCGGATCCAGGCGACCACTTCAGCGGGGTAAACCAAATCTGTCACGGAAAATGACCAGGATACTGATAACGCTTCAGACACGTTCTACACGCCATGCTAGGAGAGAGTGCTAATAAATACACACTTGGACGCGTCCCTGGCTACTGTAGCGGCGATACTGAGGCATGACCTAGCCGTGACGCCAGCCCACGCCGTGAGGTCACTAAAGTGAGGTAACCCGCGACCACTGCACGAGCTGACCCCCGTCACAGCCAGTGAAAGCGGTCGGCCGGGCCCGCCGCGTCTTAACGGAGCGTATCACGATCCCCGGATCACGCTTTATTATCGGTTGCGATTTATTGCAAAGTGCAGATCCGCCGGGGGAGCCACCTCTGAGCCAGCGTTAACGCCTGGTCATGAGAGGGTTTATCGTGAAATGCGACCGGGCACTGGTAATGACGGGGAGGCTGCTTTCGTAATCGTAGAGATAGTGTTGCCTGAAAGCCCTTTACTGTTTGATTAATCGCAGCGAGTGCTGTATTGGTTTCATGTCGTTAAACAGCTTGTGACATATTCATTCGCAAGCGTTTTCCGGCCTTGAACTTCGTGACGCAATCTTGTTCGTGGGCGTCTCCAATAAGAATGTCAGAGCGCATGGCATTCTCAGAATTCTAAGCACCCTATTCTCAGAAGTCTAGCATCACCCCTGACAAGTGACGTCCTATTGGATCACGATCATCGATCTGGCTCGTCACGTAGCAATTCTTCACATCGCTGAGAGCACTCGAAAAGCGTTTGAATGGTGTGACGTCACGCAGTGAACGCAGGAGTGAGTGACGTCACCGGTCAATGGAAACGCGGGTTGGATAATCAGATGTCTGCCCGGTTATCTCACCAACACCTTGCAATATTGATACGCTGAAGAGCGTGGTTCTGAACTTTCTCAGAATGTGCTCTCCGAAATCAGCCTGGCTAATCTCAGCTGGAATTACACTGCATATTTGATTGCAAAGACCACTGGTACGAATTGTTCGGCCACGAGCACTCAACAACAGGGAAATACCTGATCACTACTCTATAACTAACAGGCAGGAAATCACAGGCACAGCCCGTATTTTCCAAATATTGCGGTAAGCAGTTCACTCGGTCTTCGGATATGCTGTCGGAAATGACTCAGCGTAATCGCTTACTCCCCTGCATGGTGCGCTGGAAGTCTGAAATTGCATACATACACGACGAAATGTAAAAGCCGTAAATGTCGATTGCCGCTTAAAAAGAGCCACGAAAACTATCGATCTCACAGGGAACATTTCAGTAAGCTCTCACCCCAGGAGCCCCACACACGACTCCTCGCCGGTGGAAGCAGAGAGCGACGCTGACCGCCCTCTGGCTAAAGCCACAGAGCGGCGGACAGGCCCATTTAGCGCGGACGCCTCCAGAGACCCGTTTGTGGCCCAATTCCAGCGGCGGCGGCTTACTGCGCGTGGCACCGCACGCTGATTGGCCAAGGACATGAGTGGGTGCGGCTGCCTCCCAGTCGGAACTGACTGACTGGAATGTGGCTAGTCTGCACTGCTGCCTGCAAGAGCAATCAGCGACGCTCTGAGTGTGCCGTGGGTTACAGTTAGAAACAGGCAAAGAAGTAAAATTCGGATAAGGGGCGCAAAGAAACTTATGTAACGGAGTATTCATGCTTGAATTCCGCGGAGAGAACTGAACTGAACTTTTTTCGTAGTTTGTGCCTCAAGTTATTTCAGGAGCATGCAGCAACATGCTCGTCCAATGGAACAACAATGTGTTCTAAAAAGCATTGGCTTACAGACACAATGCGTCACAAAATGCACCGGTCGCGGCTGTGCGGAGGCACGAGCGAGTTCTAACGCTGCCAGGCACACGCCTTTCCAGGCCCTGGTTCCGTTCCAGCCGACGGCGTGTCCAGCTGACTGCTGCAGCCCCGCTGCAGAGCGGCGCCTTCCTGGAACTGCAGCACAAGAACAACAACGCACTCCCGCTGCAGAGCCAATTACACGAGTTCAGAGGCGGGCCCAGCCGCTGGTTATTGGTACCACGTACGGCGAGTATTATAATTAACAAACGCAGTGCATTTTCTCTATAATAAACCCCAACAAAAACTCTGAAACCAAAGGCCGTTTCTGACTGTCATTCATGCACAGAGTAAACCGCTTATGGTGGCGGCTCGCCTTTTGATTCGGTGGCCCTGCGACCGACAGTGTCGGTTTTTGGCTGCCCTTTCACATTTCACGTAAACACTGGGCCAAGGTGGAGGCCACAGCCACAGCCACAGCCACCACCGCTCAGAGGCGGCTCCAGGCATGGCCTTCAGGGGGGGAGGGAGGGAGGGAGGGAGGGAGAGAGGGAGAGGGGAGAGGAGAGAGAAAGAGAGTGCACAGTGACAAAAACGTGGACACAAATTTGGAAGTCAGCCGGTTGAGGGAGTTTCTTTTACCCCCTCCCTGGAGCCGCTCCTGACTACGGCAGTCGCCGCCGCTGCTGCTGTCGCCGCCGCCCCGGCGTTTAAACATGACGTCACAGAACTCGGCCAGACACCACGGCACGGCCAGGGTGGAGGTGTCAAAAACTGAGCCGGATGTCTGCACAGCAGTAGAGCGGGGTTGGGGAGGACGCTGGTGCGAGTTTCAGCATTACTAACGCAACGGGTTGTTACCAGAGTCGAAACTTGATGTTTTGCTAGCAATGGATTGGGAATGTGATATTGGAGAATATGATATGTGATATATGATATTGGAGAAAGTCAATATGTAATCCAGAACTTGATCATATACGTACAGAATTTCAAGCATTGAATATTAATCGAGTGTTCTGACTTGAGCTGTGCAGGAAACTTTCAATATTCCGGGGTACTACAACACTGCGATTGTAGTACATCACCGTGATGCAGCCGGTCGGAGGCGATACTGACTTACAAGTCAAACTAAAGCCACTTGAAACTTGCACCGTAGAAAACTCGGTCGGCAACAATTCGTACAGGCATTCGCACAGGCAACCACAAACCCTCAACGTTGTGCAGCTCTCTACCTCATGACGTCACAGGAGCATAGCCTGGAGGAATTCTAGTTGTGTACTCTTGATGTCTGTGAGCGGTTTTCTGATTTCACTTCTGAGTCGTGCATTACCTTTGGAGAGATTAATGAATCTAGCAGAAAAATCCCCTGAAAAGGCTTCAAATCGAATGAGATGCATCCTGATTTGTTTGATGTTTAGGACGCAGTTTTCATCTTAAATGGTTTTGAAATAATTCAGAAAACTCATTTTAGTCCGAATTCAAGTCAGCGACCACAATTTAGCACAATTAAAAAAAAAATCTGGGGATTTTTCTCCGAGTAAAATAGGCTTAATCCAACAATTATACGGAGGCATGCATTTCATAAGTCTCTCAGACCCGGATATAGTAGAATACAAGCTAAATTGATAAATACAAAAGCGGAAAACCCGTGAAAGATACGACGGGAGTTCCTGTATATTGTGTAGTGGACAGATGATTTTCTACAGTACAATAACGTAACCTGGCAACTAAGCCCAGGATGGAAATATTGTCAGAACTATGAAAGCGTAAATGATCTTTTATGTCAAACGGCACGTCATTCAGCATGGAATGCAAGCGATTTTTTGGTAATATTTACATTTCATTTTAGCTACCGCTCATTATGATTGCAATGTCTATTAAATTTATGTGGAGCGTCGTAAAATATTGTAGACATAGCATTCTTGGTGATTGGTTTTCTTTGACATTCGCCAAAAAATCATAACTTTGTAACGTAAGGTTCGATGATGCTTCCGATAAAGTGTTAAAACTGCCAAATTTACATGAACATGTCAGAAGCCAGCATTGACTGTTCAACATCACATGCCCAGGTAGGCGAATACAATTACATTTAAGGCGATGTTTTTAACAATATGATATTTGAGGGCAGTTCACCTGGGAACTATCCTAGAAGAGATTCCAGTGAGGGTGATCCCTCAGATGTCGCATTCCTTCCATCTGGTAGTCCCGGCAATCCGCAAGAGCATGCCTCACACTAAGTGGGTTGCCACATCGCGGGCACTCAGGTGGCTCGGCTCTGCTCAAGCGGGAAAGACTGGGTGGCGTGCCTGTGACCAATCCGAAGCCTAGAAAGGATGATCTCTTTCCTAAGCCATGCACTCCTCGGTTGCTACTCTCCTATTTTAGGTTTAAGATCTCTAAGCTTTGTACCTCTCCATTCCTGGTCCCACCTCCAGTTTTGTCACCATTACTTAAGAATTTTAGCAACTGTGCATGATTTCACAGCATGATTTTTCATCGGGGCTAAGGAACGCTTTAGAGAAAAAAGTAGAAAGCTCCAACCCTGGTGCGCATTCACAAGGCATCATTCGTGACAGCAGCAGTGAGGCAGTTGCAGCAGTCTCCACTAATCCCTTTCTGTAATACCGGTGCTGAATGCCGACGTGCACATATCCCTTGTCGAAACAGCTCATAGGTGGTGATAGTTTTCCTTTGACGCGGTCTAGACAAAATAAACACCCTCTCCACACCAGAAGAGCCAACAAATTAATGGCGCGAGACGAACCCGAGAGCTTTGATTCACAAAACTTTAAGATTCTCACAAACTTTGATCCAAATGTATTGAGGGTGTACAAGTTTATGCTTTCGTCTGAATTGACTGTCGCGAGAATGGTTCGTTCGCGTTTCTTTCTCGCGAGAAAGAGACGGGACTTGGGACACTGCGCAAGTATCTGACACCGCTTTTCATAGGTCGGCGGTCACCAACACCAATTGGGGGCTGCAGTTTGACAGCTGACCCCGAGAGAAGGCTGCACCCCCCACTCACAAGCAGGCGCGCGCTGCATTCTGCGGCGTTGCAAAAGTTGCACCCGCCGTGAAGCATTTGCACTGAAATGACAGTGGTGGCAGGCCCCTACAAAGTGTCCACCACTGTTTTTGGTTCATTAAAATATTCGAAATACTTCAATATAATTTTAAAGCTACTTTGCAAGACTCTGTTTCTCTCGGGTTTTCCTACGGACCAATCATTATTACATCGAAGGAAAATGAAACCTTCAAATTGGTTTCATACAGCGAGGGAAGTCGCAAGCTGACACACAAGACGGATACATTTTGACACATTTGACTTTCCTGGGAATACGTATTCAACCGTGCGTTTGATTCGTTTGAAACTTTAGAACATATATTCCCCCTTCTAGCCGATTTCACCATGAATTAACTCAAACTCTTAAGTTAATAAAATAGTGTTTGGCCTGTGTCCTTGAATCTTGGATATAACAGTGAAAAGAATCAGGTTTATTCCATATTCGGGCACAGCCCTTCATCAGAATCTTCACGTATGCAAAAGATCGTGGGAAAAATGCTGAACATCGTCTGAGCCTCGGTACAGAGAATCCCTGGTCGAAGCTCAACTTAGTTGTAGCTGGAACCGGGGAAACAGCACTGCAAAACTTTCAAGAACCCCACATCATGGTGTAACCAATCATTCCGAACAGATATATTGGCATGCTGAAACATGGCTTGCCACACAACCAAGGCTCTTGAGACTTCGACAGGAGTTATCAAGTAGAAAAATAGCACGTGGCGCGCGCCCCGTACGGCCTTGTGTTAGACGCCGCCAACAAGAAAGAGGATTGTAAATCTTGCTGTCACGGGAGCCGTTTCCATTCTCCAGATTACACTAAACATACCATTTTTGTACCAAGTGGTGTCGCTGCCTGACTTGTCAGACTGAGGGCAGGCCTTTAGGCCGTACCTTTTATCGCGTTTAAAACTTATACGATAAACAGATTACTCGGGGTGACAGGGGCCGCATTATGATCTACGAAGGGTTTTAGGAAGGCAGAAACACTGCTTAAATTTGTCCCTAGCGTTCTGTTACTGAGGCCCGCTCTTGTCGCCGGTATACCATATGGCATGTCACGCGACACTAAGCTGCCACATATTTCCGAGGATCACTCGTTGACACACAGTCGCTCCTACTCAGCTGCACCAAGTTATCTCGCTCTCTCTCTCTCTCTGTCTCTGTCTCTGTCTCTGTCTCTGTCTCTGTCTCTGTCTCTGTCTCTGTCTCTGTCTCTGTCTCTGTCTCTGTCTCTGTCTCTGTCTCTGTCTCTGTCTCTGTCTCTGTCTCTGTCTCTGTCTCTCTCTCTCTCTCTCTCTCTCTCTCTCTCTCTCTCTCTCTCTCTCTCTCTCTCTCTCTCTCTCTCTCTCTCTCTCTCTCTCTAAGAAGCTGGTTCCAAAAGGCGAACTAGTTACAGCAACTCCTACTCAAGTTGCCGAACTAATTCGTTGAACCCTACTGTGCAATACGAACGTGACCGTGCGCTCTTGCTAAGGCCCAGGACATTCTGAACCGGAGGATCAACCAGCTGAATAGAAATCGTGCTCTTCCATGACGTAACCAAAATCCGAGCGTGAACGCTGAGCTGATCAATCCAGAGAAAGGTACGCTCGACCACCGCTCAAATCGGCCAGTGACACTTGCACAGCATTGGTTTTCACATAACTAGGTATGCACGTTTCACTTAGTGATCTAACACAGTGTGGCTGACGGAACCAGGCCTAGATCACGAACCTACATAGGCTTTAAGCTTCATATTTGCGACTACAGGTGTCTTGTTCGGATTCACCGTACATTCATTAACGGCGTCTGTCCATTTCTGCCGACCTTTCTCCAGCCATTGCCGATGCTTCACATCCATCATTGCCGCGTCACAAGCGCTGAATACATGGTCGGCCGCTAATCCATCTGAGAGAGCGAGGGCTTACCAATTCGCTTCTGAAGCTCCGGCGAAGCCGGGGAAGGGCTCGAGTCCAGTGACGGACCAGGGACGGTCACATTTCTCGTTTACAGTCATCCACCGCGGGACGTCCAGGACAGGGACACCCAGCGAGCCAACCAGTACACCCAAGGTCGAATTAAATGGACGGCAGCCTCCGGGCTGGATGCTGAGGGCGGAGATGTCACGATATCAGCTCCAGCTTTCTATAAACGCAGTTCAGAGCTTCTAGAAGTAAGTTGGCGGTAAGGGCCGCGCTAAGGGAACCCGTGTTGATTGCTGCGAAATGCAAAGTTTTGCATCTAATAAGTGTGATTTTGTTTCTAGAGATCAAATTTCGTGAGCGTGATAGGTTTCCGCATTACCACTATTAAACTCTTTGCTAAAGAACCTGGGGAAAGCATACATCCAAACCAGGAAGCCGAGGCCACTTGTAACAGTGAAATTGGTGTTGATGTACAATTTAGTGATTTCGGAAGCCTGTGAATGTGTTCTCAGCACGTTTATGCCATGTGTACGGGGTCAAGCATGGTGTAAGGTGGGCGTAACCCGTTCCATTGGTTCTTAGGCCAACTTTCACCTCTGGCATGAGAGCGTGAGAGTGTTGCAAGATTCCAATCTGACTTTACAGACCCGCTTTCCAATGCAAGCCATCGAGTTATTTCCTAATAGCTATGAGGCCGCTCGAGTTTGCTCGTGGTTTCTTTCTGTCCCACCTAAACTAGCAAGTCCTTGATTTGATAGAAATTTGAACTTCCTTTGCGTTGTTTTATTGAGAGTTTATGGTGCGTGTTCTTCTACTTCCAGATCTTACTCTATCACCGGGATATTCTTGTGAAAAGAAAACACTTTCCTCCCTCCTGGAAAACCATCAATCACTCTGAGACTTTTTCAAACTGGCTTCGTTTCTTTGTAAGTTCAATAACACGGCTAAGACTTAGGACACATCAGCCCTCGCTACGTTGCAGGGGATGGAGCGGATAAAATTGCATATCTAATAAATATAGAGCCATTGCTGATCATAACTGGTTGGCCGGTGGAGACTTATCAAGAATTAAATATTTGCACTCGAAATGCTAAATGCGGTTTCCGAATAATTACCTTGCATCTGCTAGTCAGTCTTCCATAGCCGGCTGCTATGATTGTTTCAACCAAGATAAACAGAAAAGCAAAAAAAACACATTGCACCGTGCAATGACAAAGGCCAGAGGCTATTTTGGTACGTTGAGAAAACGCCAAGTTCCAGGACACTACAAGCTCATCCCGCCTTAATCGGCCAGGCTGGCCTGGCGGAACAATATCAGTATCAACCGGTTCAATTCACAATAAGACAAGTTCAACCGGTTCAATACATAATAAAACAAGCATCCATTCCCAGAACAAACGGCAACGACGGAGAATTACTCGGACACTTCGGCTATGTTCCGTTATGGGAGTACAGTGCTCCAAATGATAAATTATTGGCCGCTGTCGGAGCTGGGTGATGGAAACACAGCGCTGAACCAAAAGTTTGCTACGAAAGAGTTGGCTACACTATTTACTGGCTAATGTATCCGGTACACTTCTTGCGTCCATTGTTGTGTTCCTAGGTGATGAAGTCGCTAAGCGTTACTGACTTCACGATACAGAACAATTTTAACAAGGTGAAACGCTATAAGAAAGCTTAAAATTGTTTTCTCGATCTACTCTGGGTTTTTTTAAAGTATGCGGGTAGGTACTGTTGAAAGCTTTCCTAACTCTGCATTGATGCTAAGTATTGGAGAATGCAGCAAATATTGTGACAATTGCACTGGTTTGCTAGATTTTACCAGTTTTTACTGCTAAAACTTGTTTAAACAGATACAAATCACTGCTAGGCCATGATTAGTCCTGTCATGGCAACCCTGCTCAACCATGGTATCAGCCAATTAGCCTCACCAACAAAGTATAGCGCACTTGGTCGCCGGAGGCATCGGTATTCCCCCGCGGCTGTGCTGGGGGCGGAGGGCGGGGCAGTGACGCCAGAGCCCGGCGGTGGGTGTGGTCCCCCTCCCTCCCACCTGATGAAGGTCACCCCTCCTGAGCCGCATGTGGTGGGAATTGTGCGTGAGCCAACTGGGAGGAGGGAGGGGCGCGCCTGTCGCCGTTCGACCGGTACAACAGGTTCGGTGATGGTAAATACCGGCTAAACTAACAGTTGAAACACTGTAGGTTCGTGTTGCATATTGGGCAATGGTATTGTTTTATGTGTGTTGAGGTTCTTGGACACTAATAAGCGTCAAATGTGCTGGTTTTTTATAATCATTTCTACGCAAACACCTACGAACTAGTAGTCACCATATAAAATATTGAGCAGACATTCTCCGCTGCATACCATGCCCTGTTAGAACTGCAATGGCAAGATTGAATAGTTTTGGGGAGCGCCAGCTTTTAGACTAGAGACTATAAACCTTTCCCTTAGAGTAAAAAAACCATAAAAAGACGGAATTTATTTTTATAGAGTAATATTTCGCCTTTGAGTGTTCACCGGAGTACAAACACAAACCAAAACAAAAGCACACAACCACACAATTGAAATTGCAGTTCAATTTCAATTTCAATTTAATTTTTAAACTTTGAAGCAAAGGTTAATTTACTTTCTAGTCGAACAATATGACTCCCAGTAACGAACTTCGAATCTTAAAAAAACGAAAAGGTTGTCCCCGCTTTTTCGTAGTGCAAGAGAGCAACTAGAGCAAAAAGATTAAGTAAGCGGTTGGGAATGCTTAATCACATGGTCTTCGTGCTGTTTAATACTACCCTCCACGTAATTTCCCAGGGCGGGCGGATTTCTTTGAAGTCACCGTGGATGAAGTGCATGGATCAGAAAAGTTTGGGGGCCAAAACATCGTTTGGGGGCAAATCGGAAAAACCAAAACAAGATTTAAATAAAACGGCCAAAAGCGGTCGTTTGGGGGCAAAGATACTATTCGGGCTTTGGGGGCCATGGCCCCCGGGCCCCCGATCCGCCAGTGATGAAGTGTATCCGACCATGATCTGACACAACGTGACATATAAACGTTGCCTGCTTCCGTCTAGTGCCTTTGGCAGAGACAAAGACTCGTCTGGTAGTTCTGTCGGGTATTAAAAACTACGGCGCTGGTCTGAGTGGCTATAGTGTCAATTCACAAGAAGAAAAGAACATTGCGTAAGAGATAGTTTTCAAAAACAAAGACGAGCTACGGATAAAACGATATACATTTGAATCACAGGCGGATCTGGACGACACATTTCGGAGAGGGTGCCAACCCAGTTAAAACCCAACCCAATTAAAACGGTAAAAACATAGTGTTCAGAACAAAAATCGGCAAAATTGACTAAAATTTATAATTATTTTGCCACTTTACAGGGGATAGGAAGACCGTGGGCAGACTACTCCCCCGTGTCCACCCCCGTTTTATAAGTAGTGGAATAAGCTGCCACTCATTTCCTTGCACACCGCAGACGCATTAAAAAGGCAAGCTTTCGGTGCCAGTTACGCCATGGGACTGTCACTGCGTCCTTGACAAGCCTACAAATCCATCCTTGGCTGGTAGCTTAATGGAGCGCCGCCGCGCACGGTCCGCTCCGTTTTTTACTATCGCTTCTTCCACTTCTATGAGTCAGTCCCGGGCGTGAAGAAAAAACTGGATAACCCTGCCCGGTATGTGGGATATCACCGGGGCCAGCTCTTATACTGCCATAAATATCGCACTGTCGTCCCCCACTCAAAGATCCATGCTTTCAGGGGAAAGGCACCGAGAAAAATGTCCGCTCGATTACAGTTTTCTGACAGAACAAGAGTTTGCACTCACGTTTATTAAAGCCACGACAGTAGGCAGGTTTCAAGATCGAATTCTGGTCGTACAGTACCTGCCGCATAGCTAAGGCCTGCTGGGGCCTTGAAGCTTGTGGATCTGAATAATCACGAGGTTTCCAGTTTTCGGAAGGTGCCAAGCGGCCAGCGCGGCCGGTTCCAAGCTCGTGAAAGCTGCTCCCGCCTCAGGGCTTGTGCTGGAGTCCACTTTCAGAAGCCGCTGATCCTCCGGTTAGAGGCGCACAAAACACAAGTGCAGCAGCTGCCTTCTCACGCCCGAAACCCGCCATCTCTGCTCGAAGATAGCTGTATGGAGGCCTTTAATTGTCATTCTTTACATGGTTTATGCAGACAGTATAGCACAGGCGTGATGGGTGGATGGTGTGTGTCGCTTCTACCAAAGGAGAGGCGGAACATGCGACGGCGGGGTGCCCGGCTGGAAGGCCGTCGGTGAGCAGGAGAGGAATTCAGCGGGAAGGTCGGTGAGGGGACTTCTGCGCGGCTCAGAAAATATCCCTCCCTGCCAACGGTGCTGGAAGCTGATACTCGAGGGTCAGACAATCGAACACAACGTTCAATATGATTTCGAAACTTGTTGTGAGTAATAGCGCTTTAAAGCGTAAAATATCGAATTAGCATAATGTGTCACACTAGTACCAATCTTAGCATGTTTAGTCATGTCCTCTTTTGTTTGCTTCCCTGCTATTCTTTTTAAGAGACATAATTTGTTTCTGGAAATCGGTCAGGCACCAGCGAGTGATGGAGACAAAAGTACATTTTTTGGCCTCTGGTCGGCTGCCTGGGAACAGGGCTTCTCCAGTCGGTAACGGAACGTGGGATTATCCACCCCTGTCCCGGGTATTTAACCGATAGACTTACCTGGTCATGCAGCCCTTCTAAATCTGATCTTTGCTGGTTTTCTTCGACACATTTTTGGGCGAGTAGGATGCTGACAATTCACAAAATTTTTTAACAAAACCCGAACAGCCATGAAGGTATTTAGCGCAAACCAAGTATATTCAATCGAAGGCTGCAGCGACCACTATCAAACCAGACGCTAAGACCCAACAAGAAGAGACAGATTTACAAAAATGACAGAAAAGGCACTGCCATCCATATAGCCTACAACACCTTAACGACAGCTCCGCTGGCGTTCAGAGTTCGTTCAACCACCGGATTCGCAGTGCGTGCAGCTGGGGGGGGGGATGATGGCCAAATCCTGCGGGTCTTGGGCCGACTGAAACCACCTGCAGCGCCTCGGCCGGCCGCAGACAGACCTTCCGGTTCCAGGCCTGCCTGGAATGCTGGAGGTGCCCCGGGGAGAGGCAGAGCGTGGCACCGACCGGAAATCCTACTGGATCTGCCAGCTCCTGCATGGCTTCTAGAGCGGATCCCATATGAAAATAGGATAATATTAGATATGAGTTTGGATCCGGGTTTCAAAACGTCACACATGGCAATGAGCCTTCTCATCTGGATCGGATTTCGGCTTCGGATTCTGGCCTTGATACGGCCTGGCCAGGCTTTGCTTGGGAAATTTTGGACGGCCTGGATTATATCGAAATTTTCTTCGGTCGTGATGTGCTCTTTGGAATGCGAGTGCCTTGAGGAAAAAGAATGCAGACGTACGCAGTACTGGTTAAGCCTGCCTTCCACGCATAGTGTGCATACTTTAGAAATTCGTAAACGGATTGCTGATTTAGCACAGATTACGCATATTTTTACGCATAGAGACATATCTTCAGCTAGAACGATGAAATTAATTGGTAACTCCTAAAAATACTTTATGTAGCCGGTTTTTTTAGTAGGAAATACTTGTCAAGTGGGTATTAATATTTCCAAAGCTGCTTTAACTGACCCGTTTAGTCTTTCAAACTAAAAAAAAACGCTTTAAGCAATGCCGAAACGAACAACTTCGTGGGTCCATCATCTTGCTGTCTTATTTTGCCTACATTTTACACATGTGCAAATAAGAGATATTGAAACACATTAATCCAAACAGGAGACTCAAAACTGTGATTGCCTCTTTAGTCAGCTCCAAGGCCACGTCGACCTTGAAGACTGGGTCCCCGCTATTCTAAACGGGCGCAAAGAAAGCACTCTCGAAATAGCAGAGGAGCTTGCTTACCAGAAAAACCGCGAGCGATTGCGGGCAGCTGGTCGGGAAAAGAGAATAATGATACGCTTGAGCTGTGACCCGACAAGTCTGTGGCAGTGGTGTCCTTGTGCGTACTGATTGGAGCAATACCTGCTCATTGGTTTTCAACGGCCGGAACCGGAGCCGCCAGCGAAGGCAGCTGGAAATGAATTGAGCAATGCCGATATGTGCATCCGTTTAGCGCCTGCTTTGGAATTGCATACGTTGTTCTTACATGGCGGACCAGTCGTGAGGTGATCCCTGGTGGAAAGTATGGCGACATTCTCCGTGCAACGCCAACGATTCCAAGCAATTACGACGAATATTAGCTTTCTAAGTGGGTGTTTCACTTCCGTTCTCATGTACCAGCAAATTTGATCCACTTCTTTGTAGGGAAGGTGAATTCGCATGTAGCATTACAAAAAAGTGCTTTTGAAATGAAATCCCGCACGAATTTTCATGACTGATGACCCGGAAGGCGCAATGGCGCGCTGACGAGCAATGCAATGGGAGAGAGCGAGAGAGAGAGATGGGGAGAGAGAGAGATAGAGAGATAGAGAGATAGAGAGATAGAGAGAGAGTAGAGATAGAGAGATAGAGAGATAGAGAGATAGAGAGATAGAGATATAGAGAGATAGAGAGATAGAGATATAGAGAGATAGCGAGATAGAGAGATAGAGAGATAGAGAGTTCATGATATTTATAACTGGGATGATTCCTTAGCGGAAACGGAAATCGAGTAAGAAGCCATCAGTCAACTTTAACTGTTTAGGAGCCGTTATCGGTCGGAAAAAGGTAGCACAGGTAACAACCGATCGCTGCATTCACAATGGTCAAGAGCAGCTAACGGGGCATAACGGTCGTTGTAGTCGACCTGCAGAACAATTATGACTGCATGATCACAGGGAAAGCGGATATGGGTAAGGAATTGGAAGCATTAAAAATGCAACCAGCAGGAACTGAAACAGCAGCTGAAATTTCACTGCGGTGTCCTAAATTTATACAGCCGGCGTTTGCCAATGTCGCCGTTACATCCTGATTAGAGTTAGAACCCGATGCCTGCTTAGTAAATCGATGCCACTGCCACCGGCTGGTGCCTCTTCCTGTCAGGAAAGTGTGCAATGACCGTGACCGACTGAGAGATAAAAATAAATTCAAGATTGTCTCCTGATATAAAGGAGGAGATAGAGCAGGAAGCGGAGGAAGGAAACGGAGGGTGAAAAAGACTGAGATAAGAAATAGTTGGAGGAGAAAGAGAGTGCGATATTGCATAAGGATGATAAGATACCTACAAAAAAGGAACGGGAATATGTCTTACTTTGCAGTGCTAAGTTCACTCTCTCGTCCAACACGGACAAAAAGCACAGTTTCAGATGTCTTACTTAAGTAGAAGACTCCAAAGTGTTCTTTTCTCATATGGTGGGTGGCAAACAACAGAGCTCTTCTTACTATTTCGGGTATAAATGACGTGGCGGGGCGCGTTAAGGCAGAGCGCAGCACAGCAATGCTCGATTCCGAAATGCAGTTTTTTCGGAATTAAGCATCGTAGTAAGTAAATGGCTTAACGAGTAAAACGACGCAAAGTAAGTAAAACGGCTTTTACTCTGTCTTGTGATGACTTCCAATCTGCGACATTCTTACTGAATGGATGAGAACGTATTTTTGGATGGTAACCAGGTGGATTTTGCATTATTTCCTAGATTTTTAATAGAAGTAAAGCTCAATGTCAGGAAGTTGTTCCAGTTGACAGTATGTATATATATATATATATATATATATATATATATATATATATATATATATATATTTATTTATTTATTTAAAGTTAAAAATTTCCTGGAATCTATCCCCGGTAGGCAGCTCCAGGTCTTTCCGCCTGAGGTCACAAAATATCATTCATCAACATTTTCCTGAGTCTAAGGAAATCAAGAGAGAATGCACTGATGCACCGTGCACTGTGCAGTACACTGATTTGGAAAACCAGACAAATGGTCGGATGTTTTTATCAAGTAAAAGGCTGATGTATATAATAGGAATATATGTGCACATAACCTACACGAAATATACCCAATAATCCTGCATTGGTATTGTTTCAACCAGTTTCCGTTTTCAGGAAGGTTCAACCAGGTTTGGTTTTCATGCCTCTGTTGCACGTGGAAATATCGGATATGTTTCATAATTTAGCAAGCTCCACTCGCGTCTTTGATACAGCCTCACTGGTAAGCATATATAATTACATCACTAAATAATCAACATAGAATCATCACAAAACTATTCCCAAGACATTGGTGCCCACCTAGTTTTGACAACACCACATCTGACGGCGCCAATGAGCCTACTTCAGATACACATCAAACCATGAATACAAACTGTTTCAGGATGAGTTAGCATGAAATTGGCAGAACACACTTGTGCAGTTTCATGGTTGTTGTATGAATTGGAGACACATGCGGCTATATCGAGCCAGGTGTTTCCGAAATAGCTGCACAAAAACTAACAAATGCCTGTAGCTAGCCGACTGAGCATAGAAGGCCGGGGGGATGGGACAAAACGAAATGATGACTGGCATTTCTTCAATCTCTGAGAAATATCCAACGGCGTCGCCACGGACTTTGTACGGGGGGGACTGAGCCAGGACAGAGGATAACGGGGGGGGCAAAGCTCGACCCGACGCTGGCTGTCTTTGAAATCCCTACCAATGCACTTGAAACGTTGGCGTAGGGAACATGCAGAACAGGCGGAAACCTTGGTCAAGATCCCAAATTTTGGGGGAGCCTTCGTCGCCGCTAGTTCACAGGCAGAGGTTTTACTCCTATTTTCTTGCTGAGGTTTCTGTCCGAGCAAGGCTTCGATGAGTGAATCTTGCTTGAACTAACAACGAATATTGATTTCTTGGCTGATGAGGCATTATTTCGCTTGCGTCCTCGAATTCAAGATGCAAAATCAAGTAAATTCAGAGCGATGACCATATAACTGGAAGAAACACTGATCAATCAGAAATAATAGTGTTGATTTTCGCAAAAGATCCTAGTTACATGTAGAACAAACAAAATCCTGGCAGTTCGAAACGTGCTGCTGAGTACTTTTGAAAGCCGAGCCTCACAACGCGATATTCTAAACTACCTCAACCAGGTGGACGGTTTTCTACTTCTCACAACTCCGTGTCAAAAAGCTGACGTGCCTGCAGTCCCAACGACAGCAGCCGCTCGCATTTGGACACAGAGTGACGTTGCTCGTGAGGGCGTGCTGCGGCCGTGACGTGCTGGCCGTGACGCGTGACACTTTTGGTGACGTGCGAGCTGACGTCACGACTAGACGCTGTTCAAGGGGTGTGTGGGGTTTTTGATAACGGCAGGCGTTAGAACCAGCTGCGATTATTAATCGGAGAGCGGCTATGTTTTGGTTTGCGCGATCGGCTCCAACAGCTTAGCAGGAGCTGTAAAGGTTTGACGTCAGTAGGCTCCGTTGTAAATTGAGGGTTTGCTGATTGTATGAAGAATGGACGTCATATGACTTCGCAGTTGGAGAGTTGTGAAACGCTAACCGAAGAAGGTTCTTGGAGAGCATCATCATGAATTTTTGTTCTCGTTTAAGGCACCTCTTGATAGCATACGTTATTTCACGCAAAATGTTAAATTTAGATATGATCAAAAGATCAAAGCTGACAGCACTCGAGTATAACCTAAGAACTTTCAGTCGACATTCAAAAGGTGCATTAACCAATCGGGATGTCAAAATGATTTTTTTCATTTGCCATAAAATGGATGTGTGACGGGATGCATTGAATACATTTTGCGAGTGATTCTGCTCGAGGGAATAAACTAACTGTGCTGGAATTTACAAATATAATGAGACATGTGAGCATCAATGTGTTAACTCCGAATTTGAATACACGATTTCAGGCAAGACAAAACGTATAAAGATCCTATTTATAACAATTTTGGGACAAGGACAATCAAGAATTTACCGAGTTCAACGGGAGATACATTTTCTATTAACTAATGGGCATCCTGATGTATTGGTTTTGCGTTGGGAAGCATGTTAATCAGGAGTCGACTTACCGCGGGGCACAGATTGCTGTGATAAAAGCACTTATTAGCCAAACGTCCAGAGAAATAAATGGACAGTTAAAAAAATCCCTGATGAATATGCATGAGCACTCGAGATAGTTTCTTTTAAAAATAGCCTAGGTCTACATTACTATTATGAAGGCTGAGTCATGGATGTCAGAAGTAGCCTAATGGCTGTATTTACTTGATTTTAATTCCGAACGGTGAAAGGAGAACGCTACCAGTATGTTTGTCGATGCGTTATTTCGCTTCAAAAGGTATACAGCCCCTCAGTTCTTATAAACTTAACTTGATCAGTGGCCAAAACCAATATTTGCTGTTAAAGTGACTGCGCCTACCCCACGGTATAGATTTTAACAATGACTTTTCTGTGAAGAGGAAGCAAGAGGAACACCTTACCTATGGTCATTCAATGACCACGCTGGATCCTGTTGAAAACTCAGAGTTTCAGCAGATAAGTCAAATATATTTCATCGTTTCGGTTAAAGCTCAGCATCTGCATAGCCAGAAAAGCTACAGAAAAAGCTATATATAGAAAATATATAGATAGAAAAGCTATATAAAGTTATATATATATATATAAGAAAAGCTATATATACCTAAATAGCGAACTGCTTCGCGCAGGACCGTGCACGTGAACCAAATACAAATAAAACTCCCCAAACTGCGAAACCACACAACCCCTACAACTCCCTCCCAATTCGCCAAAACCTCACCACCTAAAATATCGCAAAGCCGGACGACGGGATTTGCCGTCAGGTCAGCGGGCGGTTGACCAATCAGCGGCCGGCTATCTGGGTCGTCATGGTGACCTAGTGCTGGAGCTCAGGGCCTCAGCTGAGGTAACGGTGTCGCGACTTAGCGCCTGGCCACCCAGCTGTAACAGGTCGGCCGGCCGGGCGGGCAGCCCCACCACCGGGGTGCGGCCACCCCGCAGCGAGCTGGAGGCTCAAGGGCGCACCGGCTGGCTTGGTTATTTCGCGGTGGAATGTGAAGGGTTCTGTTTTTGACAAGGACTAACAAGGCCTCCTGTTTATTTATTCATGGGAGAGTCGGTGAGCTTTCCGCATGTGAATAAGCCTGCGGTCATGAACATGTTGCAAAAGTAAAAGCTGGCGTTGTTTTCTGCTGAAGGCGACTGTGTGCTGGGTCCGACACCATCACATTCCAGAATATCACCGAAAACGAGCGGTAATTATCCAGTAAACTGCTACCTCTCCCTCACACTTTCGCCTTACACAGGGTGTGAAGCTTTAGGTGCACAGCGCTCCATGAGCATGTCTTTGAATCACATCTAGTCATCGTTCCACAAGGTTGATGTTTTTGACTCAGTTAATACGTGCTGCATTGAGCTATGATTAATATTGGCCTGTCTCTACAGTCATAGTCACTGTACTAGACAGCGATCCTGGCGTGGCACCAGACGATGCATTCCGCGTGGTTAGTGGCCGCCATCGCCTGATCTCAGACCAGCCGGGGCTTTTACAACAAGGCTCACATACTCTGCACCAGCCACTGTGCTCTGTAAAAGACTTATCCGACGGGAGCGCTTTTGCTGCTTCGAACAAAGGCATTTATCGGCGAATGCGGATTCATAAAGGGAAGAATCGGTTCAATTCTGCCACACGCGTAAACGTTGATAAATTCATGTGAGCTCGGTTTACGGTTGCCTGTATTTAGTTCCCGGGCATGGAGTCGGTTATAGCTTAACATCATTAAATCGGATATAACTTTATAACATGGAATCTAATTTAACATAACAACATGGAGTCGAATTCAGCTTAACAACATGAAATCGGATATAGCTTAACGATATGGAATCGTATGTAGCTCGATGTCATGAGGTCAGTTGAAGCTTTAAAAAATTGTATGTTCGGGAAAGCTACTACTAAATATCTTGTTTCAATGACAGCGATGAAGAATGCATGAAACTGTTGGAAAGCCTGCAGTAAAGGCACACAAGCGCCGAATCCTCGTTGCAAAGAAGCGGATCCCTGCTGTGTCTTCGCACGTGATTTGACATATCTGAAGCCTACGACAAACGGCCGGGTTTGACATTACAGTAGGCGGAATTTGGCCGGGCAGCGGTGATGAGTTGTGGGCGTGTGGGCGATGACACTTGTCGGAAATTTCAGCAGCTGTGGTGGGCGCTGAGGCAAGCAGGGGCGGATCTAGCGTAGCCAACAGAGGGGAGCAGAGGCGGATGTAGGGAGGGCAGTCTAGGATGTAAAAGGCGTGAGTAGGTAAATACGATATTCATTGCTGGGATTCTGGTCAGTCTTATTTTCTTATTTTGAAGTTAGAAGAAATTTAGCGTGGAATACTGCATACCCGTCCCCGTTATACTGTATTCACACCTAAATCATCCATTGTTTTACCAGATTTCTTAACAAGGGGTCGCCACCTTCCCCCACCGGGGCCATCGATGGCCCCCCTAACTCCGAAAATATGGGCGTTAGCGCAAATCTGCAAAGTGCAATAGAAAGCTCGCGTGAATTCAGTAAGAAATTACTTTGCATGTTTTAGTGCTCAGGTCAATGGTTTGACCTCCAGAGGTCAAATTAGGTCAAGATCGGCTATTTTCACTCAAATATGCAATGATTAAGCAAACTGGTCATAACTCTTATGTCGTTAGAGCTATTGAGGCCTGGTAAAGTTCATTTGATAGGAAATTGCCAGTACTTTTCCCGCTATGTCGAACGTAAAGACCTCCCGCCAGTGGTTTGACCTCCAGAGGTCACCTCGTGACCTAATATGACCTGAGGTCACAAAGGTCACAAAGTGACCTTGCCGTATATCAAATGAAAGCCAGTGATAAGACAAACACGATGGTGTTTGTTTCACCGCGCTAGCTTAATTAGGTCAAAAGTTATTGTCAAAATACTGTTTTTGACCTCTGGTGACCTGGATGACCTTGGAAAAGTCAAAGGGTAAATATTGCCCCTGGGATCCGTGAAAAGGTGTCCAAAAACGCTGTTCGGAGCAGTCTGAGTATTTGCAATCATTTTTGTGGCTTTATATCATGAAACAGCTTTTCCCCATGCTTTTCCAATGGGAGAGGTCGCCTCGTGAACTGACCTGAGGGCACGAAATCGAAAAATCCCGGATATACACCTTGTAGACCCTGGAGGGGTCATGAAGTGTAGAAAGTTTCAAATCGATTGACTTGAAATGTAGCTCTTACAGAGCCTAAAGTTGAAGTGAGGTGACCTTGGTTGACCTCGTCTGGTGACCTGACCTTGGGTGACCCGGGGTAAAAATTTCAGGGATGATGGAAAATGATGCAGTGAGAGGTAGAGCCCTCAACCGTGGTGCTGCGCCACGTCGTTTTCTGCTATCCCGGAAAAACCTTAGGGGGGCCATCGATGCCCCGGTGGGGCGAGGTTAAGGAGAGTTGAGGCCAAGTCTTGACACGGGACGGAACCAAGGCTCAAGGCATGGCTTTGAAACGGGAGTGAAAATCCAATACCTAAAGCTGCTACGCGCAAAGAGCTGGCGATCGATGCTTGAAATTCAAATTTTTAAGGCTCAGTAGAAGTGAAAAGTAATTGACCTCAATCAAATTACCCGCTGCACAAGCCAAGTTATCTCAACATGACAAACATTTTTGAGTCTGCTTCAATTTTTGAGCGATGATTTTTTCACAGTATACAACATCCAATGCATACTTCCCGATGAAACACACTATCCATTCCAAAATCGAGACCACTTTTCTAAGTTGTTTACGTTTGGAATCAGGATCTCCATTTTGTAACTGTCAGTCTTCCAGTAAGATCCGGAAAAAGGTCCGCTTTCCCTGTAAAGAAAACGTGCTGTGCGTATCCGATTCGACGTGTTTGTTTCCCGGAGTCGAGCTTCCCACACTGACCCCGAGATCATGCCTACACTCAGATAACCGTGCTGGACACTCAAGTTCCCAGAACTGCTTATGCATAACCCTTGATGATTTCAAAGCTTTTGCCAGGCACAAAATCTTTAAAATACGCTGACTGTACAGAGGAAAAATAGCGAAGACATCTTAATAGCAAAGTACTGGTTATGATTATGATATTATGATGCTTATGATATTATGATCATTTATGATTGATGATCATATTATGATATTATGGTTATTATTAAGCTAATCTGGCGATTGAAGCTCGTTTTCTTTGAAACGGTCTGATTCCTTGACTACAAAATAAGTATTTATGGCATGATGATGCTCTTATCAACTGCACTTGCTTTAAATATTTACCAAATAAACTCACAGAGCGCCAAGCTGTTTGCGGATAATTTAACATGCATAATAGAAAATTGTAGGTGGACTTGAGCCTCACGAGCTGGCCATAAAATTGTATAAACATTTAACCCGTGGAGGATTCTGTCAACAATTGCACTGCAATCTTTTACGGCTGTTTTTGGACAATGGTTTAATAAATACCGAATTTAAACACAGCTGTTGCCTCCCGAAGCCACAAAGAAACTGAAATCCGGTGCTAACTAGCACCTCATGCTCCGCAGATTCGGCGGTTAGCAGCAGAGACGCCCGAGCCCACAAACACCCGCCTGGGGTGGCAGGACGAGGATGACGACGACCTCATGGAGTCCTTCAACGTCTACAACCAGAGCGAGCGAATGGCCATCAAGCGGCGACTTGGTGAGCAGGCTTGGACTCCGTCCTTTTCATGTTCAATATCTGTGTAAATGAGCATGTCTATGAAAACCACTCAGGGAAGATCGCTTGTACCGCGCACTGGTTTAAATGAATACAGCAGGAAAATGAGCCATCAATAATTAAAAGTAAATCAACGCTTTTACATCTGTACTTAGAGCAAATCAGGTGGATGGACGAGGCGGCTCGACATAAAGATCGCGGAACTTTTTTTCAATCATGCCACGCAAAAACCGCAAGTCATTAAGAAACTGCAAATAAAAACCTTCCCAATGCGAACAATTAGATAGATGACCATGAAGATGAGAGCCGATTAGTTAGACTGGCAAAAAGCATGGACATCAAACGGAACAAAGCCTAGCGAACTCGTCACAGGAAACCACGTCACCTTTGGACCCAACTTGTCTCAGGTAACGGTGCTGCTTTTCGGTGGCCCCTTCACACACCAATAACATATGGAACGATAAAATATTAAAAGGCCTCTCGTTGACATAGATGATATTTCGTCTCATCAAATGCTAGAAATTATATACAGAATAAGTCTGTATATTCTTTATTGAGAAATAGTAAACTATAAATTTGTAACGGACAGATATTTTATTTCCCCTCTTTTATCATAGTGTGAGACTGCAACCACACACAAAAACGTCTTTACCTATAAAATGTGTTTTTGAACATGCATGATTCATGTGTTAAAACAGCCCTCAAATT
The DNA here is from genome assembly GCA_034440635.1 of Lepas anatifera. NCBI lineage: Eukaryota > Metazoa > Arthropoda > Thecostraca > Lepadidae > Lepas > Lepas anatifera. The sequence continues at coordinate 1,062,685 of JAOTON010000214.1, read as the reverse complement.
TTCTTCTTTAAAACTTCTAATCACGGTCTCCTGGGTCCAAATTCCGAGCCGAGCTGGGCTTGGCATTCTCTGTGTAACGGCATCTCCGCTATTGAACGACGGATTTCCTGCAATTGTCTGCCCCCAGTCTTATCTGGCATCGGCGCAACAGCTGTGAGAGGTGAACGGACCATTTTCACACGACGCACCAAATACAGATACCAGACCCTACCGACCCCACAGCACGCTGAAGGACATGCATGGGCGTCGAAAGCGGGTACCCACCCCCCTCCCCTACTCGCAAATCAAGGGGACGTCCAGGGAAAACAAATTGGAACTCATCTTGTTTTTTTTCATTTTCTCTCTGTTACCTGCTTGCATCTACACAAATGTATTGAATAACATTGTCGGTAGTGTTTCATGTGCAGCCAAATTCTCCCAATTTCTTCCCGACTCCCGCCCCCTTTCCTTGGTCATCAGCAGTACGGGGTCCGTCCTCCCCCAGTAAAATTCCATGGCAACGCCCCTGACAATATGTGCAACTATTTCAGATGGACTCGAATCAGAAATATCCAAAACGTTCTGTTTGAAACTCTTGCTTCTTATCGTTATGTTTTTTTGGAAAAGCTTGATCTGCACGTGATATTATATTGACTTGTATTGCGGATATATAGCCCTGGCACCTCAATCGCCCTTAAACCGCCCCCCCGACTTTTATTTGGCTGGGACCGGAATGCGCCAGCTAGAAGGTTGGAAACATTGGAAACATATCCAGTCACATGACTCCAATCATATCCAGGATATCCAATCGGGGGGCTGGGGAGGGGCACATGGTCCAGGGGTGTCATCTGAACCAGTAGGTACTACTTTTGGGTGGTAAAACTTATTAGATGGGCGTCAAATTCTATCGCGGGGGCGCCGATACTGGCATACTGAAGGGGCGCGGGGGTGAGAAGCAACATTTCTGGGGGCGCCATCAACCTTTGAGGGAGACACTTTGACCATTGCAAGGGGGTGCCGAAGGTCGATTGGGGACCCCAGCATACTCCAGATTTAACCATTAACCCCATATCACTGCATAATTAAAACTGGAGCGCCCAAATTCCTTGTCTTCTCACGCGATGTATCGGATGATACTTCGCCAATAGACTCTAGCATTAAATATTCTGTGTCTGAGAGTGTAAACATAATGCATAAGTGACTTAAACACAAATTCGCATAGCTGATAAGAAATGAGCTGAAGGGAAGGACGCTACGGTTCAAGCTGTAAAAGGCGGAACACTTAGAAAGGGAAAGAAGTTCTGAGCTTTAAACATAGTCATAAGGCGTGTCAAACGCAGCAAAGCTAAACCAAAGCCCAGAATCCACAGTTTGAATGTATGTAATATCTGATTCTAAGAATATTACATTTTCATGAAAATACACAAAAAAAAACATGTGAAATAAGACCAGACAAGAGTAAAAAAAAACTCCAAGAACAAAGAATGAATTTAAAACAACAGTCCAGATTCCAAAAGGGCTAGGGAAATAGTTGACGTGGTTTGAGTGGGTGCGTGTTTGGGTTCTAAATCCAGCCTTTGTTTCCTAACCACAAGGAACGCGCAGGGTGTTACCTTCTGGTTATGCCAAATCAACACAATTTCTGCCATTCTACAGGCCCTAGAAAACACAAATCATCTATAAAAACAGAACTGGCTGTGCAGTTGTTCTCGTTTAAATCCACGCCTCCAACTGACGTTCCATTATCAGAAACAGCTGACGAAATGCATACATTATGCATCCATCGTTGTGGTTCGGATCGTCCGATATCGTGCCGATTTCGCCAAGCACCTTAAAAACCGCCTAACGCAATATTGTTGGCACGCTGGTTTCAATGACTATGTAAATTCTGTAATTGGTAGAGACGGCGCCATCAAAATTCTTGAACGTCATCGTTCCAAGTCCCGATCTCTCCCGTGGTCGTTTCACCATACATTTTAATTGCACCTCAATCTGCTTACCTCAAGGCAAAATGTCGCGTACTCATTCGCTGAACACCTGTCATTTTCCCATCACTATCGTCTGTCTATTTCCCACCACTATCTGCTTTACAGTGGATGGGAATGAACAGTGGCGCGAGCTACCTTCAGGATTGAAAAGAGAAAGCATCACGGCTTGCGCCAATAGAAAAGAAACGCTTATGCACATAACATACATTTATACCAAGCAAACAGTGACCAACGAGTCACAGATACAATTGCAAAACATCCAGCACTTTGGACATCACGTCAAGAGAAATAAGATGCTCAGTCACCGAGAAGATCCTCAGCTGTTTCTGGTCTCTCTCGCTATTGTGAAGACGGAGACCCTGTGTAAGCGCCTGATGAATGCCGCGGCTGCTGCGGATGATGGATCGAGTCCGTCCAGCAATCTTGCCGCTTTTCTCAAGGCGTCATTACAACACAATTCACTTAAGAAAAGAAAATGCGGCGAACGTAATTAGAGCCTTTCTTCTTTGGAAATGAGATGGATGGAGCAGAAATTAACTGCATAGAGTGTGATATCGCATCAAAAGCCGCAGTATATAAGGACTTTTCCTCGCTGCATTTTATGGAACAAAACCCGTGCTCACGAAAATAGTCTACAGTCTCGAACGGATGCTTCTAAACGGCTTCACTTTCAGGATGGGATTTGTTAGCGCCATATCCACTTACCGTTTGGTTACCTCGTTAGTTCTCAGAATCTATGTATCTAAGTACATAATATAAACTAAGATCATATCTATCTAGGTGTCACAATGACACATGCCATCTGTATAAGCTAATATTCCTGGAGTCTGTGACATTTCAATTATATATGGTGCGTAGTTGGTTTATACTCAGCTTTGTCGTTAGTTCCGGAATATATCAAACAGCACGAAACAGTCCACGTGAACGCTTACATCTAAGCTTATCGATTAGCATTGTCATAATCACTATTTAGAAACGAGATAAATTTTGGAGTTAAAAGCAATAAATATAGCTAATGATCTAATTCAATATTGTTTAAAATTCAATATAGTTAAAAAACGCACTATTTAGACATTATAAAATTAGGGTTGTAGGTACAAGTAGATAACATTTTTTGCATACCAGCACCATTTTTTGAGAAGGTAGAGCGACGGACAGCCAGCAGGTCATCTTTGAGCTAATATATGCAGTAGAAAACGCAACTGATTTGAACATTATAAAAGCAGGGTGGGGCAATCTTTGCCAAGGGTATTACTCGAGGCACCGCACGTTCTCTCCGTGAAACAATCATCCCTCACAAGTCGGGAGAACTTGGTTTTCTAGTATTTGGGGCCAATTCACATCTGTCAGATTCTGCCAAGATTTCTGCCGACCGAATTTACAGAAGGACGTGAGGAGATTGTCGACAAAACAAATATTCGCAGAGTTGGTCGGCAGACTCTGCTAAGTGTGAATGGGCCTAAGGCTTTGCAATCAAATATATGTGTCAGCTCTATCGCCAAGGGTGGCGTGTGGTCCGCCCTTCGGTCGGCTCACGACGAATATGTGAACTTGTTCTTCCAGTTGTCAAAACAACTTAGGTTGTGTCTGGCAACAGCAGAAGGTCAGACCTCGTTTTTCTTGTTCACGACACGAGCAGTCAATGGAACACAGGGAGTGACGCGAACAACTTTCTCCTTCGTCCACGGACAGTGTTGACTTAAAATTAGCCGCAATAATCACACATGCAGTGGTGCAGACAACTGTAAGCCGAAGTCCGAGCTAAAAATATAAGAATACCTATAGCTTTGAAACCGAATTTTTGTAACAAAGCTGTTTGAAGAATTGGTTGCGCCGGTCATCCGATGAATCCATGGTGTCGTGAAATGTGACAAAAATATTTTCAATAATTTGAAATAATAATACATATTAATAAATTTAACCAAGTGAACAACGGATACAAAAAAATTGTTATCCAAAATAGGGACTTTGTGTTATTTTATAAAAGCTACCCAAATGTTTAGACTAATGCATCACAGTCAGGACTATAAATGTATATTCCTTTTGGGTGCCCGAGCAACGCTACATAAAACGTTGAAGGAGTGGTAAAATATCCTTTAAACTCTTGCATTTTTCATCTCAAGGACTTTAAATTACAGTTTTGTACAGTTCAACCAACAGATCTTTGGGACGGTCAACTCATCCTTTATATTACACTAACACATTTTAATATGCTGCTTATCGACATTGTCTGAAGTCTGGACACTCCAATCATTTTCCGAAAAATCCACAACCCTGCCCACGGCCCAAAACCTCAGAACCACCATCAGCCCACTAGCGCCACCTGTAAACCCACCCAGACTGACCAAGCCGCCCCCTGTGCCGGCAGGCTCCGACGGCAGCGCCAATTCGGTGGATTCAGACGGCGGCACCAGCAGCGACGCTAGTTCGCCAAACAAACAACAGAGGGCAGGCGCGTCGCCGCAGTCGCAGGAGGGCGGTGTGAGCAGGCGGCGGAGAGCGGGCACGGCGTCTCGAGAGCGCTACCTACGGCGGCTGGAGAGCAACGAGAGGGAGCGCATACGCATGCACGGACTCAACGCTGCATTCCACGTGAGTTGGGCCCACCAGTGATGCTGGGGTGTTTATGTGAAGGCGTGGGCGTCGCCAAGTGTACTGTCACTGGGCGGACTCCAGTCTGAAGATGGTCGGAGGAAGCGGAGCACGAATCAAATTATAATCTCAGGGAGCATTAGCAGGGCAGTAAAACAATATCAAAACTGGGAGCATGAAAGTAGGCCTACGTTGGCTAGGAGGAAAAAATGTAAAAAAATTTAAGTCGAGTCCCTAAAGACTTCCCGTGATTCATAAGTTGGAGGGACGCGTCTCCCGCTTTCGACGCCCGTGTATGTAGTAGACATGGGTGGAGATCCTGAGAGGATGGAGTCAGGAGCCCTGGATTTCGGATCTCTGAACGGTTCGGATTTTTCCATGATTTGCATAACTCTGCCTGTGTTAACTCACTTAGGGTTTCCCCCTGGCTCGAAAATAGATCTCCAGTCCTGTTTTAAAAAGAAGGTGGAAACACATGCAAATTTACCTTCCTTAGTGGAAGTGTGTCATCAGGGGCGCAGCCAGAGCTTTCGTATGGGGGGGCACACCAACTTTGAGGGGCACCCCGGGGAAAAAAGGGCACTTTTTAACGTAACCTAAAAACTTACTATATCTTTGTTTAAAACATTTTTTGGGCATCTTTGGTTCAATAAAAATGCAAAGAAATCATTGACGGAGAAGGAAAACTTGATTAAAACCGAAAAAAGGAACAAAATATCACCAAAATTACATGGAAGTAGCCAAAACACTACTTTTTTGGGATAGATTTAAGAACAGCCAACTCATGCGAGTACTTAACATCAGCGGAGCATGTGATATCTGTTACAATGTGCAGGTTAAGGCATATTGGAGTCGGATTTTTTTTGTTATGCCCACTGGTTTTGTCGTGACGAGTGAGCCCTGGCTGAACGCGGATTAAGTTCCTTGCCTGCCACAATCGCCGTGGGACGAGGAGTGGCATAGTGTCTTTGGAAGAACACATTTTTGCTGCCGGAAAAATTTGGGAGATACCTTTTGAACTCATTTATTAAATTCCATATTCTCAAGGATCGGTCCCAGTTAAGAGTAAATAAAAGGTGAACAGGCCGGTGGTTTAGATGGGGATGGTGTGACAGGGCTGAAAATTGTAACAACTAGTTCTTCATTTAAATTAATTAGTAGAAATCCTGGTTTAGGGGACTGTGCTCTGAGCTCAGGGGCACATGCCTTTTTATCATCCCTTCCTAGAATCCACCAGTATAATAAGCAATTTATCTAACCTGGGGTGCCTAGGTATCACAAGCCGTTTTAGAGATTCCTCATTCCTCGTTAGCTCCGTTTTACAAGGGGAGATTCCATTGTGTTCTTATTCCGCATCTATTCAAGACCAGCTCTGGGGCCCCCAAATGTGGATCAGAGGCCCCCCAGAGCAGCTTCCCCCATCCCCCAGTTGTGCCTCCAGGCACTAGACTAGCTCAGTGACCCTGCCCCGAAATGATGGGAGTTGGCCTTGTGTTATTATTATCTGTCTATTCAAGACCACATCAGGGGCCCCTGATGTAGATCAGGCCACAGAGCAGCTCATGCTTCACCCAGGGACTAGACTAGCTCATTGGTCCCAGAGATGAGGTCATCAGACTAGCTCAATGGGTCACAGATAGGCTCATAGGGCCTTAAACCAGTTCAAGAAGCCCCAGAACAGTTTAAGGCGCCAGCTCACCTCAGGGGGCCTCAAGCCAACTTAGGGGCTCTCACAAGCTCAGCGCCCAGACCAGCTCAGGGTACACTCAGAACCTAGACCCACTCTCGGGCCCCAGATCAGCTCTTGGGGCCCCAGATCAGTTCAGGGGCCTCAAGTCAGGTCAGGAGGCAGGATCAAGTCAGGGCCACTAAATCAGCTCAGGAATCTCTCACCAGCTCGGGGCCCAAGCAGTTCAAAAGCCCCAGAGCTGCTCAGAGAACACCAGATCGGCCCATAGGGCACCAGATCAGCCTCGGGGACAAGCAATCAGATCAGTGGTCCCCGACCAGCTCGGGGCCCAGATCAGCTCGGGAATACCAGATCAAGTCAGGAGGCACTTACTCAGCTCAGGAGCCCCATAGCATCTCAGGGGCCCTCACCAGCCCCTGTGGGCCCAGCTCAGCCGAGGGCCTGGGAGCTGCTCAGTAAATCACGTAATCAACCCAGGAGGCCCGGGTCAGCTTAAAGAGCACCATATTAGCCATGGGGCACCAGACTAGCTCAGAGGGAATAAGATGGGCTCAGGAGACACACTGGTGACTCAGCAGGCACCAGATCGACTCAGGGGGCATTAGTTAAGTTCAGGAGGCAGTATGTCTGCTCAGGGTGCACCAGATCGATCAGCGCAGGGGGCATGTTCAAGTCAGGGGCACTAAATCAGCTCAGGGATCCCTCATCAGCTCGGGGCCCAATTAGTTCAAAAGCCCCATAGCTGCTCAGGGCACACCAGATGCCCATAGGGCACCAAATCAGCTCCGGGGACAAACAATCAGATCAGTGGTCCCCGACCAGCTCGGGAATACCAGATCAAGTCAGGAGGCAATTAATCAGCTCAGGAGCCCCATACCATCTCAGGGGCCCTCATCAGCCTCTGTGGGCCCAGCTCAGCTCAGGGCTTTAGATCTGCTCATGAAATCACGTAAGGAGGACCAGATCAGCTTAAAGGGCACCAGATTACTCAGGGGGGCATCAGATGTGCTCAGGAGGCACCAGATCGACTAAGGGGCATTAGTGCAGCTCAGGTGGCACCAGATCGATCCGCTCGGGGTCCAGATCAGCTCCCAGCCCCCCAGACTGTGGCAGGAGCCTAAATAAGCTCAGGGAGCTACATAACAGCTCAGGGGACACAAGGTGGGCTCAGGGCCCACCAAACCAGCTCAGGGGGGACCAGACCATCTAAGGAGACATCAATAATCAGTTGAGGGGGTACCTAATAAGCTGAAGGGGCACCATATTGACTTAGGAAACATAATCAACTTGGGGAGGCATGAGATCAGTTCGGGGGCCCGAATCAGCTCAAGGGGCACTAAATCAGCTATTAGGGCACCAAACAAGCTCGGAAGCATTAGACTAACTCAGAGAGCATTATATAGGTTCAGGAGGCACAATTATTTGCTCAGTGGGGCACTCGATTGACTCAGGGGCACCAGATCAGCTTAGAGGGCAAGTAATCAGGTCAAGGGGCCAAGACCAGCTGAGAGGCCACGAGATGAGCTCAAGGAGCACCAGATCGGCTTTACCCGTACGATTATTGGCGACAATGAGGCATTGGGTGGACACATACTAGGTGCCCATACTCTTCCCGGGTGCCTGGAAAGGCGATAGAATGCCCTAGCTGACCGAGAAAGGTATTAAGTTGTCCAACAATAGTTTCAATCGCTACATTCGGTCCAGTTACATCTAGGTTCAACGGCTAGGGCACTAAATTTCGAGTGGCACGGCCCAAAGATGGGTACACCACCTGGCAATCAAAAGGGCACCTCGGCAGCGATGGGTGAACGTGCCCCCTGTGCCTTCCTGGTGCCCCCCTGGACAGTAGATAAACTCCGGGAGGCATTAAATAAGTTCAGGGGCCCGGATCAGCTCAAGGGGCACTAAAACAGCTAATAGGGCAGCAGGCAGGCTCGGAGGCATCAGACTAACTTAGAGAGCATTATATAGGTTCAGAAGGCACAATTATTTATTCAGGCGAGGGGGGCACCAGATTGACTACGAGGGCATCAGATTAGCTCAGAAGGCACATGATCAGCTCCAGGGTTCAAGACCAGCGCTCAGGGGGCACCAGATGAGCTCAAGGGGCCCCAGATTTGATTTGCCCATACGATTATTGGCGACGATGAGGCATTATCTGGAAACGGATTACGTGCCTATACTATTCCCGGGTGCTTGGAAAGGCGATAGAATGTTTTAGGTGACCAAAATGGTACTTAATTGTCAAACAATAGTTGAAATCGCTAAATGCGGCCTAGTTCCGTCTAGGTTCAACGGCGTAGGGCACTAAATTTCGAGCGGCACGGCCCAAAGAGGGCACACCACCTGGCAATCAAAAGGGCACCCCGGCACCGATGGGGGGGCACGTGCCCCCTGTGCCCCCCCTGGCTGCGCCCCTGTGTGTCATGGCCGTGAGATCTCAGAGCCCACTAGATTCATACTCTGGTTTCCCCGGTAAATTCAGATCGGCCAATTTGCACACCATGACTGTCCATTTGATCCTGGCACACATGCGAACAGCATGAGTAGACCGACAACAATAAATACATGATCAATTTCGAAATCCGCAACTACTCAAATTATTTTAGATGAGCCCTGTAGTTGTAGCATCCTCCCTGATGATGGTTGGAGTTTTAGGGCTTATCGGCTACTGAGGCTATGAAGTGACCGTATAATTTTGCTAGCGAATGTCTAAAGGTCTTTCTGCAGTCTAGCTGGATAGGGTCTATTGTATAGGTGCTGGGTATCCCATGCTGTTAATAGAAGAAATGGCAAGTGGAGACTTTCCTGTGGTTTGCTTTATTTTCCATGAGCTGTGCTATTGACCGGGGCACTGGAACCGTTCTCTTTGCTGCTTTCAGCTGTTCAAGATCTAGCTATGTCGTTTTTTCCTCTGCCTGACCCATGCCTCCTCACAGCTAACCACTTGCATCACGAATTCAGCCCTTTTGCAACTCCGGCCCCATTATCCTCACACGATCGTCTCACCCAAAGAGTTAAGTCATTAATGAAAGCTTACAGGCAGCAAACCTGCTGGCAGTTCGCTCGAAGCATGTTATAACGCCTCTCAAATGCCGCAATTATCAAACCCTGCAATTACTGCCGTGTTTTTGGCCGCCAAATGATAGTCCAGGCACCATGGTTTGCCGTTCACGTGACCATAATAGAGCAGCGTTCTGTAACGCTTGGACAGCCTATTAGTCACGTTGCATGCAGTTAATAATGCGATTATTTCCAGCAAGGTCGCTATTCATGTGCTATTGCTCATTCAAACAGGTAGATACCGATTCAGCACAGGCGGAGCACACACGAACCATTTACCAGCTATCTTATTATTTCGAAACGTATCTATACCCGAAATTGTGACTATATTTAATACAAGAAAAAATCGAATGAGTTTCTCATGCTTTTTTAAACATTTCCTCAGTTTTCCCGCTTTTGTTTCTGCTCTCCCCCTCCCAGAAAAGTATCAAGCCGGTATGAAGGTAATGCCAAGCAAAGCTTGGTTGGAGCAAACTTCTGACTAAAATAGTGTGTCGGATACCACCAATAGCCAGTTTAATGTTCTATGTAATTATGTAGAAGTATTTATCCACTAAATAATGAAACCCTTGAAAAATCCTGTCCGTGAGAATGTCGTCACCAGCACTTCCGGTTTCAACATCAGTTCTAAATCACGTCACCTTCTCTCTTACCTTTACTGACGTGTTTCTCCCGCTGCCCCGCCAGAACCTGCAGGAGGTGATACCACCAGTCAGTATGGAGAGGAAGATGTCCAAGATCGAGACACTGACTCTTGCCAGGAACTACATCATGGCCCTGACAAACGTCATCTGCGAGATCAAGGGCAGCGCCAAGCCCTTCTCGTGAGTGCCGGGGAAGGGGAGCGGAGAGTTGAGGGAAGAGGGATAGAGTGTGGAGTGAGAAAGAGGAAGATAGGAAAGCGGGAAGGTGAGTGAGAGGGAGGGAGAGAAAGGTGCCGAGTGGAGTGTGGCTGCATAGGCAATCTGGAACAGTGTTTGGTTGTTTCTAAATCGGGAAATAAGAGACCGGATGCCTAGGGTAGTTGCGGTCGAATTTAATTTAGAGAAATGGGGAATGATTTACTCAACTTTATTAGACGCACTAGGTATATAGCTTTGAAGGGATATAGGCTAAAAACTATTCACACGGTAACCGGCCATAGCTTCTCTCGGGTTACCCGTTTTACATATTATTTGTGTTCGTTTTTTCGCAGCACCCATCCTCAATCTTACGCGCGGATTCCCTTTCTGGCAGGTTTTTGGACCAGTTCGCCCCGACGTCAGAGCAACAGGTGGAAGACGTGATGAGGAGATTTCGTCTGGGCCCTATCAGCGGTGTTGGCTCAAGCCCTACGCGGCGACGGGAAGATGCGTTATAGATGGCGCTGCCAGCGTCTAGGTGTCAATTATAGGTGGCGCTGTTACACTTAAGTGCCCGCCGCTAATGGAATCGACAGTATAGAAACCGGGTTTGGTTTCGTTCTGAGTCAATGTTAATGGCTGCAGTCCGGATATTCTTATAAAGTGATTCACGGGATATGATCACCCATGGAGGACACGTGCACTCTTCATATAGGTTTTTCAACAATTATAAAGCGGACCCATCGGAGCAAGCGTAAAAGTATTTTGTGAGCATAAATGTCGCCACCGGCAAAAAAGTGGGGGTCCAGCCAAACTTCAACCTGATGCTGACAAAAAACTTCCAACATCAGGACCAAAAACTGTTCGAATTTGGGCTCCTCTTTGCCTTCCGCAGGGGGCTGGATATAAGAATGTCCGGCTTTTTCTCATTTTGACTGAGATCAGGAATTTTCTGGCCAAAAAGTGGGGGCCAGGCCCCCTGGCCCCCCCTTTTCCGACGCGTATGCTTGTAAGAATGAAGCATGGTGCGCATTGTACCTACACCATAGAACGTGCTTTATCTATCCACGTAAAAACGGCCGATTTTAGTTTGCACCGCTGGGTGAACATTCGAAAGCGTCGTCTCGTGTGATCAACTAGCAACATGAATTGAAGTGGTCCTCAAGTCCCTATTTGTAATTATCGGAGCCGAGTACCAACTGTCGTTTTTTCCGCCTGCACCTGACCCCAGGGCAGGGTACCGTACCACACCGAGAGAGTACAACGTGCGAGCAACGCAGGCGCACAACGGGTGACTACTTCTCCCTGAAGCGGTCAGAAGGGAGACACGTGGAGACGAGAATATGGATGTGACCGACCGACAGCACTGCGTTAGAATATAGATCAATTCAGGAACGCTATTACAGAGATAACACTGGAGGAATTTGATAACAGCAGTCACCCACAATAGACGGCCAAAACGAAACTTTTGCCGCAGCATAGTGAATTCCATGCGAAGTCGACATCTGATAGCTTGTTTTTATCCGTGTTTGTCAAGTCGTCCAGGGGCAGGGGGGTGCGGCAGGGACACCCCCCAGGGCCCGGAGGGCCCACAGGAGCCACGCGAACCAGCTCGCCCGCACGCTCGCGGCCAACGGCATTTAACCAGACATGGCCCTCCAAGCCCTCTTCAGCACCATTCGTAGCAAGCATGGCCCTTTTACCCATCAGGCTCTTTGGCGCTGTCTCAGGGCCCTTCAGGCGCCGCCCCCCGACGAAACAGCTACGCCCCGAAGTCGTCAAACGTTTATCATTCTTTTCGGCTCGACAATAAATGCCAAGTCGTATACTACAAAAAAATAATCCTGACTTACATTACCCACAAGCACGGCAATCAATACGAATGTTACCAGAACGCTGGGAGTCTTATCCACTCTTCTACTTAGGACTGTATAGCTAATAACAACCCGAGTACATAAGCACACCTATGCAAACAAGAGATTTGTGTCACTTGTCAGCATTGCAAAACACATTCGAAATGTTTTGTCGAGCTCAGCCTTTGAATAGACACAGCCTCGCAACAACACTAGCCATTGGAGAGCTGCCAAACCATTGTCAAGCCTCGTTTCGACCGTACACTTGATTGAGTCGTGTCTTCCAGCGGTGCCGCCCTGAGGGCGATGGCCCACTTGAAGCTCCAGCTGGTTATGCCCGCCCTGAGCTGAGCTCTTCCCACTGGTGGAAGCTAAATGCGAAACCCTACAGCGATATTGACGAGGAGACATACTAGGAAAGGTGAAATCCTCTCGGTTTACATTGATGATTGTGTGAATTGTGTGATTTTGTGCGTACCCTTCATTGGTAGAGCCCCACGCCTGTGCTCAACGCCTCCGTCAAATAAGTTTATTGGTGTATAGCTATGCTCATGCGACAGTAGTGATGCAGATTTTGGGCTTGTGCCTTGTCATACCCACCCTGCCGGTGGTCATTGGGACATATTTTTGTATGTACATAGCGCCAAATACAAGGGATAAAGGCGACGTCTCTTTTCGCTTTTGGTTGAACGCGAGTGATGTACAGACACTGTTGTTTGAAGAAAAGGTTTTATTAGACAGAAAAACAGAATACGATGATAACTTTTATTTTTAACGGCACTTCCTCACTTACTCGCTCACGTACACACGCACGCACACACACACGCACACACACAATACGCAACACGCAGCATGTATGCATGCATGTATGCATGAATTAATTAATAAATTAATTCATTCATTCATTGATTTATGCATGCATTCATTCATTCATTGATTCACTCACTCACTCACTCACTCACTCACTCATTCACTCATTCACTCAATCACTCACTCACTCAATCACTCACTCACTCACTCACTCACTCACTCACTCACTCACTCACTCACTCACTCACTCACTCACTCACTCAATGGACGAATTGATTACACGCACCCTAATCCGTCAGACGAGGGGGGCGGATTTCAAGGCTGACTACTAGAACCATTGCGATTGAGCAGACACACACTATACTGATCCCCGTCTAGTTCCGACAAGCCTGCAAATCTCGTATGTCTATTTACTGTCTTTGACAAAGTCAAGGGTTCTTATCTATGAATGATAAATAAGTACCATCGATTTTGATAAATGATTAAATTTTCTTTTCGATACTGGCGTTACTAGGCGTTTGCTGTAGTTCAACGTCATTTTTGGTGCGCATCTGCGAAGGCATGACAGAATAGGCAAGCTGGGTTGCAGACAGCATAATATTTTAAAAAAAACATGTGTTTTGAACTCCTGTTAAATATGTGAGCTTGTCGCCCAATTTTAGATACTTTCCACCATAGTCAGCTCAGGGGGAACAAACACTTGCCCCCCTCCCCCCACCCCCTCCTGATCGAGCCTCAGCGCTCCGTGAAATTATCACGGCGTAGCCCTGAAATGGCGGTGGCGCCCCCTGAAATGTCACCATCCCCTCCCCTCAGGATGCAAGAACAGCCGCAATAGGATTTGACGCCCCTTCCGACTGTGTCCCCCAATCGCAACTCCTGGATCTGTTAATGCTTCCAACACCCGGTTGCAGGTGAACCCGTGAGCATGAAGACACTGACGGGACAAGGCAACCGTCACAAGAGGCAACGGGGATCAAAATTGTGAAAAAAACATATGCTTGTTTACGAAATCGGCGAATATTGGGAGGCTTGGGGGAGAAAGTAAATTCCTTTTTGCTCCAATGGATCCATGCCTGCGTGTAGAAATCTACTGACGTTCATCACCAACGGTTGTTTTTCAGTCGTGTATTTATGCACATGTTAGGCTAATATGTGCTAGTTTTTACACTTCTCAAAATACTTCAGATATCATATTGACCATCCAGGAAGATGCAATTTACTCTGCATATCGGGAGGAAAAGCTAAATGCAGCCAATGGGTATGCATATATCAATTTAGCTATTTTCACAGCTCTCTGGTAGGTACATAAATAGGATTTTGACGCCATGAACATTGAAGCTGCAGCGCACCACAGTGGCGCGATGTCTTGCCGAAAAATAACAATTTTTCGTACACTAAGCATATAAAAACGAAAGAGTACGTACTAGCTATAGCATGCAGGACACGACACACGGAGAAATATATAGTTAGGTAGTTAGTTATTTGGGCTTAGGAGGTGCACTAGCATGGTAAGGTCATATAGCACCCATGGTAGAAAGATAGACTACATCAATATATGTGAACATTAAAAATATATATTTTTGGGAAAATGTTTGGAAAATCTGTCGTTTAACGTTTTCAGTTTTTCACAGCAGTCAGTGTGATAAAATCCGGAGCACGAATTCAACCCAGATCACCTTCCAATTATGTGGACATGGCAACCAACATTTGGGGCGAAATTATTTTATTTCGGCGCGTGCCAAACACGATTTCTTCACACTAAAATCCTACATTTCCAAGCAATGACGATGCCGTATTATCCCAAACGTGTGCAAAATCTGACGCACATAGATGCAGCCGTTTTGCAGAAACTTCTGACCAAGGGTTTGTGGCATAAGCTAGACGGGAGTATTCATTGTTAGCACTCCCTGTTAAACATTTACATGGTACTGAAGCTGCTTTCGCAGAAAGTGGAGATTGAGGCGTAAATCCCTGGAGGTCAAAATCAGCCTCTAACATTAATTACTCAAACTTCGTTGTCATACATTTTCTAGGCAATATTTCAACAAATCATGTGTTCTGCGGTTACTCCGGGACCTGTCCATGCTGGCCTATTAAATAAAAAGACCTGCGTACTCCTCGTTTCAGTTTTCAACCGAAGCCAAAATATTCTGCTGGTGATGCCGAAAAAATCGTCAACTTCCACTTAAGATTGTGGATTTCAGGACACTGAACCCATGCACTCGTTGTTAGCAATTTCACTGAACTGAAATCGCATCATGCATACTGCATTTCTTATCCACCAAGCTAGTATAACATGTCGTCCCTTTGGCTCCGCTAAATGCTAAATTTAGACTTTGATATATCCACGGAAAACATACACGCACTGAAACGAAACCGAGTTAAGATTATTTGTATGACCCGTTATCGCTAGTTGGACAACGGTTTCGTGCACTCGTCGCTCAGCCTCCTTTTGAATATTTCCTTTCAAATAATTTCTCATGAAATAATGATATCCGACTGGAAAATTGCAATAAGCAGGTCAAAACCACTCAGATAAAATGCCGAAAATCATAAGCTGATCAATCTCAAAAATAACTTTATATATGCCTCGATGCATGATCATAGCTTTGTCAGCTATGGCTAAGGCTTTTGTCGCTATGCTGAAAGTTCAATATGAAAGGCAACAAGAAAATGGCATGTACAAAAGCCTTGAACTGTTGTGAAGGACACGTATCAACGATACTGGTATCGCGATTAACCCCTCAGTAAAGGCACAGTATGTTTCTTTTCAGTCTCTGTCCCTCTGCTAAGAGCCTTTCTCCAGCCCGCGCCTGGCAGGGGAAGAGCGTTTTATCCCCCCTCACGTTTTTAGTATATCTGCTTAGCTTACATAGGTCAATAACCAAAATTTTACCTGTCAAGAAATTATCGGAATGACCGGATAAGTTGAGCATGCGTACAGTGAAACTGAAAGGGTTTCTCCTCTCGGTTGAAATTTTCACCAAGTGAAGAAAACCGTTCATTTTCACCTGTCAGGAAATATTTGTTTCTTACTTTCACCTGTCAGGAAATATTTGTTTCTTACTTTCACGGGAGCCTACAGTCACGTACAGCGGCGTAGGCAAAGGGAAACAGGTCTCGTACTCCATCAGTACCAATCTGCCTCAAGGCTGCTGAAATGCTTATCATTGACTTGCATGTCTCCTGAAACCAATAGTGCTGGCGCCATCTATGGTGTACCGGCTCAGGCAGGACCTCCAGCTCACATCAAACCGAGCGACAAGGGCGCCACCTGGGACCTTGGTACTGCCTGCTGCTAAGGCATCTCCAAAAATTCCCAAAGAACTCACGGACGCATCCAGGGGGGGACGAGGCGCATAGGGGGCACGTGTCCCTATCGATGCCGAAGTGCCCCTCGGCCGCTGAGTGATGTACCCCGTGGAACCTGTGCCCTCCGATCCAAGGTGCCTTGTGC
Organism: Lepas anatifera; assembly: GCA_034440635.1. Taxonomy (NCBI): domain Eukaryota; kingdom Metazoa; phylum Arthropoda; class Thecostraca; family Lepadidae; genus Lepas; species Lepas anatifera. Next base: position 1,046,408 of record JAOTON010000214.1, on the reverse strand, counting down.
CCCTGAACCTGGGGCCGCTCGTGGCCATCGGAACTCTCAGTTAAGCACTCCTTATGGTCAACTGGGGCATCCTGTCGCATTTTAAATCCCTCGGGAGGAGTCGGGGCACTTGATCAGCGGCCATTCATACGCAATAATTGTATAAACGAAGCCAGTGGGCATGGGAGGACATATACTTGGCTCATAATCGAAGTCCAGATGTCCTTTGACCACTGGTAGGTAATTCTCTGTTGTGGTTGGTATGTCTCCGTTGTGAATTTGCCCCGCGGGCGCAACCCGGTAACATGAAATGTATGGGGCAAAGGGTCACGTGCAGGGGCGTAGGCAAAGGGAGCCAGGCCTCGTACTCCATCAGTACCAATCTGCCTCAAGGCTGCTGAAATGCTTATCATTGACCTGCATGTCTCCTGAAACCAAAAGTGCTAATCGACTATTGGAAGTTATACAGCTATCGTAGCGGTAGTTCTGGTGTGCATGAGCTCTTGAGCTAAAATGGGTCTCGGTCACTGAATTTAGCAACACCATTGTGCATGTGTTCTTGGGCCAGATTTGTCTCTCGGCTCATGAATTTGTATGTCCGTTTTACCTGCACATACATACGCTCAGACTGACAATGCGTGTCGGCCGCTGAGATAGGTGCTTTGATTTTGCAAGGCCCAACGTACCCGTGTGTATTGGGGTTTATAGGGCGCCTTCAGCATCTAGGCTATATCGCGCCCATCATTCTTTAACTACTTAGTTTCTAATGTTATGTAATTTAGCCCCGTCCTGGATTGTTGTGAGCTCTACATGCCACCTAATTAGGTGGGATGGGATTGTAAATGGTGTCAAACTTTATCTCCCGCAGGTATGGTAGAACCTGACCGATGTCCATCGTACCCATTGACGTCTGAATAATGTTGTCCGCTATTCATTCGAATCAAAGCCTTAAGCTTGCGTTGTTTTGAAAAAAATGCAACACATCTACAAACGACATTTTTATGATTTTGATAAAATAATGCCTCAAAGTCAGCGAAAAACTTGATCCCAGGACATTCGTTTCCCTCTTTTCTGCTAAGGTACTAACCACTCGCGGACAAATGCAGGGCCCATCGATTCCATGTTCCGCGTGCGTGCGTGCGTGCGTGCGTGCGTGCGTGCGTGTGTGCGTGCGTGTGTGCGTGCGTGCGTGCGTGCGTGCGTGTGTGTATTAGGTATAAAGTAAATTATTTCCGTTACTTACCTAAAAAATATTTCAAAGTACATCTCAACTGCATACACGTCGCATAGCCTTTTCGGGAGCATACGATTCCATCCCTTGATAACCTGATAAGTTTTTGATACTTTGATCTCATGCAAAAGTCGCCAAGACCGGGCCGCCTAGGAATATTCTTGTACTTTTTACACGGAACGGAAACCTAACATAGTTACGCTTGACCGATAAGGGGCTTAAGCTCTCCATTCCCAAGGTAGTTTATACTCCCAGAGCGGCAAACTGGAAAAATCAGTGAGCAACTGACGTGGGCTGCAGTGTTTCTGCAGGACGTTTTTGTGAGAGCTGCCGGCTCACGGCTGCGAAGCCGACCAAAGAACATTTACCTTAAAATCCGCCTCCATAATTTCAGGCGCGCAGACCAAAATAAAAACCAGGCATACATCACAGGAAAAATTGATTGGAGAAACACGACTATTTTCCGTCCACTGTTTTTTCACTATTTGTGCTGAAATATTCCTGCTGGTTTGAACTCTCCAACGACTCTATCTGGATCTGCAAGCACTTCGGCGGCTTCATGAAGTTCTACTTCCAGCGATTCTTAACTTTCTCCCATGTCCATATATGAGTACATAATCAAGCAAACTGCTCTACACGACACAAGCCCAAACAAGTCCACCCAAACGGTCCTGGACCAGCCGAGTACATCCTCAAACTTCCAGCCCAAATTCCCCGCTGATGAGTCAGCCGCTCCTCACCGCGGAAGACCCCAACAACAGCATCAGCGTTTGCACACCATCGTTGTCAACGTGGAGGGCCGGCAGGCGTGCCGCCCCTGCCCTCCCCACCGGGGGTACCGCCCACGCCCGCTGGCGGCCTTCACTCGGAGACTGCGTCCGGCTACCGCGTCCCTGCACAGATCCGATGACCTCACTACCAATGACGTCATCATCCGGGCTTGACTTCACACAGCGATGGGCTGGCGACGCGCATAGGTCCGGCTCAGAGCAGTGTGACGTCATAATACACTGAGCCAGCTTAGAACGGCGTGCATGTGAAGGATAGGGGACTAGAAAATGATAACTAGGATAATATTAGAAGAATATACGATTTTTTGCATGCAAAACGGGGACCGTTTTTGGCCCCCGGCCCCCGAGGATGGTTTCCAGCCCTTTCGAATTTTCCTATGGAACTCAACACGCTGGTAGTACGAACTGAAAACCTACTCCCCCGTCGGACATGAGTTTTTGTGCCCTCTTCTGAAGACCGCTATGACCCATAGCTCTGCTTTTTTTGCAAAGTACGAAACAAAAATTCCCGATAAAAAAATCAAGCGGGTTCTTGCGGCTACTGAAATGTGCCCCTTTGAGCCCTCACAGTGCTCTTTACTTTCTTTGGCTCCCAGTAAAATTTCAAAGAAAAATTCACCGAGAAAGGAGCAAGTTTTGAGGCTAGAATAAGACAGATTCCAACGCAGCTCTCATTGATACGGACAAAGTGACTGCATTTTGCAACAAGGAAAAAAGTCCACGACGAAGACAGATGATTCTATTGCTTCATTACAGACCCAAGGACGAAGGGCACCCGAACCCACCACTTGCAGCTACAGCAGCAACAAACACACCATCTGAAAACCACGGAGCATGAGGTCGCCAAACCCCGCCGAGACGACGTCTGCGAGCCAGCCGCGATGACGTCACGACGGGAGGAGCGTGACTGGCGATCTCAGCTGATTGCCCGAGGCCACTGGAGCTCCACCCTCCAGATAACGTCCAGCGCCGACGGTCGCTGCGGGCCCATCCCCCGTATCCGACTCCACCGGTACTTTGATTGGTGGGTTATAAAACAATTCCAAGGTCGCGCCATAGGACGTTGGCGCCACCGGACCTCGTGAGCATCCGGGGGCAGTTCGGGATGTCTTGTCGATGGCTCCGGATACGGATATAGTTGAAATCGAGCCCTAAATATCTTCCACAATCCACCCACTGATGGTGATTGATAGTGGCATGGCAGGGGTCGAAAAACCTACCATTTTGACATTCTAAATGGTAACAGCCCAAGCTGGGTAAGGTGACACAAATAAGCTGACATGTTTCGTCCAGACCAATAACGGAACAAATAGCCAAAATTAGCACCTGTTATTTGAACTTGCAGTCCTTTTCAAAAACTAAGATCGTCCAGGAGTATCCATTGGTATCCTTCTAACGCACAACGTGCCACATTTTGCAGCCTGGGCTGGCGTCACATGTATAGTTTGACATTTTCAATGGTGATACACTGAACACGTTTTTGGCCCCTGTGGCATGGTTTGTCTCCAAATGGCGGTGTGCACGGACTCAGGTCAATGAGCCGCAGCTCTGAGTGAAATGCTGCACATTCTCTCTCTTTCTTTATAGACGTTGCAAGCCAATTTAAAGTGCATTGTCATGGAGCGTCTATTTGAATTCAGTAAGGAGGTGAGAACCAAAAAAATGCAATGTAAAGGCCAGAGAGCGTGCCTTTGTTGTAAAAGCACTCTTACCTTTCCTTCTTCCTTGGCACCAGCCATGGTTACAGAACCTGCTGTATCCAGCACAAACATTCCTCGTATCAATTAGCAGCAGGTAAGCCAAGTACCTGTACAAGCTGAGAATCACCGGATATACAGCGATAGTTTAGAAAAAAACGAATATTCTTATACATGACATCTAGTTCCAGTTACCGGGACAAAACATCGACAACCGCTCCCTTGGACTGAGGATCATATTCCGACCGAACGAAGAGCGCAGTCCAAGGGAAAATGCAAACTAATTACAGGGAGCTTATAGGGAAATTAACGCCGTCATAATGAATTTTGAGCTGAAGAGAGCCAGAGAACTAAATCATGTGATAGAGCATGTCGAGAAGACAGTTGAGCGTTAATTCATTGGTCTCAGTACTTACCGTTCGTCCAGAAAAAGGGGTAAAGATGCCGCAACCCCCTCTCTAAGATGCCGACCTCCCCGGAAGGTCACGTGGTATGAGGTCACCCTGGGAAGGTGATGTAATTCTCAGGCCCTGCTGCGCGGACAAATATTTCTCACTTGGATCTCTTCAAAACCTGCGTGCTAAACTTGACGTTGCTACTAGTGATTACAAATACGTAAGACTTTTGTCAACGACTAGTTTGGAACGCAAAATGTGGTATATGTCAAGAAAAAATAGCATAAATTGGCGTGTCATTGTAAAAACACTTAATTAGCAGTTTCGTACTCATTTGTGGTGCAAATCAAAGAGGTTCAATCGGAAGAAAAATATTACCATACCGTGACGGCACACTGATACGGAGTTTTTTTGCCTGTAGCAAAGAAAATAAAAGACTATAAGCATTGGGCTTGTTACCCATTTTTCCGCAGCAAAAAACAAATTTATTCTTTTTAATAACAAAAGCCTCCAAAACCACTTCAGTAAGAAATTCCACGAAGGTGCCACATTCCCTTTAAGGGAAGTGCCCTTGAAACATGCCGCAAAAACCGTCGTTGTAGTTGCTGCTAATAATTGCCGGCACTCAGGCAGCAAGCGCGAGCTGCACTGAGAACTGAAGTCAGAGCGTTACTTTGTCAAAACACAGCATAATCTTGGCAAGCTGACTCCCGAGGGTCCGATGCCACGTGCTGAGGTGGTTTCCAATCTTCAGTGAGTCCGTCCTCAGGAATTACAGGCGCGTCCTCTCGACAGGGCAGGTAAAAATAACGAGTGTCTCCACTGTGTTCGAATCATACAGCTTACAGAAAATACTTCCGAAAAAGTATCCCGCCGTTATCTCAGGTGTTCCTGATGGATATCACAACCTCATTGTCTGCCCAGGATACAAAGTTGGAAGCCACTGGGACGGTGGGCGTCATCGCCACGCACTGCTTTTTTATGGCACATAAATGCAGACCGCACTGTCAGAGGATAGCCGGGAGACAGATCCGCCGAAAGTACCATCTGCTAAAATACACCCTCGCACCATGAGCCTGATGTTGACCGTAATCCGGTTAACACGTACCAGCCAGTACTGACCAATCACGACGCTGTACCGATTTGAAAACCCGTTTGCAGGGCGGCTGGCTGTGTTCCAGCCGGGCCACCGTTCCAGGCGACTCTGCAAAAGACTGGATTAGGCGGCAGCAGCGGTGGCCACCGTTTTCCTAGCTTATCAAGGAAAACCATTGTTCTGAAATCTCTGTCGCATTAGCAGGCCCAAACCGGAGGGTTTTCCAAGAGAACGCTTGCACTGCGAGGTCGACAAAGGAGGCTAAGGACCCCTTCCACGTAGGGAGATTTTTATCAAGTGTCTCGTGGTTGCCGCAGAGAACCTGGCGTGAGTTGTAGTCCAACGTTCAGGTGAGGTCAAAGTGGAAGTACAGACATGAAACCGGCGGGTATTATGCCGGGCCAGATTAAAGGTGAAGACGGAAAAATAACACTGAGACATGGCCGACAACGATGAATGCGGAGCCAACAGTAAGGAGCGTGCTCCTGTCCCATTTCGGTGTCGACATATGAACTTTTAGGTGGTTGGAAGACTTTACCTCGTAACCACGAGAAAATCTAGAATTAGCTCTTGCCAAAAGAAGCCCTTAGCTACGCGCAGTTTACCTTCCGGAAAAACAATCATCACTACTCTGAAAAACCCTTGTCTATAAAGATTCAACGAAATTCGAGGCAAAACAGGGCGCCAATTTGCTCGCCCCACAACCGTCTAAGCCACATTACCGCCTCACAATATTATTCTCCGGCAGGTTTTTTCATATGCTGGTTGAAGTGTGCGAAAATAAAAGTAATAACGTTCCCAAAATAAGTTCCTAGATTAGAAACCTGAAGAGAGAGAATTACAGACATGGCAAAAATTATATCCTTGCAATCTAATGCATACACCACAGAAAGAAATATAGAAAGAATGAAAGAGAGAGGGAGGGAGGGAGGAAGAGGGAGAGAGAGAATCGAAAAGAGAGAATTGGTACAAGACACTTCTACATTACCTTACGTGATCATTTATTTCGAGAGTTCGTATAGTTTTATGGTTTGCATCAGAGAACGAACGCATATTTAGCCAAAACACGAAGAATTAATTGTATCCACTGCCTAATTTTACAGAAACGAGAGCAGCTGCACATAATGCAGCGATAAGAAGTTTCTGGAAATATGTTTTTCTGCTTCTTTGTAGCCCCTTATCATGCAAGTTGCAAGACTCGTTTTTGTTGTTTTCTACACCCTGCAATAATGAAAATTTATATCCCACTTCCCGTTGGAAACCCACGATTGATCATATCAACGGCGAATGTACGAGCCACGAACATAAAAACAGGGATTATAAAACCATCGAAATCATTAAATCTACACAGCGACTTGTTAAAACAACCTTCCGAGGAGTAATCGCTTTGTGGATACGCTGGGAAAGAAACTCGTGACCACATAAGATATAAAACTTGTCCATAAAGCCCTGTAAAACCTGTACAACGGTGGCGTGCCCCGTACAGCCGTACCGCGCCATTATCAGGATAGATCATCTACCAATGCCACTCGGGAGCCCCTGGTGGGAATCAAGCTTCTTATCGTCCCCACATGGTTACAGGTGGTCTGTTATATGAGATGGCGAAACCAGGGCAATTCTTAAACTTCTTTTGGATTAAATTGTGAAACCACAGCCAACTAACCAAGCACAAAATCTGGGTTTTTGGAACAGCACTATATACAATATAGAGAAGCAATACAACATAAATTTGTTCATGGCTATCAAAATCCAACGTAGACCCAAGGCTCATTAATACATAAAATTGCCACCTTTCCAACAATCCAAAAGAAACATAATCATTAAAGTAAGACTAAATACTTTGGTCTGCAGACACGACACTTCATAGGACAACAACCCTATAAACAGTAGCGCAATGGTCGATCCAAACTAATACCCTACCTCGTCACGTTCATTTACTGCACTGTCACGTGAATATTTCACACTGTCACGTGAAGATTTTTTACTGTCATGTGAATATTTCACACTGTCACGTGAATATTTTTACTGTCATGTGAATATTTCACACTGTCACGTGAAGATGTTTTACTGTCATGTGAATATTTCACACTGTCACGTGAAGATGTTTTACTGTCATGTGAATATTTCACACTGTCACGTGAAGATGTTTTACTGTCATGTGAATATTTCACACTGTCACGTGAATATTTTTACTGTCATGTGAATATTTCAGACTGTCACGTGAATATTTTTACTGTCATGTGAATATTTCACAGTGTCGCGTACATCCAAGAGACTTAAGGCTTGTCGGAAGATCTTTCTTCAATAAATACTACATACTCCCTACAGGCAACGGCCATGCAACTCCGAGTCATGAATATTCTTTACATAGTCATTAGCTACAGGCGACTGCCATCCAACGCTACCGCGTCCTGATGGAACCCAACGTTGGAAGGACAGCAATAGCCTGCCCTTGTAAACGTCCTTACTCCAAAGCATGTGGCGTTTTACATGGAAAAAGAAGTGTGTACGATGCGTGGTGCCTATTCTTCTTTCAGATATACATGTCTGGATCTAAAGGGTGTAGCCAAGGGGAGAGAAGGGGACAGTCTCCCCTCTCCGGAACCTTGGGCACACCTCTCGGTCGCATGGGGCACCTCGTTTCTGGTCTGCTCCCTGCTCCCCCTTTCCCACCTCCAGGAACCACTAGCATGTTATGTCATCCATTATTATGCTGTTTCTGTCAGAGAGTCCCGCACCCAGGACCACAGACCACCATGGGACCAAGTCGACATACGATGAAAGCTAATCACAAGCAGAACCATCATCAAAACTTGATTGGGGAATGCCTGTGAAAACGTGGTTAAATCTCTCTCAGACGTAAAATGTTACCCTTTTCCGCCTTACATGTGAAACCGGTGATGACAGTGGACGAGGTATCACAAACAGAGCTAATGAAAGGCCCGTGACTTAACAAGTCAAACACACCAACTAATATTAACCTGCGTCCCGGTGGGCCTTCACACCACCTTCACCCTGGTAGGGGGTGTTTTAACACCCCCTCGAACTCGGTCCCTACGCGGGATAGCAAAAAAAACGCGAACGCTAGTGGATAGCTCATACAAATTCATGAAGAAACTATACTAGTCACTTTTTGGCTCATGTAAATATTCAGGTCATGACAGCTCAAAGATGGCGTTTTGAGTAGAGTTTTTGGGCTCTAGCATCTGGCAGATTTGAGTTAGAATAATTTTGTATGCACCATTTGCTTCCTCTCGTCACGGCAAATCGAATGATGTATAATATGACCATACTAGGTCAAACATAAGAATGACCTGACCTCAGGCCAGGTCAAGCTCCCTTTTAACCTAACATAGTCAATATTCATATCAATCGACTCGTAATAGCAATCCAAACACAATGGTATCAAAATAAAAACTGTATAATCATTTCATGCAAAGTCATTGACCTAGGTCTGAAAACTGCTTAATCAGCCCCAGATGACTTCTCAGAGGTCATAGGTTAAAAAATTTGCAGCATGAACCTGGACAGGGGCCCAGGATAATACGATTTGGGGAATATGAAGGTATTCTCAGCTTTATCTACACAAACACAATTTCTGTTGTATCCGATGTATTTCTTTGTTCTCCGATGTTCTTTGTTTTATCTGATGTTTTCCAATGTATTTCCAATGGAGAGGCCATGATCCGTACTTGAGCTTGGCCAATCAATATAACAATCACGGAGTACATTTTGTAGCACTCGGTGGGCCCATTATGAGGCAAAAGCTTCAATCCGATAACTTGAACCATTTCTTACTTATGCCACCTTAAACATTTTTGGAGGTGAGGTCACTTGACCTGCATTGGTGACCTGACATGAGATGACCTAACCTTAAGATTTTGGGGGAAGTTACGGAATTGATCAAGGATACGATGTACCAAATACGTCGGCGCTTCGCGTCGCCGTTTTTTCGTGGCGCCGGTAAAACCCGAGGGGGTGTTCAAACACCCCCCTCCAAACCGGGGCGGGGGTTAACTGAATCAACACATACCCACAGTTGACAGTGCAACGTGCACTGTTTCGTAACAGTCATGAAATCAGCCTTTTCCCCAGTCTCAGCCTGGCGTGAATGAAAAGTCTCCATAATCACCGCTTCCACCCGTAGCGCTGATTTCTATCCAGACCGCAGACTCCCAGCTAGTTTCTACTTGCGTAGTCAGACCGCTGTTGAATTTTCACCTTCCAGCCATCTTCTTCACCACCAGCGTCAGTTTTCACCGACCCACTTCTGTCTCAGGGGTCAGCTGGGGCAGCCTAGTCGTCTGTGCGCGCATGCGCAATGGGGTCGCGGCGGATCTCTCCAGCTGCGCCGCTTCCAGCCGTGTCCGACACAGCCACAACCGGCGGCGAAGCTTGCAACGATTTCCAGGCACGCACAGGGGGTGTTCCAGCCGCTAAAGCGAGAAGCGTGCAGGGAAGGTTTCCGCAGGGTGGGGTGAATGTGACGGATGTGTGAAGACTTGGAATGCGTTCGTGCTGTTGGTGGTTATCTGACACCATTGTATGAGAAGTTTCCATTTATTTACTCGAGTGTCGACGGGGATTCCCAGTTATGGGCCGAGCCGTAGATACAGCACCGTTAACAGGGCCTCTTTGTTAAGGTCCGAGTAATCCTGATAACATTAATTATTGAACAAGTAATAACAAACAATAATATAATACGTCAAATAAAATGTTAATAAAATATGAAGCACAGTAGCAATTCTCATTACAGTATTTAAATTATTTTAAGAGAGGTCATCCACCTAATATAAATACCATATTTAAACGATTATAGTTAAATACACACATTAAAACACACAATTTAAAATTTAAATGAGGAAGGTACAGAGGCGAGCGCCCGTTGTTCGAAAGGGGGGCGAGGTTTAAAAAAGATGCTTTGGAAACTTAAATTCTATGATTTAATTGGACAATGTAGAATAATACAGCTATTAAGACTAAAAGCAATATTTGACATATTTTGCAAAAAATCAAATTAGTTTTAAAATAAAATATACGAATTTCTGCTTATCTACACTTACCGCATTACATTTACTTGGAAACACATGTTCACAGGGATGTGGTGTCTTTACGATGGGGATTGAACTGATAAAGCGGTGTGATAGAGGATACCGAACAACCCTAGCTGTAATATTTCCTTCGCCCCAGAACTCTCCGCTTGCAGTCTAGCGTGTGTTTAGAGCAAGCAGAGTATCCTCATCCGCCCTGCGCGGGTCTCAGCCACCGCCGAACCGCCGTCGCCAGCCAGCAAGCTATGGGGGCTTAGTATTTGTGCACTCTAAAGTAGTACACTCTTGTAGGACAGGTGATCCGTGCAAGGTGATATCCGAGAGAAAAAATGTCTCCACCGGTTTTGCGGTATGCTCTAGGGGACCGATGGCTGGTAGGTCCGTTCAAATCCCACGAAGGTGCCATGTATCCTTTAAGGACATAACACTAAAACCCGATTTTCTGGGAAGGGTCGCTTGTTCGCCAGGCTAGCTAATAACTCCACCTGAAACCTCCAGGCACTAGTCTCCGCTGGCGTGGGCAGCGCCATTGAGCCCGTTCTTTGTCTCAGCAGCGACGGATAATTCGTCAGGCGGCCTTTCTGGGAAGTGAGGGATTGACACTGTTCCCACCTGGTCGGTGAACAGTGCACGGGCAGCGGTGGGAGCGGCGACGTCTCAATCGCGCCGCTGAATCGGACCGTCCTGAAAAAACGGGGCTGCAGCCACCGTGCAGAGTTTTCCCTTCCCTCGGACCGGGTTTCACGGAGAGAGCGTTACTGTTATATTAGAGGTCACTGCAGGCGACAAAGGCGGGATCAGTTATCGATAAGCGAATCACATTTATCAGAAAACTCTTTTTGGAAGAGCTAACACGAAGGTGAAAAAATCGTTAGATGTGCGTTGGGTTAGGCATTCAGTGTTTTAGGTTTTCCGATAACGAAATCCCATCTAAAGCTGGACGTTAGCTACAACTGCACACGCACTGATTGGTAATAACTTGGGATTGATGCAATCAGCAAAAAAGGTTGCATGATACCCGCCATTTCAGCGACTAATCGACCTTCAACAAATTTTTCGATCCACTTACACCGATAATCACTTACTGAGCCCACCAAATCATTCCTGAAACCACCAGACACAAAAGCTCAATATAATTTCAAACGTAACGATTCCAGCTGTCTTTGTGAACCAGCCGTTCCTCAACGGGTAATTTCACCGCCAACGAACAAGGCTATCGTGCGACGCTGATTCAGTTGTCCGTCAGCGCTCCAAATGTAGCTACGGCTGCAAGACGTGTCCAACCAGCCAGAGTGACACCGTTCCCAGCCGCCGGGCTCCCTATCACACATCAATGCTGACAGGTGTTGGGGGCCGGGCCAGCGTTGTTAAAACGGCTCATAAAAACTGGCTGGTCTAATGCTCATGCGAGCATGCTTACAACTTGTGGTTTTATTTGGTTTTGATTTTTACAAGTGTCTTTCAGGAAGTAGCACAGCAATAAAGCGAACGTTCCGGTCATATTTACTCTCCTGAACTAAGACAAGATCGGGCTGGATTTTGCTGTATCGTGTATCGAGTCTGAAACTGTCATTCCGAATACGGGGTCACGATTGGACAACAACAGGAGACTGGCGCAGGAAAATTGACGAATCGTCAGGTGTAACAAGCACACACTACCCCACACCAACGCAGAGCAAATACTTGGCCAGTCTTCTGCTTGGCAGTTTGCTAAAGCAGTTTATACCTTGAGCATTTAACTTACGTGCACACTGCATGTCTTCCCTTGCATTTCCATATGGTGTCGATGAAAAGATCTTGGATCAGCGATACAAACTCACGTTCAAACCCACTTCTGCAAGGACATCCGACAGGCAGAGCTGGTTTTCCACAGATAGACTGGGGATTAGATATGTCTAAGGCGAACCTGAAAGGACCTGACTACAAAAAAGAACTCTAAAACGCCTCACACCCCACGACGTACGCCCCGTGAGGCCTCGTGCGTGGGTGGTGTGGTTTAAGACCACTTCAGCTGTAAGTGGTTCTATTTGTCCTTTATTTTTTACATCCGCCCATCGTTCACCATTACAATTTTATAAAGAACAGTACCCCAGGATGTTTTATGCTTGAGGGACCTGTACTGTAGCTGTATACCGCAACAAACCTTATTTCTGTTAGGTGCGATGAAATCTTTGAAGCGTCTACGGCGGCGTCGATGCCCAAGAGCAGCACCAGCGCAGGATGGGAGAAAGATGGACCCTGAATAAAGCCACGTTAGTATTCCATACTTGACCCAAAGTTCTCTCCAGTGCAGCTTAACTTACCAAGCGGTGACATCAAGAACGGCACGTTTTTATTATCATTCCTCATTACACATCAGTCTGCAGTAAAAAGGGCGATGCGTGCTCTCCGGTGCACCGCGTCTCACATCGGCTCCAGCAGAGCCAGCCCCAGTCCCCGGCTAATTGGCAGATACGAATGTCCCTCCAAAGTCAAAGCAGACAGTCGGCACACAATCAGATTTCCTCGCAACGGCAATTGGTGCGGTCAGCGTTCAGGAAAAAGCAGTCGCCTGGTTATAAAACCTGGCACCGGCCCGGCGACCGGCCGGCCCCCGCTCCGGGCCGAGCTGGCCAATCCCGAGCGCGCTCCCACACGCCTACCAGCTCCACTGAGCACAGCAGCGGTGGCGCTGAATAGTCAGGAACAAAATCTGCGCAGATTATGAGGTGTGCTGTTTCAAGGCCAAATGTCATGGCGTGGAATTTATTGACCAAACCAGTTGAATGTTTTCGCTGCCTGCTACTCAGATATTCTCCCGATACATGCATTACTTGCTACCGGTTTGAAATACAATCGTCCTGTATAGAAGTAGAATGATCGGGAGTATCACGAGACAAGCTGCCACAGCAAAATGCGACCAACTCGATGCTAGTAATGCAGGTTAAAAAGTGGTCCCGTGGCTGCGACCGGCACAGCCAGTTCCAAGACACATTCCAGGCAGCAAACTCGACGGCATCCAAAAGCAGACCTGAGCAGTGGCTGGCAGATCAGAGACAAGACCACTCCGCATTGCTTTCTCACCCGCACAACACATTTTTGTGATTGAAGGATTAGGGGTCTTCTATCTGCCAATCAGTTTTAATGAGTTCAAACGTTCGTTAGCTTTGTCAAACAAGTATAAAGATGAGTCTTGTGATGGCTTTTGATACAAAAACTTAAGTGCCTTCTTGGTCAGGCCATAAACTAAAAGCATTCCAATTAACCCATTGTGCGACTGAAACTCATTAAAAAATAATTACTCAGGACATAGCAGGCTTTAAGACTATATAAAAACAGCAGATAATACCAAAATATCTTAAATAAATTCGGCACCCAAAAAAAGTTTCAGTCCGTTCTGGCCCTTTCATTGAAAACAAAGTGGAGAGTTCAGAAGGCTAGCTATAAAGTAGTCAATTTTGATAATACACATAATTTTCAAATACAAAAAGCAGGCTGCTTACACTGGGAAAGCCCTAACACAAGCTTTCTCCTTCTAGATCACATCAATCAAGTTTGACAACTGGGAAAACGGAAGCCCTCTGGTGCGAATTTGAGTCAGTTTCTACGATAGCCTTAAGAATTCACCTTACCAGGGAGTCCATATCCCTAACCAACCATGCATTTCCAAATATAAAAAAACGGCTTTTGTGTTATACAAAATACAACTGCATTGGCTACCACAATCAAACGCATTGCCTCCATAAGCCCACACCCCGCTGCGTCTGCCAGAGGGCGTGGTCAACAGAGCCGGGCCCAGGCCCTCGGGGGGCGCCACCCTGCCCTATAGCAGCCATCAGGCGGATGGGGTAGAGGATGCAGTAGAATGTGGTGGCCCCGGGCGGCGGAGCATCCTGGTGTGAGCAGCGGTAACGGTGGTGCAGGCCGGTCCACTTCTGGGGCGCGGTTCACACGACAGGCCCGGCTGTCGGCGCCGGAGCCGGACAGTGCCTCACCAAACACTCCCAACCGGGAGATTCGTGTAGTGGGTGGGTGTTTGGGTAGGGCCTGGTGTTGTTTCAGTGAAAGACTCTGAGTTTTCTGCTGTGTGGGTGAATACAATAGCCATTGGATACAACAATAGGTAGTTTTCACCTCTTAATTGTAGGGCGGGGTTCGCACATCCCTAGCAACATCCCGGTGGAGGTAAAAATAATCAGCTTTGCACAAGAATGTACATTGGAGCAGGCCATAAAACTCAAGACTGCAGTGTTCATATGTCTCCGAAATGATCTATTGGCAATTTTCAAAACATGATTAGGATCAACAAAATATGAAAAATTGTAGCAGCATATTAGCATGTCAAAGGGCCATGCGTGTGCAATAAAGACCAAATGCTGCATTTTTCGGCGCATCAATATCTAAAAATTATCTGGCACAGAGAGTGACGTCGAAAATGACAGGGATATGAAGATAAAAATAATAAAAAGGCGAAACACTAACACTTACAGTACACAGGAAACACCATGTTGCCTGTGAAAAACACTGCCCGGTAAATATTTTGATATTCTGCACCGGAGGCAATGTAATAGCCACATTTCAAAATCAAGAACATATTTTACTGAGAGCCTAAAATATTTCTGATTAGTAAATACTCCAACAAAAGTGTAAAGAAACAGCACATTTCAGGCCCTAAAAAAAAGTAAAATTATGTTATAAAAAGACTTGACTTTTGGGATGACATTCCCCGGAATTGATCAATTATGAAACACTAATTGAGGTGGGGGCAAGAGAGGAGCCAAAAGAGAGTTTGGCCCCTTCTATTACACTTTAAAGAGGCATGGCCGGATTTCCCCACCTGGGCCCGCCTCTGTTACCTCCAAACTCCAACGCCAGCGGACGACTACCGGTCGGCATCTCCAGATGGAAGCCAAGCCCAATTGAGAACACTGCGCCAGTCGGTCTCTTTCTCCGGCGACGTGTGTCAAAGTAGCCCAGACGGTGTTGCCATGGCAACGGATCTGTTTTGAAGCCACTGGCCCGAGCAGTGGTAGACACAATAGCGATCTTGTGGTAGGGATGTGCTCAATTAATCAGTCCTGACATCTTGTGAGCATGACGAACTACGATAAAGCTAGGTTTTTTCATGACATATTTTACGATAGTGTTAGTTTATTGTCACAGGCTCTATAGGTACTTCGGTTGCAGCTTCTAGGTTTAACGAGGTCTTCGTGAAACTTATATGATATCAATATGAAACATAGATGCTTTTTCATGCGTTCACAAAAAAATTATTCCTCGTCCAAATTATCAGGTTAGTCATTGCGTCAACCAAAGATTACTTTATACAAGGTTGTCCCATTAAATGACTCCCGTTGCTGAAATGACGTCACTGGCCATATGACAGCGATGAGGCTGCAACAACTTATGTTGCGTTTACCTTTCCGTGGCGAAGTTTACAGCGCTAACTTAAGACGCACATATTTTTGTTGATTCGAGCGATATCCTCCTGGGAGGATCCATTCTAGGAATAAATAGAATATAAAATCATTATGAAAACGAATTCCAATCACTTTAATGCATACTGCACCTGTCACAGAAGTTGGACTTTTAACATGGGACTTTGTGGGTAGAGGACAATTTCGTTGTCAGCGTGACGTCACAGAGAAGGCAGCTCCGGATTGGTAGTTGGAGACTGAGTCAACCGTCCCCCGTCACAAACAAAGCTGTTTATCAGTCCGCCTACGATTCAAAGATACAATTATCCTCACGTACAGAAATGTGCAAAAATATGAGAAAATATGAGAAACATGCGATGATATGATGAAAATTATCATAATGGATCTACTCGCGCCTGTCATAAAAAACTTCCAAACCAATTACTTTCAGTTTAAGATGGACGAAAAAAATCCACGGGCAAGATTAAACTCAACAAGGGGAACAATTCCAGTTCTACCTCATATGCTTGTGTGTCAAAACCGCAGCATTCGAAATAAGAAAGCCTCACTCCAACTTATTCCTATGGCGGTTAAGCTCTGCATTATGAGTCTGCGGCTCGGTTTCAAAAGTTGTCAGCCAGCGACAGTGATTTCCCAGCCAGTCAGCGGACTCCCAAAAATCCTGTCCTTGAAATTAGTGGTGACAACGCTTCAATCATGTCCAGCACGCATTTTGTGAGACCCACTGCTATGATCACTTCAGATTCATCACCGCTCATATCAAGCTTCTCACGTGAGACTGTAGCATATGTCCAAAGAAAACACGACACGTAGTCTATGCTTTGTCCTACCCGGCTTCTGCAAAGAGCCGTTGTAACAGTCATACTACGCCCACGCCGACCTTTGCCTGGAACTGTGGATTTTTGCGTGAAAACCGGTCAAAGCTGGAGGGAGCCGGCATCAGTACGGCGCCTGGAAGCCGGCCCGCACCCCAGGCGGGCGGGGGGGGTAGCCGCCGGTTACTGGTGGTGTCAAACATCCACGACAGCGGCCCACCTGTCAAACCGCCACCGGTGGAACAGGTGCCTAGTAAAGGTGGTGCAAAAATCAGATAAAATGTCGATATTTCAAACGAGGGAGAAGCGGACTTACATAAAAGAAAGACATGGGAGCGCTTTCCAGACTCACTTGAAGGTCTGATTAACACAAAGTCTGCAACAATCAATCAATAATATTTCAATCAATCAACAACTAGTTATAGGCCAACATATCAGTTGGTAGGTTAAGTACACTTCAAGTGCGTTGCGCCGAATTTCAAGGGCACTTGTCAGTACCGGCGCGACTGGTGGAGAACGCTCGCCCTGAAACTGCGCGGGGGGGGACAGGTCCCGGCGCTGTCCTGCAACAAGAGCGTGGTCACAGCCTGCAGTCGCGGCTTCGAGGAAATCAAAGCACGCGGCCCGGCGCGGCGGACCCGAGACTTAGACGCCTCACAAGAGAGTATCGCGAGAACGTGGAGACTGCATTAGAAAACAGCAGCATATCCTCAAGAGGACTGCATTACACAACAGCACGGTAACCTAGTGACGTCAATCCAGCACAAAAGGCTAACTGTGAGCGCTTGGTGCTAAGCGTGGTGCTAAATAGCTAACTGTAAATTGTGGCGGTTGTTTGTGTCAAGAAAGTGCCGGCCGAGGCAGTGAAGAAGGCAACAGTGTACATGCTTTCTTACACCACCAAAATTTGTTGAATTGTTTCTAAAGTCAATGTTTTGTTCAATTTTTAGTGACAGTGGCGATAATGTTCATTTTTGACGTTTGAAAGCTGTGTACGTCTTGGGAAATCACATTCATAGTGCTGAAATACAGACGAAAGAAGCAAAAGCACCCGCTCGTCATCTTTCACCAGGTTTCATAGCGCATGTGTACGTCACAAGAAATTGTGACGTCAGATCAAACACCTGGCCATAAACGCTTAGGCATTCACGGATAATCACTGGTATGAATTCTGGTTCAGATTAAAAAAATGGATCCGACTTTACGGATCTTTCGGCTTCCGATCGGGTTCGGGGCAAGAATTCAGGTTTTCAAAACGGATTGGCCCGAATCGAGTCGGAGAATTTCGGGGCAGCCTGAATTGGACATGTGACCGCGACGCATTTTAAAGACTTGTCCGACGCGAGCCTGGGATTGGGGCGAATGACAGGACGAGGAGAATGAGGCGAACAGGATACCGACCGGTTAGATTTAGAGTGCTCTCATTTACACATGTCGCCATTGGTGTTTTCGGGAGCATCCAGGACAGTAGTCGTGTTGCACCCATTTGCACACGTAATAAATCATGGCCTATGTCATTAATAGCAAGCTGGGTTTAACGGGTGCTTGAGCGCCGTAAAATGAAAACAATGTCTACTGTTGTGTTGGTATGTCGTTCGATCGAGCAGCCGCCTGAGCCCCTGGAGACCATTAGCATGTGGATTAATGCATCAGATCGAGTGCCTCCCTGGCTAGCACGGTAAGACGCGTCCGTAGGCAAACTCAGCTATACCTATGATAAGGCACACTGCATGACCATGAGGTATTTGGTCACTGGATACAGACACATTTACCACGTCCAGAGCTAAATGTGTCTGTGTGTGTCATACCCAACCACATCTCTCTCTCTCTCTCTCTCTCTCTCTCTCTCTCTCTCTCTCTTTTCTCTCTTTCTCTCTCTCTCTCTCTCTCTCTCTCTCTCTCTCTCTCTCTCTCTCTCTCTCTCTCTCTCTCTCTCTCTCTCTCTCTCTCTCTCTCTCTCTCTCTCTCTATATATCTAGTATGTAGATCAATGCATCAGATCGAGTACCTCCATGGCTAGCATATAACATGATTAGATATGTCCGGGGGCGAACGCGGCTATACCTATGATCAGGAACACTGCACGATCGTGAGGCACCCGGTCAATGGATACAGACACATTTGCCGCATTCAGCGACCTCGCCGTGTTTCGGTCGGCAGCTGTTGAGATTTACTGCAGCCATAGCTCTAGGATATGACGTCCAATGATGTGGTTTTTGCGTAGTATGAAAATGGCAGTATTATATATTTTTAATTATTAACAGAAGTTTGCAGTAGGTTGTGTATCATCCTATAACATCAGCGACTCTACCCAGAGGAAATATGCAAAACAAAGGGGACGAAATCAGCGATTTGGCAATGAAAATGGATGTAGTTTCGCTCTGATTCCTATCACAAATATATAGGAGGAACATTTGGATCGGGAGTAAAAACCCTCAGGAAACGTAACGAAAGGCAGCTTAAAATTCTAGTGGCTATTTAAACTCATCATAAAGAAAATGTTTCAAAACAAAGGGTTCTAAAAAATTGTAGTTACAGTTACACAGAAAACAGTAAATTAACCAAGCTCACAATCAAAGAGCAAGGATCAGTATTCAATCCATCGTCAGGAGCACTGAACACTCGCGGTGGAGGTCCTAAGGTGTCCCCACCTATTTTTCCCAGGTGGGTTTGGAACCAGAAAACGCTACTTGACCAGACCTGTCGACCAGAAAAAAGTATCATCTAAATGCAATAATTGGGTAATGGAATATATAACAATTGAGAACAAGGTTAGAGCAACATTTGAAAATAACATACTGAGCTTTTTTGTAAAATAACATCCAAATTTACTTCTAAAATAGATCATAAACAGAGCATAGACATCAGCGGAGACAGAATACTAGCAGTTTCCGCGACGAGTTTATGTGCCGTGAGCTACTCTGGGCAAGCCATATCTAGCAGACTAACGTCACTGGGCTCTGAGAAAGTAGCCACTCGGCTGGCTAGAGTAAAAACTGGCACTGGTCTCAGTGGTCATGCCAGCACAGAGCCAGGAACGGTGGCTATTGTACAAAGACGGCGCAGCGGGCCGATGAAGAATGGTAGAATGGTGTTTGTGAGCAAGAAACAAACTCAGACGCATGCTTACTTGAAAACACCATTACGTGAAAGTAGCGTTAGAATGCTGAGACCGGTATGCGAGGCTCAGTGGGTAGCCTTTCTGTCTCCTGAGCCACAGGTCTTGGGTTCAAATCCTGACGGGTTCTCTGAAGAGATGTAACCAGATCGCACCCTAAAAAAACATTCCCAACATGTTTGATTCGGTGACGCCCTAGAGCCTTGGCAGCCGGTGTGTCACGAAAACGCACAGAAGGGTGTTGTAAAATGCAAAGGTTCATTAAAGCTGATATGCTGAGTCACACCTACAGTTTTTTTGTACAGACAACTACGCACATTCAAGGCTTAAACGAACACAGCGTGTGCAAAATCCGTCGCGTCTGGGAAATATTTCAATTATTCATATCATATCCACCCAAAAAATTAAGTTCTGGTCCATCAATGTTTCTACAAGACAAAAAAAACACTCGTGTTGATTAAGAAAACAGACTCAGACTCAAATGCACGTTCACTTGCACAGTGCAAAAGAGTACGACGAATTAAAATTGGGCGACAAACTAAGAATAGTATCTTCTTTAACCAATGCTCAAAATCCTCTTCAACCACAAACACAATAAATTCGTTTGCATCTCTATCCGTGCTATACTTATCAGCAGCCTTGATAAGGCAGTAGCCTAATTCAACGGCAGTAGACCATATTGTGACTAAAACATAAATTCTACAAGATACTATGCAATAAAAACACCAGATTTTTCCGCCAAAAACAGGAGCTGATCATGACTGAAAGGAAGCGTCACACCGTTGTGGTATTCGAAATGAAAGCAGGGCGGATCAGCTCTGATGGCATTTACCATATGTGGGGAAATAACGATATCCAGAGATGACCGCACAATCTGCGGGGATTCCCCACCGTCTGCCTCCATTGGCAGCACGACAGAGACGTGCCCTTGTTTCACGTTAGGACAGTGAGGGGCTCCAGGGTTCAGGATTACACCCTGGAGACGGCCAGAAGCCGTCTATAAACTACCTGACGCAAAGAGGGCGGAGGGGTCTAATAATAATTATTGGGGCTTATCGACGCACCAACTGCCAGGGTCATATGGCGTCGCCAACTCTTTCCCTGTTGGAAGGGTTTCTCGGGAGCCAGCTTGCTCCTTGTTCAGGGAAGCCGCCGGGCCTTGAACCCGGGCCGGCTGCGTGGCAGACAGCTACGTGACCACTCCACTACCGCGCCCTGCGGAGGGGTCTGCCGCAGCAGTATCAAACATTGCCCATGAGCCCTGTTCCAGCTGTCAGCACAGTTTTGTCAGCAAGACCTCTAGCTTCTCCTCCAGAAAAGTAACATCAGCGCCATAATCGCCTCTTGTTTGTGCTAAGTAAAGGGAACTTAAACCTTTATACCATTAAAAAATATTAGGGTGCCACTTCGTGCACTTACTGTTTTTCATCAGCACAAACAGCAGGCCATCAGCCCGTAAAACCTCTAGAACTAGTTCCCGGGGGGAGGCTACAGTCCTGTGACGTAGGCGCAACGCGGCCCGCTGATTGGTGCTGACAAAACTGTGCTGACAGCTGGAACAGGGCTATGGTCGTCGGGGAGCATAAAATGGGGAAGGGAGGGGGAAATCACAAAAAATGCACTATGCAATTTTTTCAAGGCCCCTTATTCGATTCCCTTGCCCTTATTGGTAAGCTGTGAATTCCAGACCAAAGCTAACATCATTTGGAGGGGTTCTCAGCGTACTCTAGAAGACTGTTGTCTAAGCTCAAGTCCTAGTATAAAGGTTTTAGACAAGGTAATTGCTTCACTCAGCTCCGGTAAGTGCAGACTGCGGGTGAGATCTAAAAATAAAAAGCACACACCGACAAATTGGAAAAGTCGAGACTGACAACAATTTCACATCAACCATGTTCATAACTAAGACACTGTGTTTTCATAAAGCTCTCATTACCTCTCGCCATAATTTGACTAATATGAAGTGAGTTCAGAAATTGGACTAACACCTATAGCTAGCAGCAATACTGACGAACTCAGGCCTCAGTTTGTCTTTTTGTGTCTGGACTGAACGAACCGGGTAGTGCAAGGTCTTTGCTGCTACCGAAGACCCGAGCACGCTCTCTAACGAAAGCAACAAAACAACTTCTTTTGCAACTTAGTGAGCAACTGTTCAGACAACACAGGTATCACACCAATAAAAAGAGAAGAGCAAATGTGATAGCAGCCAACAATAAAACAGGAATTTTCAAGATTAGTAAATGTAGATCGATTATTAACGAATTATCGACCATGAAGAACTCATTCCTACCAAGGAAAAATACGGCATGCAAGAACTAAAGCACAGCTTTAGAGGCGGACAAAGGAACCAAGCTCGGAACGCCAATTAAGAAACCACACTGACTGACTAAAGCACAAGCCACCAAACTTTCAATGCTTTCAGAGATGTTCATGCCTGACAAAAACACCCAACTTCTTCTCTCCGCATCCAGAAACACCAGTCGGGTGGAAGCACCGTCCCTGCGCACCTAGCGCGCAGACAGCGGAAAATGAGGCCATTCCCTCGCCGTGAAACCGCCTCTAACTCCCCTCCGTGCGGCTGTAAAGTCCCAGCTCCCGCGAACTCAGGCTGGCAACGACCGCTTCTGAAGTTGGCATGCCTGGCTGCCGGTGTTGAGCCATTACCATACTCGTACGACCGCGCTCGACGTTTTATGGTAATCAGCATCCAGGGTCGTGCTTTGGGAGCAGGAGCCACAGCCGCCACCGTCATATATAGATTTGCAAATCGACTCAGTCCTAACAGGGGTAAAGGCAGCACGGTGCAAGCAGTCGTACCCCGATTCTGGAGCGTTAGCGGGCCTCCGCCACGCCCGCAGCCTTCCTCGAAATTCCCGCACTGGCGGCTTTATGGCCGGTTGTCATGACAACGACGCAGCAGCAGCGCCGTGTGACGAAGCGTGCCACTTTCTGCGTGCGCCGGCGCGGCGGCGGCGGGTCCGACTGGCTTTTTGTGACCAGCTGGCACGGTGACCTGGTTGACGGAGTCGGTGCCGCCGTTACCGCAGCGGGACTGGAGCTCAGTCAGTCACGGCAGCTTTCCAGAAACGAGCGGCAGCTCAACTACACTGATGGATGGGAAATTAAACGCGAGCATCAGGCGACCACGGGCCAATTGTCCACACCGTTTATTTGTGTTGTGTCCGTCCGAACTGTAAATATCACACCACCGCACATCGGAATAGTACAAGTCGTTAATGAGCTTGACCGATAGATGGGAATTAAGTGAAGAAGCGAAATCGAGTCAAAATGATCGGGAATGCGTTTTTGAATAGCTGAGCTAAGTGGCAAATCATAGGAAGAAAATCACATAATTACGAGCTAACAAAGCAGTAAACAACCACGGAGAATAGGCGTCTTCATCATGGATTTAGGGCTTGTGGTTAGGAGTGGATGTTTCTCTCCAGCATAAGTAGAAAGGGTAATCACATCGACGTGGTCATCAATCAGAATACGTAGTTTGGCAAACGCGCATTGTTAACTGATCACTCGATCCATAAAAAGATAAAACAAGGTTACGGGTCGCGTGTTTCTTTCACGGTTAGTAAGACGGTGTAATTATAACGGCGGCGAATTTGCATACAACTTACATACTTATGAACATCATAGATTCCAGAACAGCCCAGAGCAACTTAAAATGAATATACATTCACAGCTTATCAGTGGCCATTACAGTATGTGTGTCTAATATGATCGAATGAATATAAATTCGTCGCAAGCGATGCCAAGTCGCAGTCGATGCGATTTCGAACCTAAGAGGTATGTTCTTGCTGAGTACAACGTGACACACATGGAAAAAATTCGTGAAGAATACCAACTATTCGTCCCCCACACGAAAACATCACCCACGAACACCTGTTAGCGGTAAAATGAATGTCCCCCAGAATTTCTCACTCATCTACTCCCCAAATATCCCACACATCTATCACTCACTCACCGATCACAATCATTGACCTAAACACCACCATCCGTTAGGCTTAAGACGACATCAATGGATAAATTACACACGCCCGCCGTCGGCCCTTCGAGACCTCAAGACCAGTCCGTAAAGGCGAGGGCGGCGTGCGGCTGGATGATACTAATAGCAGCATCCGGGTAGCCAACAGGTCTGAGTCATTCGCTTCTCTGAGGGTCACACGGACGCCGCTCAACCGGGCCCGAAGTAGACCACTGAACTGGCCATCAACTGGTGTGTCACGAAGGCTGGCGAGGCCGCCGGGCCCGTGCCACATCGATCCGTATCTGGCGATGGTGCGACACACTGATTCCTTTCACGGGTGTCACATCATTAACGATGGAATGCACAGAATTAGCACAACGTGCTGTTGCACTGGTCGCCCCGTTTGTAATGGACTGCCTAGAGATAGAAAGCTAGTTATTTCGGAATTTGGTTAGGAAAGCATGTATGGAGGAACGTGCCGTGAATTTTTCCCAATCACCCGTGAGGCAGAAAAATGGTTCGCCTGTATTTGAATTCAATATGAGGGCAAGTTAATAATAGCGTGATAGCTTGTCCAAAGCTGATATATACAGGATATATATATATATATATATATATATATATATATATATATATATATTATATAATATATATATATATATATATATATATATATTATATTTTTATATATATTATATATATTATAATACCATTTCGACGAGGGCAGAAAGGCAAAAAGAACATTTTGCGAGTGATCGGAAAGACAGCTGAGAAGCGATTGAGTGCTGGACCACGCGTTCTGAGGCTGGTCAGCCGTAACGACATGGTCGGCCGTGCTCAATTCAAGCGGCCTTCTGAGCCAAAGACGAGCGGCCTGAGCGGCTGAGCCTCTTTTTCTGGAGCAGCGTTGTTACCATTGTACCAGATGTGGTCACTAAACGGTACCAGCTGTGGACAACACGAAATGTTTGGGTGGAAAAGAACAAAAATCGGCTTTAAGAATAAAGAAATTCTGCCGGAGATCAATAAATACCAGTCTGAGATGAGCAAATAAAAAATCACGGAAATACCGCAGTTTCACATGGGAGCAGACACATGCCGAACCATTGGTAGGCAGTCGGCCGCAATTTAGAGCCCAAGAATGAGCACGCGCCAGGTAAAAGGCTGCCAGAATATGGAAGTCATGAAAGCAGATAAACCTAGGCTGTGACTAATGGTATTTCAACAATTTAACCCACCACTATATTCTTTATTGCATTGTGTTTCAATTGATCGCTTTTATGATACATTTTCTCCGGTCGGTTTCTTGGAGAAGTGTAGGCATTTTATTTTGTTATTTTTGTGTCGCTCATGATCTCATTTATTGTGCTTCATCATCTTGACTTAAGCTTTAACTGGGGGGGAGGGCTAGACCTGTAGCTCATTCAATTCCAAGTAACAAATAAACATATCATGCACATATCCCTTTGACGCCGGACTGCACATGTATGCGTATATCCGTGTGTTTATTGTTCATCTCATTAGAAGCCAAAATATTAAATTGGACTATGAATCATGAGTTATATAACACTTCCTTTACACGGGCCCGTAAAAATACATAAAGCCGTCCACTGCCTGATAAATCCAGCGGCTGCACGGTAATCTCGTAAGTCTCATGAGATGCTGCCCTACCGCAAGCCCAAAGCCAGGCATCCCTTCCAGGGGGTGGTGACGCTAGCTTCACAGATGGAGACATCAGCATCAGCGAATCGGACTTTAACGGCTTCGATCTGCTCTCTGTTTGGTGCTAATCCCAAACGTAGCCCTGATGAATGCATTTTCAATTGATTCCAGAAGCCGCTAAAATTGCATACCTGGATAGCTTGCGCCGGGGCGTGATCCTGTACACCCCTCCCCTCCCTCTTCGCTTCGTGCCAGCCTGCGGCTCCCGGCTATATCATGCATTCCATCGGTCTCGCATATTCTTACCTTTCCTGGAGGGCCTGATATCGCATCGGTATATCATCCCCACAGATTCTGCAACGGGGCTCACCGTCTTATGGACGGATATCGAGACGAGCCGAAGTGGAGAGGCCACTTTTCACGGACATTGGAGCCCGGCACCAGTCCGGGGCACGAAGTCGTGGGACTGGTGCAGCAGGAACACCCGTTGGCTAAATTTGGGTTTCTTGTGGATGCGTCCGAAAATGCCACTGATGATGATGACGCTGACGATGAAGATGATGATGATGGTGATGATGATGATGATGGATGATGATGATGATGATGATGATGATAATGATGGATGATGATGATGATGATGATGATGATGATGATGGTGGTGGTGATAATGATGAGCTTGTTGACTTTAAGGTTCAGTTCGGTCTACAGAATATGAGCGTATAGATCAGAGCTGGTTCGATCCATACACCAAACCGATCGTAGCGCTCCAAATTAGTATATAACCAAGAGCATGTTTCTATCAAACGTTTAGAAGAAGCAAGCTTGTCCAAACGCAGGAGTGTGAGTACAATATGCCGCCCCGGTAGCTCAGTTGGTAGAGCGTTGGGCTCCGGCCCGCTGCTCAGAAGCATGCAGTGGCAGGGCATGTCCAGGCTTGGGATCGGTTCCCCTGAGACGCTCCGGCGCTCAATAGTTTACCCGACGTACAGGTCGGCTGGCAACTGACTGGTGAGAGGGTGACCTGAGCGGGGCGGCCGTCCCTGTGCTTTGTGGGACGTTAAACTTTGGCTTCTAAATTAACCCTCCATTAAGGGAGTTGCTCGTTCGGGTGGTGGGGTCGGGGTCTCCTGACAAGTCCCTTGATGACTTTAGTGAGACTCCGACTCCACCAGTCGTACTAGGAACAACTTGAACAAAATTTATATATAAAAAAATATCGGATGCAGTTCAAGGCTGAAAAGCAGCCGCCATCCGAGGACACTCGAGGAATTGAGCCTGTAAAACCAGCGGCGAGACCAAGACTCGGGTATCAATCCAGCAACCAAACTTTTTCCCCAATTTAATCCCCTCCATCCCGCGAGAGTATCGCCACGGGCAAAGAAGTGGGGGGCTCGAGAGCCGTCTGTGAACCTGTAACTCCTCGCTCAGAGAAAACGAAACTTTGACAACTCGATGACACAGAATTATCACATATAGATCTAACACTTTCATAAATGGGAATAAAATTCTTCTTATAGATATCGCCTGAGATCAGAAACTTTCTCCGGACGAAAAGTGGGGGGCGGGCCCCCTGCCTGCCGGTGGCGACGCCCATGCCATCCAGCATAAGTCGGCTACCCCATCGGCCGGGTCAGTAAGCGGCGTCTCCAGCGGGGAGGCGTCGCCGTTGGCCGGGCAGTCGTGCCCCCTTCCCAGCCGGCCGGTCTGCCCCGGGGCAGACGTCGCCGTTACCCGCCAAGGTCGCCAGGTTCCTCCTGGATACCCAGCAGTTGGTCGGTTGGAACGCCGGCGTCGCCGCTGCCGCTGCGACCCCACGCGGAGTCCGGCTGCAGGCCCCCGGCCCGCCCGCTCTACCCTCCGGCGTTATGGTCGGCTGCTAGTCTTTGGCGAGACACGAGGGTGAGCTTTTAATTAGCGGCTGGTAAAAATAGTTCGCAGAGATTGCATCGTCTGTTGCTTGCAGGGTTTATGCGGTTTTCACCCTGTTCCGTCGTAATCAGATTCAGGATTGTTGTTGGCTGGAGCTTATCGACGCACCAACTGCTAGGGTCATATGGCGTCGCCAACTCTTTCCCTAGATTCAGGATTGAAGCTGGATCTTACTTATCCTGGAGCTCTGGAGAGTGTTTCACACTACAGGGCCTTTTATTTTTACGCATTTCCTCCGTTTTCGCCATTGATTAATTGGAATCACAATGAATTGTCCTGATGGCGTATTTCCCTTTAAAACACGGTGTTTTCTCAATTCCAGTGATTCCAAGCTCACCAAACAAAACATCCCACCACAAGAGCAAGATTAGAGCAGAGGAGCTTTAGGACACGTCAGCAGCTAAGACCACCTCAAGAGCTCAAAACTCATACTTTATTGTAAAGATTGGAGCAACGGGGTGTGACGCGCCCGGGGCCCCAGTCAGCCCTAGAGGGCACGTCGTTGCATCACCGCGGACACATCATGTCTGGCCATCCGGCGGCCGCCGCTCTCTTTCAACCTCAGTTGGTTAGAGTCGGCGTCTGCCGTCGGCAGCTCTATTGGTGAGTTCCGCGGTGATGATGATGGCTGCCTTACGGGCCCTTTGTTACCTGGTCGGTAACCGTATTGGATTGAGTTAGCTCTGTCCTGCAACTCCCAGTATGTAGCTTCTGTTTGTTTTTGTTCTCTTATTTTGTTGATTATTTCTAGTTCCTATCATCTTGTTTATGCCTTAGTTGTTGCCCCCACAGTTATTTGCCTTCTTCGGCATTGTATGGGTGTAAGGCACCCACTCGAGGCCCATCTCAAGCCCCGGCGACGAGGTTGACGGGAACCCATACTTTAGGCACTCAATCAGAACCGCATGCAGCTATCGACGCACCCTAACGCCCTAACGGTGAATAAGAACTTCACGACCGGCTTTGTCTTTTCCCATTTTTCCGACGACCGAAAGGTGAAGAATCCTGGTGGAAAACCACAGAGCCTCGCCTCGTCTTGGCGGAACCCCTATCAGTATCCGATTTCCACAGGTGGTGATTCACACATGCACGCTATTTCAGCAAGTGTCTACGGCCAGGAAACCGCTACAGAGGCTGCTACTGATGCAATCATTTGTCTTCCCAAGAAGCCGATATCATCCCCGGTCTTGCATGCGTCCACCAGGTACACGGGACACAGGGCAGTTCCGTTGACCAAGTCCGATGAAGTCATTTCTCAGCCAGCTTCGTTCAGTCAGTTTCAGCATTTCTGTTCAACATCGATACCCACTCTCATGTTGAGCACCAGCGTCGGCTTAAGAAGTTTTTTTTCATCGCCTGGCCACAGGAGATGCCATTTTTATAGAATCATCGTTTCATAAAGCTCGTCTTCCGCCATCGCGGCATGTCATGTTTGCAGTTCTCTCATGGATTAGGCAGCTTTAGTGCAAGACTTAAGCGCCTTCTGAGGAGTTCAAACTGACCAATCATTTTGCAGGTATGGTCCCCATTTATCTATAAATAACTGAAACGTTCAAGCTGGGACAAACGCCTTCAAGTTATGCAATTAATCGGTATTCTTCAATATTCCCATGACACTTTGCCATACCTCACCTTCCTCGCCCAGTGCCATGCGAACATTTGAGTGGCTAATATAGTTTAAGAGAAGTTTCATATATTTCAGGAAGGACGAACATCTAGCAAAACAGCACAGGAGACGTAGCAATTGAACTCAGGTCAGCTCTTCACAGTGAAACCGAAAACATAATAGCCTACAGTATAACTTTGACCACATCTGAAACATATAGCATCGGCCTTTGATGCAGGCAGCATAAAACCTTATCATTCCATACCGTAAAAGAGTAGGGAAAGTTTCTCTCCTTTTCCGGTCAGCTATTTCTCCTTACAGACCAAGATACCGTTAACCGGAAAAAATGCCCGCCGCTAAATAGGTCACCTCTGTTGCTGCCATATTTCCCCATTATCACTCTATCAAAGTCAGGTTGAAACCAGTCCGAAGGGGGAAAAGTTCCTGTTTCCAACATGGCGTCCCACCGCATTTGGCAGCGTCTAATATAGACCTTGTTGCCATGTGGATTTTCACTCGAGGTGGTCCTTGTGTTTGTACGAAAAGAGCCGTTGTTTGGCCTTCTTATGGCGTGGGAGCAGCGATAGACTGCACCGCTGGCTACAGCACCAGCGCAGGACTACCAACCGTTACTTTGGTGGGTAAGATAACAACCTACCGATACGCCGTTACAAGGCTGGGACACCCAGCGCCTCGAATGTCTATTAAAAATGAGCTTGCAGCGACAGACAAGCGACCGAACAACGACCGAGTTGCAGGGCTTAGAGAGTGTGCCACAGAACAAGAAGACGGCTTCGTACAAAAGATAAAACACCAAGAAAGAAGACAGAAAGAACAGAGCAAACTAATGATACAATCTAAAACAAAACGAACTGGTTTCGAGAGTGCAATGGGTATAGCATTTGGTTCTCCTGGCAGGAAACAACACATTTCCTATTGGATTAATAGAGAGAGGACCCAGCCAAGAACGGCAACTCAAACTGAGATATTACGCTTTTGGTGACGATTATGCCTACAGTAGCAATGCAACGCCTGTTTTTCAAGACTGCATCGGGGTGTGGAGATGCTCATCCACCACCAAAATGTACTCCGGAGTGCTAGGCCTTCCCACGCCCAGATACCCAAAATTCAAAATTAACTTGCTTAACAACTATTGCAGCTATAACAACTATATTACCCCGTTAGATTAAAGACAACCATACTATAAGTAACGTTTCAGCTTTTTCCTTTAAATTTGTATCGAATCTAAATTCTCCCACGGGGTTTTGCGGCCGGACAGAGGAGCTAAGCTCAGAATGCCTATTAAGAAACCATACTGGCTGACTGGTGTTCATCCAGGCATTGGAAGTCTAAACTCCATATACGAGCCGAACCAGCTTTTAGAATAGACAAAGGTAATGTAGACCGCTGGTAAAGAAATCCAGACTTTGTACCAAGCCATCGGATTTACAGTCACGTTATGTATTCTAAACCCGAGGATTTCGAAACCTTCAAATCCTGGAAAGATTAGGAACCTTCTCAAGAAAACGAGCGCTATGGTAGTATTTAATCCGACTTGAAGTAAATCTCACTACAGCCGGTCTCGAGGCATTTGAGAGCATAAGTAGCAGCAGTAGAATTAGTCCAACAACGCTATAGCTTTCCCTTCTCATTTATCGCCCATTTGTTCCGTTATACACCTGTAAGTAGTTGCATTCCGCAGTGGAGGGCGGCGTTTGCAACGTTCAGTAGTTATTGCACTGTTGCAGGCTTGAGATCTGCACGGTTAAGAACATTTATATCCGTTGCAACCCAATACTAAGAGTATGTTCCAGACCCTCTTGCGAAAATTCAATATCTTTTGGTGCCAGGTATTTTTCCAAAAATTACCCAAGACAAATGACGCAAGGAATTGTAACACGTGATTCATAATTGTCATAACCAGGAACAAGGCAAAATTGCGCATTCGTTACATTTCTTTACGTCATTTATCTTGGAGATTTTTCAATGCGAGTGGGTATTTCCTGAAAAAAGTCTGGCACCAAAAGCTCTCGGATTTTCGCAAGAGGGTTTGGAACATACCCTAACACACACTGGCACAAACCTAACTATATACAATAAAATACACACGTCTCGCAACCATCACATATGTACCAAAAGAAGAAGTTGATGAGCTTTGGCGATTTTTACGGTGGAAACATTTTGTGAAAAATTGGCCACGAACGCATACCCCAATCCCAACTAAAACTAGACATTTCTCATTTTTCGGGATGCTTCACTCCATTTGATGAAGACGTTTCGGCGTCACCAGTTTGGCTAGGCAGTAAAGATAGCAACAACATTCGCGTGATGAGAAAGTTAAGACAAGAATCTTCATCTGTGAGCTGATTTTCCGGTCCCACGGGATAGCCAAAAAATAGCGTCACCTTTCCCAAACAAAGATCAGTTGTACTAAAATCTACCGTTCATGTTTGGACAAAATGTTCAAGAAGTAGTACTTCTATCGACCTATAACTATTTCTTCACCCCTTTACCCCTACACAAGTTCCGAAGTAGGCTGTTGATAGTATAACTGAGCCTTTGAAGCTAGGAACAGATCTGGAGTAGCAAAGTAAACTCTTACCGCAAGCTGGAAGGATCCTGGCTACAGCCTGGCTAACGGGGAACAGCTTCACAACCCATATCATTTCTGTTTTACACAAATTCACGTGATTTGCTTATATAACAATCAGAAATATTCAGAAATCGTCTGGATATGTCTAGTTTCTTAGCAAAGCCAATTGTTAGGTTTCGGAGTGCTGAGGCAAGGAGCATGATTATAAGTTGACAAGGTGTTTACTGCCCTATTGTTGGCCATTCGAGGTCTGGCTACACTATGACTAGGACTTTGTGAGTTGACCCGTGGATTACCGTAGGCCAAGTAGTTGCATTGTTTTCAGGCAGTGACTCGTTGGTCAGAACAGGTACCTGAAACCGTAGCGTACCAATTATCCAAGCACGTTATATAAAGTGACGATCGTGAACAGCCTGGACTTTAGAGGCGGGCAAAGATGCCCTGCACAGAACGCCTTATAAAAACCCCTTGATTGATTGGTTGATTGAAAGTCTGGATTCCAAAAAAGCTCTCGCCTGAATGGAGGTACAAAGCATTCAGTAACGGAGCCCCGACACACCGGCAGGTGCAGCCGATTCCTCCCGCTGTAGCCCCCGCTTCTCACTTGCAACCACAGAGTCTCACACGTACCCCTAACTCCGCTGTCTCAGACTCCAGGACCGGCGCAGACATTCCTTCCACACCGAACCCTGTCAGGAAAAGCGTGGCGGCCGCCCGGCGCTGCACTGTCCAGGAAAACCAGCTGGGCACCGTTTCCGGCTGGTGGTCCATTGTCTGCGGTGGGGGCCGCTGCGGCTGACCTGGATCCGACCTGG
Organism: Lepas anatifera; assembly: GCA_034440635.1. Classification (NCBI taxonomy): domain Eukaryota; kingdom Metazoa; phylum Arthropoda; class Thecostraca; family Lepadidae; genus Lepas; species Lepas anatifera. The sequence continues at coordinate 1,014,237 of JAOTON010000214.1, read as the reverse complement.
AGGCACCACCGGTCGCCGTCCAGCCCCGCGCGGGTACCCGCCTGAAGTGACTGGTCGCGCCGCATGCATGCAGGCAGAGGTGACAAAAATACCCACGCGATGTTACGCAACGCGAACGGCGTCGGCGCATGTTTACACCATCTGTGTTTCAGAGTGAAGTTTCGTGGAAGTGAGGGGATGTTTTGGAGACGGTTCGATGTGGGCAGATTTTGTCACCTCTGGTCGGGTTACCGTTGAGAGATAGCCAGCAAAGGCGAACCGTTGCATGCTCCAGAAGAGCGGCCCAGTGTAGGCGTACACTGCACGGCGGGGTCAAAAGAAATTCCTCAGGAGAGAGCTGAGGCCAGAATATAGAGCGAAACAGACACAGCAAACAAGAAGACAGGGGCGGTGACGAGTGAAGATATGGGAGGAAGCAGACCGAACTGGAGACAGCACAGCCGCAGGGAACGTGGATCTATCTGAGGGCCACTGTTCGGAGAACATATACAATATAAAAACAATAATGGACCAAAATACCGGGGCTGCATAAATATGATATAAAACACAGTCAACCCAACGTACTCAAATCAGGTCTTCGGAATGAGAGAAAAAATAGTTCCAAACCCTCCTCTTCCCTCCTCTGTGTTTCCCCCCTTTTCCCTCTTCGAGTCTCTGTCTGTTTTGGCTTCCCTATTTTTCGTATAAGTCTCTCTGTCTCTGTCTCTCTGTCTCTGTCTCTGTCTCTGTCTCTGTCTCTGTCTCTCTCTCTCTCTCTCTCTCTCTCTCTCTCTCTCTCTCTCTCTCTCTCTCTCTCTCTCTCGCTCTCTTGGAGAGAGTCGACTGTCGGACGAGCATCAGAGAAGCCGGTCGGTTCTGATCGCACGGCCAGCTTCAGCGCGCGGGAGGCTTTCCCTGACCCAAATCACGTGCCGCCGTCGAGTTTTACCCAAGGAATTTGGTCGAGCTTGGCTGTGGCATGGCCTCCGGCTACTAAGACAGCTCGGAAGGTAGACAGCAGGAAATACCACGCGTGAGCAGCTTCCCCCGCCAGCAGATGAAGAGCTGCTTTTAATGATGTCAAGCTGGGGTGATTTGTAAGCGTAAGTGTCGAAATATGGAAAAGGGGTCTTTAGGTCATAACCTTGTCAAATCTAAGCAGTAATTGTGTGACCAACAATGTTGGAAATAGAATGGGCAGAAAATGCCGAAAAGCTAAAATTTGGAGAGGTTTTAGTTTTCAGCGAGAGTAGCTTTTTATTAGCGAGAACTTGAGGAATCGCTAGCTGTCAGTTTTTTGGCACAATAAATGTTCATGTATGAACACAGAATAGTAATTAAGCAGACTGTCTACTGGTAGGAAAATAAATACAAATTCATTGCTTCCTCAGTACCCTGCTTACAAACCTAACCTCCTCCTGAAGTCCTGTGTGTTGGAGTTTAGGACGCTTCAGCAACTCGGATATGTCGCACCCTCCTCAAGTCGCCGTTTGTTGATTACCCCCACATGGCAATTAATACTAGCCACTCCATTTATACAAACTGAAATGGCACGCGCTTGTGAGCAAACTATCATCTTGTTCTTCTAGATTTTTACAATCTGTACGTCTCTTGGGATTGATTTTTCCCAAATCCTGAAGAATACACAGCTCTGCAACAAGCCGTGCTTGTGGACATCGGCTTTTACTTGACTTACCGTGGTTATAAACCCGACGTCTGACTTTCCCCTTCCTCGGAAAACTGGCTCAATGATATCATCTTTACCAGAGCCAGGCGGTCCGCTACTTAAGTCCGCTAATCCACTACTCCGCCACTTTCGGACTTTCCACATGCTAGCGTAGTAGCGGTATCGGTTTTCATAACAAAAAATTTGCGGAGAAGCGGGTAGAGGATTCTAAATTATACAAAATCGTTACTGATAGCCTGTTATGGGGACCACCACTCCCCAAAAATAACAGATGGGTATCGAACTAAATGTATTACTGCAACAGAAAATCAACAGGAGACTAAGCAGATGTTTTTGCTGTGTGACTTTGTAAGCATATCTTACAAGATAACTGTAAGTGGTTGGATGTACTATACATATATGCGGTAGTTGTCCTTGAAATTTATCAAAAAGGAACAGTGAAAGACCATTTTTGGGAGCAGCACTTTACCGGGGTGGTCGGGGTGGCCTAGTGGCTTCGTTGTCCGTCTTCGGATCGGATAGCATGTATTAACGTGGGTTCAATACCCACGGCGGGAAACCGCCTTCCATGTCCGATCTGACCCGGTGGAGAGGATCGTTAAACACTCACGCCAATACTTCCTGTAATTGGGCAAGTGTGCCTGTTGGGAGTGGCCCTAATAAAAATTAACGTTTTATCGTAAAAGCTGGTGGTAACGGAGAAGCGGCGCAGCTTAGAAATCTTTAAAAATTATTGTTAGTGGCGGTAGCCGTTTCAACTAGCCAAGGTAGCGAAAGTGGCGGCATCGGCTTCAAAAATTCGGTAGCAACATTCACTTCTGATCTTTGCCTACTAGCCATCCAACACCCGAAACTGAGATGACAGCTAAGACAACAGTACGAATTAACATTTCATGCACACGATGAGGCCCCAGTTTAACAATATCAAGTATGAATTTCCGCTGGTCCGAAGAGGCAGCCCTGGGAAGCAGAAGTTCCACGGCCAGTTTCGCCAGCCGGTCAGTAGTCTAAAACCCTGAAGTCGCCGGTCACTGACTGTCTTCTCAAGTCACTGACCTGGCATGACGGCATAGTCCAGGTCACTGACCTGACTCTGACGTCATTGACAATCAGGTCACTAGCGTGACTCTGACGTCACAGTTCAGGTCACTGGCATGACTCTGACTTCATCGACATTCCAGGTCACTGACATCATTCTGACTTTATCGACAATCCAGGTGACTGACATGACTCTGACAGCATAGACAATTCAGGTCACTGACCTGACTGACGCCATAGTACAGGTCAATGACCTGACTATGACGTCATCAGCAATCAGGCCACTGACCTGGCTCTGACGTCATCGACAATCCAGGTCACTGACCTGACTGATGTCATCCACAAATCAGGTCACTGACCTGACTGATGTCATCCATGATCCAGGTCACTGACCTGAATGATGTCATCTATAATCCAGGTCACTGACCGGGCTCTGACGTCATTGGCAGTCCAGGTCACTGACCTGGCTCTGGCAGCATCGAGGAGAGAGAGAGAGAGAGAGAGAGAGAGAGAGAGAGAGAGAGAGAGAGAGAGAGAGAGAGAGAGAAAGAGAGAAAGAGAGAGATAGAGAGCGAGAGAGAGAGAGAGAGAGAGAGAGAGAGAGAGAGAGAGAGAGAGAGCAAGATCGTCAGCAGGTAAGTTCACGGCGTCTGAGATATAGGGACAGGTGAATGTGCCCTCCAAACCGAGCGGGGTGCGCAAACGGCGCATGCGTATGATATATTCCGTTAGGTTTTTCCATATTTAGAAGCAAATGCCCATAATTTGTATTTATGATCTCTATACTTAAAGACGTGCTCTTGGACGTGGCACTGACAGTTTTCAAATCCACGCTGAAGAAAGTATTTTTAAAACTACTCAATTTTTCGAATACATACAAGTTTTTTCAGTACAAATACAATATTTCAGAAAGGTCAGATGTGAATTTATCAGTTCATTTTCAACATTTTATTATAATCTCAGCAACTAATAATTTCTAAATTGCATTAAATAACTGTAGAAGAAACTACTGTAGGGGCAAAGTGAACTGTCGGAGGCTATAGCTCCCGAACTGTTTCAGCTAGCAACCTAAAAATGTCAGAGCCATGTTCTGGACGCCAGTAACATGCACAAAGTTTAAAGAAAATTGGAGATATGAGGGTGTAAGCTCTGTGCTGAAACGTAGTGGATGAAATGTGGCCCCGACGATGGAGCTGGCACGAAGCCGTCACTGGTCGACACATTCCTCTTTTCTGGATAGTCATATATATACATATATATATATATATATATATATATATATATATATATATATATATATATATATATATATATATTCAAATGCTTAACGTCCCTGTGCTTTGTGGGACGTTAAACTTTAGCTTCTAAATCAACCCTCCATTGTGGGAGTTGCTTGTTCGGGTGGTGGGGTCGGGCTCTTCGTGACAAGTCCCTTGATGACTTTCGTGAGACTCAGACCCTAGCAGCAGTACTAGGAATAACTTGAACAAAATGTATAAAATAAAAAACATATATCCACGTAGCTTTATCCATCAAGTGCATCGGTTCGCGTGACTAAACGCGTGACTATTGCATTAACGCCTGCCTTCATGCAACCGCCGTGCCTCTCGAGTCCCAGCACTGGATGTGACGTCACTGTGTGAAGTTGGGCGGCTGGTTCTTCCACTTTGGCTTCCCTGCCTCCGAGAGCCGCCGCAGCGCTGGAGTCTAGGAGGCCAGTGGCACATATACGGCGATGGCGCGTCCAGCGGTGGCCTGGTGAGCCCTGCGTGGATCCGTGGCGCAGCGTCGGATTCCTGAGCCGCGGGTTCAGGGTTCAAGTCCCGGAGGGTTTCCGGAATCAGTGCAGACTGATACTGAAAACCCTCCCAGCAGGAGGTAGTTGGCGACGCCGTATGACAGCAGTTGTTGCGTTATCAAAACTAGCAATGGTGTCCTAAAAGTGGCCTTCCTTAAACAAGGAACGGTATCATAGATTCAGAACCGACAGATATTGGTGGTCTATTGAGCTCTAAGCCTTGCCAATGAACGCGTGGTTTTAAAAACGCTGGTTCAGCCGTAGACTGCTCCTGAAACCTCCTACGAAAGGTAATTCGAGTTTGCCGACCAGCAGGGCCCACATAAGGGTGAATGGTGGACTTGTATAGTGTCGGGTCATCTTCAGCTGCGTGAAGATGCAGGTCGCGACGCGCTCTTTCGCCAGCTTTCTGATGAGTTAGGAATGGTCTTTTTGCATGGCACGAGACACTTTACGGATGGCCTTCCACGTTCATATGGGACAAATTAGACCGTAGTCCATCTGGTGACCGCTAATTTGGATTCTCACGGTAATTCTCCGCTTAATTTCCTGTAAATTACTCAGCAATGTTATTACAAGACATGGAGGCCATGATATGTTTACAAATCCAACCGCATTTGGATTCGATTAAAGTCTATGTGTTTCCAGTTTTCAACTTCCTTTTTCTAAAAATTACACACCGGAACATATTCCGAGTCACCCTGTTCAAGCGTTGAAGCCATACCCGAAACCGACCGAAAATCCACTGGATAAGCCCAGCTCGTGCCGTCCACCACTGGTCGCTTCACCAGGAGGCGCCGGCCGCTCTGGAATGACCGATCATGACCGTTGCAGCCACGCGGCCTTGGTTCGCGGCGAGGCGCGTCCCGGGGTCCAGGCGGCAAGTCCGGGAGCGCCGCGGCCGCCGCCGCCACCCCCACACCGGCCAGCGTCACGGAGCGCCCCCCCTCCCCTCCACCGGGCCAACCCACGGCGGAACCGGTAGTCAGGCGGAAGTGTAGGGGTAGGCGCGGGAAACCCGCGCACATGACGCGGGCGATGTTGCAGAGAAGGGAGTCGGTGCAGCCAAGGCGCGGGAGTTTGGGTGTGTGGAGGTTTTAGGGTGTGCAGGAGTTTTTGGGGTTGGATGCTGGTGGGGGCAAACACGGGGATAACCACGGGGTGTAACGCCACAGCTAAGCACCCTGCAAACACTTCGAAAGCATCAGCCAACTAAACGCAACGTACCAGTCTCGCACGGGTGTCAGACCGGAGCCCGCCGGGGACGACACCGGCAATTAGGCCAGGGCACCATGTAACGCCCTGCAGCCGCCGCGTGATTGTCTGCCATTACATCCCGTAACGACAAACTCTCCGGACCTGACCAGACTTAATCACGCGGACCTGACCGGAGGTGCTGATGAGGTCACTCCAGCTCCACCAGGAGTCTGCTCAGTGTGGTATTTGTCGATGAAGTAGACCATCACCAATTTCGGCGGAAATGATAGCGTATTGAAAACAACTTCGACGATTTCAAGTACACCAGAAAAGCTAAAGGTAATAGCGCATTGGCTGGAATATAAGTCGAAGTAACATAAGTGGCATGTAATCTAATCATATTCAAGAGCTATTCCCATTCGTATACTGCGTACATAGATTCAAACTTTATATTATCAGAACTTTAGCACACCTATCAGTAAACAACACTCATTCACGGAGGCAACCCAAGGTGAACAGCAGCAAAGAAATCATGAGGACGGTCGTGCGGGAACACACACACGAAAAAAAAAAAAAAAAAAAAAACCAAACAAAACACACACACACACACACACACACACACACACACACACACACACACACACACACACACACACACACACACACACATATATATATATATGTATATATATATATATATATATATATATATATGTAAACTTAGGTAGCAATCCGTTAGATATGCAAGCATGATGAAACAACACTGAGTTGCGTGCGTTGATTGGCTTCTTAAAACAAGAAGCTTATCAGCTTCTAGAAAACAAGTAGCTAATCAACGCACGCAACGCAGTCTTGTTTCATCATACTTGCAAATATATATATATATATATATATATATATATATATATATATATATATATATATATATATATATATATATGCATGTGTGAAGGGAACAAGTTATCACTCAGCCACAGGACCTTCGTTGTCGGCGCGCCCTTAAAACCCCCCAAGTTATCACTCAGTCAATGTCCATTAAACGCTAGTACAACGTTGGCGTTTTGGAACGTTCTTGACTTTTTGGAGAAAACTCCAAAAGCCAGAGCTGTGAAATCGTTTAATCAAAATTTCCTGACTATAACACATTATATATGCATATGTAAGCATAACCGTGGGCGGCAGGGAAATTCCACGGACTGTCCTGCAGCGGAAAGATTCCCTATCCGAGGAGCAGGAAAACATTGCGAAAATCATGCCGGAATGGAGACTTACAAATGTGTCACATTGAAAACTACTGGTCGAGATAGCGGGTACCGAGGCCCTACACAAATCTGGCATTCTCATTGTCGGGGTATTTTTCAGATATGAAATTAATCAGGAAAGGAAACTATTTCCAGCCGTCCAAATTTTCGCTCCCCGGTCAAAACGTTCAGGATCAGAATCAAGAGCACTCAACGTTGCACTTGTTTACCTCAGTATTTTCTTCTCTCCAGAAATGACCTTTAAGGTCTTATCTTTTAGGAACACGTTATACCACGAATCTAGAAATGGAAGTAGTCAGTTGGGCGACGCTAACAGAGGTGATCACAAATTTCACAAATTAAATCACAAATAAAAATAAGTGAAGAGAAACCCACATAGAATACATTCAAACGCTCAGCTATAAACAAAATGAACGACTTCCTTATCAATTCGCATGCAGTGCCACATCCCTTTTTCAAAACTATCTTTCTTTCGAATATACCCACCCTAGTCAAATCTAGCCATACTTCCGGAAATAGCCCTCCGATTCCTTAACCGAGAAAAAATTACCACCTCGGGTCAGAGGGAGGGATTTCACCCCGGGACTGAGTGACCTCAACGCGGCATCTTTACCTACCACACACCCATGTCAAACCTGCACCCAACCAATCGTTCTGAATTAGCCCCAGACTGCTCTCTCGTCTCCCTGCGCGTAACAGGTTCGTTAGGTACGGCGTCACAAGCACGCTCTGTTAAATCGCTCCGAACAGCTGCGCTGGGATTCGAAACCGGCGGCGCCGCCTGCTGACTGCCCTGCCCCGGCTCGGTTTCTCTCGTTTCGCTTTAGAGAGCCACTGGAGAAAGAGATGGGAGAGAGCCCAGAGTCGTTTTCCCGAACAAGCCAGCCACGATTTCGGGGCGTGGTCGCTCGGCCACCTCCAATCCAGGACATGCGAGGCAGTCTACCCGGATTTGACGGAGCCGTGCCGCGGCGCGACGGTGGCGCCACCGGCACACCACGGCCGCTGCGAGTACTACACCTGGAGAGCGCGCGTCGAGACGATGGGCAGTTGACTCGGCGACGAGCAAGTGAACGGACGTGATCTTTGGACGCTCTCGGACTCTTCAGGAGCTAGTGGTGGATTCACAAACTCGGCGGACAATGAACCTCAGCTGTAGTGATGTAACCTCGTAAAACCAGCAGTAATTTAACACGAGCGCCTCCGGTTGGGATTTACCTCTTCGAAGGGTCTGAAACCAGGAGGTGCGCCATCATCGTGGATCAGCAGTTCAGCCAGTTAGAGGCGAAGTCTCCCGGACCCACAAACGCCAGGCACAGGTCTTGGTGTCTACGACAGCAGCGACAGCGAGCGGACCCGGGGACGCGGCGGAGTGGGGTGTGTCTGTGGAACCGCCGTGCACTCAGTGGTGCCCGCTGCCGTCCGCGGTGAGGAGCGGTAAGCTTAGCATCCCACTCTAACCGGGACTTCTTAGTCCAGGGAATCATCATAAGAACTTAACCACCCGATAGTGACTTACGGTGCTTTTTTAGCAGAACTTCGAAATCTATTTCAGGACGCTAAAAACAATGGTTGAAGTCATTCACCGGCTTCGTGGCTCATTCCATACGCGCCTTGAATCCACGTTTCTTTTCACATAAAACACCTAAAGATCAGTTTACGTGTTTGCATGATTCGGTGTGATTTTGTTTCCTTGCTGGCCAATCTTGGCTATGGTTTCTTTCTCTCACCATTTCGCTCTGCCCCTTAAATATACTAATCCTCTAAGAGTGGAAATCAAACCATTCGATCAGAATATCAAAATTAGCCTTGCCCTACCTATTGTGGGTTTCTTCAAGGCATGCACCTCTTAAGTAACACTGCCAAAAACAAGCCATCCTTCTCTATCAAAAATTGTGAGCCGGCACGTCTATTTTCCGAGCAATGGGGCCTGCTACCATTTTATACCAACCGCCTTCTGGTTTTGTGGCTGCTTTTCGGTGCGATTCTCAGCACATGTAGGTGCTTCAAACCGGCTCTCTGGCTCAGCTAGGGGCCCGCCTGCAGTGCAGGTAACCGGTTTGTTTCAACAGACTTTTGCTTGTTGTCGATCGGACACAGCAGTCCGACCGCACGATGAGTAATGATGCTAAGCACAAATGGAGAGACGGAACGTTGCGGGGCTTTTAAAGGTTAAACTCTTTTTAAGAATCACTGGATGTTTTCGGTCCGCTCTTGAAGTTCCAGTGAATATTGTTACGAGGTCATTGACTCATGCCAACTCGTAAATAATCAACACAGGCACGTGATGGAAAGCGGTCTAAACACTCCTTGAGAAAATGTCGGTAATTTTCGGTACTCGGCCACTGTGAGTAAACCGCACGCTATGCACCCGCATGAACTGCATCGACTGGACCTTGCCTGCTGAGTGTGACTTCCGCATGCTGACCTGACCTAACCTCTGGTGACCTGGATTGATATGACCTGACTTTCACCCACTGGTGGCACGGTAAGTGACCCGACCTGACCACACAGCGCCACCTGGCGTGAGCTCCGCCGCTCCCGCCCCCTGCGCTCTCCAGTTCAGTGACTTGGTAGGCGGGCGGGCGGGAGCCGAGCACAGCGCCATCTACAAACGACTAGTTCAGACGATGCCCGCCAGATGTCTGCTGCATCGGAGTGTGTCCCACAAGAGATGCGAGGATCCATCGTGTTTGAGCCAAGTGCATAAGACGCAAGAGATTTGAATATTTCTGTTCTTTGATTTAGGTACGTGAAAAATAATACTTAAAGACAGCCAAGTCGACAGATGAAAGATCACGTGATTCATTTTTGTGAGCTAGCTTCAAATAGGAGCAGTAGTGTCAGTGTTTAATCACTTCTCGGAAGCTGCCAGTTTGACTGCGCACGAGGTTTTCTCAACCGACTAATATTTAGCGTCTCGCTTGAAGAACATGCCAAAAACACGTACATATAATGGACTACCTACAAGTCTTGGCGACAGCAAATTCAGACTGAATCGGCGGTCAATTTGCGGCTTCCCCTCGGTATATTATTTCCCAACAGTGTTTATGCTTAGACTTACTCATGGTAGAACCAGTGCTCAAGTGGGTATATCTAGTCTACCTGCCTCAATATACGCGCAGTATAGAACTGTATACACAAATGACATGTAGCGCGTACAGTGCTTGTGTTATTATTTCATATTCGGGTCGATAGAGGTTGGAGGTATACAATTTTTAATGTCAGTCGAGCTAAGCGCTAAGCCATTCTTTGAGATCATCCGACTTCAGAGGTTTTTAGTTTTTAAAGTTTTTTATCATCCGAACGCAGAGTTGTTGCGAGCGCCCTGGCTCGGGATTTGGCGGTACAGCAGGGGAATAATTTTCTACTGGCCTGCTAAGTCCCAAGTTTGGAGTGGCTGTCAGTTCGTCTGTCATGTATCTGAGGGCTCGTCTGACAGACAGACGCAGTGACAGCTACTTGCGACTTTCCTGACAGATGTGACCATGAATCTGTTGGACATTTTTGCATTTAGGTGACGAGAGCGACAATGTTCGCCTTGGTAACAGAAACTAGAGGCACGCTGAAAATAGACGCTGCGTTGAAAATCCGCTATTAAATAACAAATCATTTCAACTTAGCCGTTATTTTCAGCGTGCCTTTGGTTTCCATCGCTAAGACGCATCTAGCGAGGAATCGATGAACAGATGTGACCACTACGTTAACTGAGACGCGGGCGACAGGACCGAGCTAGCTGTAACACCCAGTGACTGAACCACCATGTGTATAGTCCGTGCTTGAACGCTACTGGTGGTGATCGCTGTGTATAACCTGGCTTCAACGGACTGCTACCCAGTGATAACCCGAACCCTGATAACCCGAACACCGATAATTTGTGCGTGAAAACGGGAACGGGAACGGCTCCGGTGTCAGAGAACGGACTTCTAGAGGTGGTTTACGGGGGCGAACGGTGCGAAGCAACAGTTCACAGCCTCTTTACACAGTCTTGTCTATTATTAGAGCCAGTGAAGAAACCTCGTCACGGTGATCATGACTCCAGGGGAAAACTTGCTGCCTGTAGGAACAGCATGACAGCCGATTCTAAACTAGTCCTGCCGTCAGACATTCTGACAAATACTATCAGCCAAATCCTCAGGGTGTTCCATGAACCGACAAAGTTCCGCCAAAACCGTCGACTTCCGGGTTAGTCTTAATTGTGTCTAAAATTTCGCCCCATTTAAAAATGTTCTGCTCTTATTCTACATGACACAAACCGACAATAAGTACTTTTAGACAGTTGGACTTGTGCTGGCTACTTTCAAAGTTTTCAAGCAGATCGTGCTTCTTAAGCCTGTGGTACAGCTTCATCAACTGCAAACCACCAACCAATCAGCAAACACCGCCCTGATGACGTCACAATCCCGACTCGTGTCCATACGACGCCCCCATCCTTCAGCGCCATGTCCACGCGATCCCCATGTCCTTCAATGTCCATACCCCCGACAGCTGCACACCAACAGCACATACCGCAAACCAGCCGACATAATCCTCCGTCAAGACCAGAGTACTGGACGCCGCTGACTCTTCACCTCGACCTTCAACAACTCCACATGTACCGACTGACGTCAGTGACGTCATCGTGACGTCACTGGTGACACGACGCTCCGCATCCGGGGCTTCGAGGCGGCATCTGCAGTGTTAGGAATTGCAATGCCCTTTGAAATCCCGGATAGGAGCTGACCGACCAACCCGCTAAGCTTATTTAGAGTCGACTGACGAACTCCGAGCTGTTGACCGCTCTGACGACAGCGTTGTGTTCCGGGAGCTCGCGGAGACGCCGCTGACAGAGACGGTGTGGTTCCCGATGTAGTCCGGGAGGACGACTATCACAGTGATGCTCACGCCGGCTGGCACAGTGTGACGGTGTGAAATGGTTCCTGTGGCCAGTGTCGTGTGTTCAGTGTGTTCAAAAAGTGGAAATACATGTAACTGAAGACTATCCCGTATCCTGGTGACGACCAGTGTTGTGGCTTACGGACACGTTGACTGGGACGGTCACGTGGTGTACATGGGGGGGGGGTGAATGACGACTAACTGTCAAGATCTAACGGGTATTAAGCCTTTCTGAAGCTGAAAACTTTGAAACTGACGAAGCCTGGAACAGACGGTAGTCCCATGATACAGCATTGATAGGCTAGCTTATTTCTTCTTCTTCTCCTTCTTCTAGGCTAGCTTGGAAAAAGCGACCAAATTATGTTTTATTAAATGTGAGTCAACAAGTGGTTATACACGGTCAGCATGCGACCTCCTTGGCGGATCCAGGGTTGGGGGGGCAAAGGGAAGCATTTGCCCTCCGATCTACCCTCGCGTCCCCCCGCCAGGATGCAAGTAGCAGCATCCACCGCGATATGATTTGGCATCCGCCTGATGGGTTTTACCGTTAATAAATGGCGCCCCCAGGTCCAGATGCCCCCCCCCCGTCACCTGATCAGTAAAGATGGAACCGTCTATATGTGACCTAGACCTTTTCTACAGCCACCCACACCACGGCGAAAGCAAAACATTTTGTGGTGAAGGAAAAAAATATTTAATCACCCTTGATAATATCCAAGCTAATTGTTTCCTAACATAGCCGGAGATCAAACAGCCTGCTGCTGCGTTTTTTCTTTCTTTTTAGATTCACCTTCGTTTACTCACACACAAGCAGATTCATGAATTTTGTAGTATTTTTCAATGTATTTTTCACTTATTCCTCGCTAAGAGTTCCACACACACTGGGTGGTTTTCGAGTGCCGCCATGAAAGGCAAGAAGTGACAACTCTGGAAGGACATAGGAACTATTAGAAGCAATGAAGATCATGGGACATACCGTGGGACCTCACCGTGATGCATGTTTCACCACGATGCCTTGGATGCTTTAAATCATCATCATCATCATCAACTTTTTATTTCATTTCTTATATAAGACAGGGATAGAAGTAAATAAAGAGACCAGCAAAAGAATACATGAACAAGGCAAAGCAAAAGGAGCAACAGAATAGAACTATACAGGCACACAGTATAAAACAAGAGGAAGTAAGCGAACAGAATCAGATTAGAGCAAATGTTTAACATAGAATGAACAAGACATAAGTTCCTGGCATGAGGCAGTAATCATGGAGCGGGAATGAACAGAAAAAGTAACACAAAACAGAGACTGACATGTCATAACAAAACAAGAAGAGCATTAAAGAACGAACTGGACAGAAAAATAACGCCAAAAACATACTTGAAGAGGCAAAATAAAACAAAGCAGCAAAACAACAAGCAAACAAAAACAGGGGACGCAACAAAATAAGCAATGTTAAGTAATAAGTAGTTATAAGTATAATGCCCACATATGTTGAACATATTAAATCTTTAAAAAAACCATTAGTAGAGGTAACAAAAACAGTAAGTAAGTACAAGCACCTAATCAGACCAGGGACCTATCAAACATTAAATCAAAGCATGTGATCAGTGCGAATAAAAAGCGTGTGATCAGTGCGAACAAAAGAAACAAAACAACGAAAAACAGGCTAAAAACACAAGCAAAGCAAAGTCACATCTAAGCAGGCAAACAAAAAGATGCGCTCGGTGAGATCAAATTAAGGTACTAACGGAAACGAACCAAAGACGAAAAGAACAAAACAAGTAAGCAGAAGGTGGGCTGGCTGAGAGTCCAAAGAGAGCCAGACAGCGGTGCGTACTGTAGGCCAGCACGTGTCAGCAGAGAGTCTGGAGGGTCGGGCGGAGGCACTAGGTATCTCCAGCATCGCCAGTAGCTGCCCCAGCATGCCGCTGGTAGAGGGCGGTCACAGACGCAGCTCTCGAGGCGACGATGGGTGCACCCAGCCGCAGCTGGTGGTCACCCCAGCACCTGCTGGGTGAGGGTCATCGCGGAGGCAGCTCCCGGAGCGACAAGGCCGGCTAGAGTTTCAGGTGGCCTCTACATGAGCCTGTCGCCGACGGTACGCACCGCAGGACGGCAGGTCACATTCAGGTCGGCATGTGCCGGCAGAGAGGAGGGCACTTCAAGAGGGCTGGCAGTGCAGCCAAGTGCCTCCAGTCGTCGCTGGTGGCCGCCCCCACACCGCTGAGTGCAGGCGGCAGCGGAGGGTGCTCTTGATGCGACGACATAGCCGGCTGAAGCTGAGAATATAGTGCTGTCAATTGTACTTCCTGCACTCTCCAGTCCTGACCGCGCGATGGACAGTGCTGGTGGACTTTTGACACCGCAGCCGCCGCGCGGGCGGGCTGGCAGAGTCCAACGAAGGCCAGGCAGAGGCAGCCAGGTGCACCCAGCCGTAGCTGGTGGTCACCCCCAGCACACTGCTGGTGAGGGTCGTCGCGGAGGCAGCTCCCGGACTAAATATAAAACACTTCTCAGTTTTCCCCATAAAAAACACGACTATGTTTGAATGCATACCCATTCTTATTTCAAGTCGAAACATGGAAACAACAAGTCGAAACCGCATCATCGACGCAACCCAGGCCCTTAGCTAGGCGCGTAACAAAAACAGCTAGGCGCGCATTTACTAAATAAAAAGCATGTGCACCCCAGTGCACGAGTTTGCGTTCCTAAACGTCTGCCTGCATCCCTAATGATCGCATTCGCCGCTGAACGTCCCCGGCACCACCCCTGCCTGAAGCGTTTTTTTTTCATTTCCCAGGATGCGATCAAGGCGTCCCCTCCAGATCTTGCCGCGCCCTCCTCAATGTTATTTCCAACATCGTGTCACAGCATATACATGCGGTTACTCCACCAATAAACACAGACAAGTCAGCGTAAATTCGGGCGTTTCCAACGTTGAGTGAGCTAAGACCTGACAGTCGAAAACTGCACTCATGCCCCCGGGTTATTCTAAACCGAGCTTCAGACGAAAGCAAAGGACCAACATCTGCCGTAGAGGGAGCCCCAGCCGACGACAGATGAGGCGTTCCGACTTCCCTCAGGGAACCCAGACTGGCTGCAAGGAGAACACGATTGGCTCTGAAGAAACCAAGTCAGTACGGGTGCTCAGTTTTCATTCATTCATTCTTTCATTCATTCATGCATTCATTCATTCATTCATTCATTCATTGGGGCCGGGGTGGCCTAGTGGCTTCGTTGCCCGTCTTCAGATGGGATAGCATGGATTAACGTGGGTTCAATCGCCACAGTGGGAAACCGCCTTCCGTGTCCGATCTGACCCGGTGGAGAGGATCCTTAAACACCAACGCCAATACTCCCTGTAATTGGGCAAGTGTGCTTGTTGGGAGTGGCCCTAATAAAATAAAATAAAATCGGGAGCATTGCATGGGACAAGGTAAACAGCCAATTCATCATCATATTTGCCACCCCGGTAGCTCAGTTGGTAGAGCGTTGGGCTCCGGTCTGCTGCTCAGAAGCATGCAGTGGCAGTGCATGTCCAGGCTTGGGATCGATTTCCCCTGAGACGCTCCAGCGCTCAATAGTTTACCCGACGTAGGTCGGCTGGCAACTGAATGGTGAGAGAGTGACCTGAGCAGGGCGGCCAGCCCTGTACTTTGTGGGACGTTAAACTTTGGCTTCTTAATTAACCATTCATTGCGAGAGTTGCTTGTTCGGATGGTGGAGTCGGGGTCTCCGTGACAAGTCCCTTGATGACTCTAGAGAGACTTCGGGTCCAAAAACCAAACTTCCATGAGCTTGGACAAAATGTATTTTAAAAACTCGATGATTACGGGCGCGCACATTACTGAGGTAATTTGCGAGTGTTAGTAATTTTCAAGTAAACAGTCGCTTGCAAGGGACACATGTTCTTCGGTGTCAATCGAAGAAGACGCAGTTGACCTCAGATCTGGTGTCCTCACACCCTTTAGGAGCTTTGGCTTGCGAAGAGGCATCCCGGCTACCCGCGAAGAGTAAAAAATCGTCTTGGCGGAAATTGCAGTTATCCCCACAACAGCGGACACTGCATCAGATCAGGGATCAGGGATCAGGCGTCCCTAATCCCTCCAAAGGCCGTGTCTGACGATTACGTGTCCCGACTGCCCGCAAAGGGCGTGTGACTGCCAAGGAAGTGGCCGCACTGGCCACCAGAGTAGACGTTTCAACTCTCTTCACAGACTCGGACTGGTGACGGGTATCCCGGCTGACCGCTAAGACTGCAGGCTTGTCACAGAGGAGGCTGCACCTACCTCCAGACTAGATGCCTCAACTCAGACTAGACAGCAACTACCTCAAGGGTCACAGCTGGCGATGAAGTACCCTGGATGCCCGCAAGGCGGTATATGATTGCCGCGGAAAGAATAGAGGTTCCCTCCAGGTCAGGTGTTTCGAGCCCCTTCACGGGCCCTGAGTGGCGCTGTGATAACCCTGGCTGGCCGTAAAGGGTATCTAGCGGCAGCGTAGAGACAAATGCCTCCGCTTCATTCAGAAGGAAAACTTCTGGTCCCGGGGCGCGAGCACACTGCACAATGGTGAAGATTTGAAGTTCATCCACCGGAAGGAAAACCCGTTTTGATTCAGCAACAGAGGTAGATAATCTAGCAGACAATGGGAACATAGGGCTTTGAAGCACATGAAGAACCGAGGTACGGCTTTCAGCAGCTATGGTTTTTTTAGTCTTTGGGCTCATGCCGAGCAGTTATCCAAATTCAGCAGTCCAGTGGGAGGTCCAGCCCTAGGGCGGATCACGCAGTTTCAGCACTCAGCCACCGGTTAACACTTCCAGCAAAAACGAGTGGAGCGCCCTTGTCTTATTATAGGGTTTAAACTGGGATAGTCCTGCGATAGGAAAGACTGAAAGACCCTCGGGTTGAGGTGGGCCATATGTGAACATCCAGGTTGGCGCGCCATAAGGCACAAATAATCAATCAACCCTCGGATTGATACCTCATTTGTCCCAGAGCTCACCATATGGTGTGTTACCGCCTGTGGTAAGAGCAGAATCCAACCCCGTCCAGGTCGCTGCCACCACCGAACCGCCATCGCCAGACGTTAGGCCCATAGGGGACGGGGCTTAACATCCATCCGTGTGCTTAAGTAGTACGTTCATGAAATTCCGTAGCTCCGTAAAACTGTGAGTTATGAGCAAAACGAAATATGTAGCCAGGAGTGTTTTGGCGTGTTCTTCGCGACTGAAAGCTCATGTTGCAAAAATGTCACGAAATTCTGGCTCTACGGCCCACTTTCCATTACTTCACAAAATAACGGCACATATAGCATAGTAAAACCAGCCACGACTGTGGAGGTTTGTCAAAATATAAATATAAATGTATTCGTTAAAAAATGTCAGATCAAACCTGGGGGGTTTGCCTGATTACGCACAAAATCATCAAACTCATAAATTAAAGATATTTGATTC
The DNA here is from genome assembly GCA_034440635.1 of Lepas anatifera. Taxonomy (NCBI): domain Eukaryota; kingdom Metazoa; phylum Arthropoda; class Thecostraca; family Lepadidae; genus Lepas; species Lepas anatifera. The sequence goes on along the minus strand of JAOTON010000214.1, from coordinate 996,945 downwards.
GCCTAGGAAAATTGGGATATGATTATTTTCGAAAAACAATACCTATGTTCAAAATATGACGATTTACATGAAAACACCAAATTCCAGTCCCTAGTCACCCCATTCAAGCTACTGCCGGTACCCCGGTAAGCACGACTGCCGGCATTCTGGTTTACCAACAAAACCAATTACTCTAATACATCACCCTGGAACTTCCTGCTTTCGTCAAAAGCTTTTACCACGCAATTGCAATGCCAAAGCTACCGGTTTGGCCCGGAGACAGTGCATGTATTGCGTTGCTACAAAGAAAAACCTCCTGCGCCTGCGACGCGGAAACTCTCCTGAGAGACTTTGATCGCCTCGCTGATTGACACGGAAGTCTGGAAACGCTGACGGAACTCCGCTAAGCGTCCGTTTTTACCACCGAGCCGGACAAAAAAACGCTTAAGCGATATGATGAATCAGAACGTGTTCAGAGATGCGTCTCGCAAAAGCGTCTGGCTGGATGGAGAATTGGCGTTTCAGGCTTTTATCAGGCACACCGTCAGGGAAGCGGCACACCGTCAGGGAAGCGAACGGGACGTCCAGTTAGATGATGCGGTCTCTTCAGGCTAGCGGGGCGGCGGGAGGTCTGATCCTGCAGCCATATTTGACATCCTACTCACCGTTCCAAAGGACGGCCGCGAACTCCAGGTGAAACAAAGAGAACATAACTGGGTCAGTTTGGAGAGGATGTGACATACGGTTTCGGTGCAAAATTTGAAATTACTTCACTCCAAAAAAGATCACTTCAGTTTGATGCGTTTTTTAGTGCAAAATTATAATTAACTGACTCTGCTATTCTCCCTGAGAATTTCCCACTACGTGAGTCCCAGCGTCAGGTCAAGGACTGGGGCAGATTACACGCTTACCCAAGTTTCTTTTGGGAGAGTATATTACGGTATACATCAATCAACAGGTTATCCATGCAGTGCAGACTTTCTAGTGGCGAGAAATGTGTTAACGGAGCGAGCTCATCGGATTCTTTCGCCCAATTTGTGTCATTGACTGTCATATCAGCATGTGTCCCTCGACCAGACTTGTTACTGTTCATCCTAAGCTGTTAAGTACAGCGTCGCCAAATATATTCGAAATATTCTGTTTTACTTCGCTTCGTTGTTTCAGCCTCTTTCATTCGACATGACGTACACATTTCTTTTAAATTAATATCTGCAGATAATTATGTTGTTATTTCTGTCTCTATATATACCTAGCTTGTACTACTCATGTCTCGTTTTTCGAACTGAATTGATCTGTAAGAAGTGATTTCATCCCATTTTACATACGAGCTGAGTAAACAACTAATACCAGCATGCGTCTTCCATTCAGCAGCTAAGACGAATTAAAGCGACATTATGGCACATGGACCAAACCATTCCCGCCAGGCCGGCGCCAAAGATGTCACTTCAGGTTGTGGTAATCCGTTTGCCGGTCTTCATGATCCTGGATGAGGACATTCTCAGACGATGTCACACTACCTAAAGCCGCACGAGCTCAGGAGAACCATGTGACATTTCTGCAATCTTCATGTATGCAATACATTGTGATGTGTGGTACAATGTATGGTGTCAGTGTACGATTCTGAGTCCGTGCAATCGTGACCGATTAATGTGTGTGAGAAGTTTCTCCTGAGAGGACGAATGTCTCCAGTAATCACGCGCGAGACCAGCCGACAGCGACGAACAACTACACGGCTTCAAATCGAGAGACGTAAAACCCCATCTGCGTCCGAAACAGTATCCGAATCATGAGTGGATTCTTCTCTTAGTTTGTCAGTTGTACGCATGTGTTATGTTGTTTCCGGCAATATACAAGTTTGAATACAAAGCTGAGTCTGAATGTTAACCCTCGTCCTGCTTCAGACGTTATGAATAAGAGCTTTTGAGCGATTTCTCCGCTGAATACGCACATACGCGACGATATAATTAAACCATTCAAACATTAGATCATACACATCTGTACTATTTATTACGCGACATCATCAATATCACCACGAGAAAAAAGCGGCGAACTAGCAATATCCCACCAGCGCGCATGACACAAACAGAATGTCTATCTTTACTGCAGCGAGGCTACCGTCCATAGCGCAGGTCTTCACGGAAGGCTTAGGACATTACAAACGAGTTGAAGATTTCCCAAAATCTCTTCATCAGAGTGACCCCGAACTAGGAGTGAATAATGCAGCGGGCCGTTCGGGAAACTGCTCTACGCCGTAAGTTTTCAGCTTCATCCATCCTTCCATCTTAGAGATATCGCCCACGACAGTGTCTCGATTTTATGTAAAACTGATTTCGATCGTCCATTTAGACAACGGTGATCATACAAACTCGTACCCGTAGTGCAATAACTGACGAATCAAATACGATTGTTTGGTTTGCATTTTCAGAAACTGGGACCGTCAATTTAAGTCCTGCAAGCGTGAGGGCATTTCGAAGAGCGTGTGGCAAAAAGTAGGTTTTTCGATATTCAGAATAAGCCTCGCATAACATACGCCAAAAACACAAATGATTTAGAAAACAGGGCTACGGAAAAAATTGATAAATGTTGTAGACAAGTGGCGTAGCATACGGAAATTGCTGCCCGTCTTAATTTTGCTGCTCGTTGCTTTTGCTTTTAGGTGAAAATGTGCTATTTGTATCAGGGCGGGACTTTTCGTCCCTTTGGTTCCGTCCCTGGAACGATGACTGGCCGACCTCTGATGTAACAGGCAACGCTTTCGGACGGGAGTCGGAGTCAACGAAGTGGAGTTCAGATTTGACACTCGGCGCAAACTTTCTATCAAATCACCAACGCCATCTACATTTTTGGTGACAACAGCGTCTAAAATTTCACTAAATCTGGTAATCTGGTAAATTTTCATCTGGTCATCTGGTACGTCATCTTATCATCACCTTGGTCATCTTTGACACGTGTCAAAGTGAACCTCGGTACTTCGATGGCAGGAGAATGTACCATATTTAGTGGAATTAAAACGGAGATGCAATTTCAATGTCGCGCCGCTTTTCTACAACTTTTATGAAATGGGCCCAGGGCGGGAATCTGTTTCTGTATATGACCGAAAAACAAGATTCCCCTTCTTAGGTCATGAAGTCAGAAATGCGTGCGTGCCAGAAATATCTAATAGCCCGCCAACCAGTCAGTTATTTCAGGCCTGGAGCCCACTCTTATGTCTCCATTATTGACATTATTGGTACAAAAGATCCCAAGCAGCTGACAACCATGAGATTGCATTTAGAAACCATCAATACAATATTTCAGCCCAGCTGAGCGCGAAGTATGACAGTCGCATTGGAGTTTCAGTCAGAAATATCCTATTGAAGTTGCTTCAAGTAATGTTGGTGCATTTTTAAGATCGTTATATACGGTTGAAAGAAGACATTGGCATATTGTACTCATTTGTCCCGCCTAGCGCCTATGAAACACCTACTACCCACAAACGCCGAAGTTGGTGGACGCCGCAATAACACACGTACCTTCAGTTATCTGACAAAGAGCTACGTCAGAGCCACCTACCCCCATTATCACTGCGAAATCAACACAAAAATGCACGGGACATCTGCACCGAGAGCGCCCTTGACAAGGAGAGCAGTCCAGTCCGGAAAACAGCGCTCGACAGCCTGGGTAAGTCAAATGCGCAGCAGAAAACCTAGCTGCGTGCACTAACAAGGTGTGAGCTAGACAAAAAGTCTGACGCAAAACTACAGACACGTCCACACAACGGCCATAATAGAGCAGAGCGATCACGTCGGTAAATACACCACGAACGGCGGGAGGAACTGAAGTTCGGTACAAGCAAGGTTTTTTCGGTACAAGCAAGGTAACAAATTTCCCGGGGTTTAATGTAGTAACTACGGGAAACGTTGCTGAAAATCGGAGGACCCCATAAAAAATGGGGAAAATCTCATGAAAAGGCAAAAAACGAAGAAACATAGAGATAAAGAAAATATAATAAGTATAATCATGCTTAATCTTTTGAAATGAGGGGAACTAACATTTCAGGAAGTTGCAGAGGACTCCGAAGCAGGCCACTTGTTCATGACCAGCTCACAACGTGTTGCGTTGCTGCATATCTTGCGCCGGAATCTCCCAAGAAAAGGCTCGGGTGATTTTTGGAGGCATAGATTCAGCAAACACAGATATCACCCACCCAACCTTTCCTACTGACTCAATACGTCAACCAATTCACTTATAGCTTCACAGGGAGGATACTGCCTCCCACGCAAAACTGACAAAATATATAACACAACTCCTCCTCTACGCTGTCAAAAAATCAGGTACCATGTCTGATTCTACTCACGACCTCGTAATGGCCAGGTTATCTTCAGGGTTATCTTAAAAAAACGCAGGTGCTGGTGCCGAAGAAACACTAGTGGTGTCTTTTCATCAACGGTCTCCGGTCAGGTAATGACTGGGAGCGCTCCTTAAAGCTTCAGGGAAAATCTGACAGCCTAATTAAATATTCAGACTGGCAAAAATTCATCCAAACGCTGCAAAAAAAGGACGACAAGGCGAAAGATATTTAGACGCGGTCCGAAAGATCGCCACGTGATGATGATGACGAGGATCTTTCTCTCCTGAGTGATCGAAACAACTGTATCTGGTTGCCAGAACTCTACACCAGCTCAACAATTGTTTTCTAAAGTCTTTTCACCATCTTCCAAGGAGCGTTGCTTCATCGGAACTCGTAAATCTCTGTAGTGTGGCTGGGAACATGTTGGAGCTCAAGCGATTGGTACCTGGAAAAACAAAATAATATCAAAACTTATTTCGTTGATGATGTGATTTTCCAGAATCGAATGGCGTTGAATTTTATCTAACTATAGTTCTAACGAGGAAGCGAGGCGCTATTTAGAAGCTTTGTCATAGAACGTGAATCTACGGTAGTTCAAAATAACTTCGCGTTGTACTAATGATCTAGTTTGCTGGTAATAATTTAATTTCATTCGTTCATTGAGTGTTTTCAAATGTTCACTCAGAACTCAATAATTAGGTTTAAAAAGCATTGGCTAATATAGCATATTCGTTCTTTAAAACTTATTCTTTTGTCACAGTCAAAATCCAATACAAGGCAAATAGTATGGAACAATATTTACCCACTATAAAGGCATTCATCGGCGTCAAAAGCGGACGAGAGGACACATCATCTCCACAGACTAATACCGGGCGATTTCCCTCAAAACTGCCCTATTCGGCCGACGTCTTTCCGCTTTTTCATGCTGTTTAGCTCAAAAGAAAGGCCAAATGGGAGCGATTCATTTTGAATATCGACAGCCGCTCATTCCAAGGTTCGACACCACGACACTTCTAAGCTATAAAACGAATCACAAAATTGATGGGCTCTCGATATTCAGCGCGGGATCTTGATATTCAGCCTCTTCCACGTCTTACCCTTTAGCTTTTTCGGACTACTGACCAATTAATATCAATCGGCCCGCGTCCCATATACCGGCTAACACAACACCAAACTAGTTATCCCACGCAGCACGGAAGGGGCAACGACAAACCAAAAGGGTACTCACATTTCAGACTTTTCGTGGTAGTAGTAGCCCTCAATTTTGGCGGTCTTCTTCATGAAGCAGATGTAGTAGAAGCCTGCGAAGGACGCACCGTTGATGTCCTTCACCTGAAAGCAGGTGAGTTGTGACATCCGCCTGAATATTTTACGTCAACAGAAAGCATCGGAAGGACTGCCAGATAACGCGTGGAAGCAGTGTCAAGCACCGATACACGGAGAATCAGTGAAAGGGAACATGGCACAATCGCGGGCTTAAAGCTGAGAGTCGCGTAAAGCATACCGTAAATCCTTTGGTTTTGCGTTTTGTCTTTCTCATAACTCGTCTTTTACGGAGCCACAGCACTTCATGGGAGGCGCTGCTTTCTAATCGCACTAGTTTCACTTCACTAGTCTCTGCTATGAGGGTCTCTAAAAATGTTTGCGTCCCCGACTCATACACTTTTTTACTTGCTTGCTCCACTCAGACACACGCTCACACATTATCCACACGGTAGAAGTTTCAGCACATCGGCACCCTTGCGGTACAGCCCTGCCCGCCCGCTCCCTGTCACACGCCCCACCGTACCAGACGGCTATCGGAAATCCTCGGTCCCGGCGAGACAGGGCTGCTTCGGTAACACGTGACCAGGCCGTGCCCTCGGGCAGTGCCGAGCCGGCGCACAGTGGGGCTTTTTTGCGATTTAGCCCGAATAAACTACAAACACAAATTTGAGTTTTGAACCGAATTTGCCCTACATGACAGAATAATGTCTGCAGTTCCATAGGGAGGTAGTTATTGGCTCCTCTCGAGCAAAAAGCGCCCAAATACCGTTTTAGGATGGACAACCGTGAGAGCCTCGTTAACGCCCGTACAACGTGCCGCAATAGCATGGATATTATATGTCACGGTTTCTGGCTAACCTATCATATGTTGAAAAGGAATAACCCCTTAATGCTAATGCCCGGTTTATCTAGAACTCCCCACTACCTAGATCTTCTCTCTTGATAGGGAAGTATGGAGAAAGGATCACGATATGGGTATGACTTCGTGATGATGAGTTTTTTAACATAAGAACTTTGAAACAGGCAATACAAAGCTTGCCATCCCTTGCAATTACAAAATTAGCTTCATCAAATTAGCCAAATCTTTTTTGCACGAGAGAACATGAAAGTCAACTACTTTTATCTATTTTTTCACAATATCCGACTTTTACAAGCATAGTCCTTCGTAAATATGAGCAATTCCCACAACAAGAACGCAGGATTGTGGAATTTCAAAGTAATGGTATGTGGGCACCACTTCCAAATGTATCTGTAAAGAATAATGACCTGAGAGGACCTCTCGTTCTCCGATCTCAGTCTAAGCTGCACTCGCGTCACCTCCAGAGGTTGTATACACCGCAATTACTTTTGGCGTTGTATGAAATTCAGTCACCACGATCGAAACGTAAATTACCGTGCTGCTGGTGTGAGGGTAAACAGCACAAACACACACAAAGATACACCATACGGAAAGAAGTCCGAACGGCGCTGATCCAAAGCGTGACCCGAGTGGTCCGAACGCGGGGGGTGACGTGCAGCAGTCAGGTCCAGAGTCCCACTCCAAAAGGGGGGTTGGAGCAGTTTTGTTCAGGCTCACAGGGCGCGGATCAGTGACACTCGGCCACAAACTAACACCATTCTGTGTTTCACGTACACACTGTGTAGCTGCACACTGGCCAGCCATACAGCCCACACGGATCCAACAGCCGCGGCCAGCCAACACACTGGCCAGCCATGCCGGATGCGTGGAATGGGCACAGGTTAATTACCGCAATAACTCGGCGTGTCTGGTTCTGAGCTGCTCGTGTTTTGTGGTATTACGGAGGGTATCGCGATAAACATGAGGGCATAAGAAATTAACAATAAAAGCGTAGCTCCGGGACTAACGATGACAGGCAGAGAAAAGAAAAATGAACATTACAGGACATTACAATTTTGTGCTTTTCAACCATTTCTATACAACGGTTTATTCAGGCTGAGTGGTAAAGGCCCCACTGTGTGATGAATTAGCTTAAAAGCCAATCAGGCCCGTGCTCCCAATAACAGGGGCACTGGTTGGCCAGGAAACATGCCGAGTCAAGTGTCACTGACCCCGTGCACTGTTATCACCTGGGTAGGAGCCGGTCGAGAATAAAGGCTGCCAGAGGTCAGCTTTGATCCAGGGACCTTCGGCACTGACCCATGCCGCCTTGGCCGACTTTGCCATGGCAGTGGTGCCCTCTACGAGACTAATCCGACTGCCTGGTGACAACTGGAGCTGGCGCGGGGCCAGAGGGGACGGATTCCGCTCTATGTCCTGCTTCTCTGAAAACACTGAGTTCTAAGTCGACGAGAGTGTGAACAAAGAGTTTTGTGGATTTTTTTACCCACCTTCAAACAATCGCAATTCGAACCCCATTGTAATCGCTGCCACATTGTCTTCAAGTTATAATGACTAACACTTCACAGACCCAACGGCACAGCGTATGGTTCATATTTTGTTTCATCCAACACACACAATAGAACGACCAGAAAAAAGAAAAAGCTCTGAGGAACATGAACACGCTGGCTTAAAACTCAGTCATTATTCATGTGAAGTAGCGGACTCAGAGTTCTAACAAAACGATCTCTACACAGGCGCTAGTCACGGCAACTCCGAGCATTCAAACAGGTCGGTTTCTGGCACACGTCCCTCCTATAGCTTTTCCCAGCTCTCACCTGATGGTCTGGGATGAGAAAGCTCTCCTTCCACCGCATGAACACGCTGTCGTAGGATTCTATGGCGGCATAGTCGAAATCGTCTGTGTTGAAACTTTGCTGAAACCTGCCGAACGCTTCGAACTTTCCCTGAAACGGACAAACGGGGCTGCGACTTCCTGGGCGAGCGAAGACACAGCAAAGGCGGCGTAATGAGAAATAAATATGTAAGCCCGATCCACTTCCCAATATTCGTTTCTACATTCAGTAGTAGCCAAACGAGATGTATTTTGATAAGATAACACAAATAGACAGGAGGCTAACTGAAACCAAGAGGGAGTGGTATCGAAGAAGCAGGTGATCCTACAACAACTCCAAGCTAACCGCTGCCCTTTCCTACTGGACACGCTCCCAACATGGAGGAGGCTGGGAAAAACGTCACATGCTCTATCTCTATGCATTACTAAGTTATTCAGTTAAAACCATTTTCCCATGTATTTCCAATGGAGAGGTCATAGCTCGTACCTGACCTTGGGTCATCGATATCAGAAATACCGGACGATATTTTAGAGAACTCGGTGGGGCCATTATGTGATATGAGTTTCAATCGGATAAGTTCACTCTGCTCCGACTTATGCTATCTTAAACATTTTTTTAGGTCAGGTGACTTGACCTGTACTGGTGACCTGACCTGAGATGACCTAACCTTAAGATTTTGACAAAAGTTTTAAAAATGATGAAGGAAAAGGTATGCTACGTACGGCGGCGCTACGCGCCGCCGTTTTTCTGTTATCTCCGAAAAACCTGAGGGGAGGCGGGTACCTCCCACCGTCAATGCGCGTGTTAATAGTACAACCATCACATCAATCAACAGAAGCAAAAGAACCAGTAACTGCGCACAATGAAAAAGTATACCACTTACCCAGTGTTTTCGGTCCACTTCCTCGTTGGCGTCCCACTTCCTAGTAAGGAACGGATACCGTCCCCCGATAATTTCGCCATCAAAGTACGTCACCATTGTGGGAAAGTCGTCCGTCAGATTGTTTATCTTCAGGTAGCCGCACAAGTAAGCGTTGTCCAGGTCAACTTTCTGTCCAGCAAAAACAATGGGGTCATTGCCGGGTTACGAACACTGAATATCAACAACACAGCCGGTTGAAAACAGACCGAGTAATCCAGAGGGACTTGTGCTGTAAACGGACTGAGTAATCAACACACTCAGGCTGTAAACGGACCAAGTAATGAAGACCCTCGTGCTGTAAACGGACTGAGTAATCAACACACTCAGGCTGTAAACGGACTGAGTAATGGAGGCACTCGTGCTGTAAACGGACTGAGTAATCAACACACTCGTGCTGTAAACGGACCGAGTAATGAAGACACTCAGGCTGTAAAAGGACTGAGTAATCACCACACTCAGGCTGTAAACGGACCGAGTAATGAAGACAGTCGTGTTATGAACGGACCAAGTAATCCACAGTACTCTAGCTTGGAATTTGTACCAAAAGTAGGTCAAGCTAGCCCATGGTGGTCGTAGCCAAACAACTCACCAGGTATCTGTGTTTGTGCACAAATACACGTTAAAAACAAAACAACCCTCCATTAGCTAGGCGTCAGAACACGTTCAAAAACAAGACTCCGCACGACTCCTAGATAAGCTTGTCATTGGACAGTACATGGGACACGCATTATTGCATGCCAGCTATTTCACTGACCTTTAGCTCGACTTCAACATCGTAGCAGTTGCCCTTGGACTTCTGGAAGCCCTTAAAGACGGACCCGTCGTAGAGAGGGGAGCTCACCACCCCCGGCTGGGTGGAGTTTAGCGGGGGCGGAGGTGCTTCGTCTCGCACGGGCATGTTTAATCTGTAGGATATGCATCCTGTTAGAGTTTCCAGCTTGCGAGTCGGAATACCAAGACAGTATTATTCAGACATCAGGCGGGTCAAGTGTCCGCGTGAAATTCGGCAGATTGGAATGAAACGGTCCGTAAGTTATCACCCTGGTTTGTGAGCGTCTGAGTGTTTTTAAATTTCTCTCTTTTGTGGATCCATGAAGACAATTTCAAGTCGAAAACAGATAATTTTTCACAATGGAAACTGCACAACGCCCCATCCATTCATATATCACAAACCCACCTCACTGTGGCCCAGATTCCACGGTACAAGTTCAATCCAGACGAACAATAACTCAGAATACATAGTGATATCTGAATATAACTAAGATATATGCTATAAGAACAAGATAAGCTACAAAAACAAGATCTGGCAGCATTTACCAGTGTGATGGTAAATGCTTCCCTTAAAGTGCAGAGAGTCAAGGAGAGCAGATTGCAGAGAGTAGTTTATTCCAAATCCAGGTAAAGGGAAAGTGACAAAGGCTCCATGGCCAAGATGTGATCTACATTGAGCTGCCAAAGAGTCTATCAAGTGGTATTGCCCTAGCACTATAACACAGTTCGTGCTTAAGTACTGGGGAAAATATCACTTTAATATCAACACACGCCAAAGAAAATAATGAGGTAGCAAAAACTTCATGAACTCGACGACTCCACGATGTATCGGCGGTCCAATACTGTTAGTACTTCGACCATGTCGGTGAAGAGAGTGAAGGAAAACATCACCGGTGCACCAGACATGTGGAAAAAATTGACATTGAAAACTGCTTGATATGCTACAGCACTATCCAGATCTGTAACAAAGTGCCCTGGAAACTGAGATCCATGGATCCGGATTCTCAGTCCGATCATGACCGCCTCCTGGCCATGGAAACTACGCCAATAACTCCATGGTGTAATCCTGATCGGCGGTTCGATTCGGATCACCCTTGGGCATGAAAACAAGTTATTTTCGCCTGGGAAACTAAGCTATTTTGGCCATTGAAACTAAGTCATTTTGATCATGAAGACTGAGACATTTTGGCAAAGAAAAATAAATCATTTTGACCCTGGAAACTGAGCCATTTTGGCCATGGAAACTAAATGGTTTTGGTCATGCAAATTGAGTCATTTTGGCCATGAAAACTGAGCCATGGAAAATAAGTAATTTTGACTGTGCAAACTAAGTCATTTTGGCCATGAAATCTGAGCCATGGAACCTAAGTTATTTGGCCAAGGAAACTAACTCATTCTGGTCATGGAAATTTGGTCATTTTGGCCATGGAAACTTAGTAATTTTGGCCGCGGACATTACATCATTTTAGCCACGAAAAACTAAGTAATTTCAGCTATGGAACCTGAGTAATTTTTGCTATGGAAACTAAGTCATTTTGGTCATGGAACTAAGGAATTGTTATGTAAACTAAGTATTTTTGATCATGGAAAATAGTAATTTTGGCCATAAAAACTAGGTCATTTTGGCCCTGGAAACTAAACCATTTTGTCCAATGAAACTAAGCATTAAGTCCATGACACAATTTCAATTGTGATCAGACCTAGATCTGGACATAATTACAATCCCAATAGATTTTGGGAGAAACCTGGTTTCAATTTGAATCTTGTTAGTTCACATCTGGTGGAATATCTGGCAACATTTGGCAGCATAATTATTTTCCTTACATTGCAGAGGGTACATGATAGTAAACTGCAGAGTGTAAAAGTTATTTATAAATTTGGGTGAAAGGAAAGTAAAGGCAGCAAAAGGAAAAACTTTTTATCCCTTACAGCTCTAACTTCATCTAAGATAATGTGTCATGGGGACCATGAATACTGTATCCTGATCCTCAGCCCTATCATGATTGCCTCTCACTCAAGGGAACCAAGCCCAAGTCATGGCAATTGAAGCCATAAACATGCCATACACATGTATTAGAACAGAACAGAATTGGAATGGAAGCCTTCTCATTCTGGTGAAGTACCATTCTCAAACATAATCTTTTGGTTTAAAAACCTGTCTGATTATTAATAGTCAATTGCTGGCCATGGAAACTAAGTCACTTTAGCCATAGAACCCCAGTCTGCATATTGTTGCAGAAGACTTAACAAGATGTTTTTGGGCAGCTCAAATTCTACCCCCAATTCAAATTGTGGCAGACATTGAGCAGCTGGGGAAGTTTTCCTTTGAGTGGAGCAGAAATGTTCTTTTTTACCCATTCTTACTTTATTCCTGTCTTATTGACACCTTTTTTTACTTTGAAGGGAGTCAGCTCTGTTCAAACTCTCACTCAGTCCCAATGTTTCCTCGTCAGCCCCAGAAACAGGCAAAAGTTGCCCCAAACTGAAACCAAATAGGTTGGCCCAGAGCTGATCTTGGCCCCCACAACATCTTGATAAACATGCCATGATCTGCACCCTGGATAGAACCTAAGTTATGTCAATCAGTAAGGAAACCTGCTGATTCTGATTCCTGTGATGTCAATGTATCACTTCAAAAGTTTTTTTAAACCTGCATAGCTAATTGTTAGCCATGGAAACTTAACCATTTAGGCCATGTAAGCTAAGTCATTTTGGCCATGGAAGGTAAGTTATTTTGACCATAGAAACAGAGCCACTGCTGAGCAAAGAAATTAAAATGCAAATTTCAAGACTCAACCGTGGAGCTCAAACTTATTAATTTACCACCCTAGCCAATGCACAGGCATAAGCACTCAAAGGTTTTTTTGGCAGAGCAATGACTGATATCTTGCCACAGATAATAATATCCGGTACTATCACGCACATTTGCTATTCCGTCCAAACCAAACAACATGTCCAAACAGCCATACATACCAACACAAGGCAGAGAGATTTCACAAATCACCTCCCATGTGAGCAAAAAATGTATTTGTTTTCAAGGTTTGTGCATTAAGATGATGATATGTTACCCCTTATTTGGCGTCATTATAAAAATAATATACGTTTATAAGAATTATTTTGTAATATTTTCCTTTATAAAATGTATTTTTACATGAATATCATTTTTTTATTTTTTTTAAATAAATTACAAACAATTGGAAATGTATTACGTAAAACGTCCGTTCTAAGGTAGTAGGTTCCTGGGGTCAGTTCGTCACAGCTGCGTCATTATTGGCGTTTCAACCGTCCGATAGATGTCACTAGTGTTTGTCATCTCTGTAGGACAGAAATATGGCGAGTAACGGCGCATTTGAGACAAGCGGCTTGGAATGCAGTAAACGGTTTATGTATTGCTTGATTTGGTGGTGCGGGTGGAAGATAGAGGCAGGAAGTTTCAGTTTGTATTTTTCTTATAAAGTTTCACACTCCCTTGGTTTTTGTTCCATTTGTTTTTAGTCCGGTTTTTGTTCCATGGTCGCCGGTTATTTTCTGGCGTTCATATTTTTCCTTCTACCTACGTTATTATTTGCCCCAATCTGATAACATGCTGGCCTACTTCCTTTTGTTCTGTACTGTACCATATGCCTATGAAATCATCATCAAATTTCTATTTCATTTTTCACATAGACAGCAAAAACAAGCATAGGAAGGGAACAGCAAAAGAAGAGATCAGCAAGGCAAAGCAATAAGGAGCTACAGAATAGAACTTCACAGGCACACAGTGTAAAATGAAAGGAAGTAGGCGACCAGTTATCAGCTTAGAGCAAATAATGACAACCTAGGTAGAAGGAACAGAACATCAACCGCCAGCAAATAAACAGCAATCATGGAACGAGAAAAAAACAGATGGGGCCATGCAAAACAAGCCTGATCAGCAACTAATCAGTAACTAATGGACACCCGATAATGGAATCAAACCAAAACTAAAAACAACACAAACACAATCCAAAGCCTTACCTTAGATGGTTGGGACTTTATAAGGTACGCCAGGTGCCTGTCTTGCCCCTTCTCATTGAGCTCAGGATGTGTTTCATTACAGAAGGCTAAGTTGGGAATATGTACAGTTTCTGAATATGTACAGTTAGTTGGGAATATGTACAGTTCATAAGCTCTCCCCAGAACTTATCGATACTGTTCTTGAAGGAGTTTGTTGACGGTGACTCCACCACCCATGCCGGGAGGCTGTTCCAGTCCGAGATTGTGCATGCTCTGAAGTGGTTCCTCCTTACTCTTGAGTCTGCTTGATGCTTCCCCACTTTGAAATGGTGCCCTCGAGTGGAGACTTCAGGAGTGTCCAGGAAGAACTCCTCTCTTGTCACCCCCAGCAGGCTGTTCATAAGTTTGTACACAAACAACATGTTACCTCTCTTGCGTCTATACCAGAGGGATGGAAGCTTCAGGGCACGGAGTCTCTGCTCGTAGTCAAGGTTCTGTAGAGAGGGCACCAATTTTGTTGTGCAGCGCTGCACTCTCTCCACCAGGAGCTGGTCGGCCTTATTGAACGGACCCCACACCATGTTAGCATACTCCAAGTGTGGACGCACTAGGGCCTTGTACAAAAGTGAGAGCACCTGCTGATCTATGTGAACGAAAGATCTCCTAATGACACCCAGAATTTGGCTGGCCAAAAGCAAAAACAAATATGAACAAACAAACAGAAAAATACATGTTCAGAGAGGCCAAATTATGACACTAATTGAATCAAACCAAAAACGAAAGAAAGAAAAGAACACCTAACTTTGTCCATACTAACATGTTAAGGGCAGCTGGTTAGGTTCAGCATGTAGACCATGTTTGAGAATTTGGGCCAACTTAAACCTCTTGACCTGGTTGTGCATGCCAATTTTTTTATATTTTCAAAGATATTTTAGCCTACAACATACCTGTAATAATGGTCATAATAAAACCCCAACCCAATGCAAATGACACCACATGATGGTTTTGGGATTGCAAAACAGGAAATATGCCAATTTGATGTTGAATAGGACTATCCACACAGTGATACTAATGTGATGCTTGCACCTATTTACAAATCATTGTATACAAAGAAATAAACATTTTCAAAAATTGTATGTTCAAAATTATTTTTACCTTGATTGGATCTTGGAGGAATACATTAACATCCATGTATGTAGCAATAAATTGGTAGGATTGGTTGCAAATCATTATTTGCATTATGAACACCTTGCTGTTAACTGTTTGCTTGTTCTTAATTTTATTTGCTGTTTAATTGTTTTGGCATTATATTTCTGCTCAGTTTGTTCTGTTGGGCCCATCTTGTTTTGTTATTTCCTGTCATTCTCACTGTGTTGTGTCACTTTGTTCCGTTTTTGCTCCTTCTACCTATGTTGACCATATGCTCTAATCTGATAACATGACTCGCCTACTTCTTTTTGCTCTATACTATATGCCTATGGAGTGACTTCTATTCTGTTGCTCTTTATTGCTTTGCCTTACCCATGTCTTCTTTTGCTGTTCTCTACCTTTACTTCTATCCCATGTTCATGTAAAAATGACACAAAAAATTGATGGCGATGATGATAGAACCACAGGCAATGCTCAAGTTATCTTCCCGACTCAGGGGATGGGCTGGGTGGGTTAAAAATGGACAAATGGAAATTGTTTCGTGTGATCATGAAGATCTCGTAGGCTGTACTTGAGCTCCATGGCTGCAGGATTTCTTGCATTTTTTCAGAACATATTTTTTTCAACATTTATTTATTTATTAACAAAACACCAGTACAATGAGCATCTCAATGCACATAAAGATAACCAAATCCATCCTCCTATGGGCACCTCATCAGTGGCCCCAGCTCCCCTATTCCTCCCTCTCCCTCATACACATCAGATTGCATAACATACATCAGAATCAGATCACTTTCCCATGTCTCCTAACATATATGCCACAATATAGCACACGTGGCCCCTCATTGTCCCACCAGATAAGTGTTGCGTCCCCGCAAAATCAAGAGCCCGGAGCCACCGAGAATCTAGTGTTCAGGACACACCCCTGCACTGCAATTTTTCACCGGAAAATTGTGTATTTGTGCACATTCTAGCCGAGCGATCTTAATTACCCACACCTGAGGCACCACAGGCAGAAGGACACTTCTCAACAAATAATGACAGCACTAGCTCATAAGTGGCTTGGTGTTAACAAAAACTGTAAACGTTTGCCCCTGTTTTTATTTAAAGAGCGTTATTATCTGAACAAAAGCGACACCTATGACACTCCCAGCTGAATACGAGTAAAGAAAGCAAAACCTAAGCCAGGGATCATGTTATGTGGACTCATTCCTGGCTAGTCACAATCGGAGTAAGCAGAGGAAGCGGACGGTTACTTTTCAGCACAAGTATGTAGAAACAGAACTCCAGGTACGACTGCATTCAATTCAGAAACAGCACACAACTCCACAACACACAATTTACACACCCTGCACTCATTTACAACACCACTTCTTCCCAAATTGAGGGGCAAAATACGCAGCAATACAGTATGTGGAAGTGTGCGCCAGAACTGTCTCTATTCTTTCCTACAGAGCGTTGTAGTTCATCCCGTCGCCAGAGCGGCGCCACCGTCTACTTGAACCGTCAATACTCCTGTGTGTTGTTTTGTTGGTGATGATGTGGTGATTGTTGTGGTGAATGTTTTGGGTGGGGTGAGGTGTCTGTACGTGCATGCATAGGTAAATGGCCTATGGATTCTGGTCTGGGTAAAAAATTAATTTGATATCATTTGAAGTCGTTTTTTGGTTTGGCGATTTCTAGGGGCAGGCGAGTAATGTGGTAGCTACTTGAGGTGAGTGAATCATCCTGATGTGAGGCTTGAGTTTATTCTTACCTTTTTCAATCTCGAGTCGCTAAGCCAACTCGCTATGTAGCCACCACATGTTTTCCTTACCTTACCTTACCTCATTATTTCAGAATTTTTTAGGCCCCATGGCCTGTCATGCCTTGGCCTTTCCACCATGAAGTTGTTGATCCTGTTGTTGATTCCATCCATTGTTACGCTATTACTGTTATGCGGGGTAGGGGAAAGTATGTGTATTGCGCCCCTAAGGGAAATCACTTGCTAGACAAATTTCTCCTATTCAATCTCGCTGCTTTGGATTAAATTTGATCATTTGATTTGATCAAAATTTGATCATTTTTTGTTATTGAGAAAACAATTCCTGGCCTGAAAATAGCGTGTTCTAAGAGTGAATTCCGATTTGAGTGAAACCATGCAAAGGGTGCATTTGCCAAAGTGTGAGGGTAATTGCGCCCAGGGGAGGGTGCATTTAATTGCGCCCTTCCCTCATACCATGTTAAGTCAATGGCACGGCAGAAATAAACATTAGTATGAGAGCAAATGGGGCTTGGCTACCTCCCAAGCCTTTCATCTGGAGGGCCTGGAAGTCATTTTAATGTGGTATTCTTGCATTCACTTTAATGTGGCATTCTTGCATTTTGGAGTCGGGTCTTGGAGTCCGGCAGTGTCGGACGTTCCTGCTGGCGGTCCTGTCCTGCCATCCCCACGTTGAGCTTCTACTACAAAATATCGAATTTTTGTTGTAAAATATATAAGATATTACATCAATATTAGTATTAAAAAGATCTTCTTTCATTTTTAATTCGCTACGGCAAGAAAAAGTGTTAAAACTAGGTACTTTAAAACTTACCGCTAGGATTGCCTATGTTCTCGATTCGTACACCGCCGCCATCGCGGCGGCGAGAGCGAGCGGCATCCCCGCGAGAAGATAATGTGCGCCGTCCATCGTCGCAACCGAAGGAAAATGCACATGCTACTACATTGAAGAATGAGCGAGTAGTGAGAAAGGGTAAAAGTGGTTGTGGTGATCGGGGAAATTGCAAAGCTGAAACAGGTAAGGGTCTGCTGCCTTCTGAATTGAGCTCCTCTGTTTTCTATCGAGGCCTTAGAAATGGCAAAGAGGTTAGGAAGACGCATACTGATGTTAGACCCATAAGCCTAACATCAGTATGCTGCAAAATCATGGAAAAAGTTGTGTGCAAATGCTTAGGATCATACCTGGAGGAAAATTCCCTTCTTACCGAGAACCAGTTTGGATTTAGGGCCGGACGATCCACGATGGACCAGCTGCTGCTTGTGTATAACAAAGTTTCTGAATGCATGGATGAGGGGGTGTCGCAGATGTAATGTTTTTTGATTTTAGTAAAGCTTTCGATATAGTTTCGCATAATATTCTTCTTGACAAATTGCGTTGTCTGGGAATCGAAGGGCAATTACTTCACTGGATTTCATCTTTTCTTCGCCATAGGCTGATGAACGTCAGTGTGTCAGGTACCACAAGCGCTGCAAGGGAGGTCCTGAGTGGAGTCCCACAGGGCTCGGTGCTAGGCCCCTTGCTCTTCTTGATATACATCAATAGTATTGGGCACAGATTAATTTCATCCTACAAGATCTTTGCTGACGACTTGAAAATGTATGGCTGTGAGAAATACCATTCCAACGAACAGCAGCCTCCTTCAATACCTAACCTGCAAGGTGATATTGATGCCATTTACGCCACAGCAAGCTCCTGGGGTCTTTGTATGAATAGGAAAAAGTGTGCCGTGCTTCGGTTTTCTCGTCCGTCTAGACATAGGACCCCCGCCAGGTATCACTTGAATGGGAACCCCATCCCATGTGCAAACTCTCATTCGGATCTGGGTGTGCTCATTGACACAGAGCTCAAATTCCACGCTCACATACGTGCGGTGGCCAGCAAAGCAGGGGCCCTGGCGCAGAGTTTCCTGAAATCGACTGTCTGCCGTTCGCCTGAGTTCATGCTTTTCCTCCTTACCACACATATCAGGCCAATCATTGAGTACTGTTCATGTCTATGGAACACAGGTTTCCGCGAAGACATTTACCTTCTAGAGAATGTCCAGAGAAGGTGGACCAAACATGTCGATGGTCTCGAAAATTTCACCTCACGAAAATCATCTCCGGGCACTGAAACTATACTCTATCCAAGGCCGGTTGCTGAGAGCTGATCTCATCTACTGCTGGAAACTATTCCATGGAAAATCCTGCTTAGATCCTGAAAGTCTCTTTAGAATTAGTCAACAAAACCGCACCAGAGGCCACCCATACAAAATACTCGTACAGGCTGTCAATACCGATATCAGGAAACGTTTCTTTACGGTCAGATCTGTGTCTGTTTGGAACTCTTTGCCCCACGATGCTGTGTGTGCCCCTGACCTGGTCAGATTCAAGGGCTTACTAGAAAAACATATTATGGCTAAACTGTATGCATATATGTAATTAGTTCTTGAACGTTCTGGTGGACTGTATGATGTACTCGCTATATTAAGCCTGTATCTTCTGAACAAAGTATGCTGGAAGACCCACAATACCAGTTAGGTACTGTTTGTACTGTTTGTAGAATATGCTGATAGGGACTGGCGCGTCTTTTCATTAAAAGGTTCCCTCCATCCTTCTATAGCCCATTTTCTATCCAGGCGGTCGCTGATGCAGAAGGGAACCAACCAGGTAAGTAAACGTCCTCAGTGTCCGACTGTGCTGATGAGGGTAGGGAAACCATCCCAAAGACAATCATGGATTCCCCAACAACCGGATCCAGGGATGGAAAGTCTGGATATCCCGGCCAAAATCTTGCGCAGGCGGAATCTGGAGATCAGGTTCAAGATGTGTCCGGAGAAAATCCAAATTTGCATGAGTCGCAGGATCAGGATGCACCTCCAAAGCAGGTCGGTAAACTGGATGAAAGTGTATTTCGGCCATTTGGCTCTGCGTCACATTCCTTCAATGAAGCAGGAAGCGAACTCGCTTTATGTCAGGGTGGTCCGCTGAAGCAATGTGGGACCCCAGTCTCCGCAGAGGATGACGGGGTCCGGTGCGACCTTTGCTGTGGCTGGTTCCACTCCAAGTGCCAATCCCTGCCAGTCCCGGCCTTGAGAGGCCTAGAAAAGCATAAGGGGCTGTTTTGGATTTGCTCAAATTGTAGAGAATCTCTACCAAATGCCAGAAGTGTATCTCGCATGGAGGATATTGAGAGGAAGCTGACTCATCTGGAAGTTTTGGCTGCTGCCCAAACTGAAGCAGTCAGTTCTCTTGCATCTGGCCATAAAGAGATGCTTAAGGAGGTGCGCTCGAACCAGAACCAGCTCCTTAATGCTGTAAAGGCCCCTATTGGTGATACTGTAAAGTCTAGTAGTGACTTTAATACACACAGTCCAACTTTTGCTGAAATTGTCAAGGGATCGTGTCAGGATGTGATCTCTGCATTGAGTGGAAAAATCGAAAAGATGCCACAGGACTCAGGAGAGGACCTCCTTCAGAAAGAGCAGACGCAAGTGCAATGTTGTCGTCTATAACCTTCCTGAACCGGATGTGTCAAACCGAAAGGAATGCTCGGACAGTGACTGCCAAACTCTGATGCATATTTTGAAGGAGGAAATCAGCATACATGCTAGGATAGTTTCCTCTTACCGTGTAGGGCAGAAAACCCCTGGCAAACCAAGACTACTCATAGCCACGTTTGAGTCCGAGGCAGCGAAGTGGGACGTGGTGCGAAATGCTAGAGATCTGAGGCATAGCCAAGCATGGAACAGGCTGTATATTAACCCTGACCTGACCAAAGTAGAGAGAGAAAGAGGAAAGGTGCTAAGAAGAGAGCTGGAGGATCGCAGGCAGAATGGTGAAAGGGACCTGGTAATAAGGGGGAACAAGATTGTGAAGATTGAGAAAGTTCCAGGAGTAGACGCTCGCTTTCACACAAGCAAGCACACTGACCACACAGCAAAACCAAGAGATGTTATTGTCAATGAGCAGAAAGCTGCTTCCACTGCAGCGGCAGGCCCTGTAGGTGGCAACCCAGTTGGTGTGTCATCTGCTGAAGCCATCTCATCCAACACTCCTAGCACTGGATCTGAGGAGCTTCATGCTCAGCATCAGCCATCTCAGGCGCAAAGTTCAAATGCTGAACCACATCCAAACTGTGCCACCAACCATAACACTACCTCAGCTGGTCCCAGCGGCAACACTCCTGTTGGACCTCAGAGTATTCAGGAATATTGACAAGATTGTTCTGGTGGACTGTTAGCAATGTATACCAACGCGGACCAGTTTATCAATAAACGGGAAGAGCTCTGTGCTGCAATAGCTGGTAGAGAACCGGATTTGATCATCTTGACGGAAGTTTTGCCTAAAGCACAGGTTCTGCCGCTCCTCCCTGCGAGTCTGGCAATTGCAAACTATAACATGTACTTGAATTTTGAGCCCTCTACTCCAAACCTTGGAGGCAGTGGTATTCGAGGAGTAGCAATTTATGTCAGCCAAGTATTGTCATGCCGTGAGGTCACATTTCCAGGTGAGATTTTCTCTGAACATATTTGGGTTCACTTAGACTTGGCAAGAGGAACAAATTTGTTGTTGGGATGCTTGTATAGAAGCCCTGGAAGCACCCTTCAGAACAACTTGGCTCTTTGTAACCTGATAAATCAAGCAACAGCCTTTCAGCCCAGTAATCTATTGATTGTGGGTGATTTCAACATGCCTAATATCGACTGGGAAATCGGCATGGCAAATGATGCCCCATCCAACGTCTCCCATAGATTCTTGGACACCATCAGAGACTGTTTTCTCCACCAGCATGTACTTAACCCAACAAGATACAGATTGAATAACACTGCTAATGTACTGGACCTAGTACTCTCAACTGAGGAGGATCTGGTTAATAACCTAGAATATCTACCAGGTCTAGGTAATAGTGACCATATCTGTCTGAAATTCCGCATCATGTGCCAGAGAAAAGAAGTACCACAGAGACCACCAAAGCTGGCTTTCTACCGAGGCAACTACGCAAGAATGAGGGATTTGGCCAGAGAGGTGAACTGGGAGGAAGCATATGGAATGGGACTGGAGGACGAGTACTCTTGCTTTGTCTACAGGATTCAGCAGCTCACACAGGAATGTGTACCTCTACAGCACACCCTTCGCAGGAAAAAGAACATATACCTCACCACAGCTACATTGCGACTTGTGAAGGAAAAGAAGAAACTATGGAATAGATACACCAAGGCTTCCACAGACAGTATGAAGGTGACAACTTGGGAGAATTTCACAAGAAAGCGCAATGACTTGCGCAGGCTGACTAGACGATTGAGAAAGGGCTACCAGCAGAGACTGGCCAGTGATGTCAAAGACAACCCTAAAGCATTCTGGTCATATGCTCACTCTCAGACCAAGTTGAGGCCGAAAGTTGAGGCTCTCCAGAAGTTAGATGGCAGCACTGCAACCGAGGATTTGGACAAGGCAGAGGTTTTGTCCCAATGCTTCTCCGGGATATTCACCACTGAGAGCGCCAGCGGAGAGATACCTTGTCTACAAAGACAAGTGGAGGGTAGCATCCTGGAGACCATCACCCTGACACCAACTTTGGTGGAGTCCAAGCTGAAGGCCTTAAAAATTTCAGCATCACCTGGTCCTGATGGCATTAACCCCCGAGTACTGCGTGAACTCGCTACTTCTTTGAGCCACCCTCTGTGCTCCATCTTTGCCAACTCCCTAGCAAGTGGAGTGGTTCCAGAGGACTGGAAGGTTGCGGAAATTGTTCCCATATATAAGAAAGGAGGAAGACACCTGCCAGTCAACTACAGGCTAGTGAGTCTTACTTCTGTGCTCTCAAAGGTCTTAGAATCTTTGATTCGGGATGAGCTGCTGACACACTTGACTCGGTCGGGGTTGTTGCATGACGCCCAGCACGGATTTGTCCCCAAGCGGTCATGCACCACTCAGCTGCTCTGCTCACTGGAGAGTTGGACGAGGGACCTCGAGGAGGGAGTGCCAGTGGACGTGGCCTACCTCGACTTCTCTAAGGCCTTTGATTCCGTGCCACACAAGCGTCTGATCCAGAAGTTGAGCGACCTTGGCATCAGAGGTGGCGTCCTCCGGTGGATCAGGGCTTTTCTCTCTGGTAGATCCCAGAGAGTAAGAGTTAATGCTGCCGTCTCTGGTTGGACTCCGGTAACCAGCGGCATACCGCAGGGCTCGGTACTGGGACCAACTCTCTTTGTCATATTTGTCAATGACCTACCAGAGGGACTGTCTTGTTCCGTTAACATGTTCGCTGACGACACCAAGCTGTACAGCGCTGTAGCCAAACATGAGGACCAGGAACGGCTTCAGGAAGATTTGAGCAGGCTGGAGCTATGGTCATTGGAATGGCTCCTTCCATTCAATGTCGCCAAGTGTGGGGTACTGCACCTAGGTGCCACTAATCCTCATAGGGAGTATGTGATGCACGACCAAACTTAAGCTCAGCTTCAGATTGAGAGGGACCTGGGAGTGCAAGTTGATAGCGACCTCAAGTTCCGAAGACAAGCAGCTCTAGCCGTCTCCAAGGCAAACCAAGTGTTGGGAGCGATCAAGCGATCCTTCGTCGACTTGGACAAGTTCACGCTGCCTCTTCTATACAAAGCTCTAGTCAGACCCCACCTTGAGTACGGTAACGCTATCTGGGGCCCATTCAACAAGGCTGACCAGCTGCTGGTGGAAAAAGTGCAGCGTAGAGCGACACGGCTGGTCCCCAAGTACGCCATCTTGACTACCAGGAGCGACTGAGAAGGCTCAACCTTCCTTCCCTTATGTACAGAAGGCGAAGGGGAGATGCGATCTTGATGTTCAAGCTGATGCATGGACAACTGGGAGTACCGAGGGAAGCTTTCTTCCAGGCTCCACATGTCGACACTACTAGAGGACATCGATTCAAAGTCGCCAAACCTCGAGCCGTCACTAGAGTGCGCCGAAACCATTTTGCGGTTCGCACGGTCACAGATTGGAATAGCCTTCCTTCGTGGGTAGTTGATGCTCCAAGTACCAATGCTTTCAAAAACCGCATCGATGAGCACTGGGGGGGGTTTCTTCTACGATATCCCAAACTAGGTTGTTGTATCGCCCATTGAATTGAGCTCGACGTGGCCGGGCAAGACAGGCACCCCAGAGTGCCTCCTAAAGACCCGCATCTCCTAAGGTATCCTAAGGTATTCACAATGACGTGTAATAATAAAATCACTTATACTGTGAGGCTTTGGGTTTGATTCTTCAACATATAATTGGATAGGGAGCTGTAATTAAACCATATTCTGTTTGTATGTTATTTTTCCTAGAATACTAAGGCTTAGAATCTGTTTTACAGGGTACTGTGAACAACATAGCATTTTTGTTCCTAGTAGCTGATTTTACTGGTGTTGAATTTGATGTTGGATGTGTTTCATTTAATGGGAGAAATCTGAGGTTGAATAGAACAGGCATCTGGGATGATTTCCCTTATCTCATGTCATAGGAGAACTAATATCTCATTCCCCACAGCTGCTGCCATGGAGCCTGAGACTGTGTACAACCCCACCACAATCACTGGCCAGACCAACCGTAGCCACTACCTGGACAACATCAGCTATGCCTCGCTGAACCCCAAACGCTGTGCCAATGTCACACTTGGTGAGACAGTTCTTTAGCTTATGTTGTGGTATTTCAACTGCTGGAGACTCTAGTGCTCTGTACCTTGCAACCATTAATTATTCTGTCAAGTCATTTGTCTGATTTGTAGGATATTTAGAAAATATATGCATTTCAGGCATATCTGTTTTGGTGTTTTGTTGGTGTCATTTGTCTCCATGACCGTGAACATTTGGAATTAATTAAGATCTGAAGTTGCCTCACATATGGATTTAAAATTTGTTATGCTGTGGGAGGTGCAGTTGTGTGTTGATTTCTTACCTAGTACTGCTCATTTCATGCACCCTAAATAGAGGATGTGAATATTACCATTTTATCAAAGTATATACTTGTAATATTTGGCATGCAGTATAATTTCAAACTGAAACAGTCATTTTGGCCACTGCAGCCTCGCACTAACCCATTGTGCACCCACAGCATTAGCCAGCCTGTCCACCATCATTTTGACCATGTCCAACTGCATGATTCCTGCTGTGCCTCCACAGTGGTGGTGGGTATCGTGAGCGCCATGGCTGGACTGGCTCTGGTCCTGTATGGCAGTCTGTTCCACGCCAGCTACTCCAGTCCTCAGGAGTTCGAAACCCACTCACAGAGGATGAAGAGAGAGGACGAACTCCACATGTACCAGGTGGGTGCCTATTTGAAATGAATGTGACACCTTTATAATGGGACTTGTGGTGAGATAGCCAGCACGAAATCAAGCTTACTGAATGACTCCCAGCTTAGTATCTAATTATCCATAGAACATATTTTTGGATAAAAGGGTGTTTAAAGATCGGATTTGTTCCCATCGGCCCCGCGCGGACCGTAGCTACCATCGAACAGCTGTGCTCTACCGTTGGGCCCCTAAGGGATGGGGAGGGGACGCGTGAGAGTACCGTCGGGCCCCTAAGGGATGAGGAGGGGACGCGTGAGAGTACCGTCGGACCCCCAAGGGATGGCGAGGGGACGCGTGAGAGTACCGTCGGACCCCCAAGGGATGGGGAGGGGACGCGTGAGAGTACCGTCGGACCCCTAAGGGATGGGGAGGGGACGCGTGAGAGTACCGTCGGGCCCCTAAGGGACGAGGAGGGGACGCGTGAGAGTACTGTCGGACCCCCAAGGGATGGGGAGGGGACGCGTGAGAGTACCGTCGGGCCCCTAAGGGATGGGGAGGGGACGCGTGAGAGTACCGTCGGGCCCCTAATGGATGGAGAGGGGACGCGTGAGAGTACCGTCGGACCCCCAAGGGATGGGGAGGGGACGCGTGAGAGTACCGTCGGGCCCCTAATGGATGAGGAGGGGACGCGTGAGAGTACCGTCCTGCCCCTAAGGGATGGGGAGGGGACGCGTGAGAGCACCGTCGGGCCCCTAAGGGATGGGGAGGGGACGCGTGAGAGTACCGTCGGGCCCCTAAGGGATGGGGAGGGGACGCGTGAGAGTACCGTCGTGCCCCCAAGGGATGAGGAGGGGACGCGTGAGAGTGCCGTCGGGCCCCTAAGGAATGGGGAGGGGACATGTGAGAACAGTGCGTTGGAAAAGAAGAACGCTGTTGAAGTGCCGTTGCTCCGTTAAAGAGCTTCGAAACAAACAGAAAGCCACCAGGGGCTTTGGTCTACGCACGTAATAACTCAGTTTATACCCCACAATGGAGGCATAGTTCTTTAAGAGGGGTGTAAGTTTGTAAACGGCTGGATGTTTATATATTATTTGCTCCCATAAATTGTTGATATCTTGCTTCTATTTAAAAACAAATCCGAATTGAATCGCAAGATCTTCTTTCGTTCTGCCTGAAGTTTTTATTTACGATATTCACATAGTTACTTCTATTCATGTCGCTCTAGTCAAGGTGTCTCCATCCAAACCCGAGCAACCACGGGCCATTTGTATTCGCCTATCCCATCAGCGGTCCCGTGTGTGGTGACAGATTTTCGTATGGATCGGAGTACCGCTGCTCTGTCTGGGCGCCTGTCTCTGGATCGTGTACCTGTACCGCACCGGACGCTGCAAGTACTGCCCGCTCTGTCCGGGCGCGCGCAAGAGACGCCGCCTCCGCAAAAACTTCCAGACTCAGGTAGGCGTCTTCAGGAGAAGCGGGCGAGCTTGGTGGAAATATCTTAAACAGAGCTGTGGGTTTCGGTCTATCCTGCTTTTTCAGCTGCGGTAATGCAGTATTCCAAACCCTAGGGTGCTGGGAGGAGTGACACCAACGCAAGCTGAATTTTTCACTCACTTCTATTTTCACTTGTAGTCTATATGGAAGCCCGAAAAGTATGGAAGAAACGATTTTTTTAAGAAGCTGAATTATTACTTCAATACGGGTTTTAATTGACTGTCCCAATGTTGTAACTCTTGAATTTTCCACTCGCTGACTATATTCTTAAATGTGGTGCTGCAAAACCAGTTTTGGGGCACTTCTCTAACGCCGTCGTCTGGCCGCAGTGTCTGGAGGCGGGTAACTTGTCCGCCAACTACACGGCCTCCGCGGCCGCCTCCCAGTCGACGGAGGCGGACCAGCTGATGCAGAACAGCGTGGAGGACCACTCGGGGTACGGTGTTGTGGTGGCTGCTGTACCGAAGTGCTGTGGCCATTGTTGCTGTACAGAGTGGCGCCGAGTTTTTGGAGAGTGAAGAACGTGAAGAGTGTGTTTTTACGGCAGTATTGCCGTCTGTGACTAACGTTGCAAGATATTTTGGCAAGATGGCTGGTTAACGTTTTGATTTCTCCCTGCTCCGTCTGAACATCCTTTTAAGTCAACTCAAGCTTTTTTACTGTAAACGGGCCTAGTCTGGGTATACCAAACGATGCGGGCGATTTTTACCTGAGGCTTTGCATGCCGACTGCTCCGCGTAACTTTTTTGAGCCCGTCCTTTTAACCAGACCACCCCGAGTGTTGCCCTGTGAAGCTTGTTTTACCCTGCCTGCGTCTAACGTGTGCCCCCTTCAGTTTGGAGGACACCGATGCAATGCTTTCTCGGGGTCCGCGGCCGATCCTGAGGCCGATGCAGACTGCCATCTAGTGACAGGTAATGTGACTAACGCTTTTGCATCGTGCCGCGTGGCGAAGATGTTTACGGTGTCGACGGATTCAATTCCGTTTTCACATTGTTGTTTCTCTTCACAATGAAGTTGGCATGAAATTGTCATTAACTTGAAATGATTGATTTTCGGAATTACTGCGGAACTCTGGTCTTGCATTTTGAATGTCATTCGGATGTGTCAACGTTGTGATTGTTCTGTTAGGGCATGTTTTCTTTTTAGTTCGGAATTGTTTCCTTGTTAGAACGTGCAGTTACATTTTCATAAGTTGGCATAAAGGGCAGTGCTCTTCGGCGTATCATATGTTTTCCACCAGAATGAGCTAAGTGAACTACGCAGGACTGCGCTCGGGGGAATATCGGGCATTTGCAAGCAAAACACAAGAACAACTTTCACCCTTTGTGAGGCTGCGTTAGTGTCCGCTGGTGATAGCTGTCGTTTTGTGTCGTCGTTCCCCAATGTGAAGGCAGTGGCGGATCCAAGGGGGGCATAAGAGGCATTTGTCCCCCCCAAACGGAAAAGCTCGGGGCAAAACTATTTTTTTGCCCCCCCCAAGTGATCGACCTCCTTTTTCCCCGACTCCTTTTTAGTTTATAAGCAAGATTATGGTGCTTTAACTCTCAACTTCAAACAGAATTATTTGAGTTCAGTGTAAATATTGGGTCTCTGACCGGAAAAGTATCTCTTTAGCCCATATTTTTCAACCCGTGACGTTTTTTTTTTGCTTTTCGCCTCAAATAACCAAAATTCTAAATGCTACCGGCAAGTAATATTGTAGCGTAGCTTTCAGGGCGTGACGTTTTTTATTTTTTATTTTTTGCTTTTCGACTTTTGACTTCGGTTTGCCCCTCCCAAACCGGCCGGCTAGATCCGCCACTGTGTGAAGGTAACGTCCGGGTGAACCAGCAGCACTGCAGCACTTGTACTCGTGTTTGCTAATCTGCAATTGTTTTCCAGGTCGCGCCCCTCCAGCTCGTCGCTGGGGGAGTCGGGAGACGAGGAGTCCTACCTGGAACCAGGACTGTTGCAGAGTCGCGGCGATCTTACTGGCTGCGACGGCAGCGCCCTACCAGGATCGTCTCAGAGGAAGGAGTTCATTCGTCCGCGCCGGAGTGACGATTGCGGTCAAGGCGTGGTTTCCATGGCAACTGTGCGTCCAAAGGAAGATGGCGGAATCGGAGGTTTAGCTGACCCGGCTGTTGCGGGTAAGCCAAGATCGGCTGCTCTTGCTAGCGTCGAGAAAGGTTCTCGGAGCTTGAGTAAAAGTCTCGAGGGAGTGCACGATATAGCTTTAAGGGGGCCAGGGGTTGGTCCGGATGGAAATGTATGTGTACCAGGCGATACAAGAATCAGTAATGCGGATCTAGGTGAGAGTGGTGTTGTGGCCAGGAGGGACACGGGAACAGTTACAAAACGAGGATAGTACTCTTAACAAGAATATTTCAATGCCCGGTTTTTCCCGCAAAAACGCATCAGCTGTTTCGGATACTGCAGGAAACGGTCTGTTTTCCGTGCCTTTGGCTAGTGAGGAGGACCTCGGTTTCTCTTCGGAAACTCTGTATCTGCCTCCGGCGCTATCCATTACCACGCTTCCCAGCGATCTGGCTCTTTCTACGCCTCCCAGAAGCGGTAGAGAATCTACCGACGAGATCCACCTCCATCACAGACGCTCCTCTATTGGTGGTGACACCAGCACTCCCCGTTTATCACACGAAAACCTCAGACCCCAACGATCCCATTCCAGTCATGGCTACAGAGACCACAGTCCTGATCTGCCTCTCCCGCCTCGGAATCGCGCCATTTCTGCTCGCTGGCGCTCGCGGGTTCGTTCTGCGCATGCGCGCAGGATGAGAAATGGCGGGAATATGTTGCCGGCTACTGATCCGTCCTGTTTGGAGCCGTCCCAGAGAACCCGCAGTAGTTTATTGTAAGAAGGTGATCAGTTGGCTAGTTAGCTGAGATATCGAGCTGTTCATTTTTAATTTCCCCTTTTTAGGATGGAGTGTTGGGTTTCGGTCCAGCAAAATGGGTAATGACTGACTAAGCACGTCTAAATATGTGATGATTGCTAGTAATTTGAAATCAGCTGGCATAATATTTCGTTCGTAATTAGCAAGGCTTGTTTGTAGAAACGTTGGTGTTCGCATGTGTGGGGTTTATTTTGTTCTTCCTGTTTGGTTATAGCTAAGGTTGCACGAGCTGTAGAGCGGAGAGTAGCTCGCATTGGTTTGCTCCCAAGAAAGCATAATTATCGTTACTGGAAATTTGTCTACCTCGCGTTTTATATCTCACTGATGTTAGACGTACATTTGGATCAAATTTTTTCATTGATGGGTGAACCCACAGTTTAATCTTAGGCACTCCCTCCCTTTTGTTCCTTGTTTGCTGTGAATTTTGCACCACCTGTGAGGTCTAAAACATTGCCTTTGACGTTGTTACGTCTTCTGAAGCGAAGAGCAGCACAAGTACCTTCTTTTTTGTGATCCTTTTTCATCTCGCTGCCTATTTTTCTCATAGCCTTCGACTGGCCAGTTTTTTTCTTTATATGAGTTTCTTATTTAACCCTGAAAAACTTTAATCCACTAATACCAACTTTAGAGTACCCAAGTTTCTCTCGAATGTTACTAGTTCTACTATTCGTTTCGAGAGAGACTTGGGGAAATACTCAGTAAACAACTTTTGTTTTCAATTTTAAAGCAAAGAATAAATGGAGCGGGGAGTGGTGCGACCTTCAAGTAAGATATTAACATACATGTCCCAAATTTACAACTGGAAAATTTGTTGTTTGGTCGCATGGGTACGGAAGGGCACTCCTGTCTACCTTTTAAATAGATAGTTATAAAAAAGGTGTATGCTTGATGGTGAACATGGAGGAGGATTCAGCATGGCTGGCTTGACCAGTCTCATATCGAAACTTGGACCCGGACCGACATCGAGACCATGCCTTGTGCACGCCTTTAGGTTGGAACGAAGACACGAGTATAAGTTGCGGGTTGTCTGTGCCTGTCGTGGTCAGTGATTTGTTTCTGAAGCGTAATGGTCGTGTTCCCTTGGAAGCGCTGCTATTGCGGAATACTGTTAGGTCCAACGGAGGACCTGTGCGAAGTTTTTCTTAACGTATATCGCACCGTATTTACTAGCTTGTTGTTTGAATTCAATGTGTGGTTTTTTTACCATGTGATCAGCTTTGTGTGGTATTTCGGAGTAACTGAATCTCGCTGAGAAACGAAGATCTTATTATCTGAACTTTACTTATGCGTGCGTGGCGACCTACTGTACAATTGTCTAGTCCCTTTTTCATGTAAATTGCACATATTTTTAGCATGTTGGGGTCGGATTATTGGTGTTCTTTGTTACGGATGACACGTCTTGGATACTATTTTGGACTGGGATATCTATGTTTTTGTAGCTTTAAGTACCAGGGAAGTATAAGAAGCCAGTACCTACTTTTTGTTGGGATGCAATGTGGACTCAGACGGAGTCCTATGTCGTTATTTATAAGCGCACGGATGTAGGCGGTGGTTTTTATCAGTCGCAATTTGCTGTGACATTGGGGGTTTGACCTGATGATCGGCACATTTATTACTCTAATGGTTGTGTAAAAAGTGTGATGCCACTGAATTTACTGATCGTTTGCGAAAGTTCTACCAATAGTGGCTTCGTGCGCGAACCTGGCGGACGTTAATGGCAGCTATAATTAATCGTGTCACCGTTGGGTGGATCATGCTTGAATAGCCTACATCACATGTGCTCCTAAACTATAAACATATATGCTGTTGCACTGGGTTTGACGGGTTTGCAGCTTTTATAAATATATACCCAAAACTTGATATCTTGTTTGTTAAAATCTATTCTTGTTCGTTTGAACCGGTGATCGCGATGTGCTTGCTGAACAAAGTAAATCCTCGGTGGCTCGACATACTGGAGGTGCCCACGGCAGTTTACTGAAATTGTTTGGCAACTGGCGTAAAAGTTTGTGCTTGGTAACCATGGAAACTCGCTGAAAAGTGGGGGGCGCAAATGGGGATTTATAATCAACAAAAGTGTAATTACTCCCGTTCGATCCCTAGGCTGAAGGCTGGGTGCCCAATGAGTGTCGAGGGTCGGACGGGAAACCGCACTTTACATTCACTCTTTCAGTTTAGGCCCAGGCGGTTTGTTATATTCTTCTAGCTTGTGACGTGCCTACCTGCTATTATTTCATGTTAGGACACTTTTTCAATATTGCTCTCGCACATGCGGATTCAGGACTTTTGATAGTGGGTGGGGCGCTTCGCTCAGGGGGGGAGGGGGGCATATATTCAAGTGCGATTAATTATGGGGCACCAAATCGTACGGTACGGCTAACACTGGTGCACTGGGGCGAAGCAGGTGGGACTTCACGCGCGATGAGTATCGGGTATCAGAAATGACGCGGTTTCTACCCCATTGTCTCAATACCACTTATTAAATAAATATGGGATAAAACGGCAGTAATGGCTTCCTTTCGTCGATGTGGTGTGGCATCAGAATCCCACACATCTAACAATTTGTGTTATCATGCTAGACCACTATTTTATCGTAGGCTCTAATAGCAGATCGAATTTTACATAATATGCAGCAAATATAATCATTTCAATTTAGCACCATGGCTCAAATAACGCTTTGTACCGTCGCGTTTGCTACCTGGTGAACCGTGAAGCTATTGCCTACCTGTTCAGCGCATTTTCGCAGCTTTTACTTGGGACCAAACTGAAGAAAAACGTTTAGCTTAGAAAAGGCTTAGCCCAGCGACGAATAGGTAAACAGTTATCAAACCGGGCAATGGTCCACGGTGGAGCAAAACGGGAAGTGCCGGGGACCATTAGGAGGTGGCGGAGGCATAGGCGGATCCGGGAGTGTTGATCGGGGGGCGCCATCGGACCAGGGGCGCCACTTTTGACCGGCAAAACCTATCAGGCGCAAAATTGACAAAAAATCCACAAAATCTTATCTCGGTGGGGGCCGATTTTCGCATCCGGGGGAGGGGTGGGAAGCGGCATTTCAGGGGGGTGCCATTGACCTTTCAAGGGGGCGCCGTGACCATTTCAGGGGCTCCAAGGGTCGATCGGGGTTGGCACGTGCCCCCTTTGCCCTCCCCTAGATCCGCCTATGGGCGGAGGACCTAAAACGGTCCCAGTGTGCATGCTACAAATGCCCTGGGTGCTATTTAGTGTAAGAGGCCTTCGATTGTGCAGAAAAGCCCTACTGGCACAAAGAGAGGACAGGCACACAGCTCTAGGTATGTACCTGCTGTGCCAATGGGTATGTAGTAGCAAGAGGAAGCATATGAATCATTATATTAACCCGCGCCCAGGTGGGCCTCCGAGACACCTTCGCCCTGGTGGGGGTGTTTGAACACCCCCTCCCAAACTCGGCTCCGAAACGGGATAGCAAAAAAAACGCGAAAGCTTGTGGATAGCTCATAAAAATTCATGAAGAAACTACATCGGTCAGTTTTTGACTCAGGAAAATATTCAGGTCAAGACAGGTCAAAGAACGTTGCATGTTAGGGTAGTGTTTTTGGACTCTAGCATCTGAAAGAGTTGGGTTAGAATACTTTTTTAGGCGCCATTCGCTTCCGAATCGAATGATGTATAATATGTCTATGCCAGGCCAAAACCCAAAAATGATCTGACCTCGGGGTCAGGTCAAGGTCACTTCCCACCTAGTATAGTCAATATGTATACCAATCGACTCGCAATAGCAATCCAAACGTAATGGTATCAAAGTAAAAGCTGTATCATCATTTCCTGCAAAATTATTGACCCAAGTCTGAAAACTCCTTAAGTAGCCCCAGATGACCTCTCAGAGGTCACAGGTCAAAAATTCCAAAATTAACATAGAAAGGGGCCCAGGATACGACGATTTTGGGAATTCGAAGGTATTCTCAGTTGCATTTACACAAGATGACTCAAAACGGAAGTGTTCCCAATTTTATAATTTGAGTCTAGCAAGAGTTGCGAGATTTATTCATACTTAGGCACCCATTCCAAAATCAACGTACATCTAAGCGTAGGACTTACTGTATGTTTTTCTGCTTAAACTTTAATACTTGCAGGATTCTTTTATTTCGTGTCTCACTCCACCGAAAGGGCAGACCGGAGAATCTATCTCACCGATTTGCGCACAAGTCTTGTCGTTTCTTCTAAATCTACAGAAATACGGTAAACGATTGTCCAAATGTTTTATTTATTAGCTTCACACACAGACATATCAACAATAAACAATATCGCGTCAAAAGCAACAATTCCGGCTTAATTTCACTAGTTCACTGTTGACACCAAAAGCGAGTCACTAAATATAATCGGTCGCCCTAGATTACCAGGACCTTCCACCACCTTCCTGCACAGGATCAGCCTTTTGTTTCCTAAACGGTGACGATCCCGCGCCAGTCACAGCCGCCACCTACGGATTTCCCTCCGGCGGCGGGTCGGCCTCCCCTCTGCAGCGGGGCCGCGGCAGCTGCAGCGCTGACTGGTGACCTGGAACCCTGTTAGCAGGGTACTGTTACAGCCCTGTTATCAGCTGCGTCAGCCTCAGCAGCAGCAGCTCCACCCTCAGCAGCAGCATCGTCAGCGCTGGGTCGGTCCGGCTCCTGGGGCAGCTGGCGGTCCGTCGCCGTCTTCTCGCCCATCTCCACTCCCGTGCCGTTGGTGGACTCCTTGTTGCCGTTTGTGGATCCACCATTTACGCCATGTTGTTCCGCTACAGAAACTGCAGTTTTCTCAACGACTGGTCCTCCAGTCTCGGTCGCTCCACCGACCACCGGGTCCTTGCTGGACGGCGTTGTACCGGCTTGGTCCTTGCTGGACGACTTTAAATCAGCCGGCTCCTCGCTGGACGTCCTTGTATCGGCCGGCTCCTTGCTTGACTTTGTACCGGTCGTCTCCTCGGCGGAGGAGTGTGATGAGTCGCTGCTGGTGCTGGAATTGTCGGCAGCGTAGTCAGCGGTCCTGGACGCGTCGGCCACCACGGCCAAGTCCGCGATCTCGGCAGTGGTCGATCCACGCGTGGGGTCGAGGGCGGCAGACCCTTGGACAGTAGCAGATCCACGCGTGGGGTCGAGGGCAGCTGACCCTTGGTCGGTAGCAGATCCACGCGTGGGGTCGAGGGCGGCAGACCCTTGGACAGTAGCAGATCCACGCGTTTGGTCGAGGGCGGCTGACCTTTGGACAGTAGCAGATCCACGGGTGGGGTCGAGGGCGGCCGACTCTTTGACACTAGCAGATCCGCGCGTGGGGTCGAGGTAAGTGGTATCCGCAGACGTGGAAAGGGCCGTCTTGCCTGCTTCCACCAATGTTGCCGCCTCAGCCTTAGCTGTGGATTCGTCAATCTTCTTATACGGCGTCATGAACTGCTCCTCCGCGTCTCCGGCTTCGTTACCATGGCTACCACTTCCGCTTTTGCCGACGCCGATCTCAACGTCGCCGGCGACTTTATCTACGATGTCTCGGCCGGGGTAGTTCTCCGGGTAGCGGGCTCTCTTTCTGGAGGTGGGTTTAGCCGGGCTCGCGGCAGGCGTGGCATCGGCCCAGCCGCAGGTACACCCCTCTGAATACATTTCACGGTTGTACAGGTACCAGTTGACCATCGCGTAAACCGCGTACCCGAACACATTGTACATCAAACTGCTGTGGACGGAGTACGCCAGAGAGCCGTTGAAGAGGTAGTATCCCATGTTGTAGATGTTCATCAGGTCGATGCTCCACGACGCCAGCGCAAACCGCTCCAGCGCCGAACAGGACGGCAGCGGCACGGCCATCATCATCACGAAGAGGAACAGCAGCTTCACGAAGACGAACAGCGCCACCAGCTGAAACTCCACGTCAAGCTTCTCGAATAGCTCCCCCAGGAAGTAGGAGTGCATGTTCTCCACAAGCACTGGCGTTTTGTAGTAGTCCGATGCGGAAAAACCGTGGTCCATCTTGCTGAATGGTCGTTACGCGTGATTCCAAGAGTCGTGCCGGTATTGGCGGCTTCAGGCAGCTGAAATGGAGGTCACGATAAAAAATAACGCTGGCAACAAACAGTATAGCATCGGGTTAGTTCCGAGACGGCAGTTTGTTGATGCACACGTTAGCCAAACGGGGCTCGAACGCATCTAGCTCACATGCAATGACCACATAATTTAAAACAAAATCAAATTGCACAAAGATGGCTATTGTTGGGCCTAAACGACAACAACTGCCAAAGATGGTGAAGCTATACATTACCCTTACCCTGTTGACAAGCTTTTAAGGTTTTTTGTTATGAAGTTGAAATAAAAATATCCACCGTAAGAAGCTAGGCCGTTGCAAGTAACGTCCTAGCCCGTAAAAAGGTATCCAAAATAATCTCAAACTCCTGAAACAACTAAATAAATCATAGAAAACCTGCCCCAGTTATATTCAACTACACCCCCGAATCCCCCCCGCACCGCTGTCACTTTCACTCCACTGACCTCCTGAGCCCCTCTCCAGGCGGCGACGGAGACGGAACTGCAGCCGAGAACGCCCTTCCTGACCCGGTGCAGGGCCGCGCACATGCCCGCGGGCGCCAACGGTCACCGAGCCGGCAGGGGCGCACTCAGGGTACGGCCACGGGGGGGACGGGCCAACGCCGGTGAATGCGATGAGACTAGCATAGAAATGACGATTCTGTGTCGAACAAGTGTGCGCTTGACTTCACTTTAGCTTTTTGAACCAAAAACAAGATCAAGAAGCAAGCAAAATTACAGACCTTATTAATAGCCCGAGACGTAGAACAGGCGCCGAACCATCGTTCCGTCGAAGTCCCAAGGGCCAACGGTGGGGATTCAGTCATGGCACCAACAAATATTTCAAGTTCTCAACATTATCATCAACAAGAAGGAGAAGTAAATGAAAATGAATATATGCCTTCAACTCCGCAAGATGCCTTGTTTTGGTAGCAAACTTTCCCGTTCCCTCCGGCAAAAATAACTGGCAACGCCCATGCATCACTCAATGGTACCACATTAATTGGAATATTTTCTACGGACACTTGGCATGTTTCGATATCAGATTTTATTTCAGTCGAAAATAGATGGTCGTCACGAACACGGGAATATTTGGAAAGACTACGACGAAATCGCGGAAGCAAGCGAATTACAAATAGCATACAAAGAATCCATGCTGCCAAGATACCCTGCGGAAGGAACTTTGAAGATGGACCAACAAGCACCAATTAAGACTGCAAACGCGGGAGCTTGATTGAGGACAGCTAGCATAATTACTTTATGCACATAGGCAACCATTGACGGTTTATGAAATAACACTTATCGAAGCCTACATTTGCAGGAAAGTTCCTAGGCAGAAAATAATGCAATTTTCTAAACATGTAACATCATATGACCGATAGTACGAGCATACCCAGGCGAAACGTCCGAGTTCAAAACAGCCAAAGTTGTGCAAGAAAAATAAGGAGCAGATAGAGCAGTTAAAAGCAACAATTACCACTTTTCCTGGCGAAAATTCAACACTGCCCATGGTCACCACACTCAAAATATACCCTATCTGAAGGGTATGATGTTGCCGGCCGATCTCGACATAGCCCGCGCCAAAAGCGCGCGCCGCGCCAGAGCTGCGAACGTCACGTGACCGGTGCTGTTGCGGGTCACGTGGCCTCTGCCGGGCGTGTCCGGGGCGGCAGGGTCGCCCTCGGCGGACGGGAGCTCTCCATGGACGTCGGACGTGCTACGGCTGTGGGAGAAGATGCTTCCAGTCGCTAACGTGGCTTAGATCGATGGGTTAGTTTCCATGGTCGAAGTGCGATCGGAATCGGACTGTTTATCAGGATACATCGTGCAGTCATCGGGTCTATAAAGTACCATTTCCCCAGCAGATGCGGATCCTAGGGCGGCTGGAGGGGCTCAAGCCCCCCCCTCAAATATCCCAGCCCCTTTTGTTAATATATAGGCGAGGGGCTGCCCGAGGTATTGGAGGGTAAGGCTCGAGCCCCTAGCCCACCCCCTCCCCCGAAATGAATTCCTGGATCCGCCGCTGTTTCCCAGCACTATAGTTCAAGTGCTGGAAAATAAAACTTGATGACTCCGCGATGTTCCCTGATTGACCGTGCGATCCGGACCGCATTTTGGTCACGGTTAGACTTCCTGGAGCAGGACTGCCCGGAATTTGGTCTCCGTGGGGTAAGTATTTTACCATGTCATTGCTCACCAACCCAGGACCACTGGATCGAGAAAGGATCCAGTCAAGTTGGGAGGATTGCATTTAGAATCGCCATTGGATTGAGACTGAGCGGTTAGAGAAACGATAGGAAGAGCGAGACGAATCATAAATATGACAGTTGCAGTTCTCCACGAAGTTAATTTCGTTGACGGCGTTCTTCTTGCTGCCCCTGTCACTTTTCTTCAGGAACCTCCTCCTCACTATAGCAAAGAATATCATATAGAATCACCGGTGAAGCGGTGGTTGTATATGACAGCTGGGGAGCACGCTCCCCAGCTGAAAACACTATCATTTTTAATGGTGCTGATGTGGAAAATTAAAATTGACACCTTTTAAGGACAGCAGACGGTTTAAATATGTTGAGGCAAATAAAAAAACTCAAAACAGCACAGCCCGATCGAATAACATTGTCCCTAGCCTACCTCGACAGCAGCTTCGTCATTTTAACGTTAGTATACCTGTATTCTTCAGTGAGGAAAGCATTTACAATGTATGAGCATAAAAAGTAGAGGCGTGGTACGGGTTTGCTTGGTATCTAGCATTGATTTGCTCAGTGCTCTAAGGCAGAAATGACCGGGGCACGATATATATATATATATATATATATATATATATATATATATATATATATATATATATATATATATATATATATATAAAGAATGCATAAAATCATTTCTGACATACTTTTCGTGTTATTATAGTTCCATTGGCAGTTCTCAAGCTCAGTATGCCCACTGAGTTTGGCATGGGCACTGCCCATTGGTCAGTATGCCCACTGCTACTAGCCGTCTGCTCAGCGGACCCGTAATCTCGTAAAACATGCGCACAGAACCGACGGCTTTTAAAAAACTGTATTCAAAAATTGGTTAGAAAATCAATCAAATTGAACACTCCGACTTTAATATTTTACACTAGATCTGACAGGTCAACACTGTCGCATACACCACACAGATTGAAACACATCAAAAGCCGAAAGCTGAGTTCCCGGCACAACGGCGTGCTTGCTTCTGTCCATTGTCAGAAGACCAAAATCACGAATACAAAACAACAAACAAGGACCAGACGGATTCGACAAAACAACTCACAAACACGTCACCGCAATACGTAAAACGGCACGAAACCACGTGAACGCCAGCAGTTAAGCGCTTACGGTTATAGAAAACCAGAAGAGGACGTGCTTAAAAAACGACTTATGGACGTCAGTGAAAGACAAATATGGCCCCCGCTCCGAGGTAAGATCTCTACTGTCGATGTCTGCGTTCCAAATTCAAAACCGGAACAGACAGCTAAATGACGAGGCAACCCGCAAGTGATCAATTCTCTCCGAATCAACACAACGAAACAAGTTAATCTTATGGCTAAATATAAAAAATAGCAAAAATGAGGGAAGAATATCCCCGCCTATAGACTAATCCCTAATCTCAAATTTCTATACATGAGCTACCTACCCAAGCATTCAACTCGTCTAGCTTCACAATTGCAAACAAGAAGAACAATATTAGAAACATGAAAGACTAAGTGTGCGTAGATTGTATCCTCCTTAAAATAGATATAAGGCATATATTTAGCGAAGACATAAGGCTTATTTCCATTGTTTTCTTAGCACATAATGCAGTCTAGTCAGCTTCTTTGTGTCTACGAACCTGCTGAGGTACAAAAGGAAAGAAAATATGTTAGAAGTGACTAGTCATAATCTGAGCGCCCTTCTCATAGAAGCTGGGTGTAGATATATCGAAAACACTATGTTACAGTCATACACATTTCAACCGGATTTACCAGTTCTTAAATTTGCGCCACATATTGCAACCGGTACGTCCACTCACTAAAAAATCTGAGCTAATTTTAAATATTCCACCTTTTGCCTGAACCCGAGACAAACATTCATACGATGAGTGCTGAGTGTAAAGATCACAACCTATTACTTGTTCACTATAATTTGAGTGAGCACTTTTATATAAAACATTGGCACTCGAATGGCATCTGGTTCTTTACATTTGATTTGTACGCTAAATATTCCCCAGGGGTATATAGAAAGGAAATGAAAATAAAATGAAAACTGTGCAAATAAAAAACTAAGGAGTCCATTGACTTGATGAATCAGGATGGTCCCGAAGCATAATCTTGCCAAGTACTGCATTTTCTTGATGGATCAATCCTGAACTTTGTCACGATAATTTTACTTTATCATGCTGTTTGCATCCCTTGATAACAATTATACATCATTTCTACATTTCTTCTATGAATGCTGTTCTACGAATAAAACAGGTTTCCTGGTTGACTTAAGCCTCCAGCGTATACATCACGCACAAGCTTCAAACATCGCAACTTATTAACAATAAAGTCCCGTCCCTAAAAACAATATCAGAGAGGACGAACACTGCAACAATACACGACTGAGACGCCGGTTCGTAGTCAGAAACGTCTTTAGACAGTGAGAGGTAGGAAGACAGTTTCTGGGAGAGCATACCGTATCTTATGGACGTCTCATATCAGCATTCAACAAGGCTTATGGCTTCAGCGTGCTCCGCACACAAACCAGCAGCGCGTCCATGCAGTCAGGTCCTTACACCGATGCTGCGGTTTTGTACAGAAGGAAGCAGCCGGTCACGTACAGCACAGCTGAGCTGCTCGCTGACAGGCCTCCAGCGCGCCTGCCCTCTGCCGCCGTCCTAGCCGAAGCGTGACAAAACAGGAGGCCCGCTAGCAGCAGACGGCACGCTCCGGGCTATATCATCAGGCACAACAGGACGAGGTTCACTGAAGGCCGACCGGAGACTCTACACGCAGCAGAAACAGACGAGCTGTATGGAGGGACGGACCAGCGGTAACCATGGCGACGGATTAGCGGTAGCCATGGCGACGGACCAGCGGTAACCATGGCGACCAGGTTCGTTACCTGAGACGTCGACTGGAGGCCTGGCGAAACCGAAGGCATGCCGCCACTGCCGGCGGGGAGGTGGTTAGTGTGCTGCTGAGAGATGGTTAGAGGAGGGTACAGGACAGAGTGGGTCAAACACTGCGGAGATCACGGTGTGCAGATTTCACAGAGATTTAGTAAATAAAGCGAAACGCACTACAGCCGATACTGAGCTGTGGAGATCAAACTATTGATGTAAAATTTACTTTTCCCGTTCCTGAAATCGCACTGATGTTAAAAACCCTGGTAAAACTTGTACAGATTCCGATCTCATGCAGAACGCGAATACAATACAACCGAGGAAAGCAAAAAGAACGCATGCAACAGAAGGAAGGAAACATCATTATTTGGTAACCACGCAAAACATATTTCAAAGAGCACAAACAAAACAAAAAGCATACTCACCCAAAATAGAAGACCATGCAGAAACCAGACATAGCACCCAAGCGCAGAGGTTTTCACTGCGCGAGACGGAATGGACTTCCGCTCCCTCCAAAAACAGTGTTAGTGTGCTCGGGTATTATTGGTTACAGGTTGCGCACACACAGACCAGCCTCCAAAATTTTACCGCACCTCTTTTGCGGGGGAAGGTACGTGCTTGTGGGTGAAATATAGTACGAATTAAATCGAATGTTGGCTACAATTCATCGGAGATTAATTGTCACAATTTCGGTATCCGTATGCGACCATACTTTTGACGGATGCAACTAAATTTGTTGGCAGATTGCTAACATACCACATTACCATGCGAGAAATTCTTGGTTATTTGAAATATGACTGGAGTTAAGAGGAATTGAAATCAGCTGAAAAAGTCACATATTGTGTATAAAATGTAGAAAACAGCAAATTGAGTGGCCAAAAACTGTCTCTACCCTGATTCCAACACCCTGATACAAACCAGTAGCTAAATCAAAGAGTAAAAACGTTGAAAATGTGAGCGAAAATTCACTATAAGCCGAACTGGCCACAGGCACGATAGGAAAGAGGAAACCTGGAAGTACTCTGTAGTTCAAAAGCATGTGCGACAGAAAAAGGGTGTACACGAATCAAACGAGCCCTTACAATGGTGTAAGTGTAATGTAAGTTAGGCACAACACGTGCTATAAATGGACACCGAGAACTTCATGCAATCCGTGACCCAGGCATGCAACACAAGCGTAAAAGTAAAAACACGAATAGGTCTCGCAAAATGATTAAAATGCACTACGTCAGGACACAGAGCACAAATCAATCAATATATAAGCAAAATGTACCGCAATGGTAAAAAAGAGAAAACAGAAGTGCACGGAAGCTGGCAAAACAGATCCTAATTCGAGCGCGTGTTTTAAATACCAATCCGTACGCATTTACACAAACCAATCGAGACAATGTATCAAGCCAGTCTTGGGCGTAAGAAGTCACAAGCGGTGATAAAACGCGAGAGATGAAACATCGGCATAGTCCAGGGGACAGTCAATATCAACAGTGTCACAGATCAAACCCGTCACACCCAGTTGTTAGCCAACAATCGTGAGGCGGCGTTAATACAGGCGCTTCTCACGGCAGGCGTGCTCTTATCACTGGCTAAGGTATCATCC
Organism: Lepas anatifera; assembly: GCA_034440635.1. Classification (NCBI taxonomy): domain Eukaryota; kingdom Metazoa; phylum Arthropoda; class Thecostraca; family Lepadidae; genus Lepas; species Lepas anatifera. The sequence goes on along the minus strand of JAOTON010000214.1, from coordinate 954,741 downwards.
GTGCAAACCGAACTTTTCGGCTCGTCACGTCAGACCGTTGGGTCCATCAGCAGATAACAGACGTAGCTGAAGCCGACGTGGAAACACTGGTGGCAACCCTGCCTTACGACGTATCTATTTCGATTTTGACAAACCCATTATCTGGGCCCCGAAGGTTAAAGGAAAAAGTTTAAGAATGAGGTAAATACCATCTGTTTGTCTGTCAACATGAAATAAATATTTAGCGATCGACACTGAATGTTTCATGTTGATCATAAAGATAGCCACCATTCCATGACTCGTCCGCGGCATATTTCCAAATATAATCTTTTCTAACGATTTTACCACCCAAGAGCTCTGTCTATATGCAAAACACTAAATGCTGCTCAACCCAGCGTACCCCCTATCCCCTGGTCCCCCCCCCCACAGTGACCTCAACTCTTAAGACTTAAGGACCAGGGCGGCGTCTCTCTATTAGCACTATTAGCATACGATTGTTTTACATCTAAACCAACAAATCATTTCAACCTCGTAGATAATTACACACAAAACTGACCCGGTGTCCTAACCAAGACGCAACGCGTCGCAAGGCGTCGCACGCCGTCGATTTGCCGCAACGACCGGGATTTTCGGTCCCGACACAAAACGCACTGACGCAACGCGTCGCACGGCGTTGCAACGCGTCGCAGCAAAAGTTGAACAATGTCCAACTTTTGACGCCGACGGTCTGCGTCAGAAGCCGATATTCGCGTTATTTGTTTTTTTTTACTCATTAAATGTAATAAATGTTTTAGAATAATAATTCAATTTGGAATTCATGCTGAAAAATCTATAAAAACTAGACATGATTACCTTTTTCTCCTCAATCGTTCTTTTAATAGTTCTTGATGCCAGCTAAGTTTTGGTTGTTGGTAAACAACAGTTCGTCGCAACTTGAGCTACCAGAATGCTACCAAAGCTGAACCTTTCCTCTGTCGGCCAAACCTCCAAAATTACCGCTCTGCAACCTGTCTGCAACTGACGCCGACGGTCGCCGACGGTTGGCGACCGTCGGCGACCGTTTGGTTAGGACACCGGGTTAGACTACCCCTGATTGTTGAGCCAGCTCTGCTCTCCCAGCTCTGGCATCATGCGATGTGACAATCGCGTATCCAAATGGCGCCGTAGGAGGCGCTACCATCGATGTTTACTCCGGCGAGGCGGATCTCCGTGTCTTTCTATCACGTGCCGGGATGATGCCAAAATATACCTTTGATGTTTTGTCTCTCATTCTACGGGCTTTAGTGCTGCTGAGGACCCATACAGCAATGCAAAAACACAAAATCAAATACCGTAATAGGTGGCTGAGAAATTCCAATAATTTTGATACTGCCAACCATTTTCTACATGTCACGTCATTGATTTTACTTTAACGCACGAATGGGGGAGGTGGGTGGGTTAACTCAGACATGGTTAAGGCAATGAATGGAAGGCGAGAGCTAACCTTATGACTGTCTTGGGGACCACCATCGATGCGATCACTAACCGTTTGAGTTACGTACAAGCATGTGATTTGGCTATAGCGGCTGCCGCAGCTCTGAGAATATTCTAGAGACTTAAAATTGTTGTCAAACTCTCACCAGATCACAAATGCCTGATGTGTAGTCACAAACAACAACGGTGATGGTGTAGGTAACCATTTGTTTATACCCAGCCGCAGCAGCAGTGTTACACCATGCACCAGCCCCCCACCACCACTACTTGACGCCGCGGTTGGCGCCCCCCGCGGCGCCGAACGAGGCCCTCTGCTCACGTGCGCGCTCCTGCGGAGTCAGCGGCTGCCGCAGCAGCTCCTGCAGCACCTCCATCCAGCCGGCGCGGTCCTGCTGGTGGGCGGCCGACAGCAGGTAGGTCCGCTCCGGGGTTCGCAGCGTGAAAGAGAAACCCTGCAGCAGAGAGAGGCGCTGGTGGGCTGACTGTAGATGTCACCGGCGTGGTTGCTTTCTTGGTCCTTGAAACGAAGTGGTCCCGAGTTCGCGTGTTCGGATATGGTTGCTCGGATTTACTCTACAAAGTGTTTTGGGGTCGGAGCTTTCGTTCTGTATTTCTTCGTCAGCGAAAATATCGGATGACGTGGGATGGTTCAATAAGAGTCTCGAGAGAACGTAAACTTTGGCATGGACAGGTGACAGCAATAAATAGTACCTTCTGGGAAATACCTAAAATCCTGTTTTCTTGGTATCCACATATTTTACATACGCATACGATCGTAAATTTTCACTCAGTGAGCCTCACATATTGTTCCCTGCGGGTAGATCTAGTATCTGCTGGATAATAACATTTCTCATTTTCCCGACGAGACATGAAACATGTCAACCTGAGGAGACTATTCTTGACGCTCTCGTGAAGCACGTCCTGTTTCTCCGGCAAGGACGAGGCTACAGAAATCCACCTTCACTAGTGGCCACCTCTCTCCTAAGCCAGCGCGCCCCGGTCCCCAGCCGCCTCACTAACTCACACCAATGACATTTCTACCTCCGTTCCAGCCGAATCTCTAGCGCCGGCCCTCTCCGCTCTCCTCCACCGTGCCGATGTTGAAGCGCCTGAGCAGCACACTCACCTGGTCCTTGGAGCCGGGCGGCACGTTGAGTCGGACGTCGTAGTAGGCCTCGCTGCGATCACCCCGCTCGCCGATGGGGATCACACCCTTTGGCACGGGGTCCTGCGACGGACAGAGGCGCCGTCAGTGGGACTGAAAATGGGGGAGCAGTGTCCCAAAATTGCCTTTGCGCTAGGTCGCCGAGTGTAAAATTCATATTGGAAGCTATAGTCACAGGGCGGAAAATTCAAACGTTACAATATTGTGAGAGTCAATCCAAACCTTATCAAAAAACCCTTATCTAAGTGCTAGGAATTAATTTTATATGGAAACCATCCTTAGTTCCATACTTTGGATGAGTTCACACACCAGGGTTGTGGAATTTTGCTTTAAAAAAAGTTGCACTCGAAAAATACGTGAAAACTGAGTATAAGGAGCAGCAAAGTGAGTGGAAAACCAGGTTTGTCCGGGCGTCGCTCTCCCCCAGCGCCCTGGAATTTCGGAAACAGTGGTGGAGATGGACAAACAGAACATGTGGCAAACGCCGAAACAGAGGGAGCATACAGAGTGATCTCGTCTCACTTAACTATGCTTCGATACAAGACACGCCCACAGGTTCAGTGGCCACTCACATGTTCAGTGGGCACCCACTCCCCACGGGTTCAGCGGGCACTCACCAGTCACTCAGCGGGTACTCACCAGTCACAGGTTCAGCAGGCACTCACCAGTCACAGGTTCAGCGGACACCCACCAGTCACTCAGCGGGAACTCGCCAGTCACATGTTCAGCGGGCACCCACCAGTCACTCAGCAGGCACCCACCAGTCACTCAGCGGGCACCCACCAGTCACTCAGCGGGCACCCACCAGTCACAGGTTCAGCAGGCACTCACCAGTCACAGGTTCAGCAGGCACTCACCAGTCACAGGTTCAGCAGGCACTCACCAGTCACATGTTCAGTGGGCACTCACCAGTCACTCAGCGGGCACCCACCAGTCACTCAGTGGGCACTCACCAGTCATAGGTTCAGCAGGCACCCACCAGTCACTCAGCGGGCACCCACCAGTCAGCAGGCACTCACCAGTCCCATGTTCAGCGGGCACCCACCAGTCACTCAGCAGGCACCCACCAGTCACAGGTTCAGCGGGCACCCACCAGTCACAGGTTCAGCGGGCACCCACCAGTCACTCAGCGGGCACTCACCAGTCACATGTTCAGCGGGCACCCACCAGTCACTCAGCAGGCACCCACCAGTCACTCAGCGGGCACCCACCAGTCACTCAGCGGGCACTCACCAGTCACTCAGCGGGCACCCACCAGTCAGCAGGCACTCACCAGTCCCATGTTCAGCGGGCACCCACCAGTCACTCAGCAGGCACCCACCAGTCACAGGTTCAGCAGGCACTCACCAGTCACAGGTTCAGCAGGCACTCACCAGTCACATGTTCAGCGAGCACTCACCAGTCAGTCAGTGGGCACCCACCAGTCACTCAGTGGGCACTCACCAGTCACATGTTCAGCGGGCACCCATCAGTCACAGCTTCAGGGAGCACTCACCAGTCACATGTTCAGTGGGCACTCACCAGTCACTCAGCGGGCACTCACCAGTCACAGGTTCAGCAGGCACTCACCAGTCACAGGTTCAGCGGGCACCCACCAGTCACAGGTTCAGTGGGCACCCACCAGTCACACGTTCAGCAGGCACCCACCAGTCACTCAGCGGGCACTCACCAGTCACTCAGCGAGCACTCACCAGTCACAGGTTCAGCAGGCAGTCACCAGTCACAGGTTCAGCAGGCACTCACCAGTCACTCAGCAGGTACTCACCAGTCACAGGTACAGAGGGCACTCACCAGCCACTAAGTGGGCACTCACCGGTCACTCAGCGGGCACTCACCAGTGGCGCGTCGTGGTACATGAGCTTGCGTCCGTCCAGCGTGAACCAGCGTTTGCGGTAGGGGTCTCCGGCCCGCGGCCCCACCTTCCACAGCCAGCCTTCCATCAGGAAGTCGCGCGTCAGACCGGCGCTCAGCTGACGAGGGAAGAGCACGCGTCAGACGGTACCAAGGAATGTCAGACGTCAGACCGGCGCTCAGCTGACGAGGGAAGAGCACGTGTCAGATGTCACCCAGGAATGTCAGACGTCAGGCCGGCGCTCAGATGACGAGGAGAGGACGCGTCAGACATCACCCAGGAATGTCAGACGTCAGACATTACCCGGAAATACGTCAGCGAAGTCAACACCGAACTGCTAGTGGTCCTATAAAAAATTCTGGCCTTCCCACAGACTTTTAAACATGAACACTGCATTGTGTTATAGGGTATTCAATGGTGCAAATCCAAGCAGGGTTGACTGCATGGTATTGTATTGATTGTATTGACATTGCATTGTAACGTATTGAAAGGTATGAATCACTATTAGAGCCGATGCACGAGCTGACAGGTTCGACACTATCGCCACTAAAATAATAACACGTGTTTGCTTATTCAAGTAGTCGGAGTTATTCTAGCGTTAAAGGGAATGTGGCACCTTCATAACGTGATTTTAACTGAGATAGCCAAGTTGTAAAGCAAGTCGGAAAACCCGGTACTCAAAATATAATTTGTCTAGGAACTCGAGATTTCCGTAGAAAAAAGCTAAAACCTACCTGCAGTGTACCCCTCATGTACCCTTAGCAGCCGGTGACAGTTGCCATGGCTGTTGGTGTTACGACATATGCTGACTTCACAATGAGCATCAGCCAACCGAAACCCTTGAAGCGTTTCAAGTATGGTAGTGGTTGCCAGATCATGATATCATCCACAGGCAAATATTTATTTCTTTTCCTAGAGGAGTATTTTAAAAATCAAAATATTGAGCTTATTGTACATTTTTCAGAGAGATCATGAGTGGTTTCGTTATTTTATGCTAAAAGTTCGCCTAATTGCACTAAATTCCAGGATTCGACCAAGGTGCCACATTCCCTTTATCGGATCCCTGTCACAGGTCCCTGTTCACAAAAACTCTCCATGACAACGGCCAGCGGCTACGCCCCAACTGCGGCAGGCGAGTTAGGATTCGCCGACGGACCATTTGAGCGCCACCTCGCCACACACGAGTCACGGCGCCAGGGCTGGCTTTCCTGTTTGGACTTTATTTCCGTAAACCAGCCGGGAGGCACGCAGACGTTACTAAAAATCAGACACAGACCAGCAGCATTTCTCGACAGCACCAGGGGCGTATCCCGCGGGGTATCCGGCCATGCCCCCAAACCGGCCAGATCTTACCTTTTAGCCGACTTTCTTCAACGAGCACTGTTTTCACGACTTTCCTCGGTCTATTCCCCCCTCCGTTTACTCTAGATCCGCCCCTGGGCAGCAGTTTCCACAGCCATCCACAAGCTAGGATATTTACCGCTAGGGCTAAATTTACTAGCTTAAAACTACCAGCTGTCAGGCATAACACTGTCCCGTCCGGACCGTATCTCCCAGCCAACATCCGAATGCCCCACCAAATACAATCCCTGGCGACGCCCCTGCGTACCACCTGACCACATGTCCCAGCAGACTCCGTCCCACCAAATAGAATCCTGGCGACGCCCTGCGTACACCCCTGACCACATGTCCCAGCATGCTCCGTCCCACCAAATAGAATCCTTGGCGACGCCCCTGCGTACACCCGACCACATGTCCCAGCATACTCCTTCCCACCAAATAGAATCCCTGGCGACGCCCCTACGTACACCCCTGACCACATGTCCCAGCAGACTCCGTCCCACCAAATACAATCCTGGCGACGCCCTGCGTCCACCCCTAACCACATGTCCCAGCAGACTCCGTCCCACCAAATACAATCCCTGGCGACGCCCCTGCGTACCCCCTGACCACGTACCTCAGCGACGCTGGAGCCGGGAAAGGCCACCAGCAGGTGGTTGAGCTTGGCGTTCCTGATGGCCATGTACCAGTCCACTACCGTCTGTCCGTCGTTGTGGTACACATAGATGTGGCGCACGCTGCCTGTGGCACGGAGAGGACACCTAAATCACACCTATGTCATGGGTTTCGAACTGAGATTTGTAGACTTTACAGAGTATGACATTCAGATATCATCTTGAATGTGGGGTTTTAGGACTCAGATATCATCTTAAGCTTGATTCGATACCATTTATAAACACCTTCAAGAAAAAAGCAGAATGACAAAGTGCGCTTCGTTAAGTCGTCTATTCTTGTGTCGACAGAAGCAAAACTGGTCACTCACGTCTCACAAGTACGTCACAGACGAGGAATGTCCCCTCAGGTGGCATAACTGAACTGATCAACCTCTGAATCTGTTCCCAGATCTATTCCCGTGCATTGCCAACAAAACAACGCTCTCAACACCTACCCCATGCGACAGCATCCTTAGATGAACATTATAACCCCGTGTTCCATGCACCAGGACATCTGGCACTACCGCCTACCATCGTGTACGTAGGTGATCTGCATGCCGTTGGGGTGGTTGACCTTCTCCGGGACGAACGCCACGTTCAACCACTGCAGCTGCATCACCAACTTCGGGTCCCGGCCCTGACGAGCAGGCACACGCACGGGTCAGCGGGGTGAAGGAGACGCGGCCCAGAGAGTCTTAAAGGGAATGTGGCACCTTGGTCGAATCCTGGAATTTAGTGTAATTAGGCGTACTTTTAGCCGAAAATCATGAAATCACGCATGATTTCTCTGAAAAATGTACAATAAGCTCAATATTTTAATTTTTAAAAAACTCCTCTAGGAAAAGCAAGAATATCTGCCTGTGGATGATGTCATGATCTGGCAACTACTACCATACTCGAAACGCTTCAAGGGCTTCGATTGGCTGATGCTCATCGTGATGTCAGCATATGTCGTCACACCAGCAGCTCACAACAATGGCCGCCTGGTGAGAGGTACATGAGAGGTACATTTCGGGTAGGTTTTAGCTGTTTTCTACGGAAATATCGAGTTCCAAGACAAATGATATATAGAGTACCGGGTTTTCCGACTTGCTTTACAACTTGGCTATCTCAGTTAAAATCACGTTATAAAGGTGCCACATGTCCTTTAATAATAATAATTGTTGGGGTTTAACGACGCACCAACTACCGCAGTCATACGGCGTCGCCAACTCTCACCCTGTTGGGAGGGATTTGGGGGATCAGATCGACTTATTCAGAGGCTCCGGCGGGACTTTAACCTGGAACCGGTGACTAATGAGACGTGAATGATCTTCACTAAGCCACTCATCCCACGGGTGTGAAGGAATCGCAGCCCTGAGTCACAGAGAGGGGCTTCTCTGTGAAGGGGGTATACCCGTGAATTGCAGATCAATACCCAGTGAACGGGACACACTCCGGAGCGTCATGACGGAATCTTTACGGGGTCCCGGACTAGCTATGCCGGGGGGAGGGTAGGAGACAAATTTTGATCACACTGGCTGTCTTTGAGACCGCTGACGACGACGCACTTCCAACACATTAAAGAAAGTCCCGCAGGTAATAGAAAAAGCGACAATCTAGGTTGATTAAAAACTTCGAGGGAAGTCCCCTAATCTGCGAGTTCAGGGCTGCGCTCCCTCACCCTCACCCCCTTCCCAACTCCGCTTTCGACGTCCATCGTCAGACCTCTGCAGATAACGAAAGCACAACAACACTCCGTCCGAAAAGTAGTTACACCCTTCGAGACAAGACCGTACACTGCACAGTGTCTACGTACAAGTGCAGCTCTTGATGAGCTGTTATTAGAATCTCAACATCAACCTCAGACAACATTTCGAAGCCGTTTACCCCTCTGAAGCATATAAGCTCATTTACACTGAAGCATTAAGCCCACTGACCATCTAAAATTTGGCACTGTTCAGCATGAACAGTCTGAGAAGAGCAATCACTTTTCAATCACTTTTACAATCACTTTATACGGGGGCAGACTCTATTTCAACATACCACTGACATTCAGGAGCAAGTCTGTTAAACCGCGCTCCCCTCCCTCCCTCCTCCTCCCTCCTCCCCTCCCTCCCTCCCTCCCTCCCTCCCTTCCTTCCTTCCTTCCTTCCTTCCTTCCTTCCTTCCTTCCTTCCTTCCTTCCTTCCTTCCTTCCTTCCTTCCTTCCTTCCTTCCTTCCTTCCTTCCTTCCTTCCTTCCTTCCTTCCTCCTCCTCCCTCCCTCCCTCCCTCCCTCCCTCCCCTCCCTCCCTCCCTCCCTCCCTCCTCCCTCCCTCCCTCCTCCCTCCTCCCTCCCTCCCTCCCTCCCTCCCTCCCTCCCTCCCTCCCTCCCTCCCTCCCTCCCTCCCTCCCTCCCTCCCTCCCTCCCTCCCTCCCTCCCCTCCCTCCCTCCCTCCCTCCCTCCCCCACCGGGGCGAGGGTTAAAAGCAGCCCTTCGGAATCATCCTCACCGCTTTGATAAAGTAGGACAGGGTGCTCTGCGCTTCTGACAGCTGGAACAAGCGTATTTCGAACTTGGGGCTGTCGCGACCTCGCTTGAACAGGTGTCCGGTCTTGCTGCTAGCCGTGTAGGCCTCCTGTCTTTCTGTGTGTACGAACTCGAGGCGTTCGTACTTGGCACGGATAAACTGCTCCAGAAGTACACTGTACAAGTACGGAGAGAGACCAGGGGTACGGTTACAGCAGGCAGGCAAGTACGGAGAGAAACAAGGGGTACGTTTATGGCAGGCTACAGTGAGAGAAATGGACACGGTGGAGTTCATTAGTTTTCCCAGAATAATCTATTATTAGTTTTATGATAGACCAGGGCTTAATCTGAGAGCATGATACCCTGATAGTGGCAATTTCAAACCATTTGCAATCAAGACTGGAGGTAAAACGAAATGAAAAACATACGGACACTAAGAATTGCAGCAGTCCTCAGTTAATAAATATTCATTAGCATCTAATAAATACCAAATTGACGTCAAATCCTAAAATCTGAAACCCAAAAGTAAACAATTTCCAAACACTGCCTAGAACGAGCCGCGCAGAGCCGCCGAGTCGGTTCAACAGCTGATCCCTCAGCACGCGATTCTCCGTGGGTCCAGCTCCACTACCTCCCCCACGGCCGTCCCAGTTTCCAGCAGACATGCATACAGGAGGCTCGGCCGGCCAGAGGAGACGGGGCTTTCCCCGACCACTCCTGCTGATCCCGACTGACACGCCGGTAAACCCGCACACTGCCAGGCACCGCACGTCAAAATCCTTATATACGGATTATAGCACAATCCTCTCGGAAGAGTGAACTGTGCCGGTTTTCTCCGTTCAGCCCGGAACACCCCGGAGCATCACGCAACTCTCTCCAGGAATTCGGCTCCACTCTCCCCCACACCGTTGTGTAAATGGTGCTAAACTTGGCGGCTGCGTTCTTGATCTGAGGCCAAACGCGAACCCGTCCATGTCCCCCACTGAGCTCGTGACAATAACAACCACCACGGGGGAGCAGCCATCCGAGAGCCCCAGAATGTACACTGCCGGCGCGGGCGTGCCATTCAGACGGAAATACTCTTCGGGGCAGAATACAATTTTTGCCGCGTTTTTGCGGTTTTACGGCGTTTCAGCGTCTAGGCTATATAGCGCCCAAGAATACAACTTTACAACAATGGTTACTTCATTATAATATCTGTGGAAGTATCAAGTCTACCAGCGTTATGGGATTAGAAATCAATGAATTTATTTCAAAGCTTATTTTACGTACCTTTCATTTTTCGCATATCCACTTCCCAGAAAAAATATCACCGAAAATACCCCGATATAAAGGGCAAAGCTGTTCATAAAACCCACGCTTTGCTTTGGTGAAAACCGTATATTAAACAAAATCGTCTAAAAACAAAATCGAATACTTTTCACGACTGTTCTAGAATCCCAGCCTGAGCTAATCAGATTTGACAGACCTATATTGGTTCGCCCTTTGCTGCTCTACTGCCGGAGACTAAGCTTTTTTCTTTTTGTGGAACATGCCACCTGTGCCTCCTTCCCGACACCGTCTACCGTCTATCTGGCATCCCGTCTGGAGGTTTTTACGCCGCTACTCACGGTGGCGAGTTCTCGTCGGGGCGTCGGTAGCAGTCCGGGATGTGCTTCTCGTACTCGGCGTTGACGACGATGTTGCCCGTCTCGGCGAGGTAGCTCAGCTCCGTGGGATCCGACCAGCTGGAGGGCACGCGCAGCAGGGGTTAGCGCCGTCAGAGGCGGAGACAGGCATGCGCCGGAGGGGGAGGCAGAGGCGACGCCAGGCACACGCCGGGGGAGGCAGAGGCGGGGACAGGCACGCACCGGAGGGGGGGCAGAGGCGGCGACAGGCACGCACCGGGGGAGGCAGAGGCGGAGACAGGCACGCACCGGGGAGGCACGGGCGGAGCTGGCCCCACATCCCCGGGCGGATGGTTTGGAAACGCAGTAATGACTTCGTACGACGTTGCAAAATCACGATGATTCCATTATACACGATAGAAACAGCCTAATAGTCGTTATACATTTCCAAACAGATAACTGAGTAAAACCACCTTACAACAAGAAAAATGTGTAATTCATTACAATCGGGATGCTTATGTTGCGTTTTTATCCCACGCAGTTGGATCCGTCACCGAATAAAGCTAATGCTTCTCCCACTGTATATACACTGCGCACGATCATGCCGGTTTCAACATCGCTGACAACAAAACAGAGTAAAACGATAACTCTCTTCTTGAGGGAGTGATCCACACGAGCAGATGCCGCAGCATAATGAGGGGCAGGCAGAACATATGTCCCCGTTAAAGAGCTGACAGAGGGTTCATTGTCACCAGAAACAACGACATAACTCCACGTAGTCATTCGATTGTCAATAAATATTTCTACCATCAACATATTCCTACGGATACTACCAGAGGTCCAAGCTCTCGATTCAACGATGCCTAACTTTAATCACATTCATGATGAGACATCAGCTGAAGTGTCAGCACCTTAGTGAATTACCTGCCGAGTTTGATGTGTTTGGTCTGCGATATGTGAGTCCCCATCATTCTGTGCACAGACACACATGTGGTGCAGAGGAAGACGCCCAAGTTGTAGGAGGCATACTCCACACCTGGGAGAAATGGGCAGGTCAGAGACAGTGTCTGAGACTCTATCAACAGGACGGTAATTGTTACGATGCCAGAGCGGAAGTGTATCAACAGGGATGAGACTTGGCGATAACAACAGCAGTCATGGGTGGAGATTCGGGGGGGGTGGGGGTCAGGACCCCCTGGATTTTGGGTCTTCCATAGGCTTTGTATAGGGCTTGTATTGCCATGCCAGCGTTAACCCATCCAGGACCCCCCCCGCTGGGTCGAGAAGAGATCTCCAGCCTTGTATGGAGTGACAGAAACAGGTAAGTATACAGAGGAAATATATGATGGAGGGGAAGGAGTCATTATGTTTTTGCTTGAAGAACGAAACTTTCCCGGTAAAATGCGAAATTATGTTACCATTAGCGATGAAAATATATTTCTCCCCTCTTTTCTGTCTCTTCCCCACAAATCAGAAAAAAATATGCCGTTCCTAAAAGTCTTGACCCCAATTCTAAAGTATATATTTCAACCGTGACTGGAAAAGTCTCTGTTTCAAAGTACTAGAAAATATAAATGCAGAAACTTCCCAAACTGTCGATGCATCCCAGCAGTTCATAAACTGAACGGTGCAAGGTAGCATCTAACTCCGCCGTGACAGAATGGGTTCGAGGTCATCTTTCTACCAAAGAACATACCAAACACTAACCTATGAACAAACCATTGCGGTGTGCCCTGTCATATTCCGACTCTGACCAGGGTGCAGTCGCGTGTCTCCCCTGTCTGAGCTGGGAGGGGAGGAGGGGGAGCCGGCGTCCGGAGAGCATCCGGCTCTGATAAGGAACAGCGGCAGCGACAGCGTCGCCCTTTCACATATCTCATACCACATACCACGCCAATACTCCCTGTAATTGGGCAAGTGTGCCTGTTGGGAGTGGCCCCAATAAAATAAAATAAAAATAAATAAATATCTGAACACACACACCGCCAGAGGTCGATCACCGAGAAAGGCAACACCGTTCCGCTACAAGCGCCGGGCTAATCATCGTCTTTCGGATCACGATAAACAGGACTATCTTTTTCTGAATCGTCTAAAGAATCGTTATTCCTGGAGTACACTCCTGACACCATCAGTAAACAAGGGTTAGATGCCGATAGTTTCACCCATAAATGACAGCAGCTGGCACTGGCTCTGTTGATTATTACATAAAAGCAGTGTTCTGGAAATGGCAATTAACCGTGGAAAGTCATACCCAAGTTTGATTATTTTGACATCCTAAATACAGAATAAAACCAGAAAGGCACCTTTTATGGCGACAAACCAGCGGAGATTTATGCTTTAAAATGACAAACAAAGGCTGGCAAAAACTTTTAGACGGTTTATCTTTATTTTCTAGCATAAACATGATAAACTCCCACAGCAGGTCCAGTCATGATAAATAAATGCCTCCATTGCAACAAATCAACAAGGAGCACGGCAGAGAAAATCGACGGGAAAAAAATTCATCGGAATTGACTTCATTTCTCATTCTACGGACCTTTTGCATAAACTAATTATTCGGATCATAGATAACAGTAGACCTGGATTTTCCACGAAGTTTCAGCTTCTCTGTAGGGTCTGAACGTATTGACGATTAAGCCCAATCGCAGCAAAACTTACGTCGCTGTACCTTCGAAACGACGCAGCATAAGACAAAGCGTTCGACGACTAGTAGCGATAAGCTTAAAAATGTATCCCCATATCAATATCAATACGAATTCGGGGTTCTACTTCGGTGTGTGGCTCGTGCTTAGCGCAGGGTGTCAGTTCTTCCAGCTGTTTTTCTTTTGTTAAATCGCTAGCAACTGCAGTGGGAAGAAACACTTAAAGATTGGTCTCTTTATCGAAGCTCACGCGCTTCCCGGCTGCAATTATTTCGTTTTCCAAGCGCTGAAGCCCTCCAAAATACTTATCAAAAGGGTATTGCGAGGTCCCTGGTATGCAAAGTAACAGCATTGCTGGAAAATTCGATACCTTGAATTTATTTGATGCAGGGACCTGTTGGTGCCAATTTCACTTCGCTCCGACAGTTAATCGCAGAGTTATAATCTCGCCAAAAAGGGTTGGCACGCTCGCAGCGGGCCGGGTCGCAGGTAAGGTTTCTCCCAAGTTAGAGGTAGTCCTCGTGTAGATCTCACGTCCGCTCGGCAATAAAAAACGTATGTAAACTGTTTTCAGCCTGTGCTTCGGAACACGGGGAGGGGGTAGGGATGTCAGACCTCTAATTTGCATCACATACTTGTTTCCAATTTCAGTCAAATTGGGAGTAAATGAGGGAGAGAAAGCGAGAAAGAGAGAGAGTCGGCAGGGTGAAGGTCACCCGCACCACCCCGCCGCAGCTCTGCACGGACCCAGTTCCCGTGTGAACCCGGCTGGCCAGCGGCCCGATCTACACAACTCCGTGCAATCTGGGGCGCGATACCAATCAGACTGCAGGCTGCGAGTCTGGTTAGAAAGAGGTAAACTAAACATACGGGTAGATGAAGGAGCAATTGTAGGGAGGGGGAGTGTCATGCGTCCCCCTCTCCCAATATTTCGGTGTTTAACCATTAACCCTGTGACTGTTTGGTGAAAATAAAAGTAAAACGCATCTTCCTTAACGTTTTGGAAGTTCCATGGGTTACAAGAATTGAGGCATGCATTCGTAATACCTGGCATCGTTGCATCAGTGTGCACGAACAATTGAATGGGCACACTATTTTGATGCCCGATAAATTGGAGGCAATATCGGCTATTTATAACAACAAAAAATTGAGAAGCTTGGAAATAGCAAAGGCGTATGGGCCTCTGTAAAACACAACAGCAGTCTATGCCCATTAAAAAAGCGAGTATTTGGGCACAATTCAAGCCAGCAAAGACTGACGGGGGAAAACACTCTATATTTTGGAATAATGTGAGGTACTGCGTTTTACTCAGGTACTGCGTTTTACACATGGTGTGATCCAGACACAGCAAAAAAGCGGGGAATCTTCAATGACACACCTAACGACCACATTATTACGTCTGATTTTTCTTGGCATCCCTCTCTTTAGTCGAACGCGATAAGAAGAAAGCCCCGGAAATTGTGGGGGAAAGAACCCGAAGCCACAGGCATCCGCATGTGACGAAATTGCTGAACACACTTGGAAGAAGGATGCAAAGCACACGGGATACTCCCGATAGTACACCATGGGCTGAACTGACACGACAACTGGTGGTAGGTTCATTAATTTTTTATGTTTACTTTCTCTCATCGAGAAAACTCAACACCATGCGAGATTGCAGAACAAGACGTGAAGGGAAAGGAAAACTGAGCAAACTGTTTCCAAAAGAGCACGCAACGATATACATATGCGCCATATTAGGTAGTATTTACCACCGGTCCCGGGTTCAAGTCCCGGCGGAGCTTCTGAATAAGTCGATCTGATCCCCAAAATCCCTTCCAACAGGGCTAGAGTTGGCGACGCCGTATGACCCTGGCAGTTGGTGCGTCGTTAAACCCCAACAATTATAATGAGCCTCGCAGGAAAATTAAAAACATTCAATGTGGATGACATTCGACCTAGCAAAATATCGAGGCAAAAATAATTGTGGTGTAAGTATAAAATAACAATACAAGTGAGGAGAACCCCTAGTTCGGGTCAGTTTCCGTCTGGTTCATTTAGGTTACTCTTTTCAATGATATAAGGGCTTGGGTATTCGGCCTGTCCCATCTTCCGACATCTTTTCAAAAACTATTTCCTCCCTCGTCGTTCCCACAGCCTGTCCGCTCACAATGTAATACTAGATATTGAATGCCCAAGTATCGAGAAAAGCTATTTCATAAAAAGTCACGAGCCTTTCTCATTTCGAAAAAAATGTACTTAACACTGTACCCATTCTTTCAGTCACACATTTTTCTGATATCCGGACATCTTGTATTCTACCTTTTATAAATATATAAATCGCAAGCTATGACGTTTTCCAGACTGGTGTTTGGTTGCGATTCCATATATGAGCAGCTATTGAAACAGCCTGCCTACAACAAATTTAGTCGAGCATGTCGGGACTGCTCCAAAGCCATACTGATATATAGTCATAATTTTGTCTGTAATTTACTGAAAAAAATCACACTCGCCAATGTGCTTGGCCAATGGTGCGATCGCCAATGGCCAGAAAATAATCCCCGATCAATCTACCGACGGGGCCAATGAGTCAATCAAGTGCTATTTCCCCTGCACTATAGCACGATTCATGTCTAAGTGCTGGGAAAATAGCACTTGATGAACTCGACGACTCCGATACGGATCGCATTTTGACCACGGAACCTCCGTCGGCGATCGCTTAAGCGGCGTCTCCAGATTGCAATATTTCAGGTCATACGCGGATCCAGGATTGCCGATCGGGGGGGGGCACCTTCCCGGGGGGGCGCCATCCGGACCAGGGGGCTACTTTTGACCGGCAAAATCTATTACGTGGGCGCCAAATCCTATCGGTCGGCGCCGATTTTCGCATCCTCGGGGGGTGGGAAGCGACATTTCAGGGGGCGCCATCGACCTTTCAGGGGGCGCCGTGACAATTTCAGGGGGCGCCGAGTGTCGATCGGGGGGCACGTGCCCCCCTTTGCCCCCTAGATCCGCCTGTGTTTCGGGTAATCTCGCCATGGGTGTGACGGCTGGAATCCCGGGGGTATTCCCGACACGGGGACTTCCCTCAGCAGTCACTGCCAAGCTCAAGTCGAGGCGATTCATTCCTGGATGAGCCTGGGTCTGAGACTTAAACTTGAAAAAGCTTTCACAGCTCTGTGTATTGGCGCTTGGGTCTGGACATTGCTAGAGCTAATCAGTGAGGTATCTTTTACCCGATTTAAAGCAGAGCAGATATCACCGGAGAGATCAAGCTTTGTGCACTCAGGAAAATACGGAATTTGGAGGGGTATGGGCTTGGCAGATCCCAGACGGAGATGAGAGGGGCAATGGGAAACTGGGATGAAGATTAATCAATGAAATATACTCGTAGGTAGTTTCTCGTACCCGGTAAGCAGCCATTCACACTTCTTGTCTCTTCCGGCAGAAGGCAGTTTCCGACGAACACTTCTCATAACGATTTCATAGACTATTCCTGGCTCAAAAGCTAAGCAGATGAAGTAAAATCTACGATGAGATCAGCAGTGATATATGCCTGAGATTGCTGCTCTGGAAAATTGGGCTCGACGGGATTGGGACTTCCCTGTAGATGCTCCCTTATCTCTTTGCGTGTACCACGGTAAATTTTTCGGTCGGGAACTACAGCCGGGGACACAACAGGCATCCTTAGCCAGTCATTCCCCTCCAGGGTTTTCAAGGTTGAAACGAGAAAAACAGTTTTTTCTTCCTTTTTTCTTTCTGGCTTTTGGCTTGCGCTAGCATCAGGGCTCATTTCCCAATTCCCCGCACTCAGCGGCGAAATTCCGGGGTTTTGACAACTGTTTTGTCATGTCCCACCGTGCGACACAAGGCAGTTGGCAGTAACTTCCGGGACAAGGCTAGGGTTAAGCGCGGGAGCCACCCCACGCCCAGCGGGTCCGGGTGTTTCAACCTTTACACTGGCCGTCATATGCAGTGCATCGAGTAGCATTGCGAGCAAGTTTTCAATACTAACTGAAGCTTAAAACCAATTTCCAAAGAAGGTGGTCCATATCCATGCTACAGCAAAACTATCATTATAATTATTGGTAGGTATCATCTGAGGCATGTGCCACACAACTGCACACGACTGGAGAGAAAATGTACTGCCCACATCAATGCCTGGGGAACTTCCCCTATTTTCCCTGCTACCACCTGTGGCACCAGGAGCAAATAGCCAGTCCACAACATACAATTTCTGGAAGATTGAACAGTCAGCATATTCCAGTCAGTGCACACACCGGCAGTGTACACAGGGGCTGGGAGCTGCTGAAAGAAGCTGCATGCTGAAGATGGACAAGCATACACACTGCAAACAAAGGAGCGCTGTTTGGGAGGGGGACAACTCAGGAAAAATAATAAAAACATAGTGTTTTTGCAGAAAATCGGCCACAATTTGGCTTTTTTTGGGGGGCTTCCTCTGGATCCGCTAGTGAGCATACAGGTGGAAATGAAAACACAAAACGCTAAGAACACAGGACAAAATGCACAGCATATGAATATGTTTCAGCAAATATATGCACATGCTTTACAAAATTAGCCTGGATGATGATGATGATTGGGGTTTTAGGGCACTGCAGCTGCAGAGGCTATACGTGCCCGCATTTTTTTTAGCCTGGTATACCATATTAACACTAAGGAGATTTATTGATAAGGTACAGGACCATAATTGGCAACACAGACAGTTCCACCTAGCTCAACTCTTGAACAATGGTTTTGGAATAAAACCAACCTTTTAAATAGAAAGGTGGAAGGAGGAATACTTAACATAAACAATGTGCTCTGTCTGTTTGGTGATACATAATCTTATTACAATGTATCTTCAATAGAATAATATACATGGTCAGCAAATGAAGGCCCAATCACACTGAAACAAATCAGAATAGAATCACCCCAGAGATACAGGTCTTGTTCTCACTCTCAGCCAACCTACTTACTTGGTCTTCTGCAGTCAGCACATTCACTGTTTCCAGGTAGATTGGAGAGCTCCACCACACTAAGAACCATTTTTAGTCGATGCTGTTGAGGTGTTTAGGTAGGAGGGTACCTAAGCTGGCACCTGAAACAACACAGCTGTGCTCAGGGAAAGTTAGATGATAATTCAAAATGATTAAGAGTCATACTGTGTCCAAGCCAAGTTTTTCAGCTGGGTCTGGAAAAGAAAAGTGTTAAAAAGTATCATATTAGTAAATAACAATGCTGATATAACAGCAGAGGGTATTTTTGTGTTCTCTTCAGAACTGTGAACTTCAGAACTGAGTGTTTTTTCTACAGTTGGATGCTCTTAAAAAGTCTCTTAAACTGCCCCAATCTCTGGCTGCCATTGGAACCACTGGCAATAGGTACATATTCAAATGGGGATACTAGATTTCCAATTAGAGGAGGCAACCTGGCCAGGGGGCAAAATTGCAGTCCAAAGGGGACACCATTGGAGTCTGAAGAGTGCACTATTTGGGCATGGAGGGAGCTCATTAGGGCTAAGGGCACAGTAACACAGGGGTAAATACTGGCATCCTGGGGAGTGAGAAAACATAGTTCAGGAAAGCACAGGGGTGGTTCCAGATGAGGATGAGGCCCTGCAATCCCAGAATAAAAAGTGTCATGTTCTTTTAACTTTGAGATTTTGGTATCATTCTGGATTAGGGCATTGGGACTTCATCTCCAGCCTCCAGATTGGATTGGCACAGCATAGATCAATGTGGCTTCGATCCTGCTATAGGAAACTGCAATCTATGTCCAATCCAGCCCAGTGGCAAGGCTCTCTGAACAAACCATGACAATCTCCCTCTAATTGAACCAGAGTCCCTGATGGGAAAGGCCCAAAGCAATTGAGAATGAAATAAAATTTGAGGCAAAGTGACAAAACTGTATCTACTTGTTCAATGACTTGATGATATTCCCCAATAATTTTTAGTAATATCAGCTATCCCAAACCAGACCCAGAGGTTAGCTCACATGAACATGAATACAAAACTCTTCTGAACATATTCATGAACTTCAGAATATATTAAGAAATAGAGATGTTACATACTCTTCTCATCTTCTGTTCAGTGGCAGGGCTGTTTCACAGAGTGTTGGGGCCTGATGGTACGAGGGCATCAAGGGTTTACGTCCCACAGCGAACCTGTGATCCGGATGAGACTGCCACTAAAGCCCATCAGATGCAATTGTCTCAACACTATGGCATCAACTGTGCTATATTCCTGGGGAACTAATACTTAATGAACCTGAGTCCACTGTTTAACCTGATGGTTCTATCTGGATCACATTTTGGCCATAGGAACTAAGTCAAAGTCTTAATGGGGGGCAATAAAATGATCTAGGTACTCAAGCCAAATGTGAAAACAAAAAGTCTGATAACTTGAGGGTTGTCAGACTCAAAATTTTAAGCTTTGACTTTTTCATATAAACTGTATTTGGTCAGACGCGGTCACCCTCAGAACCCCGATTTTAAATTGTCTACAGTTCCATAGCAATAGAGACACAATGGACAGTTCATCTTGGAAAAAACAATTCTAAATACAATATTGGGAATTTAACATTCAAGGTACTAGCAATACAAGATTTTAATGGTCTTATTCGCACTATACTTTGCCACCAGCACACCGCAGCAAAACGGCAAGGAAACCCCTCATACTACAACGCCCACCACACCGCGGACGCGACCAACAATCACCAACAACAACAGCACACTGCCCAGCACCGGGAAAGCGAGTGCAGAACCGCGGCAAATGCTGGCGCGGACAGCTCATGGGAGTTTCTGATGAGAGCTGCAGGGCTGCTGCTGATTTCGCTTGCAAAATATTCCGGCATAAACAAATGAGAAAAAGAAATTGAATGAATGTCTTTTTACAGAACTGGCGCCATATTTACATACTTTATAATTACAAGCTTCTTCTCCGGCTTCCTGAGAAGCCGGAGAAGGAGAAGAGACGGTGGAATAGGGATTGAGGGATTGAGATTGAGAGAAAGTGGGATTGAGAGAGAGCGGGAAACCGGGGTGGAGTTGTGCGGATAGTTTTGGGAGAGGCTAAATAGTAGCCAAGGGCTTACATATCATAGTTGTGGAAGGGGAAAGGTGAGTGCACGGGATTCAGGAACGTAGAAACATCTTTCTACGTGAGCACCTTTCAAAGAACTAGGAGTTGTAGAGAAGAAATCAGTCCGTTCCCTTCATGAGCTTGGGCTAGGGATGTTGTGCTGCATGTGTTGTCTTTTGCTTCACCTTACTTGTTAATTAACCAGAATACTGATAAATTTTGAGTGCTTGTGAAGAAAAAGTTTCTCATCGTCATTTTAGGAATTATGATAAGTGGCTGGATCACTTGCTGCTGCTATTAGCACTGGTTCTTGTCCAGTGTGCAAAGTAAGTATGGCATTTTTGACAAGATCTTGTCAGTGTGAGTGCCCTTGGAGACAGGAGCGAGTGGTGAAAATTTTATCAACCTGGTGTGAATTTGTGAGACTGGTGCGAGGAAGGTGGCACTAAAACAAACAAATAATGGCTATATGGTTATAAAGACACAGGAAGGGGCCTTATAAAAAGCCCTCAGCTAACTAATTAATAATAGAGGTAGCATTGCATTGTGTGGGTAGGCATAGGTGCCTTTTTCTCCCGGTATATGGTAGATTGGTGTGAATTTTTGGTGGCTGGCGGTGCGAAAATTTTAGAGAGCTGGTGTGACTCATCTGGTCTGCTGCCATACTTTGCAGACTGGGTGCTAGTTATATACTAGAACCAGGACCTGTTCTGCAGTGTCCTTTAAAGACAGGCTGCTAGGTGAATGTGCACCAATACACTTTGAATTGTATAATTTCGTCACAGTTGTTGCAAGTTCAGTTTTTAGTGTGGGCCCCTCATCATCATGGTTAGGGTTTAGGGGCGCACCAATGTCAGGGTCATATGGCGCCCAAAAATGACAAATGACCATATGGGCCTCTAATGACTAAAGTCTTCAAGGGACTTTTGTCATGGAGACCCAGACCCTACCATTCCAAGCAAGCAACTTCTAAGATGAGGGCTTAATTTAGAGGCCAAAATAAACTACTGGTTGCCACTTATTGGGCTCATTAAATTTTTATCTTTATCTATCCATGCCTTCTGTCATGCCAGTGTGACTACTGGCCAAACCACACCATTATTGGCCATTTGTTTTGCATTTGGGTGCCAGATTTACACAATTTAGGGTGAGGTACGCAAATGAGCCACCTGGCAGACCATGTTGTGGCTGTTTTCTGGTGTGGCATTGGCCTTTCTTTCTCTTAAACTGATATATCTGTACTTGTTAATCTTTAGTCTTTGTATTGTCTTCAGTACAATTGACCAGTCCTGATCATTTTCCATTTATTTTGTGAATGTGAGAGTGCAGTCAAGAAGAGGGCAGATGGAAAAGGCAGTTTTCACCGCTGGAGTCCGGAAAAAATTAGGGGCGCTGTGGCATTCAATGTCCTTTGCCATACCACTGGGACATAATTGCCATATAGCTGTCCTGTCGGCTGTCCTCTATCTGACACTGTCCTCTTTCTGCCTTAATGTTCTAGACCTATCAGGGGCCAGGGGATGCCTAGTCTTATCATGGAGGCGCCAATCTTCCGAGTTCTGGGTGAGGTAGGAGTACTAAGTCACATTTCAGGGAGTGCCAAGCTCATCTGAGGGAGAACCCCATACTCTCTCGGATCTGTGTCTATTTTCTACAGCTGGTTTGTAAAGTTGACAACGTGTTTTTCAGACATGCTGCACGTTTTGAGACGCCTGCGGCCACTGGCGCTGCGCCGGCGGAGCTGCGCGCTCTGTGACGTCAGCACCGGGTCGGAAGGACGGGGGTACTCGTCCAGGGGTCTGGCACAGCTTCAGGAAAGAGGCCTGCTCGCCGAGATCTTCCCCGACGACAGGTGCTGGGAGACGGCTACTTCATACCAGTCCATAGGCGCAGGAACTTTTTCCAAGTGGGGGGAGGGGCAAAAGTTGTCACCACTGGTGGGGTCAAATATGATTCGGTCTATTACTTGAATTTTTCATGGAAAAGGCCGGGAATCGGCTCAAAGTTGGGGAGGGGCGCTGCCCCCCAGTCCGAAAGTAGGGGCAGCCACCCCCTTGCCCCCCCGTTCCTGCGCCTATGTACCAGTTATGCTTTTCTTCATTTACCTTTGGTTATGTGTTGGGCTGTGGAGTCCGAAACTATGCCGGACATTGTTTAAATGGTTCCTTTCGCAGCTCCTTTTCGCTTTTTATGTGATGTTCCTAACTGCTCAATCAGAATGACCTCAGTTGTCACTAGAATGCCATGTCCGTTGATGACAGGGTAATAAAACAAAAACAAGTATCCATACTCCCCCAGGAAGCGTCTGCAGGACTTTCTCAACGCTGACACGCGGTGTTTCTACGCGGGCTTCGACCCCACGGCCGACTCGCTGCACATCGGGAACCTGCTGGTCCTGGTGGCGCTGCTCCACTGCCAGCGCGCCGGTCACTCCGTCATAGCGCTGGTGAGGTGTGCTCAGTTCTGCTGCAGCCATAGGTGGCGCTGCAGTCGCTCCGGGGAGATGTGGTTGGTTTGTCATTGGTAGGTGTTGCTGGGTTTGGTGCGGCAGGACGGGCTCGTTCATTTATCGTCGGAAATTTTGAAACTTCAATCAGGCTGAAGAGAAATTTATGTCGTGGCATTGAAAAATTTCGCCCGTTTATCGCTTGTGGTATTGTGGCTGACGGAAACGAAGCTCCTTTAGTTTTGAATCGCGATCGAAATTGGCTTGCGACAATTTTAAAGCATAGCTCCCGGATGTTGTGAGCAGCAGTGACAATGCACAAGGAGGACCGATGGATCAGTTCCCCATCCCGATACGCCACCCTTCTTTTAAGTAGAAATATTTCCAATGTCATCGAGCCTGGGCTGAAAGGTGTTGCAGGGACATGGGCATAAGGGTACATCAAATTCAATGAGATTTTGCTGAAAGAGATGGCAATTTTTGGCCAGCAAGAACAGCAAAAGATATACCAACCGCCCAAATGTTGTTGTTAGTGGTGAAGATCTTACTTTTACTGAGAGACGAGTTTAGAGGCTCTGTCTGTTTTCCGTATAAATTAGAAGAGAAGGGGCGGGAAACTTGTTCGGCGGGAAGTATTGTTCAGGCTTACCACTAAAATGCAATTATTTGAGACAAAAACTTCGAAAACAGACATCCTTCTTTCATACTAGGAGTGGGATCGTCAGTTTGTGTAACTTGTACTTCCCGGTGTCACAGATAGGTGGCGCCACGGCGCAGATTGGCGATCCGGAGCGGCCGCCGCACGGAGCGCGCTGCCCTGGACGCTGACGACCTGGAGGCCAACGTGCAGGGGATCCGGGAGAACGTGGAGCGGGTGTTTGCCAACCATGAGCGGCACTTCTGGGAGGAGAAGGGACACACAGATCCCCTGCCTCCTATCAGGTATGAGATGCGCGGTTGTGTGATGTCTTTTGTGAAATCGTGCCTCCGCATTCATATTGTATTGTATTCAGCTATGCCTGTTAGACTTAGCTGCCAGATGAAGTGACCTCTCATTTGGATTTGAACGGTATTAATGGGGCTTAAACTAACGCCTTTAGCTCTGCTGCTCTCTTGGTTAATTCTTCTGAAAGTCAAAGGTGTTCAAGGAAAAAAACTATACAGTTAAGATCACGGCCAATATTAAATTCTATGTGTATCGCTTTTTCACTGAAAGATAGACAGGGTGTGATGTGTCCAAAATGCATGTTCTTTGAGCCTTACCCATTCCGACGGCTGTTGTAACATCCCTGTTTAACACTCACTGAAACCCTCTTTGCAGCATACTGGACAACACAGAGTGGTACTCCCAATACTCCCTCATAGATTTTCTCTCCATCATCGGACGGAGGTAAGGGGAGCATAACCTATGGGAGATGCATGTGGCCCTCTATAAACTAGCCTACCGACCTCTCTGGGTCCTCAGTCAAGAAACTGTTTGTCCATTATTACCCGGATTTCGGTGGCATTCTGGGTGTACAGTGGTTAACTATGTGTAGCTTAGATATGATCTCATCGCACTTTATGAATTGCCGGGACGAGTGAATAATTATAAACTTTGATCATAAAGTGTATGTGTTGATTAGGCGTCTCTGTCAGTGGTGTAGTCACGGATATCTGGAATATTGTTTTCTGGGCTGCGCATCTTTGCATCGTAATTCTGCCTTGCGTGGTTGCAGGTACCTGACATATTTAGGTGTAGATTGTGGGTTTGGTTTACATTTCCGTTGTTGGTCGCATGTATCTACTAAACTTCATCATGAACTCTGTGTGGGTGTGTTTGGTATAGCTTTATCAGTTATTCGGTGGCAGGTTTCGGATGTCGAACATGCTGTCCCGATCCAGCGTCAAAGACCGGCTCTCCAGCCCAGACGGCATGTCCTTCACAGAGTTCAGCTACCAGATGCTGCAGGCGTACGACTGGTTGTACCTCTGGAGGAAGCACGGCTGCGCCCTACAGGTGGGACAGGCCGGAGGAGATTGGACTGTGACTGATTTACAAGTGGACCGTGAACTTAGATAATACTGCGGTAATGAGAAATAATTTTGAGTGGCTTATCGATACACCAACTGTCACGGCTGTATGGCGTCGCCAACTCTTTCACATGTTGGAAGGGTTACTCGGGAGCCAGATTGCCCCTTGCTCCGGGAATCCACCGGGCCTTGAACCCGGGTCGGCCGCGTGGAAAGCGAGCTCACTAATCACTACATCCCTGTAACCCTAAAAAAACAGTGTGGAATTTTTTGCCCTTGTAGGCGTCCCACACATCGTTGTACCTATGTGAAGTGGTTGAAGGCTAAATACTGGGATTTTACAGTGCATTAACGTAAAACTTATATGGAGTTAAAATGGTGGGACAATAAAAAGTGACTGGTGTGATATAACGCTCTCGCTGAAAAATCCATTCTATTTACACAACTCTAATCTCCCTCTGATGTACAATTCATTAGAGAGGGGAGCGGCATCTCGTGACGGCGTTCCCGAATTAGAGTTTCTCCGTGTCGCCGCCAGGTGGGAGGCACGGACCAGCGCGGAAACATGGTGTCCGGTTACGAG
This sequence comes from Lepas anatifera, assembly GCA_034440635.1. Taxonomy (NCBI): domain Eukaryota; kingdom Metazoa; phylum Arthropoda; class Thecostraca; family Lepadidae; genus Lepas; species Lepas anatifera. Next base: position 929,439 of record JAOTON010000214.1, on the reverse strand, counting down.
CTGGTCAAGGGAACCACGGATGAGGACGTCCAGCTCTTCGGTACGTAATTGTTGAAGTTAAAGCTATCAAACAGTGCTGGCGTGCTTTATTGGTCGTTTTTCGTGAATTAATCAGATTCAAAGCTCGCTTGAGGGAGGATGCACGTTCTTCAGAGGTGGTGCGGGGAAATTTTTATCGATGGAGTTTCGCCGAGAGCCAGTCAAGTGTTTTTTTTTTTGCCGGTGGAAGTTTCACTAGTGTTCTCCTTTTTCCGTATGCCGAGAGAAACGTCCTTCAAAAAACCCTTCTCCACGTAGGGTGATGAGGATGATGATTGGAGTTTTAGGGCACGTCAGCCGGCAAGGCATGTGCCCATTACTCCCCTCATGGTAATTTGACATCTCGTTAACAGTGGATGTTTATTTTCCCCACAATCAGCCCGCCCATATTTACTCCTCCCGTGTCCTCCCCTCAGGCGTCACAGTCCCGCTCATCACCACCAGCGAGGGGGACAAGCTGGGGAAGAGCGCCGGCAACACCATCTGGCTGGACCCTCAGCGCAGCTCCCCTTACGACCTGTACCAGTACCTGGTCAGAACCAGGGACGCCGACGTCGGCAGGCTGCTGCGGCTGCTGACCTTCTACAACACGGCCGACATCGACGGCATCCTCAGCAAACACAGTGTGAGAACAGGCTCCGAACGGTGTCCGGTTGGAGGTTTTATAACGGGCTGCTTTGCTGTCGTCAGTAGTCCCGAAATTTGCTCGTAATAAACTGTGGGGTTTTCGTATGATGGACTTGCGATATTCTTTGGAAATTATAGTTTTGTTTTCGCTTTTATGATTTATGTGCGCTTTGTTTGAGGTGTGTTCAAGCTATCTTGGACAGCTGGTAACGCGTGGAGTGCAAGTCTAGTACATTGCGCACCTCCAATCCCATCACGTTATTGTGCTTCTACGTAGCATTAGTGTTCGCTCACCCTCCGAAAAGTTGCTTGCTTTTCTCTCCAAATTGTTTTATAGTTCCCGCTACGTTCAGATATCGCGATCGGAATGTTTTATCGGCAGAATGAGTCGGAGGTACCAGTGACCCCACAATCTGAAAAGCTGTACTCTGAGAATGGCCTTTCTGCTGTCAGCTAGATGGCGATTCACGGGCTCCTCACAGATGGGCTTAGGGGGCGCGCCAACCTGGTAATGCCATATAACCTGGTAATGCCGTGAGGGGGCGGGTTCTCCTAAGCGACATCGTAACTATCACCCTTTCAGGACCGGCCGGAAGCGCGGCACGCGCAGAAGAAGCTGGCCGAAAACGTCGTCATGCTGGTTCACGGCGCTGACGGTCTGGCGTCCGCCAAGCGCGTCACCAGCGCCATCTATGATCGCGACCCGGAGGCTCTAGTTGGTCTGGCCGACGCTGAGCTGCGTGCCATGTTCCGGCATTCTCCGGTAGTCGAGCTCTCGTTGCAGGAGGATATGACGATGCTGGACCTGGCGATGGCTGCACAGTGCTTTGGCCGCGAAGGTGAGGGGTGAAGCGGGATCTTAGGTGACTGGCAATTGTTCACTGGATAGGGAGGGTGCGCTAATGCGTGGTCAACGTGTGGTGGAATTCTGGACACGCAGTATGGAAGTTCCCGGTAACCAAATTTCCTTGTCATTCCAGGCTTTCTTTTGGACACAAAATAAAAAAGGTTATGTCTCTGTCTACCCACGCGCGATTTCAGGGGATAAACAGGGACAGGTGACACCCCAGATCGGGCCTCGGTGGTCCCTCAAAGTTCTCTTGCACCCTCTGGAAATGTTGTGTCCTCTCGTCCTCCCCAAAGACTCGGAACTAATGACCTAAGGACTGTAAGTCGGATGAACCTGGAGAGACCTGGTGGTTGCAGTCCCGGCCGCAACGCAGTCCCCGCTGTTTCGTCTCTTCAGGTTCCTGGCTGATGTTCCCGAGTAGGTGATGACGTGTTGCCACGAGGACCAGACATCTCAGGACGTGGCCTGGGGTGTCCGGTTCCTGCCGGTAGAGGCAGCACCAGCTGGCCCTGCAGCGATCGTCGCTGTTTACTGGGAGAGATTTTTGGCCGCTCCTCTGGAGGTGTGCTGCGGAGCAGGACCAGTGTCCTCTCTACGTCAGGTGCACGTCCACGGCCGCTCCCCTCCCGAGATGTGTCTCTGGCAGTGGCAGGCAGTCGCCAATCACGGCCGGTACCAGTCTTCTGGTAACAGCATGTCAACAGCCAGCCTTAGCCGCCCCGCGACGCATCGCCCTCATGTCCAGCGGGGCGTTTTCTAAGTGTACTCACAAGGCCTCTTTCGCTAGCTGGTCTGCTCGCTCGTTTCCCCTCAGCCTGCAGTGTGGAGGCTCCCACGCCGGCTGACGGGCGATAGCTGCATCTTGCGCCCGTCTAGCTATCGCCGAAGGCTGGAGGTGCGGAAGTCAGACGGAAGACCTTGCCCTGCTCGACGGCACCACGTCCGCCTGTGCCGAGGGGAGCCAGCAGTGGGGTTCTAGTACCTTGGTGTGTGGCTTCTCTGCGTTCTAGCAAACTATTTGCACGAGACTTCTAGGCATATGGTTGTGACGGTTACGTGGTCTGTCTGCCGGACACCACGGACAGTCGCCTGTGGTTCCCTCCCGCGCCGGTCGCCACGGGAGCGCGCTGTCCTGTCGTCGGTCACCCAGCGCCGCCAGGAAAAGCGCCTCCAGGCGTGGAGAGGAGAGTGCAGTGTATGGTCGTGAAGAGAGGCAAGGGATGAAGTGGCCGCCGCGAGCTCTTACTCGGATAGGGCTCGGCTAGAGCCCGTCTGGTGTACCGCTGTTAAGAGCGGGCTCCTCCAGGCTACCTGTAATGTCGCTTCCCACCCCGCTCCCTTCCCTCGCCCAGGATGCGAGTGTTGGCGCCCTCGCAATGAAATTGAGCTATTCTTGGTAGATCGCGCAGCCTTAAAGTGGCGCCTTTAGTAGAAATGACGGACACTGACTAGTTGCGTCAGCTCACCCCTCCCCCAACCGTAGGATACCCGTATCCATGCGTTTGCTGAACACCATTTGCCCCACTTAAAAACGTGGCTAGCAGATAAGATTGTTGTCTCTTTTCTGTCGATGCAGTGATGTGTTTTCGAGCTATGTTAAATGCCAGTTGTCTGTAGCAGCTATGCCAACAGCACAATATTGAGCATGCTCCGTCAACCTTTGCTCTCCGTGCCATCTAGCGGACGCCCGGCGAATCATGAGTGCGGGCGGCTTCCACGTGAACCAGCGACAGATGGCGTCTCCGGCGGAGCTGTTCAGTCCGGACCTCCACGTGCTCCCCAGCGGTTTCACTCTACTCCGAGTCGGTAAGCTAAGTCGAAGGGCGCGCATGAGATGGCCGTTTCTGTAGGCCGTTTGGAGGTATGCCTCATGGGCCAAGACGCACACATTGATTGTGTTCTAAGGCTCATTGTTCTTGAGTTATTTATTTATTTATTTATTTATTCCTATCGCCAACAGATGGATATCCATTTACAGGCGAAGTCAGAGCCTAAAAATAAACACAATGTGCTTCGAGTAAATGACATGCAACACACATGAGAACAATAAAATGAATCATCCTAGGTTGGTATGTTCCTCCCCGAGGATAAATGATACTGGTAAAACATGAATTAAAAGCTACAGAAAATACATGGTCTAAAAATTACCTGCTGCGGCAATAGCGTTATAAGGGATTTACTAAAATCTGTCAAAATTTGACTCATTGCGACCTATTGCAACTTTACTGATCAATACATATAGTTTAAAGTTGTTTTAGAGCAAAAGGCAGGGCGCTGCTGTGCTGTTCCTATTTGATTTCCGTATCACCTTTGGTTCCCGAAATCGTAGGGGGTCCATCGCACCTTCCCCCGGGCCATGGTAGGTACGGAAAAAGCCCATGCGGTGTCGGTTATTCAACAAGCTCAGAGAAAAATCCAACGCCGGTATCTTATTGTTAAAGAGAATTATATCATGCAAATTCTAAAAAAATAGCCCGATTATATATTGCCAGTGGGAGAAGTGTTAGCTTATTGCAAAATGAAAATGCACAATCTTACTTGTTTTCTTGAGCCGAACGAAGTTGTCTAATAAAAATTTAACTTAAGCCCTAAGCACTTCCTTTCTATTACGACCGATGGGAGATTAATATTCTGGTTGCTTCTCCGATTTGGATAAAATAGCAGTGTGCCCTTTTGCAGGCAAGAAGAACTACTGCATCGTGAAGTGGGTCTGACAAGCTAGAACCACCGGTTATTTTGTATTTTGGCGATATTTTTGCGACTGAGCTGCTGTGAGGTGATGCATATGTGCCGGCGCAAGGGAGTGATTTGTGCCTGGCCTGTCAACGGCAGACTTGTTTTCAGCTAGCTGCATTTGTAAAACGGTGTTTGTATGGATGTAATTCGATCTCTTTTTTGAATGCGAGTAGCTCAAAATAGTCGTAGAAATGAAAGAAACTTTTAGAGTGGAAGAACCCTGGTCTGCATTGTGAAGGTTTGACCTTGATGTCAGTCTGAGCTTTGACACCTTTTGACAGAGCTGAATTTGTGGGTCGTCGCATGTTGTCTAATGAAGAGGAGGGACAATAACGGCGAAAGTTAAAAACTAAGAATCAACGATCACAATCTTGATTGGGAAAATTTTCAGGAATCGGCAAACGAACGGAACAAAGACGAACGTTCGGGAGGGTGTGCGTCGTTTTTAAAACCGCGGGCTCGGTAATCGTGCCTAATGATTTACGCTTTTCGTTCGGGGCTCTTTGATCAACATGCTACGAAACCTTTTTATGTCCGAAAGTGCACGACACAAAACGCATGGGTAGGAATCACAACACCGAAGCTCAAGAGGTGAATATGCTACTCGCGCGAGGCCAGGCAGAACAGAAGAGTTTTACGAGCTATCTTGACTAGAAGTTCGATCAACTGCTGAGTGTGTTGCTACGCCTTATCGGGAGGAACGAATTATCGGGCGGCGATTCCGAGGTGAGCGCTGGAATTACCATCAGGTGAGTATCATTTAAACACAGTAATATTCAGATGTTGAATATTACTACTTTAATATTATTCGGCCCGGAAGGTCCTCCGATCGGCAATGGATCCGCCATGCTATGTTATGAGTGCCCAGTTGTCAGTAATTGTACATTACTAATTAATTCCTTTCTTAAATGCCCTCTAAACATGATGGCCAAATTAAAGTTCCTTTTTTTACTTACATCTCAAAAACAGAACCAAGGTCAGAAGCAGCGCTGTTTTTGTTTATCTTTATCAAGAACATTGAATTTGAATTGTACGAACTTACCTCTTTATTGATGAATTCCACTAAAAATTAATACAATTAGCCAAAATCACTTAAAACACTTTAAATAAACAAACGTTCATTACGCTCCGCTCATGTACGTCAAAAGATGAATATTTCCATCTTTACCGCTACGCTCTAAATCGGCAACCCAAACGTAAAAAACGCAGCAGAACGTCGGTGTTTCGACTGCCCTTCAACGAGAACGGAGCGGAGCGTAGAGCGGACGGAAGTGTCAGAGTCAGGTATGTATTTTCGCCCTTACTTCGCCGTCGCTCGTTGGCGGTGTGAAGCGGGCATAGAATATAGATCACTCGTATTTGCGATATACGTACATTTGTATTGATAATGGCCTCAGATCATAACAACACTGAATATGGATAAAACATTAAAATCAGCAATACCGTCAACCCACTGACACGGAAATTTATGTAAAGGAGTTGGCGTTTGACCCAGGCGTGAACATGATCATGTTCCAAGCAAAAGCGGCGCAATTCCTGTACGTTACGATCAGCAAAAGTCAATACTGGCACGTGCAAATCAATATTTCGCACCACAAATGGCAAGATACTCGAGAAAGCACACCTTCCCCGTGAAACAGTGATGGGAAGTTCGCCAAGTGATCACAATAAACGTAAGAGAGCTTAACATCATGGTCAGCGTCGTTGTCCCTCACTTTTAGCAACATATGCATCCTGCATTCGATTCCGCGGTATCAGAAAACGAGTATATATGGATGATTCAGGAAATATATGTTACACAGCAAACCCGTGATGGAAAAGTTAAGAGCGCAAAGCTGGCAAAGAGTGGTCCATCAATCATAACAACATGTACAATCGCGGGATAAAATAGGAGTAAATGATGCACGAGGTAAAAGCAGTAGCATGATTTGTGACTCACTCACTTGTCAGAAGGCTGTTTTCCAAGGGAATTTGACTTCTACATAGCGACATTTGATCTGAAGTAACCTTCGACGTCTCAAAATTTGATTTGAACCTCTTTCGTCCCAAAACTCTAATCGTTTCCGGAGAAATGACGAATTTTGAAATATATTTTTGAAATTTAGCGGAATTGTGTGCCCCCGCCACGCTCATCACGCAAGAGAGGGACTATATTGATAGACAAGACGGTGAGTTTGGGACAAACAAATAAGAAACCCAGTTTTCTGCATGTTGTACAAGAACTGCTATCCCAGTTCAAATCCCATAAAGATGACTCAATTCCCTACGGGCATCGCAGTTAACGAGCTACAGAGACGTCCAAAGCACCTGAAAATGAACATCGTGACTAGCGATTTAGAGCCTGCTGGGTGAAGTAGCCAGCGCATGTAGGACGTACAGTGCAGGATGGGTCCAAGGCTGGGAGCACGCGTAAGCTCACCTCGCGTACTGGCTCATCTCGCACGTGAGCAAACACGAGCGAACCTTACTCGCAACACGCATTCTCGATGGAAACTAGATGGTTCTCCACGACCGGTTACTGTAAGGCAAGTTAAATACCATCGGACGGGCCCGCTAAATATGTGCGAACCGTCGGAATCTGAAATCCACCATTCTGTCACACTCAGGTCACAGATTTTGAAGTTGCCACCCAATAGTCTCATCAATATAATGTTTACCGGTTTCACCTGCTTGAGAATGCAACGTTTTTGCCAGTTACAGTGAATATTTGAACGGGACTTGAAACGTATCCAGTGAAAGTCGTTTCACCGAGATGAAACGGTTCAGTACGAATACGGATATTTTCCGTTCTGAAATGTTCTGACCCTTTCAGGGTGTTCGTTTTTCAGGTCACCGCCACTAGGCAGATACATTTTCCGATTCTGCAGCGTAAGAATGTTCGGGAGCTCACCTCCAGAGCTTGATATGACACTCCTGTTGGCTACGGAGCCTCTCACTGCCTATCCTGCTAGCTGTTTCGACCGAGAATAGGCCTCGAAAGCCGCCAGCTCCTTCTTCTCCTTCTTGATGTTGCGCACCATGAACTCCATTCTATCGGGGCCAGCGGAGGTGGTGGTGAGGATGGGTCAACGTATGTCACAAATTCAAGGCGCATTTTAAACTACACGGGGTTGAATTATAGACCGGTATAAAGATTTACGTAATGCTGCGTCATCTATGCATCAGAAAATACGTCACCCACGCGATTACCTATTTTGATGAATGAAACCCAAGGAACCGAATATCAAACGCAGCGATGCGAATTAGCATGGACAGGCCTTAAACTTAAGTTTATGACCTTCTGAAAGCCAAATTCCCTCCATACCATAAAAAGCAAAACTGAGGCGACTAAACTGGGGCCACTGCAGAACGGGGTTGGAGAATTAATTTTCGAAACTAGTTTGAAATTTGTTTCCCTATTTTTATATTTATTGTGATACCCATTACATGACAAACATGAACAAGATGGCTGCAGAGAAGACTGAAGGAAGAGTTAGAACTGAGCAAAGTTGCTTGCACTTTTTTTTAAACCCGGGCAGTAACGTTAAATCATGCCAAATAAAACCTTTTTTGCGGCTATCCCCATTTTTCTACCCGTTTGTACTTTCAGCGTTTTCGCAGCACCTTTGATTTCGTCACCATTCAGCATTCTTAAATTTTTTTTTTTTTTTTTTTTTTTTTTTTTTTTTTTTTTTTTTTATTTTTTTTAAAAAAAATTTATTAAATTTTTTTTTTTTTGGTTTTTATTTACCCCCCTTTAATTTTTCTTCAAAAATTTGCCTTTTTTTATAGAAAAGGTAAATTTTTTAGTGATTTTAAACAGTTGGTGTCACCTTCCGGCAGTGGCGGATCCAGGAAAATATTTCGGGGAGGGGCTCGAGGTTCAACTTCCCCGGCATTGCCTCAGAACAGCCTCCGGCTATACCTTACCTATCACTACATTGCGAGGGGGACTTAAACCCCAAACCCCCTCCCCCTTGTATCCATCACTGCCTTCAGTATCGCAACAGCATCACACACTTATAACCAGGCCCGTACCTGTGTTCGATGATGCGCTCGACAATCTTCTGCGTCGTCATGTCGTTGCCAGAGTCCAGCTGAGTGAACTTGCAGCGTCGCTTCGGCTCCGCGTACGGATCGCTTCCATCTTACAGAACAGAACCAATGAGAAATATCATTAAAGGAACTATAATATAATTTCAACAGAATAGATAATATAAAAAATAATTATTACTTCACTATCAAAAACTAAACAAACAATTAAAATTCATATTTATTCATATATAAACTAAACAAATACTATAAATTTATAAAAATTTTTTATTTTTAACAATAAATAAAAATATAACTATAATATAATAAAAATATAATATAAGGAACTTACATCGACGCGACGTTTCTGTTCCACACATAAATATCAGTCCTCAGGAAACGGACAGTTTGTACTAAGTATAAACGCCGCTGTGTGCCAAGATTGTTCATGGTCAAGATTGGTCGGAAACAGCCTCAATGCATCAACATTTGCTAAGAACAACTCAATTGTGTCCGGAAATAGTATTTGGTCCAAAAATCCGACCCATTCTCCCGTGATATCTGACTGATCTCCACAAACTTTTAAAGAAAATGTACCCAAAATCCTCTGCAGGTTTTTAAGTTCAAAAAGCACCATATGAATTTATACCACACAAAACAGAGTTTTATGGAGATTTTCTAAACAAACCCCTCCGATATCCATGGACTTCAACCATAAACCATCCCCCACAGATTCCTCCGACTCAGCTCTCACCGGCATCGTCAGCTATGGGGGTGGCGCCGTGGCAGACGAGGGTGATGCGGAAGTGGTCCATTAGGTCCTTGGTGACGGCGTACGGAGCCCCGATCACCACCTCGTCCACGTGCCGACACGCCAGCACGCTCAGCGTGCGCTCGTGCAGGTTCATAATGGGGTAGTTGTAGCCCTTGTACCTGAGGAGGCGGGTCAAGTGATGATGACGATTATGGTATGGTTCTTGTTATAGTATGGACAGGGGAGAGGTTTTTCAGTGCGGTGAGTTCTAGTTTGTTTATAGTTTAGAGGAGTACAAGTTAGGACATCAAGCGTCAGCTTTTTAGACGGTGATTTAGTGCAAAGCGTAGCGCTAGAAAGTCGTGAAAAGAACCGATCAAAAACACAGGAAAGGAGATCGAAAAAAGCTGAACCACAAAACCTGTTCCATTATAAAATATAGGCTGTTCTGGCTTCAGCATTTGATATTAAGCTGGCATCGCCTTTTATCAAATAGCTGCTACGTTAACCGTACATACATCTGCTAACCGTCTTAAATTACGGAGTCATCCCTGGACCGTTGCTCCAACCCCCCCCGGGTTTTTTTTTTTTGACTTCCCCTCCAGCAGTCGAACTGGGAACGACTTGGACAAAATTTATTTGCATTAAAAAACAAGCAATACAATAGCGTCATATAATCAGCAAAAAAACCCTGGTATTGCAACATGTGTGTACAAAGACAGAGGCAGACCCACCGTTTAACGAGTATACAGACAGCGGAAAACTCACCGTTTAACGAATATAAAGACAGAGATGACCCGTTATCGAGTAAAAGAACAATCGAACTCTGGTTAACGAGTGCATGCACACAGTGGCGGATCTAGCCGGTCGGTTTGGGGGGAACCAAAGTCGAAAAGCAAAAAAACGTCACGCAGTGAAAAATTATGCTAAAACATGACTTGACGGTAGAATTTGAGGTATTTGAGGCGAAAAGCAAAAACAAGCTACGGGGCTCAAGATACTTGTTTTCCTATCCAAGGCCCAATATTTACACTGAACTTAACTGGTTCTGTATGAAGTTGAGAGTTGAAGCACCAAAATCTTGCTTATAAACTTAAAGGGGCCGGGGCAAAAAGGAGGTAGATCGCTGGGGGGAGGGGGAAAAATAGTTTTGCCCCGGGTTTTTCCGTTGGGGGAAATGCCTTCCCCCTGGATCCGCCTCTGCATGTTCAGCGGCACTCACCGGTTGACTATTGGGTCCGTGTGAAGTCCCACGATCAGAAAGTCTCCCAGCGCGGCCGCCTTCTCCAGAAAGTCTAGGTGGCCGACGTGAAACAGGTCGAACGCCCCCGGCCACGTACACAACTCGGTCTCCCGGCTGGTAGGACACAGCGCAGGGGTAGGTTAGTTTAAGTGGGGATTGTGTCTCCCTGCGAATAAAGAACACGAAATATGCATACCTATTACGTAGGTAATCTGATTACACTGGCATGCTACAACAAAGCTAGGGAGACTTATGTGTATCCCTGGCAACATAGAACGAGGAGAATTGATCAAAGTACAAAGGGATAATAATGTGTTGGATATTTTTCACACCTTTCGCGTTCGCAAAATATAGATCGGGACTAAATATATAAACGAGAAAGGAAAGTGTCCCGTACACACGAAGGTATGAATGGCATGTACACAAGACCATTCAAAGAAATAGCACACCCACAAAAAATACAATGCAACAGCACGGGATGATAATCACTGATATATTCGATATACCTGGACTAGCCCGCTAGACTGACACTCAGCGCAGTCACCCCCTACCTTGGGTACTTTGCCGGATGAGAACTGAATGAGCTGCTGTGTGGTGGGCAGGAACTGCGTCACCCCAGTCCAGGGACTGTGCGCGTGCGCGCCCTGCTCCAACGACGCCTCCTTCGGCAGCTCCACCGAGTACTCGTCCTTCCCTGTCTGCACGGGATTCGGAGCTGCTGATCTCGGTTCGAATCCAACGGCAGCCACGAAATCACATTTCAGTTTTTCTGGTATCATTTCCACGGCTAATTTAACGAGACCACGGTGCTATGTTGCCACAGCCTGGCTGAAGACAAGTGTCGCTGTAGCCTAGGTGGGGAGAGGGGGGCAACTAAGCCCCCTTCCTGTCCGAAGAGACATCAGCTCAATCTGTCGGTATTAATCATATACCATAGAAACAACAAGCACGCCAATACAGTGAAGAGTAGTGTGAGCCAAGCCCAAAAGAGTGATTTCCACCCACACCCAATACACGCAGTTTATTCACGAGGAGAAAAGGGCCTTGGGTTACCTTGAAGTGGGTGCGGGTCATCAGGAGCATCCGCCCCACCAGGTCTGTTGTAGACACTCCCCGGGTCCGGGCACACTCCCTGAAACGGGGCGGGTACCGGCGTGTTATCAGGGGCCTCTAATCTTCCGGGTCTGTGGTCCACACTCCCTGAGACAGGGAGGGTATCGGCGGGTTATCAGGGGCCTCTAATCTGTCAGGTCTATGGTCCACACTCCCTGAGACAAGGAGGGTATCGGCGGGTTATGAGGGGCCTCTAATCTGTCAGGTCTGTGGTCCACACTCCCTGAGACAGGGAGGGTATCGGTGGGTTTTGAGGGGCCTCTAACATGTCAGGTCTGGCACACTCCCTCAAATAGGGAGGGTATCGGCGGGTTAGGAGGGACTCAGTCAGGTCTGTGGTACATGCCTTCGGGGTTTGGGTACACTTCCTGATACAAAGCAGCAGAAAATGATACCTCACAACGCCAAGCTGCCAATGCGTTCACATGCCCAGACACTGCGTGACTTTGAAGAGGTTGAATCCGACCATCCCGCTAGAAGATAAAGGTTTTTTAATATAGTTCTATTTTTAACAAGTTCTTCCGAAGGACATCCACATCATAGGGCTATTGAGAGGCGATAAAGGCTTACCACACCTACTAACCTGCACCGCACCCTCGTTCCAATATTTGACCTCCCTGTACGTCGAGCTGTAAGCATCCATTGTTTAGACTGTGGTGATCAGACCCTGATCAAAGCCCACGACGCATGCTTAAACAGAATGCCCAGACAAGCGGCGGAACCAGGAGCCACTGCGCCGCGTCCCTCCCCCATTGACAGAAATTTACCGCGCCAAGCTACGCTGTATAACTACACTTGATACCATAACAGCCCCGGTAGTGTGTCATGCCAGGTTTATTCATATATTGCACACACTATTGAGGTGGCTTTTAAAGTGTTGTGATACTGTCGCCTAGCCCTTCCTTGCCGACATCTGGTTACACAACTATCCCAGATGTAACCTTGGTAGTGATTGAACTTTGCACGGGACCCGCTACACAATCAATCAGGAGTTCGGCGGTCAAGAGGCTTACGTCTGCTCTTAATCTTAACCGAGGCTAGCGCTCAATGAATGCACTTAAACAGGAACCGAATTGCATTACGGCCATAATTTTTACTAAACATTTCGTTCATTTTAGCATCATTTAAACTATGAATATGCTTCATCCCAAACTACAATCTTTAACCAATTCATGAAAAACATCAAAGGGTTGAACCAAATTAAATATCAATCTAACACACGCAAAACGTTAAAACCGATGTGAATGCAATAGGTAACAAAACAACCTCCTACAGAGAGTTTTACTGCCAGTACTTGCAAAATCGTCGTGTCCGATTGGGCCCCCGAGTTCAAGGGTTTGGGCCACGATCTGTACATTGACCCCGGCCTAGTGGTTCAGCCGTCTCCGAGGGTCATTGCCGTCTCATTCATCGGGAAGTTGGAGAAGTTTTACGGTAGGTTTTACTGCGACGTTGCTGGCATCGGCTCTTATTTTCCTACCCTTGATCGGTAGTTTTCCGCTCAAGAAGTCAGTTTCAAGCCGTATAGCTCGCAACCCTAGAGTTACGGTTGCCAGATGCGTGCTAACTGCTCACATTTCACCTGACATTCTGGGAAGAAAGAATTAATAATTTTTTTGTCAAATACTCATGTCCGTTACCAAGCAAACATATGACCAATGCCCGACAATTAATTTGTCATGCATACTTCTTTCTCCCGTAAAACTTTTAGAAGTGTTATTTTCGGAGTGAAGTCTACTTACGATAGCGTTAACGTTGACACTCTCAACTCGCACAAGGATGGAGGGGGAACAGGGTGATACGATTACACTTTATTACGGGAACCCACAGGGGATTTGAACCCATGAACTACGGGCTCAGAGTCGGCCTTCACAAGCGCAAATCTTCCGTCTAGCCATCGCTCGTTTTAACAACCAGAGGAAGCTGAAACACAAAGCTCAGAAAATTCATTTATATCTCCAACTTCATAGTTGAAATGGCTGCCATTGGCATAAATTCCATTTTAACAAATGATCATAACTCACATTACACGTTTACACTAAAATCCGAACCAGATATGACGGAGACATATGGAATAATGATAACAACCAAAAACTATTAATAAGGAAGGTCAGAGTTGTAGGAGCTGTAGGAGCGCAGGGGGCGGTGTTTCCTAGACCCCGATCGCGGCCTCCACAATTACAGTGGACCTATCCACAAGGCTCGGAGTGGAATGAAGCGCCTTACTTGTATCTGCCAGCCTCCTTCACTATGTGGTAGGTGTCCACGCCCTCCGCCGTCATCGTGATGTCATCTGAGAGAGGACACAGCGATCGGTGTTTACTGTTACAATACCGAGCTCAAGTTATAGTGTTCGTCACTTGGGAAGCTGGAGCTGTGGATAGTAGCTTTTGTTCAAGAATATCCTATCCTTCCAAATTTTTAATAAAATGATTTTTTCAATGACTCCCCATTCATGTTATTCCAAAAATTCAAAATTTTTTGCCTCCTTGACTGTCTTGATTGAGGGGCTATTCGTGAAGTAAAGCGATACAATGACTACCCTCAAATACGCGTCCAGTTTGAAGCTCAACAACAGTCAGCAGCCTCTTCTGAATCAAGAGCAGGGCCGGAGCCGGCGCTGACCTCCGTGGACGCAGAAGTCGCAGTTGTACTGGTCCAGGGTCTCCAAAGTGGTGACGTACGGCGCCGCCTCCACCACCTCGTCCACCCACTTGATGCCACGCACCATCTTGTACCTGGAGGCGGAGGAAGCGCCGACAGTCAGCCACGAGCGTGAGAAGGTCACAAAATTACGGAGACGACGGATAGTGGAGCGAACCAGGTCGATAAAAGTAGGCGATAGAACATGGAAAACTAATGATGATCGGAAATGAAATCAGGGAAACAAGTAACAGTCGCGAAGGGGGAAAGCCCTGAATAATAAGAAATTGACCAAAGTGATACTTTATAGATAATATAATTGAGAATGAGTCGTCCGTTGGGACACAACAGAAAAATTATATTAATATATTTTATCAAATAAATAAAAAGTGAACGAACGTTATGGCTCTTTCATTACTGGTCCCGCACAATGCCTAGTACATTGGAATGGAGTCTCATCCTCACAAGATTACAACACAAGTACACCACCTAATCGAATAATGTACACATTGAGAAGTTCAGAGGTGCTTCTACCACCGTGCCAGCGATGTGTTGCATCAATATTGCACAATGCTACACACGATGTCTGCAGAATTTGTACCAAATCACCCGACAACAGGCAGTGGCAGACCAGCACTGGCAGGAAAAATGGGGCCTGGCTTTGGCCGTAGCCGACGATTGTAAATATTTATTTGCTACTTCGACCTGAATGAAATAAACACCGCCCCCTCTTATTACTCAAAGAAAAAGAAGACGAATCGGACCCTTGTGTTCCATGACCTCACCTCTCCTCTTCGGTGAACACAGGCGGGCCCTTGTGTTCCGTGACCTCACCTCTCCTCCTCGGTGAACACGGGCGGACCCTTGTGTTCCGTGACCTCACCTCTCCTCCTCGGTGAACACGGGCGGACCCTTGTGTTCCGTGACCTCACCTCTCCTCCTCGGTGAACAAGGGCGGACCCTTGTGTTCCGTGAGCTCACCTCTCCTCCTCGGTGAACACGGGCGGACCCTTGTGTTCCGTGACCTCACCTCTCCTCCTCGGTGAACACGGGCGGACCCTTGTGTTCCGTGATCTCACCTCTCCTTCTCGGTGAACACGGGCGGACCCTTGTGTTCCGTGACCTCACCTCTCCTCCTCGGTGAACACGGGTGGACCCTTGTGTTCGGTGACCTCTTCGTCGCTGTGCACCCCGACTATCAGGTACGTCCCCATCGCCTTGGCCTGCCGTAGGGAGTTGGCGTGCCCGAAGTGCACCATGTCGTAGCTGAGGACACAGAGGACGTCCTGTCAAGCTGAACACCATGTTGAACTCGCGACAGTAAGGTGACGCGTTGCGGTAGCGCTGTGGCGTTTCTGCAAGTGGTGCACACTCCTGAAAATCGAAACGCACCAGGTCTGGTGTAGATTTGAACACATTAAAAGGGGAGAAATAGTTAGGGAACGGATATTCTGATGGCAATTTGATGCTAACACCAAAGGCATCCAAGGTCCTCCTTTTATTGTATATGGGGAAACATCGCATACAAAATAAAAAACATGACTGCTGCCAGCGAGGCTGTTTTCTGCAGAATTCCAAGAGATGGCGGCATCAAGCTTTCTTGAAGCAGAAAGACGGTACAAGGTGACAGAGGGGGGACTTTGTAAGGCTAACAATCTTATTCTGTCACCATAGTGTGTCTGTACAGGCAGTGCTGGCTACGAGGTACCATACATATAGTTATTTGACTGGAACAGTTTAGCAGCACTTCACCCATGCTACATTCTTAACCGCACACTTCTGCAATAGGTGTTTATTTTTCTGTGATTAGAGGGAAAAAGACCTTCCTGAAACTCAAAGCAGTAAAATCTTGCAATTTCAGGGCCTATCTTGAAACAAATTTATCAAATAAGCATCAAAATGAACCAAGCTGGAAAAAATTACCAATAAGCACCTAATTCACTGCTCAAACTATCAAGGACAGACTGACCTTAAGTTCTTCAAAACTTCACAGACATTGGCCCCAAGTAAAGAACAACTGAAGAACTCAATGCCAACAGGAGGGTCAGACGGCACAAAGGCTCGCGGTTTTAGAGAGAACAAATTGTCACATTAGCTTATCGTAAAATAGCATGATGAGGTGTACTATGTCAGTCATGTTCTCAGATTCATGTCACTCCGATTGGGAGGCGGCCATTGTCTATGTGGCCGTTGGCACCTCTTCAAGCCTCTGACGCCCCCCCCCCTTCACTCCACCAGCTTCTGAATCACACTCCTCCCACTAGTACCGGGATAATCCCGGAAAATTAATTTCATTCAAACATGGGGCGTGTTCCAGCGCCTCCTCTAACTTCCTCCAACCTCCTCCCAGAAGAGTAGAATACCCTGGTCTACTTTTCTATTGGACAGTAGAGTTCAGTAGAGATTTCTATCTCTTCTGGATCAGTTTGAAGTAGGTGAGAGGAGGTGCTGGAACAAGCTCTCTCTCTCTCTCTCTCTCTCTCTCTCTCTCTCTCTCTCTCTCTCTCTCTCTCTCTCTCTCTCTCTCTCTCTCTCTCTCTCTCTCTCTCTCTCTCTCTCTCTCTCTCTCTCTCTCTCTCTCTCTCTCTCTCTCTCTCTCTCTCTCTCTCTCTCTCTCTCTCTCTCTCTCTCTCTCTCTCTCTCTCTCTCTCTCTCTCTCTCTCTCTCTCTCTCTCTCTCTCTCTCTCTCTCTCTCTCTCTCTCTCTCTCTCTCTCTCTCTCTCTCTCTCTCTCTCTCTCTCTCTCTCTCTCTCTCTCTCTCTCTCTCTCTCTCTCTCTCTCTCTCTCTCTCTCTCTCTCTCTCTCTCTCTCTCTCTCTCTCTCTCTCTCTCTCTCTCTCTCTCTCTCTCTCTCTCTCTCTCTCTCTCTCTCTCTCTCTCTCTCTCTCTCTCTCTCTCTCTCTCTCTCTCTCTCTCTCTCTCTCTCTCTCTCTCTCTCTCTCTCTCTCTCTCTCTCTCTCTCTCTCTCTCTCTCTCTCTCTATTATCTCTCTCTCTCTCTCTCTCTCTCTCTCTCTCTCTCTCTCTCTCTCTCTCTCTCTCTCTCTCTCTCTCTCTCTCTCTCTCTCTCTCTCTCTCTCTCTCTCTCTCTCTCTCTCTCTCTCTCTCTCTCTCTCTCTCTCTCTCTCTCTCTCTCTCTCTCTCTCTCTCTCTCTCTCTCTCTACATGTTCCCCATCCCAGACCAGTATATGAATCAGAGAGAGCTTCACTTACCATCCATCACACCAAACCCGGGACATCCTGTCCCTTTTCCTGGTTTGTCTCTTGGGAGGCCATCTTAGCTTATCTGAAAAGAAACTGTTCCATGAAGCAACGTTAAAGGTTTCTGTCATATATAAAAACTCAAACACATATTCATTAGTTTGCACTAGAGGTGGAAGTTTCGGGCAATTTTGCAGGCCCGGGCCCGAGCTCGGTCTGCTGCTAATTTTAGAAGCCAGTCACAAGCCCGGTTTGAGGAAGAAATGGATTATCAAGCCCGAGAAGGCCCAGTATCATGGAAAAACCATAAACGACTATATACAACATTTATTTACTTTAAAGCTGTTTCAAATATATGTTTTAAGCCAATTTATCCTGTAAAAGTTTTGGTTTCCGCAGAACCATATTAAAAAGGTGCATGTAGCATCAGTAGCCTCAGCTATCTTAATAATTCAGCAGAAAATGATACTGAAAAACACTCAGTATGAAACATGGCTTGCTTATGATGCAAGCTGACTTCAGGTAATGACCAGCATCACCTTATAAAAACAATGGGCATTCTAGATAGAGGTATGCACATAGCAGCTCTACGAATCGGGATGAAGTAAGCCCACTCAAGTCAGACATTTCCTCCATCTTTGCACTTTTATAAATCATTATATGCTGGCATGAGCCTCACAATTGAGTTCCAATAATGTTTATGAATAGAGGAGAGAGCAGTGACAAGTTTTCAGCTAAAACTTTTCAGAATATCATGGCAGAATGGCTGTGAATGAACCAAAAATCCTTCACATTGTCCCTCAATTGATACATGTGAATATTTTCTTTTAGTTTAGTCACTAAACAGCTTGGAAGATAGTCAAAAGATCGTTCTGCTTGGGTCAGCCCGGTCTGCAAAGTAGGTAAGCCAACAGGCCAACATGAACAAGGCCCATCCGCCATATACAATTATCAAACCACCAGCCATAAAAACAATATTGATAAAGAACCACTAGTTTCCCACAGGTTCCTACCAAACATGGAATAAAAATATTGCACCAATCTCCACCAAAAAGTAAATCTGATACAAAAAACAACTCAATCCCATCCACATCACCACTCGGGTTTGAACACTATTTCTGTTTGTTTCGTTGTATCATGGAGTTCCTCCATGGTTGTATTTTACAGGCTTGCGCTTAGTAGGTATCTGAAGCGCCGTGTTTGTCTACATTAGCGCCATCATTTATGAAAACATTTTTCACTAAAATCTAACAGAATAGTAAGTTTGTTTCAGCAGAAATATTTAAAAACTTTTAAAAATTCATTTTTAAATTTCACAGATTTAAGAAATAAGCACAAAGTGTGTAGTGCATTTCTTTTGTTCCTGAGAATAGGCCGCTCTTTGCGCACTTGTTTCATATATGCCGCTTTTCTGGCTTTGCAAGGCTTTACACACACACACACACAGAGAGAGAGAGAGAGAGAGAGAGAGAAAAAAGGTGCCCTCTCTGGATAGCAAAGGCGCCCCTCCCTTCCTGGGAGGAAGGCGCCCATTGCTTTGGAAGGCGCCCGAAAAGCGCATTCTCAAGAATGTGTCAGGAGATTCGATGATGTATTTGGAGTAGCTCTAATCCTGTGTCGTGGTTTTGAAACGGTCGATTTTAATCAAAATTTAGAGATGGGTAATTTTGTGGTATTTTACGGTTTTTGGACAATTTGAACAGCTCTTTTAACTTTGCGACAGATTTGGACCATATTGTCAAAAGTGCCCGACAGGTTTGAGATTTTTTGTAGCTCTGCCTAGGTCATCGATATGAAAAAAACTGGGCATATATGTTGTGGCACTATATGGCCATTATGTGGCATAAGTTTCAATTTGATAGATTCACCCATTTCTTATTTATGCCATCATAAACATTTTTGGAGGTGAGGTCACTTGACCTGCACTGGTGGCATGATCTGAGATGACCCAACCTTAACATTTTGAGGAAAGTTGCGGAATTGATCAAGGATAAGATGTGCCAAGTACGGTGGTGCTTTGCAACGCCGTTTTTTTCGTTCCGCCGGAGAAACGGGGGCGTTCAAACACCCCTCCACCGGGGCGAAGGTTCATTTTCAGGCACTTGAAGGTTCAATCTCGATTACATTTTGGGTCATGGAAACTAAGCCATCGTGATTGGGTTTTGTATGTTTTTTGTCTGAGGTCACAGGTCATGGAAGCTTTTAGGCCAGTTGTTGGCTTTGTGTGCCCCACAACTTTGTGTGCCCTGCCCTAGCTTTTGTGTGTCCTGCCCTAGCTTTTGTGTGCCCTGCCCTAGCTGTTGTGTGCCCTGCCCTAGCTGTTTTGTGCCCTGCCCTAGCTGTTGTGTGTCCTGCCCTAGCTGTTGTGTGTCCTGCCCTAGCTGTTGTGTGCCCTGCCCTAGCTGTTGTGTGCCCTGACCTAGCTGTTGTGTGCCCTGACCTAGCTTTTGTGTGTCCTGCCATAGCTGTTGTGTGCCCTGCCCTAGCTGTTGTGTGCCCTGCCCTAGCTGTTGTGTGTCCTGCCCTAGCTGTTGTGTGTCCTGCCCTAGCTGTTTTGTGCCCTGCCCTAGCTGTTGTGTGCCCTGCCCTAGCTGTTTTGTGCCCTGCCCTAGCTGTTGTGTGTCTTGCCCTAGCTGTTGTGTGTCCTGCCCTAGCTGTTGTGTGCCCTGCCCTAGCTGTTGTGTGCCCTGACCTAGCTGTTGTGTGCCCTGACCTAGCTTTTGTGTGTCCTGCCATAGCTGTTGTGTGTCCTGCCCTAGCTGTTGTGTGCCCTGCCCTAGCTGTTGTGTGTCCTGCCCTAGGTGTTGTGTGCCCTGCCCTAGCTGTTGTGTGCCCTGCCTTTCCTTTATTTGACCTGGCTTTCTTCGGCTTATCTGAAATCCCCTCATAGGTCACGACTTACTGCTCCTGAACCCTTCCCTTCTTGGTTTCCTCTAAAATATGCACCCTCTGTCCTGCCGTTGCCTTTCTGTGCCCCATCCTTCCCATAGTCTGCCTCCCCATAGTCATTAACACCCGCACTGGAGGGGGTCTGGCACTAACGCGCACTGGAGGGGCCTGGTAGGCCCCTAAGATCTCGGAAACTAAGAGGGTTAGAAAAATGCCACTTGGTAGGTGGGCGGGGCTGACCAATTTATCCTATTTATAACGAAACAATTTAATATTGAGTTGTTGCAGGCAAAGAAGTTAAGGAAAATACTGCAGTTTGAGGAAAGATGGAGCCCATTTCTTAGCCAAAGCTTCCAACTTGATATGTAAACAACCAAATCGCCTTTTCGTCGTGTTGCGTTTAAATGGAGTGTGATGGTAAACTGCGATGATGACGACAAATGTAATACCTTGTGATCATGACAACAATAGCCGGACTGATCATTGTATAGCTGTTTTCACTCAGCTGGAATGTATATGTCTCTCTTGCGAGCAAGGGAGGATTATACGGGTCAGTCTGTTAATTTGAAATGCTTGAAAGTGCTAGTCCACGTGTTGCATATCCGTTTGCATATGTGTTACCGCAAGCAGTGTTTTCATCAAGTGTTTTCGAACTTGCTGTTGATGTGTTAGAATGATATTCTTGTTCGAAGTTGTTCGCTACCGATAATGTCCCACTTAAATGCTGTATTTAGTTGACAATACAGATGTTTCAAATCGGAAAAAAGGTGGGCGGGGGCTTTAGTGATCTACATGATGAAAAATTTTTATTGTCTTAGGTCAATATCTTCAAGGTCAAACGAGGTCGTAAAGGTCAAATATTGGCCATGCTTGGATCGACTGGTAAATGCTGTGATTATGCAGGAAAATGGCGGGAATAAGCTAAAGGCGGACAAGGTTCATAGAGAAGAGGTCTCAAAGAGGCTTTCCTACAACTTTTGGGTCAAGGTCATTTAAGGACATTGACCTTTAAGGTCACCATATGGTATACTACTTATTATTTACACTTTGGCTAAAACTGTAGCCACTGTTTGGCGGGAAATGAGGATTGACCTTTCCCAATGACCTTTGACCTTGACCTTTGACCTTGACCTTTGTATTGGGGTACCCTACGGATAACGTCATAGCATAATATATGTCAGACGGGGTAACATCATTTGGCCGGACGCATAGTGGTCAGTGACCTTGAAAGTGCAGATATAACCTTGACCTGTGACCTTTGACCTTGACCTTGACTTTCATGTGAAGTGACCTTGACATATAGTCCCGCTTATATGATGTTATGACGTTACCACTCGGTCTTCAATGCAAGCTAACTGGTCCGACCGCGCGTTTACGGCGATCTCAAAATGCAGGTCTGAATTTGAAAGCCTATAAGTCAAAAAATTTTCTGCCGATTTTCAAAAAGTCTTCACCAATCGACGTGCTATTAAATTCTGTTAAATTAGGCCGCGCTTCGTTTTTCGGCTACAAGCGGTTCTCCGGCCACCTCGGAAAAACAGGTGGGGGCCTCCGAGGCCCCCTCCAGTGCGCGTGTTAAACCTGACTTTACCTCAATTCACTCTGGTAATCAGCTATGAAGTCATTGAAGGTCAGTCGTTTTGAGTACGAATAAATGGTCTTCTACGGAAAATGATTACCAATTTTTTCCGGGTGTCGAATTAATGAACTCTTTAATCAGAAAGTTTCCAAAGAAATGGAAAAAATGACTGAAAATAAAAGGGATATGGTGCATGGTGGTGTATTCCGGACGTCATATAACGTCTATTCCGCGGAAAGATCCTGATGAATTCATCACAGTTACTTTATTACCCTTGATATGTTGTAAATGAGCAAATTACCAAAACAATAGGCCCCTGAGATAACTATCGCCTTGGATTACTCTTTCATTGTTATTTTAAACCTTGCATACCTATTTTTTTGGGATTATGCTCATCAATGTGTGTCATTTTCCTTATTTTTCTGGTTTCCTACGAAAATATTTGAAAGTTGTTTATTTCAGAATATTTAGGACGGTAGTTATTGGGACTAAGCTAATAGATTGAAAACCAGCTGAAGTTCCAAAGTCCCTGTTCGATTTGCTATTATGGATGCTAAAATTAGATTAATTTTTGCCTTTCCTTCAGTAATGGTGCCTGATCGATATGTTTCATTTTGTCTTTTTGGTACGCAATGGGAATATATAAATTTTTCCGAGGCATATAATTTTCTAAATCTTCTTCGAGCCTAGGATCTCAAGCGATATCTCTGGATTGTATTCTAAAATCTAAAAGAAACGAAAAGGAAAAAGAACGCTCAATAAAAAGGATATATGAGTGTGCCCCAGATGCTATATAAAACCTATTCCATGGACAGTCCTACTGATGAAACCGCTCGCTTACTCCTCCCTAGCCATTGGTTGGAGATCCCGGGGACTTGGGGAGGTGAGTACTTCCTTGGACTTTAGGTCTCTGATAGGCTTTGTACAGGGCTTGTATTGCTATGCCAGTGTTAAGTCATCCAGGACCATTACCCACCGCCCCCGCTCCCCTGACTCCTGGGTCGAGCAGAGATCTCCAGGGGCTAGCACTTGACACGGCGCCGAAACCAGTATCTGGGACCCCCGAAAACAACACTTTTCCCGCAAATCTGTACTTACGTCCCCCAAAACCAGCATTTGGGGGTACCATGAGACTACCTACTGGGACTCCCTGGAACTTACTCTTGTGGGGCCCTGAGGATAACTTTGAGGGGAGGGGGAGGAAGGAGAGGAATGCTCGCTGAGACTAGCTCTTGGGGACACTTGAGGGCAGCTTCTGGGGACCCCTGAGACTAACTCCTGGAGACCTCGTGAGACTAATTGTCGGATCTCTGAGATTAGCTCTCCGGCCCTCCTTACACTAGAACTGAAAGGTCCCCTGAAAATAACTCGGGCTTCCGAGATCAGTTCTTGGGGGACCTGTGACTAGCTCTGGGGCCGCCTAAGACCAACACTTGGCGCTTTTCACAAGGTTAATTTCCGGCCCCTCTCCCGATTAGATCTCAGGGAGTCTCTGATACTGGTTCACGGCGCCTCTTGACCAAAATTGTGGACTCCTGATAATCTCTCGGGGTTCCTTAGATTAGTTATCGGCAGCACCTCTGGGCCTATTTATCGGGCCCCCCAGATTCGTTCTGGGGTAGGGGGACTGAGACTGACTCTCGGGGCCATCCAGATTAGCTCTTGGGGGTTCCCTGAGGCTGTCTCTGGGGAATGACTTCCGACAGCCCTCTGAGACACCCTGGGGCGCCCCTGAGACTAACACTCGAGGAGGGAGGCGTGGAAGCACCCCTGAGGCTGACTATTTGGCATGGCACTCCCAAGACTGCCTCTTGGAAGCCCAGATTAGCCCTCAGATGTCTAAGGCTAACTCGGAGCCGTGAGACCAAAATTCGGGAGCACCTCTGGGAATTGCTCTCAAGGCCCCAAAATGCACTCTTGGACGAACCGGAGACTAGCTCCCGGGAGCACTCTGAGACTAACTTTTAGGTGCTCCCTGAGATTGACTCTCGGGGCCTCTTATGCAACAACTAGGGGGGGGCACAGCCTCAGGCTAAATCTCGAGGGTTCCCAAGATTACCCCTCAGGGGCATCCTGAGATCAGCACTCTGCGGATCAAATGAGACTAGCTCTCGGACCCCTAGATTAACTCTCGGGGCCACATGAAAGTAAATATTGACTCCTGAGAGAGACGCCCGTAAGACTATGGGACCGAATATCGGGGGTCCTCTAAGACTTACTCTCAGGGTCCCCTTGCCCGACCCTTGGGGTTCTCTGAGACTGACTCTCGTGGAGCCCCCTGAAATAGTCTGTCGCGGGGCCCTAAGAACCACTCTCTGGGGGACCCTGGGACGAGCTCGGCCCCCTGAGACCGACTCTCGGGGCCCCTGAGACCGACTTTCGGGATCCCCTGAGACTAACTCTCAGGGACCCCCTGAAATCTACTTTTGGGGGTCTTGAGACTGACCCTCAGGGCAGGGCCTTGAGGCCGACTCGGGACGCCCTGAGAACGAATCTTCAGGGGCTTCTGAGACTGATTCTGGGGCCCCGTGATCAGAGAATGCTTTGCAGTGGTTTAGATTGGCCCAAAGGGGGGTCCTCGGACTCCTAGAACCCCTTGGCTACGCCACTGCATCCACACATTCGGGGACCCGCCGAGGTCAGCACTTGGAGGCCCCTGAAATCATCGCTTCCCCCTCGATACCAATACTCCGGAGCCCCTGGATACTGATACATGGGGCTCCTAGGACCAAGCCCGGGGTTCCACTTAGATCAGGTTCGGGGGCACCCTTAGGCCTATGCTTGCGCTTTTCTCAGGAGTAACTCGACACCGTTGTTTGGGAGGGGGGCAGATCAACTTTCGAAGGCCCCCGAGACTAATGCTCGGTACTCTGGAGCCCCTCGATACCAATGCTCGGGGACCCTGAGCCCAAGCCTGGGCCCCTGCGACCAAACTCTGGGTCTCATTGGGCCAATTCTCGGGCCTCGCTCATAAGTCCCCTCGATATCAAAAGCCGGGGGACACCCCGAAATCAATATGGTCCCCCCCCCACTTCCCGAGATCAATTTTCGCTGCTCCGGAGCCATCAATACCAATGCTCGGGGGATGCCTGAGACCAGCTCTGGGGCCCCCTTAGACCAAATCGAAAGACCCGTGAGACCAAGCTCGGGGCCCCCTGAGACCAAGCTCGGAAGGCCCGTGAGACCAAGCTCGGGCCCCCTGATGCAAAGCTTGGGGGCCCTGAGACCAAGCTCAGGGCCCTGAGACCAAGCTTGGGGGGTCCTGAGACCAAGCTCGAGAAGCCCCCTGAGACCAAGCTCGGGGGCCTGAGACCAAGCTCGGGGGTCCCCTGGTACCAAACTCGGAGGGCCTCGTGACACCAAGCTCCGGGCCCCCTGAGACCAAGATCGAAAGGCCCGTGAGACTAAAGCTCGGGGGCCCTGAGACCAAGATTGGGGGGCCCTTGAGACCGAGCTCAGGGGACCCTGAGATCAATGTTCGGTACTCTGGAGCCTTAAATACCGATGATCGGGGCCCCCTGAAACCAAGCTCGGGGCCCCTGAGACCGAGCTCGGGGCCCCTGAGACCAAGCTCAGGAGGCCCGTGAGACCAAGCTAGGGGGACCCTGAGACCAAGATCTGGGGGTCCCTGAGACCGAGCTCAGTGGTCCCACCGAGAACAATGTCTGGTTCCCTAGAGTCTCGATACCGAAGATCAGGGCCCCTGAGACCAAGTTCGGGGTCCCCTGAGACCAACCTGGGGGGCCCTGACAGCGAGCTCGGGGGCCCCTGAGACTGAGCCCGGGGAACCCCTGAGACCGAGCTCAGGGGCCCCCGAGATCCATGTTTGGTACTCTGGAGCCCTCGATACCGATGATCGAGGGCCCCTGAGGCCAGGCTCGGAAAGCCCCTGAGACCAAGTTCGGAGGTCCCTTGAGACCAAGCTTGGGCGCTCCCTGAGACCAAGCTCGGGGACCCCTGAGACCGAGCTCGGGGGCCCCTGAGACCAACATCAGGGAGGCCCGTAAGACCAAGCTCGGGGGCCCCCTGAGACCAAGCTCGGAGGTCCCTTGAGACCAACCTCGGGGGGCCTGAGATCGAGCTCGGAGGGCCCCTGAGGCCAAGCTCAGGGGGCCCCTGAGACCAATGCTCGTGTTTTCCAGTGCATAAGGTCAGCCCAAGGGGGGTCCGCGGACCCCAAGGACCCCCCCTTGGCTACGCCACTGCCTCCCCCTACACTTTTCTGACGCGCATGATCAGCACATTATTTCCAAACACGCGCGCGGGGGCATACGGCCGTTAACCAAAAGCACAGCTCAGTACTGCATTCAAGTCGCGATGGGTGTTATTAGGACAAAGGCAGGGTATCTTTCACCGTGAGGGTAACTTCAACCGAGTGGAGACGCGTTGCATGACGCCACGAAGTCACCGGATTCGCAGAGTCACCGCAAGATACACACCCACCTCGGTGGGCCTCCGAGCCGCTTTTGCCCTGATGGGGGAGGGAGTTCAAAAACTCCACTCCACCTTGGCTCCTATGCGGGATAGCGAGAATACGCGAAAGCTGGTGGATAGCCCATTCGAATTCATGAAGAAACTACATTGGTCACTTTTTGGCTCAGGCCAATATTGAGGCCATGACAGGCTCAAAAAGGTGGCATGTTAGAGCACAGTTTTTGGGCTCCAGCGTCTGACAGACTTGAGTTAGAATCATTTTTTTAGGCTTCGCTTCCTCTCGTTACGTCAAATCGAATGATGCGTAATATGACTATACTAGCATTGGTGTAGTCACTCTGAACTCGTAGGGACACATTCAGTCTATTGCTAACGTGCCCGACGCATTGGCGGACGCAGAGGGGGCATGCCGTTCATGCCCCCCAAAGCGCTGGAAGGGGGGACAAACTATATTTTGCCCCCTCCCACAAAGGCCGGAGAACTGTTTGAAAAAAAGGTGTTTACACCAGGTCTGTCGAGCAATTAAATCTTCGCTCCCACCCTCCCCCAGGGGCGATTACGTGCTTGGAGAGGTAGCTTTTACTAGGTCTGTCGAGCACCCAAATCGCACATCCCCCCGCCCCAGGAGGAGAGGCAGACATAGGTTTGGCTCCCCCTAAAACTCGGGTCTGCGTCCGCCCCTGGCCCGACGGAACATTTTAAGAGGATCCAAATGTTATAGGTATGTGAGCTAGCTAACCGTACCCTATTAACATCTAAACACGAATTTAGGTCAGTTTATGTGAGATACTTGATATTCATTTTGTTAGATGAATTCTTGGAGACGTAATCTGCCGATGCATTTTGTCGAATTATTTAAGAGGAAACGTCCACTCAAAGTCAGTGGCTGCTGAAGCTTCAAACTAAATTTACTCGCCGTATATTTAAATGTACAGTGAGCAGGAGAGAGTTTGGATATACCTTCAGCTTGCTGTGTCTGTTCGTTTCGGAAATGACTAGGACTTGTTTATGATCGTTTTGATTTTACCCACTGTGGTAAAATTCGGATTATTAGTCAATAAATCAAATTATTGTTACATTTGTAGCTAGTTATTTGGGTTTTAGCGACGCGCCAGCCAGTGTTGTCATATTGCGTTCATGTAGCATCCACGTTGCATCCTTATTACAACTTAAGCGAAATGATCGCTAAGCCATGACTACATTGTATTTATCCCTCATGTGTTTTGGTAATTCTGTACCTAGAAAGTTCTTCGATGCTTCTATTACATTTAAGCATACCCCTTCGAAAATTTTGTTCTAATACTTTTGTTATTCTGTGTCAATCGCCATTATTGCTTAGGATTGTGCAGAAATAATTACAGTTCGTGAATGGCGAAGTTCGCTTACCTACATGGAATGACACCTTAATAACAGGATAATAGAAAAGAGAAAATATCTAAGAGTATCAGCAATGTCAGTCACTCTCAGACAACTTCCACGGGGATACATTGCACCTACACCTCCACTGCACTGGAGCGACATGGATGATTACATCTTTCCGAGCACGACTTGTCGTTGGGCATTCAGTGACACCAACTCGCGAGCAACGATGGCGTGCTACCGTTGTTTTGATACGATCTCAGTGTACCTGAACCACAGCGACTGAGTTGAGACGTTGCTATGTCATGGTGGGCCGCAGCCAGGTCTTAACGCACACCCCGGTGGGCCTCCGAGCCACCTTCGCCATGGTGGGGGTGTTCAAAACCCCCACCCCTCGAACTCGGCTCCTATGCGGGAAAGTGAAAAAACGCGAACACTGTTGGATTCTGTTGGATTTCGTCATACAAATTCATGAAGAAACTACATCGGTCACTAGTATAATACTAGATCAAAGCACAATCACCTGACCTTTGGATACTATGGTTTGGGAATACGAAGTATTCCAAGCGGTATCTACAGAAATAGGGAACATTTTCGGCCAATTTGCGTTTCCCCCAGGCACTTACATTTTTCTTTATAATGCTTGTGCCACGTGGAAACACCACGGAGCGTATTCACACCGGGTGCTGGACCACAGACGTGTTTAATATCCGCAACATGATGACGTGTTGTGAGTCATCTCAGTTGATGATTATTTAAGAATGACTTAAGATGTGAGCATTATTTTTGCGAGTCGGAACACCACGGTGGGGACTGACACTGGGTGTGGAAACACTTTTATGATGATGAGATGAGAGTGACTTAAGGAGAGCATGATAATTTGTGTCAAGCGTGGAAACACCAGAGAGCCACTTGGCCTTGGATGCTGAACCACAGACATGTTTAGTATACGTTACCAATAACGTTTAATATTTGAACCTAGGCTAGATAATGAGGTGAGAGTTACGCAATACGAAAGCATGTTTACGCATGCATGTGCCTCATTCGATAACCCCGTCAGGTCAGTATGCAAGGAAAAACCTGTTGCGCACCGGCCCGCAAAGGCAAAGAGAGCAAGCTCATGCATTACCAGAGATGTCTTCCTCGTCCTCATAGTCCCGCTAGATGTCATGTCAACAAGAAGAAGAAGAAGAAAAAAGATCCACGTCCATACTCACGTACGGTGATCCCCAGGAGAAGTAGAATCCTTTCAGATGATGATGAAGTGATTGTGACTTAACACCCGCACTGGAGGGAGGTCCGGCACTAACGCGCACTGAAGGGGGCCTGGTAGAACCCCCTAAGATCTCCGAAACTAAGAAACATAGAGAAATGAAATTTGAGAAGTGGATGGGGGTTATGATGATATACATCATGACTAATTTTTATTGACCTAGGTCAATATCTTCAAGGTCAAACGAGATCATAAAGGTCAAAACTTGGCCATTCTGGGGACCGACCGGTAAATGCCGTGATTATGCGGGAAAATGGCGGGAATAAGATAAAGGCGGATCAGGGTCATATAGAGAAGGTCTCAAAGAGCATTCCCTTCAATTTTGGGGTCAAGGTCATTCAAGATCATTGACCTGTAAGGCCACAATATAGTATACAACTTATAATGTACACTTTGACTAACACTATAGCCAGTGTTTGGCGGGAAATGAGGATTGACCTTTGCAAATGACCTTTGACCCTGCCCTTTGACATTGACCTTGGTATTGAGGTACCTTATCGAATACGGCATAGCATAACGTGCGTCAGACCGGGTAACGTCATTTGACCGGAAGCACTGTGGTCAATGACCTTGAAAGTGCAGATATTACCTTGACCCGTGACCTTTGACCTTGACCTTGACCTTCATGTGAGGAAACCTTGATATATAATCCCGGTTATATGTGTTATGACTTCACCACTCAGTCTCCAATGCAAGCTAACTGGTCCGACCGCGCGATTACGGCGATCTCAAAATGCAGGTCTGACTTTAAAAGCCTATAAGTCCAAAAATTTTGACCGATTTTCAAAAAATCTTTACCAATCGACGCGCTATTAAATTCTGTTTAATGTGGCAAGGTATCGTGTTTCGGCTACGAGCGGTTCTCCGGCCACCTCGGAAAAACAGGTGGGGGCCTCCGAGGCCCCCTCCAGTGCGCGAGTTAAGATGTGAGCACGATTTTGGGGATCACGGCGGTACGGACTAACACAGGGTGCTGATATTATTTTGATGATGAGGTCATAGGCGGCAGAA
Source organism: Lepas anatifera (assembly GCA_034440635.1). Taxonomy (NCBI): domain Eukaryota; kingdom Metazoa; phylum Arthropoda; class Thecostraca; family Lepadidae; genus Lepas; species Lepas anatifera. The sequence continues at coordinate 899,678 of JAOTON010000214.1, read as the reverse complement.
CGGGGGGGGCACCGTACCCCCCTTTGCCAGATCGGGCACCACTATTGAATTGCCATCCTTAAATCGGCGAAGATAGCAATGAAGTGGCGCTTGGTCTGGGATTTCGGAATACAACTTCGGGTTTGTAATATTTTTTTCACAGACCCACAAAGCCTGACAGCAAGTCCACTCGGTTAGTTTTCCTCAGATGTAATATGCATTGTATGTACAGTCAGTTGCGAAAGTATCGTTCCGCTGTCGACCCACTAGTTTGGAAGTCACTGTACGCTGTAGCGCTGAGCCGGGCGAGTGGGCGGGCATTGGGCGGGGACAGCTGAGGAGGGGTGGAACTCACGCCTCAGACATGTTGTTTGGTCAAGTTGAGGTCAGTTATACATGGGTGCCACAACTGCAGATTCAAACTAAAATGGACGCAATGTCCGCATCACATGCCACCTGAAATGTTCGCATCACATGCCACCTGACGGGGTTTCTTTATGCCTCTCTTGAGATCTATAGAATTGGGATATTGCCAGGCGTGCACCAAGGATTTTCGTTTGGGGGCCCGGCTGACGAAGCGGGGGGCTGATGGGAGGTGGCATGTTTGACAGGGCGTGCCAGGTTACTGCAGGGCAAAAATTGGCCAGAGAGGGTACTTATCAGGTAAAAAGCAATACAAATTTGTCGTATGGTGTAAAATGCATGTGAAGGGGTCATAAGCGTCGCCACCACGCAAAAAATGGGGGGGGCAGCTAAACTCCAACCTGATGCTGACAAAAAACTTTCCACGTCAGGACAAAAACTTTCTGAATTTGGGCTCCACGCTGTCTTCCGCAGCGGCTGGTTATAAGCATTTGCAGTTTTCTCCCATTTTGACTGAGACCAGTAAATTTTTGGCCGAAAAGTCGGGGACCAGGCGCCCTGGCCCCCTTTTCCAACGCTTATGGAAGGTGATACAATTATTAAATAAAACATACACCTGTGGTTAACCTGTGGTTAATAAACCTGGCCTGTGGTTGAATCACATATTGAGTGAATAATTCACCGGAGGGGCTACACACTGTGAGCAGGGGCGGTAAGGTGAAAGGAGAACTGGAACTAAAAGCCAGATCAAGCCTCATTTCTGCTCTTGATGGGTGACTCCAGCGGTCATTTATTACCAGAACCCACGTCGAGTGCCACGCCAGACATGGCCGAGGGCCGGCACTTTGGAGTCAAAGCGTTTGGGGGAAGGGGGCCCGGGCCCGCTGGCCCTCTCCTTGGGTGCGCTACTGGGTATTGCAGAGCGTGGCGGATTGAGGGGGTTAATCAAGGGTGACATTGACCTATCCCATTTCCATGATTTTCTCTTATTTTCTTTGCAGACTTCTTTTACGATTCTTAGGTCTGTTGTCCCCCAGACCACCAGTTCAAACTCGCAGGTAATTGTAAATTTCTTTGAATCAAAATTTCCCAACATTCTTGATTTTTTCCAGTTTGGGGATCAACCTAGAAACAGAAATTTAGGGAAAATTGATGCTACCTTGGTATATTAAATGAACTCTATACGAATTCAGACCTAAATATGTATATGCGTAATTACCGAAAGAAAGGCATCATCATCAAACGCATCATTTAAGATGCCTACTTTAATTGGACATCACTGTCAAAGTTTGTCTATGGCGTATAGGGGGCATTCCATGACAGATCGACACGTCGATAACACCCTCATATCTCAGATTTCGGTGTATGTTTTTGTGAGGGGGGCTATTGGTGAAGCTGATGACTATTTTTCTATTCATTTTGCTCCCTGACTTACGGATTGGAAATTTTAGCCTCAAGCATTTTGATCATATTCACTTACTTGTCTTTTTAAAGACGAAATTTTACCTGTGTGATTCTAAAAATACCATGAAGACTTGATCTAGGTCTCTTAACCCTCGCCCCACCGGGGGGGCCATCGATGGCCCCCTAAGGTTTTTCCGGGATAGCAGAAAAACAACGAGGCGCAGCACCGCGGTTGAGGGCTCTACCTCTCACTGCATCATTTTCCCATCATCCCTGAAATTTTTTACCCCGGGTCACCCAAGGTCAGGTCACCAGACGAGGTCAACCAAGGTCACCTCACTTCACCTTTAGAGCTCTGTAAGAGCTACATTTCAAAGTCGATCGATTTGAAACTTCCTACACTTCATGACCCCTCCAGGGTCTACAAGGTGTATATCCGGGATTTTTCGATTTCGTGCCCTGAGGTCAGGTCACGAGGCGACCTCTCCCATTGGAAAAGCATGGGGAAAAGCTATTTCATGATATAAAAGCCACAAAAATGATTGCAAATACTCAGACTGCTCAGAACAACGTTTTTGGACACCCTTTCACGGATCCCAGGGGTCATATTTGCCCTTTGACTTTTCCAAGGTCATCCAAGGTCACCAGAGGTCAAAAATAGTATTTTGACAATAACTTTTGACCTAATTGAGCTAGAGCGGTGAAACAAACACCATCGTGTTTGTCTTGTCACTGGCTTTCATTTGATATACGGCAAGATCACTTTTTGACCTTTCGTGACCTCAGGTCATATTAGGTCACGAGGTGACCTCTGGCGGTCAAACCACCGGCGGGAGGTCTTTACGTTCCACATAGCGGAAAAAGTACTGGCAATTTGCTATCAAATGTACTTTACCAGGCCTCAATAGCTCTAATGACATAAGAGTTATGCCCAGTTTGCTTAATCATTGCATATTTGAGTGAAAATAGCCGATCTTGACCTAATTTGACCTCTGGAGGTCAAACCATTGACCTGAGCACTAAAACATGCGAAGTAATTTCTTACTGAATTCACGCAAGCTTTCTATTGCACTTTGCAGATTTGCGCTAACGCCCATATTTTCGGAGTTAGAGGGGGCCATCGATGGCCCCCCCGGTGGGGGCGAAGGTGGCGCCGGACCCCCGGTGGGGCGCGGGTTAAGGATAAGTTACGAATTTGGCTCCTGAGAAATATAACTCAAAAAATAAAATTTTGAATGTATTATACATTCTTCATTTTTTTCCAAATCTATGAAATGTTGTTTTCCTATGCCTTATTTTAAAGTTTTTGAGGCTCATATTACTCTTTATACTTTTCTCTATAAGATTCAGCAATAAAAAGAATGGAGTCTTTAACCAATCGCGAGTTCTGAGTTCCCAAATGTCCCGATCCCCACTTTTGTGAGGTTCGTTCGCCGGCGCGGCCCGCCGTCGTTGCGACTATCAAACGTCTCTGGTCACGAAAAATACCTTCCCACAAATCCCACCTTTGACACTTGTGTCAACGATGGGATTCGTGGGGCATGAGGGTAAGGGTGTATTTAAAACAATAAACTGTAATTAATGTCCCATTTCATAACACCCGCACTGGAGAGGGGTCTGAAACTTAAGCGCACTGGTGGGCCCCCTGAGCGCTCGGAAATTAAGAGACGTAGAAAAATTCCGGTTGGAGGCTTGGTGGGAGCTATTGAAATCTATACTATGACCGATTTCGATTGACCTAGGTAAGTACCGTCCAGTTCAAACGAGGTCATAAGGGTCATGTATGAGCCGTGCTGGAGATTTTTCTGGACATGCTGTGATTAAGCGCAAAAAAGTTAAGAATGCACTAAAAACGGACCAAGGTCATAATGAGAACGTTCCAAAAATGTAAACTTAATTTTTGGGGTTAAGTCATTCAAGTTCATTGACATATAACGTCACAATATTACATATTCCCTATAATTACACCATGGCTAGCACCATAGCAACCGTTGGACGGAAATGAGGATTGACCTTTACCCATGACATTTTACTTTGACCTGTGCCTTGACCTTTACATTGAGTTATCTTAACTTGGACGTCGTAGCATGTTATGCGTCATACTGGGTAACGCCATGCGATCGGAAGCACCGGACCAATGACTGAGAATGCTGGTATGGCGTTGAACTGTGGGCTTGATCTTCATGTTGGGTGAACTTGACATATAACCTCATTTCATATACCGCTATAACTTTGCCAGTCGGTCTTTGATGCACGCAAACTGGTACAACCGCGCGATTGCAGCGATCTCAAAATAAAGCGTTTACCTTTGGAAGTCTATAATTACAAAATTGGGGCCGATTTTCAAGATAATTTGACCAATCGACGTGCCATTGGATATTCTCAAAAGTAGCTATTTAGCATTTTTGGCCACGAAGGGTTCTCCCGCCACCTTGAAAAAGTAGGTGAGGGCTTCCGAGGCTCCCCTCCAGTGTGCTTGTTATCACGCGCTGGTATGAGGTCCCAGGCCACCTTTACTAGCATGGGGGTACTCATCCCCCTACGATCTTAGCAACCATGCTTGGAAGGGAAAAGGAAAGCAGTGTTCCATTGCTTCCCTCGATCTCTACCAAAAATGCTTATCTTTTCGTTCAGGTCATTTTTGTGGTCTCGGAGGCCAAGGTATGTTTCCATAAGAATACAACGGAAACTTAAATCTTGTATCGTAATGGCTAATAAACTATAACAAGAGTAAAGTTATTACCATCGTTGAAATGTATGTGCAGAAACAAAAACTACTCAAATTAGCTACTGAGCTCAGAAAATGCTTCGATAAGGCAATCACGAGAGAAGGAACATTGAAGATTCACAAGTTCGTACTGGTTAATTCGAAGGCCATTATTGTGCATGAGCTCTCGAACGACTAGGGACAGAAGGTTCAAGTTTCACATTTAATATGTGAACTTCATTTGCGCCACGGGATGGAGTCGTTCTTCCGATCCGTTGGTCAGATCTTAACCCTCGCCCGGTGGGGGCGTTTGAAAACCCCGTCTGTTTTTTCCGGTGGCAAGAAAGACGGCAGCGCCAAGCGCCGCCGTACTTGGTACAGCTTATCCTTGATCAAGTCGGCAACTTCCCGCAAAATTTTAAGGTTAAGTCATCTCAGGTAAGGTCACTAGTGCAGGTCAAGTGACCTCATCTCAAAAATGTTTAAGGTGGCATAAGTAAGAAATGGGGAATCAATCGAATTGAAACTTATACCACATAATGGGCCCACCAAGCGCTAAAAAATATATTCCGGGGTTTTAATATCGATGACCTAAGGTCAAGTACAGACCATGACCTCTCGATTGGAAATGCATGGAATAAAAGATATTGGGTTGTATTTGTGTAGATACAACTGAGAATACCTTCATATTCTCAAAATCGTAGTATCCTGTGCCCCTTTCCAGGTTCATTTTGCAATTTTTGACCCGTGACCTCTGAGAGGTCATCTGGGGGTATTTAAGCAGTTTTCAGACTTAGGTCAATAACTTTGCACGAAATGATGAAACAGCTTTTATTTTGATGTCATTGCGTTCAGGTTGCTATTGCAAGTCGATTGATATGCATATCGACTATGCTAGGTTAAAAGTGACCTTGACCTGACCTGGGGTCAGGTCATTTTTGTGTTTTGACCTAGTATGGTCATAATCTACATCATTAGATTCGCCGTGACGAGAGAAAGCGAATGGTGCCCAAAAATGGTTCTAACTCAGCTCTCAGACGCTAGAGCACAAAAACTTTACCCAAAATGCCACTTTCTTTGACCTGTCATGACATGACCTCAATATTGAACTCAGCCAAAAAGTGACTAAGATAGTTTCTTCATGAATTTGTATGAGCTATACAGCAGCATTCGCGTTTTTCCGCTATCCCGCATAGGGGCCAAGCTAGAAGGGGTTGTTCAAACACCCTACCTACCGGGGCGAGGGTTAATAACAATATGACATATTTATGTCAAAAGGTACTCCTTGTGTTTCAGTGTTAGTTACGTGTACTAAAAAAACACGGTTGTCATCACAACTAACTGTATGCAGCTAATGACATCATGATTGACTTTCCAGTGGTTTCAAAGACCATTCAGAAGAACACGTTCTAACGTGTAATTCTGAACGAAAATAAAGTAAAGGACTTCGCTCCGCAGCCGCAACTAACGCCGTTCGGTCCCTGTAGGTTCACATATGATATGGTAATAGCAGACTAATGGTACCAAGCGGAATGGGTCTGTAATTTTTTAAGCCAGAGGGAGAACGATTTTTTTAATGGGCTGGATGGCGGCTTGTTTCCACAATTATGGACATTTCTCCTCATTAAGGGATTTGTTGGAAAGAGTGGTACGTGGTTTGTAGATCAGTATCGCCGTTAACTTCAAAATACGAGGGGAATTCCGTCGGGACCTAAGGCATTTATTAAAATTGAGTGAGTTTAGTTGGTTCAACACTTCTCGCTGGGTGAAAACGATGTTGTTTAAAGAAGGGCTGATTTCTCTGTTTGTGTCCATGTGAGGCTGGGATTGATCATCGATGTGTCGCCTGAATAACGAAGCGCAATATTTATTCTATATTTAATATAATATCATATTATATAATATGATTTAATATAATATGATATAATATAATATTCTAATATTACCTATCTATTGTGATATTGAGATGGATTTTGCTTGAACTGGACATGCGTCGCTAATTTTTTTGCACCATCCATCTTTCCCAGCCTTCCCCCTGTCACTCTTCTTAGCCAATTTGAATTGCGATTACATTTGTGAATGCTTCTTAAAACCTCCGATGTCACCCATCGGTTTCTCCCGCTGTTAATTTTTAATTGCCTTTTCATCTATCACCACTGATCACCACGCTTATCGATCTCTATCCGTCTCTATTAACCCGACCTCTTCTGTATGGACGCAACAAACCCAGTAGCATGCACCTGCCCGAGTTAGTCAAGGGCACGCTCAGTACCAGGGGCGTAGGAACGGTTTGAAAAGTGGGGGGCCAACCTTAGAGGGAGCCCACCTCAAGGGGGCCCCAGTCCACGGCAGCCTATAATTTTAAAAATTTTAGATAGCTCGCTTAGTGTAATAAGGCATGCATGCACACAAGGATGACAATGTATGAAAAATTGAGAAATTAAATTTTTCCCTATGATTTCGAGTTGTACCTATTATGATGTAATAAATAATAGTAAAACGCCAAAAAAAACATTTTTGATTTTTATCTAGACCCTTTTCAAATACGAAATACATTTTTAAGCTTTTTGTGAGGATTTCAATCATTTTTTACCACGAGCGCGTTTTTTTATATTTACAGATGTTTAGGCCCTTTTCATTACATTTACAAAATTAAGAACTGCTTAGAAAACTACAGACAATGCTTTGATACCAAATAGCCTCACTTCGCTATGCCTAATCAACTTGTATTTGCTTATTTAATGACGAAAATGGGAACATTTATGTAGGTTATTACTGATCTATTCTTTCCATCATTAGAGATTGATTTAGGTAAAGGCTGATCACAATAAATACGCCTAGCTATATTTCGATGGCTAAAATGCAGAGTTCCAGCATGACTGCAAGTGCAATGTTGGTACTTGATGGCCAGCTTTGTAATGCCGAGGAGGTGTGGGCATGGTGTTATAGTGGTTGGCAACCCTGCTTTCCACGCGACCAACTCGGGTTTAACCCGCGCCCCACCGGGGGTCCGGCGCCACCTTCGCCCCACCGGGGGGGCCATCGATGGCCCCCCTCTAACTCCGAAAATATGGGCGTTAGCGCAAATCTGCAAAGTGCAATAGAAAGCTCGCGTGAATTCAGTAAGAAATTACTTCGCATGTTTTAGTGCTCAGGTCAATGGTTTGACCTCCAGAGGTCAAATTAGGTCAAGATCGGCTATTTTCACTCAAATATGCAATGATTAAGCCAACTGGGCATAACTCTTATGTCATTAGAGCTATTGAGGCCTGGTAAAGTACATTTGATAGCAAATTGCCAGTACTTTTTCCGCTATGTGGAACGGAAAGACCTCCCGCCAGTGGTTTGACCGCCAGAGGTCACCTCGTGACCTAATATGACCTGAGGTCACGAAAGGTCAAAAAGTGACCTTGCCGTATATCAAATGAAAGCCAGTGACAAGACAAACACGATGGTGTTTGTTTCACCGCTCTAGCTCAATTAGGTCAAAAGTTATTGTCAAAATACTGTTTTTGACCTCTGGTGACCTTGCATGACCTTGGAAAAGTCAAAGGGCAAATATGACCCCTGGGATCCGTGAAAGGGTGTCCAAAAACGTTGTTCTGAGCAGTCTGAGTATTTGTAATCATTTTTGTGGCTTTTATATCATGAAATAGCTTTTCCCCTTGCTTTTCCAATGGGAGAGGTCGCCTCGTGACCTGACCTCAGGGCACGAAATCGAAAAATCCCGGATATACACCTTGTAGACCCTGGAGGGGTCATGAAGTGTAGGAAGTTTCAAATCGATCGACTTTGAAATGTAGCTCTTACAGAGCTCTAAAGGTGAAGTGAGGTGACCTTGGTTGACCTCGTCTGGTGACCTGACCTTGGGTGACCCGGGGTAAAAATTTCAGGGATGATGGGAAAATGATGCAGTGAGAGGTAGAGCCCTCAACCGCGGTGCTGCGCCTCGTCGTTTTTCTGCTATCCCGGAAAAACCTTAGGGGGGCCATCGATGGCCCCCTTCCGGTGGGGCGAGGGTTAAGGCACGGCAGATTCCTTGTGCAAGGAGCAGTTTGACTCCAAAGAAACCCCTCCAACAGGGAAAGAGTTGGCGACGCCATATAACCCTGGCATCGAAAGACGTCGCGCCTTTCGATGGCTCAGGGACGACTCTTGCTCGGTATTTAGTGCAGGGTCCGTGTCCGATTCATATTTTGTGTTGGGATTGATATGGAATGGAGTTTGATTGGGCCCAGTTCTCGGGACTCATTTGGAAACACTCGGGTAGTAGGTTCCTTGGCTTTGTTACGAAGCGCTCCTCCTCCAGGGGCTTGCAGGCAGCGTACTACCGAACTTGAACGTTCCCAGACAAGCTATCGGGGCCGTTTGGGTTTCTTGTTCTATATTACAGTTGCTGATATTTGTATATTCGTTGCGGGGGCCCACCTCAAAAGGGGGGGTAGTATCCCCCTCACCCCGGTTCCTATGCCTATGCCGCCCAGGGGCCGCCAAATTATCTCGGAGGGCCCCAAAGTCCAGACCATGGCTCAGGAAACCAGATCAGTCAGCTCAAGGACCCAGACCAGTGCATTAGCTTTGGGATCAGCTTATCAAGGGACCCTACATAAGCACAGCACCGATAGAAGCTCATCACCAGGGAGCTCCAGATTCGCACAGGGTTCCAGATTAGCTTAGGGGCCCGGTTCAGCTCGGAGGTCCCCAGGTCGACTTATGTAGGGTCTCAAAACAGCTCAAGGGACTTCAAGCTCACGGATCCCAGCTTAGCTCAATGATGCTAGAACAGTTCAGAGGCCCCAGACCAGCTCAGGGCTCTTGTTCAGTACAGGCCAGCTCAGCTCAGGGGCCCAGATCGGCTGATATAGCGTCTACTCTCACACCAGCTCAGGGGCTCCATTCAAGCTCACGGCCCCAACTCAGCCCAGGGACCCTAGAAGAGTTCAGGGCCCCCATACCAGATCAAAGGCCCCAGTTAAGCACAGCTGTACCCAGATTAGCTCAGGGCCCCAGCTAGGCTTAGGGGGTCCCAGGGTGGCTGATGTAAGAGTTACACAACACAGTGGCGTAGCCAGGATTCGGCCAAGGAGGGGTCCGACTTCCGTCGGGGGGCCCCAGGCCGAGGTTCCCTTAGCAACCGGGCCCATCTCCTATATCTTTTGTATAGTATTTTAACATTATAACATTCACACGAAGGAAATTTTGTTATGGCTTTTTAAGCATTCATTCTTATTTTGTTTATTGCTTGGTTTTTCAATCCGACCAAGTGTTGGTAAACTAAGGTCACCAAATATTAAGGATGGCCCATAACTTATATGGTAGCGTGGCTATAATAACAGCTTTGAGCCATATTTCGGGAAGTTCAATGTTGATGCACGCATGATGTTAAACCCGAGTCTACCTCAATTCACTCGGGTAATCAGACATGAAGTTATTGGAGGTCAGTCGTTTTGAGTACGAAGAAATGATCTACGGGAAATGATTAGCAATTGTTTCCCGGTGTCAAATCCATGAACTCTTTAATCAGGAAATTTCCAAAGAAACGAAAAAAAACGAATAAAGATACAAGGGATATGGGAGTGTGTACTGAACGTTACATAACCTCTATTCCGTCGACAGATCCTGTTGAGATCCATTTACTTTCTTACCCTTGCTATCTTGTAAACGAGCAAATTACCAAGACAAAAGGTGCCCAAGATATCTATCGCTTTGGCTCACTCTGTTATTGTTATTTTCAACCTTGCATACCTATTTTTCTTTTGGGATTATGCTCATTAATTTCTGTCATTACCCTAGTTTGTCTGGTTTCCTACGAAAATATTGGAAAGTTGTTTATTTCAGAATATTTAGGAATGTATTTATTGGTGTTTAGCTACTCGATTAAAAGTTGACTAGCCCTGTTTGATTTGCTCTTATGATTAAATTATATTAATTTTTGCCTTTCCTTCGATAATGGTGCCTGATCGACATGTTTCAATTTGTCCTTTTTTAGTACGCAATAGGGGTAGGTACATTTTTTCCGAGGCATATGATTTTGAAAATTTTTATTTGAGCTCTGGAGCCACCTAACACCAACACTTGGCGGCACTCACAAAGATAATTTTCGGCCGCCCTCCCGATTATATCTCAAGGGGTCTCTGAGAGTGATTCACGGCGCCTGTTGACCAAAACTGGGGGCCCCTGAGAATCTCTCGGGGTTCCTGAGATTAGTTATCGGCAGCACCTCTGAGACTAATTATTGGGCCCCCAGATTTGCTCTGGAGGGGGAGGGGCGGTGACTGACTATCGTGACCATCCAGATTAGCTATTGGGGTCCCCTGAGGCTGTCTTTGGGTTGGGGAAGGGGGCTGGGAATGACTTCCGACAGCCCGCTGAGACTTACTCTAGGGTACCCCTGAGACAAACACCCGGGGGGGGGTGGAATCACCTCTGAGACTGTGTCTTTGGCGTTCCTGAGACTGACTCTCGGAGGCTCCAGATTAGCTCTCGCGGGCCTAAGGCTAACTCCAGGCCCATGAAACCAAAAATCGGGAGCACCTCTGGAAATTATTCTCAGAACCCTGAGATTAACTCTCGGATGTCTCTGAGACTGACAACCGGGAGCCCTCTGAGACTAACTTTTGGGTGCTCCCTGAGATTGACTCTTGGGGCCGCTTATACCAAAACTCGGGGGGGAGGGGGGCACAGCCTGAGGCTAAATCTCGAGGGCTCCCAAAATTACCCTTCCGGGGCCCCCTGAAACCAGCACTCTGCAGATCAAATTGGACTAACTCTCGGACCCCCGGATTAACTCTCGGAGCCACCTGAAACTAAATATTGACTCCTGAGAGAGAAACCCGTGAGACTATGAGGGCCCCCTGAGACCGACTCTTGGGGTGCTCTGAGACTCACTCTTGTGGTTCTTTGAGACAGACTCTCAGGGGGACCCCGAGACCGAATCTCGGGGTCCCCTAAGACAGACTCTTGGGGTCCCCTTGACCGACTCTTGGGGTTCTCTGAGACTGACTCTCAGGGGCCCCCTGAAATAGACTGTTGCAGGGCCCTGAGAACCACTCTCTGGGGGGCCCTCAGACTAGCTCGGCCCCCTCCTCTGAGACAGACTCCCGGGGCCCCTGATACCGACTTTTGGGGCCCCTGATACCAACCCTCAGGGGCCCCCGAAATCTACTTTCGGGGGCCTTGAGACCGACTCTCAGGGCGGGGGCCGTGAGGCCGACTCGGGACGCCCTGAGAACGAATCTTCAGGGGCCCCTGAGACTAACTCTGGGGGCCACGTGATCAGAGAATCCTTTGCAGTGGTTTAGATTGGCCCAAGGGGTGGGGTCTGCGGACGCCTAGGGCCCCCTTGGCTACACCACTGCATCCACACTTTCGGGGGCCCTCCGAAATCACCATTTGGAGGCCCCTAAAATAATTGCTCCCCTAAACCAATACTCCGGAGCCCCATGATACTGATGCCCGGGGGTCCTAAGACCAAGCTCGGGGTCCCACTTAGATCAGGCTCAGGGGCACCCCTTAGACCCATGCTCGCGCTTTTCTCAGGAGTAACTCGACACCGATGTTCCGGGGCCCTCAAGATCAATATTTCGAGCCCCCCCCCGAGACTAATGCTTGGTACTCTGGAGCCCCTCGATGCCGATGCTCAGGGGTCCTGAACCCAGGTCTGGGGGCCCCTGGGACCAAACTCTGGGTCTCATGAGGCCAATGCTCGTGCTTCACTCATGAGTCCCTCGATATCAATAGTCGGGGGCACCCCGAGGGGATCCTGAACCCCTGAGACCAAGCTCGGGGGCCCCTGAGACCAAGCTCGAGGGGACCCTGAGACCAAGCTCGGATGCTCCCTGAGACCAAGCTCGAGGGCCCCCTGACACCAAGCTCGGGGGTTCCTTGAGACCAAGCTCGAGACCCCGTGAGACCAAGATCGAAAGGCCCGTGAGACCAAACATCGAAAGGCCCATGAGACCAAGCTTGCCCCCCTGAGACCAAGCTCGGTTGTCCCCTGAGACCAAGCTCAGGGCCCCTGAGACCAAGCTCACGGGCCCCCGAGATCAATATTCGGTATTCCAGAGCCCTCGATACCGATGATCGGGGGCCCCCTCAGACGAAGCTCGGAAGACCCGTGGGACCAAGCTCGGGGCCCCTGAGTCCAAGTTCAGGGGTCCCCTGAGACCACGCTCGGGGGCCCTGAGACCAAGCTCTGGGGCACATTGAGACCAAAATCGAAAGGCCCGTGAGACCAAGATCGAAAGGTTCGTGAGTCCGAGCTCAGGGGCCCCTGAGACCAAGCTCAGGCGTTCCCTGAGACCAAGCTCGGAGGGCCCCTGACAGCGAGCTCGGGGCCCCTGAGACAAAGCTCAGGGGGCGCTGAGACCAAGCTCGGTGGCCCTCTGAGACCAAGATCAGGGCCCCCGAGACCAATGCTCATGTTTTCCAGTGCATACGGTCAGCCTTATGCATCAGATGCCCTCGGATGCCCCTGAAACCAAGCTTGAGTGCCCCTGAAACTAAGCTCGGGGAGAGGGGGGCCTGAGACCAAGCTTGGGGACATCCCTGAGACCAAGCTCGGGGGTCCCCTGAGACCAAGCTCGGGGGGCCTGAGACCAAGCTCGGGGGGTTATCTGAGACCAAGCTCGGAGGGCTCCCTGACACCAAGCTCGGGGGGGCCCCTGAGACCAAGCTCGGGGGCCCTGAGACCAAACTCGAAAGGCCCCTGATACCAAGCTCGGGAGCTCCCTGAGACCAAGCTCGGAGGGCCCCCAGACACCAAGCTCGGGGCCCCTGAGACCAAGCTCGGGGCCCCTGAGACCAAAATCGAAAGGCCCGTGAGACCGAGCTCGGGAAGGAGGGCCCTGAGACCAAGCTCGGGGGCCCTGAGGACAAGCTCGGGACCCCCTGAGACTGAGCGCAGGGGGTCCCAATATTCGGTACTCTGGAGCCCTCGATACCGATTATCGGGGGCCTCCTGAGACCAAGCTCGGGAGGCCCCCCCACCGAGACCAAGCTCAGGGGCCCCCGAGATCAATTTTTGTGTTTTTAGTGCATAAGGTCGGCCCAAGGGGGTCCACGGACCCCAGGGACCCCCCTCCCCCTGGCTACACCACTGTCAGAACATCTCAAGGGACCCATTCAAGCTCACGGCCGCCAGATCAGTGGCTGTAAAGCCTTATAGGGGTCCCAGACCATCTCAGGGGCCCTCAGTTCAACACAGAGGCCCATATTAGCTCTGATGACCAGATAAGCTTAAGGGCCTGGATCATCCAGGGGCCCCTTGCAGGCATATTTGGGGTTTCAGAACAGTCCAGGGTTTCAATTAAAGCTTATAACCCAATTTCAAAGCAGGGGCCCTATTCCTGTGCAGGAGCCTCAGATAAGTTTAGGGTCTTCTGTGCATCACAGGGGATCCAGATTAGCTCAAAGGACAATATTAACTTTACGGTCCCAGCTCAGCTCAGGGGCCCCCCAGGTCGGTGGATATAGGTTTTGGCCAACTCATGGGGCCCTGTTCAAGGTTACGGCTCATAGCTCAGTTTAGGCATCCTAGAACAGTTCATGCTGCCCAAACCATCTCCGGGGCGCTCAGTTCAGCCCAAAGAGCCCAGATTAGCTCGTATGGTATCAGAGGCCAGTTCAGGGGCCCCGAGAAGCTCAGGGGGCCTTAAAATCAACTCATATGACCTCAACTTAGTTTAGGGGCACAGGTAAGTTTAACGGGGTTCCGGGGCAAGCTATCGGGCCAGTTTGAGTTTCTCGCTTGATATTACAGTTGTTAATATTCTTACCTCCGTTGCGGGGGCCCATCACAGAAAAGTGAGGGGGGCCAGTGGCCCCCCCTGCCCCCCCCGGTTCCTACGCCTATGCTCAGTACGGCTCCTCTCGCAGGCAAACCACAGCACAAATGGGCAGCAGTTTAAAAGACAATACAGCACGCCCCGTGTTGAGGAATTAACGTGCCTTACATTCGTGCGTCCCCAGCTATACAATGGTACAGTAACTGTGCAATTGGCTCTCCGATCACCCCTAAACGGCGCGCTTCCTAGCACCTGCTACATCTTCGCCGGGTCACAAGATCATATTCTCCGCAATCCGATGCCGGCTCAGCTTGCGCCGGCACCACCCGCTCAGGTCACGCGACAGCGAGGGTCGTCTCCGCAGACCATTCAGCTCCGTGTTCAGGTCACGTGACAGAGAGGGTCGTCTCCGCAGACCACTCAGCTCCGTGGCAGCAGGGGCGGCAGCATACAGAGACAACGGTAGGAAAACATACAAGATAAAAGTATGAAAGACAGGTCCCCCAGTTAGATATAACGCGGCACATACGCTAATGATGACGATGGCGGAAAGGCCAGGCCTTCCGCTGATCTTAGCCTGGACGCGGTGCTGCATATGGCGCCGGGGTGACTTAATGCTCGCCCGAAATACGGCCCTTGAATGTGCAAAATGGAGCTCGGATAATTTTGAACAAAGGTTTCACAAACGTGCTAAATTTGGCATCAAATCTTTTTAAAGTCGCGCATCCCTAAACGTATGCAAAGGCGCTATCACAATGCAATAGGGTCTCAACTATCGCCCCTGAACGATGCGCTGCGTGACATCTGCTACCCCTTCGCTGGGTCACAAGGTTACATTGCCCGCATTCCGATGTCAGCCCAGCTCCACCCCCTCAGGTCACGTAACGGCGAGGGTCGTCTCCGACATGACAATGTGTGGAAAGCTAAACATGTTTGCTCCTAGAAGCATCATTTGATAGGTTGGCATCAGTATTCAGTTTTGGAAAAAACTGCCGAGCTATGCACACCCAACCCGGGTTCGAACCAGCATGCTCTGTAATCGAGCGTAACACCCTACCCACTACACCACGGCTTCGCATGCTGCCGCCACCCCACTAGTCCGGACAGGCGACCCGTTTGAAGGTCACGTGACTCTGCCGCCAGTACCTCCGACTGATCGAGGACACTCGCGGTGACGGAATCTGGCGTTGAACGCTGGAGTGGGCCAGAAAGTAATTTCAAGAGAAGCGCTGGCATCCCAAAATATTATTGAAATCGATGTTTCGGAACAGTTAAGATACAACAATCCGCTGTAACCACTGCGACGTCCCTATCATAGGTAAGATGGTGCTGCAAAGTGTCAAGAGACCGATCATGTTGAGGGGCCGGCTCATCAGTCATTAATTAGTTTGAGTTCTGCATCCCTTGCACCTCATGGGTGAATTCAGGGAAGGCAAGTGAGGGCACTTGCTCCCTTCCCTAGATTGAGCCTCGACGCCCCTTAATGGTCGCGGCTTCTCCTAAAATGTCAGTGGCGCCATGATAAACTTTCGTTTGCCACCCGTTTACTCTTTCCGTCAGGATGCAAATGAGCACCCCACGATAGGTTTTGGTTTATCACCCCTCCCCCTTCTGGCTCAGATGGCGACCCGCTTTCAATCATGCGTCGTCCCATAAAAAATCCTGTATTTGCCCATTCTGCAACCCCGATAACCATGTTATCCCCACTCCTGCCAACTTTCTGGCAAAAATGTGACCTCTGCTCCCCCCTCCACCTCCTGGCAGTAATACTACCCTAAAACACACGGTCCTGCCTCCAATGGTATTTGGGGTTCAGCTCTCAATAGTGGGGAGGGATACTTGGTGGCCCACCGCAGCGGAACCGAGAAATTACCATTATGGTGCTTCGCCTCTCTGTCGGGGAGGCTCAAATACAGGAGTTCCCACGACTGAAAGTGAAAGCATTGGGTCACCCCACCCTCCCCGGCTGACCCCAGCCTCATCGGTCCGACCCGCTAACCGCTGGGGAGGTCGACCAGCCGAACAGGCCACGCCCTCAGACATGTGGTTCCCAAACTTCATGTTTCCGCCTGGTCGGACACCCCTGGAACGGAACGATACTTTCGCAACAGACTGTACATAGAATCCTCTATATCATTGTGTAACCTCTTCCATGACCCAATGTGCACCGGGTGGTGGTAACTGAAAACGATAGGCGTTGGGCTATCGTTGGCGAGGCATGTGGTCCTAAGTAAATAACTGTCAGTGTAGAAATATCAAAGACACTAACTTTAAACAGTTTCCAATGTAAGGGTACAGTAAAGCGAACAAAGCAAAAAATATTCCTAGGGAAAAATGTTAGTTTGGCATTAAAAGAAGAGTGGCAAAGAACATCTTGAAATAGACGGATATTTGCCCAAGTCGTTTCGGCACGGTCTTTTTAATAGGTATAGATGCTGAATAATATCGCCATCTGCAGTTTTTCTCTCGATAATTTCATTTCTTAAGATTATAAAATAATATATTTTTATGTAAACTATTTCTCTTTCCAGGGCACTTCACGGGATTCGAAATGAAAGTAACATCCCATAAAAATATATAATTTATATTTCGCCTATCCAAAACCATGCAGTTGCAGATATTACGCGTATTGTAAGCGAAAAGCAGCCCCTTCCTGGGGCTCTCTGCTCTGCGTTGAGTGGTGTCAAGGCCGCCCGTGTAGTTGATACGAATTCTGACTGAATTCCGCCGTGACAACGTTCACTGCTCCACAAAAGACAAGTGGGACTAGCGGGAAGGAGATACGGCTCACTCTACAAAACATAATCATGTGTATTGTTTTTCCATATTCTGTATGCCCACCGTAATTTTTAGCACCGCTGCATTCTAAGGCTTAGATATAGGAATTCCTTGCTATGTGACAGAAGAGTCACCCTGATAACTCGTTTTTCTTTCCATTTTTTTAAAATAAATTTTCCGTGCGATTCCTTCAAGCCCTCTTTTTCAAGACAGCTTGAAGGAACAACACTATGCGAATAGTGTGGTCGTTTTTTTCAATTCTAGTCCAAAAATTCTAAAGCGCTGGATCATTCCACGGGCAGAGGCTCAACACAACATACGTCGTCGCGTCGGAAGTGCTGTAGTAGTTCGAGTAGTTTTTTTCAACTTCTAGTGCAGAGTAGAAGCGGTGTTTCTGTTTTTTCCACACACGTGTGTGCAGCACATATGCGGCTCGGCAACGTGACAAAATCGTCACAACTAAAAAGTACTACTTTACAAGCTCGCAAGTAGCTCTGTACCTACTGCCCCGGATGTATCTTATCATAAGCGTCGGAATAATAATGCCCCGTGGCTCTAGCTAGCTAGTCGTGTCCAGAAGCTTTCAGCCGGTCTTGCCCAGAAATAGTGCCCGCCTTATCGTGACAGGCTGCTCGCAAATCATGTCCTGGAGGAGTGTCGGGAGTTAGAGATAAATCTGGAGGGCCTTGGCTTTAATGTAATCTGCTCCTCTTCGTAGATGTTCAATGGTCTTTTATAACATATCTTCACCTGCCAGTGGGCGCATGGGCTAAGCATTTTTTTGCTCTTTTACACCCACTTGCTTTTTTATGTACCTTTTTGTCTTATAGATGACGACATAATCGCAGCTTGATTGATTTCCGTCCTTTTTACTTTTATCTTCTCCTTTCTTGTTGTTATGCGCGCAAAGTTACCTTAGCAATCGGTATACCCTGAAACACCGAAGATGCTAATGATGATGATCATGAAAAAAGGAGGTCATTGTGGGCCTGTCCCTACTGTCAGTGAAAATTCCCCCATTTCAGTCAAACTGGGGAAAGCTGGGAGTATCATGTATCCCGAATCCAACGATTTTTGGATTCTATAAGTAAGTTTTTGTGGTCAGCAGGAGGGAGAAAATTGCATGATTTTAGGTCTTTTTGTCTATTATAGCTCTATATCCTGGTCACTTAAAGCCCAACGGAAAACTGCGTATTAAGAAACTACAATTTTCTTATGTCTCTGTTTTATTGTTTGGAGAATACATACGAACGAGTTCCCTAGTTCTATCAAATTATTTCATGTAACGCTGCTTCTGAAGAGCTATAAAGAGACGATCGGGATAATAAACTAGATTCCGATAATCAGGTTGAAAAAATCGAAACTGCGTCGATATTTTCCTTTCCGAGCTCTTGGCATGTCGGCTTGGCTTCGATGCGCAAATTCCTTGCCGCAATCATTTCACGCCAGGTTGTAAACCTCCTGGACTGAAACACGTCTAATATTTATTAGAATTGGTGCTCTTGCGTTTGGTAAAAGACGATCAGTGAGATAGCCTAAAGCAAAACAAAAACAAAAAAGGCTAGGCTATAAGCATGAACATGTGTGCAGATGACATAAAATGTTTCGGAAAAATTTCTGTTTAAACGCGGGAACTATCAGAATTTCGGCATGAGTTATGACTTTCGTTAATTTTCATTTATCATTTTAACCGGTTTGATTTATTAGTTTGATCGTGTCTAGATATACCTGTTGAGCTGTTACTCTAGGGGACACAACAATACAGAGATTAATGCATTTTTAGACTGCCCCTTGTTCGTGGAAGTGAAATGTGTCCCCTTATTACTTTTTCTGTGAACGTGCGTAACAACGTGAATTCTAGCCGCACTCGGGGTGTCTTTTGCCCCTCTAAGATGACTTAAGACAAAGGGAGCCAAAAATTTAGAAATCTGTATTCTTCTCGACACCTTTTTGTTAGGCATTGCCTGTCACTAACAACAGCGAGTAAGCCTCATCTCTGGATGGTGAATGTTTACATGTTATTTTTTCAAAGTCGAAGAAGGTGACTTTGAAAACATGTCGTGTATTCTCCCGAACGATAAAGTAAACATGATTTCTGTGAAATTTACCGTTACACGATCCTTTCGAATATTTCTGGCTGATGAGATGGACTCCATTAAATGTGCCTCCCTCCCCCTTGGATGAAAATGTTCCGCTGCTACTGAATGAGGTGAGGGTGACTGAAGGTGAGAGCATGATATTTTGTGCGTCAAGCGTGGAAACACCACAGAGCAGCCTCCTCATTTACCTTCTTCACGAGGAGAGTTTACCGTCTCTGCACCGAAATAGTGCGCCCCTTTTCCTGTCGCACTATTTTGGCGGGATTTTATTGTCGACGTGCTTGCCGATCATGTTTGTTTAGTATTTTACTGATGTTACGATACGATGATAAATGTGTCAATGTTAGGCCGGGACCCCTCCAGGTAGTATTGCACCTTCCTTACCCTCATCCATTTGTATCCTTACCGTCTCCCTCCATAGTTATACATCCATACCGTCACGGGCACGTATAGCCTCTGCAGCTGCAGTGCCCTAAAACTCTAATAATCATCATCACATCCATACCGTCTCCGTTCATGCTTCATGTCCATTACGACGGCGCTTAAAATGCCACCTCAGGTGTGAAGGTGTACGCAGATAATAAAAAGCGTCTATTATATCTTTGCTTGCAATGATATGTCTAATTTAGGTCCTTATATCTGAGATGTAAAATTGCCAACAACAGTCGACATCGGGATTATGCGCTCGGGTACGGTCTTTCAGAATCGTGACGTTGTGAGGCTGACAAAGTCAAACGTAGGTCAGAGGATCAGAACCGGGCCATATCTAAGATTGTCTCACTAATCGTATCTTATCAGGTGCAAGTGCACCAATTTTCATACATATGTTCATACGTGTTTCGGTCCCGAAGGCTTACGACCTAGCGTACAATGCCTGCGGCAATGAAGTCGCGGGTCAGAGCTATGTCGTCACGCCGGGAGTACATGAGGAAAATGGCAACGCATTATCGAGTTTTTTTAAACCTGACTATCAGGATCTGCTTTATTATCACAATTTTTGCTTTGTGGCTCTTTTAAACCAGCGTTTGGAACACAAATTTTAATATATTTAAGGCTCTTCTACGTTTGTATGTATTCTCCAATCCAGTGATAAAACAGTGGCATTACAAAAATTATACAAAGTTTTACGGGATGATTTAAAAAATCTGGTGTTTTCTGTGGTGGCTCAGCCTCCTCTATCGAACACAGTGGAGGCACGGTGAAGATAAACCTAACCTTATCACGATTGTCCCGATTAAAGGAATACATTTTGCAGGCTACTTTTTAAATCCTGAACATTGTCTCTGGGAGGTCCAGGGCTAGGGGAGGCGTGACAGGACGGGCATGGTAGGTAAGACGGGCACGGGCTCTTTCGACCAAACCAACAATAGTACGAAGGCTTAATTGGTTACATTAGTGCGTCATGTGGTGCTTTCTTTCGTTTCAAGGACACGAAGGCGTTATATTTTTTGCTGATAAAATAAAAATCGTGGTTGACACTCTTTCGTAAATAATTTTGCTTGCACCGCTGGCAGTTCTTAGCTCTGTTTTCAAGTCTTTTCCAATATCTACCACGGGAGGGCATTCAATTATATGATGCGATAGAAATTCTCCGTTATCTGAGCATTGTTTAGTGACACATGGGATTTTGACAAAGCTGGTGATATGGGGCAAGGCGGACAGAGAGTGAAAAATTATACCACCTCACAGCCTTGATCTTTGCTATTTTTGGATTGTTCAATGTCATCTGTATCATAGATCATCGCAGGCTGGTTTAAGTATTACAAACATATAATTATAAAAATTCCTAACGAAGCTTTAATTTTACGGTGAATCAACCAAAATGATTGCCTTTTAGTCATTTTATCCAAGCACTGCATTGTCAAATATTTCAACTCTCCTTTGCGCTCAATACAAGTACGTAAAACGACAACTCAGTACAACTACAACTAAAAACAATTCCGTTTTTGTGAAACTAATCATTACATAAGGTACACCGCATACAAAAATCTGACCGGTATATCTCACTGAGGTGCAAAACGCTTTGGTTGGTGTATCGAGTGGCGAGCTGGATTATTCACGTACCTTGCGTGAAATCGTGAGCCAACTTCCAATATATTCTTTCAGGATAGATTTTTGCGTGACGCTGATAGGATCACAGAAACTGAGGGCAGGGCGACCGTGCTGCCCGACGTAGTTCCATTCCTGGCCGCGGAAATCTGGGTTAGGGCAAATCCTGTGTTTGGAAGAAGCACGAATTTCCCTGAGCTCCCACGAGAGCAGCGGGGTTCGGCGCTTAGACATCACGTGAACGTGACACAGGTAAGAGAGGGCACAGGTGCGAAGAGGCTCCCGTCCTGCCACTGCTGCGGAGGCCACTTTGTGAAGGATTGTGAACATTTGCGTCGGCAGTTCTGGAAAGACCGGAAAAGGTGGCACTCTTAGCACCAAAGCCATGAAGGTACGGACGGGGGCTAACAATAATGAATATTGAAGTTTTGTGGTGTTTGCTGCATATCCTGATTTAATATCTCGCTTGTCTCCAAACTTGTCTTTTGTGGAGCGGTGAACGTTTTCACTGCGGAATTCAGTCAGAATCCGTCTCAACTACGCGCCCAGCGTGGGCACCACTCAGCGGGCAAAAAGTCCCGGGAAGGGCTGCTTCCCGCCCACGACTCGCTACCTGCAACTGCATGGTTTTGGATATGCGAAACATGAATTAGGTTAGATTCTCTACGGGATGTATTTTTCATGCAACATCCCGTGGAAGGCTTTATTCCCTGGAAGTTGAAACGAACCGTAGGAATTTTCATAAAGAGAAACAGGTTACACAAAAATAAATTATTACAGAAAGGTGTTTTTAGATAAACTGCTGAACGCGGATTATTCAGCAACTATACCTATTCAAACGTGCCAAAACGTCTTGGGCAAATATCCGTCTATTTTAGCGTGTTCTTTGCCGTTCTTCTTTTAAAACCAAAATAGCCTTTCTCCCCTATAAACGTTTTTTCTCTGTCCGTTTTATTGTAGCCTTCGATTGGAAACTGATTAAAGTTAGTGTCTCCGATATTTTTTACTGTTTTAACAGCTCGTCACCGTGAACTGTTTTAAAAGCTCGTCACCGTGAACTGTTTTAACAGCTCGTCACCGTGAACTGTTTTAACAGCTCGTTACCGTGAATTGTTTTAACAGCTCGTCACCGTTAACTGTTTTAACAGCTTGTTACCGTGAACTGTTTTAACAACTCTTTACCGTGAACTGTTGTAAGAGCTTGTTACCGTGAACTGTTTTAACAGCTCGTCACCGTGAACTGTTTTAACAACTCTTTACCGTGAACTGTTTTAACAGCTCGTCACCGTGAACTGTTTTAACAGCTTGTCACCGTGAACTGTTTTAACAGCTCGTCACCGTTAACTGTTTTAACAGCTCGTTACCGTGAACTGTTTTAACAGCTCGTCACCGTGAACTGTTTTAACAGCTTGTCACCGTTAACTGTTTTAACAGCTCGTTACCGTGAACTGTTTTAACAGCTCGTCACCGTGAACTGTTTTAACAGCTCGTCACCGTTAACTGTTTTAACAGCTCGTTACCGTGAACTGTTTTAACAGCTCGTTACCGTTGAGCTGTTGTAACAGCTTGTTATCGTGAACTGTTTTAACAGCTCGTCACCGTGAACTGTTTTAACAGCTCGTTACCGTTAACTGTTTTAACAAATCTTAACTGTTAACTGTTTTAACAGCTCGTCACCGTGAACTGTTTTAACAGCTCGTCACCGTGAACTGTTTTAACAGCTCGTTACCGTGAATTGTTTTAACAGCTCGTCACCGTTAACTGTTTTAACAGCTTGTTACCGTGAACTGTTTTAACAACTCTTTACCGTGAACTGTTGTAAGAGCTTGTTACCGTGAACTGTTTTAACAGCTCGTCACCGTGAACTGTTTTAACAACTCTTTAACGTGAACTGTTTTAACAGCTCGTCACCGTGAACTGTTTTAACAGCTTGTCACCGTGAACTGTTTTAACAGCTCGTCACCGTTAACTGTTTTAACAGCTCGTTACCGTGAACTGTTTTAACAGCTCGTCACCGTGAACTGTTTTAACAGCTTGTCACCGTGAACTGTTTTAACAGCTCGTCACCGTTAACTGTTTTAACAGCTCGTTACCGTGAACTGTTTTAACAGCTCGTCACCGTGAACTGTTTTAACAGCTCGTCACCGTTAACTGTTTTAACAGCTCGTTACCGTGAACTGTTTTAACAGCTCGTTACCGTTGAGCTGTTGTAACAGCTTGTTATCGTGAACTGTTTTAACAGCTCGTCACCGTGAACTGTTTTAACAGCTCGTTACCGTTAACTGTTTTAACAAATCTTAACTGTTAACTGTTTTAACAGCTCGTCACCGTGAACTGTTTTAACACCTCGTTACCTTAAACTGTTTTTACAGCTTGTTACCGCGAACTGTTTTAACATCTCGTTACCGTAAACTGTTTAAACAGCTCGTTACTGTGAACTGTTTAAACAACTTCTTACCGTGAACTGGTAAGAGCTCGTTACTGTGGACCGTTTTAACAGCTCGTTACCGTGAACTGTTTTAACAGCTCGTTATCGTGAACTGTATTAACACCTCGTTACCGTTGACCGTTTTAATAGCTCATTACCGTGAACTGTTTTAACAGCTCGTTACCGTGAACTGTTTAACAGCTCGTCACCGTTAACTGCTTTAACATCTCGTTACCGTGAACTTTTTTAACAACTTGTTACCTTGAATTGTTTTAACAGCTCGTTACTGTGAACTGTTTTAACAGCTCGTTACCGTGAACTGTTTTAACAGCCCGTTACCGCCTGAGTTTCACCGCCCTCTGATGAATCCTGGATAAGAGAAAGTGGCGGACCTATTAGCTCACCATACAGTCCTTGCTCACCGCAAAATGTCTCGTTATAATTGTTTTTAGGTCAAATAGCCTGTTCTTTGAACATACCTATATGGCTATATCCGTATTTGGTATGTACCAAATATACATAAACAGCCACAAATCATCCATACCTAAACTTCAGAGAGGAAACTGGTGCCAGAAAAAGGAATTACAAACATTTCCATATGTTTGAAACTTTTAGACAGACTAGAAAGTGTGCGGATTCAAAAGCGTAAGAGTTTTGGGTTGGCAACACAGATTGACATAAACCGGTGGGAAAATATTAAATACATGTTTGGGAAGTATTAATGGGATTTCGAAAACAGATGACATCGTTAATCCAATGTCTCACCTATAAAAGCTTGAGGCCACGGGTGGACGTTGCATTTCAGAGGTCAAAAACAAAGGTTAGGTAAGAAGCCGCTTCCTTCGCCAAGGGCTTTTGACAACGACGGTAGACTTGTAAAACGGATAGATTAGAAGCCGTTCCTGTTCGTCAACGGCTTTCGTTTCCATTCGTCAACGGCTTCTGAATACTACGGGGACACGATGCACAGAAAGAATTTATTACAAGGTACAAGCTTAAAATTGTGTTTCTACAAGTTTTACCATTGCAGAACAATAGTAGCACCGTAGTTCAAGGGGGCGCGGTAGTGGAGTGGTCAGCGTAGCTGGCTTCCATTCAGCCGACCCGGGTTCAAGGCCCGGCGGCTTCCCTGAACAATGAGCAAGCTGGCTCCCGAGAAACCCTTCCAACAGGGAAATAGTTGGCGACGCCATATGACCCTGGCAGTTGGTGCGTCGATAAGCCCCAAAAATTATTATTATTACCGTAGTTCAATTGCCAAAGTAAAACAACCCTGGTTACGTCACTAGCATAAAGCAATGCAATTACTACGGAATGACAACCTTGCCTTATGCCACAATAGTGCGCGCCTCGTTCATACCTGGTTCATACCTTGCTTGCGCACCAGCGCTGCACTAACTGAATACTAGGCGTTGTAGTGGCATTGTAAATAGCTGGTAGGTAAAGCTAGGGCGTTGTTGCACCCTTGCTCGGCCATTGTCGTTTGACTATGGTTTCAAATACCGGCTCGGGTTACGGTCGCCATCTTGCTTTCTGTTTACCCGTGGCAATACACAGTGGCCTGGCACGCATGCCGTGTAGGTTCGAATAAATGTGACTTATTTTAATCAATCGTGGAACTCTGGAAGCTGGAATATTTGTCAGTGATCTGCGAGTGGAAAGTATTGTTCTCTGTTCCAATAGTTGAAAAGTGAGGCATTTTGGAATGGTCAATCCAGGTCCAGGTAAGTAGGTATGTGGTTACTTCAGGCATGTATGCCATATTGGTATTAAGGCTCATATTTTCGTGCCAAACGAGCACAGACTATTTGATCATATGACTTAGGTACCTGCAGTGGTAGAACCTAATTGTGTTTGCCTTATTGGCCCGTTTGAAAAATAGGGTGAGTTGAGTTCCAATATGATCTTGTTGGTATCATCAGATGGATCGGCGCCTGATCAGTGATGTTGTGTTTTACCGATATGGGTAAGACAATGTGTGGCTTATTTTCTTGCTTGAGAGGTGGCTCAATGCTTACCCTTTTTCTACTGATGGTCTTCCTGTTGCATTTGGGGCCAGAAAACGCTTTAGGTTTCGCATAGAGACTGAAAAGTTCCTTTTGAAGCAGAGGTAGGTACAAGGGGAGGGGCTAAGAGGGCTCAAGTCCCCTTCCACACCATGAAATGTCAGAGTGCCTAAAGAAAATGCGTAGTCGGATGCTGTCCAGACACTATGGCGGGGAGGCGCGAGCGCCCAAGCTTCCATCTCCCCGAAATGAAGTCCTGGATCTGCCGCTGTTGTAAAGACGTAATCCGAGTCTCGTTTTACCCTTGTAAGAAGCCTTGCAACACCCTTGTTCCCTCCCCGTTACGCACTGGTAAAGCGGTTGTGTAAGCAAGGTTCTAATCTCGTCACGCTCTTGTAGGAAGGCTGCGGTTGCGTACAAGGCGGACACAAGGCTTTGTTCTACCCTTGTTATGGGGTAATCATGACCTAGTAGAGGGCTTGTGGGGACGTTGTCAGTCATTTTCTTTGCCATGTAGGTTAAGTTACAAGGTTTGTACTAACGTCCTCTAGCAACCCTTGTCGTACTATGGTTCTACCATTGTTCTACATGGTTTTTTCTTGTATTTCCCCTTGTTTTCGTGGCATGGATTTTGAACGTAAAAGCTTTGCGTTTTACCCTAGTAATTTTCCATGTAAACAAGGGTCTGACAAGGTTTTCCCTTGTAAAAATTTCTTTCTGTGTGGCAGTAGTGAAGGAACGAAAAAATGTTAAAATATACGTCGTTATTATTTGTCAGGGGCTTCTGACAACAACCGGGAACGAAAACTCGGCTAAGACGCTGTTGTGCATTGTCAACGACTTCTGATGTTAATGAACGTTCCCAAGTTTGATTAATTGCACAGTAGCACATGTATGCTGATAATGCGGTTGTAGTTACGAATGGAGAGTTCCTTCTGACATCCAGAAATCTAGGGCATGAGACGAGTGGCTGTGCTTGTCTCCATGTTCTTCATCAGCCGGTAGTAAAAGCGAATGCAGTTGTAGTAATTCTCTACAGCGATCATTTCGTCGTTTCCATGGTAACGACTCAGCTCATTGTTCTTCATCAGAATGGGGTTAAAGCGGAACACGTGCCGAGTGAGGTCTAAGTAATGTCGAGTGTCTGTGTTTGCGACCATTAACGCCGGCACTGTCATGATGTCTTTGCCGTAAAGCTGTTGAACAGTTCCCGCAAGCATGTTGAAGGGCGCATCCTTTTTGCCGCTCGGCGATATCTGCCCTGGAGCGTCGAACCGCAGAACTTTGAGTTTGATTTCGGGATCAGAGATGGCGCGACGATCGTTTTCCAGCACCTCATCTTTGGTCATCAGTGGGTATACACGGTGATTCACAATCGCTCTGGCATGTCCAGGCACCACATTCTCCTTGAACCCTCCTTCAATAACGGTGACCGCCGTAGTGGTCGTCACTTGGGCTCGTTCGAGCGCAGTCCTCGTGAAGACCACTCTCAGCAAAGGTTCAAACAGCCACATGTTCGTGTAGACAAGCTTAGCGAGAGGACTGGCCACCGGGCCAAGTAAACGCAACGCTTCTGCCTCCGGGCCTTTGCCGAAAAAGTCGGTGTGCGGGTTGGGGTGCAGCTTAGCCACCGCACGTGCCAGCTTACCTACGGCTGTTCCCAACGGGGGCATGCTTGAGTGCCCCGCTGTGCCCGTGGCGGACAGCTCCACACTCATGTAGCCTTTCTCGCAGGTGCCCACAATAGCTACCGGCTTATTTACGCCGGGAAAAAATCCTTCCCAAATCGGTGAGCCCTCATCAAGACAAAACAGCGGTTTGGTGTCACGCTTTCTCAGCACCTCCCCTATCTTCTTGGCGCCTTGGCGTCCACCCACTTCTTCATCATGTCCAAATGCGACGATCAGAGGTCTCTGTGGGAGGTCGCCGGTTTTCAGTCGATATTCCAAGCACTCCAGGATAGCGTGCCCCGTCTGCTTCACGTCGATAGCTCCCCTTCCGATGATGTTTCCGTTTTCGATAAGGCCGGCGAAAGGGGGTTTGGTCCAGTTTTCTGTCTTCACTGGGACGACGTCCATGTGAGAGAGGAGGAGGTATGGCGAGAGGTTGGGATCCGTGCCAGCCACCGTGAAGAGAAGACTGAGCTCGTTGATGATCTCGACGGTGACGGCTGGCGAGTTGAACACAGTCGGAAAACCTGTCAGCAGAAATGAGCTGCTTTAGAATTTCTGGGATGTCACAACGGGTGCCGCTACCATTTGTACGATAGGGGCGACTAGAGAAGTGGGGGGGGGGGCAGGGGCTCAGATTAAGTGATGGAAACGAATGATGGGGACATGTGCCCACTTCTCTGCATGAAAGTCAGCCATATAAATTACCATACATAAATGTTTTGATTAAACAGAGCTGTAGCTACATTGACATTTTGCAAGATAACCTGGAATGTGGCGCGTTTATAGTCATTTGAACTATCACAACCAGGGCCTGCCAGGGGATAGGACATACGGGGATGGACAAAACCGAAAAAATCTCAACTTTGATATTTTATATACCACAAAACTCATCATTTTTCGAGAAACAGCGAGTATCTGACACGGTTATCGGCCCTACCGGGCCCTTAAACCCCCGCTCCGAGGCCTAAACCCCCGCCCCGAGGCCTAAATCCATGCTGCTCCGAGGCCTAAACTCCTGCTCCGAGGCCTAAACTCCCCGCCCCGAGCCCTAAATCCATGCTGCTCCGAGGCCTAAACCCCCGCCCCGAGCCCTAAATCCATGCTGCTCCGAGGCCTAAACCCCCCGCCCCGAGCCCTAAATCCATGCTGCTCCGAGGCCTAAACCCCGCCCCGAGCCCTAAATCCATGCTGCTCTGAGGCCTAAACTCCTGCTCCGAGGCCTAAACCCCCGCCCCGAGCCCTAAATCCATGCTGCTCCGAGGCCTAAACTCCCGCTCCGAGGCCTAAGTATCCCCCACCAGCCGTTAGGCCCACAGGTAGGCGCAGCTTATTAGAACACAGTTATGCGCTCGAAAAGTATAGCCCTATGAAGCACTGCTATTTTCAGTAAAGGGTGAGTCCTGAGAGAAATGTGATATGAAGCCGAAACTTTTTTGGCATTCTCTACGCGACTGCCAGCTCAGCTTAAACCCCGTAAACTTTTTATATTCCCTCGCGTTTTAAGATCGATTACAGTGCAAAGATGCGTTTTGTACAAAGCTGCGCAGCGGAGGAGGCCTGGCCTCTTGAATGCAGCAAAAAAGCAAAAAAGCCCAAAGCTCTCGGTAAAAATTTTCCGCTGGCTTTGAAGTTTAATGAAAGGGGCCTATTGGCTTATTTCAAACAGTGAAGAAATATCTGCTCTGAAATATAGCTCTGAATGGAGCTTATAGCGTGTCTGTGATCAACTTTTGGGATGTCACTGATTATCAACAGTGTTATTTTGATGACGTCACATATTGTTAGAAAAGATGATATATTTCTGTTTTTAGCGCATGAAAGTGGGGAAAAATTATGTTTCCTGGTTCTCAGACCTCTCTTGTTTTACAATGTCCTTTCTAGGATTTTCACAAAATGGTTCACTCCCTTTAAGGACGGAAAATAAAAGCACCATTATTTTCTACCCCTAAGAGGTCTCACCGTTGCGTCTCATCCTAAAGCGTTTTTCTGCCCCATCTGGCCTATTCAAAATAGGCAAAACTTAGCAACGGCTTCCAACGCCAGCTCTAGCTCCCTCCTGTCACTCCAAAGTCAGTTTCGGTGCTCGTATCATTACCATAATGATTTCACAAGATGCCTGTAAGTGATTGGCGAATCGGTACGTACGGGCAAGGCCCTATGAATAAAACATACCTACGGAGATAACCTACCGTAAATGTAAGCACAATGAATGGATGAACGAGTCCATGAATGAAAATGTAACAGACACACACGCCAGCTTTCTGAAGTTCTACTGACTGTCTCTGAGGTGCTGATGGTACCGGAGCAGCTCCTGCCGAGGTGGCGGACCTTCCGGAGAGGTGCTGACGGTGGCGATTGAGAGACCCCTCGCCAGCCTTAGTTCACTGCCCTCCAACACCGCCCGGGGCAGGTCGGCCGGGCTGAGGTCACGGAGAGAGAACAGGTACTGGTGAGGTCGCACGGTCACGGCGCGGAGCACGATGACGAGGAGGAGACCCAGAAGAACGGTGGCGAAGACAGGAAGGATCCATGCTAATTGTTCTAGCATGGCGGTGCGGCAACCGGTGTGCTAATTATTCAACACTCGGGTATGCTTTGTCTTGATTCCTCGTTAATAAGTTGATTAGTTGTCTGGCTTGTAAATCGTATGATTCTCTGTAATTCAACCACCACACTTCGTGATCACATCACAGCACAGCGTTTCGTTCAGTTCGCAATCGGAAGGGTGCAACCAACTAGTCCCGATATTCCGATGTTACTGGTAGGAGCCTCTGATCAGGAGCGTCGGCAGCGAGAGGATGCAGACCTGTGACTCGGGAGGGGCGTTCCCCCTCTCAATTTGTGCTCGACCAATGATTGTTGCCTTTTCTTCCACTCATCAACGAGAACTGACACCGGTGTCCCCGCATTCCTTGATCAAACCAAGTGTCTCGGCTACGCTTTCCTGGATGCCTATCAGAGTTGTGCCTTTCAGAATTTTGTTGAGTCGGCTCAACTCATCTGGCGTGCTGATAGACTCAACTCAGTCGACTCAACTCCGACTCAACTTACAATTCGACTCAGCTCAAACTTTGTCTCGGGTTGAAATAAATAAATGATAAATGCATAGATAATAATAAGAAATAATTAAACCAATAAAATTGAAAAAGACAAGCCATACATAAAGTTATTCAGAAAACTGAAGATTAATGGGTGGAAAATTTATTAACTGTCATACAAACACTGGTTAAAAATAAGTAAGCAACTATGAATTACTCTTTAAATTCTCCCACTATGTCACTGCTAGAAAAACCTGCGACATCATGCTGCAATGACTTCTAGAGGGAGCTTTGCACGTTTTACTAGGTACATAGAATTAAAAGGCAAGGAAAAGGACTATGGTTACACCAAACATAGGAAAATAATTGCACCTTTATATTGTCAGAGAAGGTTCAAACTGCAAAAGCTTATGATCTTACCTTTATTTGTGGAGATGATATAGGTATTGCTTTTAGTTGTTGCTGAAGAAATATGCCGGGAAATTGTGCTAAATGACACTCTCCTATGCCATGAGCTCAATTAGAAAATAATCATTAGTCAAAAATTACTTTAGCAGTTGCAGTTGCAAATCTCAGGAACTATAGCACAACTTAAGAATAGTATACCATATACGACGAAGCACGGCTCCTAAATGTATACTACGAAGGAGAATACAAATGGAAATTTATTAAAGTGTTGCATTTTAATGTATAAATAGTTCGAAACCAATCATGTATCCAATTTTCAGCTTGAAAACCTCCAATACAGAACATACTTGTCGCTCCGCAAAATAGCAGCACTTTTCAATTGGTAAATAAGCTAAAAATTGTATGTTTAATTGTTATATATAGGTGAATTCATTATAATATTATTTATTTTGTAGAACTTACATCATATAATTATATATATATATACATATATATATTTATATATATATAAAGCACTGCCGATTAAACTTCAACCAAGAGTTCCTTTTGGTTAGTTTTCTGTTTTCGTGTTCGCAGGTCCGTATAAGTTTCGTCACTCTGTTGTCGTTGATTGAAGAGATTATGACTCCTACGTCTGTAGGCATCATGCAGACATATATTATTCACACTTTGTCACGTATTAGGTACTCACACTTATTACTCGATGTTTCGAAAGCTTACGGGAAACATTATCAATTTATTCTAAGACATATAATAACCACAGAAAATCATTGTAGAATAGCACAGTACGCAAAAACACATATTATATAAAATTCACGGTGATGCTGAGCGGATTCCAAATAGTGATGTATTTTTTGTACGAAACATAAAGCTCACATGCGTAGAATTACATGATAACGTGACTGCAAGCTGGGGCTTCCCCTTTTTCTTGCATAGACTAAAACACATGACACATAAAATCTTCCTCACGTTTTCCTTTGCTTACACTCGTCATCCCAGTACACCGTATTATATCCCAGTTCGAGTTTCCTTTTGTCATCTTATGTGTCATGGGTTGTGGTGTATGCACAAAAAGAGTAAGTCTTACTTAACTTGTAGTCACGTTACCATGTATTTTTGCGTATTGTGAGCTTCATTTATCATACAAAAACAGATTACTCTTTGAATTTTGCTTGACATCTCCGTGACTTTATAAAATGTTGTTTTGTGTACTTAATGCTATTTTGTGGTTATTATATGTCATGAAATGTCTTGATAATGATTGCCGTAAGCTTTCGAAACATGACTTGTATAACTTTATGATGCCTACCGATCGACAGAGTTATAATCTCTTCAACCAACGACAACAGAGCGAATGAAATTATACGATCCTGCGAAACAGAAAACTCTCGAAAACGAACTTTTCCTTGAAGTTTAATCGGTATTGATTGAAAGAAAATATATAACCAAAATATACATATATATATATAGTATAAATAATACTGTACTAGTTGTTATATTTAGCTGCTGCCGGGAGTTCATTGATTCATCAGTCAATGACTCATGTGGCCTTACGACCTTTTACTCCCTGTGCCACTCCAACAGGCGCACCCGCGCGTCCCCCAGCCGCCGCCGTCTCGTGCACTCTCCTGTAATACGATGTCGCAAATGTGCCGGGCGCCCCAGACCCGTTCAAGTTGCCTGGAATCTTGCGAGTGTGACGTCATCGTGGCGATGCCGCAGGCGTTTTTCGCAGCTTGAAGTTGAGCCATGGAGTACTGTACTGGACGGGAGACTCGCACCTCACGATACCTCGGACTGGCTGGCTGGCAGAGACTGCAGCGACACGGCTCTACTCCGTGCCAAAGCAGGGTCCGCGTCCGGTCCCACTTTATATACTCTTCCAGAGCGGGCCTTGAACCTGAGCTTAACACGCGCATTGACGTGGGTACCCTTCCCCCGGCGGTTTTTTTCGCAGGTGGCCTTAAGACAGCAGCACGCAGCGCCGCCGAACTTGGTGTAACTTTTCTCTCATAATTTTTTAAGCTCGTGTCAGCATTTTTAGCCAAGTTCATTTCAGTTCCGGTCACCAGGAAACCTCACCTCCAAAAACCTTTCTGCTAGCATACGTAAGATGGGCATCAATCTGTCCCCTCAGGGGACCGATCTTTACTTGCCGGATTCGTCCGGCAAGTAAAGATTGGAGCAACGGGGTGTGACGCGCCCGGGGCCCCAGTCAGCCTTGGGAGGCACTTAGTCGCATCGCCGCGGATACATCTTTTCTAGCCCTCCGGCGGCCGCCGCCTCTTCCGACTTCGGTCGGTTAGAGTCGGCATCTGTCGTCGGTGGCTCTGGTGATGAGGTCCGCGGCGATGCTGATGACTTGCCTTACGGGCCCTCTGTTACCTGGTCGGTAACCGTATTGGATCGGGTCAGATCTGTCCTGCACCTCCCAGTATGTAGCTCCTGTTTGTTTTTGTTTTCTTATTTAGTTGATTATTTTTAGTTCCTGTCCTCTTTTTACGCTTCAGTTATTGGTCCCACAGTTATTTGCCTTCTTCGGCATTTTATGGGTGTAAGGCGCCCACTCGAGGCCTATCTCGAGCCCCGGCGACGAGGTTGACGGGATCCTGGGGGGTTGAGGTCCCCCTCGGGCGGGTCAGTCCCGAGGGCTCCAACACGCCCCCTTTGGCCCAGATATCTCGATCCAACCGGGGGTAAGCCGTCCGTAGGCTGCCGCGGGCGGCCTAGCTACGCGGCAGTGTCTACGGGCACTGTCGCTCGGTCCAGCTGGGCAGGGGGGATTATGTTTCGGGCGTGCGGCGCGGCGCCCTTCGCGGTGGGGACTGATAGTTCTTGCCGGGCGCGACGCGGGCCGGGGTTTCGGAAACCGTCGTTTTTCGAGACCCCAGCCTTTTGCGCCCGCCTGGTGGACCGCAGTCTCCGCTGCGTGATGGGTGCCGCGTTTTGCTTCGTCCCGACCCATGGCCCTGCCGGCCCACTGGGCTGATGGCGTCAAGGGGGTGGGTGCGTTCTGATTGGAGGGGTTGCGTGAGTATCTCTCGCCCCTCTGAGACGGGCGCACCTGCCCCCGTAGGCACTGTACCAGCCCCCGGGCCCAGCTATTGACAGCTGGTAACCCGGGGGCCGAAGGTAAATTTATCTCTCATGGCGTTATCTCAGGTTCCCACTTCGACTGCACAGACCTCACGGATTTTGACCTCTGCTTTGAACCGGACCACCTCAAGCACGCTTTCTGATACCGCCGCTGTGAATAACTTTTCGGATGATGCGACTGTCTCGCGAAACAAACCCGACCAGTCTATCCTCCTCCCCGAGTCAGCACGGGTGCTGCTAGTAGCGATAGAAAATGGCTACAAAATGAACCCCTTTCAAACCGCCCAGGCTCTGTCGAAATTTGGAACAGTTTCTAATGCGCTTCGAATCTCGGAAACCGAAATCGAAGTGACCATGTCCACCGAAACAGAGACAGCCGATCTTCTCGCCACTGAGTCACTAACGTATAGAAGTAGAGATTCGGACCACTCGATCCCAGTCACTGTTAGGCTACACCCGAAAAAAATGCGGTAAGGGGTGTCATCTCAACGGAGCTGTTGGAGGGTTTGACGGACGACGAAATACTCGAGGGTATGAATGAGCAGGGAGTTGTGAGTGTGAGGAGGATGAACAGGAGAGAGAAGGGAAAGTTGGTAGGTACCAACACCATCGTACTTGCGTTCCGAGACAAGAAGCTACCAGAGAGGGTTCGCGTGGGATGGAGATATGTAGCTGTCCGTAGATACGTGCCTGACCCCACACGTTGCTTTCGCTGCCAGCGATATGGCCACGTAGCCAAATCCTGCAAAGGGAAAGAAAGGTGTGCGAAATGCTCAGTCCCTGGGCATGGATCGAGAACTTGTGAAGCTAGTAAGCCCAAATGCGCTGGCTGCGAAGGCGACCACGAGGCTTGGTGCCGGACCTGCCCTACCTTTCTTTCAGAGCGGCAGAAGGTGAAAGACAAGTTCCGTGCAGAACAACAGGATGCCGGAAAGCAGGGCTCCACAAATCCCAACCTGGCTTCAATTCATCCCGAGGTACAGGTTTTGCAAACACCTCCAGTGGCTGCAACCGGTGTGGTTCGTCCTCCCAGTTCGTATAGGGACGCACTAACTGGAGACAAAGGCCAGCTTAAACCACTGTTAAGTTTGGGCACGAGCATGGGCGATATCTCACACCTGTCACTGCGAGACTTCCTCATACTTATCGGTGGGCTCTTTTCGCACGCGGATGGAGGTGACACTGGATGTCCAAGTCCTCCAGAAACCATGGACAAGGGTACTCAAACCGAAACTGATGCAGGGATTTCGGGCGCTACCTCTAACACGACACTGCCTTCCACTCTGACCACAACATCAACAGATCAGTGCATTCAGACATGTCTGGATGACAGTCACACTCTCGTCACCACTGAACTCTCCAAGGACACCTCCGAGCATGAGGGTGAGGTACCAGCAGCCACCGCTGAACCACGGATTACCACGGATCCTACCGGGGGTGAGAGTGAGGAGAGAAGTCCACCTTTATCTGCTAAGGAAATTAAGACACAGTCTGGAATCGCTGCCCAGCCCGCTTCACTTCGGAAAGCGCGGGCCAAACCGCTGAAACATGGTTCTGAACGTTCAGCCTCAGCGCCACCTAAAGGACGCAGTTTGCGAAAAGAGCAGAGCGTGGCACTTCTTCCAACTCCTGCGAACGGTGACACCATGCTTATGCCTCCACCGTACCCTCCTCTACCACCGCCCACACAGACGCCTTCCAACATAGCAGACGCATGTTCCGTCATCCCAGAGTCGCGTGACGGAAAACGGAGGCTCTGTTCCCCGACCTCCGACTCCGAAAAGACGTCTCCTCACCACGGTGCCAGGAAGCACCAGAAACCAGAGTTTCTTTTCCGAGACTCGAAGGGGAAGAAAATATGGGTACCAAGGGTGCAAAAAGAGTTCCCTATTAAAATCAAGCAAGCTGGCTCGTTGGAAAGTTTTGGAGAAGTCCAAAATGTTTGGCAGGATGTGCCTCGCCCTTCTGCCGTTAGTGATAGAAGGCATTCTGGACCTAGAGCCCGGGAGGCCTACATGGGCGGGAACACGACGTTCGTTCGCCGATCTCCGCCCAAAGGTCTCGGATATCCTGAGCGAACCGAGAGACCTCCTCAACAATGGGATGCAAGCACAGCTTGGTGCGTGTCAGAAATGTTTGATGGGAGGAGCTGGGAAACCTAGACACTGTTAAGCAATGCCAGATTTCTTGTCACCCCTTAAACAACATTGCACATTATCCTTGCCATGCAAGTGGCCTTGACACCCATAATCTTTATTACTCTGGCATGATCTAGATTAAGCATATTATTATGAATTGAAAAACATGGTAATGGTGGGCGCGTATAGCCCAGTTGCTGAAAGCGCCCTAAAACACCAATACACACGGGCATCAATCTGATATTTGTATAATATGATTTTCTAATCGGGCACTGTAAAACTTGTTTCGCGATTTCCGAGATCGATGACCTAAGGCCGGGTGGGCTATGACCTAAGGCCATGACTTCACCATTGAAAATACATAAAAATGGCTCAAGCTCAATAAGTTAGTCGGGAATGGAGACGCAACGCATATTTTGACGTCATGTGATTTAATTTATCCATGTGGTTCTAATGATATGCATTTTGACCCCATTTGACTTTGAACTGACCCGAGGTCAGGTCAAATTTGCCTAAAAGATTTGACCTATCCAGGTCATGTTATTATACAATGCGGAGTGATAAGGGGATTCTTAAGGTGAAGATGGTTTTGTTATAGCTTCGCTATGCCAGATGTTTTTTTATAAATTTAGTTCAACTTATTCCCAGTACGGCTGCTGGAGTCGGAGTCTCACCAAAGCCCTCGAGGGACTTGTCACGGAGACCTCGACCCCACCACCCGAACGAGCAACTCCCACAATGAAGGGTTCATTTAGAAGCCAAAGTTTAACGTCCTACAAAGCACAGGGACGGCCGCCCCGCTCAGGTCACCCTCTCATCAGTCAGTTGCCAGCCGACTTACGTCGGGCAAACTATTGAGCGCCGGAGCGTCTCAGGGGAACCGATCCCAAGCCTGGACATGCACTGCCACTGCATGCTTCTTCTGAGCAGCGGGACGGAGCCCAACGCTCTACCAACTGAGCTACCGGGCCGGCTCAGTGTGAATGTTATGAGTGAAAAGCCTTCATTTCCATTACATTCTATTATATCCCCGTGGTGACATGTTTTATCCTCTTGGAAGCCTGTACTTGGCCCGACAAAATATGTAGAACACTTGTTAGTCTTAGACCTTAGGTCAGGCTGCTTATCCCTTGCCCCGTGGCGGGTACGAGCCACCTCGCCCGGTGGGGGCAAAAAGACCCCCACGATCTCAAAAACTAAGAGACTAAAAAAAGCCAAAACGGCAATCGAAAGATCTTCGAAAATGATATCGAAAATACTTAGGTCATTTTTCTGTCAGGTCAATATCAAGGTCACCAGAGGTCAAAATAGGTCAAAATCGCTAATATGAGGTGTACTAAGAAAACCTTCTATATCTCAGAAACTATGATAGCTAGAAACATTTTCTAACACCATTCGAAAGCTCTTGAGATGTGCTTTCATTGCAGTGGCATTCATTTTCGTGTCAGGTCAAAGCCTAGGGAGCTACAGGTCACTAAATATTGGGCATATTCTTGGGAATGTCCATAGCCACCCATGCATAAGGGCGTTTACTTTTTCGCTAATAGCTTCCAAACCAAACAAGATACAGCCATAGTTTATGCACCATTGCAATCCTCTCGTCAATACGAATCGAATGATATATGATATTGCTATGCCAGGTCAAATTTAAGAATTTGACCTGACCCAGGTCAACGGTCTGACCCAACTTGACCTGGTATAGTCATGATGTGTATCATTTGACTTCCAGTGACTATACAAACACTTTGGTGACAAAATAAAAGCTCTATCTTAGTTTATTCAAAATTTATAGAAAAAACACCAAAAATGCTTATCTGACCTAAGGTGACCTTTTAAAGGTCACAAGTCAAAAATTTGGTATCAGCTTCAGAAATGGGCTAAGAGCAAGTCGCAACCGATGTTTGAAGTTGATTCCATCCATACTTACTGAGAAAAGCTCATTTCGTGATTTTCCCCATGCATTGTCAATGGGAGGTCATGCTCTGCACATGACCTTAGGTCACCAATATCAAAATCCCAGAACAAATGTTGTAGCTCCTGGTGGGCCCAAGATGTGGTATGAGTTTCAACTTGATCGATTAACCTTTCTTTTAGTTATGCCGTCCTAAGTATTTTTTGAGGTGAGGTCACTTCACCTGACCTGGTGACCTGACCTGATATGACCTTGAGCCAAAATTTTCAGGAAAGATGTAAAAATGATGAAGGAACAGCTAGACCAAGTTTGGCGGCGCTGCGCGCCGCCGTTTTTGGTCACTGCGGAAAAACCCGAGGGGGTCTAAAAGACCCCCCACCCGGGCGAAGGTTAACACCGTCACCGCTTTTTCTTGAGTCACTGTCTCTTCCCTGAATGGTTTTTGAGATCTAAGGGAGGGGATGCCCCGTCAAGGTGGAGGCGGGTAGAACCCCCATCAATGCGCGTGTTAACTGTAAGTCGTTGTCCGCAATAACCCCAAGATGCTGCCCCCTGACGACTGGTTTCACGTGGGCGATTTGCATCGATTCTCGGCGCTGCTTTCCAATTGGCATTGGGTCTGGTCGGCCAAGTAGCAGTGCGACGCATTTTGTTGAAAGGCAAATGAGATTTCAACTGAACAGGCTTGCTGTCATGGTTTAGCATAATGATAACGTTCGATCCATTTGAGAATATTGTTCCCTTATATATACGTATATATACCTTATATATACCTTATTATACGTTGTATGATTTACGCAAACGGGACATGTTAATACACAGTCGGAACTCACTGCCAAAACTAGGAATATAAACAATTGCATCAGTTACTTATATTTTCTCTGTCTTAATACAGTAGTAACTATGCTACATATTTGTAACTTTTGGTGAGGTGTCTTTCCATAGAAACCCTTTTAATTCCCTTTAAGTTAGGATCTATACTTCCGGTTCTGGCAGATTTACATTTTCACGATGTTCCTGTGCACATAAACTATGGAATTTGTGAATATAAGCCTTGCTACTTTTATTACGGTTGAATGTTTTCTGGTCCTGTTAGTGATCATGCTCTGAACTAAAATTGCACACCAAGCCGGATTCCAAATTAATTCCTCCATTCCATGAGCAGAGGCGTACTTAAGCTGTTGTGAACAGGGACATCGCCAGGATTTTGCTCATGGGGGGTGGGGGCAGCACCAAAATGAGTCCCCTGCAATTCCGCCAAAAGGGCCGCAAAAATGTCGGCGAGCAAAAATAACGTTTAATACAATTTTTGCGTCAAATTATCTAAAAAAAGTCGCTTTAGATCAGAGCGCTCCCAAAATATCTCAACTACGCTATGACAAGCCATTTGTGTACCTATCACATTTCTTCAAAACCAATCGTGCTCGAAAAGTGAAAAAGGCCTTAAGTATTTCTTCTTGGTGAGAAACTGCT
Source organism: Lepas anatifera (assembly GCA_034440635.1). Lineage (NCBI taxonomy): Eukaryota > Metazoa > Arthropoda > Thecostraca > Lepadidae > Lepas > Lepas anatifera. The sequence continues at coordinate 860,342 of JAOTON010000214.1, read as the reverse complement.
TTCCGAGCCATACAGATTCTGGGTCGCTGCACCGTGCAACATAATTATGCATATAGAAGTTTTTCATTAGCCTATCTCCTCAAATTCTGGGCTCATAAAAAAGCAAAAGCACAGCGATCTTTTTGGGCGCTATATGACCACACTGGTTGGCGCGCCCTTAAACTCAAATAACAAACAAACAGCGATTTTTCTGAAATTTAGTGAATTTTGTCATTCGACGTCTCAGCTCACACCATGGTGAAAAGCTTCTGCAGTGAGTAGGAAAGACCAGGGCAAAGCGGTCACCCTAGTAATTTTTTGTTCAATTTTGATGAGCTTTTAATCCCGCTTTCTTGTGTTAGGTACCATGATTTTGTTCTATGTTCAATTGGAAGACAATAGAGGGGACAAAAAGGCGAAAAAATACCAGACATCTGCACAGGAAACCAAAAGGTAAACCAAAGTTATTTTGACCACTTTGCCCCAAGCACGTGGCAAAGTAGACATGCTTATTGCGGCTCTATTTTTAGTTTGCAAAATATTTAGCATGTTTACTTTTCAATTTGATATAATTTTTGATATATAATTGTACATAAATGCTTGGAACCACTTATTTAATATAGCTTCTGCGGAGTGGCAATATTGCTATCCCCTCCCCGCTACTCAGTTTCAAAACGCTCTACATTACATATTCCTATCTGACGGTAAAAATGTGTTGCGACAGGCCTCTGTGGTATGCTGCTGTGCCCAACATGGACGGTTAAGTAGCTTCCCATGCCAGAAGACCGACGACTTTAACCCTCGCCCACCGGGGGCCATCGATGGCCCCCTAAGGTTTTCCGGGATAGCAAAAAAGACGAGGCGCAGCACCGCAGTTGAGGGCCACCTCTCATTGCATCATTTTCCCATCATCCCTGAAATTTTTACCCCGGGTCACCCAAGGTCAGGTCACCAGACGAGGTCAACCAAGGTCACCTCACTTCACTTTAGAGCTCTGTAAGAGCTACATTTCAAAGTCGATCGATTTGAAACTTCCTATACTCATAACCCCTCCAGGGTCTACAAGGTGTATATCCGGGATTTTCGATTTCGTGCCCTGAGGTCAGGTCACGAGGCGACCTCTCCCATTGGAAAAGCATAGGAAAAGTTGTTTCATGATATAAAAGCCACAAAAATGATTGCAAATACTCAGACTGCTCAGAACAACGTTTTGGACACCCTTTCACGGATCCCAGGGGTCATATTTGCCCTTTGACTTTTCCAAGGTCATCCAAGGTCACCAGAGGTAAAAAACAGTATTTTGACAATAACTTTGACCTAATTGAGCTAGAGCGGTGAAACAAACACCATCGTGTTTGTATTGTCACTGGCTTTCATTTGATATACGGCAGGTCACTTTCGACCTTTCGTGACCTCAGGTCATATTAGGTCACGAGGTGACCTCTGGCGGTCAAACCACTGGCGGGAGGTCTTTACGTTCCACATAGCGGAAAAGTACGGCAATTTGCTATCAAATGTACTTACCAGGCCTCAATAGCTCTAATGACATAAGAGTTATGCCCAGTTCGCTCAATCATTGCATATTTGAGTGAAAATAGCCGATCTTGACCTAATTTGACCTCTGGAGGTCAAACCATTGACCTGAGCACTAAAACATGCGAAGTAATTCTTACTGAATTCACGCAAGCTTTCTATTGCACTTTGCAGATTTGCGCTAACGCCCATATTTTCGGAGTTAGAGGGGGCCATCGATGGCCCCCGGTGGGGCGAAGGTGGCGCCGGACCCCGGTGGGGCGCGGGTTAATAGACAAAGTCGCATGTCAGAACAGTCGTGAGCTAAATAAAAAGGCATGCTTTGATCTTATTCGGGTGGAAATATTCTAGTTTCCGAAGAGGTATAGAAGAGGCATCTGGTTTAAGCGATGGAATAAAGCATTTTGTGTTGGTCCAAAGATTGTTGCTGTTTGCTTTTGATAGCAGTCGTATAAGACATAATTCAAATGCTGGCTGCAACGTCTGCAGATAACGTAATGTCAATCACTGTGTAAAATTTTGGTCTGGTTTATCAAACACACAAAAAGTGAATGAAACACCCATACATTTCTGTATTCACGATGATCGCATAGGCTTGCTCCCCATTCACGAACCAAGGCGCCCACTACTGGCACGTACGTAAGCTCATGGTCCCCAGATCAGCCCAGGGGCCCCATAGCTGTGCAGGGGGCCCCAGACCAGCCCAGGAGCTGCCCAGTTCAGTACAGGGAGTTCAAGATTAGCTTAGGACCCAGCTTAGCTCAGGGGCCCGGGACGGCTGTTAAAGGGTCAGAACAGCTTAAAGGGCCCATTCAAGCTCAAAGCCTTCTGCTGCTCAGTGACTCTTTAAGTATTTCAGGGAGCCCCCAGACAACTTCAGGAGCCCCCCATCTCAGCACAGGGGCCCCAGCTACATGAACTCAGATGACCAGATTAGCTTTGGGGCCTTGACCAGCTCAGGGGCCCAGGTCGGTTTATATAGGGTCTAAAAACAGCTCAGGAGGGCAAATTCAAGCTCAAGGCCCCCAGCACAGGGGCCCTATTACCGTGCAGAGGGTCCAGACCAGCTAAGCCCGCCCCCAGTTCAGCTCAGGAGCCCCAGATTAGCTCAGGGCTCAGATTAGCCTTAGGGGAACACCTCATCTCAGAGGCCCCAATGTCGGCTGATAAGTAGCGTCTTTGACCAGCTCAAGGGCCCATTCAAGTTAACGGCTTTCAGCTCAGCTTAGATACCCTAGAATGATTTAGAGGTCCCAAAATAGCTCTGGGGTCCTCAGTTCAGCTAAAGAGACCCCAGATTAGCTTATAGGGCATCAGAGGTCAGTTCAGCGGCCCCTCGAGATTGACTCATAGGACCTTAAATCAGCTCAGGTGCCCAGGTCAGCTTAAGAAGTTTCCCAGACAAGCTTTCGGGCCCGTTTGGGTTTCTTATTTTCTATTACAATTTTGTATATTTTGCATTCGTTGTGGGGGCCCACCACAGAAAAGTGGGGGGCCAGTGGCCCTCCTGCCCCCCCGTTTCTACACCTATGTGCTATGGTCACAATCTATTATTTCTCTGCACTACGTCCGTCTTTCCATTCATGGGGCAAAGTGGACGGATTCCACTTTGCCCTGGTTCACCGTGTCTCATACAACATAGTCTACGAAAATGGTAGACCAGCCATCACAAGAGTGACAAATTGAGGCGAGGTTTTTCTAAACAATCAAGGGACCCGAACTGGTTTCCAGCGGCCGTCAGTTTAATAAAACAAAATCCGCGCTGCCTGGATGGGGTTTTGAAGACCACGAAGTGTAGCGCAAAAGCCAGTCATCAGCCTAAAAACCCTACCTTTTTTCACCGCGCTGGAAGCTAAATGAGGGGGCAGCTGACGAAGATGCGCAGGATGCGTTGCTATGTAACGCCCAATATGACACACATTTACGACACTTTGCAGAGAGTTTTTCAGCTTTTTCCGCTTTGCCCCGCTGTCCGCTATGCCCTGGTCTCCCCTACATTTCATGAAGATTCTGAGGAAGGGCTGTGTTCTAATATATATTCACCGTGCTTTTGCTATAGCATGCATCCAGGATTCGAGGAGATATGCCAATTCATAAGTCCGATATCAGGCGCTTGTCATATATGGCGATTATGCAACTTAAGCGTTTTACCTACAGCCCGCACATTGCGCAAAGTCCTCGCTCGCGTCACTTTTCGCCTTAGCGGCCTCGATCTCAGTTGGTTGGCCCTCGGGCATTGGCAGACATCTGGCAGCCTTGTGTTTGATATGTAACCGGCAGTACACCATGGCAGCCCCCAGACCGGCCACTACACTGCCTTCTGCTAGAACCAGTCGGAGGCTAGTTGGTGCCGCATTAACTATACCTGTGTCAGGGAATTACCGGCGGAGGAGGAAGTGAAGAGGGCAACATGGCAGTGGCGGATCCAGGGGGGGCAAAAAGGCAATTGCCCCCCCCAAACGGAAAAGCTCGGGGCAAAACTATGTTTTTGCCCCCCCAAGCGATCGACCTCCTTTTTCCCCCGACTGCTTTTTAGCTTGTAAGCAAGATTCTGGTGCTTCAACTCTCAATTTCTAACAGAATTAGTGAAGTTCAGTGTAAATATTGGGGCTTGGATAGGAAAAAAGTTATGTTGAGCCCATATTTTTCACTCCGTGGCGTTTTTTGTTTTTTGTCTCCAGTTCCGAAAATCCTGTGGAAAAGGCATATTTTAGAGCAATTTTTCACTGCGTGACGTTTTTTCGACTTTGGTTTGCCCCTCCCAAACCAACCGGCTAGATCCGCCACTGCAACAGGGTGCCTGCATTCTTGCGCCGCCATAAATGCTGGCTAGTTCTTGTTAAAGTGGTTTTCTTTAAACAAAATAAATGACTATGTGGCGTTAAAGGGAATGTGGCACCTTCACAACGTGATTTTAACTGAGATAGCCAAGTTGTAAAGCAGGTCGGAAAACCCGGTACTCCATATTTCATTTGTCTCGGAACTCGATATTTCCATAGCAAAAAGCTAAAACCTACCTGACACCAGCCCCCTCGGCCCCCGTCGCCGGCGGCCATTGTTGTGAGCTACTGGTGTGACGACATATGCCGACGTCACGATGAGCATCAGCCAATCGAAGCCCTTGAAGCGTTTCAAGTATGGTAGTGGTTGCCAGATCGTGACATCATCCACAGGCTGATATTTATTTCTTTTTCTAGAGGAGTATTTTTAAAAACCAAATATTGAGCTTATTGTACATTTTTCAGAGAAATCATGAGTGGTTTCATTATTTTTTACTAAAAGTACGCCTAATTACACTAAATTCCAGGATTCGACCAAGGTGCCACATTCCCTTTAAAGAAATTAAAATGTCGCAATGCAGCAATGGGACTAAGCTATGACATATGTAATATAGGTTTGTGATTGACAACTTTTCTAGCAGCTTCTTTCACCTTCAAATAGTTTCAAATAATAATTGTTGGGTTATAACGACGCGCCAACTGCCAAGGTCATACGGCGTCGCTAACTCACATCCTTATGGGAGGGATTTTGGGGATCGGATCAACTTATTCATAGACTTTCCCGGGACTTGAACCCGGGACCGGTGGCTTAGAAGACAAGGATGTTATCCACTAAGCCACCCATTCCCTTCGATTGAGTTCCTTTCGAACGAAAAACTACGCGTCTACTGTTATTTACTGGCGGAGAGAGAGAGCTCAGCTGACCATTATGGTCCCAGCTGGTCAGAGAGGGCTCTGCTGGTTCTAGAGAGCCTAATGGTCACAAAATGTTCTGCTGGTATCTGCCGGCCCTCTGTAACTAGTTAACAAGAACCATGCTGGGTGCAGAGGGCCACCAGGTTGCTCCGAATCTGTTTACACAGTGTCCAGCTGACCAGATATGGGGGTTCTACGTCAATTGTGGGTCCAACTGGTTTTAAAGAGTCCTATGCTTACATATGATTCTTCTGATGGGCACAGTAGGCCCTGCTGGTTTCAAAGGACCATGCTAACCACGGTGGTCTTGTCCGTTATAGGGAATGTGGCTCATTGGTCGAATCCTGGAATATAGTGTAATTAGAGGAACTTTTAGCCGAAAATGATGGAAGCGTTCATAATTTCCTTGAAAAGTGTACAATAAGCCCAATATTTTGATTTTTGAAATGATCCCCCAGGGAAAAAGTAAATATCTGTCTGTGGATGATGTCATGATCTGGCAACCACTACCATATTCAATACGCTTCAAGGGCTTCGATTGGCTGATGCTCACCGTAACGTCAGCATATGTCGTCACACCAGCGACTGACAACTTTGGCCTGCTGCTAGGGGTACATACATGTGGGGTACATTTCAGGTAGTTTTTAGCTTTTCTCTACGGAAATTTTGAGTTTCAAGGCAAGCGATATATAGAGTACCGGGTTTTCCGGCACGCTTTACAACTTAGCTATATCAGCTAAAATCACATTATAAAGGTGCCACATTCCCTTTAAAAGGAGGGACCGGCTGGTTCTGCTGGTTGTGAAAGGTCCTGTGGGATACAATGGACCGTGCCGACTACAAGGTAATGGGTTAAAGGGGCCCTTATTAGGACAAAACATCTTGCGGGTCAACAATGTGTGCTGTTTTAAAGAACTCTAAGAGCTGCATAGTTATTTGGTGGAATTAGAGGGCCAACAGGGCCCTCAGTATCGCCTGTAGAAGGCCCATCTGACCAAAGAGGGCCCTGCTCACGATATAGAGCCCTACGAACAGTCGGTCCTACTGGTTCTAAGGCTCCTCTGTTAACGAGGTTCCTGATAGTCAGAGTGAGGCCCTACAGGCTAAAAACGTCCCTGCTTGCCACAATGGTATTCTTATCTAAAGAGGGCTCAGCTGTTCAGACAGCCCTGGACAGCTGTTCAGGTTCAGCTGGCTATTGCAGGAGCCCTGCTGGCTATTGCTGGCCTTGCTAGCCGTGGGGGCCCTGCTTCCAAAGAGCCCTGCTGACCATGGTGGCTTTGTCGATTGAAGAGGGCCGAGCTGATCAGAGCGGGTCCTACTGTCGACAGAGGACCCTGGGGGCCACAGTGGTTCAGAGGACTCATGTGTGTGTATTGGTGTTTTAGAGCGCTGTCAGCGACCGAGCTATATCGCGCCCACCGTTCCATGATATTCAGCTCCTAATAATACGTTTAGTCTAGAAAATCTGAAGTTGATCTGAAGATGCCACTGGACGACAGCGGAATGTAACTCTTACACCTGTTGAACGCCTCCGTTTTGTGGTAGATTTCGTCATGCCAGTGGCGGCGCTTGAACATTATGACAGCCTCGGCACGATCGGCTTAGAGGTAAGGACGTCGTCCATGGTTTTTACCTGATAGGGGATAGGGGCAGATCTAGCAGGTCGGCTGGAGAGGGGGACAAGTTCAAGTCGATTAACAAAAATGATATTTATGTTTAAATGGTTAAAAATTATAACAATTGAAAAAATCAAAAACATTTGTCGATGGATTGTGGAAACGGTTATGCGGCATTATGTGAAGGTACAAGGCAAGATTCAAGAAGGATAGGTAGGTAGGTAAGTAAGCGGGCAAAGGCAAGGTACTCACGAGACCTTTCCATTTTAAGGACAGATTCCTCACTTCATTTTTTATGAAGTCCAATTTTGTAACGGTTCGACGTCAGTTGGTACTGGTTGGACGTTGGTTTCTGTTAGTTCTTGTCGACATTTCTCGCGTTGTGTTTTGGTTCTCCTCTTCTCGGAGTACGGTGCAGTTTTCCTCTGTCTAGTGGTTCACTTTACCAGTGTGGGCCAAACAATTTTATGTGCACTAATCGGCGTTGTATTGGATGGAATTTAGATTGTATATTTAAATGTATATGTAACAAAAATTAATAATGACACCTAATTATGCTAATTTGTATACCATATTTTACTGTTATAGTTCTAACTTACTACTCTACTTCAATATTCATAGCATGTAGTCATAAATGCATGGTGTGGCGAGCCACCCCTGCTGCCACGGCCCAGAGCTGGCCCGAGACGTCGGCCACGCCGCGTTTTGATGACTTTGTATCCGGTGTCCAGTGCTCTGGCACAGCGAGCGACGGCCCAGGCAGGTGATGTCATGCGTATGACTTCTGTAACCCGGTGCTTCTACAGTTGCCTGATGAAAGCTTTCATCAGTTTCTGACGTTGCTGTGACGTCTATCTTTTTCACAAATCCAGTGATTTCATTGGCGTGTGTGGTGGGCGTCCACTGCCTTGTTGTTTCGGTGAGATGGACATATGTAACTGGCTACCCGCTGTTGTCTCGGGGGAGTGCGCTTAGAACCATCTTCACCAGCGGACCTCTGCAGTCAGGCGCCGGCGACGGTCGGCATCGCGTCAGACAGCATCAGACCACGCCAGGTCACGCTGGATTAGGCTAGGTCACCGTTAATCACGCTTGTAGAAGATAGTTTGACAGAGAGTGAGTGATCTGTAGTGACGCTTATTTTATTCGACACCTCTACGTATATTAATTGGCGCTGCCATTCCGAGTGAAGACCGACTGCTTTAATACCTGTTGGACTTATATTCATCGCTGCTATAAACTGCCTTTACACAACGCGAGGCAATACAGAAGAAAGAGGAACCAACATCTTTTTCATCATATAATGGCGCGACGAGGTCTTACCACTAAAACTTAATCACAGCCGAGTGAAACGTTTTCACGACAAATTGGCGCCGTGACCCGTGATAAAATTGGACACTGAGAAAAATCGAAAATTCGCCAACAAGTACTTCAAGGACTTCAGTTTTCCAGCTACGCCGGGAAACATCTTTAAACACTTTTCTGTCAACTTTACAAGCTAGTTCATCGAGATCTTCAATTCTATCGTCGAGTTTATCAGTTCCAGGATTCATCTCAACTAGAGGTCATCGCCGTTTTCTGCAACAGCCATCCCAAGTTCTTCGTTTTTCAAGTTGTCACTTCACTTCTTATTCAAGATTCAACTCTTCAAGATATTTTTTTCAGGCTGCAAGGCACTTCAATTTTTTTCAGGCTTCAAGGACTTCAACTCATCATTCATCTAGTTCTTCGTGGTCATCCAACATTTCATCCGACATCAGGAGCATCGTTCTACCGCTCCAGCCAATTTCTTTTTCAGGTTAAGAGTGCTTCATTACAGCATTCTTCATCTTCTTCATCGTAGCATTCCACATTTTTAGTACTGTGTGGACAGCATCTCCGGTTCATCCATTGATGAACAACGGCAACTGGCATCTTCGCCTTCAGTCTTCTGACATCATCTCATCAGCTACAAATAAGGTGATTCCTTATCCATCCTTAACTGTTGAATCTTCATAAGCTGTTGTTATATTGTGTTGAAATTTTGCATAATTTAAATCATGGCCGAACAAACTCTTGTTGAAACAATGAAAGATATTTCGATGGAAATTCGAGTCCAAGGTCTCACACAGCACGTTCGATCATTTTCTGGGGAAAGTTCCAACAAATTTCATGACTGGGCAAGAGATATGGATTCGATAGCCTGCACAGCCGATGATAAGCGGATGAAAATTCTGGCTACTAGAACATTGAGCGGACCCGCAGGAAAATTTGCCTGCAGACTGATCACTCAAAATCCTAACATCACGTGGCTGGAACTAAGGAGACAGTTGAGAGACAGATACAGTGATCTTAAAGACCCGTACTGTGCGAGGGAAAAACTTCAAAAAATCAGACAAAAGAAGGGTGAGCTGATGCAAAACTTCTCAGAACGTCTCCAAGACGTTGCAAGTGAGGTCTTTGATGACCCAAACAGTGCAGACTCACAAAGAACACTTGTAGAAGTGTTCCAAAAAGGCGTATCTGATGATCGCCTCGCCCGAGCCCTCATTCGGAAAAAGTTCTCAACCCTTCAGGATGCAGTAAAATTTGCTAGTGAAGAACAGCAAACCGACAGGACTTTCGAACTTTGCAGAGGAAAACTCGATACTGAGGAGCCCATGGAGATTGATGTGGTTCGTAACGACTCCCAAAACGACAGGATAGAGAAATTGGAGAAATGTTTGTCAGATGTTGGATCAAAACTAGATAAACTGACCAAAAAATGTTGTGAAAAATCAGAAAACCAACCCTACGTATCAGCCATCAAACCAGACGCATCCCCAGCAAAGACGCCAATACCAGGTGCAACCCCAGAACCAACGCCCATTCCAAAGGCAACAACGCCCCAACCAGTGGCAGAGGCGACCTCAGAGTCAGCCTCCAAGAGCCCCATGTCAGCACCAACAAGCTTTTCAGCCGGGGACAGAGCCAAACCAGCCCCCTCAAAGATATCAATGGACACCAGACGGTCGTCCGACCTGTGCGTTCTGCCGAAAGTTGGACACACTCAGCGAGTGTGCAGGGCGAAACAAGCTAACTTAGCTGCCCAACAACAGTCGGAAAACTAAGATGTCCTTCTGTTACCAGGACCGAACAGTTGGAAACCCCTGATCCCGATGGTCCTAGGGACAATATTGCTAGAATCTACATCAAACAGGACACTCCTATGTGCTGGACATATCTTGGAAATCGAAAAGCCTATACCCTTGTCGACACTGGAGCCGACATTTCGTACGTTTCAAAAGAATTCTTTGACAAAATCTGTTCAAAGCATGTCTCTGACTTCACAACAAATTGTGCCCCTCTCGAGTCAGTAACTGGTCACAAGTTAAAAAATTTTGGAACAGCACAACTGCCAGTAGAAGTCTCAAAATTCTGCAGAAAATTCAAGTTTCAAATTGTGAAAGGTCTCAGACACTCATGCATCTTGGGAAATGACTTTCTCAGTGAGTTTGGTGTAAAACTTGATTTTGGAAAGAAAACCATGAACATCCACAACAATGTCATCCCACTGAGACCACAACGCCTCAACTGTCAGTCCATCACCTCATTGGTGAGGCTGCCTGAGAAAACTACCATCCCAGCGCAGTCATATGTTGAAGTACCTGCGTACATCAACAGAGTCCAACTCATCGATCAGGACTGTACAGTGCAGCCACTGAACAACACCCCATATTTCTGTGAGGAACCAGGACTCTTGGTACTAAACTCAGTGAGCCGCCCAAACCAAAAAGGTCACTTACCAGCAGTGATCGTCAACACGACCACTCGTGACTATACTCTTCCGCCTCGCCAGGTCATTGGACTTGCCGAAGTAGTAGAGACGTCAGAGATCAATAGCATTCAGGAAAGTACACCCAATGAACAACCCCAAGAAAGTTCACATCCTGATCTGGATCCTGCGATGAAAATCCAAACAGCTGATCTCTCTCACGTGCCTGAGAGCCAGAAACAGCTGATCGAACTACTTATCGAACAAAACTCGGATCTTTTTGCGAAAAGTGAAACCGATCTCGGTCGAACGGACCTTGTGAAAATGAAAATTGACACAGGAAATCACCCTCCTATCAAACAACGGCCCTATCGCCTCCCATTCAGTCAACGTCAGATGGTAGAGGATCACCTCAATGAGCTTCTGAAAGCAGGTGTGATCCAACCCAGTCAGAGCCCGTGGGCTAGTCCAATCGTCATTGTCGAGAAGAAAGATGGAGGAAAACGTTACTGTGTAGATTACCGAAAACTCAATCAGGTGACTGTCAAAAACAGCTATCCGCTTCCACGCATCGATGACATCTTGGCATCCCTTGAAGGATCGAAATACTTCACCTCTCTTGACCTCAAAAGTGGATATTGGCAAATTGCTATGGCTGACCAAGATTCCATAGATAGAACCGCATTTACATGCTTCCTAGGACTCTTTGAATTTAATTGTCTTCCATTTGGTCTCACAAACGCTCCAGGACTGTTCTCTGAGCTAATGAACAAGGTTCTGCACGGAATTCAGCATAAGTACGCTTTGGCATACCTAGATGACGTCATAATCTTCTCAAAGACATTTGAAGAGCACCTAGAGCACATTGAAGAAGTCTTCAGCAGGCTTCGCCAGGCTGGCCTAAAATTGAAAATGTCAAAGTGTGACTTTCTGAAACAAGAAGTCAAGTACTTGGGCCACATCGTGTCGGCCAGTGGCATTCAGCCTGACCCGTCAAAAGTCGAAGTCATACGAAATCTATCACCTCCAACTACCGTGAAGGGTGTGCGTTCTTTCATTGGCATGTGCTCCTACTACCGACGTTTCATTCCAAACTTTGCAAAAATTGCAAAACCCCTCACTGAACTCACAAAGAAACATGCTCGTTTCATTTGGACAGATGAATGTCAAGAAGCGTTCGAATCTTTGAGAATTGTCCTCACTGAAGCCCCCATTTTGGCTTATCCTGACACAAACAAGCCGTACAGATTGTACACGGACAGCTCAAATCACTCAATTGGGGCTGCCCTCGTTCAAGAAACGGATGAACAAGGTGAGCGTGTAATCCAATATCTGTCCCATCAGCTTAGTAAAACTCAGCAAAATTGGCCAATCATCGAGAAAGAAGCGTATGCTATTGTGTATGCTGTTCAGAAGTTACGTCCTTATCTATTTGGCTCAAAATTCACTATCATGACGGATCACAAGCCCCTAAAGCATTTGTTTACTGCTGAGATGCGAAATCCACGCATTCAGCGTTGGGCCATCATTCTGGATGAATATGGCTGCGATATTAAGTACGTCACTGGTCGTCAAAACATAGTGGCTGATAGTCTTTCCAGGCTAGAACCTCCGAACGAGGTCAACATTATTGATTCTGATCATGCACCTCCAGTGCAACTGGATCCAACAGTCGAACCTTGCCCGACTGATGAGAAAGCCGATCACAAGGAGAAGTTCAAAGAGTTCTTAGAAAAGCACCCAGATCTCGAAACTCTTCAAAGTGAAGACGAGTATATTCAAAGGATCATACAGATCCTGCAAAATCCAGAAGATCCGAATTATCAGGACGCATTCAAACATTATGTGGTTTTGGACAACATTCTGTATCGTATTTCAGACACATCAAAATGCAACCCTCATCCTGGACTTCAGATTTGTATACCCAAGTTTCTTCAGAAACCATTAGTAGAGGAAATTCACTCTGGATATTTTGGTGGACATTTGGGCATAGATAAAACATATGACAAACTTAGGTCTCGTTACTATTGGTCAGGAATGTACCGTGATGTAGTAAACCATCTCAAAATCTGTGTGGCATGTAACATGAGAAAGCTCAAGAAACAAAGACCACCCCTTCAGGACATGCAGATTCCAAAATACCCATTTGAAATGATTGCAATTGATACATGTGGACCATTCCCTGAAAGTTACAACGGAAACCGTTTCATAATCAACATTGTCGATTTGTTTTCTGGCTGGCCTGAATCATTTGCAACTGACTCAAAAAGTGCAGAAACTGTAGCTCAGGTTCTCATAGAGCACATCATTCCCAGACACTCCTGTCCTCGTGTCATAGTGTCAGATAATGGCACAGAGTTTTGCAATGTAGTCATTGATCAAATTTCGGCCTTTTTCAACATCAAACACATCAGAACCTCAGTGTACCATCCTCAGTCAAACGGACGGTGTGAAAAGTATCACCGTGTGCAAAACGACATGCTAGCTAAATTAGTGAGTAGAAATCAACGTGATTGGGATACCAAACTTTCATCAGTACTTTCAGCATATCGGACCGCTAAAAATGAAACCACGAAACACAGCCCATTTTACATTTTACATGGCCGCGATCCCGTACTTCCCATGGACACGTTACTGTCACCGAAGTACAAATATCTAGGTGAAGAGTACCTTCCCGCCATGCTTAAAAATCTCAGCCGTGCTTATCATGAAGTACGTCATAATTTGGCTCTAGGGCATGAAAAGAACAAGATGTATTACGATAGAAAGTCAAAACCCGTGAAATTTAAAGTCGGTGATATGGTATATTTCCGCGATCCCTCCACTGCTCCTGGCTCCACTACAAAATTAACCTCCCATTGGAAACCCTACTACCGTGTGGTGAAAGCACTTAGTGACGTCACTTTCGTCATTAAGCATCAGCTTGAAGGAGGAACAAAAACAGTTAACGCTCAAAATCTGAGACTCGCAGATCCTAACACCCCTTGGTGTAATGTTTCCAATGATCCGACCCATATCAATAGAAAACATGAAGAAAAAATGAAGTCAAGGATCCCATTGAGAACTCAGCCTGTGCGTGCTTCAAAATTTGCTTACTATGAAGATGAAGATGATTCATCTGTGTCAGTAGAACATTCGGAGCTAAAATCATCTGACCCTCAACTTAACCCATGTTCTGGCTCACCAAAAACGAACATTTCATCCGATAACGAGGATGACATTCCGCTATCTAGGCTGGCAAAGCGAATGAATAACTCTTCCTCAGACGAAGAAGACAACATTCCGTTGGCTAAATTGGCAAAACAAATTAAAGAAGAGAAAACAGCTTGTGCAAAACGCACTTTAGAATCTCCTTTGCCTGAATCTAAACGGGCATGTGAAACAGTGGATTCGGATGAAGAAGTAGGTATGGATGAAATTGTACCAGTCAAGCGTGACCGTGAATCAGATTCTGACAGTGATTGTCCCCTGATAAAATCCTTGCAGAGGATTTTACCTCAGATTCCGAAATATCGGATCTGGATTGTACAGATGTAAATAATGTAAATACTGCAAGTAAGGATAAGAAGGAAAACGTGGAGACAAGCAGTTCTTCACTAAGTGCTGAACAAAAGAAGGATCTGTTAAACAATATAGTCGCCATGTTGTTAAAGTAAGAATTGTGTTATGGAGATAGCAAAGTGTACTTCACTGGAAAGTGAAATGAGTAGAAATAACGTAAGAGAATCAAGTCATGTTACTGACATCACAATCAGTTTTATGCAATCAGTTAGTCTACTTTACCGGAGAGTAAAGTGTATGTAATCTGGACAAAAATGGTTATGATAAAGAACCATTTGGTTACCGTAAGGTGACGTATCAGGACCTTGATGGTTGCAGCGAAAAATGATTTTATTATAGCATGAGTTTAGGTTTGACAACGGGTCAAACGCATCTACTTGTCGTATAAAGATGTTAGTTTAAGTTGATTTTCAGTATAGAAACTCATCTGCTTGTGTGCTAAAGAATGATGATTCAACATATACTAATATGCATACTCCCACTAACCACTCTCTCAACCAGGTTACGAAAATGTAACCTCAGGCGGAAACGTCTGGAAACCTTTCGATCCTCTCCAAAAGCATCACCTTCGGCTCAAGCACCAATCATGGACATCAGTGCAAATAGTGATTCCAGAGACACGTTCATGGATCTAGTGTATTATGGAAAGTGATATATGTGACGTGTGTATGTTCGAGCAAGTACCCGAATGACGAGTGAACCATATTGTTGTGTAATCGTACAAACGAAGATTTTGGATGATTAAAAACCAAAATCTCATTTAAGGACCTCGCGATGTGATGTAACAAAAATTAATAATGACACCTAATTATGCTAATTTGTATACCATATTTTACTGTTATAGTTCTAACTTACTACTCTACTTCAATATTCATAGCATGTAGTCATAAATGCATGGTGTTGCGAGCCACCCCTGCTGCCACGGCCCAGAGCTGGCCCGAGACGTCGGCCACGCCGCGTTTTGATGACTTTGCATCCGGTGTCCAGTGCTCTGGCACAGCGAGCGACGGCCCAGGCAGGTGATGTCATGCGTATGACTTCTGTAACCCGGTGCTTCTACAGTTGCCTGATGAAAACTTTCATCAGTTTCTGACGTTGCTGTGACGTCTATCTTTTTCACAAATCCAGTGATTTCATTGGCGTGTGTGGTGGGCGTCCACTGCCCTGTTGTTTCGGTGAGATGGACATATGTAACTGGCTACCCGCTGTTGTCTCGGGGGAGTGCGCTTAGAACCATCTTCACCAGCGGACCTCTGCAGTCAGGCGCCGGCGACGGTCGGCATCGCGTCAGACAGCATCAGACCACGCCAGGTCACGCTGGATTAGGCTAGGTCACCGTTAATCACGCTTGTAGAAGATAGTTTGACAGAGAGTGAGTGATCTGTAGTGACGCTTATTTTATTCGACACCTCTACGTATATTAATTGGCGCTGCCATTCCGAGTGAAGACCGACTGCTTTAATACCTGTTGGACTTATATTCATCGCTGCTATAAACTGCCTTTACACAACGCGAGGCAATACAGAAGAAAGAGGAACCAACATCTTTTTCATCATATAATGGCGCGACGAGGTCTTACCACTAAAACTTAATCACAGCCGAGTGAAACGTTTTCACGACAGTATACCCATGCTGTCTGTATGAAGACAAAACAGCACACACCAGGCAAAACGTGCAAGGCCGAAACGTCGCCGATGCATTCCGTGCCTGAATCAAGCTTCTTAAGTCATTGTCAGTCTTCAGTGGTCAAGAGACCACACAAGATGCGTCCGCGCGGGCAGTCGAGTCAGAAGTGTCTCCCCAGGGGTGGAGTTTGGTTGCTTTGCTCAGGCAAACATATCATGGATCGATGACGGTCCAGCTACCACATCGTTGTACACCAGTACGTATACAGTACTTGTTCTCTGACGTAGTACTTGTACCATGGTACCAAGACGTACCGTGGCAGACCTGCCTGTGATGACCTCCTAATCACATACCCGTGGCAATAGGTTGTAAATCGCATTGATAACTAATATTGACGTATGTATGCTGGTCGCGGCCCGCTGATGTTGGACGTGACACACAATGACAGGAAAGTCATCTAAAAGAAACCTGAACAGGCACATCACGGGCGAGCTGATTAAAAATGAAACAGAACTGCAGATATAAACCGGGGGAGCAATCATTACAATTTCTCGCGGTACGATAGATTTTTTAACGATTTTTTTAGATTGCATCCACCAGATTTCGTGCCATAACTCACGTCCTTTATAATGGTTTCACAAATAAAATATCTTGCTGATCATTGCTAAACAACTGTCCCGCACTAGAGAAAGCTAGAACTCTGCGAATGCAAATATCAATAAATGAATCCGCTGTAATCAAGGTCCTAAGACGCGGCATCGCACGTGCTCCGGCCTCAGGCATGCCTAGTCTGCTGATTTAACCACTCAATACTCGGGTCCGAATGAAGGAGGAGGCATTAGAGATGTCAATAAAAAAGCAGACGTTAGATTTGCCACGGAGATAGGCAGATTCAGCGAAATCGCGAAGTGCCTAATCTCACATTTGTTGACGGTAAGAGCTGCGAAGGTGGATTGTGAGAGATTCACATCATGGACTCTTTGACCCAGTGATCCGAAAAATAATATTCTCTCTAACTTAAACATCGAGTCAAATTAGGTTTTTCCACATAAAATACATACCTACTTAGACATTTAAAAGTGGCTAGGCAGTGCCTAATGTGCCTTTATGGAAGCGCCGCCACAGCGTCATGCAGTGATGTTCGAATTGCGAGTTCGAAGTGCACGGTGAAGTAAGGAGGATCGCTATGCAGGCAAGATATCGAACGGCAGCAGCATCTCGTTGGATGACGTCATCACGTATTTCTGCAGGTTCTCGTCTGTGGAAAGCATCGCTGATATCAATTGTACGCTCTGCGCGCCACCTATACGAATATCCAACGTCAGGATAGAGAGCGCTGAGTTCACTATGTGAAGTGAATGTATGTGTGTACATACTTTTAAAATAATGTACGTTCACGAGCCAGTCATACATTGCAGCTATGTGATAATTTGGTTGTGAAGAAAATAATAATTTATTATGCAAAAAAACTCGAATTTATTTTGATCCAATATATGCCAAAGCTATGATCACAAGATAACCTTAATTGAACGTTGCCTATTTACCAGAAGCAAATCGTCGTCGCAACGTTTAGCACTTTAGCTGAACTATCTGCGCTAGTACATTCCTTTAACATTGTATCAGTGATATCAAGTACCCAACTCGATTATTGCGACCGATTACTGGAATACATTCATGCATATAAATATCATTTACCTTCCTCAGCACATTTTCGTTCGTGTATGGCAGGACTCACTAGCAGAGTATTGATACGGAATAACTAGGACTACTCATACTCGGGGAGGTAGTACATGCTGTCGACAGAGCTATACGGTATAACCAGTGTACTACTCACACTCGGGGAGGTGGGACATGCTGTCGACAGAGCTATACGGTATAACCAGTGTACTACTTACACTCGGGGAGGTAGGACATGCTGTCGGCAGAGCTATACGGTATAACCAGTGTACTACTCACACTCGGGGAGGTAGGACATGCTGTCGGCAGAGCTATACGGTATAACCAGTGTACTACTCACACTCGGGGAGGTAGGACATGCTGTCGGCAGAGCTATACGGTATAACCAGTGTACTACTCACACTCGGGGAGGTAGTACATGCTGTCGACAGAGCTATACGGTATAACCAGTGTACTACTCACACTCGGGGAGGTAGTACATGCTGTCGACAGAGCTATACGGTATAACCAGTGTACTACTCACACTCGGGGAGGTATTACATGCTGTCGACAGAGCTATACGGTATAACCAGTGTACTACTCACACTCGGGGAGGTAGGACATGCTGTCGGCAGAGCTATACGGTATAACCAGTGTACTACTCACACTCGGGGAGGTAGGACATACTGTCGGCAGAGCTATACGGTATAACCAGTGTACTACTTACACTCGGGGAGGTGGGACATGCTGTCGACAGAGCTATACGGTATAACCAGTGTACTACTCACACTCGGGGAGGTGGACATGCTGTCGGCAGAGCTATACGGTATAACCAGTGTACTACTCACACTCGGGGAGGTAGTACATGCTGTCGACAGAGCTATACGGTATAACCAGTGTACTACTCACACTCGGGGAGGTAGGACATGCTGTCGGCAGAGCTATACGGTATAACCAGTGTACTATTCACACTCGGGGAGGTAGTACATGCAGTCGGCAGAGCTATACAGTATAACCAGTGTACTATTCACACTCGGGAGGTAGTACATGCTGTCGGCAGAGCTATACGGTATAACCAGTGTACTACTCACACTCAGGGAGGTAGTACATGCTGTCGACAGAGCTATACGGTATAACCAGTGTACTACTCACACTCGGGGAGGTAGGACATGCTGTCGACAGAGCTATACGGTATAACCAGTGTACTACTCACACTCGGGGAGGTAGGACATGCTGTCCACAGAGCTATACGGTATAACCAGTGTACTACTCACACTCAGGAGGTAGTACATGCTGTCGGCAGAGCTATACGGTATAACCAGTGTATTACTCACACTCGGGGAGGTAGGACATGCTGTCGGCAGAGCTATACGGTATAACCAGTGTACTACTCACACTCGGGGAGGTAGGACATGCTGTCGACAGAGCTATACGGTATAACCAGTGTACTACTCACACTCGGGGAGGTAGGACATGCTGTCGACAGAGCTATACGGTATAACCAGTGTACTATTCACACTCGGGGAGGTAGGACATGCTGTCGACAGAGCTATACGGTATAACCAGTGTACTACTCACACTCGGGGAGGTAGGACATGCTGTCGACAGAGCTATACGGTATAACCAGTGTACTATTCACACTCGGGGAGGTAGGACATGCTGTCGACAGAGCTATACGGTATAACCAGTGTACTACTCACACTCGGGGAGGTAGGACATGCTGTCGACAGAGCTATACGGTATAACCAGTGTACTATTCACACTCGGGGAGGTAGGACATGCTGTTGACAGAGCTATACGGTATAACCAGTGTACTATTCACACTCGGGGAGGTAGGACATGCTGTTGACAGAGCTATACGGTATAACCAGTGTACTACTCACACTCGGGGAGGTAGGACATGCTGTCGACAGAGCTATATGGTATAACCAGTGTACTACTCACACTCGGGGAGGTAGGACATGCTGTCGACAGAGCTATACGGTATAAGCAGTGTACTACTCACACTCGGGGAGGTAGGACATGCTGTCGACAGAGCTATATGGTATAACCAGTGTACTACTCACACTCGGGGAGGTAGGACATGCTGTCGGCAGAGCTATACGGTATAACTAATGTACTACTCACACTCGGGGAGGTAGGACATGCTGTCGACAGAGCTATACGGTATAACCAGTGTACTATTCACACTCGGGGAGGTAGGACATGCTGTCGACAGAGCTATACGGTATAACCAGTGTACTACTCACACTCGGGGAGGTGGGACATGCTGTCGGCAGAGCTGAGCAGCGCGTCTTGACTGGAGTGTTGCAGCAGCAGCACCACCTGGTTCTTCGGCCCCACCAGGGTTCGGAAGCTGGCGATTACTGTGCCGTTGTTGGTCGCTGTTGCGTTGGCGAACTCTCTCAGCGCTGGGCCCCAGGCCGACTCGGGGCCGCGCATCTGGAACTTGAGCAGCTCCACCACCCCTGGGAACGGCGGGGGTCAGCCAGAGGTCACCGAGCAGGTGCACAGAACGCACCCGGGTGTGGAGCTACTCACTGGGCAGCGACAGTCTGGAAAGTGGTATAAACTGCACGATGCCGGGTATCTATTCTGGGTAATACCGCCACTGATGTACATACAACACGTTGGAGACTAAACATCCAGCGGGCGGGTCCGAATCTGGACGCCAGCTTCCCGTCACCGCCGCACCTACACATGCAGTCATTTAGCGCTATCAGCCATACCAGCCATTCCAGTACTTCCAGAGCAAGGGCAATTGGCATGACGCTGTCACACCTACCACATGGGAGCTTCCACCACACGCTGAGTGTACCTGAGCCTGTTAGTGGCGTGACCTTGGTGTCATCCAGGGGGCGTAGCAGCAACCGATCCATTTTCTTGACGGCGGGCAGGCAGTAGGGAAGGAGGAACTCGTCTATGAACCGCTGGTCCTTCACCAGCGCAGTCCGCACCTCAGCCCGCTTTTGCATGCTCTCTGCCGAGCAGGGAGGGCCCGACATCTCACCAATCACAGTCGAGGACGTGCTCTGGGTACATCAGCCTCGCCAGATCAACTTCAGGGAGTTGGCGACACTGCGACAATAATTCCAAAAAGTGTGTTGCTCAGCTTGTGATTGATAATTGCCAGTTTCTGTTTTCTAAGCACTGCTCCTTACAATATCATAAGTTCAGGTATTTTGACGCAATAGCGTTTGACGTTTGCTGGAATTGTATCATTTGCAGGGCATATTTAACACGCGCATTGACGGGGGCCGGGTACCCGCCCCCTCGTCAAAGCGAAGGTGGCTCAGACCCCCGTCAATGCGCGTGTTAAGGAATTTGCATGCCGAATTCGCAAAAATGAGAATAGGACTTCTGAAACAACTTTTTGTGACCTTTGGATCTAGCCAATAAATTTTTTCCCGTATCTCCCTTTAACATTCCCTTTACCTATGCCTCTCGATATATTTCAGGTTTGAAATTGGGAAAAGGAGGGCCTTTGTCGTATTTTCCAGTTTTAGCCACTTTTTGCCGATTTAAGTGATCAATCCCGGCTGACTGCAAAAACGCTTTTCGCGGGAAAAGTCCAACTCTGTCAAAGGCTGCAGTCACAGAACGTGACCAGCGCCAGACAGACTCCAGAAGTATATCTACCTAGAAGTATATTCAACCTCCTGACTTCAGGGCGAAAATATTTCCGTTCGACATCTGCTGTTTGCAAAGCTGCATTTGGCAGCAACCTTGCTGAAAACAAAGATGATGACAGCTCTGTCGCTGCGCGCCCCAATTGAGAGTGTTACAATGTCATATCACGCTCCATTCCCGTTGACAAAAGTGCCGGCCTGCCCTCACTCCTTCCTGGACTTTTTACTCAGATTCATAAGGCTACGAGTGGATACCAAAATAAGCACGGATATATTAAATCGGCTGCCATAGGTAATTGCAACATAGCAGCAGTATTTCTAGCGTTGCCACGTGACCGCCACACTCACTGTACTCCCAGAGAGCGATGCCTTGGTTTAATGCGCCTTCCAGCTCGATGGTCCAGTAGCCCAGCATGGGCGAGTGTCTGGTACGGAGGTGGTACTTCTGACGAATGCCCTCCAGAAACGGAACCGTCAGCGGCGGCCGCAGGTGGTAGACCTCGAGCTCGAAAACCGACTTCAACGGCTGGTCGCTCCTGCGGTAGAAGATGGTGGCAAAACGGATCGGTCTCCTGCGCATCGCTTGGCGTTTATGCTAGCGTTGGTGCATGCTTTCGCAGTGATAGAGGAAGAAAGAAGAAGAATAGAGCGCAACTGCCGACAGCATGAGGTCAACCATTGACCCAGCACGCCACCCCAATCTAACTATTCACGAAAAATATTTCAGCTGTGCCAGTTTCCATGCATATTCCGAAGTTCGCAAATTCGTCCCCGGTGCTCAACTTTGTGGGCTGGATTTAAGCCACGAACCAGATAAAGTTGGATATGACCAAGAACGAAAACTATGAAATGAAGACAGGAATGGGTAAGTCCTATATTGGTTATGGGGTCCTCAATCGTAATTGATAGCCCTTTAACCCTTGCCCCGGTGGCGGGTACGAGCCACCTTCGCCCTGGTGGGGCGGGGGCAAAAGACC
This sequence comes from Lepas anatifera, assembly GCA_034440635.1. Lineage (NCBI taxonomy): Eukaryota > Metazoa > Arthropoda > Thecostraca > Lepadidae > Lepas > Lepas anatifera. The sequence goes on along the minus strand of JAOTON010000214.1, from coordinate 838,334 downwards.
TCTCACGATCTCAAAGACTAAGAGAGCTAGAAAAAACACAAAACGGCAATCGAAAGCTCTTCGAAAATGATATCGAAAATACTTCGGTCATTTTTCTCGTCAGGTCAGTATCAAGGTCACCAGAGGTCAAAATAGGTCAAAATCGCTAGTATGAGGTGTACTAAGAAAACCTCACATATCTCCGAAACTATCATAGCTAGAAACATTTTTGAAGGTCATTCGAAAGCTTTTGGGTTGCTCTTCCATTACAGTGGAAATGATTTTCCGGTCAGGTCAAAGTTAAGGGAGCTGCAGGTCACTGAATATTGGGAATGTTCTTGGGAATGTCCATAGCCACCCATGCATAAGGGCGTTTCCTTTTTCTCTAATAACTTCCAAACCAAGCAAGATGCAGGAATAGTTGATGCAACATTGCAATCTTCTTGGCAATACGAATCAAATGATATATAATACTACTATGACAGGTCAAATTCAAAATTTGACCTCACCCAGGTCAACGGTCTGACCCAACTTGACCTGGTATAGTCATGATGCATATCATTTGCACAAACATTTAAAAAAACAAAAATTTGACTTGCAGTGACCATACAAACACTTTGGCGAAAAGTAAAAGTTATATATTTTTTATTCAAAATTTATAGAGTAAAACAACAAAAAATGTTTATTTGACTTAATGTGACATTTCAAAGGTCACAAGTCAAAGTTGCTTGTATCAACTTCAGAAATGAGCTTAGGGCAAATCGTAACCGATGTTTGAAGCTGATTCCATTCATACTTACTGCGAAAACCCCATTCCGTGATTTTCCCCATGTATTTACAATGGGAGGTCATGCTCTGCACATGACCTTAGGTCACCAATATAAAAATCCCGGAACATATGTTGTAGCTCCTGGTGGGCCCAATATGTGGAATCAGTTTCAACTTGATCGATTAATCATCCTTTTAGTTATGCAGTCCTAAGCATTTTTGAGGTGAGGTCTTTTCACCTGGCCTGGTGACCTGACCTGATATGACCTTGAGCTAAAATTTCCAGTAAAGATCTTAAAATGATGAAGGAACAGCTAGACCAAGTTTGGCGGCGCTGCACGTCGCTGTTTTTTGGTCACTTCGGAAAAACCCGAGGGGGCCTAAAAAGACCCCCACCCGGGCGAAGGTTAATATGCTATTGATTGAAATGATGATGATTGATTGATATGATTGAAAATAATACAATATTTTAATAGAAATCATATGGCTCTACAAAATATTTGAATTTTTCCCTCTGAAAAGTTATTTTTAGACCGGTTTCTACTCTTTTCTTAAAATCATCACCAGTACAACAATACATAAAGCAGCATTTCCATACAAATAAAGTGTACCAAACCACTACATCGATGTCGTGGAACTATGAAATCTTCTGACAAATCTATACGTGAAATGCTAGGCCAGCACGTTCTGGTAGGTTTAACTTATCCTCTATCATGATCTTGAACCGATCCTACTTGTTGGAATTGTTACTGCTTGTGTATGCGTGTATATTTTGATAAAAGGGCTGTGTCCAGTGTATTGATCATCACAACGCTCTGCCTCGTTTTTATGATCGCGAAAAAGCCCATTCAATCTGCTATTACCGTTTACATAACTGTTCCTCGTGGCAGCACTCTTTAACAATGTTGGTTTTAAATCAAACACCATGACCTAGGTCGTGGTGTAGCCACGATCTTAAATCGAAATGACCGGATTCAGTTTAAACGCAGAGTTTGTATTGTTTACCACCGGGTTGAGTTTGAAAACTATCGCCATTCTAGGATTTCGAAAGAAGGTCGAGAAATGACTTTCCATAGTCTAGAAATTAAATGTTATCCGCAGTCGCGGGTTTCTATGTAACACGAGGTTTGTATATGTTTAAGATCTGTTGTTTGCCCTACAATTTGTTTGACTTGGGACAGTGCAGGCATTAAAAAATAATTTCAAACTCAGATGTGAATGGGAATATGCATTTCTTCCTCGTACCTGCAAAGGAAAACAACTACGTGAAGCAGAATTGGCGCAAAAGCAAAAGCTTAAATCATGGCGCCTCTCCTGTGAGTGGGTTTACATGATGTCATACAAGAGGAGTACCAAGATACACAAAATACACAAAGTGCATCTGAAAATACCCGCCGCCTGGGGGTTTTTAAAGGAAATGGACCACTTTGTCGAAATTATACAAAGAACAATTTAAGAACAAGAGAGGTCTGAAAATTCAGAAAACAACATTTTCCCCACTTTCATACGCTAAAAACAGAAATATCTCCTCTTTTCTAACAATAAGTGACGTCATCAAAACGACAGTTTTAATAATCAGTGAACTGCCTAATATTTATCATAGACTCGCTGTAAAAGCCCATTCACAGCGTTATCGCATGACACAATTTGTGTGCAGTACAAGAAGTACTGGTGCGAAACTGAACGTCAGATGTCGTTGCAGCATCCGTGTTTATTGAGTGGTCGAACGATAATGCACATTTCTGATGTAAATAAACATTTTCAGAGTTAGATTTTGAAGAAAAAAATTATTGTTCTGAAAACTCCGGGTGAGGAGCAATGTGATGTGTGCTACAGCCATTGGGCGCAATTTGGCCCAAAATGCAAATTGACTGGACGCTAACTTGCCCGAAGCTTTCGGTCCACAGGCAGTTCCATGCTGGTTCACTCGATAGCATGGTATTTTCAGCGAGCAGTGAGGCTCAGGGCTTCGACCAATCAGATTACTGCTACCATATGGAAGGTATTCCTTCAGGGTTTGAAATAAGCCAATAAGCCCCTTAACTATGAACTTTAAAGCTGACGGAAATTTTATATCGGGAGCTTTGGGTGAAATTAAATATGGCAATAGTGGCCAAAACACGTCAAACCCCATATAAAGGCACGTTTCAGGTCGCACGACAAACACAACAGGCGCAGCCGCCCGTCCGCGCACCGAGCCCAGGCCGCCACATATAATTTTGCACGCTATCGGCCACTGCCCTGCCTTCCTCGCTGCTTAGTGTTTGGCCGTGTATGATGATATGCTTAGTGTGTAGGTTGATTGGCAGGGCGTCTCTTTGCAGAGTGGTTTGAACGCTTGCAAAGATACGATCCTAACTCAAATAAACCGATTTTCCGATTACAGTATACCATTATACTTTCCTAAAAATATGCGTTGGAATTGGGAGGATGGTGTGGCATGCCTAACTCCTCCACTGGTGATAAAAACAATGTCGATTTCAACCAAATTAAAAAGAAGTTGGCTAATTACGTAACCAGTTATGTGGAGCGTTACAATGAGCCCAAATCCGATGCGGTTTCGGTTCAAGGAGCTAAAGTCTCCTATCACCAGCATGTTGGAGATTAACTGGGCCCCTCGCTTAATAACCGGTGGCGATGCTTGTAGCTAGAATATCAGCTTGACTATAAATGCATACGAAATCGAGTGCTGGGCTGTCCCTAGCAGTAGCGTAGCACTCACCCTGAATTGTCGTTGAAGTGCTGGTGGGCGGCTCCCCCGACTGAGAGAAGGGCCACTATCCAGGCGGGCCATAGATACGGGCCTGATTGTCTGCGCGGGAACCCCATCGGACTGGCTGGCTGGCAGAGACTGCAGCGACACGGCTCTACTCCGTGCCAAAGCAGGGTCCGCGTCCGGTCCACTTTATATACTCTTCCAGAGCGGGCCTTGAACCTAAGCTTAGCACGCGCATTGACGGGGTACCCCTCCCCCGTCGGGTTTTTTGCAGGTGGCCTTAAGACAGCAGCACGCAGCACCGCCGAACTTGGCGTAACTTTTCTCTCATAATTTTTTAAACTCGTGTCAGCACTTTTAGCCAAGTTCATTTCAGGTCCGGTCACCAGTGCAGCAGGTGAAGTAACCTCTCCTCCAAAGACCATTTTGTTAGCATACGTAGGAGACGGGCATCAATCAGAAATTTGCATGATGTGATTTGCTAATCGGGTACTGTAAAACAAGTTCCGGGATTTTCAAGATCGATGACGTAAGGCCAGGTAGGAGCCATGATCTAAGGCCATAGGATGACCTAAGGCCATGACTTCACCATTGGAAATGCATGAAAATGGCTAAAGCTTAATAAGTTGATCGGGAATGAAGATACAACGCTTATTTTGACGTCAGGATTTGTCTTATCTATGCGGTTCTAATGGTATGTGTTTTTAACCAATTTGACTTTGACTTGGCCCAAGGTCAGGTCATATTTGCATAAAAAGATTTGACCTAGCATCAAGGTCATGTTATTATTCGATGCAGCTTAATAAGAAGATTCTTAATGCGTAGATGGTTTTTTCATAGCTTCGCTACGTCAGTTGTTATGACGTAAAAGCCCTCATTTCCATAATACCCCATTATATCCATATGGTGACATGTTTCACCCTCTTGTAAGCCTGGATTTAGCCGGGCAAAAATTTGTCGAACACCTTTTAGATCTTAGGTCAGGTTGTCTAACATCGTTACCGCTTTTCTCTGAGTCACCGTCCCTTCCCTAAGTGGTTTTGGAGATCTAAGGGAGGCGGATCTGACCCCCATCAATGCGCGTGTTAACTGTAAGTCGTTGTCCGCAATAACCCCAAGATGCTGCCCCATGGCGGCTGGTTTCTCTCGGCGCTGCACACCAGTTGGCCTTGGGTCTGGTCGGCTAAGGAACAGTGCGATGCATTTTGTTGAAAGGCAGATGAGATTTCAACTGGACAGGCCTGCTGCCATGGCTTAGCATAATGATAACGTTCGATCCATTTGAGAATATTGCTCCCGTATTTGGGGTGGTGCAACCAGATGTCATCTCGTTCACCTAGGAAGGGTGCAACACAAATTTCTGATGTGGCTTGCGAACAACTCGGAGCCCACTAGTCCCTCACTTGGTTGTGCTGGCAGTTGGTTCTCTTTTGTGGTGTGCAATCTTTACAAGCCAGGCGTCAGAAGAGTGATATCAGTTTTTTGTAAGATTTTTAGGGGTCTGATAGGGCTGCTCTAGTCCCTCTCGTGAAAATGCGAGGAGTTTTGTTGCCAGAGTTTTGTCGGAAAATATATACAGGCCTTGACAAATACCCAATATTGTCGAGTATTTGGTTATGGCAATTATCACTCACTGGTTACATTATTTTGCGTCGTTTGTCTTGGGCATTTTTCGACAAAACACGGGGCACCAAAAGCACTTGCATTTTCAAAAAGGGTCTGGACGAATCCGATTGATTCAGCCCATCTTTTAAACAGTTTTAGTATTCATGATCCACCTAGATAGACTAGAACCCCAGGTTCAATCCTGTTTCATTTGCCATCATGTAGGGTGAATGCTGTCGCTCCGGGAGTTTTTACACGGATCCCATACCTGGCTAACATATTTTTAGATGTATCACCAAAAGTGTTTTATTCTCTGACCCTTTAAGCCAATTGAGGAAAAATTTAACAGTGTTTACGCTAACAGAGCCAGTTTTTGTATGACGTGCACTGTTTTGTAATACTTCTAACGTTTAGGCCATGATGTGTTGTATCTCTATTGATTTCACCAGTGATTGGATATTGTTATGACGTTTTGGTGATCAAATAAAGATACAAGGTACAAGAAAAGGGCTGTGAATCTCAATAAAGTGAAGACAGATTAAGTTAGGTAGTACTTCATGGCAAGCCTATTTTGTGTTCACTTTGAGGAGTCTTTCAAGACGTTCGACAAGTATGCGCTGATGCCAAAATGAATGCGAGTGCTAAACTGATGCTGCTTTCTAGGTGCGAGAGGCGCATTGAAGTAAGTCTTGGCCTTCAGAGTCATAATTCTCCGGCACGCATCAGTGTGTTTCTCGCTCTATTAGTAATTGTACTTTAACATTGGCAATAAATGACCTTGTATCATTTAAGGCCAGGATGTTTTTTATCAATAATACTTCACTCTAACATTTTTACAGTAGAGATATACATCATCTGAACAAGAGCGTAACATGCTGTAGACAGACGCCTCTGATCTGAATATTATCAGTTTAACTTAGATATAACATAAATAACCCTTGAAACGTAGGCACGCGATCTGCTGCGATCCTAAACCTAAACTACTGACAATTGTATCACCAGTTACGGGGAGTGTAACACTTTTATAATCGATTTTCAATAATAGTCTTGTAGAGAAAGTCAAGAAAACACTTCTCACATTTTTCATTTCACCCAAAGCTCTGTATCATATTTCTGCACGTTTTAAAATTTAAAATAGTGGGTAAAATTAATAAATTGATAAAATTATAGTTTACAATGTCATAAAAATAAAATAAAATCCTCGCCCCGGTGGGGGTGTTTGAACACCCCTCGGGTTTTTACGGAGGCACGAAAAAACGGCAGCGCCAAGCGCCGCCGTACCGCTCACCTTGTCCTTGATCAATTCCGCAAGTTCCCCAACATTTTAAGGTTGGGTCGTCTCAGGTCAGGTCACCAGTGCGATTCAAGTGACCTCACCTCAAGAAATGTTTAGGGTGGCATAAGTAAGAAAAGGGTAAATTTATCGAATGTTGTAGTACACGGTGGGCCTATTATGCTGTATAAGTTCTCACTCACCTGATTCATCAGGTCAGTGAAACTTATACCACAGAATGGGCTCACCGAGTACTGCAACATATATTCCGTGATTTTTTATATCAATGACCTAAGGTCAGGTAAGGATACCTCTCCATTAGAAATCCAAGGGAAAAACAAGAGTTGAGCTGCATATGTGTAGATAAAGCTGAGAATACCTTTATATTCTCTAAATCGTATTAACATGGGCCCCTTTCCAGGTTCACGCTGCAATTTTTTACCTCTGACCTCTGAGAGGTCATCTGGGTCACTTAAGCAGATTTTCAGGCTTGGTTTAATAACTTTGCAGGAAGTGACGATAAACCTTTTATTTTGATACCATTACGTTTAGATTCATATTGCGAGTCGATTGATATACATATTGAATATGCTGGGTTGGATCGTAACCTTTACCTTACCTCAGGTCAGGTTATTGTCGTATTTTGGCCTAGTATAGTCATATTATACATCATTCGATTTGCCGTAACGAGAGAAAACGTACAGTACCTAAAAATAACTATACTCAACTCTGTCTGACGTTAAAGCATAAGCTCTTCTCTAACATGCCAACTTCTTTGACCTGTCATGACCTCAATGTTGACCTGAGGCAAAAAGTGACCGATCTGGATTCTTCATGAATTTTTACGAGCTATCCACCAGCTATCCAGGCTCGAAGGCCGACCGGGGCGGGAGGTAAAGCTCTTATTCAAACGAAGAAGAAGTTCTTTTTGGAGAAAATACCCAAGAAGTTGGATTTCTGAAGGGAGAAACCCCATCATAAGCGCTTTTGAAGGTCTATGGTCCCGCTTTGGAACGGCCAGTGACTGCAGGTAACATTTACGAGAACAATCCCAAATAAGAAATAATTATTCTTGGGTAGCAAGCGCACCTATTACACCAAAATGAGATGCGTGTAATTGAGTTAAATGTGTACAGTGTAGCCGCCTCGGGAACAAAATTACAGGGGCTGTTTTTTACCCTCCCCCAAGCAACGAGATTATGTGTATGGAGAGATAGAAATCTTGCAAATCTTATCCAAGAAATCTTAAATCTTTAACTTATAATGGGGTGGAAAAATTGACACCATCTTAGGTCAACAGTATGAAAATTCTGAGATGGCAGATTTGTATACCCTGCTGACCTGGTCATATCTTGAAAGAATGGAGCTGATGGGTTGTCATATGGTCCTTTGGCGCTGTGATTTTGTGTTTTCAGGTCGGGTCGCTTGACCTTGAATAGCTCCTTGACCTGACAAGACCGGGCCTGAAGAATTGGGTGGGGTGCGTAAACCGGTAAGGGATGATGAACTGTAAGTTGAGTTCTGCTTGTTTTCTTTTCTGCGTTATTTGGGGAAAACCTGGAGGAGAGGAGAATTGCGCTCCACCCCCAGCGGGGCTCGTGTTAAAGAGGTTGTTTTTTGCCCTCCCTCGAGCAGGGAAGATTAACCCTTGCCCCGGTGGCGGGTAAGAGCCACCTTCGCCCTGGTGAGGGGCTAAAAAAGACCCCCACGATCTCAAAAACTAAAGAGAGCTAGAAAAAAGCGCAAGACGGCAATCGAAAGCTCTTCGAAAACGATATCGAAAATACTTCGGCATTTTTCTTGTCAGGTCAATATCAAGGTCACCAGAGGTCAAAATAGGTCAAAATCGCCAATATGAGGTGTACTAAGAAAACCTCATATATCTCAAAAACTATGATAGCTAGAAACATTTTTCTAACACCATTCAAAAGCTCTTGAGATGTGCTTTCACGACAATGGTATTCATTTTCGTGTCAGGTCAAGGCCTAGGGAGCTACAGGTCACTAAATATTGGGCATATTCTTGGGAATGTCCATAGCCACCCATGCATAAGGGCGTTTACTTTTTCGCTAATAGCCTCCAAACCAACAAGATACAGCCATAGTTTATGCACCATTGCAATCCTCTCGTCAAAACGAATGGAATGATATATGATATTGCTATACCAGGTCAAATTTAAGAATTTGACCTGACCCAGGTCAACGGTCTGACCCAACTTGACGTGGTACAGTCATGATGTATATCATTTGACTTCCAGTGACTATACAAACACTTCGGTGACAAAATAAAAGCTCTATCTTATTTTATTCAAACTTTATAGAGAAAAACACCAAAAAATGCTTATTTGACCTAAGGTGACCTTTTAAAGGTCACAAGCCAAAAATTTTGGCATCAGCTTTAGAATGGGCTAAGAACAAGTCGCCACCGACGTTTGAAGTTGATTCCATCCATACTTACTGAGAAAAGCTCATTTCGTGATTTTCCCCATGAATTGACAATGGGGAGGTCATGCTCTGCACATGACCTTAGGTCACCAATATAAAAATCCCGGAACAAACGTTGTAGCTCCTGGTGGGCCCAATATGTGGTATGAGTTTCAAATTGATCGATTAATCCTTCTTTTAGTTATGCGGTCCTAAGTATTTTTTAGGTGAGGTCACTTCACCTGGCCTGGTGACCTGACCTGATATGACCTTGAGCTTAAATTTTCAGGAAAGATGTAAAAATGATGAAGGAACAGCTAGACCAGGTTTGGCGGCGCTGCGCGCCGTTTTTTGGTCACTTCGAAAAACCCGAGGGGGTCTAAAAGACCCCCACCCGGGCGGAGTTAAAGTGTGGAGATGTAGAAATCTTACAAATTGACTGCTCCAGAACAGCAGACGATTATGTCTCATCGAGACCAGTATGTCCTGTTGTAGAAGCAAATACATCTGCTCAAATCAAATCCATCTTGCTCCTGTCCCCGCGTTATTGTCTCATATCTGGCCCACAGAAGATCGGTATTCCAACATGACTCTGGTCAGAGACTTCGGTGTTTTTTACTTGTTCAGGATGTTACCTCATCCGAGGAATCCTGATCCCCATACGATAAGATTCTCACACGACGAGTGTTTTTTTGTCTGACTCTGAAACTCTGCTGTTTTAAGCGTTTGTTAATACCCGCCCCGCTGAGCCTCCGAGCCACCCTTGCCCTGATGGGCGGAGGGGTGTTCCAACACCCCTTCAAACTCGGCTGCTGTGCAGGATAGCGAAAACATGCGAACAAGGGTGGATAGCCCATAAAAATCAATGACGAGTCTCTACATCAGTCATTCTTTTGCTCAGGTCAGTATGGAGGTCATGACATGTCAAAGAAGGTGACATGTTAGAGAATAGTTTCTGGGCTGTAGCGTCTGACAGAGTTGAGTTATAATCAGTTTTTAGGGGCCATTCGCTTCCTCTTGTCTCAGTGAGTCTAGTAGTAATATATTATATGATTATATTAGGTCAAAAGATAACAATGGCCTGACCTGAGGTCAAGACACGGTCACGATCTGCCCTGCATACTCAGTATGCATATCCATCGACTCACAATAATAATACAATTGTAATGGCATCAAAATACAAGTTTATCACCATTGCCAGCTTAAGTAGCCCAGATGACCTCTCAGAGGTCACAGATATAAAATTGCAATATGAACCTAGAAAGGGGCCCAGGATACTACGATTTTGATAATTTGAATGTATTTTAAGCTGTTTCCAAACAAAAAGAGCTATTTTCGCTCACTTCCCGTTTTCTCCATGGATTTTCAATGGAGAGGTCATGATCGGTATGTGACCCTAGGCCATCGATATGTTAACCCATAACAGCCCGCCTACCCCGCAACACAAACCCACCATACGGACCAACAAGTTTACAACCACACTTTACACCCCCCCCCCACCGCGGCACCAAACCAAACCAGGCCACCAACATCCGAAACTAAACCCCAACCCCCAAACACAGCCCCCCCAACCCAATGGGCCCTTAAATATTGGAGTATATTTTGTAGCGCTCGGTGGGACCATTTTGTGATGAGTTTGAAAAGGATAGATTAGACCTGTTTTTACTTATGCTATCTTAAACTTTTTAGGTGATTTCACTTGACCTGCACTGATCACCTGACCTGGGATGACCCGTCCTAAAATTTAAAAAAAGTTGTGGAATTGATCAAGGATAAGATGTATTAAGTACGGCGGTGCTTTGCGCCGCCCTTTTTCAGGTGCTTTCGGAAAAAAACGAATGGGGTGTTCAAACCCCCCACCGGGGCGAGGGTTAACAGAATTACCGCCTACACTGAATCTCAAACACGAAAACTTGTCTTGTGATGCTGCACGTGTTCTAATCCCCAACAGCTCCGCTGCAGAAGTTGTGCCTCAAAAGTTGTGGTTACACTGGAATTCCGTGCAGTGCAACAATTCCCAGTACCTGGCTGGTGGCTGGTTGAGTGTTGCCCCGCGCGGGGAGGCCGCAAACACGCCTCGCCGAGTCCCACTGGATTTTTATTTATGCAACGCTCTAGTGCGCATGCGCAGTGCACAATTGGTGGCCATTCTATCAGAGTTGATTTCAACGTCTTGATATGCCCGCTGTTTGCATTCATTTTTAGGCATCCTGACGTATATATCCTGATATCTAGGATTCCCTAAACCTTATGCATCTTCGAGCCGAAAAGTTTGAATGTCCTGATCACAAATTCATAATAACCTTGTAAATGATTGTTTTAAACAAGCTTTGTAAATTTGAGGTTTTGAATTACGATTTCTTCTAGCGTTCATGAACCACAACTTTGCCCAGAATGCTGGTTTCAAAAATCTTTGTAATCATCCAGTTGTGCTCTTTCGAAAGGAATATTTCTTCATTCGAAGTTTTTAGTAAATCGGCCTGATTTGGCCCTTAGATTTAGGGGTTTGCTTCATTTTTGTGTTTTTGCAGTAGAACACAAACTGGGCTTTCTGTTACGCTCGATTTTAAACCGTCATTGTGGTATCTTTAGATACCTCGAACTTATAATGTGCGATATAGCCGGCTCACCGTAAGTGCCCCAAAACCCCCAACTTAAAACTTCGGTCCTGGGTTTTCTTGAAATTGAAAATCCGAGAATTTGGGCTTAATCCGGTTCCCCAAAATTGTAATTATTGCTTTAACTAACGAAGGTTTACATAAATGGACGGGAAAATATTAAAAGTTTGAGAAATATTTTAGGAATTGTAAAATGCCCCAACATATTTAGAGATACCTAGGTCTATGTCTTTTACCAAAAAAATCAGGTCATGGGTTGAAATTTCATGGCAGAGGCGGAAAGCCGTGATGAGATTAGACGCCGTTTTCCTGCAGCAACCACCTCTGGGGACGACGGTCACAGACTGTTAAACTGTGGGATTGGCACCCATTCCTATTCTTCAACGGCTTTTGAATAGTACGGGCAACAAAGACGATGGCAATAGAAAAGGAACGAGACACTTACAAAACAGAAGTCGTTATTATTTGTCAGGGGCTTCTGACAACCACCGGGAACGAAAAACTGTCAGCTCAGACGCTGTTTCACTTCGTCAACGGCTACTGATATTAATGAACGTTCCCAAGTTTGATTAACCGCACATTAGCACATAGGTACATGCTGACAATCTGTCTGTAGTTACGAATGGAGAGTTCCTTCTGACATCCAGGACTCTAGGGCATGAGACGAGTGGCTGTGCTTGTCTCCATGTTCTTCATCAGCCGGTAGTAAAAGCGAATGCAGTTGTAGTAATTCTCTACAGCGATCATTTCGTCGTTTCCATGGTAACGACTCACCTCTTTGGTCTGCATCAGAATGGGGTCAAAGCGGAACACGTGCCGAGTGAGGTCCAGGTAGTGTCGAGTGTCTGTGTTTGCGACCATTAGCGCCGGCACTGTCATGATGTCTTTGCCGTAAAGCTGTTGAACAGTTCCGGCAATCATGTTGAAGGGCGCATCCTTTTCGCCGCTCGGCGACGTCTGTCCTGGTGCGTCGAACCGCAGAACTTTGAGTTTGATTTCGGGATCAGAGATGGCGCGACGATCGTTTTCCAGCACCTCTTCCTTGGTCATCGTTGGGTACACTCGGTGATTCACAATCGCTCTGGCATGTCCAGGCACCACATTCTCCTTGAACCCTCCTTCAATAACGGTGACGGCGGTAGTGGTCGTCACCTGGGCTTGTGTGAATGCACTCCTCCTGAAGACCACTCTCAGCAAAGGTTCAAACAGCCACATGTTCGTGTAGACAAGCTTAGCGAGAGGACCGGCCACCGGGCCAAGTAAACGCAACGCTTCTGCCTCCGGGCCTTTGCCGAAAAAGTCGGAGTGCGGGTTGGGGTGCAGCTTAGCCACCGCACGTGCCAGCTTACCTACGGCGGTATCCAGCGGGGGGATGCTTGAGTGCCCCGCTGTGCCCGTGGCGGACAGCTCTACACTCATGTAGCCTTTCTCGCAGGTGCTTACAACAGCTACCGGCTTATTTACGCCGGGAAAAAATCCGTCCAAAATTGTTGTGCCCTCATCAAGACAAAACAGCGGTTTGGTGTCACGCCCTCTCAGCACCTCCCCTATCTTCTTGGCGCCTTGGCGTCCACCCACTTCTTCGTCATGTCCAAATGCGACAATCAGAGGTCTCTGTGGGAGGTCGCCGGTTTTCAGTCGGTATTCCAAGCACTCCAGGATAGCGTGCCCCGTCTGCTTCACGTCGATAGCTCCCCTTCCGATGATGTTTCCGTTTTCGATCAGGCCGGCGAAAGGGGGTTTGGTCCAGTTTTCTGTCTTCACTGGGACGACGTCCATGTGAGAGAGGAGGAGGTATGGCGAGAGGTTGGGATCGGTGCCAGCCACCGTGAAGAGAAGACTGAGCTCGTTGATGATCTCGACGGTGACGACTGGCGAGTTGAACACGGTCGGAAAACCTGTCGGGAGAGATGAGCTGCTTCAGAATTTCTGGCATGTCACTTCGGGTGCCGCTACCGTTTTTACGACAGAGGCAGCTGGGGGAAGGGGAACAGGGGCTCAGATTAAGTGATGGAAACGAAAGGAGGGGACATATGCCCACTTCTCTGCGTGGAAGTAAGCCAAATGAATTATCATAGCTAAATATTTTGATTAAACAGAGCTGTAGCTATGTTGAAATATGCATGATAACCTGGAATGTGGCACGTTTGTAAAGCAATTTGAACTGTCACAACCAGTGGTAGAGCACACGGGATGAAAAACACCGAAAAAATCCCAGTTTTGATATTTTATATGCCATCAAACACATTATTTTCCGAGAAACAATGAGCATCTGAAACAGTTATCGGCGCCATCTATCCCGAAATCCTCCGCTCCGAGGTCTAAACCCCCTGCTCCGAGGCCTAATCCCCACGCTCTGAGCCCTTAATCCCCAATCCAAGGTCCAACTCCCCGCTCCAAGGCCTAAACCCCCCGCAGCCCTAAAGCCCCCGTTTTGAGGCATAACTCCCCGCTTCGAGTCCCAAACCCCCGCTCCGAGACCTAAACCCCCCGTTCCAAGCCCTAAATCACCTCTCCGAGACCTAAATATCCTCTGCCAGCCGTTAGGCCTACAGTTAGGCACAGCTTATTAGAACACAGTTATGCGCTCAAAAAGTATTGCGCTATGAAGCGCTGCTATTTTCGGTAAAGGACAAGTTCTGAGACAAAAGTCATATGAAGCCGAGGTTTATTTGGCATTCTATACGCGACTGGTAGTTCAGTTCATTGGCGGACGCAGGGGGGCTTTTCCGGCCATAGCCCCCCCAAAGCGCTGGGGGGGCAAACTGTCTTTTGGCCCCCACGGTCAGATAATTTTTTTGAAAAAGGGTGTTTACATTAGGTCTGTAGAGCAAAAATATTCGCTTCCCCAGGAGATCTATCATATACTTGGATGGTGTAGCTTATACTAGGCCTGTCGAGCACCCAAATTGCACATCCCACCCCCTCCCTCCCCCGGGAGGAGAGACAGACATGGGTTTGCCCCCCCCAATACTCGGGTCTGCGTCCGTTCCTCACTCAATTCAAACCCCATGAACGTTCCCTATTTCCTCTCGTTTTGTTATCGATTACAGTGCAAAGCAGTGACGGAACATCGGCGTTTAAGGGAGGGGGCACCATGGGCTTTTCAACGCATTTTTTCCAGTCAACGACATAGGGTTAGGGTTAAAATTTCTGATTTAAGTTGGCACCGTGCCCCGTTGCCCCCTCCCCCACTCAGTTCCGCCGCCAGTGGTGCAAATATGCATTTGGTACAAAGCTGGCCTCATGAGCGCAGCCCCCTCCCTATCCCCTATGATGGCACCCCTGTTGTGAAGTTCTACTGACTGTCTCTGAGGTGCTGATGGTACCGGAGCAGCTCCTGCCGAGGTGGCGGACCTTCCGGAGAGGTGCTGACGGTGGCGATGGAGAGACCCCTCGCCAGCCTCTTTTCACTGCCCTCCAACACCGCCCGGGGCAGGTCGGCCGGGCTGAGGTCACGGAGAGAGAACAGGTACTGGTGAGGTCGCGCGGTCACGGCGCGGAGCACGATGACGAGGAGGAGGCCCAGAAGAACGGTGGCGAAGACAGGGAGGATCCATGCTAATTGTTCTATCATGGCGGTGCGGCAACCGGTGTGCTAATTATTCAACACTCGGGTATGTTTTGTTTTGATTCTGCGTTGACAAGCTGATCAGGTGTCTGGCTTGTGAATTGTATGATTATCTGTAATTCAACCACCACACTTCGTGATCACATCACAGCACAGCGTTTCGTTCAGTTCGCAATTGCAAGGGTGCAACCAACTAGTCTCGATATTCCGGTGTCACAGGTAGGAGCCTCTGATCAGGAGCGTCGGCAGCGAGAAGACACAGACCTGTGACCGGGGAGGGGCGTTCCCCCTCTGAATTGGTATTCGACCAATGATTGTGGCCTTTTCTTCCACTCGTCAACAAGAACTGACACCCGTGTCCCCGCATTCACTGATCGGACCAGCTGCCTCGCTTGGGCTCCCCCGGACAGATGTTGCGCTGTGACTTCTCCGCCCCATCCTAGGTTGTTTCGAGTCCACCTCTCCAGTAAAGATCGGCAGGTACGCCACTGCTGCTGATAAACCGAGGCTTGGCACTCGAGAGACCGATACTGCGCAAGTGAGTGTATGTATGTGAAAGGGGCAGTGCAATACTAGGACATCTTCCACCGTTTGACTTGGCTATCGTTGTCATTGACCGTACCGCGATAAACGTTGAAAATATCTGAAAAATATGTCCACGCCTCACATAAATATCCAGCACTAAACGACTTTCACACCCAAACAATCCTTTATTATAGCGTGCAATGTCTGTGCTCGCTTTGAAGTTAAGCGGTGGAAAGAAAAGCACATTTGACCGGTATCAAATGAGCCCTTTATATTTTTGGCAGCTCTTTTGTCTCACTCCGGCGCGTGCTTGCATTTCCGTAATAGAAGAGCATTTTCGTGCCATCACCTTCCTGTTGATGATGACGATTGCACGTGCCTTTCATTGTACTACCGCTGCTGCGAAGGCCTGTTTGTTTTTGTAATAAGAAACAGGCTATGTCAAGAGTAAGCTATCAGTGGGAACAAGATATAAACAGTGTGAACACTTATGGCGAAACGGCTTGTTTGAACGATGGGGGAAGTAATCCCGGGCCTATAGTTGACTGCAATGAACAGCAAACATGAGGCTATAAAACTGACCTGGTATTAACGTCCATCTTCGTACCCCGCTACACTGATGGTGCTAATGTCGAGTCTGGAGTTGGCTTTTGGTATTGGTCCAAAACTTTTTTTAGATTATGCTGATGTATAACTGTTTGACTCAGCTATTTCTTACTCAGTTATTTTTGTCGCTCTAGATTCTCCACCAATTGAGTTGGCGGGCTCAGAAAGGAAAATTTAATGGACACTTATGACTCAACTGTCAAATGATGCTAACTTCAGAGCTGGAGATCTCATATCGATCCAAGAGGGTTCTGGGTGTGTTAACGCTAGCACCTCAATGCAAACCCTGTACAAAGTCTATGGGAGACCCAAGATCCAGAGGTTCCTCACCCCCTTGTCCCCTCAGGATCTCCACCCATGGCTAACTTCATCGCTTTTGGGTGAATAAGTGACGTGAATCCGGACAACGGTGAAAGAGGGCTAATTCTAGCCAAAAAGTAAGGCACTGGTTACATTCCAATTCTTCATCGAAAGTTAAACCATATAGGCGCGGCCATAATCTATCGATTTTTGCATCGATTGACGCCAATTGGTTGTTTTCCGACCATTACCCAAGGAGTGGGGTTCTCTTCATGCCCGCGCCGTTAGACACAGGATAGTAAAGCAGCAGCACCGAACGCACTGCTGGGACACGAGAAACGTTAGACACAGGATAGTACAGCAGCAATGAACACCCTGCCGGGACACGAGAAACGTTAGACACAGGATAGTACAGCAGCAGCACCGAACGCACTGCCGGGACACGAGAAACGTTAGACACAGGATAGTACAGCAGCAGCACCGAACGCACTGCCGGGACACGAGAAACGTTAGACACAGGATAGTACAGCAGCAATGAACACACTGCCGGGACACGAGAAACGTTAGACACAGGATAGTACAGCAGCAGCACCGAACACACTGCCGGAACACGAGAAACGTTAGACACAGGATAGTACAGCAGCAATGAACACCCTGCCGGGACACGAGAAACGTTAGACACAGGATAGTACAGCAGCAGCACCGAACGCACTGCCGGGACACGAGAAATGTTAGACACAGGATAGTACAGCAGCAATGAACACCCTGCCGGGACACGAGAAACGTTAGACACAGGATAGTACAGCAGCAGCACCGAACGCACTGCCGGGACACGAGAAACGTTAGACACAGGATAGTATAGCAGCAGCACCGAACGCACTGCCGGGACACGAGAAACGTTAGACACAGGATAGTACAGCAGCAATGAACACACTGCCGGGACACGAGAAACGTTAGACACAGGATAGTACAGCAGCAGCACCGAACACACTGCCGGAACACGAGAAACGTTAGACACAGGATAGTACAGCAGCAATGAACACCCTGCCGGGACACGAGAAACGTTAGACACAGGATAGTACAGCAGCAGCACCGAACGCACTGCCGGGACACGAGAAACGTTAGACACAGGATAGCACAGCAGCAGCACCGAACGCACTGCCGGGACACGAGAAATGTTAGACACAGGATAGTACAGCAGCAATGAACACCTGCCGGGACACGAGAAAGGTTAGACACAGGATAGTACAGCAGCAGCACCGAACGCACTGCCGGGACACGAGAAACGTTAGACACAGGATAGTACAGCAGCAATGAACACACTGCCGGGACACGAGAAACGTTAGACACAGGATAGTACAGCAGCAGCACCGAACGCACTGCCGGACACGAGAAACGTTAGACACAGGATAGTACAGCAGCAATGAACACACTGCCGGGACACGAGAAACGTTAGACACAGGATAGCACAGCAGCAGCACCGAACGCACTGCCGGGACACGAGAAACGTTAGACACAGGATAGCACAGCAGCAGCACCGAACGCACTGCCGGGACACGAGAAACGTTAGACACGGATAGCACAGCAGCAGCACCGAACGCACTGCCGGGACACGAGAAACGTTAGACACAGGATAGCACAGCAGCAGCACCGAACGCACTGCCGGGACACGAGAAACGTTAGACACAGGATAGCACAGCAGCAGCACCGAACGCACTGCCGAGAGACGAGAAACGTTGACACAACGACAGACACACCCGCAACGATTATTTCTTATAATCGTTGCGGGGGCCCACTATAGAAGGTGGGGAAGGGGGTAGTGGTCCCCTGGCCCTCCCGGTTCCTACGCCTATGCTATTCGGGTTCAAACGGCGCTCCCCACGCCATTGGAAATCATGAATTTGTCTATGTAAAGAGAAGAAACAATAGTTACACATCATAGGATATATACAAGAATATATACAGATACAAGATCAACTGGGAAAAAGACTGAGGGTGACCTAGAGGCGAGTCCAGGTGAAACGCTTAGGAAAGGGCAAATCAAGGCAAAACGAAAGATACATTGTTTTTTTTAAGAAAATCGATCACAATAGGCTAAGACTTAGTAAATTGGAGCACTTTGGGTGATGGGCGGTATTGAAGGATCCCTCCCGTAACCGCTCCTGGGACAACACTATACGAATCAGAAAATATAATCAACAAATGCGTCGCAAAACTGCATTCGCAGAGCAAAGCTGGAACAGGGACGGCGGATTCCATTTTCGAGCGGGTGTGCAAGATTTTCGGTGAGGGGGCGCCTCCGTCCCCAAAGGCGGCACATTCTTTCTCTTGGGGGCGCCTATTTGCTCTCCATGGGACGCTTGGGATGTCAAGGGCGCCATTCATATGTGAAAGTGTCTTTATTTCACACAGAGGGACCTCTTCAGGCAGGCGTTGGGGCATCAGCCAAATTCCGGGAGGGGGGGCGTAGGGGGTGCCACCCGAATCAGGTGAGGGGGAGGCGCCTCCTCGGACCAAACAAAAACCGAGAGTGCAACAAGATACTTTTGCACACCCTCAAATGTTCAAAGTGTGCAACTGCACACCCTGAAAATTTGAAAACGAGGAGTATCGTCAGCGCAAAATAATGGGTGGTATTTTTCACTCTTACCCAGGGGAGTCGCCACGGAGTTTTTACACGGAAGGCGGGAAACCCCGGAAAGGCGATGACGATGGCTGGAGGCTGATTTTGCACATTTTGGCTGTCTCTTAAAGGGAATGTGGCACCTTGGTCAAATCCTGGAATTTAGTGCAATTAGGCGTACTTTTAGCCGAAAATAATGAAACCACTCATGATTTCTCTGAAAAATGTACAATGAGCTCAATATTATGATTTTTACCCCTTGCCCCGGTGGCGGGTGTGAGCCACCTTAGCCCTGGTGGGGAGCTAAACAGACCCCCACGATCTCAAAAACTAAGAGAGATAGAAAAAAGCGCAAAACGGCAATCGAAAGCTCTTCAAAAATGATATCGAAAATACTTCAGTCATTTTTCTCGTCAGGATGAATATCAAGTTCACCAGAGGTCGAAATAGGTCAAAATCGCTAATATGAGGTATACTAAGAAAACCTCATATATCTCAGCAACTATGATACCTAGAAACATTTTTAACACCATTCAAAAGCTCTTGAGTTGCTCTTTCATTACAGTGCCAATTATTTTCGGGTCAGGTCAAAGCCTAAGGAGCTACAAGTCACTGAATATTGGGAATGTTCTTGGGAATGTCCATAGCCACCCATGCATAAGGGCGTTTACTTTTTCACTAATAACTTTCAAACCAAGCAGGATACAGCAATAGTTGATGCACCATTGCAATCCTCTCGTCAAGACGAATTGAATGATATATAATATTGTTATTCCAGGTCAAATTTAAAAATTTGACCTGACCCAGGTCAACGATCTGACCCAAATTGACCTGGTATAGTCATGATGTATATCATTTGACTAGCCGTGACTATGCAAACACTTTGGTGACAAAATAAAAGTTCTATTTTTGTTTGTTCAAAATTTATAGAGTAAAACGCCATAAAATGTTTATTTGACCTAAGGTGACCTTTCAAAGAACCCAAGTCAAAATTGCTTGCATCAACTTCAGAAATAGGATAAGAGAAAGTTATAACCGATGTTTGAAGTTGATTCCACCCATACTTACTGAGAAAAGCTCGTTGCATGATTTTCCCCATGTATTTACAATGGGGAGGTCATGCTCCGCACATGACCTTAGGTCACCAATATAAAAATATCCCGGAACATATATTGTAGCTCCTGGTGGGCCAAAATAAGTGGTATGAGTTTCAACTTGATCGATTAGCCCCCTTTTAGTTATGAAGTCCTAAACATTTTTTGGAGGTGGGGTCACTTGACCTGACCTGGTGACCTGACCTGACATGACCTTGAATTAAAAATTTCATGGAAGATGTAAAAATGATGAAGGAGCAGCTAGACTAAGTTTGGCGGCGTTTTTTGGTCGCTTTGGAAAACCCGAGGGGGGTCTAAAAAGACCCCTTCCCCACCCGGGCGAAGGTTAAAATACTCCTCTAGAAAAAGAAATAAATATCAGCGTGTGGATGATGTCACGATCTGGCAACCACTACCATACTTGAAACGCTGCAAGGGCTCCGATTGGCTGATGCTCATCGTGACGTCAGCACATGTCGTCACACCAGTAGCTCACAACAATGGCCACCCGGCGACGGGCTGATGAGGGGCTGGCGTCATTTAGGTTCTAGCTTTTTCTACGGAAATATCGAGTTCCAAGACAAATGACGTATGGAGCACCGGGTTTTCCGACTTGCTTTACATCTTGGCTATCTCAGTTAAAATCACGTTATGAAGGTGCTACATTCCCTTTAAAACGCTACCCAAGGTACACTGTACCAACACATTTACGCAAGACCACCCAAATGATAGTGAGACCTAACCAAGGTCAAGGTAAAAAACTTAAGTAAAAGGAAACCTAGATCAAGTCCCAGTTTTTGGGGGCGGGGGGAGGGGGAAGTTCCCCGGATTCGAAAGTTAGGGGACGCGTTCCCACTCGGTTTCGACGCCCATGCTTTTACCTTCTTGTGCCCATCAAGTTCAATCCGTCGCTAAATCATCCATGACATGTGCTCCCCATCGTGAACGCTATGCATTGACCAGCAGGTAGGTTTTTCCCCGAAAAGGGAGAATTGTCATCGCGGTGACGTCGTAAAATACCGAGCTGAGTTTGTCCTTCACGCCTGGTACCTCCGGAACCAGAGGGCGACACCGCCTGCCCGGCACGCGCAGTGACGCGACAAGGCTTCTCAAATGGAGACAAATGGAAACTTACCCACCACGCTGTGCAAAAAAGACAGATTTATAGTCTCGGGTCTTAAAATGGACGAACGGTTTTCTGCTATTTCGTACAGCGGTAGTGAAGTAGTGAATAGAAGCGAAATTCCGTTATCTGAGTACGCAATTTACGGAGTGTTATGAAGATGTCTGAATAAAAACGGTCCAAGAGTAGTAATTGTCCCACACAATTTAACTCCCAGGGCTGTCTGGCCTTCTCTATCGTAAATGTTCTGTTCGGGGTAAGCATGAAAGTATCAGCAGGAAGCAGGAAATATATAAGCAGGACATTTATTAGATAAACAGGAAAATGCATTAGCAAGAAATATAACCTGCGTACGTTTCAGCCCGTCGATCTGACATATATTACCCAACATAAATTGCATCTGACGTAAATTCCTCTTTTTTCTCCCAGACTGGCCGTGACATTCCGAGTCATGAGACTAACCAGCGCGGACCCTACGAACCAGTCGTGACTGAGAGCGTGCGGAAACAGGTGGGGCGTGTCACGAGGGGGCGCTGAAGGTGCACGGTCCCGCCAGCCGTGAAATGAGCGAAAGCGAAACCGAGACGATGTACAGGAAAAAGTGACTAGTGGTGCCAAGGGCGGAGCTAGGAGTTCGTGTGAACATGGGCAATAATCCCGATCAGTTTTATATATAGCTCATGTATACTTATATTTATAAATGGTTGACGGAGACATAGAGCTCAAATACATTGGGTCAAGGACTTGGGAGTTTTGTTTTGGAGTTTTGACTGCGGAGCATTTGTGCATATTTGAGGATGGGAATTGGCCAGGTTTTGTTCTGCTGGCGCTCGAATTATTTGCACGTACCACGTGCAGTGTTGACCCATTGCGGCTGAGCTTGGCCTCACACTTTAAAAAAAAATCCCGATTTTTGCCAAAAAATGGGAAAAACATTAAAATATTTTCTAGGAAGACTGCGATAAGACCAAATCCGATCGTTTTTTTTCTCGGGGGATTTTGTATTGTCAGCAGCAGGATGAGGATTGGCTGACTCCTCGATTTGTTTTACCACGGACGCTCTTGTCCAATTGGCTTAACACAGGGAGGGTCGATTTTAGCGTTGGGGTGGAATGGAGATATTCCTTTTAATAAGACGGTAGTTTGTATTGCTTTATATTTTGGCACCTGCTACGATTTTAGAAAATTATCACCCCTGAAAACTTATAGATTTTATTGAGATGCGTACAGAAGTTATCAAAATTTTGGCCTGTTTCACAAAACCAGTGAAGGCCGTTTGTCTGGACCTGTATCTGTCATTGACTGTCCATGCATTAACTCGCAGTCTGTAAAGGACTTTGATGAAAACACGGTACGAAACAGCAGACGCAGTAAGACTGCTGTGGGGAGGGGGTGACCAATAAGACTGCCTTAGTGTGGGTGCTTGAGCACTCCCCTCGGATTTTTCGGCAGCGCACAAAAAACGTTGGTGCGAAACACTGCCGTAATTGGCACAACTTATCCTTCATCAACTCTGCAACGTTTCTCAAATTTATAAGATTGGGTCATCTCAGGTCAGGTTACAAGTGCCGGTCAAGTGATCTCACCTCCAAAAAGTTTAAGATAACATAAGTAAGAAAAGGGCGAATCTATACAATTGAAACTTACATCACATAATGGGCCCACCAAATACTACAAAATACATTCCAGGATTTTTAATATCGATAATATAGGGTCAGGTACGGATCATCACTTCTCCATTGGAAATGCATGGGTGAAACGGAAATTTATTTGACATACACAGCATCTCCACTATTCATGTGGCTATTCTGACGCCGGTCGTAATGAAGGTGAGGAACATAAATAACAACTTAAGCAAAAACACACTGTAGGATAAGGATAAGGATAGAATTGTTGATGGGGAAGGACAAGGATTACCCACGGGGAGGGTCGCCACCGGCGCCGCGCTCAACCCATGGAGTGAGGTAGTGGGACTTGATGAAGGGATCCTGTGAATAAAACATGGAAAACAACAAACTAGGCGTGACGATGACGGTGATGATGAATCATTCTCGTTCTTTTTCGGCTAGTCTCTCTTTTCGTTCTTCGCTTTTGTCGTCGTAATTCTTCGTTTTTGTTTCTCGGGTCTTATTTCTGAAGTGTTCATCGTTCGGTTTGCGTTTAAGATGAATAGGATTAATAAGTTCTTCTAGTTTGTAGGAAGTATTTCATCCTTGCTCAGAAGTCCAGCACCTACGGTGTGAATGAATTGTTACTGAACTTGGGAGAAAATGGCTCCATTTGTGCAGATACGGCTTAGGATACCGTCCTATTCTCCAAATCGCAGTATCCTAGGCCCCTTTCTAGGTTCATGTTGCAAATTTGGACCTGCAGTCTCTGAGAGGTCATTTGGGCCTACTTACGCAAGGTTTCAGACTGCCTTAAATAACTTTGCAGGAAATTATTGACGCAAGGACCATCTGAACCTCCAAGCCCCCCCTCCCTCTGCGCGGGGCTGTTCAGGGCCATGACTGCGCTGCGTGTCTAGCGGATCACCGCGTCGTCGTGTCGCCCCCGCCCGCCCCCGTCGCCGTCCGTCGCGAGCGCGCGAACTCGAGCCTGATAATGTGATAACGCCATACTCGCCCGCGTCGGCGGCATCCGTAAATTCGCGACACCAGCGGATAGGGAAATCATTATGAAATGAGTGTCAGACACATCCCGTCCTGTACCTCCGTTCCCGTTATTCGGCGCCCTCCGTTCCCAAACCATGCCCAAATTTGGTTCTGAACTACCATGTTATAACTATGCATCGTCGTATTTGGGGGATATAGAGGCAGGGATACGAGTGTTTGTAGGGTTTACAGTCAACTCCTATTTTTTCCGTGTTCTAGATGGTGTTTGTGTATGTACGTGCATTATCAGTTGAAAATATATGTGTACGGTTTCAAAGGATGACAAATCTTTCATTTTGATACCATTACGTCTTAATTATTATTGCGAGCCGATTGATATGAATGTTGGCTATACAGAGTCAGATGGTCATATGGTCAGATAGTATACAAGGTCAGATATCTATTCCCCTCTTCACACAATCCATGGCGTCCTAGAATCAGAAACGTCGCATTGAAAATAACATTACGTTCGTTTGCAAACATGCACCCAAAACTGGGGTAAAAATTGGTCTAAATGAAAAAAATCCCATATTTTTTCTCCGCCTACTCGGTGCCTGGTTTGCCAGGTTTCGTCGAACTCGGAACTTATATCACTGCTGTAGCTTCTCGCTCGGAGCTCCGTACACGAGCTTTGCCCAGTTACTGTCCAGTCCATTATTGAAGTTTGTCTGGAGACCACAGTGGTTCAGAGGACTCTCTTTTTAAAAGAGTTTCGATGGTCAAAAGGGCCTTTCTTGTCACAGAATGGGGCGCTATGGAGGGCTTGAAATGGCCCCATCTGACATAAAGTTCCACGTCAGGTCACAGAGTATGATGTCGTAGGGCAAGCGTGTCCCCGAGGGGGCCCTCAGGGGGACCACTGTCCCAATCGCCTCTCCTTGGCTACGCCTCTGGAGGGGCCCAGCTGACCAGAGAGGGCCCTGCTGGCGATAGAGAGCCCAGCGGAAAATAGTCGGCTTTACTAGTTCAGAGGCTTCGCTAGTTAAAGAGGGTCCTCACAGTCTTAAGGCTAAAACGATCCCTACATTTCTGCGCGCGTGTAGTGACTGGTCGGAGACGCCGCGAACATATTTCTGATGTTTTACCTCAATTAGGATGGTACACAGCCCAGAAACTCGTCGAATACCAAACTACATGTGTGACGTATACTTCTGACTGGTTCACCGCCTCAGCTACTGGCGACCATAGGCCTGCCAGCCTCTAATTTACACAATCACGACACGCGACGAGCGGGTCTTTTCACTCTTCCACAGATTCGAACAGAGAGTGGTCGCCGTAGACTCAACTATCGTGGCGTTCAATTTCTCAATTCCACTGTTCCGAATGTTAATGACCCACTTTTTTGCAAAGCACTAAAGCAAATGATTTTAGCCAGAACCGACATCACTTGAATTTTACACTAAACTGTTAGGAACAACCAGAACAAGTCAGCCGTTTTCAATATCTAGTCATGGAATATATGTTCCGACGAAGTTTTTGAATGTTGTATGATGTTTGTAAGTGAGTGAGTGGACATGTGTGTTTTAGGTGTGTTTGCTTTCTTGCTATTTCCCTCCTGTTGCATGAGCGCGGATTTTTACTTCAATGACGTGACAAGTGAAAAGCCCCTGTAATGGCGGACCTCCGTCGAATACACTAATACTGATACTGGCCTCCTTGCTTAAAGAAGACCCAGCTGGTCCGACAGGGCTCTGAAGGCTTTGGCTGATCCTGAGACTCACAGTGAGCCCCTTGGCCCAAAAAACTCTGCTGGCCTATAGACCGGGCTCTGACAACCTGCGAGTTGTACTGGGCCCTGTTGCCAAAATAGTCCTGCTGGCCATCGTGGCTTTATCGATTAAAGAGCTGACCGAAATGGGCCCTACTCTTGGATAAGGGGCCCCTGGCCACCAGTGGTTCAAAGGGCACCTTTTTACAGACGGTTTTGATGGGTAAAAAAGCTCTGCTGTCACCGAATAGAGTGCTGTAGAGGGCTTAAGAGGGCCCTGTCTGGTATGAGGCCCACATTTGGCCCCAGAGCATAGTGCGAGCGGGCCGCCCTCCGGGCCCTCAAGGGGAGGGGCGACCACCCTAGCCGCCCCCCCTTGGCTGCGCCCCTGCCTGAGGCACGGGACCCAGCGATAGAAGCAAACATTTAGAAAAGCTAGAAACTTAAATTGGCACCTTCCCAGCTCTACTAATAATCTACATCTACACTGGACATCAGAGCCGGGCGAAAAGTAACGACTGGCTGGAATGTGCATGAGAACCTTTCACTGTATGCAGAATTTAGCTGTTTTCGACACCCGCTCAAAGCTTCAACAGCTGAAGCTCAAACTCCCGTGTAGCTGTGGGACACTTGTCATCAGGCGGCCCCCATTGGAATTAATCGGAGGAAGACCGTATAAAGTGGATTCCGTTCCACTGGGGCATTAAAGCCTCATGATAGGGCGACAAGAACTCGGGCGCTGTTCCAGAAGGAGGGGGAAGGGGGGGAACAATACGATCATGCTCTAATAGTAAAATAAAAAATAGTCATGCCCTAATAAAAAGGGATTCAAACCCCGCTTTGCACTCCCCCCTCCCCCACAAAGCAAGTGTTTCATAATTGATCTTTTGGGAGTACGTGAATGTCGGTACAAAACATCTTTAATCGCTTATATTAACACGCGCATTGACGGGGGTCTGAGCCACCTTCGCATTGATGGAGGGGCGGTTACCCGCCCCCCTAAGATCTCGAGAACCATGGTAGGTAGCGAAAAACGGTAAAGGGTTTTGGGTTGCCCATCCACTTCTCCATCGAAAACATTTGAGCCATTTTTTTGTCAGGTCACATTTAAGGTCATGGGAGGTCAAAACATGCCGTTATAGGGATAACATGTAAATTCAGTTTTCCGCCATTACATCTGAACAGGTAAAGATAGAGCAAAACGACTGAAACTATATGAATCCTCTCAGCAAGACGAATTGAGTGATATATAATTTGACCTTGCTAGGTCAAATCAAGGATTTGCCCTGACCTGAGGTCAGGTCAGGGTCAAATTATATAAAATGCATATCATTTGAACCGCAAAGCCCAGGCGAGCCTAATGCAGCTAAAATAAATGCTCTATCACCATCCGTTACTGAGTTATTCCGTAAAAACCATTTTTCCCATGTATTTCCAATGGAGAGGTCATGCCTCGTACCTGACCTTAGGTCATCGCTATCAAAAATACCGGAACATATTTTAGAGAACTCAGTGGGGCAATTGTGTGATATGAGTTTCAATCGGACAAGTTCACCCTGCTCTGACTTATGCTATCTTAAACTTTTTTGAGGTCGGGTCACTTGACCTGTACTGGTGACCTGACCTTAAATGACCCAACCTTAAAATTTTCACCGAAGTTGTAAAAATGATGAGGAAAAGGTATGCCAAGTTCGGCGGCGCTACGCGCCGCCGTTTTTCTGCTCTCTCTGAAAAACCCGAGGGGGGCGGGTACCCGCCCCCGTCAATGCGCGTGTTAATTCACAAGTTACCTCTTTGGGAGTGAAAAATATATTATCTGCACCAGTTAAGTCCTGTCGGCCACTGCCTGCGACACTCAACCTTTTTTATTTTCTTTTTTGCTCGCTGACATAAGCTTGGCCTCCCTCCCCAAACCCGCCGGCTGGATTCGCCCCTGTCAGAACTCACAGAAGCGTCGAACGCAAGCCCTATTATAGAGCTCCACACAAACAGGGATATCCAAACTGTTATATAAAACAACCGATCATCGGTTCATTACGTAAGGAATGAAAGCGTAGTCTCACATTTCCAGTCAACTTTATAGAGTCTAAGGCCTTGAAGGGCCACGTAATCAACCAACATTCCCGGTCGATAATTGTTTGGGGGAGAAGGATCATAATGTTTATCTATCGGGTAAATTGACCTCTTTGCTCGTTAATGATTTATTCGCAGTTCGGGTGATCCATTGGTTTCTTTAGATCATTAAATAACAACGTGTTGTTCATTTCATAGGCCAGTTTACTAGCCAAGCACTGCACGGGTTGAATTTGACCGCGGTCCCTCCTTCGGTTTCACGTGAGGAATTCAAGGTCTATTCCGATAAATATCGGCGCACCCTTCTACCGCTTTAACCAATTTTGTGCTTACAACGGGGCTGGGATTGTTTTTTAATGATTAAAGCATGACCAAATTTGAAACATCATCCACGTTCCTCAAATTAAAACGTGTAGGTAGGTACATACAATGTTAGGTGTGTTTCAGCCATTTCATCGACTTGTTAAACTGAATAAAACCAATCTGAAGCCCCCAAAATAAAATAGAACACACAGAAATTTTCATAATATTTTGACATTACTTCGACGCTTTTCTGGGGGTACCCGGACATTCCAAAGATATATAAATCCACACAATCGAGTGCGTACCGACTTCCTTTCCTTTGAAATATGAACAACATTTACTGTTTCAACGAGTCGGTAGGGGGCGCCTATAGATTACGTAATGAATTTTTTGGGGTTCTTACCTCCTTCGGCCCATGTAACGTTTTTTGACGCTCATATGTAATGTTTGAATAACACTGTGGCTGACTCACTCCTTGCGTTACGTAACGTTTCGGACGTCCCATTACGGGAATACGTGTGAGCTTGGTTCTCATTAGTGATAAGAATGACTGCTCAAGTTGTACCACATGATTCGAGCAGTGCGCTCTCAAAACTGGAGCCCAAGTCAGCCGGGAAGTAATTATCTCTCACTTCAGGTCGCAGCCAGTGAGTTTGTTTTGAGATTGTCAAGGGCGAGGTGTAACAACGGAGCCAGAGGGGAGCAGCCACGACCGCGTAGGCAGAATGTCCGTATCAGCCGCTGTTCAGAGTTGCACTGTCACACTACTGCGCTCTGACCACCTGACCTTGCTTGCATCATGCCAAATCACTGCGGGGTCAGCCATGATTTCTGCCTCATAAAAGCCAGCTGGAGGCCCCAGAGCAACGTCACTTCACGTCTTGAGTGGAGGGAGCACTTCTTCCATCCCTTCAGCAGACCCTTGCAGCTGTGTTGGTGTTTATCGAGTGGAGCTTAGCCCTCTAGCGTTCGCCATGCAATCTGCACTGTTCATTCTTCTGCTGTTCGCAGCCGAACTGCTGTTTGCGCATGCGCAGATAACGATAACAGCCGGAGCAGCGGGTAAGTCAAACTGAGAAATATTTAAGTGCGAAAAGTAAAGACAGCCTTCCAAATAGACACTTCAAGATCCATGCACCTAAAGGAATGTTCCTTTTTTGCGGCAAAAACAAATCACCATATGATGAGCTACTTCAGCAGTTGAAAAATTATCATGCCTAAGCCACTTCTAGAGCAGAAAA
Source organism: Lepas anatifera (assembly GCA_034440635.1). Taxonomy (NCBI): domain Eukaryota; kingdom Metazoa; phylum Arthropoda; class Thecostraca; family Lepadidae; genus Lepas; species Lepas anatifera. The sequence goes on along the minus strand of JAOTON010000214.1, from coordinate 809,131 downwards.
TTCTCGAGAAGAACCACCAGCGCGTTATGAAATGCAGATTGTGCAATACGGAAAACATGCATTTGGAGAGAGACAACAATGGGTATCACTGCAGGCACGGCTAGATATCTCTCCAGAGGGCTTCTGATATCCTTCACAATCCAGTGGGCTTCTGGGTGGGGTAATGCTGGACCGACAGTACTAACCCTATACACAGGCTATGGGAGACTCAAAATCCAGGGGGTCCTGACTTCCCAACCTCTCTGGGATCTTCACCGATGAGTGTAGGCACAAAATAAAAATCTGGCAAAAGGTAAGTAGATCTGTTACTCCAGCTCACAAACAAAACTAGCTCTAAAACAAACGACATATTAACAGACCATCCATACCTAGGTGCTTCCAACTTGGTCAAAATCTGAAAACTTTAACCGTCCAGCGGGAGTTAAGAACCCATAACTTAGTAACAAAGCACCGGTCGGTAAATGAGCATCAGTATGCTTGTGGTGGCATCGTTAAGTACGGTCGACAGAGCCAATTTACAGAATGCTGGCGAGCAAAATACCACCGTTTCTCTCGTTTGCGAGACACCCTGAGGAGAGGGTTGGTTGATTTTGTGTCTTTTGTTCTTAAACTTTTTATCTTGTACGTACAACTAAAATACATGCTTGCAGTGCGTGAAAATTTTGATATTCAAATTGCAATTTACAAAACAATGCCATTCTGAGATATTCCGTCACCGTATTTCCCACAACATCCACAGAAATAAAGCAATCCAAAGCCAAAATTGCGACAATCACTAGTTGTGATTTCGCTGCAATTATCCGTAATTCGGATATAAGCCTCTAGGAACCCTATAGAAACCCCTCTGATGTGTTACCAACTATTACCAAATCACAAATAACACTAGCTATCACAAATGCCGAGCGTGAGGCTGCTGCCTGGCGTTTCGCACAAATGTATGTTAACATGTGTCCTAACATATAACCCATAGCAATATAGACATGTCTCGCCATGTTTTGACCAGTTTGTTGTGTTGGCGCAGCTGCTCTGGCGGCGGGGGCGGCGGGGGCGGCCGCTTTGGGAGGACTGTCACTACTGGCCGCCGCAGGGGTGAGTCCTATCCGGGCCAATGTTTTCAGGACAGGTCTATGGGTTGGCGTGTGGACAGATGTGTGGTTATTCGGTTTTGGTGTGTTGGTAGCTTTAGTCAGGGTTAGTCCGTGGGTTGATTTTGGGCAATGATGCAGCTGATTTCGGGGTAGCTCTGTAGCTAATACCAGGGTAGGCCTGTGACAGCAGCTGGGGCGCTCCCGTTACTGCACATGGGGTAAGTTTGTCATCCATAAGATCCATTACCACGCTATGAAATTCGCAAAGACATTTTAAAAATCTTGGAAATATGTCTCCTGTTTGCAGCGCTTGATACTACCATTTGTTTTCTAATCAGATCAACAAATAAAGCAGGACAACAATACGACCGTAGCGTGGTGGGGAGACCTCTAAAATTAGTTACTGTGTTACGAAACCGTGAGAAATATCGCTAACTCGGATAAGATGGCGTCGGTTTTGACCGGTGACCCTCTGACCCCGGCCTGTACCTCCGCAGGCCCGCCGGCGGGGAGCCGCAGGCAGGGACGCAGGAGGGGCCGGGGCCGCAGGAGGCACGGACGTGACGTCACCGACCAAGACGATGACGTCACTGTCGGTAAGCCGTGGTGCCGCCGGTGGTGGTGCGGGGCCAACTGTTGTCATATGAATATGTCACCCAAGAAGTAGCTATGCTAATATAATGAAATCTGATTGTGACACAGTAAATAAGTTGTGACACAGTAAATAAGTTGTGACACAGTAAATAAGTCATTCACCTAACCAGTGGCAGATCCGTTGGGGGGGCAAAGAAGGCATTTGCCCCCCCCAACGGAAAAGCTCGGGGCAAAACTATGTTTTTGGTCCCCCAAAGCGATCGACCTCCTTTTTCCCCGACTTCTTTTTAGTTTGAAAGCAAGATTTTGGTACTTGAACTCTCAACTTCAAAGAGAACCAGTTAAGTTCAGTGGAAATTTGGGGCCTTGGAGAGGGAAAAATATATTGAGCCCATATTTTCAACCAGTGACGTATTTTCTTTTTTGCTTTTCGCCTCTCGTACACAAAATTATACTGAGAAGTCATATTGTAGCGCTGTTTTGCACTGCGTGACGTTTTTTTCTGTTTGACTTTGATTTGCCCCTCCCAAACCAACCGGCTAGATCCGCCACTGTACCTAATTTAAGTGTTTACCGACCCAAGAAAAGTCGAATGGAAGGCAATTACACTTTTCACCATTTCTCTCCGTGTCGCTGGAGCTCCCACCCTTCGCCTGTTTCCAGAACTGGTGAGTCTCGCCGCTGTTCAGGACACCTCAGAATGTGCGCAGAAGTTCATCTGCCTGTTGGCTGCTGCCGACTCTCTGTCTGCCATGGAATCCGATGTCTTGGAAGCCATAAAACTCAGCGGGGAAGCCGCTCCCGGCGTATTCAGCGCTGCTTTGGAGGCCGGAGCTGAGCGCGGCGCCGCCGACTGTGCTACTGCCTACCAGAACTGCCCGCAAACTCGCAGCCAGCTGACTCGCTTTGCTAGTGACGTCATTACTTTTGCCGATGCCCGATAGGACTGATTTTAAGTTTTCAAAGCAATAAAAAATAAAGTGCTAATTTAGAAATAAAATTGATTTCTGGTATTAAGACTCTGTCCTCCAATTAGGTATAAACTTCTGTTCCGGCAGAGTTGGGTAGTGTAAATGTCTTCTCTTCTGCTTTGACACTGTTAAACGTGTTCACCTATGCACCTTTTCACACTTTTCATATCATATGCATCGATAAGAAAAATGTAATACAAACCGAGTCACACATATTGTAAATGCGACTTTTACGCAGACAAAACAAAACAAACGAATCACATATAGTGAGAACCAATTTATGTCACGTACAATCACACAACATTTGATTGTCGGCCATCAGACTCTCGATCAATCGCAAAATAAATTGGAAATTGGAAAATTGTACTCACATGTGTTCTCATACAGCACGGGAGCGCTGCCACGTCGCCCAGACATCCACAGGCACCTGAGGGACACGGGTAGGCGTCAGCACGTGCAATATGTTGCACACTTGCACACACAACAGCGACCTCTGCGATTGTATATCTATCGACGTCGAAAACTGGGGGAGGGGACGGGAGGGACGCGTCCCTCAGCTTGCAATTCAGGGTTGACGTCCTCTCCCAAAAGTATTGGGACTTCATCTAGTTTTTTGTTTTTTTCAGTTACGAGCGTAGACGCACGTAAATGTGTTGGTGAAGTGCATCAGTCATAGGCTCAAAATTCGCCCCCCACCCCTCCCTTCATGGCCAGTCCAAGGTTCCCCCGGCTTCCGTAAAAGTTCCGTGGTAACGCCCCTGGGTATATCAAAGTAAATGGAGTATCTACAACTAAAAAAACGTGCGGTTAACACTCACCCCTATGAGCCACCTTTGAGCCACCTTCGCCCTGGTGGTGGTGGGGGGTGTCAAACACCCTCCTCCAAACTCGGCCTCTATACGCGATAGTGAAAAAACGAGAAGCTGGTTGATAACCCATACAAATTCATGAAAAAATATATCGGTGAGCTTTTTAACTCTAGTCAATATTGAGGCCATGACAGGTCATAGAAGGTGGCATGTTAGAGTATAGCTTTTGGACTCTAGCGTCTGACAGAGTTGAGTTAGAATAATTTTAGGCATCGTTCGCTTTCTCTCGTTACGGCAAATAAAATTATGTATAATATGACTATACTAGGTCAAGACATAAAAATGACCCAACCTAAAATCAGGTTAAGGTTAACATCTGACCTAGCATAGTATATATAATGACCTAGCATATCCATAGAATTGTATTAACAATCCAAACCTAATGGTATCAAAATAAAAGCTTTATCATTATTTGCTGCAAAGTTATTGACCAAAGTCTGAAAACCAGCTTAAGTAGCCCTAGATGACCTCTCAAAGTTCACTGGTCCAAACGTGCAACATATACCTATAAAAGGGCCTAAGATACTATTTTTGGAGAATAAGGAGGCATATTCCAAGTGGTCTCTACAGAAATAGAGCAATTTGTCGGCCAATTTCCAAATTACCCATACATCTCCAATGGAGAGGTACCTGACCTGACTTTATCCGTACCTGACCCTAGATCATCGATATGAAAATTTCGGAGTAAATTTTGTACCACTCGGTGGGCTCATTGTGTGGTATAGTTTCAATTCAATAGATTCACCCTTTTCTTACTTATGTCACCTCAAACATTTTTTGGAGGTGAGGTTATTGAACTGCACTGGTGACCTGACCTAAAATGACCCAACCTAAAAATTTTGGGGAAAGTTGCGGAATCAATCAAGAATAAGGTGTGCCAAGTGCGGCGGCGCTTCGCGCAGCCGTTTTTCCTTCAGATAAATCCGAGGAGAGTGTTCCAACACCCTCGCAACGGGTCGGAAGGTTAAACACTGAGACAACATTTTGCTTCAGTAGAAAGACAAAGAGCAGTGCACATAAAGCGAGCTTTTGGACGGTTCTTCCGCTGGCGTTGTCCGGTGCTGTCGTTACATAAGCAGTCACGTTCACCGCCCTGACGAAACAGACGCAGGATGGTGGCCACCGCTCCCAGAAGCCGAAACTGAGGAGCAGGTGACAGTGTCCAGAACCGGTGCCCAGGGGGTCAGGGAGACGCCGCCCTGGTCAGCATGGCTGGCGAAAATCTCAGGCAAGCAGAAGACTGAATTAATCGAAACAGGAATTCAAACCAAGGGGGTTCAACCCCGATTTAACCCGCTAATCCGTGTTTGTTTTCCATCAAAATATAACACTGAGTACAGTTTCTCTGATCAAATGCATCACTTGATTTGATGGATGGTCCGATCAATGCTTCTGCTTAATAAGATGTCGTCAGCTTCTCCTGGCCCCGGCAGATGTGAGAAGTCATCTGCAGTCACAAAAACACTCACCGATGAAGGACAGAAACTAGGAGTCTGAAAAAGTAGGCTGAAGCGATTGACGATAGACGGATAGAGTACAGACCATAGAACTGGGAATAGAGCAGGAACAATGACGACCCTGATGAAACATTCAAAGAAGGAATGCCCTCTGGCTCCATAACTTATAATGCTCGTATCTATCACCAAATTTATCCGCCAAGCAGATAAGAAAAACAGCAAGTGGTTTGAACTACCGTGGTTTCCACCAGGATGGGATTGACCGAATATGAGTAATCTTTTTTAAGTAAAGTGGGTTTTGAAGTGAAATAACAGTTTGATAGAGTTTCGAGAAACCACTACTGCACTGTTTGACTTACCTCAAAGCTCCATGTATTCAATTTTCGCACAATTTATCATTGTAAATATAGGGTACTAAGGCGGGTTCAATTCTAACCCCGAAGAAATTCCTTCCATATGGTTGCAACAATGATATTGGTCCTAAGCACATCCAACGGACTGAAAAAAACATGCTGGAGAAATGAGCCATCTTTAATGTATGCCTGTTGTACTTTAAAATACAAGCTTTGCATGTCGGTAAACTCCAAAGAGATCGTGGAGTTCTTTCTATAGGAAAGATGGCCGGCATTTATCTCAATGTCATCTTTGCCCCTGGGTTTGAAGTTCAGAGGGAAAAACTTGGTTTAATATTAAATCCACTGAGCCATTACATGTTCTACTTGCTCAGGATTCTCTCTTTTAGAAGCGTCTAATTGTATTCTCTTTTTATAGTGTCTTTTGTATCTTACTGTATCGTAATGGTTGTGCTCTTTTATTTTTCTCGACTTGAGCTGTTACTGGGACCTTGCCACAGGGCATATTTTAAGCTACAAAGTGGTGGGCATTTTGCCCACCAGTCCCCATGCTATGCCCACCAGTGAACGGCCCTGGACGGCCCAGTGCCCACCAGTCACCAGTCATTTGATGCTGTAGGAGTGCCCTTTAGTGGAAATTTGTGCCCTTTTCAGCCGAATGCCCACCAGTCCCAATTCTTTAAAATATGCCCTGCCTTGCCATGTTCCTCATCTCCCTCTAATAAATAAATGAATCAATAAATATCGATCGTTATGCCGTCGATTTTAACCCCTGAGGATTCAAGTAGACACTAATAGCTATTTAACTGCTAATAATTCCTTCGCTATAGCAAGGTATCACTATCCAGTGCTTAACCAACTCATTCTGTGCGTTGGGTATGACCATTTTCTCTCGCGTATTCTCTCCAAAAGCCATTTTCATTCAAGGACACTACCGTATCTTTTGGGTAGAAATTAGCCTTGCTGGGGAAAATAAGCAGCGCTCTCTGACCTCTACCCTGGCTGACGGCGTACTCCAGCGACGCTACCGCAAATTACGCAACGGCCCCGCCCGCGCAGTGCGTAGTTCCGCCTGTCACGGTTAACAAGAGAACACCACAGACGACGACTGGAAGCACGAAGGCTACCCGCCGTCGGTTTACAACCCATTGACTTCCACGGATGCGATGGCGAAAAACTGTCCAGTTAGTCAGCAGTTCTGCTAAACGTTTTTTTCTCCACTTGGTCGATTAGAAGCCGGTAATGTCGCGTCTGCCCCAAGCGGTAATGATTTCAGCTCTATAAAACGGAAAATCCGTCTATGTCCATATATCAAACCATCGCTACCCTCGCTCAGAGAAGCAGTCCGCCTTCTGTGAACTTTAGCCGCAGCAGTTCGGTGTTTTTGAGTTGAGGTCCAGCCTTTAGCGACGCCATGAAGCCTGTTGTGTTGATTCTCGCTCTCTTTGTTGGAGAGTTGCTGTTCACGGAGGCACAGATCACCATCACGGCCGGTGCCGTAGCTACAGGTGGGTGACGTCACCACATTTTTTACACCGTCATATAGAAGGGGTTATAATCCTCTCCTCAGAGATAAGCCTAAGACAAGGTATTCAAAATTGTTTGATATTCGGTCTGCATAGGTACTAAGATAACTCGGTCAACTGTGCTAAATTAATGCAAGCCATGAAAACAATTTCGATGATTTTGTACGACAGAAATGTATCTCTGGGAATTGTTACACTGTTCGCCACGATTCACCTACTTGGACAGCTTAAATTTTTTTCGATCCATTAATATAACTTGGTCGCCTGTGTGCAAAAATTTTGCTAAGCGTCGAATATTACTTTCTCTAATACCAGTGGCGGAGGGCCAGAATTTCAAGGAAGCAGCATGCAGTTTTCAACTCATTTCATTCAAGTAGACACCATAAGTTTAGCGTTAAAATTGCAGATGGAGAGCGGCTGGTTTGCCCCCCCTCCTTGCCTCTCCCTACGTGGCCCCGACCGTGCTAAATGCATGTTTTTATCCCAGATCTGTATTGACTTCAAAACATTCGGAAACGTTTGAAAAACATGCTGTAGGAATGTTGAACCTTCTAAAGATCTATTATCGATCGGTATTCCCCAGTAAGGAGGCCGTTTAACAGTGATTTCACGGCGGATTCACTCCAGCGGTAAATTTGTTTACTACACGTCTCCGCATGGGGTACGCGGCAATGATCGCCTGGGGCGAACTGGGCTTCCACGGCATATAAGTGTGCCCGGCGCGTGCCACGCGCAACAAACGCACGCGCTCAGGGGAGGTCCTCAGTGTCTTCGGCGGGAAGTACTAGCGAGGTTTGGTGGTATCGAGTTGAGGGTTGCCCTGAGGATCGCCATGAGGTCTGCTGCGTTTTTCTGCTTTCTGCTGGCTGCGGAACTATTTTTCACGAATGCACAAACATCAGTTATATTTTTACCTGGTCTGGGTAAGTTGCAGCACAAAATCAGCTTTGGCTAATACATTATCTCCTTGGGTAACGTTTCTTTTACTTCTTTTTTTCTACATGTGCTAAACTTCGGTTAAACTTTCAACATTCTTCTCGTGATTAAATGTGGCATTCTACAATTTTACAAATTCCGGTGAATGGTGACCATATGTGCCTTGCGAATGTTCCCGTGGACAATAGAAGCCTTCCACGTTCTCGCACGGGAGTTTCGAATGTTTAAAGACTAGTGACGGTTGCAGATTTTTTTATTGCTTACAAACACCAAGCAATGAGTACGATTTTACAAGAATCATCAGGAGAGTGAGCAATATTGCATGATTGTTAAATCATATAGTTTTAGTTTAGCCCATAATGCTTAAATAGTTTCTGAACTCTAAAAAAATTCAAGAGCAAAAATTTATCCGAACATGCTAAACATGAACTTTGTACTTGTCCCTCACCTTTACTACAAAAACCATATGAATGATGGAACGCGTTATATTTGATGATAGGCTCTTTTTCAAATCCTTCCGAAACCGGAACAAAATAACGGACACTCGATCTAAAAAAATTGTGTGGCCAGGAACAATTTTCAACGAGCAGCCCCCTGAAACTACGCTCTCATTTCGGACTAAAATATCACACGGTTCAGGAGTAGGCCTCTAAGAGTCCTTCCTCCGCAGGCCTGGCAGCAGCAGGACTTGGAGCTGCCGCCCTTGGAAGTGTTGGACTTCTGGCCGCGGCTGGGGTGAGATTGTAGACGCCGACATGTAGACATCGCTTAGTCCAAACTGTACCACTCATGTTCATGTATATCCCCTGTACTTCTTTGTGCGGTCAGAATTGTTGGAGCATGCATTAGCTTTCACATTTTGGTTTGTTTCTGACGCGCAATGTATCTAGGAAACAATAATTTTGTTTCCTCCCGTGAAAAGAAGATTGTGCAAACCAATGACAGTGCAGTCCAAGCCACGGACTACCTGTGCACTGGCCAACAGCATCCCCGTTGAATCGCTAGCTTAGCGCACATAACTCGCGACACATTTACTCCGGTCGTGTTGTTTTCCTGGGTAAATACCGTTAGATCCCCAGAACTAACAGACCAGTTCGTGGCTTTCATACAACACAGAGAAGGGATAGAGTAAAGCACATCGATATCAATAATCTAGATACTTTGCTATCGGGAGAGCTGCAAGCTCAGCTATGGTTTCATTGGTGAGAATCAAAATGACAAAATACAAATAAAATCTATATTGAATTCAAGAAAAGTAAGAACAGCAGCACCTCTTAAATAGTTTAATACATTATACATTTTAAAGAAGAGAAAATTCTACGGATCATTTGCTTAATTACCTTTAAACTAGAACAACTTTTTGAGAGGCAAAAAGATCGTATGTAAACATTTTGAGTTTACACGATTATAAGGAATGTGGCACATTGGTGCAATTCCAGAGTGAAGTGGTTTTAGGGCTAATATTTATTCAGAAAATGGATTTCGCCTTATTTCTGTTGCAAAGTGGCTAATAAGTCTATATGTATTTCATTATATTTCATTTTCCCATGTTAGAGGCAAGAAATCCTCCAAATCCACGTGACGTTGGGTTGGCGCAAGATCTGGCATTGTTTAGTGCCGTGAGAAATCTGTTCATTTAGGTCATAAGTGAATACGAGTACAAATGAAGCGTTTTAGCTTAAAGAGGGGCGTTGTTGGGAACAAAAAGAGCAGTGATAAATGTCCACTATTTTCTCTATATATTACAATCTACTTCACGGTTAGAACTAGTTCATAAAGCAATTCAAACACATTTATAATCCCCAGCACCAAAGTCATGTTTAGCACGAGGGTTTTAAAGAAGTCCACACAATAAAAATGTAAATTTTTACCTTTTTTCTCTGCGAACGGTTGTGGGACAAAAAAATTGCGATAATTGGTTTATCAGCATGCTCTATTATATGCCTACATCAGTTCAGATCCCATTATGAAGGTGCGTCAGGAGATGGGTGGCTTAGTGAGTGGCGTCAAAATCTCCTAAGTCGCCGGTCCCTGGTTCAAGTCCCAGCGAAAATCCCAAATCCCTCTCACAGGATGAGTGTTGGCGACGCCGTATAACCTTGAGAGTTGGTGCGTCGTTAAACCCCAGCAGTTATTATGAGGGTGCCTCCTGTCTCATTCCCGCTAAGTGGCCCACATTTTTCTTAACGATTATGGCCAACTCACACCTGACAGCATTTACAAAAACACGCCAGGAGAATGTCGGCAAAAACATTCGTAGATTTGGTTGGCAGATTCGGCGAATTGTGGCCGGGCCTTTACCTACGCGTGAGTGTTACATACGAGTGCTAGGCCCAGCTCGTGCTGAGGTACCATTCTGTTGTCCGGACATATGTGACGAGCTCATTGGTCTCCATTCTTCCAGGTGGACTATATGTTGAGCACACATATTTAAGTCCGTTTCGTACTCAGTCAGACTAAAATATCACACCTAAGCTGCTATAATTCGGAACTTCGGGAAATAGCATAGACTTGTGAATATGTGAGGGGGTACACGTATTCTTGTGAACTGCCTTAAGGGAGTTCATTTTTGGGTGTGTACAACAATACATTGCCCCATTATAGCTGTGATGATGATTAGCGCATCTCTTGCGAACCTCTTGATCCCGAACTTCGGGGTAGAAGACTGGAACTGGAACTTTTTGTTTCATTTACCTTTATAAATACGATATATCGCTACGAACCCGGGGAAAGGAAAATGTATATTGTGTCAACGTTTAATCATATCATAATTTGTCTTATTGGTTAGGTATATGTAAGATGTCCATTTTCGTTTAGTATTCAAGGAACTGCAACGCTTGTCAATTAAAATGTTCGTCTGTCTTTCTGTCATCATCATCATATTAGTGGGGTTTTAGGGGCACCATATCACTGGTCCTATGGCGCCCATAACACTAAATACAGCATCCCCGTTGTTTTATCAGGTCAACTGGGAAAAACGCATGTCTATATCTTAAAAAGTTGCTGGTGAATAAATTTAATTCAATTCGAGGCTTTCTGTCTAACTGTCTAACACGCTTAGCTAACCGGAATATGTCTTCACCTGTATTTCTCTTTTTCTCAGTTCTCCATTACAATGAAATAATGATACGGGGAACGCCCACACTAACCACGACCAAGGCCTTTAAATGTAGAGGTAGAACGCTCCCCTCTCAAAAATGGCAACCTCTATTTCTAGAGACTTTTACGTTTGTGACGTCAGCAGTTGCTCTCAAGGTGGAGCCGCCCATTCATTCAATGAGAATCGACTCCGGATCGTGGAGTGTTTTACGGTTTCAAGATGCATCTGGCGAGGGTAGACCCAAGATTTATTACGCCACGTCCTCAAAAAACAGTATTATTGCCCCTAACACGCAACTTATCTCCTGATAGCCCCGTCTTGTACAATGCTCAGCGACAATGCGTTGCTAAGCAACTCTAGGCGATCGCTGACGTCATCACCATGGTGAATGCCAGATTTGAGGTTGCCATTTTTGGCATAGGCTAAAAAGCCGGAGCGCAACCCCTGACCACGACTACCACCCTGTTCTCCCACAGTCGCGCCGTCGCAGCTCCCGCAGGCGTAGCCGCAAACGCCACGGCCGTGACGTCACTGGAGACACCGATGACGTCACTCTGGGTAAGATGTTTCGGGCGGCTCTAAAGCGGTCCACGGCCAAAATGTGTGGTGAAAATATGCTGAGAAGAGTGGGATTGAACTATACGGTATGTCTTTGTTATCGATATTTTTGCATGAATCTAGCTCATTTTTCTCTGCATGTTCATATAACCCTTGGATTTTTAGGGCACCTCAATATCATAGATAACTTTCCGCCAATAAGGGTCTGGATTCAGTCGGGTGGTTGGGGAGGGGAGGAGGTGAGGTAAAGCCGTGTCGGTGAAAAAAACATTGAGCAGTGGAGGTGCCGGTCGTTAGCCTATTAAATGGGTGCAGTGAATCCATTTTTCACCTTCATATAGATACCTTTCGAACGGAAAAATACTAAAAGATATGATTTCCGATAGACACGTCCTCAATCAATCGATTAAGAGACAAAAGTTTGCTTGTTTTGAGAGGCGGAAAAAAGGTTTGACCCTCCTATATTTGGCTTGGGGGCATGGTCGGATTTATCCCCCTGGATTTGCTTCTGCTCAACGCTACAGTGCAGTCATTGTTGTATATTCAGTCTTTGCTAGAAGCATGAACTTTCTTAGTATAGCTCATAAAAAGTAACATGCACAGAATACCTGCTTCTGCCAGTGAGGTGGCAAATCACAATTTTAAGCTCAGGTTTCACGCGCTTATGACGAACAAGTGTTGATTGTAATCTTGTTATCCATCTGAAGCGAAAATTTGGGCGCTATATAACCACTAAGGTTGGTGCGCCCTTAAGCCCCAATAATCAATCAATCAAAAAAAAATATGAAGCGAAAATTTCGAGTATGCCGGCTGATTTATCTATATTCTCGCCTGTTTACAGGACTGGTTGACCTTGCCGCTGTTCAGGACGCCTCAGAATGTGCACAGAAGTTCATCTGCCTGCTGGCTGCTGCCGACTCTCTGTCTGCCATGGAATCCGATATCATGGAAGTCACAAAGCTCAAAGGCAGTGACACTCCCAAGATCTTCACAAATGCGCTGAAGTCGGGACTTGAACGCGGCGCCGCCGACTGCAACGCTGCCTACCGGGGATGCCCGCAAACTCGTAGCCAGCTGACGCGTTTTGTCAATGACGTCATGACTTTCACTGCTAGCAAGAATGCCTGATCTTTTATCTAGACACGGGAGGAAAAAATAATAATAACACGGCTTCATATGCAGACGTTTGTAGCTATGTCTCCGCCCCATGCTATGATATGAACGTTGTCTTACTGTCTCACACTCACGCTATTCGCTACAATTATAATGACAAAGCCGAGAAAACGGCTCATCACATCCATGGTAATATGTGAAATTCCGAATAAACTATCTAAAGCAAAATATATGATGTGTCTCGGTCAAGCAGCCGAACATTAGCCCGCTCCGGCCAGGGGTCTGTGCCACCTTCGCTGGTGCGGCGGGGCGGTCATCACTCCCCTAACATCTCAGAAACCTGTGATAGGTAGCGGAAACGGTATTAGATAGGACGTCTTGACTTCTATTGAAATTATTATTATCAATTATTTTCGGTCAGGCCACTTTTGAGGTCAAGGAATCTTCGTAGAAAACAATGGAAAAACGGTGCGTTACCCTCGACACAAGCGTTATTTGACATGTCAGAGGCAATATCCTGTTTCTCCACTACGGATGGCGGATCAGTCGCTCATTCATGTATAATATACATATGCAATACCGCACGCGTGACAAACTGATGGTAAACCATAATGCGACGTGAATTCCGAGCTCCACAACCTTTCAGCTGACCAACAGTGGCTGCGGACAGAGGTCACACATGACGGGTCTTGACACTGAATGAGGTCAGAGCCTCCCCCAGGGGCACACCCAGTATTTTCCCAGTGTAGGCTACCGTCGGGTAAATGTGTGAATCTCTCTAAATGCGAAAGCCGTTGCAGTTCACACAACTTTCCAAAATTTTAAAACGATGTCGAGCAGTGAAACATTGGTGACTGAGGGTCGTATTTTGCTTGAGATCACAAGTTACGACTTCTCAGTTGCACATCAACAAATAACCAGTGAACATCACTGCATTTGGGCGCGAGGTGCAGAAGCCCTTTCCAAAAAGAAGTGGGGATTCTTAAGGACGATGCTAGCAGCAGCTCCTTGATGGTGTACTCAAAAAGTAAAAATGGCGCGATGGCGAACAAGTTGTACCGTCATTTGATGTTTGGATTTTCATGGCAAGGCTGGATATCTTTTCTCGACCCAGGGAGGAGTCCTGGATGTGTCAACACTTGCACGGCAATGCAAGCCCGGTACAAAGCATATGGGCGACCCAAAACCCAGGGCGGCGCTGAACCGCAACCCCCGGATCTCCACACATGCCTGCCAACATAGGTCGCCAGCGACTGAAATGCTGCAGGCGCTGCTCGACAACTTGTGGTAGGTTGAAGATTGGTGTAATTTTCATGGCGCCTCCAGATCAAAGCCCGACTCAGTCACCCACACAGCATTAATGAGTCCTATTGATATTCGCATAGCACTTAACGGGTTATCACTGCTATGCAGGCGTCACTATGCGATCTTAGTTTTAAAGTGAGGCCGGCTGAACTCGACTTTGAGACAATTTGAGGCAATTTGAACTTCAATTTATGATGAGGATTGGTGGTTAGATTGTGGCCAGACAAGACGTGGAAGAGGAAACTGGCATTAATGATCTTGCTCAATGGAATAAAAAATACCGGAGTCAATGCTGCAATAGGCCTTAATCGATACCAGAACGACAATAATCCTGAAATGTAGTGCACTCCAGCGACAGGTGTGGTCAGGCACGAACTCTCCCATTGTGGAAAACACCATCAGAAATGAGTTGGAGACCCCGACCGAGTACGAAAAGACGAGAATGGCGTCGCAAGTGCAGGATGAGCCTAAAATCAGTGTCCTGGTCAGCTTCGAGTCTGCTCAAGTTTTTATATCCCGGGAAATTTTGTAACGAACGCAAGCTCACGTCTAGACGATACGTTAGACATGATTGTGTTGATGAAATGGGACCATTGTTGACCCTTTGGAACCCTCCAAATACCTAACTTAAATATCCCGTCGGCATCACACACAGAATAAATCTCTGAAATATATGACAGTCTAAAGTTCCTATTTGCGTTAATTTCAGCCATACCACGGCGTTTTTGCCGGCACTTCTTAATTTAGTTTGCGCCATTTTTATCCATCCAAGTGCAGGACAAAGCCAGAGCTGAAATTGCCAATGACTGGACAATCGATTTACAAAGTGCATGTTAAGTTTTAGCTTAATGTGAATGCATAATTTATTTAGCTATAACAATGGCTTAATGCCAGACCCAGAGTACCCCACATCGGCATTTTCAACCCCGAAATCCCAGGATTTTTATGTTTGTCTTACGTATATACACCAACAGCGCGTTATAACACTGGGCACGACCGCAGACATGTTTAGTATCTGTCAATCTGGGTGCTCGACCACAGGTATGTTAAATATCTGTTAAACATCTGTAACACAATGACATGTTTAGGGATTGGATTACGAAATGATCTAGGATTTGTATCCCAAGTAATATTGTCCCGTGAACTGACACCAAGTACTTCTCAGTAACACCAATACATGCAGACTTGCTGTGTTACCACCATCACAATCATCACGAAGAGCAGGGTAAGTTCCGTAGACCCCCATAGGCGCAGGAATTTTTCCAAGTGGGGAGGGGGCAAAAGTTTTCACCACTGGTGGGATCAAATATGATTCAGCCTATCACTGATTTGCTTACGGAAAAGGTCCGTAACCGGCTCAGAGTTGGCGGGGGGGGTACTGCACCCAGTCCGAAAATTTGGGGAGGACAGGCATCCATTCCAGCCCCACCGATTCTTGCGCCAATAGAAGGCTTCTTACGCCTATATAGACCTCTCGCACCCGGTCAGCTCTCGGCGTGTGTCAGCGATCTTGCAATCCAGAGATCAGCATGGCACAGCAGTTCAACGTCCATCCGTGAACAAGATCATTTAGATCCAGCCCAGACTATATCTGAAGTTCCACCGGCCAATCTGGAACAATCTCCAACCACGATTATAGATACCAATCCAATGCTTATCGGAAAAAGCGACAAAATCGATAATAATAGAAATCCAGTCCATGTCTAGATTCGAAACCAACTAAATGTTCTGGTGCTTCTCATTCGAACCATCAGTATATTCTGATATCCAATGAATGGTGCACTCATATATATCTACTAAATAGCAGAAAAACAACGAAGCGCAGCATCGCGGTTGAGGGCTCTACTTCTCAACCCATCATTTTCCCATCATCCCTGAAATTGTTTCCCGGGGACACACATTTTGTCTCTTTTTATTCCTTTTTTAATTTTCTTGTATCAATTAATATCAATTATTTAATTTTCTATCTTCACTTATCAATTAGCGGTGGAAATGGACAAAAAAAAGCAACATTGGAATTCCCTTCGCGGTCCCAGGATACAAACAATAATTTGACTTTTCGCCTTCAAGCTTAGCCTGAACTTTATTCTGGGTAGTCTCACCAGGCCGCTTCAGAAACACGCTGATATTCACATCGTCGTTGTATCCACGTTTACGTCCATTGGAGGTATGGCCGCTGGTGTGGTTGCCGAGGTCGTGGTCGGCGCTGTTGGTGTGGTTGCTGAGGTCGGTGCTGGTGGCGTGGTCGGTCCTGGTGGTGTGGTTGGTGCTGGTGGTGTGGTTGGTGCTGGTGGTGTGGTTGGTGCTGGTGGTGTGGTCGGTGCTGGTGGTGTGGTTGCCGTGGTCGTGGTCGGGGTCGGTGAGGTTTCCGTGGTCGGCGCTGGTGGTGTGGTTGCCGCGGTCGTGGTCGGGGTCAGTGTGGTTGCCGTGGTCGGTGCTGGTGGTGGTCGGTGCTGGTGGTGTGGTCGGTGCTGGTGGTGTAGTCGGTGCTGGTGGTGTGGTTGGTGCTGGTGGTGTGGTTGGTGCTGGTGGTGTGGTTGGTGCTGGTGGTGTGGTCGGTGCTGGTGGTGTGGTTGCCGAGGTCGTGGTCGGCGCTGTTGGTGTGGTTGCTGAGGTCGGTGCTGGTGGTGTGGTTGGGTGGTGTGGTTGGTGCTGGTGGTATGGTTGGTGCTGGTGGTATGGTTGGTGCTGGTGGTGTGGTCGGTGCTGGTGGTGTGGTCGGTGCTGGTGGTATGGTTGGTGCTGGTGGTGTGGTCGGTGCTGGTGGTGTGGTTGGTGCTGGTGGTGTGGTCGGTGCTGGTGGTGTGGTTGGTGCTGGTGGTGTGGTTGGTGCTGGTGGTGTGGTTGGTGCTGGTGGTGTGGTCGGTGCTGGTGGTGTGGTTGCCGAGGTCGTGGTCGGAGCTGTTGGTGTGGTTGCTGAGGTCGGTGCTGGTGGCGTGGTCGGTCCTGGTGGTGTGGTTGGTGCTGGTGGTGTGGTTGGTGCTGGTGGTGTGGTTGGTGCTGGTGGTGTGGTCGGTGCTGGTGGTGTGGTTGCCGTGGTCGTGGTCGGGGTCGGTGAGGTTTCCGTGGTCGGCGCTGGTGGTGTGGTTGCCGCGGTCGTGGTCGGGGTCAGTGTGGTTGCCGTGGTCGGTGCTGGTGGTGTGGTCGGTGCTGGTGGTCGTGTCGGTGCTGTTACCGTGGTCGGTGCTGGTGGTGGGTCAGCGCTGGTGGTGTGGTCAGCGCTGGTGGTGTGGTCGGCGCTGGTGGTGTGGTCGGCGCTGGTGTCATGATCGGTGCTGGTGGTGTGGTCAGCGCTGGTGGTGTGGTTGCCGTGGTCGTGGTCGGGATCAGTGTGGTTGCCGTGGTCAGCGCTGGTGGTGTGGTCGGTGATGCTGGCGTTGTTGCCGAGGTCGTGGTCGGCAGGTTCACTGGGGTGGTGGTCTCAGCTTGCAGTCATGGTTCAGTTCTTTCGGCCCACTGATGATGATGTCGTCCACGGCGATGTTGTCCAGCTTGCCGACAGAGGTCGCGGCGAATATCAAAATCTGTCGGAACAGGGGCGCAATGGGTCTGCGAAACACAGCTGCGGAGACCATTTACCGTCTCACTGGAATGGGTTCTGTGCTTGCTTGTTTACTTGTTCATGTTTTTTATATCATTTATAAGAAAGTAGTGCTCAGCATGCAACAATTTATGCAATTGTATTCGGTGGCAAAGCCAAGTCTGGTAAAGCAGCGCGGCCGCGTTTTTAAATGCTCCAACAATACACAAATTCAATTTCAAAGTGCCCATTCGCTGCATGTTCTTCAGTTTGTAGATGAACTCATGTTTGTAGATCAACTCATGCCCTTTTCTTGATTGATAAAATGGGAAAATTCATGGTCATCGTGTGAGCCGCGAGCTCGGATTTTGCTCATTATGTACCAATTCGAGGTTGCGGTTCACGCGATGGCAGATACTTTTCCGAAGTGTGTTTCGCCTATCGATAGGAATCTTCTGATGAAGGACTGTGTCGGGATGGGGCAAATAAGATCTTATAAAAATGTGAGTGTTATATTTAAAGGAAACCCACACGACGAAATTATACCTAGATATCAAACGTGACAAAACTTATGTTAAAACTTATCATGCCAAAATAGGTCGTTGTTTACACGACAAAAATTATTCAATTCAAATTAACAATCCTCCGGAAACTCGTTGGAAATAATTGGGACGCCCAATCCAGGCACATGAGATGAACCTCACCTTGAATTCTTGGTCATCAGTAGGTATGTCGAAACTAGCCGTCGCCCAGTTGTCGTTAGTCGGTCCTGAAAACTCTGTGAGGGAGTAAATTGGTTTGCTTTCTTCGTGGTGGTCAATCACCCGTCTGATCTCCAGCGTTGCACTTTCCTTGTACTGTGAGCGGAGCCAGTAGCGGAACGTCATGTTGGAACCGACTGGAAACTTGAAGGACTTGGTCATCTGCATTCGGGCGCTGACGTAGCTCATGCCCTGGTTTGGTGTCAGATATACCACCTCATCTCCCCTAGCCGGCTCCGGAAAATCGGAAATCGTCTTCTTCAGGTCATCGTATTTGCTCGCTATCCACTGCCCGCCCTGGTCTAGAGGACTCTGCTGCCAGAACTGGCCAAAGTCGCCGTCTTCGAATGTGTCACAGTACTCGCCCGTCCTTCCCTCATGGAGCAGAGTCAGCAACACCATCAGCGACAGCACCATCAGACGTGCCATGTCCGCAGCGACAGTGCTGCAGGTCCCTCTCAGCAGGCGTCGACAAGGAGCTGACTAAGAGCGGGGTCCTCCAGTCGCCGCTCGTCGAGGTAATCACGTGAAGTGCTGCTCTTCAGGGCAGAAGACGGACTGGCCAGTGTTCGTTGTCACCCTTGAGTCCGAAATAAAGAAACGGCTCACAGACTCCGACATCTCCTGCCTATCTTATCATGAGGAGTCGAGAAGAGTAGCTTTAGATAAGGCTGCACCCTTGGCTTTTCCGATCTGTTTTCCAACGATTTCTTAGTCCCACGATTCCGTCAGCTTCGCACAGCAATTTCTTGGAACTTGTTGGGTTTTCCAATCTATGTAAGCGGACACTCAGATCGAGTGGTTCAAACCCCGTTCTAGATTTCTCAGTTGTCCTGTCAAAGCTCAATCCAGAACTGCCGATGTTAGCCGCTGCAGTGAGCGGAGGCATTTAGACAAGAGGGGCATGATGTGTCTTAGGGGTCGCTGTTTCTTGCACCCTGAGGTTTTAAATGGTGTTTCAGGTGCAGGAATGGGCGGAGAGGCGCCTTTTCGGGCGCCAATGCTTGATCAGGAGAGGAGCATAAGTCTCATCTGCTTCATAATCTGCGAATGTGCACAGTGGGTGCCAGGCTTAATTCATCTGCCTACTTAAAAACAAACTCACGACATCTGTTGAGAGAAGAGAAAGCCAGCCACCAGTAAGCCCTCTAGCCTGTAGATTTTGTAAAAATAACAGCATTTGTCTCGGTTTTTGGCTCGTTGTACCCTCCACACTGCTAAGGAGAAAATTAATCAAAAACTACACCAGTCATTTGAAAATACATTCGATGCCAAACACTATACCATTCTGGAGCTACTTTTCGACCCGGGGTGGGCTTCACATGAAGTGTATTATTCTTTGTCGTGGGAGGTGGCGGTGGTGAGCTGACTTTTTCGGCTATGTTATAAGGCGTCGTCACCAAACCCAAAGAATCCTGAGGTGCTTGAACAGGCCATTTTTTCTGTAGCTGCACGTGAAGGTTCCGGCTTGCGACGGCCATCAGTCAGCTAGGATCCATTGGTTGACCGGTTGACCTTGCCTAGAGCGTGACCCGGCCCGGTGTACGCTGATGGTACAATAACCGATAGTACATAAGTCTCTAGTCTAGTCTGGACCACTGAGTTAACACATCGGTGTCCAGAATCGTGGCGACTGTGGGGAATGTACAGTTATCTGACACGATTCAAGCCATTTGGGATCTATTTGGGAGGCTGAATATATAAAGTGTATGTTTATGTTGTCACAAAGGGCATAAATATGAATACAAATATAAGCACTGTATGTTTTGGCAAAGGACATTCATAAAAAAGCACGTCATCAAAAGCGCGCCTTCTCTGTGTGAAATATGGGTCGGTCCTTTGGGATTGTTGGAAGGTCTTATTGTAAGGGCCGCAGTGCTTATTAATACTTTCACTGAATGGATAAATGTTTGGGCACAGTGTTACAAAAACTTCCTGAATCTCAGCTTAATGGCTGACGTTCGTTCTCAGCTGATTTAGGCACTTTTGGTCTTTCTGGATAGCACCATAGGGGTTTCTAAAATATCCATCAAGGGTTTAGGGGCACAACATAACTCAAAATCCTTCTAGAACGCACTCTGAACGGTGTGGGTCCTAAGCCTTCACCTAAGGCCTAAGGCCTTCACCTAGGTCCTAAGCCTTTCTATATAAGGTCTTGACCCTCCCTAATTTTTCTCAATGTTGCCGAAGCTGGAAAGCTGGAACGCCGTTTTTGGTTATGTCAAAAATAATTATGGGGCGCGTCGATTGCAACAAAACATTGTTTTTTACACCCTTGATTCCTTTATTTTATGCGAGTTCTTTATTTACACCATTTTGAAATCGAGCCTGTATTCTTAATCACTATAAAGGATGGTTGCACCACCACCTCACATCCATTTCAGACAGAGTGGTGTCGTCTTTCTGACAAATACATAGTTCTGATGACCATGGTCACCTTGTATGAATGTCAATATAACTATTAAATATGACATCTCAAGGTCATAACAACATTTTCAGAGTCATTAGCTTTAACTTCTCGTAAGCTTGGTATGATAAAATATGAAGTTTAAAAATGGTACCTATGCAGGAATCACGAGCTTTTAACAATCCTCAGAGATATACTTTATGTTCCGGCAAACTTTACATCAGTGCGATTATGTATTTTTTCATGAAATATATCGTAAGAATGTCAGGTCTTTTGTCATACCTAGCCAGTAAATCGCCCATTTTTATTTTTTTTTTGATCGGTCAGGCTAGCGAATAGTTACTCTGGCTCATTGATATACATGTTTTAACCCAAGCGATGCGCGTCTTGGAAAAAGCTGTAGCAGAATCAGATATATCGTCTTCTGCAGAAGAAATCCAGAACTAGCAGAACAACAGAGCACAACCCTCATAGGAAAAAAATTCCTAAGAAGATCATTAGACATCCTGACTTTATACTTCATTTTAACACTCGTCCCAGTGGTGGGTGTGTGGACATCCCCCTCGGGATTTATCCGCTGAAACGAAAAAACGGTGGCGCGAAGCACCGCCGTACTTGGCACGCCTTATCCTTGATCCATTTCGCAAATTTCCCCAAAATTTTAAGGTTGGGTCATCTCAGGTCTGGTCACGAGTGCAGGTTAAGTGACCTCACCTCCAAAAATGTTTAAGGTGGCATAAGTAAAAAAATGGGTGAATCTATAGGAATGAAGCTTATGCCACATAACGGCCCCACCAAGTGCTACAAAACGATTCCAGGATTTAATACATTGATGACCTAAGGTCAAGTACGGAACATGACCTCTCCATTGGAAATGTATGGGGAAAAACAGAAATTGGGCTGTATTTGTGTAGATACAGCTGAGAATTCCTTCATATTCTCCAAATCGTAGTATCCTGGGCCCCTTTCCAGGTTTATGTTGCAATTTTTTACCTGTGATCTCTGAGAGGTCATCTGGGGTTACTTAAGTAGTTTTCAGGCTTAGGTCAATAACTTTGCTTGAAATTATGATACAGCTTTTATTTTGATATCATTACGTTTGGATGCTATTGCTAGTCGATTGATATGCATATTGACTGTTAGGTCAAAAAGTGACCTTGACCTGAATTGAGGTCAGGCCATTTTTGTGTTTTGACCTAGTATGGTTATATTATACATAATTCGATTTGCTGTGACGAGAGAAAGTGAATGGTGCTTAAAAATGATTTTAACTCAACTGTCAGATACTAGAGCCCAAAAACTCTATTCAAAATGCCATCTTCTTTGACCTGTCATGACCTCAATATTGACCTGTGCTAAAAAGTGACAAATGCAGTTTCTTTATGAATTTGGATGAGCTATCCATCAGCATTCGTGCTTTTTCGCTATCCCGCATAGGGACCGAGTTCGAGGGGGATGTCCAAACTCCTCCACCAATGCGAGGGTGGCTCGGAGACCCACCGGGGCGCGGGTTAAGTTTCGAATTATGCCCGTTCTTTAAGCAATGAATAACGAATCTCAGAACAAAAGCCGTCGGGTCCGCTGCTGAATGATAACTGGGCAGGCGAGAGCACGGCATATCGTTGGAAGGGACGTGACATTAGAGCCGAGTCAGCTGAACTGCATGCTTCACTTTCTCGCCTGAGTGGACGTGTTTGTCGCAGTCAGTGTTGATTCATTCAGCAGTTAGCATGGCCTAGGGGTTAGGATATTACTGGGGGGGGCAAAATAGCTGATATTTGATATTTGGGCCAGCTGTCGAGTCATCCTCAGCCTCATGTGACCCCTAGCAAGGCACATGAGTACTTCAAGCAGCAAACCTGTTGCCTCTGTTGGGGTTAAAGCTAAGCCATGCTCTGGAACTAGGCAGATTCAGGTGAGAATGGGGAAGTGGGCGGGGCCTGCGTGAGACCGCACCATGATCTCCTACCAAGCTGGATTCACCCCTCACAAGTTCAAGCGCAAGGGTATGTCTCCCATCCTGAAGAATTAGAAAGTATTGATATAGGAGGATGGAAATTCCCACACATTCTTCATAATTTTTCCCACATATTGAGGTTTGGCACCGAGCAATCATTTTCCGGAAGATTTAAATTTTTCTGAACGTATCGACAGTAGGCACCAACATCCCACGCTAAGACGGGCACAATCGTGCCTATTTTATCACCAACGTGACACATTTTTTATGCAAACTTTGTTGGTGAGTTGGCAGATTTTCGACAGTCACACTGTGCGAATGCGATGTCAAATGCGACATTCATACTCGGAACCCAGATTAGGGCACAAAATGGGTTGTCAGCGATGGACAACGAACTGCAAAGCGAGTTGGTACCAGAACCGTTTCTAGGGCGCTAGCCTCTAAGATGCTTTGCTGGGCGGTTGCAAACTCGCAGTTGGCCCAAGGCCGACTTAAACAGAACGAAAGTGAACCCGAAAAAGGACACTTGGTGACGCCATTTATACCGAAATTGCATATGAATTTCATGTTTGCTGTAGCTAAATTTCTTTGACATTTTCTCAGTTTGTTTCATTATCAAGGACCCAACCAGAGCATACGTATCGTTTGATAATATCTGCCCGTTACATGACTTTTATTACTGCCACCTATCTAATCTATCGGCAAGCATGCATGTTGCAATGCCACTTCCCGTGCCAGGTAGCTTCTGACGTCACTTGACCCTGTCAGGCGCTGCAGTGTTTCTGCTCACGGCTGTCGTCTTACGAAGTGGAAAAGACAAGATGCGTGCCAATTGAAACCAAGTCCTTAAAGGGAATGTGGCACCTTGGTAGAATCCTGGAATTCAGTATAATTAGGGAACTTTTAGCCAATAATCAAGGGGGCGTCCATGATTTCTCTGAAAAGTACAATAAGCTCAATATTTTGATTTTTTAAATGCTCCTCAAGGGAAAGAAAGAAACATCTGCCTGTGGATGATGTCATGATCTGGCAACCACTACCATATTCAATACACTTCAAGGGCTTCGATTAGCTGATTGATTGATTATTGGGTTTTAGGGGCACGCCAACCTGCAAGGTCATATAGCGCCCATAACACTTCTCTGCAGTCAAAGCTTATAAATTTGTCTGTCTTTAGGGGAAAGTAAAGTCTCGTCTACAGTGAACTAATATTTACATTAAAGAGTGATTCTTTCACATCGTAGTTATGATTCTCACTGCACGGAGGCATGGTCACAGATTCAAACAGGTTTACCGCGCCGGCAGGCGACCGGCGCGGGGCGCCGGGGCATCACTTCCGGCGCCCACCCCGCGCCAACGGACCCAGGGGCCCGGGGGCGCGGGGGCAGCCTAGACGCCGGACCCAAGCCCGACGTCTAACGGAGGCCCTCCCCGTCGCTCCGAGACTTGAAAGGCCCCGGAGCGAAAGGGAGGACCCGCCAAATCGGCGCCAGGCGCCTATCAGCGCGGTTGACTACCACAACACACGCTTTTAACCAGGATCAAATATTATCGTAAAGTCAATGTCTCTAAGATAGGACAGCACCCGTTCAACCATACTGGAGTCACGGCCGATCAATTCTAAAAGTGTGGACTCCTGCCGGTGCACGCCAAAATGCAAAGACCTGCGTCTAGCATATTCCGGGCATGAGACTAGCACGTGTCGGACCGACAGGGGCGCCGCACATCGCTGACATTGTGGTCGAGGTTCGCCGCATAACAGATATCGGTGAGTGGCCAGCGTGTGGCCAGTCCGCAATCGACACAACGCCACCTCCTCACGGCGGTTAGGCCGCAGCGAGGATGGCCACTCACCGATCTCAGGTTTGATAACTTTCAACTTGTTATTTATTATATTATTCCATTGTTCTTGCCACACACTGCGAAGGTGGGTACATATATATGGGTACAAATTTCTAGCGGGGATTCGTTGCGCACGCCTGCAGGGCCTACGGGAAGCACGTCGGGCCGCTGCGTCTGCCACTTCATTCAATTGTATTCCAACATGACTTGGGATCCAGCAGAATGTTACATACTTTCCCAGTCTGGCAAGGCGGGTTAAGCGCAGGACAATGTTTAAAACAAGTCCATCACTTGGGTTGAAACCACTCACAGCTTGAATGCTTCTAAGGCTATCGGTGAAAATAACGTATTTCGTGGCATCACTAACTTCGATAAAGCATAGAGCCTTATCCAAGGCGGTGAGTTCAGAGGTGAAAACCGATGCAAAAGATGAAAGTGAGAAATTTCTTGTTACTGTATTCGTAACAAAAGCGCATCCCACTCCAACATCAGTTTTTGATCCGTCAGTGTAGAACGACACATGATCTGCATACTGAGCAATGTGTTCGAGCGCCAATTGTTTAAATTCAGTAGGGATAGTATCGGATTTGGTTTTCCCTGCGAGAGTCATGTCGGTTTTTGGGCAGATAAGTTCCCAAGGAGGGATGTCTGAAAGCTCGCTATGAGTCACAACACTCGGCTGGATACCACTTTCGGCCGAGAAACGTTGGACGCGTACGCCCAGTGGGATTCCTCTTTGCACGTTCACAAACAGCCGTAGCATGTTCCGCGAAAAAACTGCGTTATATGTTGGGTGTGACGGAGACTGAGCCAGCTTACAGGCGTAACGCTGCCCGAGCAGGCGCCGTTGCAATGCGAGAGGTGGTTCATTTGCTTCCACCAACAAGCTGGAGCACGGTGTTGTCCTAAACGCACCTGTGGCCACTCGGAGTGCACTATGGTGAATCGTATCTAAACAGCGTTTAGCTGATTCCGACGCAGAATCGTATACAAAACAGGCGTAATCCATCTTGGAACGAACAAGAGACCGATAGAGAATGAGAAGTGTCTTCCTGTCCGCTCCGTACGATAGACGAGATGCACATTTCAAGGCATTCAATGATTTAACACGCGCATTGACGGGGGTCTGAGCCACCTTCGCATTGACGGGGGGCGGGTACCCGCCCCCCTAAGATCTCGAGAACCACGGTAGGTAGCGAAAAACGGTAAACGGCGTTGGGCTGCCCATCCACTTCTCCATCGAAAACATTTGAACCATTTTTTTGTCAGGTCACATTTAAGGTCACGAGAGGTCAAAACATGCCCGTCATAGGGATAACATGTAAATTCAGTTTTTCGGCCATGAAATCTGAACAAGTAAAGATAGAGCAAAACGACTTGAACTATATGAATCCTCTTAGCAAGTCGAATCGAATGATATATAATTTGACCTTGCTAGGTCAAATCAAAGATTTGACCTGACCTAAGGTCAGGTCACGGTCAAATTATATAAAATGCATATCATTAGAGCCGCAAAGACCAGGCGAGTCTAATGCAGCTAAAATAAATGTTCTATCACCATCCGTTACTGAGTTATTCCGTAAAAACCATTTTTCCCATGTATTTCCAATGGAGAGGTCATGCCTCGTACCTGACCTTAGGTCATCGATATCAAAAATACCGGAACATATTTTAGAGAACTCGGTGGGGCCATTATGTGATGTGAGTTTCAATCGGATAAGTTCACCCTGCTCCGACTTATGTTATCTTAAACTTTTTTTGAGGTCGGGTCACTTGACCTGTACTGGTGACCTGACCTGAGATGACCTAACCTTAAAATTTTCACAGAAGTTGTAAAAATGATGAGGGAAAAGGTATACCAAGTACGGCGGCGCTACGCGCCGCCGTTTTTCTGCTGTCTCCGAAAAACCCGAGGGGGGCGGGTACCCGCCCCCCCGTCAATGCGCGTGTTAAAACACTTGTCACGTATATTCCTAATGTGTGCGTTGTATGTCAGCCGTTTATCAAATGTTACTCCGAGAAACTTTGCTGTCGGTTGGAAAGTGATAGTTTTACCGCGCAACGATACCATAGGTTCCGGACAGGTCCTGCGCCTGCGACAGAAATGAACACCAGCGGTTTTTTCAGTCGAAAAATATAATCCATTTTTACTACTCCAGCGTTCCAGATGGTTCACGGCCAGCTGGAGCTGACGGGAAAGTGCCGGCGTTGTTGAAGCCTTTGCCCATACTGCGATGTCATCCACGAAAATGGATGCCTGAATGGAAGGTGGGAGTGAATGTGTGACGTCATTTATGGCCAGAGCGAAGAGGCAGATACTAGAGACGCTCCCCCTGCGGAATGCCTTCTTCTTGATAAAAGGTGTTTGAGTATGTACCACCTACTCTGACACGGAACGTCCTATCAGTCAAAAAATTTTTCATAAAGAACCCCATCTGACCTCTGATACCACACTTATGCAACTTTAAAAAGGATACCATGTCGCCACGCTGTATCATAAGCGGCAATGGCGTCAAAGAAGACGGCTCCCAGGTGACGCCTCTCTTTAAATGCAATTCGCACTGAGGTGTCAAGTGATACCAAGTGGTCCACCGTACTGCGGCCTCTACGAAACCCACACTGGTTGTTATTGATGATGCCCCGGCTTTCCAAATACCAAACGAGTCTTACATTCACCATTTTTTCGAACAACTTGCACATGCACGAGGTAAGCGAGATCGGCCTAAAGTGCAAAGGGTCCAATCCAGATTTACCAGGTTTAAGGATTGGTATCACTATAGCCTCCCACCACGCCGGTATAAATTCGCCGGACTCCCACATCATATTGAATGAGGCCAGCAGTACCCTGAGTGCGCTCTGCGATAGTGCTTTAAACATATCATTGTGAATTAAATCCGGGCCCTCGGCCACAGGGTGGACCCCACGAATGGCTGCCGCTAGCTCATGCAGGGTAAAGGGCTTATTGTATGACAGTGTGCTGGTGGTTCCAAAATGTATACTTTTCTGTTCAGCTAGGGTTTTATATCGCATAAATGAGACATCCTCCCTAACTGAACTACAGCGCTGTGCAATCGCATTTCCTATACAGTCGGCTACTTCTGTTGGATTGAATATATTCCTACCACCAATCTGCAGAGTTGGTAGTGGTGTGGAGACCGACCTACCTTCGATACGGCGGATTTGACCAAACACTTGAGACAATGGCGTAAATCGATTCAGTTTACCTACGTATTCTCTCCAACATTTTCTCTTAGCTTGTTTTATTGTGCGCCTGCAGGCGGCTCGAGATTTCCGATACATATTTAAGTTTTGCTGAGTGGAATTTCGTTTAAACTGTCTGTAAGCGCGCCGCCGCTCTCGGACAGCGTCACGGCATTCCATGCTCCACCACGGTACCGGTGGTCGCCGAGGGTTTTTTGACGTTTGCGGTATAGAAGCATAAGCAGCGTCTCGGAGGATAGCTGTAAATTGGTCGACTGTGAACGGTGTTTGGGTTGAAAAAGGTTTCCAAATAGTCATCCACGAGGGAGCTAAATAAGGACATATCAGCATTTTTCATCTTCCAACGTTGCGGTCTCGTGCCTAAAACAGATGTGTTGTCACAAGTCACTAAAACAGGGAAATGGTCACTTCCCATGGGGTCACTGCACACAGCCCAGCTAAACAGAGCAGATAGCTCTGGGCTGCAAAGGCTAAGATCCAATGCCGATTCCCGACCGGATGGAATAGTAAGATGTGTTGGTGCTCCGGTGTTTAAAATACAAAGGCTCACACCCTGGATAAAATGATCGAGGTGCCGACCCCGAGAGTTAATATCTTCACACCCCCAAGCGGTGTGGTGAGCATTAAAGTCTCCCAAGAGAAGGATGGGCGGTGGTAGCTCAGATATAAGCAAATTTAGTTCACGAGTGGGCATGTCTACCCCAGGGGGTAGGTATATAGAGCAGAGCGAAATCTGCCTTCGATCGATATATATACGTGCTGCCACGGCTTGCAGCCGTGTTTGGAGTGATATTTGCTTTGCTGGTATATAATTATTGATTGCGAGAAGAACACCACCGTGGGCGACTGGGTTACGTTGTAAATCCTTTCGAAATATTGAAAAACCTGTAAGGGAGAATGGGATCTCAGCTGAGAGTTTAGTTTCTTGCAGGCATATAGCTGCCAGTCCCCTGGATCTTATAAAAGCCTGAGATCCCCGGCGCTGGTGCGAATTCCACGACAGTTCCACTGCAGAAACGTGTTAATGATGGGGGTGGAAGTTAGGGTGAGCGCCTACCAGAGCAGCTACTTGCTATTTCCAGTATGGGCCTCCTTGCCCATAGGTTTTCTTTGGGGGCGCAGAGGGCACCCCACTTTGCCTGGGTCGAGACGATGCCCCAGGCCTAGATGTCCCTATTGATGCTGCTCGGGCTTTAGAAGGTTGTGGCTGGCCTGGAGGAGTCCCGGATGCCACACGTTTGGTGGGAGATCTTCCCCTAGTGCTATCCTCCCTCCGTGACCCCTCAAACTGCCTCCTGACAGCCGCAACCGACGTCGGCGGCGGTGGGGGTGGCGGAGGTGGCTGATTATCGGACAGAGGAGAAAAGGCAGGAGTAGAGGGCTGACCGTCAACAGAGATTTCAACGGGGGGCTGGACTGGGGACGGCAGTTGATGTCGCTTCCCACCCCTGCCCACCGTCGTCCAGCCCTCAGTCGCTTGAGGGGGGTCAGGCTCCGGTGTCGCCAAAGGCACCCTTTGCCTCGGAGTGGCGGGAGTCTCAGACGGGGTGATGGGGGCAGGAGTGGTCCCCTGCTCTCCGCCCCCACCCCAGCCGGGGCCACGGGTGGCGGGGGAGGGGCGGGAGGGATGGGTGGAGGAGGTGCCGCCTCCGGCTGCGATGTCGGGGCGGCGGGCTGGCCAGAAATGACCAGCCCCATCCTCCCTGCCAGGCGGATAAAGTCCGCCAGGGTCAGGGAACGGATGACCTCCTCCGGGGTCATCCGCGGTGTCGGCGTCCTTAAAGACGCCGCTACGGTGGGTGCTGTACTACGTACTGCCTCTGCATAAGAACTCCGAGGGTGGGAGGCCTCGTAGGTATCCTTTGCAGCTCTGAATGGGATGCGCTTTGCAACCATAATGGAAAGTATTTCTTTTTCTGTCTTCATACGTGGACAATTTTTGTCGCCTGCTGAATGGGGTCCCTCACAGTTTATGCAAAACATTTCACGTGCATCGCATTCCCTTCCATCGTGCTCGCTTGTTCCGCATCGTTCACACACTTTCTTTCCTTTGCAGAATTTGGCTGTGTGTCCGTAGCGCTGGCAGGAGAAGCATCGCATTGGGTTGGGGACATAGGGTCTAACTCGGACTTTAACATAACCTACATTCACATCTGTTGGTAGGTCCACACTATCGAACGTCAATATCAAAGTATCTGTCTCCTCAAGGATCCCTCCTACTTTTCGTCGTACTCTCCTCGCTTCCACTACCCCGCTTTCCGTGAGTCCATCTACTATCTCCTCTTCAGAAACTCCTTTCAGATCAAAACATGTAATGACACCCTTTGAAAAGTTCTTAGTCTTGTGTGGTACGATAGTGACATACACAGTTACTACTTTCCTCTGGCCAGCCTCTCGCTTTGTGTATCTGAGTTCGGTTATATCAAGTGCACGCTGTGCGTCTGCAGAACTACTGAGCTCCACCTCCAGGACACCGTCCCGAAGGCAGCTACATCGCATCACCTTACCCAGTCGGTCGCATGCCTCCTTGCGTTGGAACGGTGAAAGTGACGATAGGGTGGAGTGCACACCCCGAATCATCACAACTCGTGGATGGGAGGGCTTCAGAGTGACCCTTTGAGAGCCGGCAGTTTCGTTCTCACCACCCCGATGGGGGAGGGGAGGGGAAGGGTTTGCGGTGTTGAGTGTATCCATGAGAAAGTTATTAAATTCAGCCAGCCACGTGCGCCCCCCTTCCGACGAGGGTGCTACGAGGCGAGACGACGCACGGGCTGGCTATACGGGGGAAACGCCGCCGTTACAGAGGGGGGAGAGAGACTCACCAAACCCCCCTGCCCCAACGACGGTCCCCCCTTGCACCTAGCCTAGACGACCCCGGGCGGGGCCCGGACACCCCACCCTCCCCGGGTGAAGTTGGGACCTCACCCAAGGAGGGAGGAGCAGCCGAGCCCCACCAAAGGCCGACAGACTTTTACAATGCTGCTTCTCTTGTCGATGCCCTCAAGAGTTCCCCGCCCTTGCGGAAATCCAGACCAAAGTAGAGTGTTGCTAGAGGACGACGAACGAACACAGCGCCTCCCTCAGCTCAGCTACCAGGACTCCTTCATCCCGGGGTACGGGTCGGTGCGCAGCTCACCTTAAAAAGACAGACGCCCTCGCACGGCCTCATCGGAGCAGGCGACTACCACCTGCTCGTCACAACTGATTCCCGGCTGGTCCGAGAGAAGCGAGCCCCCGGCTTGCAGGGCCGGCGATTAGAGGGATCCAATCGCCAGCCACACGAGCCGGAGGCCCACATACACCCAGACCATCCAGGAATCATAGGCACGTGCAAGGACGCCCATGATACTGGGATAATGTGGGTAACTGGGAAGTTATGAGTTGGAAAAGGAAGAGGGTCGGTCTGTGCTGTCCAGCCCAGACACGCGCCGCGTGCGACCGAGGTGCCCACACTCAAGACGAGCAAGAGTGCACACACCCCCGCCACCCGCGGAGACACGCCGGGCCAGACAACGCAGACAGTGGGCAGGAGGGGTGTTTAGGAGTGGACAGAAAGGATAAGGGTGGAAAGGCATGGAGAGACAAGGAAATAAGGAAAGAAGAGGAAAAGGAACAAGGAGTTGGTGGGATTTGAATTTAGGAAGGCCAGGAAAGGATGAGGATGGCAGTTTCGATTTAGCCTCTCGCCCGAAGGCGGGAGGCGAAACCCATCCTGCCAACTGGGGTCGCGGGTGTCGTCACATCCCGTACCCAATTATCCATGTGCCGGACCAGTCAGCAGGTGCCAACAAGTCCAGCAGATGAAAATCGGTCCCCTGCGGGGAAGCACGTGTTTTTAGTGAGCGGCGACAAATGTTTTCAAAATAATTTTTACGTAAGGAACATCCAAGAGAGTATTCAAGCGCCTCCGGAGGTAACCAATTTCCAGAATCTCAGCTGCCGAGGAGGGACCATTACTGACATCGACACCATTATATAACCAGAAATTCCAGTCAAGTAATCAACCATTACAGCTGAAGCCTCTTCTCTTGACCAGAAATAACAGAAACCCGTAACACAGCAACTGGTAATGTTGATTTCAATACCGCTCCATGTCTCAGATCAACTTCTGAACAAAACAAATCATGTGTTTAGGGTAACGTTCCGGTGGGGTCAAAATCATATCCCGTTCCATGCTTATATAACATAGCCACACAACACAAACCAACAGCAAAACACCACCGTTGGACCGGAATTCCCGAGCTGAATCTGCGTAAAAAATTAGCCCTCATTAGTGTTCCGCCAGGTGGACGATTTCGACGGCGATTTGGGCCTCAGGCAGTCGGGATGCACCCGAGCAAACCCCCAGCCTGTGATTATCAATGAATCATATCCAGGAGCCGGCGAAAGGATACCTATATATCCGGCTGGATTCCCACAAAGACATCAGTTGGCATCCTCTGCACCGTTTTGGACGTCAGCGCCGGTGTCTTTAGAGCTGAGCCTCTACTCTCCAGGGTTCGCCATGCGTTCTGTTTTGTTAGTCTGCCTGCTGCTCTGCGCCGACCAGCTGCTGGCGCTTCCGCAAACCTCAGTGGTGGTGGTGCCCGGTAAGTAGACATTGACAACGATTATTTTACCAATATATATATATATATATATATATATATATATATATATATATATATATATATATATATATATATATACATATATATATGCCTCCATTTAATGAATTTTCGGCCGGGTGGGGGTCTTTTTAGACCCCTCCCTCGTGGTTTTTCCAAAGTGGCCGGAAAACGGCGGCGGGCAGCCCCGCCAGACTTACTGTTCAAAAATGAAAGTCTAACTGTTCCCCCGAGAATTTTAGCTCAAGGTCAGATCAGGTCAGGTCACCAGACCAGGTGAAGTGGCCTCACCTAAAAAAATACTTAGGATTGCATAAATAAGAGGGCTAATCGATCAAGTTCAAAGTCATACCACATAGTGGGCCTACCAGGAACTACAACATATCTTCCAGGATTTTCGATATTGCTGACCTAAGGCCATGTACAGAGCATGTGCTGCATGGGGGACATCACGAAATTAGCTTTTCTTAGCAAGTATGGATGAAATTGATTTCAAATTGTCGGTTAGGACTTACTCTTAGCCCATTTCGGAACCTGATACAACAAATTTTGAGCTGTGACCTTTGAAAGGCCACCTTAGGTCAAATAAGCATTTGCGGTGTTTTACCATATACATTTTTAATACCCAAGAATATAACTTTTATTTTGATACAGATGTGTTTGTATGGTCACTGCAAGTCAAATGATATAGATCATGACTATACCAGGTCAAGCTGGGTCAAACCGTTGACCTGATTCAGGTCAATTTTGAATTGGACCTAGCATGACAATGTCGTATATCAATCGATGTGCTTTGACGAAATAATTGCAATGGTGCATCAACTATGACTGTATCTTGCTTAGTTTGGAAGTTATTAGCGAAAAAGGAAACGCCCTTATGCATGGGCGGCTATGGACATTCCCAATGTTCAGTGACCTGCAGCTCCCTAGGTTTCGGCCAAACCTGAAAATGAATGCCACTGCAATGAAAGAGCAACTCAAGAGCTTTCAAATGGAGTTCAAAAATGTTTTTAGCTTTCTTAGTTTCTGAGATAAATGACGTTTTCTTAGTAGGGGAAAGTGGGGGATCACGGACACCGTAACGATGGTGTGAGTTTTCGATGACTTAATGAGCTTGTTTCGTTCCTATTTTGGCTGTAGAGATACTTCAGACATTTACCTACCTCTGTGCAAGCAGTTATGTGTCTGTAATTATTATATTAAAATTTGGGTGAAGCTTAGAAAAAAGAAGCAAAAATCTATTTCCCCAACCTAATGGGGTAACATGGTCACCCCATGGGGAAAGATGGACAAGGTGAACAAAGTGATCGAACCAGGCCTTGAAGATTTCCATATGCATCCACCCACTAGACAACTGCCGTCCGCCGCGGGGAAGTGGGCATTTTCTTACTATTTCCGTCAAAGAGTCAAAGGGGCTATGCCTTTTCTGAATTTTTAATGACGGAGGATTAAAGTATCAAGGGCCGTCGTGGAACTGTGGATAGGTTGATCCAGGATCGCCGATCAGGGGTCGGGGCACCTTGCCGGAGGGCGCCATCCGGGTCAGGGGGCGGGTGCACACCCAGGGGGGAGGGCAGCGAGCCCCCAAACACTTTGGCTCCAAAGTGCCGCCCCCATACATGTGGAGCGCCGAAGGTGCCCATCGAGGTGAAGGATTAGCCTTCACCTGACTTTTAGAGGTAGTGCTGCACTGACTGCCGCCCCTGCACCCAACATGCCACCCCCTACACTGACTTTGCTGTCCCTGCACCCAACACACCGCCCCCTAAAAAAACACTAGGTCTGTAGAGCAAACAATTCACCGTTCTCAGCCCCATCCCCCCAAGATGCGAAAATTGACTGCCCTTTGGGTGAACAAGTGCGCCCCCGGAGGCAAAATGCTGCCTCCTCCACCAGCCTGGTGTCCCCTCTCGTCAGCCGCCCCCCCAAATAAAAATCCTGGCTACGTGCCTGTCGGAGGGTGCCACTTTGGAACGCAAAACATATCAGGTGGGCGCCAGATCCTCTCGCAGGGCTAAGAGCGCCCTTCCCCCGCTCCTGAGGGGAGGGGTTGGAAGCGGTACTTTAGGGGCCCATCATTATCTCAGAGGGGCACCGTGACCATTTCAGGGGGCGCTGAGGGTCGAGTGGTACATCTCCCCTGGATGACCCTCAAATTTAATTATATGTTCTCCAGCATGTCTGGCCCTGTGTCCCCCAAACCATCAGCCTTTATTTATTTAAGCTTATATTATATAAAATCAAATATACTCTTGTGCAGGGTAACATGAACAGCCATGACCATCTTGCCCCACGCATGGTGTCCGTCTTACCCCACTTTGCTCTTCCTAAACAAACTTGGATATGAATCGGACGCCATTGCGAAGACACAGTCAGCGACTGCGTTGAACAAAATGCAACATCTTGAAGAGCCATATTACGTAATACCAATAAAATATATATAGAAACATCCATGCAATGACCTTACGAATTCAATTGTGAAAAAAACACATGAATTGCAGTTTTTACTTTTATTAAAATTGTGTAAAACCTGGAGAGCTTACCGGACCCAACGTTACTCTGCGACCG
The DNA here is from genome assembly GCA_034440635.1 of Lepas anatifera. Taxonomy (NCBI): domain Eukaryota; kingdom Metazoa; phylum Arthropoda; class Thecostraca; family Lepadidae; genus Lepas; species Lepas anatifera. The sequence continues at coordinate 774,377 of JAOTON010000214.1, read as the reverse complement.
ACGCGGGCTAAAAGGAAGCGTATTACACGCTTTTCCCGGTCGTGGAACTGTCAGTTCGTCCCAAACAGGGGTGTCCGTCTTACCCACGGTGTCCATGACCCCCCACTTTCCCCTACACCTTATATTAACATTTTTTGTCCATATTGACCTCTGGCGACCTTGATATTGACCTGACGAGAAAAATGGCCTAAGTAACTTCAATATCACTTTTGTAGAGCTTTGAATTTTTGTTTGGCGCTTGTTCAAGCCCTCTTAATTTTTTTAGATAGTGGGTGTATTTTTACCCTCCACCAGGGCGAAGGTGGCCCGTACCCTCCACCGGGGCAAGGGTTGAGGGTCTAGCCGATTTTGACTGATTTGGCCCACTGGCTCAAACTTGGGACATGAATTCGAGGACATTTGCTTATCATATACTCGTGCACAGCCCTTGATCTGAATCGTGATCTGTTAGAAGGTTACAAAATAATATTTAGTACTGTATTCAGTGGCAGATGCAGGGGGGCAAAAAGGCTGTTGCCCCCAAATGGAAAAGCTCGGGGAAAAATATGTTTTGCCCCCAAGCTGTCGACCTCCTTTTTACCCCGACTCCTTTTTAGTTTATAGACAGGGTTTTGGTGTTTCAACTCTCAACTTCAAACAGAACCAGTCAGCTTTAGCGCAAAAATTGGGCCTTAGATAGCAAAACATACATCTTGGGACCACACGTTGGACCTGGCAGTTTTTTTTGCTTTCCGATTTTGGCTTGCCCCCAACGCCAAACCTGATGATGATTATTAGAGTTTTAGGGCACTGCAGCTGCAGAGGCTATAAGTGCCCGTCAGTATTGTATTACATTATCCTAAGATTGTCATTATTAGCTACAGTGAGCTATACAGAATGTGTGTGAAACCTAAGAATCTCTAACTGGTGTGTAAACTACGTCAAAATCTTCTTCTCTCAAATAAGATAATACTTTTCCAATGTCTACGAGTGCATCATCGCCTAGGATCTGTTCCAGCAGAACCGGTTGAAAGAATCGGAGCTGACTTCGTTTCAGCTGATCGCAGCTGTCAGTAGCAGATAAAACATGCTGCACAGTGAGGCGGCTACCACAGTGCGAACATTGTTTGGGGGCGGCGTTTATTAGGTAATGGGCGTGTGTCGCGTAGCAGTGGCCTATTCGAAGCCTAGTTAGGCTCATCTCCTCCCTTCTGTTTTTCCTGCAGCTCGACTCCCAGGGTTTAATCGTTGGACGCAGCCGTTTAAAAAAAACAATCTGGCTCCGCAGTCCACCTGGCCTGCCACTCAGCATCTACTAGCATCTTAAGTGATGGTTTTATGTCTGTGGCTGGAATTTTAAACCTGCGCGAAGGGGGCAACTGACATGCGTCTTTGGCTAATTTGTCAACTTGTTCATTTCCTAAAATGCCAACATGGCTCGGCACCCATAGAAAACACACGTCAGTACCTCGGGAGGCAATTGCTGTCAGAAGATTTCGGATCGTTGGAACAAGCCAGTTCTGCTGTGTGTGGTGCGACTGGAGGGCTGTCAGAGAGCTTGCTGAGTCAGTTATAATAATACATCGTTCCTCAGCAGTGCGCCTGATGTGTCGTAAAACCCACAAAATAGCGTATAGTTCTGTGGTAAAAACTGAGACAGTCACAGGTAAACTGAAGCCTTTGCTGAGCCCGTCCCCCATAAACGCACTGCCGGCGCCGCTGGCAACCTACCGGCTAGATCCGCCACAGACCGTATTAGCACCTACCTCGGATTGGGTTCCAAGATCGAGCTCGCCACTCATACAATGGCCAATAATTATTTTTGTAATCATCTTTTACATCAGGATTTTTGTCAAGGGCTGTGCCCAAATATATATAATCAAAGAGTTTACTGCATTATCTATACAAGGTTCGAACGTTATGATGTTCCAGATGTCAGCTTCTGAAAATTAACGGGGTAAAATGATTTAGCAACAAGTATCCGTGCTGTGTTTAGAACGTGTGTGTTATTCAGGGCTTCCAAAAAAAAAAAAATCACGGAATAATCCTTCACTAAGGAGGACATAAACGGGAAAATGAATCATGGTGAGGCCGTCAAATTTTCACGGAAATTTTTTGCTCGAAATTAACCGAAATAGCGCACGAGACGAGTCTCCGAAAGACGCACTTACATCATCACGTCAACACGACAGCAGGCCTCGAGCGTGGGAGACTCTCCTCTGAAGCGTGACCTCTCTCCGCAGGTCTGGCAGCTGCAGCCCTCGGCGCCGCCGCCCTGGGAGCGCTGGCTGGTGCAGGGGTGAGTGCAGCGGAAAACGGAGAAGCCAACAAAACTCGAGATGGGGCCCACTTATCTAACACTGTTGAAGGGGTGTTAAATCCGATTCTTTGTTGCCTTCCCATCAAACCTTTTGAAATCTTTCAAACAACTTCCCATCAACCTTTACGCTTCAGGATTTCAGTAGTTTCACGGCCGATTGCGTTTCAAAGGAGCCAAAGACCTCAGTGCTAGTGCATTTCGTATGTGTGTGTCAGACAATCGTTTGACATACCAAAGCTTCTCTATGCCGCTTAATTCAACAAGATCACTAGTGAAGCATAAGTTGAGAAGCTGCAAGCCGTTGACTCTTGGTTGTTTCCGTTTCCCGCAGGCTGCCAGGCGCAAATCCAGCACCAGCTCGAAGAAGCGGAAAGGTCGTGACGTCAGTGATGCCGATGACGGCGTGACGCAGGGTAGGTATGACGTCATAGATGCTGATAGCAGCGTCACACCCCGCGGGTCACGTGTTCAGATGGCCATAATTTACCGCACGTCGCTCTGTCCTGATCAGTCCCCCCTCCCGATACGCAGCGCGACTAATGGAGCAGGATTACGATTTTTGGTGTGCTCGGAATGCTGGTCTGCACAGCTATATTCGCTATCCGTTACGTATGTACATGCCTAAGTGGCTTTGAATTCGCGGGAACTTACAGCTATTCCGCAAGTGAGGAATAACCTTTTTTCACTTACGGGCAAACAGGCATTGTCTTTGAACTTCGTCACGCTTCTGTATAAATGTCTGCTATTTTATTTGAAACTTCTAGCGTGATGTTCACGTCCCATTCTATAAAATAATAATGGCAACGATTTTTACTTACTCGCTGACGAGAAACGACAACATCAAAGACCGCAAACTGTTGAAAGATCAGCTTATTGTTTCCTTCTGCTAATGATCAGGGAAGTATTGTCAAGTATTCTCTAAATCTAGCAAAATCAGGGCATGACGATGAGGGCGTTCAGGGGCTCTTCATTGATAAAGCACCAATTGCTAGCTCACTTTTCTTTGATTTTCTTCCTCAGAACTGGTCGACCTTGCCGCTGTTCAGGATGCCTCAGAATGTGCACAGAAGTTCATCTGCCTGCTGGCTGCTGCCGACTCTCTGTCTGCCATGGAATCAGACATCCTGGAAGCCACAAAGCTCAAAGGCAATGCCACCCCAAAGATCTTCCGCGCTGCTTTGGAGGCCGGAGCTGAGCGCGGCGCCGCCGACTGTGCTGCCGCCTACCGGAACTGCCCGCAAACTCGCAGCCAGCTGAACCGCTTTGTCAATGACGTCATGGACTTCACCGAGACCCAGCTCGCCTGAGTCGGCGATTGTCGAGAACGAGACCTGAACGGAACACTTAGCTTTCTCAGCAATCATAAGGGATCGTTGAGCACAAACATCTGAATTAGCCCTGGAATTGGTAGCATTCGGTAATCTTCGTCTCCCAGTGTGGTGTCTGTTAAGTCGCTTCATCCTTCCTAGCAAGGAGTCATGAGTCACGACCCATGACCTCATGTGATGACCGTTTCGGCAGTAATATACGCAGCTCAAACTTATTCGGTATTTTTGCTATCGTAGGTGGATTTGTAAGAAAGCTTTGAATAAGGTATTTCATCTCTATCAGCTGAAAGATCCGCGGATCTTCCATTACCATTCCTGGAGTCGGGTGCAGCAGGCTGGTCTCAAACTGATGTTTTCCCTCGTGAGCTTCAGCACTCCGTCAATAAGCACAGCACGAGAGCAAAGGCTACACAAATGAAACCTCAGATTTGACGAATCCTGCACACGTTTTTTAAAAGCTTTCACTCATAAGAATAAGGAAGAATAACGAGTGTCTGATAATTGCCAGTGGACGTATGCTCTAAACGTATACTACAATTTCAGTACTTCAATCAACAATATGTTTTGCTTATTTGGCGATGTCTTTTCCATAGAACAAAATCTCACTCTGAATTGTTGGTTGCCAGTTGATGGTAACTTATCGGTATTTGCTCTGCTGGTTTTTGGGTTGATTGTCCAAATCATGCCTCCAGGGGGCGTATGGTCAACACGCCCGAGAGCCATTTTTTGTTTGCACGGCTTCCACCGGAGTATATTTACACATGCTGCCACACTTACACATCCAACCATCTAATCATACCTATTTACACATGCTGCCACACTTACACATCGAACCATCTAATCATACCTATCTTCTGCCACAACTAACATAACATCCATATTAGGCCATGTCGTGATCACCACTTTTTCACAGGATCTTTGATTACCGGGTGTTTTCTAATGTATTCATGGCCGCTGATCACGATTTTCTGGTCGAAAATTTCGAATTCGAAAAATATTTGCCCGCGCAAGCCGTTTGAAATTCTTCCGGTTTGCCAAAATTTCGATGCATTCATATCTCACGGACCATGAAATGCAACCAATGTATTGGAAAGGCCCCAGAACTTAAAACCATTCAATCTGAACCATTTGAAACCGTTTTTGACTCCTTGAAATATATATTTACCGGGAAAAGTACCTTCGAAAGACAGGGATGTTTGAGCTTAAAAAGATGATAATAGATGGCGCGCATGACGCAGCCGTCAATCAGTGTCCCGCTACGTCGCTTATGACAAGAAGCTATTAGCCAAAGGAGCTGGATATAGGATTTGAGCCTATTATGAATTCGATGAATGAACATTTACCTTCATAAGATTATCTAGATTTCTCTCGCTTGCAGTTTAAAATATAATTGGTAATGGTTGCTTTCAAAGCAGGTCCAATTAGGATGAGCCAGCCATATATAGATTAGGTATCTAAGCATGTAGTCACTGCGGAAAAATTTCAAGTATTAAAATGTATGTAAGACCCAGTCGATTATGTTCAGATTAGTCTTGCTATCACTAGCAAGGAGAATACCGTATTTCGGGAAAAATGAAGCTACACGACACCCAGCTTGCCGTCAATACATGCCGTTGTCGGTCGAATTATGATGCTGCGGTTTGAAGAGACGGAGGCCAGGAAGCGGACGAATTTCATGTTTCAATAGCTTCAATATTCGAACCGACCGCTGATGAAGTTACCGAGACTTACGGAAGAGCATCTGTGCCAGGAAGAAACAGGTACAAAGTTCGCTGAGAAATAAGGAAGCTTTATAATTTGAAGGAAACGATCAGAAGGCGCCTACAAAACATGAAGATATTGTAAGCATGGACAAAGCATGCCACCATTGTTTGACATATCAAACAGAGCTCTACCATCAAAGGTATCGGCAAACAGAACATTTCTGGAAGACCAGCGATGAGCACAGAGGTTGTATATTGGTGGCTTGGATGCAGTTGTGACAGACCATTGGAGACGGCAGCAGCTGAGCCAAGCCACTGCTGCTGTCGTTGTGGCTACCAGGAGTTCTCCGGATGTTGCGTTCCTACGGAGCCAAAGCTGCGTCAGAACGCAACAGCACCATTGACAGTGACCGCTGGTGGTATATGCAGCAGCGAGCTTCCTATTTGTAGCATCACATCAGCTGCTAACACACCGCAAGCCAACAGACTCTGGCAAGTATAAATCAATCTCGGAAAGAAAACTTATTTCTAAATGTTACACGGAAGTCGTTTATAGACTTGTCCGGGTGATTGTCATATTATTGTGCTCGAATACGGACGAGCCGGGCTCCCGATCAGGCCTTATTGGCGGCAGCAGCAGTGGCTTGCCGCAGCTGCTGCCGTCTCCAACGGTCTGTCACGACTGCATCCAAGCCCCAATATACAACCTCTGTGCTTCTCGCTGGTCTTCCAGAAATGTTCTGTTTGCCGATGCCTTTGATGGTAAAGCTCTGCTTTATATGTCAAACAATGTGGTCATATTTTGTCCATGCTTACGATACCCTCATGTTTTGTAGACGCCTTCTGATCGCTTCCTTAAGGTTACAGTACTTCCTTATTTCACAGCGAACTTTGTGCTTGTTTCTTGCTGGCACTGATGCTCTTCTGTAAGTCTCGGCAAGTTCATCAGCGGTCGGTTCGAATTTTCAAGCTATTGAAACGCGAAATTCGTTCACTTTCCTGGCCTCCATCTCTTCAAGCCGCAGCATCATAATGTGACCGACAACGTCAGCCCCAATCGAGAGCTGGTTAAGCGGCAGCGTGCATGGAATCATGTTAAGCGGCTTGACGGCGGCGCTAGGTGTGGTGTAGCTTCATTTTTCCCGAAATGCGGTATTCTACTTGCTAGTGATAGAAAGACTAATATAAATATAATCGACTGGCTCTTGCATATATTTCAATACTTGAAATTGATCCGCAGTGACTACATGCTTAGATACCTAATCTATATAGGCTGGCTAGCTGATCTGAATTGGACCTGCTTTGAAAGCAACCATTACCAATCATATTTAAAACTGCAAGCGAGAGAAATCTGGATCATCTTGTGAAGGTAAATGTTCATTCATCAAATTCAAAATAGGCTCAAATCCTATATCCAGCTCTTTTCGATAATAGCTTCGACATAAACGACGTAGCGGGACAGTGGTTGACGGCTGCGTCATGCGCGCCATCTATTATCATCTTTTTAAGCTCAAACATCCCCGTCTTTCTAAGGAACTTTTTCGGGTAAGTATATATTTCAAGGAGTCAAAAAAGGTTTGAAATTGTTCAGTTTCAATGGTTTTAAAGTTATGGGGCCTTTTGAATACATCAGTTGCCTTGTATTGTCCGTGAGATATGAAAACATCCAAATTTTGGCAAACCGGAAGAATTTCAAACGGCTTGCGCGGGCAAATATTTTTCGATTTCGAAATTTTCGACCAGAAAATCGTGATCAGCGTCCATCAATACATTAGAAAACACCCGGTAATCAAAGATCCTGTGAAAAAGTGGTGATCACGACATGGCCTAATCCATATATGTGATATAGGTGAACACACAGAAAGTTATTTAAGTTATATTTAATTTACAAACGTTTCACTGTTGTACAGCTTCATCAGTGTAATACCAAATTATAAAAATATCAATATCAAATTACAAAGTTCAGCACACAGCAGGACACAATATTTCAAATTCACAATACATTCTTAAACCATGAACATGAAATAAATCAGTTTCTAGCCGTGTTCAAACTCAGCGTTGCTACATATGCACCGGGCATCTCTTCGGCACTGGACGATTCTTAAACGAGACATTTTAAAGCCCGTGTTCCCTGTTTTCTACCAGACTTCGTCACGTTAAAAAGGAAATGACAAATTAACCATACATTTCGGTGCGTCTTCAAGCACCTTGTTCATTGGCAAAGCTGCATAGTACACCAAACACCACGACCAAGAACACCCCCGACGACCAAGTTCCGAGTACTTGGGTCTGGAGAGCCTCTTCCCACGTCCAGTTTGGATCAATTCTCCGGCCGCAGTGGCCGCGAGATATCACGGACTCCGACGCAGATGCCACCTGGCGGCGAGGTTAACGCGGCGCAGAGGGCGCTGCTGTCGTCGCGGGCGCTGGTACACTTCTGTGGGGACGGAGTCCACCCGCCGGTGAACTCCATTGACAGCAGCTCTGGCGATATCACCGCATTACCGTTACCGCTGTTCAAGGCTGCCTCCACCTCCAGGACAGTTCAGCGAAATTCACTTTGAACAGTGTTAAATATGCGGAACGCCACGCAGACGCTTTACACTCAAGTTTGACCACATAACAAAACCAAAAGTTAGTATGTAAGTTTATAACTGATTACAGACAGACAATGGCCCTGATCCCACTCGTTATCACCTCACGTTGTTAAGGTCACCACCAGTGCAGGAGACGGCCTTCCTCCCGGCTTCTCAGTAGCGGTGTCGGTCCGACTGGCTGGCACTCTCTGTCCACGCTGCCCCGGCGGCTGAGACTGGCGCCCTCTGCCCAACAAGCCGCCCTGGCGCCCGCCGACACTGCAGGCAGCAGAAAACAGCGACAACAGAGAAGGCGCAACATTGGACCAGCGCCAGCGCTGACAATTTACGGCGCCCTGACCTCACTTATTGCGTGTTCTATGCATTCTACGGAAAATGCCAATTCGCAATAACAACACTCAGTGAGTGCATTCTAGGCCATTTTAAAGACATGCAATACGAAATTCAAGACCAGTATTCGTGGCGGTTGACAGCAGTTGCCGAGTTAGACGTGAGAAGGGTAAAACATCAGGCTAGTTTAACACTAGCTGAGCGACCAAACACACTAAACCCGGCCAGGGGGAGAGGCTGCCCGACATACGGATTTTGGCCAATTTACGGCTGCATCTGCCGGCCAATATTTTATGTTATATAACTTTGTAATGCTCATTATGCTTTGAGTCCGTTTTAAAAGCATGGCAATGCGCGGACGTAAAGGCAAAACAAGCAGATAACAAAATAGGCAATAAAGTGACAGTGTTAAGTCTACCGTCCTCAGGGAAAAGGGGCGTAAAGGGGGAGGGGTTGCCCGGACGCCCCAGAGCCATGGATCGTGATTGCGGGTGTCGAGTGATTTGCCATGTGGGAACTTTAGTTGGGTGTTTATGTAAGTGGTGACTCTAATTTGAGATGAACGGAAAATTTTATGGTGGATTTTCGGTTTCCAGCGTGCCAGCTGATATTTGATGTACAGTGAAATATTTAGGATTTAATGCAACTGTAATTCGGGTTGATGGTTGATTTCATGTCGATGAGTTCTTGACTGATAAGTGACGGCGATGTAGAGATGGGCGGTCACGTGACTTTTGTTTACATCGGCCTGTCCGGCCCCGGGAACGTTCTTTCCGTTTTTGAATCCGTGGCGAGCGGTTCTGTGGTTCAGTGTGCGGCGTTTACCAACCCTCTGATGTAAGTAATCGCGAAGCGAGGGGCGCTAAGGTGTGAAATCTGTTCAGTATTTGTTAAGTTTCATGCAAAATGCTATCTAAATCGCTATGCAGGGATTTAAACTAGGTATTTGTTACAGGTGACGTTTATGACGCTTTTTCCGGGATTTAATATTTGCGTATAACTTGATCTTCCAAGTATATTGCGGCACTTTATCAGCTCGTGGGTAGCCCTGATGATTTATTACTTTGTAGGTGTGGCCCTTGGGGTTTTCGCGCCGGCTAGGCGGCGCCCGCAGCGGGTGACAGTGAAGCAGCGGAGGCTGGGTGTGTGAAGGCCTCTCTGGTGCGTCGGCAGCGTGGGCACTTGATCGTCGCCACCGTCGTGTCGTGATGACTGATGGATTTCGAGGTGGTGTTACGTAAGGGCAAATCTGGGGAGATGTGATTAATGGTGGTGTACGAAATGTTGATTTTGTTGTCTGCTCGGCAGCAACCATCTTCTACTTCTTCTACATTGTTCATCACTGAACAATAGAGGTCTACGGCTGGCTTCTGCGTGTGTTGGTGGGCGGCGGCGGTCACAGACAGTTTGACGAAAAAGTTCGCCGTGCACGCGGAGAAAGTACAGTGAGCACCTCCACTAGGAGTGCAGGACCTTCCCAGACAATGCCCAGCGACAGCCCAACGCCTCCGAGCTGCCAAAAAAGTTATAAGTTCAATAGAACTTTGTTTTATTTTATTACGTCTCTCAAGCATTGAGTTTATAGGCTTCTCTTTGCTGACATTTTTTGGAAATGCAGCCAGTCATTATTGATACATTAATACTTCTATGTTGTAAGTCTTGATCTCTTCTTTTATGGGACTGATTCCATATATTTATGAGTGTCATCCGGACTAGGTCACAACTATCAACATGAGACACCAAAATGGCAAGCCAAAAGAGGCTCCCTCTGGACCCTCATCAGAAGCTACCACAAGTCACCATGAGCGGCCTACAAAGCGAATGAGGAAGCAGCTGCTCGCCCATACAGATGATAAGAATGCTTTCAGTAGTAATGATGATCAAAACTTGGAAAGTGATGAGGCCGATGGTGGAGGTGAGGTCGAAAGTGGAGTGAGTACTACGACTGATTTGTCCTCACTGACAATGCTCACTGGAAAGAAGTGAGCTCTCTAAAAGACAAGCTGAAAAAGGTCTCTGGATGAGAACTCATTCTGTGACAATGATGACAAGGTGCTATTTTATACAGGGCTATAAACACCATTGCACTGTGACGTTACTGATAGACATCACAACACAGGCCACAGTCAGCTTCATCTTTAATGCGCGGAGAGGTCGCGTGCGTGACAAAAAAGCTGACGGGAGGAGTCAGGCCTACTGGAGCTGCTGATCCCTGGTGACGTGATCCTCGCCGACAGAGGTTTCGACATGAATGAATCGGTAGGTTTGTACCTTGCCACCGTAGGAATTCCTGCCTTCACACGGGGCAAGAATCAGCTGAGTGTCATTGAAGTGGAACAGATGCGTCGCATCGCAAATGCGACTGCCGTGGGGAAAAAGACTACCATCGCAGAATGAAGACTACCGTGGGATTGCCAGAGCGTCGCTCACCGACACCTCTGTCCGGGCGATGTATCCATACACAGTGCAGGAGAAAGATGGAAGCAGGCAACAAGATACGGGGTCCCCATCGCCAGAGCTCGATGACGACAAAGACTTCAACCTGCAGCTGGAGGTACGTTAAATTCTCTCCTTATTCAACCCAAATGTAGCAAAAGCTCTCATTCATTACTATAAATTGTTAACGATGGTTATATAATTGTTGACATTTGAACAATGGTTATATTGGTATGGTCTGTGCAGCGTCTTTGAAATTATCACCGAGCAATTAATCAATTTGCTTGTCGGTTCATTGCAGTTTAATATGTCTAGCAATTTTCAGTCTCAACACATTTTCCTGAACACTTTGAACTTCCACTTTCAATTTGTTTCAGCATTCGCTAATTTTAAAAACTTTAGCAGTTTGACTTTGCATTTGAACTGTGGTGTTTCATTTTACTTGCGTTCATCCTACTTGTGCTTATATTACCACGGTATACATACCATGTACATGTTTTTAGAATACACTATTTCATTGTATTTCCCCGTTTGCCACAGGAGGTATTCGACGACTCGGATGAAGACCCCGACTACGTTTCGGGGTCTCCTGGAGGCTTGGACAGCTGGCTGGCCTCAGAACTTCCCGGCCTGCTGGACGCGGGACTGGAGGGGACCAGCCGCGCCTTCCCCAACCTTGAGCATCACCATCACGATCCTGTGCCAGCGCCCGAGATACCGGGTGATGCTGGTTCTGAGTCGGAAGAACAAACCCATGAGGAAAAAGGAGCAGATCAGAGGTACTGGGAACCATCAGGGCTGTGGGAGGACGCAAAGGGCAAGATCTGGTGCCCCGTTAGCCTGCGCCTCATAGACAAAAATACATGAAGCGGTACGTTTCAGAAAGCGAGGGGGCCACTGTGTCCGAGGCAGGGAATGTCCCGTAAGCCAGCACGGGTCAATAAAAACCTTCATGGATCCAAATGCGCAGGACGCCACGACCTGCGACTGTGGCGCAGTACTGAAGGCAGGAAGCAAGGCACTGAAGACCGTGGCCCTAAAACACATCAAAAAAGCCAAAGTCCATCGCAGCCTGTCGCAGTCGGACATTCTAAAGCTGCAGGAAAAAATCACCAACAAGGGATTTAAAACCTGGCAGCCATGTTGGCCAGGTCGCGCCAGGTGCTGGGGGACCAGTATCCGCACTGGACTGAAGAATCCATCCCGGAGACGAGCGAGGCCACCCGCAAAAATTACATCGGCTGTCTCCGTCGCCTGCGGCAACGAGCCCACATCATCGCAACAGACTGGCGCGCGGTGCTGTGCACCTCTGGAAACATGGAGCGGCTTCGAAGCACACTGCGGCAGACACTGGAGGACCACCCCCTACGGGGAAGCTTACCGTGGCCGCAATCTGCAGCCTGTGCCAGAACATCACCGGGCTGCTCAGCAGCATGGAGGACGATCTGCAAGCTGAGTGGACGACCCTGCTGACGCAGTTTTCTGCCCTAGCTAAGTATGAGCTGCGCAAGGCAGCCAAAGCAATAACAAGACAAAGGTCCCAAAAAATGGCACAACGCCAGGAGACTCCACATGACGTAAACCAAGACCGCGCAGACCGCATGCGATGGTACAGGACAACCTCCAGCTGGCTGAAACAGTTCATGAAGCTGCCCAAAAAATTCTCGACCAGAGACGCCAGGGCTTTTCGCCAGGTCCTCTCCCTGGCGATGTCCATGCTGCGCGGCCACAGGACCGAGGTCTGGGCAAAGCTAACCATGGAGGATTATCAGAAACGAAACCTGCTGCCCGGACAGGATCTATACTCAATAAAGCACCAGGGTGGGAAGACCGCCAAATTAACGGGCTTCACCACCATCGTGATGGCCCCAAACGTAATGGTGGCGTTGATGTTCTTCGTCAACCACCTGCGGGACCTCTGCCTCGGCGATGGCGACCAGACAGCTCTGCTCCCAGGTGTCACCCACGACGGCCCCAGCAGAAGCCCCGCACACCTCGTCAGCAAGCCCAACCAAGTACCAATCTGCTTAGTTCTTGCCGACATTATATTATTATTGATTATATATATATATTGAATATATATAATTGTATATTATTATATATTATATATATATCTATATATATTATATATATTATATATATATTGATTATATATTATTGAATTTACATTTTTCATGTGGCAATCCTCGTGTTCTGTCAAACAATGCACCATTAGTGGAAACACACTGCGTAGCTGAATTTGTTGCAGAAGACTAGCACTCCGGGGCCGGAGACGCCCTCCGTTCTCACCTACGCTGTCGGCGTGGTTCGGTGTTGGAAGGACGGTGTATTGTGTACATTGACATGCATGAGTATTAAGACAAATACACATCAGCCGGTTGGAAGGACGTTTTTGACAACTGGCACTTCATAACGAGCTATTCGAAACCTGCCACTCTAGGTGCATCCTGACCGGAAGGTCTCCCTGGTTGGCGTTCGGCTTGGAGTACACCATCGATGCTCAGTACAGCTCTCTGCTCGAGATCACGCGGGTGACTCACGACTCCCGGGTCATCAGATACCAGAACAGGCTTTCCCGTCCAAAACGGGTTCATCATGTCCTTAACAGCTCTGAGAGATCTCCGCTGCAGTTTTTGTGTTGTTGTTTTTTAAGGAAAGAAGTGACCTGAGATCTCCGTCACCAGGGTCAGCACCACGTCTCTCCCCTCAAAGAGGTGACAATCTTTCAAACCAGTTACTGAAGACACTGCTAACACTTCACCTCTTCAGCTCGCGACACCCACCTAGCACCAGCAGGGTTTTTCCGAGCCGTTTAAGAACAGCTACGGCGTCAAGTACTTCCTGACGTTGCGGGTGCATCAGGACATGGTAAAAACTTTTCTTCCAGGAAGTGTGTCAATTTATCAGTGTTAAATCTAGCCCATGAACTTCCGTCTTTTTAATGTAAGTATTCAACGAATCTGGCATGATATAAAGTGCGACCAATCTTGGCTTTTCTAAGACTTCAGGCAACTGATGTTCTTGAGCTGTTGATTGTGTTCTTCGTCAATTATTTATAGTTTCCCAGTAACCTGTCATTGTTTCAGCCGTATATTTAGTTTTAACAGTTTATCTGTAAGACAGGGTGGTTTTCTCGGATCTCACCTAATGACCCTGTCATTTCGCTCATTCTGATACTGACGCCCAATGCCTTTTCGTTTCATGTCACCTGCATTAATTTCGGCATTATGTTTGCGAGGAAAATTTCTGCTGCAATAAAAATTCAAAATTGAGCGACGAAAGAAGACGGGAAGGTGAAGGAATTCTATGCTAAGAACCTTATTGAACAGCACTAAGTATCGTTCACTGGGCGCTTTAAAGTAGTGCCGTGAGGCCTCTGTGGATAGAGCAAACAGCAAACTTGTATGCAGTCCTGATAGAAAGATAGACAATAAACTCGGCGCTTTAAAGTAGTGCCGTGAGGCCTCTGTGGATAGAGCAAACAGCAAACTTGTATGCAGTCCTGATAGAAAGATAAACAATAAACTCGGCACTTTAAAGTAGTGCCGTGAGGCCTCTGTGGATAGAGCAAACAGCAAACTTGTATGCAGTCCTGATAGAAAGATAAACAATAAACTCGGCGCTTTAAAGGAGTGCCGTGAGGTCTCTGTGGATAGAGCAAACAGCAAACTTGTATGCAGTCCTGATAGAAAGATAAACAATAAACTCGGCGCTTTAAAGGAGTGCCGTGAGGTCTCTGTGGATAGAGCAAACAGCAAACTTGTATGCAGTCCTGATAGAAAGATAAACAATAAACTCGGCGCTTTAAAGTAGTGCCGTGAGGCCCCTGTGGATAGAGCAAACAGCAAACTTGTATGCAGTCCTGATAGAAAGATAAACAATAAACTCGGCGCTTTAAAGTAGTGCCGTGAGGCCCTGTGGATAGAGCAAACAGCAAACTTGTATGCAGTCCTGATAGAAAGATAAACAATAAACTCGGCGCTTTAAAGGAGTGCCGTGAGGTCTCTGTGGATAGAGCAAACAGCAAACTTGTATGCAGTCCTGATAGAAAGATAAACAATAAACTCGGCGCTTTAAAGTAGTGCCGTGAGGCCCCTGTGGATAGAGCAAACAGCAAACTTGTATGCAGTCCTGATAGAAAGATAAACAATCAGACTCTGGTAGGGGTTAAGAATCCCTTCTTTGCCAGGGACAAATCACTAGAAGATGCGATTTATGCCTTCGGCGAATACCGTCGCGGTAGACACGAGGCATCAGGGTGACGCCAGGAGAGACATTAACTTCTTTCTCCTAGTGTCCTCGTGGGGTTGGCTTGAATCTCCTAGTGGGGGGTGGCGCCCCCACTGTAGAATGGTGGAGCCCCCTTGTGGATGCCTAGCTCGGCCTGGCTCCTGAGGTGGTGACCTCTATAACGGTTCGAAGTGTATATTACACAGCATCTCCTACTAGTTTTTAACCTTGTTTTTAGCATGTACCGGCATGAATTCTATTGCATGTCCTCATCGTCGCAAATATAGGTATGGATCTAAAGAAACAATAATGGACGCTGTTACTTTTTGTAACGACACTGCACGCGACAGAAGAGCATCCTCAACGAACAGAGAACTAGAAGTCAGCAACAGCGTGGTCTGGTCATGGTAGTGCCCGAAGTCGCGTTGGTCTAGACCACGATGCTTTCACAACATACCGCATATCCGAAGATATATCCAGGGAAGGTGACCCGGAGTTTACGTCAGTGGCTACATCCGCCTTCCTCCGGGACAGGAGGATGCGCCAGTCTCTCCTCGGTCGCGTTGCCCTCTCTCAACTTCCGAGGGGTAATCAGCGTTAACACCGTCAAACGGACAATCACTGGTAACCCAGAACCTCAGGCTTCCTTCGACAGGGACGACTTCGCTGCTAGCACATTGCAGCATCGACATGGCACAATGCATATTGTTTGGTTCTTGAAGATGGGCCGAACTTTACCAAGTAAATTCTTAAGAACACTGTGGATGCTGAATCCTACCATAACAGCGACATGAGTACAACCGTCTACCTGACAGACTGCCTGACACGCAAAATAGTGAGGTGATGTATTTGGCTGGCAAATTGAGTACTGTAAGCTGCCAACTCTGGAGAAGGTAAAGGCAAGGAACAAGAGTGTTCTCCAAGTTGGATGTGCCGGATGTGGTTTGGTAAATTAGTCAGGATGATGTGCCTTCGAGACTGAACACCTGGTGACTGCACATTGAAGGTGAATCTGACGTCGTTTGCCGTTTGGTCCAAAGGTATCGAGTAAGATCTTCCAGAGGAAGCAGAGGAAGCTGGTCGAAGCATGTAAACATTTTGATACATCTGCGTGGCTGTTCTGTAACTCATGACTAGTGCCTCTAAGAGATACCACAGAACCTGTTGGCTTCACGATTGTTTGCAAGACTCCAATCACCATGTCCAGATGGCTAGTTCAGCTGATACACATTCTGCTCGTGTCTGCACTATCCAAATCCTACATTGATGATGCAGGCTCCCACTGATAACGTCGTTGTTGATGATCTGGTGCCGATGACCCTTTTGCTCTTGGAGGAACCGAAAATACATGCACAGACCCCGACTGCACTCGAGTGACAGATTCCAAAGCAAACAAATATATCAAGCACATCAAATGAAGAGGAAAGAGGCAACAGAGTTCACACAGACCATACTACGCCAGTGCCGGCAAAACAATACTATGCCGAGTTCACCGAGGCACTTGTTTCACAAGAACTAAGGCTCACGCATCGGCACATCATCATCATATCTGGGGTTTTAGGTTGCACCGACAACGTGGGTTGTACGGCACCCATCACAACAAAACACGTCCGTGAAGGTTTGAAACAGATCAGATAGCAAAACCGATCGATTACATCCTACAGAACATCAAGCCCCTAATGTTTACACGGAAACGTCAGACGCTAACAATGGCCGTACCATCGTCGCATGCCAAAGTCGACAAATAGATCACAACAAAGTCGATGATGTTTAAAAGCGATATGCTGTTGTGGAGCGCTACGACTGGGAACTGTACCACACGATATCCCAATGAGGGTGATGCCCTAGATGTCGTATTATTTCGATCTCGTAGTGCCAGCATTAACAGGAGCGTGCCTCATATTAAGCAGGTTGCCACCACATCATGGGCACTCAGGTGGCCGCCTAAACTGTTCAAGCAGAAAGAGTAAGTGGTGTAGGTGTGAAAGAATCCGCAGCCTAGAAAGGGCGACATCCTCTCCCCTAGAGTTCGTACTACCCGACTGCCGCAACCCTGACCTAAATTTACGAACTCTGAGCTGTGTACTCTTGGATTCTCTTCCCACCTCCGTTGCCAAACGTCCATAACACACTTCATAACCAGAGCGTACAGGTAAAAAGGAACACTTTATCACATAAACCCAAAACCAGCAGCTCAGAGACATCACGATGTCGCTTACAGATGACGAGTGCATTTCCAGCGGCGACTTCTCAGAAGATCTTTCAATCGTGGTGCAAAACGCCAGCCGCCAGTTTTCAGACAGACGTCAATTTTCACTTCAACCCATCACAAGCTCATCCATCTGTTCACCCAACCGCAAGATCATCCTTAGGTTCATTCATGTGTGGCTTACCAGGGGAAGAGAGACGAACCGGAAGTAACGAAGTGAACGGTTCTGTGTAATAAGAATGGCGAGCCGGAAATAAAGTGAACATTTCGGTGTGAAAAGCATGACCAACAGACAGTACAAAGTGAATGTTTCGGTGCAATAAGCATGGCGAAGCGGAAGTAACGAAGAGACGTTTGGGCGTAATAAGCATCGCGAACCGGAAGAAAGGAAGAGAGGTTTCGGCGTAATAAGCATGGTGAACCGGAAGAAAGGAAGAGAGGTTTCGGCGTAATAAGCATGGTGAACCGGAAGAAAGGAAGAGAGGTTTCGGCGTAATAGCATGGTGAACCGGAAGCAAAGAAGGGATGTTTCTGTTATAATCATGACGAACCGGAAGTAACGTTTCTGTGTAGGAGCCAACAAACTTCAGCACGTTGTGGAGGCTGTATATACGTTCCCAAAGAAAGTTGTAGATGTAATAAAACACGAAAATGTGTGCCTCGAGTACTTCACCGACGGCCCTATGACTAAGTAAAAAAGCAAAACACAATTTCCAGAACATGTACCAACACCTTCGTGATTTCCATGTACAATGCTCTAAAAGCTTCTCCACCACGTGTCACGGAACTAAGACGGCATAGCCGGTGCTGTCAAGCGCTAAACAGTACCAATAAACATACGAAGGCTGCCTTAGATCATCATCATCATTAGTGGCTTAGGCCGCGTTAACAGCAATGGTCATTTTGCGCCCATATCTAGGTCATTGTTCCTGCTTTCAAAGAAATCGGCATCGGCAGGCTGCGACAGTAACGTCATCTAAAACAATGGAAATGGAACATAAAACGGCTGAAAGCTCACTCACAGATACGTGCAGAAGACAATGGAAACCTAGACGAACAAATATACAGAAACCTAGACAATGACATCGCAAACACACGGTAGATAAAAACATTGGTTCCCCCGTAACATTTCGGCAACAGGTTTCCGCACCTCACACGCTGTGTCCACCAGGAGAGTAAACGACATAAATATGCACACTGTTCAAGAATAAGGCGACATAGATGTCTACAGATCGGGATTCTCCCAAGAGCACCTACTGACGGGTAGACCGAGTGTCGTGTTGACCGATTGTCGCGACTCTAGAGAGAGAAAGCACGGCATTTGTCAGCTGTTTCCACTCTGCAGGCTGACTGAGACAAACTCTCTCGCCGGAGGTTATGTTTGGCTAATGTGAGCCAGCATGTGAGCCTGTATGTGGAAATGTATGCGGATTATAATTTCTTTTACTACGACAGAATCTAATACACATACATTTTGCTGATAAATAAGGAACACAAGTATCAACTATGGGTATTTTTCACCGAGGTCGATGCCTTGAAGGTTTTCTGTTGCCAAACCTTGTCAGCTATATTTAACAAAATGTTGCTGCTGAAATGTACGTTTCATAAGGTATAATACATACACTGTGATGTTCTACTACTACTGCAGCTTTGGATTCTGTGTTGATTTTTAAGATATTTTTAGAATATCTTGTAGAAAATCTGCCAGCTCTTTGACCTGCATGAACACACAAAGCCATTGATGAAATCTGTGCCAACCTCCTCACAGCCGTGTCTTTTCCATTCTTCACAATGGGAAACGGGCCTTTACAGCGGGCAACACTGCAACCGAACCTGCCAGACTGCGCCCAGGCCGGCAGTTTTACCACCTCGGTCCGTCAGAAAGCCCAGGGACTTCAACTGGCCCACCACTCCGACTGGAACGGCAATCACCAGGCATTCACGCCACTTGGGTGCGAACGCGTTAATTGGATGTTTTTTTATTTCTTCTCTGTCGTTACCTTCGGCGTGCAGTCATTTCACCACTACCCCATTTCAGCGGCCCTCTGCATATTACTTGTGTTTGTATACCGTCTGTTTCAGCGTTCTCAACGTCAGCTTGCAAGCTCTCGGGGACGCGCCGAGTTACCTGTATTGGACCACCGCCACTGCCAGTCAGGACGTTGCTACGGTTAGGGCCATCTTAGATAGTCCGGCCCCTTTCGGCCTAAGCAATTTGGCCACCTGGTTCCCACGGCTGGTGACGTCACTCCGACGTTCTTCCACCCCGGCTACTTGCACCGTCACCGAGATCGGTGAGGCCAGGCGCGAAGTCGCCGCCGACCGTGCCGCCCTCCAGGAGCTTCGGGAGCGCCAGGAGGCCGCTCAGCTCGCAGCCGAGGTCGCCCAACGGGCAGCTAGAGCAGCCGAAGGCCGGGCAGAGAAAGCAGAGACCAGACACGGGGCCTCTGCTCGCTGCATAAAGAAAGCAGGCTGTTGGTCCGGCCACCGGCGAGGACGCAGCGGTTCCTCCAGAGAAAGAGGAGAAGCGGGCACCGAAGCACCGCCGCCGGCAGCGGCAACATCGCCTGCAGCAGCAGCAGCCTCGGGACTTTTCTGAGTTCATGAGGCAGGTACAGCTGCTGTTGCACCAGTAAGTGCAATCGCCACCGCCGCCCCCTCCCCCAACGATGTAACATTAATTCGATATAAAATTGTGGAAACATGCAAAAGAAAAAACGACTCCGGGAAGCTGGGGTCTCACTCTCTGAGCTGCGACGACTGTGGGCCGAGCGTGACACGGCGCGGTCCCGCCACCGTCGCCTCGTCTCCACTATTGAGACCGCCCACCAGAGCATAAAGTGGCCGCGCGCCAGGCTGCCGACCGTGCCGCAGCGCAGCCACGAGTTGGCGGACGTCCGTGACCGGCTAGTTCGGACGCTGGAGGTGGGTAGTGACCGGCCTCGCAGCGCTGTCCGCCGGATTGCAAAGCGTGCCTCAGAGGCGGAGCTTCCCTCCAAAGTCCCGGCCGATAACCCGGAGAGACCGCTGCTTACCCGCCTGGAGACCAAGCTGGTGAGAGGTCAGTTTGGCGTTGATCGTTCTCCTTTTTCTGGCATGAGCACGCAAGTCACGGTATATCGGCACAGCCTGGCCACACTAACGGAGTGATTTCACCCCATTTCCATGTTTTCTTTCAATAATGAGTGTTTTCATGGTGTACTTTGTCCTGTTCAACACACTAACAAAGACTCAACAGTGCACCCTCAACAGAGCTGGACACCTTCACCCGTGATTATCGCGCAGGCAACGCCTCCTGACGGCCTAGATCAGAACGTTTTCACCTGCTGCGGGGATCTCCAAAAACACTGGTGCGCGAGATGGGACCAGTTTCTCTGCCAGCCGGAAAGCTGGTTGTGTATAAAAAGACAATTCTGTGAGGGCTGAGGTGAGTTAAAAAAACAGATTGATGCAGACTGATGGGCAGCCGAGTAATCCCGGACAAGCCTGGTACGATGTAGTAGTTGAAACGTATCAGGTGGCTCAGTCCAAAGTCTGGCCTGTTGAGTCATCCCGAAATCATGTGTCATGAGATCATGTGATCATCATGGACAGCCGAGTAATCCCACACAAGCCTGGTACGATGCAGTAGTTGAAACGTATCAGACGGCTCAGTCCAAAGTCTGGCCTGTTGAGCCATCCCAAAATCATGTGTCGTGTGATATCATCATGATATCATGTCTTATGTGTATTTCCTTAGCTGAAGCTAAATACCTTCGTTGACCCTTGGGGCCACAGTGGGCCCAAATTGGGTCAAAGTTAGACCCACCTAAAGCATGTGTTTGTCCTGACCCAAGGATTCATTCGATATGAGACATTACCTCTTCGGGTTAAATTATGACCTTGACCTGGCCACGGTTGTATCTGGAGGGTACGCTTTCTGGGGCTTCTTGGTCAATTTTCTTATTTTTGGATTGGGTCCGTTGGGGTGAGATTGTCTTACTTGCCTTGTTTATAACATTTCAAGGTGTATGCTTGTTATGAAAACCTGTTTCATCGAAATGGTCCCACTAAAGAGGTTAGATACGGCCCTGGGCAGTACCGAAGAGGGGGTCTTAGAAAAAACTCTGCAGTTAAAGTGCAACTGAATCTGCGTTTACGTGACGTGTTTCTGACCAAACATCAGCTCACCCCGACCCACCCGAGCAGTTTTCCCACAACCGCACTGATGGCGAGCTGACGTAAATATCAGCGGGCCGCACCCGGTCCTGCAGCCCCCCCAAGGTCACAAGCCCCGCCCCTGCTGTACACAGAATTCCTTCGGAATGTCTTCTATGCTTCCCAGGGTGCCCGGCGGGGGCGCATGCCCCTCCCCTCCTGTGTGTACGTACCAATAGGGCTAACCAGTCCTGGCTGAACAACGGCAGACATTTAACTGTTCTTTTGTTTCCTTTCAACTT
This sequence comes from Lepas anatifera, assembly GCA_034440635.1. Taxonomy (NCBI): domain Eukaryota; kingdom Metazoa; phylum Arthropoda; class Thecostraca; family Lepadidae; genus Lepas; species Lepas anatifera. Next base: position 752,806 of record JAOTON010000214.1, on the reverse strand, counting down.
TTTAGCATTTAGCACTTTTACTATCATTTCAGCATTATGTGAAACATGGCGTGGGATTGGACGAACGGAGCTCTTATTCTTGAGGTGCTGCGGACTTATGTATGCATGCAGCTAGTTGCCGTGCTTCATTCTCTGCTCTTACCACACGTACCACATTTGTTTAATACTTCGACGTGATAAGTGAAAAGTCTAGAGGTGACTGGAAAAGACGGGACTGTGTGGACCTTCGTCAAATAAACAGGCAGGTCACTGGAAGGAGCCATTTCACACTTCCGGGTATCACCATGGCGCACGCATACGGCGAAGACGAAGTCAGCCCTTCAGCTTTCAGTTCTGCGGCTCTCAACGGGGAAGGCGGTATGTTAGAACGGCTCCCAGAGCTCATTTTCGACGTCAGTGACCTGTCCGCGCCGGTGGAGGTCAGCCGACAATTCAGCCGTCAAATACGGTGCCTGCAACTGCACTTTCACTCAGACAAGGCTGCCGAGGCGTCACACGTATCCACGTAAGTTCGATTCCTGTCTGCGGCTTGTTCGGTTTCTCACATAATAATCGCACATAAATTTACACTGGGCACTCTGGATTGTTTCACCTCCGTCTGGGCTTGCTGGAACCCACAGACCGCACCATACTAACGCTGGGCTCTCTTCCTCATTTGTAACGCTGGGCTCTCTTCCCCATTTTCAGAGTGCTGAGTGTCACAGCCGGGATCCTCCGGGACCAGCTGGCTGGCTACCGGTCGTGGAGCGACGGCACCGGCACTGGTCCCCTGCAGAAGGCCCGTGCTCTCCTGAGGATGCCGGCGCCGTTCCGCGTGCAGACCTTAGATGTTTGGCGGCCGCAGCTGGAGCAGTGGCTCACTGCGGCCTACCGGAACGCTGAGCGGGATCGGCAAGAGCTGGCCGGGACACGCTCGCGGCTGGCGTTGATGAAGGAGGAGAGGGCTGCTTTCGAGGACGCCTCGTGCCGTGAACAACGCAGGAACGCCGCAGGCAATCGATGTCTATTCATATAGCATCCAAATGGATTTTAATTTCGGCTATCGGTAACTTTTGCTATAAATCCAAATGGCCAGCTGCCCCATTTCGAGAGGTTCGGTTCTTGTGACGTATGAGCTTTTCCAAAGGCCTCCATCAGACTAGCTGAGACACAAACGCACTGTGCCTGATGGGATATAAATGTATATGTTCTGTCCTGCCCGGTCCAAAATTTGTCAGTTGTTGTGTGTTAAATATGCAATCCAGATTTTGATGCTGCCAAGGACGACGGCAAACTCAAGGCAGGCGTCATAAAGTATGATTTCCTCACCGGTGAAAGTTTCACCCGATCAGAAAGGCTACCTAAGGCTTTTAGTCGTCTGAAGGACAGTGTGAGGGATCACCTAAAAACGCGGACAATCAGCTATGCGAAGAAGGAGGAAGCAAGAAAATGCCTCGAAGAAGACTTCACTGCGAGGAGAAGTGGCTACTAGAGTGGTGCGTACAGCGTACCACATCCTAAAAAAAACTCGCAAGGGCAGCACCAGCTGGAGGAACTGATCACCCTCCAGCACCTCAACGGTTTAAATGTGGGGATATCGGCCACTCAGCCATACAGATGTCTCGTTTTCGGGACGAATTCCGTCAAGTGGTGATTGAGAAGTTAAAGAGCCATTTGGAGAAGACACCATGTGTAGCCATAATGGCTGACAAGGTGACGGTCAACCATCGCACCATGGATTTGACCGCGATATTGGCACTGGTTCCCGACGCCCCCAACAACCAGCTCATTCAGAGCTTCATAGTTGGTGCCCCGGTGGTGAAGAGTCACTCTCGAGCTTCATTGGCTAAGGGCTGGGAGAAGACCCTAGCTGCTGTGGGCGTAACAAGCCCCAATCAGATCGCAGCAATCTGCACAGACGGGCAGTATCACCGGCTGTCAGTTCCCCGTCTGTTTCTGGAGCAGCTGGTAAGAGCGGAGATCAGCAATCACCCAGCCTCCTCTTCAGCATCTGGATCCTGGCCTACGTGGCCAACGGCGATGTGAACCGGCGTGTCCGCAGGAGCGCGCGCGAGAGTCTCGCTTTCATGAATGAGTGAGCTATGTTACTCACAGGCTTGCCGCAGATTGAGCGTGTTGTTGCATCAAATAAAGCTTGTCCTCGTTCCCACTCGCTGGGCTTGCCTTTCTTTGTTCATTATGCTGTGCAGATATTTGGGACGGCGGTCGGGGACCGCAGCAGCTAACTCCGTCGTCCTTCCCCCGCGGCGGCTCCTCTACTTCGCGATTCGCCGTGCCCGGGTGCTCTCTCGCCTGGGCGCCTACCGCCGCCCACCTCGGCGGCCGCTACGCAGGGTATCGTCGCCCGTTGTGGCGGCGCGGCGTCCTCTGGGGCCGGGCTCCGGCTCGGGGGTTGTGGTGTGCTGTATTTTTTCACTGTCTTATACTGTTACTTATGCTTTTTATAATATTGCCTAGCGTAATCATGCCAACCGGCCTTATGATTTTAGGGTGCGCACCCATTGTACTATTCGTTTTTTACCGTTGTAGTGTTTTGCCGTGTGTGCTGTCGTAAATACATGTATGGATTGAGGTGGAGGCCACGGCAAATGACCTGGCCACCCCGCGCAAACTATGAGAGGTCGGAGAAGCACTCCGTACGAGAGACTAATTGAACGGTGGCAGCGTCGAGCTTCGTCTGCCATTGCACGACGTCACAGCTGTGAGGCACTTGGTAGGTGACTGGAAGGAGCCATTTCACACTACCGGGTATCACCATGGCGCACGCATACGGCGAAGACGAAGTCAGCCCTCCAGCTTTCAGTTCTGCGGCTCTCAACGGGGAAGACGGTCTCTTAGAACCGCTCCCAGAGCTCATTTTCGACGTCAGTGATCTGTCTGCGCCGGAGGAGGTCAGCCGACAAGTCAGCCGTCAAATACGGTGCCTGCAACTGCACTTTCACTCAGACAAGGCTGCCGACGCGTCCCATGTATCCACATAAGTTCGATTCCTGTCTGCGGCTTGTTCGGTTTCTCACATATGTAATAATCGCACATAAATTTACACTGGGCACTCTGGATTGTTTCACCTCCGTCTGGGCTTGCTGGAACCCACAGACCGCACCATACTAACGCTGGGCTCTCTTCCGCATTTGTAACGCTGGGCTCTCTTCCTCATTTGCAGAGTGCTGAGTGTCGCAGCCGGGATCCTCCGGGACCAGCTGGCTGGCTACCGGTCGTGGAGCGACGGCACCGGCACTGACCCCCTGCAGAAGACCCGTGCTCTGCTCAGGATGCCGGCGCCGTTCCGCGTGCAGAGCCTTGACGTTTGGCGGCCGCAGCTGGAGCAGTGGCTCACTGCGGCCTACCGGAACGCTGAGCGGGATCGGCAAGAGCTGACCGGGACACGCTCGCGGCTGACGTTGATGAAGGAGGAGAGGGCTGCTTTCGAGGACGCCTCGTGCCGTGAACAACGCAGGCACGCCGTTACCCGCCGCCAGCTCCAGGCAGCTGCCGAGGAGCTGGCAGAGAAGCCAGCGGTGCCGGGAATCAGCAGCAGGTTGCCTCGCCGCAGCTGCCAACACGAGCAGCTGCCGGATGCAGCGGCACAGCACCAGCGCAGTGCGGCGGAGGCGGAGAGCAAGCTGCAGCGCCTGCGTGCGGTGCACTCGGCAGAGCAGCAGAGGGTTGTCGATTTAGCTGCCGCCCGGGAGGCGGAGGTATCCGGGCTCCGGGAGGAGCTGCAAAACGTCTCCCGGCGTGGAGACGAGGCCCTCCAAGCCTTTGGCTGGCGGCTAAGGAGAGCGAGGCCGCAGATGATGACAACTGTCAGCTGCCGGTGCCCCGGATTCGGAGGATCCTGGCCTACGTGGCCAACGGCGAAGTGAACCGGCGTGTCCGCGGAGCGCGCGAGTGTCTCGCTTTTATGAATGAGTGAGCTATGGTACCCACAGGCTTGCCGCAGGTTGAGGGTGTTGTTGCATCAAATAAAGTTTGTCCTCGTTCCCACTCGCTGGGCTTGCCTTTATGTGTTCATTATGCTGTGGAGATATTTGGAACGGCGGTCGGGGAGCGCAGCAGATAACTCCGTCGTCCTAGATTATGTTGGGCGGCGGAGGCGGCGGCGATGGAGCAAGCGGTGACGGAGCAGCCTTCGTTACAGCCCGTCGTCCTATATTCCAAGGTTGTGACCCCGCTATCAACTGGTTACCCCCCCAAGCGTCTGGTATAAAAAGCGAGTCCCGGTCCTCTCTGCGGACACATCCCAACGGTCGCCGCGTTCGCCTGCGGCTCCATGTCCTCGGTCGCCGCGGCCGGGTGGCTTCCCCCGCGGCGGCTCCTATACTTCGCGATTCGCCGCGCCCGGGCGCTCTCTCTCGCCTGGGCGCCTTCCGCCGCCCGCCTCGGCGGCCGCTACGCAGGGTATCGTCGCCCGTTGTGGCGGCGCGGCGTCCTCTGCGGCCAGGCTCCGGCCGGGGGTTGTGTTGTGCTGTATTTTTTCGCTGTCTTATACTGTTACTTATGCTTTTTATAATATTGCCTAGCGTAATCATGCCGACCGGCCTTAGGATTTTAGGGTGCGCACCCATTGTACTATTCGTTTTTTACCGTTGTAGTGTTTTGCCGTGTGTGCTGTCGTAAATACATGTATGGATTGAGGTGGAGGCCACGGCAGATGACCTGGCCACCCCCGCGCTATGAGAGGTCGGAGAAGCACTCCGTACGAGAGACTAATTGAACGGTGGCAGCGTCGAGCTTCGTCTGCCACTGCACGACGTCACAGCTGTGAGGCACTTGGCAGGTGACTGGAAGGAGCCATTTCACACTTCCGGCTATCACCATGGCGCATGCATACGGCGAAGACGAAGTCAGCCCTCCAGCTTTCAGTTCTGCGGCTCTCAACGGGGAAGACGGTCTCTTAGAACGGCTCCCAGAGCTCATTTTCGACATCAGTGATCTGTCTGCACCGGAGGAGGTCAGCCGACAAGTCAGCCGTCAAATACGGTGCCTGCAACTGCACTTTCACTCAGACAAGGCTGCCGACGCGTCCCATGTATCCACATAAGTTCGATTCCTTTCTGCGGCTTGTTCGGTTTCTCACATAATAATCGCACATAAATTTACACTGGGCACTCTGGATTGTTTCACCTCCGTCTGGGCTTGCTGGAACCAACAGACCGCACCATCCTAACGCTGGGCTCTCTTCCTCATTTGTAACGCTGGGCTCTCTTCCTCATTTGCAGAGTGCTGAGTGTCGCAGCCGGGATCCTCCGGGACCAGCTGGCTGGCTACCGGTCGTGGAGTGACGGCACTGGCACTGGCCCCCTGCAGAAGGCCCATGCTCTGCTCAGGATGCCGGCGCCGTTCCGCGTGCAGACCTTAGATGTATGGCGGCCGCAGCTGGAGCAGTGGCTCACTGCGGCCTGCCGGAATGCCGAGAGAGATGGGCAGGAGCTGGCCGGGACACGCTCGCGGCTGGCGTTGATGAAGGAGGAGAGGGCTGCTTTCGACGACGCCTCGTGCCGTGAACAACGCAGGCACGCCGTTACCCGCCGCCAGCTCCAGGCAACTGCCGAGGAGCTGGCAGAGAAGCGGCGGTGCCTGTAATCAGCAGCAGGTTGCCCCGCCGCCAAACACGAGCAGCTGCCGGATGCGGCGGCAGAGCACCAGCGCAGTGCGGCGGAGGCCGAGAACGAGCTGCAGCGCCTGCGTGCGGTGCACTCGGCGGAGCAGCAGAAGGCTGTCGATTTAGCTGCGGCTCCATGTCCTCGGTCGCCGCGGCCGGGTGGCTTCCCCCGCGGCGGCTCCTCTACTTCGCGATTCGCCGCGCCCGGGCGCTCTCTCGCCTGGGCGCCTCCCGCCGCCCGCCTCGGCGGCCGCTACGCAGGGTATCGTCGCCCGTTGTGGCAGCGCGGCGTCCTCTGCGGCCGGTCTCCGGCTCGGGGGTTGTGTTGTGCTGTATTTTTCGCTCTTATACTGTTACTTATGTTTTTTATAATATTGCCTAGCGTAATCATGCCGACCAGACTTAGGATTTTAGGGTGCGCACCCATTGTACTATTCGTTTTTTACCGTTGTAGTGTTTTGCCGTGTGTGCTGTCGTAAATACATGTATGGATGGAGGTGGAGGCCACGGCAAATGACCTGGCCACCCCGGCGCAGACTATGAGAGGTCGGAAAAGCACTCCGTACGAGAGACTGGGTGAACGGTGGCGGCGTCGAGCTTCTTCTGCTAGGCACGACGACACAGCTGTGAGGCACTTGGCAGGTCACTGGAAGGAGCCCTTTTCACACTTCCGGGTATCACCATGGCGCACCCATACGGCGAAGACGAAGTCAGCCCTCCAGCTTTCAGTTCTGCGGCTCTCAACGGGGAAGACGGTCTCTTAGAACGGCTCCCAGAGCTCATTTTCGACGTCAGTGATCTGTCCGCGCCGGAGGAGGTCAGCCGACAAGTCAGCCGTCAAATACGGTGCCTGCAACTGCACTTTCACCCAGACAAGGCTGCCGACGCGTCCCATGTATCCACATAAGTTCGATTTCTTTCTGCGGCTTGTTCGGTTTCTCACATAATAATCGCACATAAATTTACACTGGGCACTCTGGATTGTTTCACCTCCGTCTGGGCTTGCTGGAACCCACAGACCACACCACACTAACGCTGGGCTCTCTTCCTCATTTGTAACGCTGGGCTCTCTTCCTCATTGCAGAGTGCTGAGTGTCGCAGCCGGGATCCTCCGGGACCAGCTGGCTGGCTACCGGTCGTGGAGCGACGGCACCGACACTGGCCCCCTGCAGAAGGCCGGTGCTCTGCTCAGGATGCCGGCACCGTTCCGCGTGCAGACCTTAGATGTTTGGCGGCCGCAGCTGGAGCAGTGGCTCACTGCGGCCTACCGGAACGCTGAGCGGGATCGGCAAGAGCTGGCCGGGACACGCTCGCGGCTGGCGTTGATGAAGGAGGAGAGGGCTGCTTTCGAGGACGCCTCGTGCCGTGAACAACGCAGGAACGCCGCAGGCAATCGATGTCTATTCATATAGCATCCAAATGGATTTTAATTTCGGCTATCGGTAACTTTTGCTATAAATCCAAATGGCCAGCTGCCCCATTTCGAGAAGTTCGGTTCTTGCGACGTATGAGCTTTTCCAAAGGCCTCCATCAGACTAGCTGAGACACAAACGCACTGTGCCTGATGGGATATAAATGTATATGTTCTGTCCTGCCCGGTCCAAAATTTGTCAGTTGTTGTGTGTTAAATATGCAATCCGGATTTTGATGCTGCCAAGGACGACGGCAAACTCAAGGCAGGCGTCATAAAGTATGATTTCCTCACCGGTGAAAGTTTCACCCGATCAGAAAGGCTCCCTAAGGCTTTTAGTCGTCTGAAGGACAGTGTGAGGGATCACCTAAAAACGCGGACAATCAGCTATGCGAAGAAGGAGGAAGCAAGAAAATGCCTCGAAGAAGACTTCACTGCGAGGAGAAGTGGCTACTAGAGTGGTGCGTACAGCGTACCACATCCTAAAAAAACTCGCAAGGGCAGCACCAGCTGGAGTAACTGATCACCCTCCAGCACCTCAACGGTTTAAATGTGGGGATATCGGCCACTCAGCCATACAGATGTCTCGTTTTCGGGACGAATTCCGTCAAGTGGCGATTGAGAAGTTAAAGAGCCATTTGGAGAAGACACCATGTGTAGCCATAATGGCTGACAAGGTGACGGTCAACCATCGCACCATGGACTTGACCGCGATATTGGCACTGGTTCCCGACGCCCCCAACAACCAGCTCATTCAGAGCTTCATAGTTGGTGCCCCGGTGGTGAAGAGTCACTCTCGAGCTTCATTGGCTAAGGGCTGGGAGAAGACCCTAGCTGCTGTGGGCGTAACAAGCCCCAATCAGATCGCAGCAATCTGCACAGACGGGCAGTATCACCGGCTGTCAGTTCCCCGTCTGTTTCTGGAGCAGCTGGTAAGAGCGGAGATCAGCACTCACCCAGCCTCCTCTTCAGCATCTGGATCCTGGCCTACGTGGCCAACGGCGATGTGAACCGGCGTGTCCGCAGGAGCGCGCGCGAGAGTCTCGCTTTCATGAATGAGTGAGCTATGTTACTCACAGGCTTGCCGCAGATTGAGCGTGTTGTTGCATCAAATAAAGCTTGTCCTCGTTCCCACTCGCTGGGCTTGCCTTTCTTTGTTCATTATGCTGTGCAGATATTTGGGACGGCGGTCGGGGACCGCAGCAGCTAACTCCGTCGTCCTTCCCCCGCGGCGGCTCCTCTACTTCGCGATTCGCCGTGCCCGGGTGCTCTCTCGCCTGGGCGCCTACCGCCGCCCACCTCGGCGGCCGCTACGCAGGGTATCGTCGCCCGTTGTGGCGGCGCGGCGTCCTCTGGGGCCGGGCTCCGGCTCGGGGGTTGTGGTGTGCTGTATTTTTCACTGTCTTATACTGTTACTTATGCTTTTTATAATATTGCCTAGCGTAATCATGCCGACCGGCCTTATGATTTTAGGGTGCGCACCCATTGTACTATTCGTTTTTTACCGTTGTAGTGTTTTGCCGTGTGTGCTGTCGTAAATACATGTATGGATGGAGGTGGAGGCCACGGCAAATGACCTGGTCACCCCGGCGCAAACTATGAGAGGTCGGAGAAGCACTCCGTACGAGAGACTGAGTGAACGGTGGCAGCGTCGAGCTTCGTCTGCCATTGCACGACGTCACAGTTGTGAGGCACTTGGCAGGTGACTGGAAAGAGCCATTTCACACTTCCGGGTATCACCATGGCGCACGCATACGGCGAAGACGAAGTCAGCCCTCCAGCTTTCAGTTCTGCGGCTCTCAACGGGGAAGACGGTCTCTTAGAACGGCTCCCAGAGCTCATTTTCGACGTCAGTGATCTGTCTGCGCCGGAGGAGGTCAGCCGACAAGTCAGCCGTCAAATAAGGTGCCTGCAACTGCACTTTCACTCAGACAAGGCTGCCGACGCGTCCCATGTATCCACATAAGTTCGATTCCTGTCTGCGGCTTGTTCGGTTTCTCACATAATAATCGCACATAAATTTACACTGGGCACTCTGCATTGTTTCACCTCCGTCTGGGCTTGCTGGAACCCACAGACCGCACCATACTAACGCTGGGCTCTCTTCCGCATTTGTAACGCTGGGCTCTCTTCCTCATTTGCAGAGTGCTGAGTGTCGCAGCCGGGATCCTCCGGGACCAGCTGGCTGGCTACCGGTCGTGGAGCGACGGCACCGGCACTGACCCCCTGCAGAAGACCCGTGCTCTGCTCAGGATGCCGGCGCCGTTCCGCGTGCAGAGCCTTGACGTTTGGCGGCCGCAGCTGGAGCAGTGGCTCACTGCGGCCTACCGGAACGCTGAGCGGGACCGGCAAGAGCTGACCGGGACACGCTCGCGGCTGACGTTGATGAAGGAGGAGAGGGCTGCTTTCGAGGACGCCTCGTGCCGTGAACAACGCAGGCACGCCGTTACCCGCCGCCAGCTCCAGGCAGCTGCCGAGGAGCTGGCAGAGAGGCAGCGGTGCCTGGAATCAGCAGCAGGTTGCCTCGCCGCCAAACACGAGCAGCTGCCGGATGCGGCGGCGCAGCACCAGCGCAGTGGGGCGGAGGCGGAGAGCAAGCTGCAGCGCCTGCGTGCGGCGCTCTCGGCGGAGCAGCAGAAGGTTGCCGATTTAGCTGCCGCCCGGGAGGCGGAGGTATCCGGGCTCCGGGAGGAGCTGCAAAACGTCTCCCAGCGTGGAGACGAGGCTCTCCAAGCCTTCGGCTGGCGGCTAAGGAGAGCGAGGCCGCAGCTGATGACAACTGTCAGCTGCCGGTGCCCCAGATTCGGAGGATCCTAGCCTACGTGGCCAACGGCGATGTGAACCGGCGTGTCCGCGGAGCGCGCGAGTGTCTCGCTTTTATGAATGAGTGAGCTATGTTACCCACAGGCTTGCCGCAGGTTGAGCGTGTTGTTGCATCAAATAAAGTTTGTCTTCGTTCCCATTCGCTGGGCTTGCCTCTCTGTGTTCATTATGCTGTGCAGATATATGGGACGGCGGTCAGGGACCGCAGCAGATAACTCCGTCGTCCTAGATTATGTTGGGCGGCGGAGGCAGCGGCGATGGAGCAAGCGGTGACAGAGCAGCCTTCGTTACAGCCCGTCATCCTATATTCCAAGGTTGTAGCGCCGCTATCAACTGGTTACCCTCCCAAGCGTCTGGTATAAAAAGCGAGTCCCGGTCCTCTCTGCGGACTCATTCCAACGGTTGCCGCGTCCGCCTGCGGCTCCATGTCCTCGGTCGCCGTGGCCGGGTGGCTTCCCCCACGGCGGCTCCTCTACTTCTCGATTCGCCGCGCCCGGGCGCTCTCGCCTGGGCGCTCTCTCGCCTGGGCGCCTACCGCCGCCCGCCTCGGCAGCCGCTATGCAAGGTATCGTCGCCCGTTGTGGCGGCGCGGCGTCCTCTGCGGCCGGGCTCCGGCTCGGGGGTTATGTTGTGCTGTATTTTTCGCTGTCTTATACTGTTACTTATGCTTTTTATAATATTGCCTAGCGTGATCATCCCGACCGGCCTTAGGATTTTAGGGTGCGCATCCATTGTACTATTCGTTTTTTACCGTTGTAGTGTTTTGCCGTGTGTGCTGTCGTAAATACATGTATGGATGGGGGTGGAGGCCACAGAAAATGACCTGGCCACCCCGGCGCAAACTATGAGAGGTCGGAAAAGCACTCCGTACGAGAGACTGGGTGAATGGTGGCAGCGTCGAGATTGATTGATTATTGGGGCTTAAGGGCGCACCAACATTAAGGCAGCGTCGAGCTTCGTCTGCCATTACACGACGTCACAGCTGTGAGGCACTTGGCAGGTCACTGGAAGGAGCCATTTCACACTTCCGGGTATCACCATGGCGCATGCATACGGCGAAGACGAAGTCAGCCCTCCAGCTTTCAGTTCTGCGGCTCTCAACGGGGAAGACGGTCTCTTAGAACGGCTCCCAGAGCTCATTTTCGACGTCAGTGATCTGTCTGCACCGGAGGAGGTCAGCCGTCAAATACGGTGCCTGCCACTGCACTTTCACTCAGACAAGGCTGCCGACGCGTCCCATGTATCCACATAAGTTCGATTCCTTTCTGCGGCTTATTCGGTTTCTCACATAATAATCGCACATAAATTTACACTGGACACTCTGGATTGTTTCACCTCCGTCTGGGCTTGCTGGAACCCACAGACCGTACCATCCCAACGCTGGGCTCTCTTCCTCATTTGTAACGCTGGGCTCTCTTCCTCATTGCAGAGTGCTGAGTGTCGCAGCCGGGATCCTCCGGGACCAGCTGGCTGGCTACCGGTCGTGGAGCGACGGCACCGGCACTGGTCCCCTGCAGAAGGCCCGTGCTCTCCTCAGGATGCCGGCGCCGTTCCGCGTGGAGAGCCTTGACGTTTGGCGGCCGCAGCTGGAGCAGTGGCTCACTGCGGCCTACCGGAACGCCGAACGAGATGGGCAGGAGCTGGCCGGGACACGCTCGCGGCTGGCGTTGAAGGAGGAGAGGGCTGCCTTCGAGGACGCCTCGTGCCGTGAACAACGCAGGCACGCCGTTACCCGCCGCCAGCTCCAGGGAACTGCCGAGGAGCTGGCAGAGAAGCGGCGGTGCCTGTAATCAGCAGCAGGTTGCCCCGCCGCCAAACACGAGCAGCTGCCGGATGCGGCGGCACAGCACCAGCGCAGTGCGGCGGAGGCGGAGAGCAAGCTGCAGCGCCTGCGTGCGGTGCACTCGGCGGAGCAGCAGAAGGCTGTCGATTTAGCTGCGGCTCCATGTCCTCGGTCGCCGCGGCCGGGTAGCTTCTCCCCGCGGCGGCTCCTCTACTTCGCGATTCGCCGCGCCCGGGCGCTCTCTCGCCTGGGCGCCTACCGCCGCCCGCCTCGGCGGCCGCTACGCAGGGTATCGTCGCCCGTTGTGGCGGCGCGGCGTCCTCTGCGGCCGGGCTCCGGCTCGGGGATTGTGTTGTGCTGTATTTTTCGCTGTCTTATACTGTTACTTATGCTTTTTATAATATTGCCTAGCGTAATCATGCCGACCGGCCTTAGGATTTTAGGGTGCGCACCCAATGCACTATTCGTTTTTTACCGTTGTAGTGTTTTGCCGTGTGTGCTGTCGTAAATACATGTATGGACGGAGGTGGAGGCCACGGCAAATGACCTGGCCACCCCGGCGCAAACTATGAGAGGTCGGAGAAGCACTCCGTACGAGAGACTGAGTGAACGGTGGCAGCGTCGAGCTTCGTCTGCCATTGCACGACGTCACAGCTGTGAGGCACTTGGCAGGTCACTGGAAGGAGCCATTTCACACTTCCGGGTATCACCATGGCGCACGCATACGGCGAAGACGAAGTCAGCCCTCCAGCTTTCAGTTCTGCGGCTCTCAACGGGGAAGACGGTATCTTAGAACGGCTCCCAGAGCTCATTTTCGACGTCAGTGATCTGTCTGCGCCGGTGGAGGTCAGCCGACAAGTCAGCCGTCAAATACGGTGCCTGCAACTGCACTTTCACTCAGACAAGGCTGCCGACTCGTCCCATGTATCCACGTAAGTTCGATTCCTGTCTGCGGCTTGTTCGGTTTCTCACATAATAATCGCACATAAATTTACACTGGGCACTCTGGATTGTTTGACCTCCGTCTGGGCTTGCTGGAACCCACAGACCGCACCATACTAACGCTGGGCTCTCTTCCTCATTTGCAGAGTGCTGAGTGTCGCAGCCGGGATCCTCCGTGACCAGCTGGCTGGCTACCGGTCGTGGAGCGACGGCACCGGCACTGGTCCCCTGCAGAAGGCCCGTGCTCTCCTCGGGATGCCGGCGCCGTCCCGCGTGCAGACCTTAGATGTATGGCGGCCGCAGCTGGAGCAGTGGCTCACTGCGGCCTACCGGAACGCTGAGCGGGATCGGCAAGAGCTGGCCGGGACACGCTCGCGGCTGGCGTTGATGAAGGAGGAGAGGGCTGCTTTCGACGACGCCTCGTGCCGTGAACAACGCAGACACGCCGTTACCCGCCGCCAGCTCCAGGCAGCTGCCGAGGAGCTGGCAAAGAAGCAGCGGTGCCTGGAATCTGCAGCAGGTTGCCTCGCCGCCAAACACGAGCAGCTGGCGAACGCGGTGGCGCAGCAGTAGCGCAGTGCGGCGGAGGCGGAGAGCAAGCTGCAGCGCCTGCGTGCGGTGCACTCGGCGGAGCAGCAGAGCGTTGCCGATTTAGCTGCCGTCCGAGAGGCGGAGGTATCCGGGCTCCGGGAGGAGCTGCAAAACGTCTCCCGGCGTGGAGATGAGGCTCTCCAAGCCTTCGGCTGGCGGCTAAGGAGAGCGAGGCCGCAGCTGGTGACAACTGTCAGCTGCCGGTGCCCCGGACTCGGAGGATCCTAGCCTACGTGGCCAACGGCGAAGTGAACCGGCGTGTCCGCGGAGCGCGCGAGTGTCTCGCTTTTATGAATGAGTGAGCTATGTTACCCACAGGCTTGCCGCAGATTGAGCGTGTTGTTGCATCAAATAAAGTTTGTCCTCGTTCCCACTCGCTGGGCTTGCCTCTCTGTGTTAATTATGCTGTGGAGATATTTGGGACGGCGGTCGGGGAGCGCAGCAGATAACTCCATCGTCCTAGATTATGTTGGGCGGCGGAGGCGGCGGCGATGGAGCAAGCGGTGACGGAGCAGCCTTCGTTACAGCCCACCGTCCTATATTCCAAGGTTGTAACCCCGCTATCAACTGGTTACACCCCCAAGCGTCTGGTATAAAAAGCGAGTCCCGGTCCGTCGAGGGAAGGGTGAACATCTGTGACACGTCGCTACTCTACTCGCCATTAAGTCCACTGGTACAGCAGCCGACCTTCAGCTTGCCGGCTGCGGAGTGATGGAGTGAAGTGACGGTCTGGTAAATGTGTAACGTGAGTGACTACAATCACGGTGCAGGGAACTTTGTCAGTCCTTTTTCACAACGAACCTTATCTTTGCTTTATCTACTTGTTTATGTAATATAAATGTATCGTTAGTTATCGGATCTTTTGTGGTGACGGCCAGCAGAGATCATGAGTCACGAGCAACAAGAGCAAGAAAAAAGGATTTTATCCTCACATGCTGTGGGAGCTGCTGATTTCGACATTGACAGAAACAGAAAATTCCTGGTTGCTCACCAGACAATTCTAAAACTAAAAGGAAGTGTCACGTCCTAAAACGTGCTAAATTTCTTATCCATACATTATCAGGCCCGGGCTAGAAATGGAGGTTTCACATCAAGGGACTAAGTAGGCGAATAAATTATATTGAAGTCAATACTCCCTAGGTAGTTTTCTGAGAGCCCGGCGCAAGTCACAAATTATAAAAAGAAGACAGGAACTAAAAATTATCAACAAAATAAGACGAAAAAAATCAGCAGGAGCTACATACTGGGAGGTGCAGGACAGAGCTGACCCGATCCAATACGGTTACCGACCAGGTGACAAAGGGCCCGTAAGGCAGTCATCAGCATCACCCCAGACCTCATCACCAGAGCCGCCGACGACCGACGCCGACTCTAACCAACCGAGCGGCGGCCCCTCTGCGGACTCATGCCAACGGTCGCCGCGTCCGCCTGCGGCTCATGTCCTCGGTCGCCGCGGCCGGGTGGCTTCCCCCGCGGCGGCTCCTCAACTTCACGATTCGCCGCGCCCGGGCGCTCTCTCAACTGGGCGCCTACCGCCGCCCGCCTCGGCCGCCGCTACGCAGGGTATCGTCGCCCGTTGTGGCGGCGCGGCGTCCTCTACGGCCGGTCTCCGGCTCGGGGGTCGTGTTGTGCTGTATTTTTCGCTGTCTTATACGGTTACGTATGCTTTTTATAATATTGCCTAGCGTAATCATGCCGACCGGCCTTAGGATTTTAGGGTGCGCACCCATTGTACTATTCGTTTTTTACCGTTGTAGTGTTTTGCCGTGTGTGCTGTCGTAAGTACATGTATGGATGGAGGTGGAGGCCACGGCAAATGACCTGGCCACCCCGGCGCAAACTATGAGAGGTCGGAAAAGCACTCCGTACGAGAGACTGGGTGAACGGTGGCGGCGTCGAGCTTCTTCTGCTAGTGCACGACGTCACAGCTATGAGGCACTTGGCAGGTCACTGGAAGGAGCCATTTCACACTTCCGGGTATCACCATGGCGCACGCATACGGCGAAGACGAAGTCAGACCTCCAGCTTTCAGTTCTGCGGCTCTCAACGGGGAAGACGGTTTCTTAGAATGGCTCCCAGAGCTCATTTTCGACGTCAGTGATCTGTCTGCGCCGGAGGAGGTCAGCCGACAAGTCAGCCGTCAAATACGGTGCCTGCAACTGCACTTTCACTCAGACAAGGCTGCCGACGCGTCCCATGTATCCACGTAAGGTCGATTCCTGTCTGCGGCTTGTTCGGTTTATCACATAATAATCGCACATAAATTAACACTGAACATTCTGGATTGTTTCACCTCCGTCTGTGCTTGCTGGAACCCACAGACCGCACCACACTAACGCTGGGCTCTCTTCCTCATTTGCAGAGTGCTGAGTGTCGCAGCCGGGATCCTCCGGGACCAGCTGGCTGGCTACCGGTCGTGAAGCGACGGCACCAGCACTGGCCCCCTGCAGAAGGCCCGTGCTCTCCTCAGGATGCCGGCGCCGTTCCGCGTGCAGACCTTAGATGTATGGCGGCCGCAGCTGGAGCAGTGGCTCACTGCGGCCTGCCGGAACGCCGAGAGAGATGGGCAGGAGCTGGCCGGGACACGCTCGCGGCTGGCGTTGATGAAGGAGGAGAGGGCTGCCTTCGACGACGCCTCGTGCCGTGAACAACGCAGGCACACCGTTACCCGCCGCCAGCTCCAGGCAGCTGCCGAGGAGCTGGCAGAGAAGCAGCGGTGCCTGGAATCGGCAGCAGGTTGCCTCGCCGCCAATCACGAGCAGCTGGCGGATGCGGCGGCGCAGCACCAGCGCAATTCCACGGAGGCCGAGAACGAGCTGCAGCGCCTGCGTGCGGTGCACTCGGCGGAGCAGCAGAGGGTTGTCGATTTAGCTGCCGCCCGGGAGGCGGAGGTATCCGGGCTCCGGGAGGAGCTGCAAAACGTCTCCCGGCGTGGAGATGAGGCTCTCAAGCATTCGGCTGGCGGCTAAGGAGAGCGAGGCCGCAGCTGGTGACAACTGTCAGCTGCCGGTGCCCCGGACTCGGAGGATCCTAGCCTACGTGGCCAACGGCGAAGTGAACCGGCGTGTCCGCGGAGCGCGCGAGAGTGTCTCGCTTTTATGAATGAGTGAGCTATGTTACCCACAGGCTTGCCGCAGGTTGAGCGTGTTGTTGCATCAAATAAAGTTTGTCCTCGTTCCCACTCGGTGGGTTTGCCTTTCTGTGTTTATTATGCTGTGCAGATATTTGGGACGGCGGTAGGGGAGCGCAGCAGATAACTCCGTCGTCCTAGATTATGTTGGGCGGCGGAGGCGGCGGCGATGGAGCAAGCGGTGAAGGAGCAGCCTTCGTTTCAGCCCGTCGTCCTATATTCCAAGGTTGTAACCCCGCTATCAACTGGTTACCCCCCTCCCCCAAGCGTCTGGTATAAAAAGCGAGTCCCGGTCCTCTCTGCGGGCTCATCCCAACGGTCGCCGCGTCCGCCTGCGGCTCCATGTCCTCGGTCGCCGCGGCCGGGTGGCTTCCCCCCGCGGCGGCTCCTCTACTTCGCGATTCGCCGCACCCGGGCGCTCTCTCGCCTGGGTGGTCCTACCGCCGCCCGCCTCGGCGGCCGCTACGCAGGGTATCGTCGCCCGTTGCGGCGGCGCGGCGTCCTCTGCAGCCGGGCTCCGGCTCGGGGGTTGTGTTGTGCTGTATTTTTCGCTGTCTTATACTGTTACTTATGCTTTTTATAATATTGCCTAGCGTAATCATGCCGACCGGCCTTAGGATTTTAGGGTGCACACCCATTGTACTATTCGTTTTTTACCGTTGTAGTGTTTTGCCGTGTGTGCTGTCGTAAATACATGTATGGATGGAGGTGGAGGCCACGGCAAATGACCTGGCCACCCCGGCGCAAACTATGAAAGGTCGGAGAAGCACTCCGTACGAGAGACTGAGTGAACGGTGGCAGCGTCGAGCTTCGTCTGCCATTGCACGACGTCACAGCTGTGAGGCACTTGGCAAGTCACTGGAAGGAGCCATTTCACACTTCCGGGTATCACCATGGCGCATGCATACGGCGAAGACGAAGTCAGCCCTCCAGCTTTCAGTTCTGCGGCTCTCAACGGGGAAGACGGGCTCTTAGAACGGCTCCCAGAGCTCATTTTCGACGTCAGTGATCTGTCTGCACCGGAGGAGGTCAGCCGACAAGTCAGCCGTCAAATACGGTGCCTGCAACTGCACTTTCACTCAGACAAGGCTGCCGACGCGTCCCATGTATCCACATAAGTTCGATTCCTTTCTGCGGCTTGTTCGGTTTGTCACATAATAATCGCACATAAATTTACACTGGGCACTCTGGATTGTTTCACCTCCGTCTGGGCTTGCTGGAACCCACAGACCGCACCATCCTAACGCTCGGCTCTCTCCTCAGTTGTAACGCTGGGCTCTCTTCCTCATTTGCAGGGTGCTGAGTGTCGCAGCCGGGATCCTCCGGGACCAGCTGGCTGGCTACCGGTCGTGGAGCGACGGCACCGGCACTGGTCCCCTGCAGAAGGCCCGTGCTCTCCTCAGGATGCCGGCACCGTTCCGCGTGGAGAGCCTTGACGTTTGGCGGCCGCAGCTGGAGCAGTGGCTCACTGCGGCCTGCCGGAACGCCGAATGAGATGGGCAGGAGCTGGCCGGGACACGCTCGCGGCTGGCGTTGATGAAGGAGGAGAGGGCTGCTTTCGACGACGCCTCGTGCCGTGAACAACGCAGGCACGCCGTTACCCGCCGCCAGCTCCAGGCAGCTGCCGAGGAGCTGGCAGAGAAGCAGCGGTTCCTGGAATCAGCAGCAGGTTGCCTCGCCGTCAAACACGAGCAGCTGGCGGATGCGGCGGCGCAGCACCAGCGCAGTTCCGCGGAGGCCGAGAACGAGCTGCAGCGCCTGCGTGCGGTGCACTCGGCGGAGCAGCAGAAGGTTGTCGATTTAGCTGCCGCCCGAGAGGCGGAGGTATCCGGGCTCCGGGAGGAGCTGCAAAACGTCTCCCGGCGTGGAGATGAGGCTCTCCAAGCCTTCGGCTGGCGGCTAAGGAGAGCGAGGCCGCAGCTGGTGACAACTGTCAGCTGCCGGGGCCCCGGACTCGGAGGATCCTAGCCTACGTGGCCAACGGCGAAGTGAACCGGCGTGTCCGCGGAGCGCGCGAGTGTCTCGCTTTTATGAATGAGTGAGCTATGTTACCCACAGGCTTGCCGCAGGTTGAGCGTGTTGTTGCATCAAATAAAGTTTGTCCTCGTTCCCACTCGGTGGGCTTGCCTTTCTGTGTTCATTATGCTGTGCAGATATTTGGGACGGCGGTCGGGGAGCGCAACAGATAACTCCGTCATCCTGGATTATGTTGGGCGGCGGAGGCGGCGGCGATGGAGCAAGCGGTGACGGAGCAGCCTTCGTTACAGCCCGCCGTCCTATATTCCAAGGTTGTAACCCCGCTATCAACTGGTTACCCCCAAGCGTCTGGTATAAAAGCGAGTCCCGGTCCGTCGAGGGAAGGGTGAACATCTGTGACACGTCGCTACTCTACTCGCCATTAAGTCCACTGGTACAGCAGCCGACCTTCAGCTTGCCGGCTGCGGAGTGATGGAGTGAAGTGACGGTCTGGTAAATGTGTAACGTGAGTGACTACAATCACGGTGCAGGGAACTTTGTCAGTCCTTTTTCACAACGAACCTTATCTTTGCTTTATCTACTTGTTTATGTAATATAAATGTATCGTTAGTTATCGGATCTTTTGTGGTGACGGCCAGCAGAGATCATGAGTCACGAGCAACAAGAGCAAGAAAAAAGGATTTTATCCTCACATGCTGTGGGAGCTACTGATTTCGACATTGACAGAAACAGAAAATTCCTGGTTGCTCACCAGACAATTCTAAAACTAAAAGGAAGTGTCACGTCCTAAAATGGGCTAAATCTCTTATCCATACATTATCAGGCCCAGGCTAATAATGGACGTTTCACATCAAGGGACTTAGTAGGCGAATACATTATATTGAAGTCAATACTCCCTCGGTAGTTTACTGAGAGCCCGGCGCAAGTCACAAATTATAAAAAAAGAAGACAGGAACTAAAAATAATCAACAAAATAAGACGAAGAAAATCAGCAGGAGCTACATACTGAGAGGTGCAGGACAGAGCTGACCCGATCCAATACGGTTACCGACCAGGTGACAAAGGGCCCGTAAGGCAGTCATCAGCATCACCCCAGACCTCATCACCAGAGCCGCCGACGACAGACGCCGACTCTAACCAACCGAGCGGCGGCCACTCTGCGGACCCATGCCAACGGTCGCCGCGTCCGCCTGCGGCTCCGTGTCCTCGGTCGCCGCGGCCGGGTGGTTCCCCCGCGGCGGCTCCTCAACTTCGCGATTCGCTGCGCCCAGGCGGTCTCTCAACTGGGCGCCTACCGCCGCCCGCCTCGGCCGCCGCTACGCAGGGCATCGTCGCCAGTTGTGGCGGCGCGGCGTCCTCTGCGGCCGGTCTCCGGCTCGGGGGTTGTGTTGTGCTGTATTTTTTCGTTGTCTTATACTGTTACTTATGCTTTTTATAATATTGCCTAGCGTAATCATACCGACCGGCCTTGGAATTTTAGGGTGCGCACCCATTGTACTATTCGTTTTTTACCGTTGTAGTGTTTTGCCGTGTGTGCTGTCGTAAATACATCTATGGATGGAGGTAGAGGCCACGGCAAATGACCTGGCCACCCCGGCGCAAACTATGAGAGGTCGGAGAAGCACTCCGTACGAGAAACTGAGTGAACGGTGGCAGCTTCGAGCTTCGTCTGCCATTGCACGACGTCACAGCTGTGAGGCACTTGGCATGTCACTGGAAGGAGCCATTTCACACTTCTGGGTATCACCATGACGCACGCATACGGCGAAGACGAAGTCAGCCCTCCAGCTTTCAGTTCTGCGGCTCTCAACGGGGAAGACGGTCTCTTAGAACGGCTCCCAGAGCTCATTTTCGACGTCAGTGATCTGTGTGCGCCGGAGGAGGTCAGCCGACAAGTCAGCCGTCAAATACGGTGCCTGCAACTGCACTTTCACTCAGACAAGGCTGCCGACGCGTCCCATGTATCCACATAAGTTCGATTCCTTTCTGCGGCTTGTTCGGTTTCTTATATAATAATCGCACATAAATTAACACTGAGCACTCTGGATTGTTTCACCTCCGTCTGTGCTTGCTGGAACCCACAGACCGCACCATACTAACGCTGGGCTCTCTTCCTCATTTGCAGAGTGCTGAGTGTCGCAGCCGGGATCCTCCGGGACCAGCTGGCTGGCTACCGGTCGTGGAGTGACGGTCCCGGCACTGGCCCCCTGCAGAAGGCCCGTGCTCTGCTCAGGATGCCGGCGCCGTTCCGCGTGGAGAGCCTCGACGTTTGGCGGCCGCAGCTGGAGCAGTGGCTCACTGCGGCCTGCCGGAACGCCGAACGAGATGGGCAGGAGCTGGCCGGGACACGCTCGCGGCTGGCGTTGAAGGAGGAGAGGGCTGCCTTCGAGGACGCCTCGTGCCGTGAACAAAGCAGGCACGCCGTTACCCGCCGCCAGCTCCAGGCAGCTGCCGAGGAGCTGGCAGAGAAGCGGCGGTGCCTGGAATCGGCAGCAGGTTACCTCGCCGCCAAGGACGCGCAGCTGGCGGATGCGGCGGAGCAGCACCAGCGCAGTGCGGCGGAGGCGGAGAGCAAGCTGCAGCGCCTGCGTGCGGTGCACTCGGCGGAGCAGCAGAGCGTTGTCGATTTAGCTGCCGCCCGGGAGGCGGAGGTATCCGGGCTCCGGGAGGAGCTGCAAAACGTCTCCCAGCGTGGAGACGAGGCTCTCAAGCCTTCGGCTGGCGGCTAAGGAGAGCGAGGCCGCAGCTGATGACAACTGTCAGCTGCCGGTGCCCCGGACTCGGAGGATCCTGGCCTACGTGGCCAACGGCGATGTGAACCGGCGTGTCCGCGGAGCGCGCGAGAGTGTCTCGCTTTTATGAATGAGTGAGCTATGTTACCCACAGGCTTGCCGCAGGTTGAGCGTGTTGTTGCATCAAATAAAGTTTGTCTTCGTTCCCACTCGCTGGGCTTGCCTGTCTGTGTTCATTATGCTGTGGAGATATTTGGGACGGCGGTCGGGGACCGTAGCAGCTAACTCCGTCGTCCTGGATTATGCTGGGCGGCGGAGGCGGCGGGGATGGAGCAACCTTCGTTACAGCCCGCCGTCCTATATTCCAAGGTTGTAACCCCGCTATCAACTGGTTACACCCCAAGCGTCTGGTATAAAAAGCGAGTCCCGGTCCGTCTAGGGAAGTTTGAACATCTGTGACACGTCGCCACTCTACTCGCCATTAAGTCCACTGGTACAGCAGCCGACCTTCTGCTTGCCGGCTGCGGAGTGATGGAGTGAAGTGACGGTCTGGTAAATGTATAACGTGAGTGACACAATCACGGTGCAGGGAACTTTGTCTGTCCTTTTTCACAACGAACCTTATCTTTGCTTTGTCTAGTTGTTTATGTAATATAAATGTATCGTTAGTTATCGGATCTTTTGTGGTGACGGCCAACAGAGATCATGAGTCACGAGCAACAAGAGCAAGAATAAAAGGATTTTATTTTATTTTAATTTTAAGAAGCACTGAGAAGAAGATTTGAAAATTTTTTTAAGGAAGACAGAGTTTTCCCGGCGGAGGGTGACATGAACAAAACCAGTACTGAGACCGAAGCACCCGAGGCAGGTGCAAAGACAACGGGGG
Organism: Lepas anatifera; assembly: GCA_034440635.1. NCBI lineage: Eukaryota > Metazoa > Arthropoda > Thecostraca > Lepadidae > Lepas > Lepas anatifera. Next base: position 730,926 of record JAOTON010000214.1, on the reverse strand, counting down.
TGGAGGCCACGGCAACTGACCCGGCCACCCCGGCTCAACCTATGAGAGGTCGGAGAAGCACTCCGTACGAGAGACTGAGTGAACGGTCGCAGCGTCGAGCTTCGTTTGCCATTGCACGACGGCACAGCTGTGAGGCACTTGTCCAAGCAGCCCGCCAAAGAACTCGCGCTTCGGCCCCAGCCCAGACCTTAGTCAAGTTACTGAAGAGATGCCACCGTCTATGGACGTCTCAGCGTGACGCCAGTGAAGATTCCGGGCGCAGACACGACCTCTGCCTGACCTCCCCATTCAAGCAAGAAAAACAGAAGAAGCAGCTCTCCGGCTCGAGCACCGGACTCCCGCGCGGCGTCAGACTGCATCCGCTAGTGTTCGGAGACAGGCTACCGTGGCCGTGCCACGTCCTCATCTCGTCACGCAAGAGGACCTCACACGGTCTCCACTTCGACCCTACACGGCTGCCACGGCCTCCCGATGACACCTAGGGCGCACCCGGAGGTAACGGGGCTACGTCGGGGCCGACGACATCAGCCCTTGACTGTGTCCGCAAGCACACACGGCATCACCTAGAGGCTGATGACAGCCTAGAACGGTCTCAAGCTCCAACCCTGGGTGTGCCCGCCGAGACCAGCTGGTTCTGACGTCCGCGGAGGTCAAGTCACCGCCCAAAGCTTGTCAGCTGGGAGCTCCCACTCAGGACGAGAGGTGTACTCAACCAGGGAACCATCAACACCATCACCAGAGCGCTGGGAGAGGTGTTGATATAAAAATTGGTATAATACATAAATTATTGGTTTTTAAGAAATTTTAGCGACATTTTGGACTTTGGAACAAGGGTGTGCAGCGGTGCACCCTCAGCCACCTCAGCTACCACCGCCCCGCGGCGGCGCAGGGCAACCGTTACGTTCCGGAGTAGTTGCCGCCGTCGCACTGCACCGCACGCATAGCCCCAGGCAGCAGCCGCGGCCGCTCATCGTCGGCTGGTGTCGTCGACCGCCGGGCAGCCCGGCTCCAACCGGCGAGCTGCTGCAATGAGGAGTCGAGAGTGGTGCTGCCCGCTGTCACGAGATGACAGCACGGCAGTTCCAGGCCGGGGCGGCCGACGCGCCGCTAGGTGGCCAGGCATAACGGGAGGAGCGGCAGCACCACCGGCCGAGGACGGACTAAAAGCGGCGGTGCAGCGGGGAAGGGGGACTTCGCCAGCTGGAGGACTCAGCGAACTGCTTCTGGACCGGTAGCCTCTACCGCTGGCCACCAAGATTAGTCTTTTTACAGCACTTGGTGCTAGTTTTTGGAGATATGGAAGTGTTCAGAGGGATGTGCCATGCGTGAGCGTGGAGTGAGAAAGCGTGAGTATGGTTGGAATTTTCTTTGAATGAAAGATACGGGCTGTGTGCGATTTCTTGAAACCCGATACTTTGTTGAGGTATTTCAGTTATTTCGTTTCGGATCCTTTATTCGAACCTTTCAATAAACCGATACTTTGTAACTGTCTTTGATATCACTCACCACTGTTGTCGTAAATTATTTAATATAGTCTTTGGGCATGTTTTCTACTTAGATGCTGTTTTTCTCTTATCAATCAGGAAATTCGTCGACCCAAAAAAAATATAAAAAGAAGAGATAGCAACAAAAAGAGCACCGACGTAGCATAAGAACAGAGCAGCACGAATTATACTTCGTCATTGGCTTTAACACAGATCCAGAATCGACTAATCTCGATTGAAACAGACTCATTTCGATATAAAAATATAACGTATTCTTTCCATTTAGAACTTGACCTCGTCCATCGTAAACCTGACAACCTGGAATTGAAAGAGTAGAATGTATTGCTCCTAGTTAGAATTTTACCTCGGCCATCGCAGTCCCTGACAACGCAGAAATCAAAAGAAGGAAAAAGTTTCACAGGTTCAAGCCGTACCGACTACCAACCCCATTCTGCACCCATTCTCCTGAACTTATGTTGCGTGTGTACGCATATGCAACCGCCATATGTCGCGAAATTGAGCAAATAAGCCGCGTTATGGTTTGTTTCCAGTTTGCTATTGGCATAGCTTCTTCACAAACGCTTTTGGTTGGTTATTTGGGCTTAGGGGGCGCACCAGCCTGGCAAGGCCATATAGCGCCCAAAACAGTACAGTCGCTAAAAGTGTTCCATCTGGAACAAGAAGAACGCGTGATTCAGAGACTCATTACCCCTTTCGGTGTCAATACCTCGCTGTGCGGGTGAATGGCAAAGCAAACAGAGAAGTGCACACACACTACTAACATTAGCCCCTCCTGTACTGAAAAACCGACACCCCACAAGATCCACCAGGTAACGCCGCGCAGAGAGCGCCCGGCACGAGGTGTCGGGGCGTCAGTTCCGACGCCCACTCCGTACCCCCGGACCCAGGCACGTGCTGACGTCCTGCCCTGGGTATAACGAAGAGAGAACCACACACTTTGGCGAGAGATAGGAGCCTTTTGCTATGTCAGAGATGGTTAGTCGCTACTCCCGTTTGATCGAACAAGTGCTGACTTTCCTGAAGGCCATCAATTTTAGAATCATCTATGACCCTGGTTAAGCGCAACATGCTCTGTGAGGATCTCAAATGAACACCGTTTGGCACACTGTAGCCAAATGCCTTGCGCACATACCCTGGAGGTCCTCCGGGTAACGCTGCGCGGAGGGCTGCCTGGCGCGGAGCGCCTGACTCCCCCTGTGGAGTCTCACACCCCGTGCTGGGACTACACTGACGTCCGGCGGAGGGCGGCCGTGGATCACATGAAAATGTGGCTTGCGCACGTCTTCCGTAGGAGGGCAGCGCAGGGGGAGTCCGCCTGGGTGCCCAGCTGTTTGCTGGGCGCCCGGGCGGACTCAGGGACTCCCCCGTACTCCCCACAAACGCTTTTCTGAGAAATATGACTACACAAATCCACAAGTTTAAATATAGCAACGCAAAATCCATGTCATATCATTCTCCAGAGGACATTAGTGCACTCTATCGCATTCCAGAATAATCACGTGCTGTTAATCATTGTCATTCAGCTGCAAAATATCATGATTGACGTGTTTACTTCAATCTCAGTTGCATCACTCCTGAAGTGTTGAAGGTGGCAGTCCAGGCCATTTGCCGTACATATATCTGTCGAATAAGTAGAGCTCCCTGAATTAAATATGTACACAATAGACCCGACAGTTGTTGGCTATTTTGTGCTCTATCATTGCTCCCCCAGACATGTTAGATTATCTGCTCCATTATTGCTCCCCCAGTCATGTTAGAAATACAACATGTATGTTTGGCCCTTACCTTTAGATTTCTGACCTAAGACCGGTTGCCAACCTCATATTTTGAAAGTGATTTAGGAAAGACCTTTTCTATGGCTCTCCCGTGGCAATCTATATTTTTGCTAATACTTTTTTTAAGATTTGAGGCTGCTGAGCACAGGTGAGTGCGCAATTTTCAGCTGCGAGCAAAACACACCAGCTTTATTTTTGACCCCCCCCCCTTCCCCCCCCCCTCCCCCCTTTTTTTCCCCCCCCCCCCCCCCCCCCCCCCGCGGGCCGGCGGGGGGTTTTTTTCCCCCCCCCCCCCCCCCCCCCCCCCCCCCCCCCCCCCCCCCCCCCCCCCCCCCCCCCCCTTCCCCTTCCCCCCCCCCCCTTTTTTCTCCCTTTTTTTTTTTTTTTTTTTCCCCCGGTGCACTCTCTGTTTTTTTCTTCTTTGTGTGTGTGTGTCCAAAACATTATCTACAAAAGTAACCAGGTGATCAATAGTTCGCCAGTAACCAGTAATAGGACAACAGCTGTCGAGCCCGGTGTGTACAGATGCAAATGCAATGGGCTGTGCGTGCAAGCTCGGAAATCGCCCGAATGTTCACATGACATTACAAATGAAGTTGTTGTGCTGTGCTTTGACTATTGGAAGCATCAGTCATATAGTGTCAGGTAACTATTGTGCCAATAATAATTGATTGATTATTGGGTTTTAGGGGCGCGCCAACCTGCGAGGTCATATAGCGCCCATAACAATTCTCTGCAGTCAAAGCTTATAATTTTGTCATGTGTCAATAATAAACATGTGTTCCGATTCATGAATATAAACACCTGCTTGTTCCACACTAACTAGTATACATGGAGCATGATCTGAGGGAGGGCAGTGTGTGTATGCACCATAATGCGACTAACTGGTAATGTGGACCGGGACCCCTGATGGGTTCGTGGTGGGAACCAGGTGGGTACATGCTGGGGAGCAACTGGGCAAGTACCGGGGACGGACTGAGCGGGTGCTAGGGAAAAGTGGGCGCGTTCTGAGAACCCGCTGAGTAGGCACATATGGGGCAACCATTTGCCGATGGAAAATTTGGATGGGCCCCACATGGACAGGCTAAGCGAGCCTCACCTTCCGGCCCACCAATGCCCCAACTGGGGCCCAGGTGCCTGCTCTGACTGGGTATACACCTCAGCGACCAGAAATTTGTATATCAATTAAACATCTTTCCATATTTTTACATGCTGTCTGATGAGGACAAATTGCGTTTTCCAAGCTTGTGTTCTCTATCTCTGGCCACAAAACAAAAATTTCAGCCTTGAAGTGCACCGTATGGCCCAGGGGACATCGCACTTAGTGGATGGGTAACTCTGCTTCAAGGGCCAACTTCATTGACTTGCAGCAGTCTGCTGTCCTCCACCACCACCACACAAACAACGGACAAAGAACACTTCCACTTACCCGATGTCAGAGCGCTCGCTGTATCATAACGCTTGCTCCAGACAAAGTTTCCCTGCATGCGTTTCGCAGAATCGAATCAGCAGCTGAAGAATACAGTGCCGCATCTGTAAAACTCCAGCCTGGAACAGAGGCAGAAGACAGTATTAATACACCAATTATAATTATTGTGACTTATCGACGGACCAACTACCTGGATCATCCCAATCCAAAACCTACCCCACCTGCGTGCACATTCCATGAGCGTGTGCAGCATACGAGATTGGCGCAAAACCCAACATAGGCTTGTGTCAGGACCCCTCTCACACACCGTACTTACAATCTTGCATAGCAATACACACACAAAATACATTCCCCCCCCAAAAAAGCATAGTTGTTTCCATGCATTCCACACATACAACGAACACGTTCATCATGTCCCGCTTGCAGCCGGGGGGAGGCGATATTAAACATATTTTCTAGGAATCGTTCCTGTAAGGGGTCAAAACAGTATTTTGATAATTACTTTTGACCTAATTAAGCTAGAGTGCTTAATCAAACGTCATCATGTATGTCCCGTCACTGGCTTTCATTTGATATATGACAAGGTCACTATCTGACCTTTTGTGACCCCTGGTCATATTAGGTCACGAGGTGACCTCTGGAGGTCAATCACTGGCAGGAGGTCATTATGTTTCCAAAGAAAAAGAGGGTCTGACATTTTCCTATCAAACATACTTTACCAGATCTAAATAGCTCTAATGGCATGAGAGCTATGCCCAGTTTTCTAAAGCATTGCATATTTTTTTTGAAAATAGCCTATTGTGACCTAACTTGACTTCTGGAGGTCAAACCACTGACCTGAGTGCTTAAACATAAGAGCTAAAATCTTACTGAATCCACACAAGCTTTCTAATGCACTTTGCAGATTTGCACTAGCCCCCATCATTTCTCAGTTAGAGGGGGCATCGATGCCCTCCCCTGTGGTGTAAAGGTGAATAAATCCCCTTCAATTAGCAAAGAAGATGTAGATGTAGATGTAGATGTAGGTAGAAGAAAAGAGGCCCCGCGAGGCCTGTGACTTCCAGCCGCTCGTTAGGGAAAAAGCGGAATAACTGGGAATTTTCTGTGGGATGTTTCATTGGATCGCAGGAAAAACATTGAAAGCTCCCAAAATACTACAGTTTATACTAGACATCATATTGTTGACTCTGCCAGAGTGAATCCAGATTCTTCTTAAATACCTCCACTGAATTGGCCTCTACAATATGTCCAGGCAGGTTATTCCAATTGTTGCAGGCACGAATCGGTAGGTGGAATCGCCTCACCAGCGTCCTTGCTTGTTGTTTTTTCAGTCTATAGACGTGTCCTCTTGTTCCGTAGCTTGAGTCATGTAGCTTCACTAGGCCTTCAGCTTTGATTTTGCCAGTAACAAGCTTGTAAATACTGATCATGTCACCACGTATTCTACGGTACTTTAGACTTGGCATCTTGAGCTGTCTCAGTCTGTCGTGGTAGGATAGGTCCCTTAAGCCTTTAACCAGCTTGGTTGCTTGGCGCTGTACCCACTCCAGCATTTTCTTGTCGCCCTCAAAGAATGGGCCCCAGATACAGTTTCCATACTCTAGGGAGGGCCTCACAATTGCTTTGTACAGTCTTGATACCATGTTTGCATCTAGAAAGCTGAAAGTTCTTCTGATGACAGCGAGTAGACCTCTGGCTCTTTTTACTACTCCAGCTGCATGCACATGGAATTTCAGTTCACTGTCCACTTGGATGCCCAGGTCTTTTTCGACCTGGGATGTTCTTAAGTTGACTCCACCTATGGTATATCTGTTAGGTTCTTTCTGGTTACCAAGGTGTAGGACAGAACACTTCGTCCAGTTCAGTGGGAGCTGCCAGATCTGGGTCCATTGGAAGATGGCATCCAGGTCAGCTTGGAGCACCAAAGACTGGTCTGAAGTTTTGACAGATCCAAACAACTTCATATCATCTGCAAACAGCATTGAATGGTTCCGGACAACCTGGGGGAGGTCATTAATAAACACCAAGAAGCAGAGTGGGCCTAGCATAGATCCCTGAGGTATCCCACTGGAGATATCCGTCCACATCGAGCACTGCCTGTTGACACTCACTCGTTGCTTTCTGTTGGTGAGGAAGTTCTGTACCCAGCTCAAAACATTGCCTGAAATGCCATATGCATGCAGTTTGGAAATCAGCCTGGCATGTGGCACTGCATCGAATGCCTTTCGAAAGTCGAGTTATATTACGTCAATTGGCTCACCTTTGTCAAGAGACTTAGTCCACTTTTCCAAACAAGTCAGCATTTGCGATTCACAAGATCTTCCTGGGAGGAAACCATGTTGGTAGGGCGAAATCAGATTCTTTACCAGGAGATATTCCAGTATAGCTTGTTGGACAAAATATTCCATCGTTTTGCCAATAATACAGGTCAAGCTGATAGGCCGGCAATTACTGGGGTCACTCCTTGAGCCTTTCTTGAAGATTGGTTTCACTAATGCTACCTTCCACTGCCTAGGAAGTTCCCCTGCTGAGATCTGGTGAACAAAGTTTCCAAAGGTCCACTGAGCACATCTGCACACTTTTTTAGAAGCAGGGGATGGGTTCCGTCTGGACCGGGTGATTTTGCCTCATTGAGGGCTTTGAGCTTCTTCTGGATTTGGGCTCGCGAGATCTGGATGGCTGTAAGATTTTCCCCCTGGTGAACAGAGACCATCTGTGGAATATTTGTCCTGTCTTCCTTTGTGAATACACTCTGAAAGAAAGAATTTAGCACTTCTGCCTTCTCAAGATCGGTTTCAGCCAGTGCTGCAGTCTTCGTCCTCAGAGTTTCTACATTTGACCTCACTTTAAGCTGCTTGTTGGCATAGTTCCAGAAACGCTTGAAAAGAAAGGTGCAATTAAAGAAAACTGACTAGTTCTGGAGCAGTTTTCAGTTCACTGGGACACTAGGACCGGGCCCTGATCGGCAACTAAGATTCTTAGCTAAGACTGTCTTAGCTAAGACAGAGCATGCACAGTACGTCTCACGCCACCCAGCTGGCCACCTAGCGGTAAGACTGGTGTTAGCTCGTACATGACATCACGAAAGTATGACATCAGCACTAAGACTGTCTTACTTGTCAGCTAAGACAGAAAATAGTGACTGCGTGCAGACTGAAATATCGGCATATCTGGCGCACATGGGATGATTAGAGCAAGCTGCATTTTGCGGTGTGGCAATCTGGTGCAAGTGGTTCTCAGTCGTGGATAATGTATGTACCTTTTACTCACCGTCGTAAGGTAGAAGAACGTGCAAACACTACAAGGGCGTGCCAGCTGCCCTCTAGTGCTAAGAATATGAACCAACAAATCAACTTGCCTGCCGCCTGGTGCTAAAACTGGCGTTACACTGATGACATCACTGTTCATGACATCGATTATGACGCATCTAAGCCTAAGAATATTCTTAGATGCCGATCAGGGCCAGGCCCCAGGTAGGAACATCATCAGCAAGGGTGCGAAAGGAATTAGCGGGAAACCCAGTCATAAGCGGTCCTTCCTAGAAGCTTCCTTCCCCTGACGCATGGCATGCTGTCGTGTATGTTTGGTTAAGGCCGTCAAAGTGTTGACGTTGCATCCAAAGAATGGAGCCGACCACTCAAGTATCAAGTAAGTATCATAAATTCAGAAGAGCGACAGTGGGTTCATCAATGATAATAGGTATTTACTTTTTCCAGGTACGATAGACAATCTCCTTTGAATACTTCGGATAGATTTCACCCGCATCAAGAGAATGAAGAAAATGCACCGCCACGCGTTATCGCCACAAATAACACTGGCTTGTTGTTGTTGAGGGTTAAGGCGCACAGCCTCTGGGGCTCAAGCGTCTCAACCTGTGAAATGGGGGGAAAACCTCGCGACCCGTGAGAGGACCGGTTCCGGTTCAAGTGAACACTGGAACCAAGAACCGGTAGGGACAACAGGTGTACTATTAATTAGTCCTTATCTAGGATGACTCTTTGCAAACACAGTGCCCCTATTTCTATACGTTTTCTAGAGGCTTGAACAGAGTGTACCTGTTGACGCCATCTATTTGGATTTTCAGAAGGCATTCGATTCGGTCCCGCATGAGCGTCTTCTGAGGAAATTGGAGAGTTATGGTATTAAAGGCAAGCTTCTTCGGTGGATCCGCACTTTTTATCAGATCGGAAACAGTATGTAGTTGTTGATGGCGCTGCTTCAGAATGGACGAAGGTCACTAGTGGTGTTCTGCAAGGTTCCGTGCTTGGTCCGATCTTATTCCTTCTGTTTATTAATGACCTCCCTGATTGTGTACTTTCTGGCATAAAAATTTTTGCTGATGACAAAAAACTCTACACAGGAATTAGGCACCTCCACTCATCAGAATCGCTACAAGCAGACCTAAATCATGTATTGGAATGGTCCTCAATGTGGCAGATGCCCTTCAATGAAGGTAAATGTGTAGTGTTGCACATTGGCAATAACAATCCTTGTCACGACTACACTATGGGTGGTGCTTCTCTCAGGAAATTAGATGAAGAACGAGATCTCGGGGTAATCATTGACAGGGACCTGAAATTCAAAATTGACAGGGACCTGAAAAAAATTCCGACAGCAAGCAGCGGCATCAGTCTCAAAAGCTAACAAGGTTTTGGCAGTCATCCGAAAATCCTTCGCTAACATTGACACTTTCACTTTGCCTCTTCTTTATAAATCACTGGTGCGTCCTCTACTAGAGTATGGTAACATATGTTGGGGACCATTCAATAGGGCTGATCAGAGGCTGCTTGAGAGGGTGCAGCGAAGGGCCACGCGTATGATCACCTCCATGAGGGGTTTATCTTACCCTGACCGACTGAGGGCTCTTAAGCTTCCCCTCATTGTACTACAGGCGACGCCGAGGAGGCCTGATCAAAACATACCAATTGCTCCATGGTTCCATTGATATCGATCCAGCTCAGTTCTTCGATCTCATTGATCGCTCCCGAACCCGCGGACATCAGTGGAAACTTGCGAAACCCAGTGCCACATCTAGGGTGCGTCGTTCATCATTTTCAGTATGCGTGGTGAATGACTGGAATGCGTCGCCTACATCAGTAGTAGAAGCCACCACAGCCAATGAGTTTAAGAACAAGCTCGAATCTCATTGGTCATCCCTGATGTACCTTGTCCCTGAATGCTCAGAGTAAGGTCCCTTACATTCTTTTCAACCGCTCTCACCATCTAATCAGGCATTATGGCCTGAGTAAGACTGAGTGTAGACTCATCGAGACTGAGCCCGCCGAAGACCGGATCCAGCAGGCCGACGTGGCCTCGAAAATTCTGATAACTATTCACTCAACTTATTCACTCACCTTATGAGGTTCCCTGCTTGGCTAGGGTTGTCAGAAAGGCTTTCAGGATCAGAGAGGAAACCCGGATAACATAAGACGCTCCATGTCATGAGCAACATGCTCTGACTGGAATTTTGCGCCCACACATTGACAGACAACAGATTGACAGGTAGGACTAGTACACATGCTTCGTGTCTCTCAAAAGTGTAGCATCCATATCATGGAGGGAAGTTATAGAGTGACTCGCCCAGTGCAGACGCCAGCTTGGCTTTGAAAGACTTTTGATCGTTTTCGGATACTACATGATCTGGAAGGCTATTCCATACAGTAGCACAACGGATACCAAATGAACGCTTTCTCAAGTCTGTGCGCACACGGGAGTGTTGAATTTTGTATCTGTGCCCTCTTAAGCCTGTGTAATCAGGGAGCTCAAATATATCGGCAGGTTCGATAGCACACTTCCCGTGAAATATCCTCCAACACTGGATCAGATCTGCACGTAGCAGCCTTCCCTGGACAGAGTACTGGTTTAGGGCTTTCAGTCGAGATCTATAATCGAGGTTGGCTAATCCGACCACCCTTTTAGTCCAAAGACGCTGTACAGATTCTAGGACTCGCGGGTCCCCAGAGTACCCTGTGTGCCACACACAAGAACAATATTCCATAATTGGCCGGATATGAGCGCTAAAGAGAGGCATCATGAAGTCAGGGGATCTACACACAGTGGTTTTTAATATGTTTTGAGCCAAGGCAGAGGCTTTGCGGGCTGTGTTTGAGATATGTACATGGAACTTCAGGGAGGAGTCAACCGTCACTCCCAAGTCAGAGTGGGAGTTCACAGCTTGGATCGGAACTTGGTCAATATGGTAATGTGGGACAGGTAATGAGAGTATATTTTTCTTAAATCTAATAATAGCGCACTTTTTCTGATTCATAAATAAGCCCCAAGAGCGAGAGGTGGCATGAAGCGTGTTAATGTCTCTTTGAACAGTTGTCTGGCCGTGAATAGTGTTGTCTTTGTCCCGGTCTATTTTCATGTATATCTTGAGGTCATCAGCAAATACTTTGTAACGGCAAGATGGGTTGGCAGCAATGTTATTCACGAAAATCAAAAAGAGGACGGGTCCTAGCACTGATCCTTGGGGACCCCACTCCCCACTGGGCGGGGAGCACTCAGTGTTCCATCCACGGAGACCGAAAATGTGCGGCCAACGAGGAAGTCTTCAATCCACCTAACAAGCTGTGTGTCCACGCAGAGATAACAGAGTTTGGTGAGAAGGATTGGGTGAGAGACCACATCAAATGCCTTCGAAAAATCAAAGAGGATCAAGTCTACTGCACTTCCCTCATCCATCCACATCGATACTTCATGATAGACCAGGAGAAGTTGGTCCATCGTGGATCTGCCTCTGCGAAATCCGAACTGGTGGGCAGAGAGAATGTTGTTTTCCTCCAGATAGCTATTCAGGTGCTGAGTGATAATCCGCTCGAGACACTTACAGGTTACAGAAGTGAGACTGATAGGTCTGTTTTTCAGTGGGTCATATCGGGATCCTTTCTTGTAGATGGGACTGACAAGTGATGTCTTCCATATTTTAGGAAGATGGCCCTCAATAAGTGACCTTTGAAATATCAGTAGCAAAGGATACGCCAGGCTGTGGCAGCAAGATTTTAACAGCATGGGATGGAGATCGTCGGGACCTGAGGCACTGCTGGTGTCAAGAGACTGCAACACATGCAGCACAGATTGGGTGCAGAGATCCAGAGGTGCCATCCGTGTTGCAACTATCTGGTGAGGAGCAGGACTTACACCGGGGGCATCAGTGACAAAGACACTTTCAAATGCTGACGCAAAGGCCTCAGCCATAGCTGTAGCAGTGTCCCAAAACCTGGGGTGCTGGGTGCAGAGCGACACCCAGTCAAGCAGAATTTTCCACTCACTTTTATTCTTTTTTTGCTGAATTCTCCACTCACTTCTCAATTATAGTTCTAGTTACCAAAGATAAAATTCACAAAGTTAACAATACTTACTCAACAATACTCACTACAAGGGCCAGTTCCATTACCTCCTCTACTAACGTCCACTGGAAAAAGAGAGCAGCAGAATCAAATAGATCACCAAATTAACTCGGCTCTTATGCGCTTCTTTCGCTTTTCTGCTAGAAAATCTGGTGACTTCTATTTTTCTGGCCAGTTACACCTGGCATCCTTATTTCCACCGATTTCAGTGGAACAACAGAATCGAAGTTCTGGCGCGGGCAAGACGCTCAATGCACCCCGCCCAGGGGGTTGCGCTCCGGCTTTTTAGCCTATGCCAAAAATGGCAACCTCAAATCTGGCATTCACCATGGTGATGACGTCAGCGATCGCCTAGAGTTGCTTAGCAACGCATTGTCGCTGAGCATTGTAGAAGACGGGGCTATCAGGAGATAGTTGCGTGTTAGGGGCAATAATACTGTTTTTTGAGGACGTGGGGTAATAAATCTTGGGTCTACCCCTCGCCAGATGCATCTTGAAACCGTAAAACACTCCACGATCCGGAGTCGATTCTCATTGAATAAATAGGCGGCTCCACCTTGAGAGCAACTGCTGACGTCACAAACCTAAAATTCTCTAGAAATAGAGGTTGCCATTTTTTGAGAGTGGAGCGTTCTACCTCTACATTTAAAGGCCTTGCCCCCGCCCCCTCCGGAGAAAGTTCCAATGGGTGAACACCGCCACTAAATTCCACCACTCACAAAATTGGCGAGTGGAAAATTAGACACCCTAGCCTTGTGTTGCCAAAAAAATGAGCTGACCACTTTGAGAGATACATTTCTGGAAAGCAGTTTATCTGTGCACATGATTTCTAGGCTTACGTCCTTGAAAAGTTATTTTTATATTTCTGGTGCCGAGAATAGTGAAAAACCATTTTTGGTCATCTGGTTGTTAAAAGCAATTATCTTGAAATTTGTATGCTAAGCAGCATGTTTTTTGACAATGTATCGTAGAAAATTGGCCATTTATTGTAAAGAAAATAATTTTTATCCGTGTCAACCCTTCATTGCTGCGTCCACGCCGTGTGACACCCAAATCCACTCACGACACCCTACGACACCCTAGGCATAAATACGCTGATATTTAAGTTGAACTGAAAGTGTCCGGTATTTGAATACATTGAAACTCTACATTTTCATTAAACAAATTTTTTGGCAACAAGAATGCACCCAGTTACTCTTCAAATATCGGCACTTTTTTGTATGGCTGGTCTACGGCGTGGACTTACCAAAACGCCGTCTTTACATCTAGTAAATAAAAGCGGCATCTTTAGGCTTTTTGAAAGACAGGCTGCATTTTGCATATTCCTTATTGACAAAACATTGTTAGTCTTCCCCTTTGTGTGCTTTGGTTGTAGAATTTTCTAGCCTATAAGGATTTAGAAACTTTTTTTAGAACAATTTCCAAAAAGCAAATTATGTAGCTCAGGCGACCGGCAAGCAGCAAGCGATCAGAAATTTAAAGTAGTAGTCGCTCTGACGCTGTCGCAACCCGCCGCGCCTGGCTGATTGTAGACGAAAGGAAGAGAAATAACAGAAAGATGCAGCACATTCATGTGAAGTAAGGTGAGAATATATGTGAAGAGGGGCAGGGGAATTGACAGGTAAAGAAAGGAAACTTTTAGCAAGGGTCTGGAAGAGTTTATTGCCATGATAGAAAGTTTGTAGTTTCGTCTTGGTTAGTTAAGTGTAAGCCAAGGCTCTACTGGGCCCTAGCATAGGTGTATGAGAGGTGCAGTGATTGAGGTCAGAAGTGGCCTCCAAAATTCTGATAAATATAGGTATAGGAGGGGCGTTGTCCCGGACAGAAAAACTGTACATTGTATGGTTAGATAATAAATTTAGGCAAATCTCTTCTTTATTTTTCACCACCTGCCGGTCTCAGAGGCCTCCTCTGCAGAGTTGGTCTAAGGGGCCCCGATATCTCGTCTCAGAGACTTTTTAGAGCTGGTCATGTGGGAGAGGACAGGAGGGGCACAATAGTTGGTCTTTATCCCACAAATGTTAGTCTTGGTGGCTCCCGGAGTTCTTTCTCCTGAAGGTCGGTCTCAGAGGCCCCCAAAAAGTTTTTTGTGGCAACTCACCAATGCCATAAACAATAATTGGAGACTGCATCAAGGGGTTTCAGTTGGTAAAGATTTACCTGCTTAACCCAAATTTTTTACATGGTAATGGTCAAACAATGCTGCTTGGGGACGATTTAAAAAAATTTACTTAGAGAAAATTAAACAAAATATCCATCCCTTAGTTCAAACAAGGGATCTGAGAGTTAACCACCCGAGTACCAAAATTGGAAAATTTTTACTCCACCATACATTTTGAAGGGAATTTTCCACTCGCTCGCCATATATTCCGAGCTGAATTTTCCACTCGACACCCTAGCGCAAAACCTATTTTGGGTCACTGAGCTGTAGCGTTCAGTAAGATTTCCGTCAGTCCACCTGAGTGGGCCCACTGTAGGGCATCCCACTTTCTTACGGGCGGAGATAAGCGTGGAACACTTTCGGATTGTATCTCAATTCATCCGCTAGCTGTTTCTCGTATCTGGCTTGGGAGGTAGTTGCAAAATTTTTGACCTCAGAATTGACCTCAAAGAAGGCAGTGAATGCCTCAACTGATGCAAGAGACTTGCGGCCAAATCTCTGCCTCAAAGCCTTGGCATGTTCCCATGCTCCTTTTCTCCTGTTGTGAAGACTAGTAGAAAACTCTATTAGAAAACCATTGAATATGCTCAATTTATCTAAAACATGGCATATCCAAGTATTTACGGTCCAGGACTAGTCTCAACATGCTAAATATGTCGATAAAGGTCACAGTCTTTAAGAAAAACAACCACATGATCGAACATTCTTTCATCATTTCCTAAAAGAGTTTCCAGGGCCATTTGAACGGTCAATATTTCGCAAGCCGCTTGTAGTTGTCTCCGCTGTGCCTGGAATTTCGGACAGTGTAACAACACATGTTCAACAGTCACTCTAACGTCGCACTCATCACATATTGGGCGGCGTGCAACACCCACCACCCGCGTGGCGAGAAAAAAACGAAGGAGTTCACTCACCGGAAGCAAGAAAAAAAAACTCAAAATACACACCAACGAAACCAAAGAAGAGAAATATACCTATCCGCATTCAACCCATCACGATCACCGATCGAAAAAACTTTGGAAAACACTAAACCAAATCGAAGCAATGGGGGCACCACGTGGAGCGACAATCCCTCACGTCCTCCCGGCACGAAGTTTGGTTCAAGAAGGAATAACACTGGCACGACTGGCACTTCTTGAAAAGAAATGGCGCCGAAACTGCACTGCCAGATTAGAGTAGATAAATACTCTAAATTCTGGGGACGTATTATGAAATCTGACTAGTCTCCCGCTGTCTTATGAGGTGATTCGTACAATAAACTCAATTTTTAGACCAGATGAGGCTCATCCAGGGAATGAAGGCAAGTCATTTTGTTGGTGAGAGGTATTTCAGTCTTCATCGAAGGAAACCCCGCGTCGCCTACAACTATCGTGCCCTATTTTTTTGCGTGCAAGGCTGGTCCCGGCGCGGGAGACGGAAGCGGCGGCGAGGCGCTTGGTCAACCTTCTCGGAATGCTAGTCAATTTGATGATGTTATGTGTATCAAAATACATGCATGGGTGTAAGCTGTGGTCGCAGTGCGCTCTGCTCCGCTGATGCTCCCCTTCCCGCTCCCGCCCCTGCCCCGTCAGAAATAATCAGTAAAAGGCAGGACCCCTACCCCAAAGCCTTGAGAGACTCTATTCTCTCGGTCACTGACATATTTGAGAAAGCCCCTGATGTGCGCAATGCGCAAAGATGCGCTGGCGCAAGTCAGTACACTTGTGTTTGCTGCGGGATTCTAGAGGGTTATCAACTTTTCTACGTTGCCTCAATCTGGTACAAAAAGAGTTCCCTCTGCCGATGGGTGTCGTTCATATGTTCCACAAATCATATTTTCCCCACGATCAGTTCTTCCCCCACGTTCAATTCTTCCCCACGATCAATCTTTCCCCACGATCAATCTTCCCCACGATCAATAATGCCTCTCGAAGGTTTTTCCTATTTTAGACATTTACTCCTGTTTCGGGTGCTTATTTCAAGGTTTGAAGTTTTATACCTCGGCCTGGGTTTATGACGTAGGAGCCGGGACTTTAACAGTATACTAAAAACCTTGGCTCTGAAGTAAACTTTACTGTGGAACTTTTGATCGTGGGGAAGAATTGATCGTGGGAAAGATTGATCATGGGGAAGAATTGAACGAGGGGAAGAACTGATCGTGGGGAAAATATGATTTGTGGAACATCTGATATAGACCTGCCGATGACTAAAAAAATCACCCGCTCTCTCTTCTGCTCTTCAGCGCAATGTTTTGAATTTGTGATCAACAGGTGGGTGGTTCGCGAGGGAGTGAGTGATGTCTGTATTATTTATTATTAGTATTATTTTTTAGGCTTAGTTTTTATTGCGTGATGTCTGTCTTTCTATTACCTTCTGGTTTATGTGGCGGTCGTTCACTGTACTAGTGTGTACTGACCGTTGTGGTCGTCGTGGTGTTGAAGAGTAAGTTAAAGTGCTATTCTCGGTGGTCATCAATTGTGCTGGTATTTTCCGTGGGAATGAATATCAATATAATTTGTGGCAGGAAAAGAGGCTTTTTCCCCTTGAATCTCCTATTTGTGTCAGCATAATCAGCCTCAATGTTTTCAGATTATATTATTTTGGGCCCTGTGCCCAGGGCATTGCACTCACCTGATGGAGTTCCCTGCCTGGCCAGGCTGTTAGGAAGGTATACCAGGACAGGGAGGAAACCTGTATATCACAAGACGCTGCAGGTCGGGCAGTAGGAGTCCCACTACCTTCATCAAGTCCCACTACCTCACCCCATGGGTTGAGCGCAGCGCCTGTGGCGACCCTCCCTGGGGGTAATCCTTGTCCTTCCCCATCAACCATCTTATCCTTATCCTTATCCTACAGTGTGTTTTTGCTTAAGTTGTCATTTATGTCCCTCATCTTCATTACGACCGGCGTCAGAATAGTCACATGCAAAGTGGAGATGCCGTGTATGTCAAATAAATAAATAAATAAGCTCAGACGGGTATTATGCGTCTAAAAAATATTTGACAAAGTTTATCAAACGTGATCATGTACACACACTTTGTGTCTCTCACCTAATGTCACAAGCTTGGGTCATATTCACAAATTGGGCACACGTCAGCGCAGGTAACTATTCAATTTATGACCCAGTGCAGTTGCCAGCTTGGTCTTGAAACATTTCAGGTTGATCTCAGCGACTACATGGTCTGGAAGACTATTCCAGGCACGGACACAACAGACGCTAAATGAGCTAAATGAAAGGACACATGTATCCTACCTTATTTGCTTGATTCCCAGAGGGTGGCCACTTTTTTGGGAGAGTAAAAAGTATCTGGCCTGTATGTTTTTTAGTGCCTACAAACCTCCTTAGGTACTCACATGTCTTCCTAAACTGATGGCCTTCAAACAATTAGGCATTCAGCTACAGTTAGAAAATGAGGCCAAGAAGCCATTAGGCTGGGGTTCAGGGTCCATTAAATTTGGGTTTCTAGATGAAAGAGTTTTCAATTTTAATTCTGTCAAAATTTCTGACTCACATGTATTGTTTCCCTTCACCCTCTGTACCTTGCCTTCACCCAGATTTAAAAAAACTACCATCTGTAGTTCACTCTCCTTTGCCCTCTTCACTGTGTGACACTTTTTATTGCTTTTTCCATGTGATAGGCAAACATGATAATGCAAGAGAATAGCACCACATAAACATAGGGTTGGAAAGGTCAAAGCCACATCCAGAATTTATTCCCACTCAAACCAAGGTGTTAGAATAGGATATGTCAGTGAGGAGTCCACTGAGCGCTTAACCATGAAGCTAATAACAAATGTAGTCTCTACATTCAAGACAGTTTGAGGGCCAGCACAGTGGCCTAGGATGCTATAAATGTGAAAGATATAGATAATTACAGTGCTTTTGACAATTTACTATCCTTAAACACTTCAAGGTGTGGGATACAGGTTGTCTAGTCAGAGTTTCATGAGGGTAAACCCCTGATTTTGTTTGATACCCCTAGCTATGTTTACACTCCTGTTATTGCCCCCCACACACACCTATGTACATGGAAAATGTATGTTTCCCAATGGGAGGGAGACACCCATGCCAGCCACTTTCAGTCAGTACCAGAACCTGGGACATATTGAATCCAACTACCCTAATATCAAGTAGGGAAAATATACTTTCCATCATGCTGCACCAAGAGAGAGAGAGAGAGGGGGAGAGAGAGAGAGAGAGAGAGAGAGAGAGGGAGAGAGAGAGAGAGAGAGAGAGAGGGAGAGAGAGAGAGAGAGAGTTCCCTTACATCAAATCCACACATGAATGAAGGGCAGTGTCCTGGAATTCTAGATTTTAAGTGCTAAACGTACCTTTCCCAGGTTTTGTTTGGCCTCTCCAGGAGGCTGCTTAGGCCTCAGTTGAAAAGAAAATCGAGTAGTAGAAAGGTCATTCTATTTGATAAATAGTAGGAGACAGGTCCCGGAAGAACTGTGGTATATGTGACCTGTTGAAATTTGCACTGAAAATGGGTGACAATGAATTTGTGGGCATTCAATAATAAAGGTTGATTTTGATATCTTGGGATTTAGGCCTCACATTCCACTTTGTGCGAAAGGAATTAGCGCTAATGCAAAAGATAGCCTGTTTCTGCCTTGTATATAATTCGGCCCTGTCATGTCTGCCTCATATATTAGGGTACCCCATTTTGTACCAACTTTTGAAAATTGTAGGTGGGTATGTCTAATCCCGTGCATTCTGACCTGCTGAGTTCAATGGATCCAAAATTTTTGAAATTCAAAAATTTCTAGAGGTCGCGAATTTATGACCGATTTTTCAGCCATTTACGCTTCTATCTTTGTTCATAATTTGTTTAGACCAACGAAGTAAAGAAAATCGCCCTTGTTGTCACCAGAGCTATCATTTGATACCCGATTTGATACCTTTTTAGCACTTGGTCAGATTAGGGGTTCGGTAAGTGTTCCAAATGGGTCAAAACTTGCGATTTCCGACGAGGATCAAACTCTTAGCTGTACTTGATCCGAACACATCACAAAAGTGAATGTGGTTTTCTTTTTCATCATCTAGATATCCAAACTAACCGATACAATTTTCATGTCATACACAATTACTCATTTAATCAAGTTACTACAACATTTTTGACCAAATTACGGTCTGAGATACACCACACTGTGGGCCAGAAATCAGGCCTACATGCATGTTATGTCGGGTCTGTTTAGATTCTACCAGAGATTGAGTGTGCTCAAGCGAAGTCTGTCGATGTCAAACATGAGTACATATGAAAAGACATAAAATTGGTTTAAAGACTAAATATTCAGTGCAAGATGACCTGCGCACCCAGGCTAGCGCCCAAACAGCCCCACAGGGAGCCGAGTGATCTTGGCAACGAGACTATACGCACGGGTGCTACGACGGGACTGTGCGCACAGGTTTTACGACTAGATTTACGCACGGGTGCTAACACAGCTTATTCAACTGTAATTCTCGGCTAATAAAGTAGACGGGTTTACGTGTTCAGAGGTCACCTACATGGAGGGCCAGTGGTCCGATGTCACGAACTGCTGTCATCGGGCCGCTAATAATGGTTGGTGTTCCAGCTGCTAAATGTGTCGAAACTTGAAAGGCCTTAGAATCAAAGGTCCCTTCTACTTCTATTTTAAATTTTCATGAGGTCAGACTTTCCAAAGCTCTGCATCTTTCTCCTATGTCATTCAAAAGCCTGCAGA
Organism: Lepas anatifera; assembly: GCA_034440635.1. Classification (NCBI taxonomy): domain Eukaryota; kingdom Metazoa; phylum Arthropoda; class Thecostraca; family Lepadidae; genus Lepas; species Lepas anatifera. The sequence continues at coordinate 711,019 of JAOTON010000214.1, read as the reverse complement.
ACAACCTGCAGCAGCTTCTCATCTTTTGAGAACCCTGCATAATCCTGCATTAAACTCACGCCTCGTTCTGCAACATCGTTCACGACCTTAAATGAAGCGAGGAACGCGAAACTTTCACAAATCCTCATCGAAACCCCACCGTTTTACTGGAGTTGGGATACGTTCAGCTGGTGAAACACGAACGACGACCGCCCATTGCCTAGATCCACTAGCTGCGTGAACTCGTCTATCACATCCCCATCATACTAATAATCATACGTCGGATACTGGTAAACACTGTTCATGTTCCGCCAACAACTCAGCCTGAGTGAATTTATGTGCCAGAAGCTGGAAAAAGCTGCCATGTTCATCTGACTTATGTACAAAACGGCATGGCTGATGGCCTCTGTGGCAGCGGATGCGCAGGTGAACGATCTCCAGCTTTAGAAGGATCTCATCCACTATGGCACTGTGGCTGAGGCAGCCTTGTGCATCCTAAAACGGCACCTATGGTATGTGAAACCACAGACAGACATTATGCCACTGCGCAGTAGGAAAGAGACGGATCTAGAAAACAGGGAGATGGTAGCCAGACTGTGTGACTAGTATCCGACGGATGATGAGTATGATGGGCTTGTGATAGACGAGTTTACGTGGCTAGTGGATCTAGGCGATGAACGGTTGTGGCTCGTGTTCCACAGGCTGAAGGCATCAGGAACTGAGTGACTTCAGAGGCCAGTAAAACAGCAGTGTTTCGATGAGGATTTTTGGAAGTTTCAGGCATTCCTCGCTTCACTTACGGTCGCGAACGATGTTGCAGAATGAGGCGTAAATTTAATGCAGGACTATGCAGGATTCGGAAATGATAAGAAGCTGCCGCAGGGCGTTCTGCAGTCTCTTGAACAAAATAAAAAATGTGCAGTGCTTTGGAAAGTCGGCCCTCATGAAACTGTAGAATAAACGTAAAGAGGACCTGTGAATCTCAAGTCTTTCAAGTTCCGACACCCTTGGAGCTGAAACACCAACCATGATTGGCGGCCCGATGATATCGGTTCGCAGCATCGGACCACTGGCCCTCCATGTGGGTGACCTCTGAACACGTAAACCCGTCTACTTTATTAGCCGAAAATTACAGTTGAATAAGTTGTGTTAGCACCCGTGCGTAAATCTAGTCGTAAAACCTGTGCGTACAGTCCCGTCGTACCACCCACGCGTACAGTCTCGTTGCCCAAGATCACTCGGCTCCCTGCGGGGCCTGTTTGGGCGCTAGCCTGGGTGTGCAGGTCGTGAGATGATCTCGCACTGGATATTTAGTCTTTAAACCAGTTTTGTCTTTTCATATTTGCTCATGTTTGACATCGACAGACTTCGCCTGAGCACACTCAATTTCCGGTAGAATCAAAACGGACCCGACATAACATGTATGTAAGACTGATTTCTGGAGCACGGTGTGGTGTACATCAGACCACAATTTGGTCACAAATGTTGTGGTAACTTGATTAAATGAGTAATTGTGTATGACACGAAAATGATAAGGGTTAGTTCGGATATCTAGATGATTAAAAAGTAAACCATATTCACTTTTGTGATGTGTACTTGTCAAGTACGGTTAAAAGCTTGATCCTCACCGGAAATCCCAAGTTTTGACCTATTTGGAACAATCACCGAACCCCTAATCTGACCAAGTGCTAAAAAGGTATCAAATGATAGCTCTGTTGACAACGAAAACGATGTCCTTTTTGTTACTCTAACCCAGTTATGAACAAAGATAGAAGCGTAAATAGCTGAAAAATCGAGCACTTTAAGAAAAACTCCAAATTTCAAATCAAATTCGCGACCCCTAGAAATTTTTGAATTTCGAAAATTTTGGTGTCATTGAGATCAGTAGGTCTGAATGCACGGGATTAGACATACCCACCTACAATTATCAAAAGTCGATACAAAATGGGGCACCCTATTGTATATTTTAGCTTAGTATTTGAACTTGTGTGAACTTGAACTTGTGCCCCGTGTGCAGCCCCATGTGTTCCTATGGATTGTTCAGTTTGGTCAACACTGCATCCAGAGCTCCAGACCGGCGTTCAGTTACATGACGCTGGTCATCACTCGCAGGTCTGTTGCTAGAATTCCGACTGCTCTGGGAGCTCTGTGCACGTAGCTTCAGCACGGCGCAGGCCGTGCCACTCACCAGACCTCCCCAGCGGACATGGTCCTCACGCGCCAGAGCCGCCGCCAAGTAGGCCGCTCCAAACCCGGTGGACCGTCCACACCAGTGCCCGTGACGTCATCGCGCCGCACCACGCCGCAGTTGCGTCAGTCCAAACTGCGCCACGTGGCCAAACCCCCGGCTAAACCGGCCACCCACCCTGCTGGAGTTCCCCGTGACGCCGACGCCGCTGCCCGAGCGGCAGAAGATCCAGCACCGGCGGTCACAGGCGGGCTTCCGGCCCAGGATCGTGGAGCTGGACCCTAGCACCGACCGCACTGTGGCGCCCACGCCGGCGGTGTCGGACAGAAGGCAGAGTGTGGCCAGCAGACAGTCAACTGCGTCGTCGGCGCCCAGCTGGTCTCCGAGAGCGATTGTGTCCAGCACGCGGCTGGAGACGCCGAAACGCACTGGAAGACAGTTTGACGGGTGAGCGATGGCCGCTGCTGTGGGTCATTCTGTGGGATTTCGGGAAGTGTTGGGTGATGCTGTGCTAAAGTAAGACTGATCAGCATCGCGGAAAGTATGTTATATTCCTGCAGTTGTGTTGTTAATTTCTCTGGCCTTGATCTCTTTTTTCGTGTGTGTCTACTTCTTTTTGCCGAGTATCAGAGAGTTTATCACAAACCTTTTTTACCCCGGCAGTGCGTTCGTGCGACCTCGGACGCCGGAGGGACAAAAGACAACAGTTCAGAGCCCAGTCAGATCGCCGCAAAAAACCGCGATCGAGCCCGCAGACACCGAACAGGCTGGCGGAGACTCGGGTGCAGAAGATGGTGTCGAAGACGGCGAAGGCGACGCGCAGATGGATGAGGCAGAGGAGTCTGGAGAGGAGTCCAAAAGAGAATCAATGGAGGAAGAGGAGGAGGTTGGGGACCGAAACAAGATGGGTGATGTCGCTGACGATCGTGATGAGCCTGGCGACGCTGTGGTAGAAGAAGGGGAGGTTCAAGATCGCGATGAAGATGAAGATGGCGTTGAGGATGAAGGTGATGCTGAGGATGAAGAACTTGTTGAAGATTCCGATCCTACTGACCAAGATGTTGAAGATGGTAACCAGCTGGAGGCTTTGAGTCCGAATAAGCGAAAGCTTGGCGTGCAGACCCCGGTGTCGAGAAAGAGGTCTTCAGCGGTCGATTCCTCACCTGCTGGAATACGGCGTGTGAGCCATCACAACAGGACGGGGAGTAGGAGGACCAGCGCCGCGCCTTCCAGAGCGGGGTACTCCAGACACGAGGATAAGGAGAACCTCCCATCGGAGGGCAGTAACCGTGAATCAGAAGCATCGGTTGGGGTCAGTCAAAGGCGCGTGTCCAAGCACTCCAGCATGCTTACGAACACCTCCAGAGTTTCTGCCACGTCTGGTGGTCATGGCGACGCAGATGACTCTGTATTTGCGGACAAAACGCGAAGAAGGCCAGGTGAAGTCTCCAGTCCTGTCAGATCTGGCGGGTTTCCCTCGCGGAGCGGAGGCAAGCCCGCGCGCTCATCGGAAATGGATACATCAGACATCACCACTGAACCGAATGAAGACCTGCCTCTATACAAAGATTCACGTCGTCCTGTTAACAGTCGCAAACGCCGGAGCAAAAGGTAAGAGCATAATGCGACGTGTTCTCTACCTTTCTATCCTCATTCACGTCAAAATCATGCGATTGTAGGGTAGGCGTGCTCCTGGATGGTGCCACCGGTCCCTTCCAAACGTACTGAAATGGGGGAAAGGTGGCCATGTAAGTTTGAGTGTGGCAGCATGCATCAAATCACCTGTCTCCGCCCAAAAACGTAAATGGAAGTACTGTTATATGGGACCGTATATGAGTTACTTAATGAATATTTGGATGCCTGCCGTCTTCGATTGTGGTTGCTCCACATCCCGAGAAAAATCCTGCTGAACATTAGACCTGCCGCTGAGGAGACAAATAGCGGTGATGTCCTCTTGCGGTTTCCTTTCTTATAATTATTTCCTCTCTGATAATGACAATGTCGTCTCGTATGATAATGAAGTCATCTCTGACGATGGTGATGAACATGTACTCTCTAAAGATGATGATATCCTCTCTGATGATGTCATCCCTGATTATGTTGTCTGATAATGATGATGTTCTCTCTGATGATTCTGGTGAGCATGCTGTCCTCTGATAATGATGATGTCCTCTGATAATGATGCTGTCCTTTGATAACGATGCTGTCCTCTCGATATTTATTATGCTCTCTCTGATGATGATGATGTCCTCTCTAATAATGATGGTGATGATAATATCCTCTCTGCTGATGCCATCCCTGATTATGTTGTCTGATAATGATGATGTTCTCTCTGATGATGATGACGCTGTCTCTGACACAGCTACTGCGATACCAGCTGATGGCGTTATTATAGTATTCCACCTTCCTTTACCCTCAACCATCCTTATCCTTACCGTCTCCTTCCATAGTTTGCATCACTTCATGTCCATTGCGACGGTGCTTGAAAAGCCACCTCATGTGTGGAAGTGTCCGCAGCTAATACGAATACAATAAATTATTTGTCAGTGAGGTGGTGAGCTAACGGGACGCTGTCCTGCAGCTCTCAACCCCGCCGGCGCCCTTTACCTGGTGGCCTCGCCGAACCACGCGACGGAGAGCGCTCTGTCTTACAGCCCGAGGAACTGGCGGAGGGTGAGCAGCCGGCAGAGCCAATTGTCTGGGTGGGAGGGCACGCGAGGGATCGAACACGCTGCAGGTCAAAGGCGGTTAATAGAGATATAGGCATGACTCGGTGGAGAAATTCCGGGGTGACTTGTTTCCTTCTTTTACAAAAGTCAATGCCTGATTTACAAATGTTAAATTCATAAGGTCTTCTAAACATTATTCGGTAGGTCAGTTTTTATACATCACGTGTGTTATTGTGTATTCACTGAATTATTATGTGTTCTCCCTGCCCAAAGTTCGTCCTTTAACGTTTTGTTTGTGTTAAAGCATTTATTTCAATGTGGTATACCCGAGGAAACTGTTCTCAGTGCAGACGATTCCAAACGTGACTGTTCAGTTGTGTGTACTAACTAACCTTTGGAGCGTACCGTTATTTTTTTTAACGCGTGTGCTGAAACGTTTTAAAACGTTAAAATGTTCCACAAAATGAAATGCCTTACTGCCGATCCTTTCTTTGTGATTTATTAAAAACGAAAGTGCACCTGATCGCATAGCTATGGTAATGGGTGCAAAATCTTCAACTGCATACCCACGATTTTGAAGCCATTCACATTGGTTGACGCACGTAACACGGAAAGTAAAACAAATATGGAAGGTAAAAACGATAGCAGAACCAAGGAACTGAGTCAAAATTGGGGGAGGGGGTAATCTGACGGGAGAAGTGGTGTATCGCACGGCTGGTATGACGCCGCCCGGCGCGGTCCCGGTCGGGGCTCCTCGCACCCACCAGCCGCCGGGGCGCCCCCCCCACCGCCACGCCCAGAGGGTCGGGGTCACGGAGGTCAACAGGCGACGGCGGAACCCCGACCCTGACGTTAGTCCACCCGAACCGGAAGCGTCCTAAAACCGACCGTTTCCGCTGCCATGTCTGATTGTTTTGTGAAAATAATACGGGGATGTGCTTTGTCTGACACCGGCTCAGACTCTGAGAGGCTTTAGTGCAGATGCCACAGTTACCAACGCGCGTGTTTTCCCGCAGTGTCGGACAGTAGCGACCCGGAGTACCAAGCCGAGGCAGAGCCGTCTCCGGTCACGCCCGCTCCCGCCAGTCGCGGCAGAGGTCGTGGCAGAGGTCGCGGCAGAGGTCGCGGGCAGAGCCGTAGCCGCGCTGCCGGAAATGGTAGGTGATGACGTCGTCTTTGGGTTGGAGTGGAATGGAGTAGGCATTTTCGTGGAAGAAATATTCGGTTCCATCTCTAGTGCAATCTTGAGAAATGGAACAATGAAACGGAAATATGGTAATTCGAATGTAATGGCTAAAGAACGCCCGGCTTAGCCTGGACTTATGACAGGAATTTCTGTAGCAATCAAGTAAGATCGTTGCTCAGCTTTTTATTCTTCAGTGCTGAATTTGGCTGGCGTGTTCTTTCTTTTGCGCCTTAGTTTTATTTCTCCCCGACCCAGCAGTGTACCGCAGGGTGCAATCAAATTCTACCAATTGAAAGTCTTCCACAGGGTACATAATCTTCATGATGTCATTGACCAATTCCCAACCCCTTTTCTTTTCCTTGTTTCCCTTGGTGATTTTAACGCCCATAACCCAGCTTGGGGGGGGGGTGGTCTGTCGGCCGCGCGTGTCCCCGGGGCCGCACAGTCGAGCGCTTCCTTCGCTTTAACTCCCTCTGTCTCCTAAACTCAGGTCGCCCTACTCGCATCACTCTTCCGTCTGGTTCACTCTCCTCCATCGATCATTCAATCCCTTCCCCGTCTCTTCTTGCTCAACTCCGGTGTAGCATCCTGCACGAACCCCATGGTAGCGGCTACTTTCCCATCCCTGTTCATCGGGCCGGCTCATGCGCGGTGAGACCTCGCCAAACGCGCAAATGTTGAATAAAGTTATAATTACAAAATTGCATTAATAACGCAATTAAAATCAGAGTTGCCAACACACCCCACGTGCCAAACGGTTTGTTGGGACGCCCACCTCCGTTAGATCGACGATGGTTCGCGCTTTGCAGCCCGTCACTCGGGAGTGAGAGTCCGTGTCTGGCCGGGGGGCAGGTGGTGATCCAAGTTTTGTAGACCCGTATGACGCGATTTATGTTGAACCATGGCTCATCTCGACAGCTCACACAAACAGGCATACTCGAACTTTTCCAAATTTACGCTCTGTGGCAGCGTGACATCTATTTATGGACTTCTGCTCGGGGTTCTAGTTTGAAGACCACACCCGGTTTTATACAGACGGCTCGAAGACTGAGAGCATGGGGTGGACATGTGTCGGTAACGATGACAAGAAGTGTTTTAGTTTGCCGCACGAAACATCTCTTTTTACCGCAGAACTGTATGCAATATTTCGCCTGGTTTTAATACCTGATGTGTTGAGACCCGTACGGATATTATTAAAGGGAATGTGGCACCTTCATAACGTGATTTTAAATGAGATAGCCAAGTTGTAAAGCAAGTAGGAAAACCCGGTACTCCATATATCGTTTGTCTTGGAACTAGGTATTTCCGTAGAAAAAAGCTAAAATCTTCCTGACACCAACCCCTCGTCAACCCCTCGCCGGGCGGCCATTGTTGTGAGCTGCTGGTGTGACGAAATATGCTGACGTCACGATGAGCATCAGCCAATCGAAGCTCTTGAAGCATTTCAAGTATGGTAGTGGTTGCCAGATCATGACATCATCCACAGGCAGATATTTATTTATTTTCCTAGAGGAGTATTTCTTAAAACAAAATATTGAGCTTATTGAACATTTTTCAGAGAAATCATGACTGGTTTCATTATGTTTGGCTAAATGTACGCCTAATTTCACTAAATTCCAGGATTCGACCAAGCTGCCACATTCCCTTTAATTACTCTGGGCACCATAAGACTCGCGTAATCGGTGCGCCCTAACACCCCGAATATGAGTATGATGACTCTCATTCGTTCGTGCAGATGTCACAGTTAGCAACGCGCGTGTTTTCCCGCAGTGTCGGACAGTAGCGACCCGGAGTACCCGGCCGGGGCAGAGCCGTCTCCGGTCACGCCCGCTCCCGCCAGTCGCGGCAGAGGTCGTGGCAGAGGTCGCGGCAGAGGTCGCGGGCAGAGCCGTAGCCGCGCTGCCGGAAATGGTAGGTGATGACGTCGTCTTTGGGTTGGAGTGGAATGGAGTAGGCATTTTCGTGGAAGAAATATTCGGTTCCATCTCTAGTGCAATCTTGAGAAATGGAACAATGAAACGGAAATATGGTAATTCGAATGTAATGGCTAAAGAACGCCCGGCTTAGCCTGGACTTATGACAGGAATTTCTGTAGCAATCAAGTAAGATCGTTGCTCAGCTTTTTATTCTTCAGTGCTGAATTTGGCTGGCGTGTTCTTTCTTTTGCGCCTTAGTTTTATTTCTCCCCGACCCAGCAGTGTACCGCAGGGTGCAATCAAATTCTACCAATTGAAAGTCTTCCACAGGGTACATAATCTTCATGATGTCATTGACCAATTCCCAACCCCTTTTCTTTTCCTTGTTTCCCTTGGTGATTTTAACGCCCATAACCCAGCTTGGGGGGGGTGGTCTGTCGGCCGCGCGTGTCCCCGGGGCCGCACAGTCGAGCGCTTCCTTCGCTTTAACTCCCTCTGTCTCCTAAACTCAGGTCGCCCCACTCGCATCACTCTCCCGTCTGGTTCACTCTCCTCCATCGATCATTCAATCTCTTCCCCGTCTCTTCTTGCTCAACTCCGGTGTAGCATCCTGCACGAACCCCACGGTAGCGGCAACTTTCCCATCCCTGTTCATCGGGCCGGCTCATGCGCGGTGAGACCTCGCCAAACGCGCAAATGTTGAATAAAGTTATAATTACAAAATTGCATTAATAACGCAATTAAAATCAAGGTTGCCAACACACCCCACGTGCCAAACGGTTTTTTGGGACGCCCATCTCCGTTAGCTAGACGATGGTTCGTGCGCGGCAGCCCGTCACTCGGGAGTGAGAGTCCGTGTCTGGCCGGGGGGCAGGTGGTGATCCAAGTTTTGTAGACCCGTATGATGCGATTTATGTTGAACCATGGCTCATCTCGACAGCTCACACAAACAGACATACGCGAACTTTTCAAAATTTACGCTCTGTGGCAGCGTGACATCTATTTATGGACTTATGCTCGGGGTTCTAGTTTGAAGACCACACCCGGTTTTATACAGACGGCTCGAAGACTGACAGCACGGGGTGGACATGTGTCGGTAACGATGACAAGAAGTGATTTAGTTTGCCGCACGAAACATCTCTTTTTACCGCAGAACTGTATGCGATATTTCGCCTGGTTTTAATACCTGATTTGTTGAGACCCGTACGGATATTATTAAAGGGAATGTGGCACCTTCATAACGTGATTTTAACTGAGATAGCCAAGTTGTAAAGCAAGTCGGAAAACCCGGTACTCCATATATCGTTTGTCTTGGAACTAGGTATTTCCGTAGAAAAAGCTAAAACCTACCTGACACCAACCCCTCGTCAACTCCTCGCCGGGCGGCCATTGTTGTGAGCTGCTGGTGTGATGAAATATGCTGACGTCACGATGAGCATCAGCCGATCGAAGCTCTTGAAGCATTTCAAGTATGGTAGTGGTCGCCAGATCATGACATCATCCACAGGCAGATATTTATTTATTTTCCTAGAGGAGTATTTCTTAAAACAAAATATTGAGCTTATTGAACATTTTTCAGAGAAATCATGACTGGTTTCATTATGTTTGGCTAAATGTACGCCTAATTTCACTAAATTCCAGGATTCGACCAAGCTGCCGCATTCCCTTTAATTACTCTGGGCACCATATGACTCGCGTAATCGGTGCGCCCTAACACCCCGAATATGAGGATGATGACTCTCATTCGTTCGTGCAGATGCCACAGTTACCAAGGCGCGTGTTTTGCCGCAGTGTCGGACAGTAGCGACCCGGAGTACCCGGCCGAGGCAGAGCCGTCTCCGGTCACGCCCGCTCCCGCCAGTCGCGGCAGAGGTCGCGGGCAGAGCCGTAGCCGCGCTGCCGGAAATGGTAGGTGATGACGTCGTCCCTGGGTTGGAGTGGAATGGAGTAGGCATTTTCGCGGAAGAAATATTCGGTTCCATCTCTAGTGCAATCTTGAGAAATGGTACAATGAAACGGAAACACAGTAATTCGAATGTAATGGCTAAAGAACGCCCGGCTTAGCCTGGACTTATGACAGGAATTTCTGTAGCAATCAAGTAAGATCGTTGCTCAGCTTTTTATTCTTCAGTGCTGAATTTGGCTGGCGTGTTCTTTCTTTTGCGCCTTAGTTTTATTTCTCCCCGACTCAGCAGTGTACCGCAGGGTGCAATCAAATTCTACCAATTGAAAGTCTTCCACAGGGTAGAAAATCTTCATGATGTCATTGACCAATTCCCAACCCCTTTTCTTTTCCTTGTTTCCCTTCGTGATTTTAACGCCCATAACCCAGCTTGGGGGGGGTGGTCTGTCGGCCGCGCGTGTCCCCGGGGCCGCACAGTCGAGCGCTTCCTTCGCTTTAACTCCCTCTGTCTCCTAAACTCAGGTCGCCCCACTCGCATCACTCTCCCGTCTGGTTCACTCTCCTCCATCGATCATTCAATCTCTTCCCCGTCTCTTCTTGCTCAACTCCGGTGTAGCATCCTGCACGAACCCCATGGTAGCGGCTACTTTCCCATCCCTGTTCATCGGGCCGGCTCATGCGCGGTGAGACCTCGCCAAACGCGCAAATGTTGAATAAAGTTATAATTACAAAATTGCATTAATAACGCAATTAAAATCAAAGTTGCCAACACACCCCACGTGCCAAACGGTTTGTTGGGACGCCCACCTCCGTTAGCTAGACGATGGTTCGTGCGTTGCAGCCCGTCACTCGGGAGTGAGAGTCCGTGTCTGGCCGGGGGGCAGGTGGTGATCCAAGTTTTGTAGACCCGTATGACGCGATTTATGTTGAACCATGGCTCATCTCGACAGCTCACACAAACAGACATACTCGAACTTTTCAAAATTTACGCTCTGTGGCAGCGTGAAATCTATTTATGGACTTCTGCTCGGGGTTCTAGTTTGAAGACCACACCCGGTTTTATACAGACGGCTCGAAGACTGACAGCACGGGATGAACATGTGTCGGTAACGATGACAAGAAGTGTTTTAGTTTGTCGCACGAAACATCTCTTTTTACCGCAGAACTGTATGCGATATTTCGCCTGGTTTTAATACCTGATTTGTTGAGACCCGTACGGATATTATTAAAGGGAATGTGGCACCTTCATAACGTGATTTTAACTGAGATAGCCAAGTTATAAAGCAAGTCGGAAAACCCGGTACTCCATATATCGTTTGTCTTGGAACTAGGTATTTCCGTAGAAAAAAGCTAAAACCTACCTGACACCAACCCCTCGTCAACCCCTCGCCGGGCGGCCATTGTTGTGAGCTGCTGGTGTGACGAAATATGCTGACGTCACGATGAGCATCAGCCAATCGAAGCTCTTGAAGCATTTCACGTATGGTAGTGGTTGCCAGATCATCATCATCATTATCCACAGGCAGATTTATTTTCCTAGAGGAGTATTTCTTAAAACAAAATATTGAGCTTATTGAACATTTTTCAGAGAAATCATGACTGGTTTCATTATGTTTGGCTAAATGTACGCCTAATTTCACTAAATTCCAGGATTCGACCAAGGTGCCACATTCCCTTTAATTACTCTGGGCACCATATGACTCGCGTAATCGGTGCGCCCTAACACCCCGAATATGAGGATGATGACTCTCATTCGTTCGTGCGGATGCCACAGTTACCAACGCGCGTGTTGTCCCGCAGTGTCGGACAGTAGCGACCCGGAGTACCAGGCCGAGGCAGAGCCGTCTCCGGTCACGCCCGCTCCCGCCAGTCGCGGCAGAGGTCGCGGCAGAGGTCGCGGGCAGAGCCGTAGCCGTGGTGCCGGAAATGGTAGGTGATGACGTCGTCTTTGGGTTGGAGTGGAATGGAGTAGGCATTTTCGTGGAAGAAATATTCGGTTCCATCTCTAGTGCAATCTTGAGAAATGGAACAATGAAACGGAAATACAGTAATTCGAATGTAATGGCTAAAGAACGTCCGGCTTAGCCTGGACTTATGACAGGAATTTCTGTAGCAATCAAGTAAGATCGTTGCTCAGCTTTTTATTCTTCAGTGCTGAATTTGGCTAGCGTGTTCTTTCTTTTGCGCCTTAGTCTTATTTCTCCCCGACCCAGCAGTGTACCGCAGGGTGCAATCAAATTCTACCAATTGAAAGTCTTCCACAGGGTAGAAAATCGTAATGATGTCATTGACCAATTCCCAACCCCTTTTCTTTTGCTTGTTTCCCTTGGTGATTTTAACGCCCATAACCCAGCTTGGGGGTGGTCTGTCGGCCGCGCGTGTCCCCGGGGCCGCACAGTCGAGCGCTTCCTTCGCTTTAACTCCCTCTGTCTCCTAAACTCAGGTCGCCCCACTCGCATCACTCTTCCGTCTGGTTCACTCTCCTCCATCGATCATTCAATCTCTTCCCCGTCTCTTCTTGCTCAACTCCGGTGCAGCATCCTGCACGAACCCCATGGTAGCGGCTACTTTCCCATCCCTGTTCATCGGGCCGGCTCATGCGCGGTGAGACCCCGCCAAACGCGCAAATGTTGAATAAAGTTACAATTACAAAATTGCATTAATAACGCAATTAAAATCAAAGTCGCCAACACACCCCACGTGCCAAACGGTTTGTTGGGACGCCCACCTCCGTTAGCTAGACGATCGTCCGTGCGTGGCAGCCCGTCACTCGGGAGTGAGAGTCCGTGTCTGGCCGGGGGCAGGTGGTGATCCAAGTTTTGTAGACCCGTATGACGCGATTTATGTTGAACCATGGCTCATCTCGACAGCTCACACAAACAGACATACTCGAACTTTTCAAAATTTACGCTCTGTGGCAGCGTGACATTATGGACTTCTGCTCGGGGTTCTAGTTTGAAGACCACGCCCGTTTTGATACAGACGGCTGGAAGACTGACAGCATGGGGTGGACATGTGTCGGCAACGATGACAAGAAGTGTTTTAGTTTGCCGCACGAAACATCTCTTTTACCGCAGAACTGTATGCGATATTTGGCCTGGTTTTAATACCTGATTTGTTGAGACCCGTACGGATATTATTAAAGGGAATGTGGCACCTTCATAACGTGATTTTAACTGAGATAGCCAAGTTGTAAAGCAAGTCGGAAAACCTGATACTCCATATATCGTTTGTCTTGGAACTAGGTATTTCCGTAGAAAAAGCTAAAACCTACCTGACACCAACCCCTCGTCAACCCCTCGCCGGGCGGCCATTGTTGTGAGCTGCTGGTGTGACGAAATATGCTGACGTCACGATGAGCATCAGCCAATCGAAGCTCTTGAAGCATTTCAAGTATGGTAGTGGTTGCCAGATCATGACATCATCCACAGGCAGATATTTATTTTTCCAAGAGGAGTATTTCTTAAAACAAAATATTGAGCTTATTGAACATTTTTCAGAGAAATCATGACTGGTTTCGTTATGTTTGGCTAAATGTACGCCTAATTTCACTAAATTCCAGGATTCGACCAAGCTGCCACATTCCCTTTAATTACTCTGGGCACCATATGAATCGCGTAGTCGGTGCGCCCTAACACCCCGAATATGAGGATGATGACTCTCGTTCGTTCGTGCAGATGCCACAGTTACCAACGCGCGTGTTTTCCTGCAGTGTCGGACAGTAGCGACCCGGAGTACCAAGCCGAGGCAGAGCCGTCTCCGGTCACGCCCGCTCCCGCCAGTCGCGGCAGAGGTCGCGGGCAGAGCCGTAGCCGCCTGCCGGAAATGGTAGGTGATGACGTCGTCTTAGGGATGGAGTGGAATGGAGTAGGCATTTTCGTGGAAGAAATATTCGGTTCCATCTCTAGTGCAATCTTGAGAAATGGAACAATGAAACGGAAATATGGTAATTCGAATGTAATGGCTAAAGAACCCCCGGCTTAGCCTGGACTTATCACAGGAATTTCTGTAGCAATCAAGTAAGATCGTTGCTCAGCTTTTTATTCTTCAGTGCTGAATTTGGCTGGCGTGTTCTTTCTTTTGCGCCTTAGTTTTATTTCTCCCCGACCCAGCAGTGTACCGCAGGGTGCAATCAAATTCTACCAATTGAAAGTCTTCCACAGGGTACATAATCTTCATGATGTCATTGACCAATTCCCAACCCCTTTTCTTTTCCTTGTTTCCCTTGGTGATTTTAACGCCCATAACTCAGCTTGGGAGGGGGATCTGGGGCCCCGCGTGTTCCCGGGTCCGCACAGTCGAGCGCTTCCTTCGCCTTAACTCCCTCTGTCTCCTAAACTCAGGTCGCCCCACTCGCACCACTCTTCCGTCTGGTTCCCTCTCCTCCATCGATCATTCAATCAGTTCCCCGTCTCTTCTTGCTCAACTCCGATGTAGCATCCTGCACGAACCCCATGGTAGCGGCTACTTTCCCATCCCTGTTCATCGGGCCGGCTCATGCGCGGTGAGACCTCGCCAAACGCGCAAATGTTGAATAAAGTTATAATTACAAAATTGCATTAATAACGCAATTAAAATCAAAGTTGCCAACACACCCCACGTGCCAAACGGTTTGTTGGGACGCCCACCTCCGTTAGCTAGACGATGGTTCGTGCGTGGCAGCCCGTCACTCGGGAGTGAGAGTCCGTGTCTGGCCGGGGGGCAGGTGGTGATCCAAGTTTTGTAGACCCGTATGACGCGATTTATGTTGAACCATGGCTCATCTCGACAGCTCACACAAACAGGCATACTCGAACTTTTCAAAATTTACCCTCTGTGGCAGCGTGACATCTATTTATGGACTTCTGCTCGGGGTTCTAGTTTGAAGACCACACCCGGTTTTATACAGACGGCTCGAAGACTGACAGCATGGGGTGGACATGTGTCGGTAACGATGACAAGAAGTGTTTTAGTTTGCCGCACGAAACATCTCTTTTTACCGCAGAACTGTATGCGATATTTCGCCTGGTTTTAATACCTGATTTGTTGAGACCCGTACGGATATTATTAAAGGGAATGTGGCACCTTCATAACGATTTTAACTGAGATAGCCAAGTTGTAAAGCAAGTCGGAAAACCCGGTACTCCATATATCGTTTGTATTGGAACTAGGTAGTTCCGTAGAAAAAAGCTAAAACCTACCTGACACCAACCCCTCGTCAACCCCTCGCCGGGCGGCCATTGTTGTGAGCTGCTGGTGTGACGAAATATGCTGACGTCACGATGAGCATCAGCCAATCGAAGCTCTTGAAGCATTTCAAGTATGGTAGTGGTTGCCAGATCATGACATCATCCACAGGCAGATATTTATTTATTTTCCTAGAGGAGTATTTCTTAAAACAAAATATTGAGCTTATTGTACATTTTTCAGAGAAATCATGACTGGTTTCATTATGTTTGGCTAAATGTACGCCTAATTTCACTAAATTCCAGGATTCGACCAAGCTGCCACATTCCCTTTAATTACTCTGGGCACCATATGACTCGCGTAATCGGTGCGCCCTAACACCCCGAATATGAGTATGATGACTCTCATTCGTTCGTGCGGATGCCACAGTTACCAGCGCGCGTGTTTTCCCGCAGTGTCGGACAGTAGCGACCCGGAGTACCCGGCCGAGGCAGAGCCGTCTCCGGTCACGCCCGCTCCCGCCAGTCGCGGCAGAGGTCGCGGCAGAGGTCGCGGGGAGAGCCGTAGCCGTGGTGCCGGAAATGGTAGGTGATGACGTCGTCTTTGGGTTGGAGTGGAATGGAGTAGAAATTTCGGGGCACAAATACTCCGTTCTATCTCTAGTGCAATCATGAAAATATGGCAAAAGGAACAATGAGACGGAAATATGATAATTGGAATGTTATGTTTGCAAAGCACACGGCTGAGCTTGGAATTTTTGTAGTTATCAAAAATAAATGCTCAGTACGGTCGATTTTTCCGTGCTGAATTTGTCTGGGTTGTCCTTCCTTTTGCGCATTAATTTCATTTTGGGTCAAGGTGGCGCTAAACCATCAAACTTTGGCAGGGTTCATTCTTCGCGTGAGCCGTGCTGGGTACTCTTTTATTCTCGCGAACTCTGCTCTTACTGGAACGGACCCAGAAAGTTGTGTGTTCTCCGTATTTCGCGAACTGAAAAAAACAAACATTCTCATGCTTGGTTTGAAAGCCTTTTGAACCTACGGAATTATTTCTTTTGGTTCAAATTAGAACCGAAAACCTTACCCATATACCTGATGATGTGGCCATGTATAATCTTCTCTGCTAGGCTGCAACCCATTCAGTGAGATGAAACAATGCGTCAGATGACAGGCTGGGTTTGTATTAAAAATTATATTTCTATTAAATGTTAAATCTAGTCTCCATGAAACTTGCTGGCGAAGAAATGATTGGGAAGAATAGTATAAATAGGTGAAGAATAATAGGAATTATCATTGGACAAAATTTACGTCAGATGTGTTTTAGTCATGTAATACCGTTCCTTTGTCACGTGATATTCTCCCCACATTTCTGAAGAGTTTTTCTGCATTTCTATCGCCGGAATGATGGATTGATTTGTGATCTCTTTATCAGGCACTTCAATCCAAATCAAAACCGTGTGAATGTACGTCCAACTGGTCCACTATCGACTCACTCCTGAGCTCAACACCGCAGTATGTCCCAGCTGCTGTCACTGGCAGCTCGCCCATCCCCCCTGCCGCAGAGACGCGCACCAGGCGGCCGGGAGGTCGCAAGACCAGCGCCGCTGCCGCTGCCCTGTGCAGGTGCCGGATCGAAGTCGCTGGCCGCCCTCGCACCATCAGAGCCGACAACATCGAGGACGTCATGGAGTCCCTCACCGATATTTTCAAATCGGTACGTCACGACCCGCTGCACCACTACAGAAGTATTGGTGTATTTGTAGACAGCTTGAACAGCACCTTGACGGACGTTCTGAGACGGGCGCAGGAGGGCGAACAGGGTGCCAAAGATGCTGCCAGGAGAATCGCCCGAGCTCAAACCAAGCTGGACGAGAGAGTGCTGAAGGAGAAGCCGGCGTTGTTGAAGGTGTACATGACGGCGAGGGAGGAGCGGAAGGAGGAGGTGGATAAGAGCAGGCTGCGGCACTGGCTGCAGTGGGCTCGTGACCTGCGCCCTGGCAGTGAACACGCCGAGTGGCCGGACCCCTACCCAGACGCGACAGCGGCGCCGGTGTAGCTGCCCAGGGAGGACTGTGTGGGCATTGGGAAGGCCTGGCGTGTGATTGCGTGCATGTGTATTGGTAGCAGTGTTTGGCGGAGAGACTCCGAGCGGCGACGGAGGACATAGTTTGATAATCCGTTGAGTTGCGAATAATGTCTAAAATATAATCGGAATGATAGGTGATTGGTGAATTATTTTTCATCGAACTATCTTGAACATAGTATGGTTTCAAAACAGGGTGCTTAACATTCTCATCCCGTATATTGGGCATAATTTTATATTTTTTTATGCTCTAAAACGCACGTGCCGTTTTGGAAATGTTTCATAAATGGGTAAAATCTAATCGCCATGGGGGATAAATATTTGTCTGGCTTTGCAGCATCATAGCCCTATCACTGTGACGTAGGGGTCGGTGGAAGAGCCGATGGAAGTATTCTTACTAAATTTTCTTTATAATATAACGTATGTTTGAAGTTAATAAAGTTCCGAAAGAACACCTCCCCCTTTGTCGCAAATATTTCGGGAGATGGGTAGCATGGACAGGCACTGGATTGCACACACAGAGAATCAACAAACATTGCACTGCACGCAAACCCCAAAATGTGTCACATCACAGAGGCTGAAGCTGGTGAAGCGTTACAGTGAAGCCACATGTGTCGGTGTTGGGCTTCAGGCATCCATGCTGTTGCGTGACTGCCTTGGTTAGGATGGCGCCATTTCCAAGGCGGTCTTGTGAGCCCGGTCGCTGCGAAGCATTGTGCGAGCGAAGAAGCATGGCGAAGAATTGTGCAACCGTTGTTCGCTGAAAATAGTGGTGAAAGTGGAATTGCGGCATATGCTTTTGGTAGATGATAAACTGTCTAGACAGCGACTAAATTTCTTAGAGAAGGACCTGTTCTCAGAGCTTGGCTTTGCGCTTCCTAGGTGGGATACCATCTTCGTGGGACCAACATATTTTTATGCCAGCGTTATGGGTGTCTATTGGGCGTATAGGAACTAACGTTTCTCAACTTCCCTAGCGACTGCCAGTTTTAGAGGCGTGTAATGTCGCTGTAAATTTGAGGCACCATGTCAGTGCCATTTTCAGCGCTACACAGGTGTTTCTTGCTCAAGCCTTTTGTAGGTGGAATTTTAATATATGCCTCTTGGCCGATCTTCACTATGTTACCACTTGACAGCTTCTCAGCTGAGCCAAAGGCCTTGGCTGAGCCCTGGCCCCGAATCCGACTCGGGTACAACTTTGGCGACGCCCGGTAAGCCGTGTTCTGCTGGATATGAAAATATATCAAAGCTGACTGTGGATATAGCGGCAAGACCGGATAATGTATCGTTATTCCAAGCGGAGTGAAATAACAGCTGCGGTGCCCTCAGGAGCGTTGGAACTATGTTCAAAGTGGGGGGGGGGCAGCGGGAATTTTCAAGTTATTTCTTTCCAGTCAACGCCATAGGGTTAATGGTTAAGAATCATGAAAGTTGGAGGGGCAGCTGCCCCCCCCGGTTCCTACGTCCCTGGGTGCACTTTTTTTCCCTAGCATGTACACACAGCATTTTCTCCATAGCCTTTGCTCCGTATATGGAGTTTGAGCACAGAAATGTTAAATTTGCTCAGGGTGAACTGCCTCTTATAGTACTACACCGAGCAGCAATATGTTATCGCTTTATTTCCCCGCCTCCTGATAGTCGACTGATCGGTCCGGTCTCCGCAAGGGCGGGTGCAAGATTAGGAAGAGCGTAAAGGGATTTCCTCTCTGAGGCTCATCCTTGAGTTTCCGACGATATATTCAACAAACGCTCGATTTTGAAAGTATCCCGTCATTGGCGGGTCTTGCCAGTCGGGGTGGCACTTTCCGGAGGGGGGCAATTTTGACCGGCAATGCCTATCAGGTGGGCGCCCATTTTCGCCTCTGGGGAGGCATCTGTCCCCCTTTCGCCCACTTGATCCGCGGATGTGCCTCGTTCCCTCCACCAACCACCGGCACTATTCCCATCCTTCAGTAAAAGCTCTTGGCGGTGTCAGTTCAAGCGCGCATTGGTACGAAACTACTGAAAGTTTTCCTGTCTTGGCAATATTTTGAAAG
Organism: Lepas anatifera; assembly: GCA_034440635.1. Taxonomy (NCBI): domain Eukaryota; kingdom Metazoa; phylum Arthropoda; class Thecostraca; family Lepadidae; genus Lepas; species Lepas anatifera. Next base: position 691,894 of record JAOTON010000214.1, on the reverse strand, counting down.
AATGTTATGCTCGAAGCATTTCTCTTCTGGCATCAAAACACATAAGCGGGCACAGGACCTATGGCTAGAGGGGCCAGCCGAGCCAGGGGTGGCCAGGGTGGGTGAGCGGCTTTTGGACTGTAATAGATGCTGGTACTTGAATGTAGCATGCATCTAACTGCTCTAAATAGTGAACAAAGTACCGTCTCAGTTGCGTCACTTTCCGGTACCTTTTCCTCGCGTGGAATGCCGCAGTGCATAGGATTTCTAACACGAGGGGATTGCTGAGCAGCACAGCTGTCGTCGGCGGGTACTGTGTTTAATTTCTGGTTTTGTGTCGATTGTAGTTTTTTCAAGAAATTATTTACTAAGTTTCGGACTCGAAGAACCCTCAGCGTCACGCGACTCTGCCTGGATTTGTTTCCGAGTGTGGTAAGCTGTCAATCCGATTAAGATGAAAACACTTAGGTAATTTTTTAATTTCTTTATCTAGAACATAGTTTGAAAGGGAAATCCCTGTTTGCCTGCTTTTGCATTTGTTTCCCAGCTGTTTTATCCAAATTTTGTTTTTTTCCATTTCCGAGTAATGGCACACATGTACTTTTGATGGCAATACCTATGTCTACGCTATTATGTCATGTCATTTTGTGTGGTGCTGCTTGCATCATCATAGGGGCTGGGAACATTCCTTATGTGTCATTCTCACTCAGGTGCTATATTTTTAACCAACCCCCTGCCCCAAGAGCAAGGGCCAGTCTTGGTCTGTGGTGTGATGTCACAAACCCACCCATCACGGGTGTATTAATACTATCTAAAATATTCCAAAAAGATGACCCAAACAGAATGGTTTTTTGTATATTTTGGACAGGTATGGATCTGGGAATTCCAGTTCAGGTCAGGGGATCCTGTTAGGGGGCACCATTTGGACCAATGAGCGCCAGCTTTGGATGATGCAGTTTATCAAGGGCACTAATCCTATAATTAGGGTTGCGAATACTTACATTCTGCAGACCGACCTTTCAGGGGGCACCAAGGCCCAATTGGAGGGAGAGGGGGCAAGTGCCAGCTTCCCCCTGGATCGGCCTTTGTCAAACAGAACGCAAAAGTCCAGGCACTGGCGGTCTGATCACATCCCCAACATCAACATACCATAGATGCCATCTGAGTGCAATATCTGCCCATCACTCGTTGATAGCTTCCGTGCAGTAGTGGGCACAAGGCAGGAGGTTGGGGGCCTCAAGCTCTCCCCCCCAATGTTTATTTGTCTTTGGCTAGTGCATAGGCAAATGCTGATCTGAGGAGTTTAGTGGGTGGTGCTTGAGCCCCCTTGCCCTCCTTCCCGCGAAATGAAGTCCTGGATTCGCCACTGATTCCAAGCATGTATTTATCCGTAAATGCCACAACTAGGTCTTCCTGGCATGCAAAAACACTATCAAAATTGCTTCAATATCTAATTATCACCACTCCACACTGCCACCTACTATTCCAGTAATGATTATAACAATTTCCCCATACTCATAAACAATGGTCATAAAGCGAGTAGACGAAGTAAAGTTCAAACATAAACCTAATCCTATTTCGCTTTCTTGCCTTTCAGGTACGTCTTACCTTTTCCGGAGTACGTTTTTCCTTTTTTAAAGACGTGTTTCGTTTCTTGGTTTGCGCTGTTTAGCTTGCCCAATACATTCCAATGGTGCGAGCTGGTTTACGGTGATGAAAAATGACATTGAAAAGTGTTCAGTGTAGTCGTTTGCTCAGATTTCTGCATGCTAGTAAAAATGAGTTGTTTTCCCTTTGATGCCCACAGTCCTTGGGGGGGGACAAAGTCACTAATTTGAAAATTTTGAAGACCTGTCCATGATGTATGTACACTTGAAATTTGAGAATGATAGAATGAACAAAACTGCATTGACCTAATAATAACTTTCCACCTCATTTGCAGCACTCCTCCACTGATGGGGTAGTGCTGCCAAAGAAAGGAGTCATTTAAATGTAAAATGAACAAGGAGGTGTTAAAGCTCTTTCCGACATATGATTGAAGTGGTAAAGTTCATCATTTCAAACCATTGGCGGATCCAGGGGCAACGTTTGGAGGGGGTCAAACCAATGTTTGGGGCGGCTAAATCTATAAAAAAATCGCGAAAACATAGTATTTAAAAACGGCCAAAATTTGGTCGTAGGGGGCTACTTATTTTTTTTTATACTTTATAAGATACTTTTTTAGGCTTCGGTAGGAGCCACGGTCCCCGTGGCCCCCTTGGATCCACCAGTGTTTCGAACTGAGCTGACCTTTTCTGTTCCATGACCACTTTTTCTCAGGTGATGTACTAGAGGATTATAATGATGCATACGAACAGGAATGCTAACATTTTGATTTTTCTTTGCCTTCCTGCATAATCTTAATCGTTGTAATCTAGGGAGTAAGGAACCGATAAGTTGACACTGGCTTGGCTATATTAAGTTTGCAGAGGGTAATAATTCAATTTAGAGCGATTGAAACCTACCAAAATTCAAGGACCCCCAGAGGCCTCTGGCCAAAATGATGATTTAGGTATTAGGGTCTATTCTTGAGGACGTTGACTCACTATTACCGTCCCAGTACTCACCCCTCTCTTTGTTCACTGTACCCCTTTGGTTCCACTTTTTACGATTTGTCAACAGAATTTTTCACAGCAAGCAGAAAGAAGGCTTCGCATCTTCAGTTCGTTGTAAATACAATTGCGTCGTCTTGCGGACCACAAATACTTTTGTCGCTGCCACTCAAAGTGCAGCGCAGCTTTAAAAATTATGTGAAAAACCATTATTCCACTGCAACGAAATTAGGCCGATATTCTCTTACAGTTGTTTAACTTCATAATAATAATATACCCCAAAATTTTAAGATACCAACTATCTAATCTATAATTAAAGCTGGTCAAATGCAATCCCATCTTGAAATTAGGAATAATTGAAACTGGATTTCGTTTCTACTCCGCGTTTGTGTGAAAATCCTCGCTCTTTATGAAACGTGCTTCTGGATGCGGCGTAAACTTGCAGGTGACTGTGGCTCAAAGTACGTAGCGTTTTCACGCATTTTATAAAGCGAGGTCCAGATATATATTTTTCGACGGAAGCTTGGTGAAAACACTTCGGCTGTTGACAGAAACATCGCTGACCAAAAAGTTGACCATGGGGCTGGTGTCATCAATGAGTCTTGAATTGATCATTGAGAGAAGCATAGCTCATCTAGACCCATATGCTTTATATTCGGGCTCCTCGCTTCCTCACGCTTTGCATCGGCCTTAGTTGATGTGGGTGCTATATAACTACTAAGGTTGGTGGTCCCCTAAAGGGAATGCGGCACCTTCAAAATGTGATTTTAACTGAGATAGACAAGTTGTAAAGCAGTCGGAAAACCCGGTACTCAATATATAATTTGTCTTGGAATTCGAGATTTCCGTAGAAAAAAGCTAAAATCTACCTGAGATCGAAGTCCTTGAAGCGTATTGAATATGGTTTTGGTTGCCAGATAATGACATCATCCACAGGCAGATATTTATTTTTTTCCTTAGAAGAGCATTTTAAAAATAAAAATATTGAGCTTATTGTACATTTTTCAGAGAAATCATGGACGTTTTCATGATTTTCAGCTAAAAATACGCCTAATTACACTAAATTCCAGGATTCAGCCAAGGTGCCACATTCGCGTAAAGGCCCCATAATCAATCATTGCTCCCGATTAGATTTTAGTGTCATTTTCCAACGACAAATAGGTGGCTGAGTCCCATACCTCTCTTTCCCCCGGTAACGTCAATGGCTGCTGGTATCATCGTCCTGTCCGTATCAGCCAAGACTCCGAATAGCAAGACGCTGAATTGACTGAATTCGGTCAATGTGTTTGTGTCTCCATGTTTGTATTGTCTTATAGTGTAGGCCACACTACAGTTCAGGCTGATGGATCACTGAAGAGCAAGGAGCATCGGGATGGGCGTTGAGGCCGGGATATAAATAATGAGACCAAATGATGTCGCTTCATTTTTGCTACGCTACCTGGCATTACCTGCGTTCCCCACAGCAGTTCTCACGTTCAATGTGTGTATACCTTTGGGACAGACACTATGGCCTGGACTTACATGTAGTTCAAAATAGTTTGCTCTCTAATTGGAAAAATCGTAGATGAATTAGGTGTATACTTTCTCTTCACTGAACCTATATTGGGTCTATAGTTCATTTGGATATGCGTCTATGTGGGGTGTATATTCCTACATTGCTAGTGGATAGAATTAATGGTTAGCTGAATATACAATTTTCTTTACATTCACTTGCAAATGCTAAAGTATGTTGCTAACATGTCTGTACTTTGGCGCTTACACAGAACTTGTGTGTCTGACAGGTTCATATCTACCCTAGAGCGCGCGCCCCTGAAACGGGTCGCCGTCTAACAGGGACACGCTGCCGTCACTACTGTTCCGCGATCTTCACCGCCACCACCGCCTCCTTGTAACCAGGGACGTCGTCCTTCCATCTTCACCATGGGAAAGCCGAAGAAGGGAAAGAAGAAGGAGGTTTCCGACTCGGACAGTGAGATGACACCTGTTGTGACAGCCGCCGCCGGCTCGGAAGATGAGGATATGGTGATAGTTGATGAACCTGTGGCGAAGAAACAGACGAAGAAGAAGGATAAGAAGAAGAAGGGCAAGAAGGTAGTGGAATCTGATGATGAAGACTTGATGGATGATGGCGTGATTTTAGATAACGACGATGATGATGACATGCCAGTCAAGGCCTCCAAACCGAAGATGGGTGGTTTCGCAGCGCTTATGATGGAAGACGATGATGGAGACGATGATGAGGATGAACCTATCATCAGGGCTCCCGCTAAGAAGAAACCCGGTTTTGCCTCACTTATGGCTGAAGACAGTGAAGATGATAAACCAGAATCGGAAGAGGAAGAAGTGAAAGTGACGAAGAAAAAGGACAAGAAAAAAGAAAAGAAGGGCAAGGAAAAGAAGAAAAAGAAAAAGGATGACGGTCTTGATGATGACCTGGAGAAGATGTTGTCAGAGCTCCAAGTTGAGTATAGTGGTGAATTGCCGGTGGGGAGCAAGCTCCTAAACCTACTGAAACAAAGCCTGATGAAAAAGAGCCTTCAGTGGAAAAGACTTCAGAAGCAACGGACACAGCCAAAACGGAGCGAGAGAAGAGTGTTGAGCAGGAAGAGGAGGGGGAAGGTGACGATGATGGAGAAGGAGGAACTGTTAAAACAAAAGCACAAAAACGGAAGGAGAAGAAAGAAAGGGAGCGATTGAAGAAGATCGAACAAAACAAGAAAGGTAAGAAAACGGAGGAAGAGCCGGTTGAAGAAAAGGTTGCTGAAACAAACGGTGAAGCAAAGGCGAAGCCGAAGGATGTTGAAGAAGAGGATGCGGGCGAAAAAGAAACAACGTCCAAAAAGAAGAAAAAGAAGAAGGCTGCCGCGGAAAAAGGCGCCAGAGCCTGAGCCAGAGGAAACAACGAAGAAGAAGAAGAAGGGTCCCAGCAAGGCGATCTTGGGGGCTATGCAGGAGGCGCTTCGTAAACAACAGGAAGCAGAGGAAGCGGCCAAACGTGAAGAGGAGGAAAGAATCAGGAGAGAAGAGGAAGAAGAGAGACTAAAGGAAGAACGGGAGCGAGCTGAAAAGGAAGCAAAGGAACTGAAGAAAAAGAAAGAAAAGGAAAGAAAGGAGCAACTGAAAGCGGAGGGTAAATTGCTGACACCGAAGCAGAGACAAAACATGGCTCGGGCCCAAGCGCTCCTGGATGCCATGAAACAACAGCAAGGCACTGTTGTACCCACGCCCGGGGCAGTTGAAAAGAAACCGCGATTAACCGCGAAAGATCGGAGAAAAGCGGGTAAGGGGAAACAACAATCGCCCGATGTTGAGGTCAAGCCAGTTGTGGAAGCTCCCAAGGTAGAGGAGAAAAAGTCAAAAGATGAGATAAAAGAGAGTTGGGAAGATGAAGAAGAACCGAAAGATGCGTGGGATGCCAGTGACGACGAGGAAGAAAAATCATCAGCTGAGCCAACTGCACCAGCTGTTGAAGAGAAGCCAGTTCTTGAAAAGAAGAAATCTGAAGAAAAGGCAGAGGTAGAAAAGGAAGAATCTGACGATGAAGAGTCGGGAGATGAAGATGAGGATGAAAGCGAAAGTGACGAAAGTAGCAGCGATGAAGAAAGTGAAGAGGAAAAGACAGAGGCTGAGAGGAGACGAGATCGTGCTTTGAGGCGAATTCAGGCAAGGAGGGATGCTTCCCGTAAGAAGATGAGCCCCGACAATCTCCGAGCCCCGGTCATCTGTGTTTTAGGTCATGTCGACACAGGGAAAACCAAGATCCTGGACAAGTTGAGAAGAACAAACGTTCAAGAGGGTGAAGCTGGCGGTATTACCCAACAAATCGGAGCGACGAATGTGCCTCTCAAAGCCATCGAAGAACAACAGAGATTCGTGAAGAAACACAAGGTGGATAACCTGAAAATTCCTGGCCTGCTGATCATCGATACTCCTGGTCACGAGTCGTTCAGCAACCTCCGTTCCCGCGGCTCTTCCCTGTGCGACTTGGCCATTCTAGTTATTGACATCATGCACGGACTTGAGCCTCAAACCATCGAGTCCATCAACCTGCTGAAGCAGAAGCGGACGCCGTTCGTCGTGGCGTTGAACAAGATCGATCGGCTGTACGACTGGGAGACTGGCAAGACCAGAGATGTGGAAGACGTCATCAGCAGTCAGGCTCGCAACACTCTGCTGGAGTTCGAGCAGAGGACCCAGGAGGTAATCGTTCAGCTCGCTGAACAGGGACTGAATGCCAAGCTCTTCTACGAGAACGATAACCCAAGGGAGTACCTGTCGTTGGTACCCACAAGCGCTATCACCGGCGAAGGAATGGGAAACCTGATGGCGCTGGTCGTACTGATGACGCAGAACATGCTGACGAAGAGGCTCATGTACTCAGACGATCTTCAGGCGACTGTTTTGGAAGTGAAGCAGATCGCTGGGCTCGGCACTACGATCGATGTGATCCTGGTGAACGGTACTCTTCACGAAGGAAGTACAATCGTTGTAGCCGGCACAGAGGGGCCGATCGTGACGACCGTGCGATCTCTTCTCATGCCTCAACCCCTGAAGGAGCTCCGTGTGAAGAACGCATACCAAGAATTCAAAGAAATTCGCGCAGCTCAGGGAGTCAAAATCGCCGCGAAGGAGTTGGAGCATGCCATTGCTGGTCTGAATCTGCTCGTTGCAGAGGATCCCGACGAGGTCGACATCTGTAAGGCGATGGTGAGCAAGGAACTGCGAAACGCCCTCAGTCAGATCAAACTCGCGTCTATCGGTGTCTACGTGCAGGCGTCAACACTGGGGTCGCTGGAGGCTCTTTTGGAGTTTCTGCGGACGAGCAAGATCCCCTACGCCGGGGTTCGTATCGGCCCTGTAGTGAAACGAGACGTGATGAAGGCTTCGGCGATGATTGAGCGCGATTCCGAGTTCGCAGTGATTCTTGCTTTTGACGTGAAAGTTGAGCGCGACGCACAGGAGATGGCCGATTCGTCGGGAGTGACCATTTTCCAAGCCGACATTATCTATCACCTGTTCGACAAGTTCATGAAGCATCGAGCCGACCTGAAGGCCAAGAAACGCGAGGAGAACAAACACATCGCAGTATTCCCGTGCAAGCTGAGGATTCTGCCCCAGTTCATCTTCAACTCGAGAGACCCGATTGTCGTTGGTATCAGCATCGAGGCTGGTATTGTGAAAATTGGCTCTCCAATCTGTGTACCATCCAAGGACTTCCTATTTGTCGGCCACATCTCGTCGATCGAGCTGAACCATAAACAGCTGGAGACAGCCAGAAAAGGACAGGAGGTGTGCATCAAGATCGAACCAGTGCCCGGCGAGAGCCCCAAGATGTTCGGCAGGCACTTCGACGAGACGGACCTCCTGGTGAGTCGCATCAGTCGTGAGTCGATCGACGCCTGTAAGAACTATTTCCGAGAGGACCTTCAGAAACCAGACTGGCAGCTCATGATCGAGCTCAAGAAGATTTTCCAGATTATCTAGGTGTTTATACCCAAGTTTAGTTGCGCTTTCTCCAGCTGCAGTTCCTGCTGGCGTACGCAAAGCTTGCCTTCTCGCAGGAGTTTGACGTCAACAGGTCACGTGTGCTGAGGCGATTTACATAAATCGAGCGGACTGGACAGGCGTGAGTCAGTGTGAATGATTTAGGTGATATGGCCTGGCCGGGGACTTCTGTTCTGTGAGAAAGTGTTACGCATGCCGGATGAAGGGCAATGAGCATCGGTGTCATATTTATGCCGTGTTGGTGTACGTATTTGAACGCGTGAGTCGAGGTGTGTTGCAAGAGAACGCAACAGGAAAATGACGAGATCATTTTTTTTAGCTGTGATGCATGGCTCTGTACGACGGACTTCTGCTCTGGCGCGCAGAACTTTGACATGTTTAGAAATCGGCCGGTCGTATTTTTGTAACCGTTCAGATACACCCCATTATTGGTTTTCGGGTAGCTGGTTCTTGACACACAGGTCGGTGACTGGCGGAACTGATATATATATATATATATTTCCAGATCAGGCAGTGCTGCTGGGAATTGTGAGTTCTTGGGTGTGCGTGAAAGCGGGTCCCGATTTCCCGAGGTGTTGGCGGAGTCGAGTTCATAAGTTTCGGATTAACGCTGTCCATCCGACTCTTCATCACCCCTATCCAAAGTGGGAATCTCACAGGTGTCTGAAAAAATATATTTGCTTCCGTATCGTACAGTCGGGCGGACACGATCGTCTATGTCGCTGGCCATTCAACTCTAGTTATTGATTCAGGGTTCAACGGTGCTAAATTCGCTCATTCTTTTCGGGAAGCGCACTCTGTCGTCCCCCATTATGGTTTACATCAAACACTCGATCCTTGCGCAACGGGTTGTGCTTACAACTCTGACGTAGCATGTCAGGCACGTCACGGTGATGGCGCAATGGGAGTCACGTGGTATAATCGCCAGCGGCACCCTCTATGGTGAAGCCTGTCGGTAGAGTTCTCTTGCCTTGCCGTGTGTGGCCGAGTTAGCTTTGTTACACAGGGAGTAGTCAATGAACTCAACGGCTCTCGACTCGCTCTTTGGCTCTGGGACTTTTGACGGAATAAAATTGGCAGCATACAGTGACGTGTTGTTGATATAAACAGTAAGATTGTGGCCGGGACAACGCCCGGGAGAGTTGTACTCGTCCGTCAGCACGCCTCGGCAGTACGGGTTCTGACAGTTTCTGACTGGTGGGTGACGAACCAGAAGCAGGATTGATTTCCTGCCGTGTTACTGCCGCCATGATATTAGCGACATCTCAGTGATTAAAACTCAACGCAATGTCGCAGGGACTTGTATTATAGCAAAAGAAAAACCTCTAAAAGGGGCGTAAACATTTCGCGCTCGCAAATACCCCCCCTTCAACTGTACAGTGGGAACCTCGATACAAATGCCTAACATCAGAACATCGCCTTAGTGGAGGCTCTCCCTTTACAGCCGGTCTCCAGGCACATGTTCCAGCCACCAAGTGGTGTCGGCCATTCAGCTTCAAACAGCACGCGCTTACAGATAAATTCACCATCACTGCAATCTCCGCAAAATGATAGCGCTAACAGTGATATTTACACAACCCAGTCACGTGATGTTCAGGAGCACTTCTTTCCGAAGATTGGCAATTTGAGTTCTGAATCCGAATACAACGGATGTAACCAGACAAGAAGTACGAGATCCCTCCCGTAATATGCCATCGAGATCATCGGTTATGATTGGGTCGGCTATGACGTCATACATAAAGCTACTTGGGACAGATTCTGGTTGCCAAAAAGTTGGGGAAGGGGGGCTGGCGGTTGGCTTAGGCGAGTAAAATTTCATCTTGCTGACAGAAAAAATGGAATCTCGGAAAGAAGATCTGGATTTGACCTTGACATTTCGCACCTACCGGCGTTAAAAATGTTGAAAAAATTTTGGCTGTAATCTTGAAAAGGAAATTTTTACCTCCACTTTCCAAGCCCGTGCGTGAAACAAAGGAGCATATAACCAGGAGCGGTTTCCGCAGAGGGCTGCTTTTTCACGCAACAGGGACTCCTAGATTTAGCTCTGCTTGATAACTTCAAATTCAAAACGACAAATACAGACGATGCCACATTTTCACGGGGTAGTATCAAACGAGGTTCACGGACAGCATAAAGCAACGATGCTGCAATGTGTGCATAGGCATCACTACTACAGTCAGGATCGCGAACATCCAAGTAAACGCTCGAATTGGGGGACCCCCGCCGGAAATGTCACGAGCACGGGTGAAAACTGGCAAGCTGTTGCCAAAGGCACCGTGCAACCATTTAAATCTGCTGGCATATTTTGAGCACGCGCTAATAGAATTTGGCGTTAGGATGGCGTGGATCCCTGGATCCTCTGAGACGCAATGTCAAAATAACGCTCCGGATTAGGCAGAGTCCAAGTGAAAACCGCACGAAACAATAGCCCTGTTCCAGCTGTCAGCACAGTTTTGTCAGCAGGACCTCTAACCTCTCCTCCAGAAAATTAACATCAGCGCCATAATTGCCTCTTGTTTGTGCTACGCAAAGGGAACTCAAACCTTTATACCATTAAAAATATTAGACTGCCACTTCGTGCACTTACTGTTTTTCATCAGCACAAACAGCAGGCCGTCAGCCCGTAAAACCTCTAGAACTAGTTCCCGGGGAGAGGCTACAGTCCTGTGACGTAGGCGCAACGCGACCCGCTGATTGGTGCTGACAAAACTGTGCTGACAGCTGGAACAGGGCTAATATCAATTCATCATCGTTGAAATAACACCAGAACAACTTGAAGCGGAATTACAGCACCACCACAACCTTCTCGGACACGGAATTCTTTTTGGGGCGGTAATATGGAGGACATACTTAAACACTAATATTCACGTCGATCAGTTACTAAGAGATGCACATCCATACATGTGATATAGAGAAGTAAAAAAAACATTGTTCCTCACCTAATCTAATGAAACGAAAAACGGCTTCCGATCACAGCACGGCACGGCGCAATTTCAGCACAAGCACAATGTCCACTCAACGCGAGGCTTATCACTTCTATCGAGCATTTAGCTCCGTCGCCCAAGACAAACACTCAGCAGCTCTCCGAGAACGGAGCCTGGCGACCACTCAGCAGCGACGACAGTTCTCTGTCCAGGTGGCCGCACAGGCGACACGGCGCCACCTCAGAACTGGGAGATGGGGAGCAGCGGGCTGGGGAGCCGATGAAGAGGTCTGGACGGTGCCATGTTGTCACCGGACAGATCTGACCCGCCCAGACTCGGACTGAAACCCACCGCCTGTTCTTGTCAAACGCGAGCGGCGCCCCCTTAGTTCAAATGACATAAAAATGCGCTGCATTTCGATAATATTTCGACAGTTCAGTGATCAGTGTTTCTTCATTGAGGGCAGGGATTCCTACAGCGAAGCAGTATGACAGCGAAATTAAGCGCGCGGCGATCCGGAAGTATCACTGAAATCATTCACAAATCTATCTTAAAAAGAATGTCCGCGTGCTGAAATATTGAGTAACTACCAGCAGCAAGGGGACGTGGCCCTCATATTTGCAGACAATGGCTTTCTTGTATTTCGCCCTCAATCTCTCTCACGAGCTTCACGCAGAGATGAAAGCTGGGATTAGCGACAGATAAATTCAGCAGAAGTCATTGCAGAGCAGCTACAGAAATAAAACGATGCATTCATATACTTCTACTTCATTTCTTAACTATTACCGTTTTGGCAGTGCCTTAATAATCCAGGCCATGGGTATTATAATTATATTTCCTCTGGAAAAATAAGCTGCAAATATTTGACAAACTATTTTTGACATCACTGTGAAAGTGGATACCTAGATTCCACCTCGGTTCTACTCTGAAGTTTCTCCCGAGTGAATTATTCATGCTTGCGTCACATGTTACCGATTCGCTGCCTTGAGAGTTGCCAATTTTATGAACCGGAGCCGAGGCAGAGCCTCCTGAGAGCGGTCCGCCAGTACACCCATTTCCACAGTGGCACCCCGTCTGAACCTCCCCGGTCACGTCCAGTCGACCTCACCACAGTCCCAGCTGTCAGTCCCGTCCCTAGCTTCCACCTCTCACAGCCCCCGCGCCTCTCCCGCCGCGGTGACCGTTCATGCTGCCTGACTGGGAGGTGGCGAGATAATGGTCGGCGTTGGCACCAACTGGCCCAGTTCGCGCGCTAGCGACGGTGGCGCCATCTGCAGCGGCGTCTTCTCCTCGTTGTTCTGGAGGTCGGTGCGGGCGCCGGCCTGGACCAGCAGACGGGCCACCTCCACCTGCCGGTCATCATCATCATCATCATCATCATCATCATCATCATCATCATCATCATCATCATCATCATCATCATCATCATCGAGTGTGAGGGCGCGTTGGCCTTATCCACCAGCCGGTCCGGTGAGCGCTACTGAACAGGTGCACAGCACCAAGAGGTGGGGGGCATTCCAGGACAAAACGACCAAAAATATTTCAATTTGACACCACCATGTATAGAAAAAATCTGAAACTTTGTCTCCGGGGTAGTTTTGGGCCAGGATCACGCCTGTGAGAATATCAGCCCCCTCCGACCAACGGTGACCGAGTTATAGCTCGAGACATTTTCGGGAGGTCACCTTTTAGACTCATCTTTGATGCTTCATAACTCAAAAACGCATTGCTTGATTAACAAATTTTGTATATCATTGAACTCATCTTGAACTACACATTAATTTGAAAAGACAGCAAATTTCACGATTTGAATTTTTTTACTTAATTAGTTCAACCTTTTCTTTTTGTCCTAGCTTGACGTTTTCGCAGTTGAAATTGCCCTTTTAGACACCTCAAAAATTTTGCTTCATAAAATATATTTCGATAAAAAAAGAAAAAATGCGTTCTTGCTGTCAATTCCAAATTTTTAGCACCTAAGGTATGTATGCAGACGGTTTTTCACCACTGCGGTAGTACAGCCTTATGTTTAACACCGCAAACAAAGCGATTGCTTTTGTAATCGGTTGCTTGCAATCATATTGCATTGACTTTACGAAATTTTCATCGTGCAAGTGTCAGAATTTATGAGCATTAACACGCGCCAACACGAGGGGCGGGCAACCGGCCTCCACAGGTTTCTACAGAAAGAAAAAAAACACCTTCGCGCAGCGCCACCGTACTTCATCTACCTCTAACTCGACATTTTTGCAACTTCTGGCAAAATAATTTAGGTCAACTGGCAGGTGGTAGGTACCGTAAATATCGTAGGTCAGCTGGCAACTGACTGGTGACGGGGTGACCTGAGGTAGACGGCCGTCGTTATGCCTTGTGGGACGTTCAACTTTGGTTCTTTAATTAACCCTTCATCGTGGGAGTTGCTCGTTTGGGTGGTGGGGTCGGGGTCTCCGTAAAAATTTCCTTGATGACTAGTGAGACTCGGATTCCTAAAACTGAAATGGCAACAACTTGGACAAGATTTATGAAAAGAAAAATAGCAGCCATTAAAAGTGAGAGAAAGGGATCCATTGTTTCCCGGGAGACGAGGGCAAAGGAACTTATTAGTAATGGGCCTTCCAGCCTTAAACGAAAATTTACAAAGATGTCGCGACTTTATCAATAATTGAAACAAGTTATCAACAACTTATCTTATAAGCACCAATAACTCACACAATTACAAAGTTCCCAGAGATGGAACAATAGTATCGATACAAGGTGACCCAGTACAGCACAGCATACGTTTGAGAGGATTCATACAATGTATGTAAAAAAGTGTCTGAAAGGCTTTCATTCCCAGGAAGTAATTTGAATCTGCTCATATAAGCGAAAACATGTCCTGAAATCATAACGCATTCAACTTGGTCACTTGAACAGGTTGCCTCACATGCTATTTTTAAAAGGTGATCATTTCATAGCCAGCACTGATCCCAGTTCAAACGCCACTTCGAACGGCTTTTGATTGGTGATTTTTAATGATTAGGGGTAGGCAAATTTAAAGCAATATCGAGAGCCACTAAGTGAAAATAAATAGCAAAATGTATCATGTGTTTAGCCCTTTCACAGGCCGGTTGAACTACGTTGAACCAAGAAATAGTATTTGAAATGAAAAAAGAGAACATTCGAAGCATGTTTTACCACTTTTACCACTGTTTCCACGGTTCATTGTAGGTGGTCGGGCACCCACAAATAGATATAATTCCACACTCCTGGTGCCTTGTATAGTCATTGAAGAATAAGGGAATACACAAAGATGACTTCAACACTGACACCTTGACCTTTTGCATATTTAACAAATCCAATATTTTATTTCCCCGGACATTGCCGACTAAATCGCATTCAGCCATAAAAATCATTAAGCAATTGTTGGTTCAAACAAGGTATCGATCCAACCTCCTTTTTGGAGATCGTGCAGTGATGGTGTCTTATTCACCACTGGTATTCTTTGAAACTTATATTCATTTTTTCCATAATCGCATCGGCGAACAGACTTGGGAGCTGTTTGGCAACATTGGCTTTGCTTAATTGTGGAATGTACAAGAACTCAATCGTGCTGAAAAATGTATGCGTAAGAAAAGCATGCGTAACTTTGGTATCACGTATTTGATCTTTCACTAGACTTTTTAAACCATCGCGATATGTTGCCCGTTTCGCAATGCTCTCGATATAGTCGCAGGCGCCCTTGCTGTGAGCAAACTTGTTGATGACTCATTTTTTTACTCGACTCAACTCTGACTCACGGCTTAAAGACTGACTCTGATTCTGACTCGACTCGATGTGTTGAAAAGGGTGAGCCGACTCGACTCAACCCAAATCCAGAAGTGAGTCGACTCAACTCCGACTCAAATAAGCATTGAGTCAGAGTCGACTCCGACTACGAATGCTGGACAAGTATGTACACAACAATGCACATTTCCTTTCATAGTACACACATTCTAGTACATTTATTCATGGGATTAACTATTTAATAACTGCACATTTCTTTCCATAAAATGCCAATTGCAATGCATTACTTCAGGACATAAATTATGTCTGCATACGAATGAAGAAAGGTGCTAAATGCGAATATGTGAGTGACTATGCAGCTTCCCTGAACAAGACCAATCTGGCTCCAGAGAAACCCTACCAAAACAGGGAAAGAGTTGGCGACGCCATATGACCCTGACAGTTGGTGCGTCGATAAGCCCCGAAAATTATCTCTGACATGACCGTCGACGAATCCAATGATGTATGACCTGACTATACCGGGTCAAAATGTAAAAATTACCTGACCTGAGGTCAGGTAATGTCAAGTCTGTTTAGTCAAGTCAATGTCTGACCTAAAATTGTCAATATGCGTTTCAATCGACTCTCAATGGATATCCAAGCATAATTACATAAAAATGAAGCTCCACCACCACTTCCTGCGACGTAAAAGCTTCTACAACTGAGGAAAAATGGCACCTGCCTAAAGTTCAGAGAACCGACGAACGCGTCCATTTTTATCACTTTGGTAAATCTACGATTTTTTTACCTAGGCTTAAATTCCTGCGGCCTACACACAGGAGCGGACGCTGACCCGACTTCGGGTCTGCGTACCCTTATACAAACGCCCCCTTGTGTTTACCACTGCTCCCTTTAAAGAGAAGCTCTGCCAGCACGAACTGTATTTCAACAGGCACCAAGACGATGCAGCCAAGATGAGCATGGTCTGCTTTAAAACCTCAGCAAGTACATCAGTAAGACACGTATGTTACTCATCACTCTTGTGCCCGTTAAACTCTCATGGGTAAAATGGTATAAGGCCAGACCGGACCAGTATCAGACCAGGTAAAGAACAAAAACACTAGTATATTGTCACGACATAAGCGATTACAGGTGTGACCTTCATAAGAGTCCAGACTGAACATTTCGACGAACCTGCAACTTTTCAGATGTGAGCAAGACATCACGTCACCTATATTGTATTTTCATAACACCCGTACGGACCTTATCCCTGAGTAAAAAGGCTCTTAGGCCGAATCAACCTCATTCCCACGTAGACTTATTAAAGAAACCACAGAGCGCGCTAGATCGGCTGTATCAATCAGTCAGGCACGCAGAAGCAACGAGAGTATTGAGTCCCACCACTGACAGCGGCGCTGGCCACGCGAAATCACGGATGACAGCGTCGCCGGTCGCAATCACCGCCAATGCCGCCTGTAGCGGCGTCTCCACCCCAAGCGTTTACCACGCCTCTGCGGCGTTCCACCGCGCCGGCGGCGTTCCACCCGCGCCTTAGCGGCGTCTCCACCCACGCCTCTGGCGGCGTTCACCCACGCCTCTGGCGGCGTCTCCACCCGCGTCTGTAGCGGCGTCTCCACCCACGCCTGTGGCGGCGTCTCCATCGGCGCCTGCCGCCTCACCGCGCCGAGAGCCGCCGCCGCTGTTTGCCACGCCGCAGGAACTGGTGGTGAAGCCGCCGCCGCCTCGCCGGAATCCATGAAGGAGGTGCCCGCCGCCTCGCTGGAAACGTCGCCGGAGCAGGCGGTGTCGGGCGGCTCACTGGAAAAGGTGGCGAAACGGACGCAGAAAGACGGCCCGCGGACGACTTCGCAGTCGCTGCAGTACTTCTCTGCGCTCCACATAAGGGGGCATGATCACCGCGTTGAACATCGGAGAGGCGGGCAGAGGTGTTTCAGCGGCGCTGTCGCGAATACCGCCCAGCAGCAGCAGCGCCGCCGCCACCAGAACCGCACGCAGAAGCCACACCATCCTGCACTTGGCCGGGCGGCTGGAAAGGCGAGTGTCCGTGGCCGGAGCGGTGGCGATGCTGTCGCTGACGGGGCCGCCGCGATGCTCCAGAGGAAGCGTCTGCTGGCTGCTCTCGCCGGGAGTCTGCACAGCCGAGTGTCCCCGGAGCTCCGGCCCTCCACCTTATCTACCGTCTACGGGGGAACTCCCCCCTTTGCAGGGCGTGCTACTGGCCAAATAGGGGGGAAGTGGTGAACACTGGAAACAGGATGAGGGCACCAGAACAAAGGGTGGGTGGACGACTGTCGATTTACAGAGCGGTACATTGCGAGGTTTTGGCTGGAGGAAAACGCCAAGAGAAGACTTCGTTCACTTATGGCTTTATCACGCTTAACGCAGACAATGCATTTTCATGAGAGGAAATGTGGGGCCTTTATCATGGAATTATAATTGATATATTTTTATTTGTATTCATTTAGGTGTAATGAGGTGATCGATCAAGAATAAAGTCTACATACTATAAATATCTATAACAACCATAATTTTTTTTTGTTTGTTTACTTTAGCTTTATTTTGCTCTTTAACGTGTTTGCGTTATATTTGTTCATCCGTTCTCAACGCTCATCTTGTTATGCTGTTAGCCGCAGTCTCTGTTTTATCGCTTTTGTTTGTTTTCTCGTTCCATGGTTACTGTCTCTTTGTTAGGTTTTATGATTTGCTCATTCTGCCTATGCTACACACGTGCTCTTTACACGTGGTCTGATGCTTACTTCCTTTTATTTATACTATGTGCCTGTAAAGTTCTATTCTGTTGCTAGCGTTCAGCCTTTGCTTGCTTTGCCCATGTCTTCTTTTCTGGTCTATTCATTTCTTCTGTCCCCCTGTTTGTATATAAAAATAAATAAAAAGTTGATGATGATGATGAAGTGCGCCAAGCACGGTGACACTTCGCCTCCCCATTTTCTAGCACCTCCGGAAAAACCGAGGAGGGTGATCGAACACCCCCTCCCCCAGGGTGAGAGTTAAGATTGGGCACGTGGCTGTAAATTGTGGATGATGATTTTTCGGTGTCCGCTGCAAGCGTGGCACCTGCAAGCGGAAATCGCCGGCGCAAATGCTGCCAACAGGCATTTAAAGGGAATGTGGCACCTTTACAACATGATTTTAACTGAGATAGCCAAATTGTAAAGCAGGTTGGAAAACCCGGTACTCAATGTATCATTTGTCTTGGAACTCGAGATTTCCGTAGAAAAAAGCTAAAACCTACCTGCAATGTACCCCTAAAGTACCCTTCTTAGCAGCAGGCCACAGTTGTCATGGCTGTTGGTTTGACGACACATGCTGACGTCACGATGAGCATCAGCCAATCGAAGCCCTTAAAGCGTTTCGCGTATGGTAGTGGTTGCCAGATCATAACATTACAGGCAGATATTTATTTCTTTTCCTAGAGGAGTATTCTAAAAATCAAAATATCGAGTTTATTGTACATTTTTCAAAGAAATCATGAGTGGTTTCACTATTTTCGGCTAAAAGTACACCTAATTACGGTTAGCTCCAGGATTCGACCAAGGTGCCACATTCCCTGTAACCCTGCCCCACCGGGGATCGATAGCCCCTAAGGTTTTTTCGGGATAGCAGAAAAACGACCAAACGCAGCACCGCGGTTAAGGGCTCTATCTCTCATCCCATCATTTTCCCACCATCCCTGAATTTTTTACCCCGGGTCACCCAAGGTCAGGTCACCAGGCGGGGTCAACCAAGGTCACCTCACTTCAACTTTTGAGCTCCATAAGAGCTACATTTCTTAGTCGATCGATTTGAAACTTCCTACACTTCATGACCCCACTAGGGTCTACAAGGTGTATATCCGGAATTTTTCGATTTTGTGACCTGAGGTCAGGTCACGGGGTGACCTCTCCCGTTGAAAAAGCATAGGAAAAGCTGTCTTATGATTTAAATCACAAAAATGATTTTAAATGCTCAAACTGCTCAGAATAGCGTTCTTGGACACCCGTTTACGGATTCCAGGAGTCATATTTTCCCTTTGATCTCTCCGAGGTCATCCAAGGTCACCAGGGGTCAAAAACAGTATCTTGACAATAACTTTTGACCTAATTAAACTAGAGCGCTGAATCAGACACCATAGTGTATGTTTAGCCACTGGTTTTCATTTGATATACAGCAAGGTCACATTCTGACCTTTCGTGACCTCAGGTCATATGAGGTTACAAGGTTATCCCTGGAGGTCAAACCACTGGCGGGAGGTCTTTACGTTCCACATAGCGGAAACAGTACTGGCAATTTGCTATCAAATGAACTTTACCAGGCCTCAATAGCTCTAATGACATAAGAGTTATGCCCAGTTTGCTTAATCATTGCATATTTGAGTGAAAATAGCCTATTGTGACCTAACTTGACCTCTGGAGGTCAAACCATTGACCTGAGCGTTTAAACATGCAAAGCGATTTACTACTGAATTCACGCGAGCTTTCTATTGCACTTTGCAGATTTGCGTTAACTCTCATATTTTCGGAGTTAGAGGGGGACAATCGATGCCCCCCGTGGGGCGAAGGTGGCGCCGGACCCCCGGTGGGGCGCGGGTTAAGAGCGAAATTCGCCTGCAGCGGTCCCGCTACCAGCCACCGCCGAACAGCTCGTAGGAAAAGCGCCAGAGCAGTGCGTCAAAAAAGAAGTACGTTCACGAAGTGCTGCTAGTGCGTGAAAGCGAGTCCGACAGAAATAAAAGATGTAACCAGAGCTGTTTCATTGTGATCCTCGGCAAGGCTAGAGATCTCTTCTCGACCCAGGGGGGTCCTGGATGGGTTCACGCTGGCATGGCAATACAAACCCTATTTAAAGCCTATGAGAGACCCCAAAATCCAGAGGCTCCTGACTACTCCCCCAAGGATCTCCACACGATAGGCCTCGGGACTATTAGCTCAGTTCAAAATCCTATGAAGGCGCGATAATCACTTTCAAAGACAAACGATGTTAATGTTGTCGAAAAACAGTTTTTACACAGTGTCGAACTGGAAATGCACTATCGCGTGACCCTCGCGTTTTCACTTTGGTCTCGGCAGGATGACGCCATCGTTCAGTCATGTTTTTACACCGATGAATGGAAAATACAGTGTCTGGGAAAGCACGGTATACTCTGACCCGGACAAACCACTCCCAGACAGACAATTTTGACCATCATTTTTCCATCCCGGTTATGGAAAAAATAACTTCAGGTCAATGGCCAGGGGCGAAGTAGCTAAGTTGGCCAAAACGGCCCGCCCCGGAGGCTCAGATGGTAGAGCGTTGGGCTCCGGCCCGCTGCTCAGAAGCATATGTAGTGACAGTGCATGTCCAGGCTTGGGATCGGTTTCCCTGAGACGCTCCGGCGCTCAATAATTTACCCGACGTAGGTCGGCTGGAAACTGGCTGGTGAGAGGGGGACTTGAGCGGGTCGGCCGTCCCTGTGCTTTGTGGGACGTTAAACTTTGGCTTCTAAATTATCCCCCCCATTGAGGGAGTTGCCCGTTCGGATGGTGGGGTCGGTGTCTCCGTGGCAAGTCCCTTGAGGACTTTAGTGAGACTCCGACTCCAGCAGCCGTACTGGGAACAACTTGGACGAAATTTATAACAAAAGTGAATGCCACTACACCCTTTCACCACCTGGGAGGTCCCAACAGATCCAGATCCACCCCCCTATCGGGTTATAACAGACGATGCCGAGCCGATTAAAATGAGAGACGAATCGCTTTGCATGCTTCAAGGGTGTTCAATTTGACAAGTTACGACAAAAAATCGCGTCAGGGCAATGCCTTGCTACTCCCATGTAACATCATTATATTCTTCGAAAATGATGCTAAAGAACCAGGGTGCAACTCGGCTTCTAGAATAGCTGGATCAAGTTTCTAAAAGTCAGTCGAAGGTTGCTGAACAGAAAAATCTGCAAGCTGCCAACGATATTGAGGTCAGGTCAATAACAAGGTCACTTGAGGTCATCAAATGTCCAGGTTTTCGAGAAAAAAAGTGCCTATAACTTCGAAACGGGAGAAGCTGGAGCAATAAATTCGGAATTTAGTGACGACCACGATCAAAGTATTCAAAAGATATGCAACATGAGCTCAACCTAAAGGAAACGCCAGGTAAATGTCACAATACAAGAGTTCATACTCCATATCACTTGAATAATTGGGTCAAGACAAACACATTGATGCCTTTGGCCTTGCTCTAGATCAAATGGTTTACGAGTTATAAGACATTTTCCAATTGTCCCTTCAATTTGACCCACCTTGGCCCACTGTGACGTCATAGGTCAACAGATATGGTTCAAAGCCGTCTCCAAAGTAGAGGACGGCGGGGCGATTCCAGCGCCGTTGGGTCCGATCGGAACCCCCACCCCCGGGCGGTGGAGGTGCGATCGGAGCTCAGGCGGTGCCGGGTTAGGTCACGGGCGGGGGGACGGACACCGGCCTGATTGCGGCGGGGTCATCCCTGCAGAGGGACTTCCTGACGCCGAGCAAACCTTATCTGCTGGACCACCGCAGGAGCCCGAGAAACCCCCGAATAGTCCCCAGTCGACGGAAACTGTGTCATATCGTGCACCTATCCGGCTGGACGTCGTCCGCTGCAACAACCCGTGCGTCCAAAAACCACGGGTACTGATTGACACACCCGTGCACTTGAGGCCCATTTCGTTATTTAACGTATTCGCTGACAAAAATGATCATCTATAACAATCACTGGCGCGACTGAGACTGAACCCAGTGGCGGATCCAGGGGGGGGCAAAAAAGGCAATTGCTCCCCCCAAACGGAAAAGCTCGGGGCAAAACTATGTTTTTGCCCCCCCAAAGCGATCGACCTCCTTTTTCCCCGACTCCTTTTTAGCTTGTAAGCAAAATTTTCGTGCTTCAACTCTCAACTTCAAACAGTATTAGAAAAGTTCAGTGTAAATATTGGGGCTTGGATAGGAAAAAATGTATCTTGAGCCCATATTTTTCACCTCGTGACGTTTTTTTTCTTTTCGTCTCCGGTTCCCAAAATCCTACAGAAAAGGCATATCGTAGCGCAATTTTTCACTGGGCGAGTTTTTTTGCTTTTCGACTTTGGTTTGCCCCTCCCAACCCACCCGGCTAGATCCGCCACTGACTGAACCCAGCGAAATAACCTTCAGTCGGTTCCGCAGGAGTCCCGGGACAGACTGTTAGTCCCGTCCCGAGACGGTTATCAGGCCAGTGCCGGGACACCGGGACAAAAAAACCGACCCTCCCCGAAACACTATCACAACCTATTTGTGTTCCAGGCCCACTCACCATGCCGGTAATTATTGAAGTGCGTGCTGCGTATGTGAATGCATTCTTCCCCAATTGAGAGCGATATCGCCCAGTTGGCACGACAGGTGGCTTAGAGGAAGGACACCTGCTTGTAGAGTCACGTGCGGCCGTCGGCGGCCACGCTGGGCTCTTCCGGCCTAGTCGGGCCTGGTTGGTGTTATTAGTGTTTTTGTATGAATATCCTCTCGGTAGAAAGGAAAAAGACAAACTAGTAATTGCAGATTACGCCTTGGATTATTAGACCACTTTTTCAGTATTTTACCCAATTCCTTTCACAGTTTTTTCGCCGAAATGTCCCTGTAATTATTTTGTATATCATATATTGTAAATATATAAACGGGAGAATAAAAATATATCGTTAATATATCGTAGATTTGTATTTTGAAGCAGCCAAACGCCATGAGAAAGAACCTGAGGTGAACATCGACGGGACTGCGCCTTCTTGCGCCACATTGAAAGGTATATCCTTACCTTCTCCTTCCATAGCCTTCATCACTTCACGTCCATTACGACGACGCTTGAATAGCTACCGTGTGTGTGGAGGTGTTCGTAGAAAATACAGATAAAATGTGCTATGTTGATAGATACACTTCTCAAAGTGTGAAAGTCGAGTTCCAGGCCTTCGATTTTCTTGCTCCGTCCACGATTTTCCATATATTACGGGAGTGCCGGTAAAGGATTCTCCTCAGCAGACTACAGCTGGGTTGTCGGATTCGCCCGCAAAGTGCACACTGGAGCAACGGAGCGTGCAGTGTCCGGGTCAGCCTTGGGAATGAGTCACCGCATCGCCTCTGCCTCATTATTTCCAACTCTCCGGCGATGGGGGATAATGAGGCCTCTCCCATCTTCGCCGCCTCTTCCCACCCTCGGCCGTTAAAGGGAATGGACCACTTTGTCGAAATTCTACAAAGAACATTTTAAGAACAATAGAGGTCTGAAAATGAGAAAACAACATTTTTCCTCATTTCCATAGGCGAAAAACAGAAATATCTCCTCTTTACTAACAAGAATTGACGTCATCAAAATGACGGTTTAAATAATTAGTGAAATCCTAAATCTTAATCATAGACTCGCTTCAAAAGCCCATTCACAGCCTTTCCGCATGACACAATTTGTGTGCAGTACAAGAAGTACTCGTGCAAAACCGAACATCAGATGGCGCTGAGGCAGCCATGTGTATTGAGTGGTTGAACGTTAAAGGGAGATAAGCGAAAAATTCTTATTGTGGTTTCTTGCTATTTGAAAAATCCTGATAACGAAACTATCAATTATTTTGTATCATCGGCAAAATTTTGGGAGGCTACTCACTTATTATCGAAATAGGTTAACAGTTTCGATAAAATGCCCATCACTTACGCATGCCCATACCCATCACTCACTTTTCGAAAACTATTTAAAGTTGAAAAATAATGTTTTTTTAATAATACAAAAAGTTTGCCCTCCTGTATTTGTATTTGAATTAATTTTAAAAAGCTTTCAAAAACTCCAAAATGAATTAGTTTGCCCTAAAAAGGAAAAAACATAATTACCCAAGTCTTCAGTGGTTTCGTACCTCGGGTCTTGAGCCATTTTCTGCTTCCGCCCCAGGATGACAAAACTTTTGCGTCAGATAGGTCACGTGACCCCGGTTTGAGAATTCCTAGGCTTCTGATTGGTTAATTGTGATTTCTTTTAAGCCCTATATTTCTGTTTCAAAAGAGTTTTGGAACATTGTTTTTCTAAAGTATTTTTTTCTGGAGTATTCCAAAGTTCTACATCACTGTTTAGGATGGATATGACCTAATTCTTAGAGAAATTGATAGCCTTAGCGATGTGGACGTCATAAACATCGATATGAGGTGTACCGGTAAAGTCGTCTAGAAATGTTGACTTTGAGAGCAATTTTAAGGCATTTGCAGGCCGAATTCGCAAAAATGAGAATAGGACTTCTGAAACAACTTTTTGTAAACTTTTGATATAGCCAATGAAATTTTTCGCGTATCTCCCTTTAATGCACCTTTCTGATGTAAATAACAATTTAAGAGTTCAATTTTGACAAAAGCAGTTCACCCATGTTCCGAAAAGTCCGGGAGAGGAACAATGTGATGTGTGTGGTGCAGCCATTGGGCGCAATTAGGCCCAAATACACATTGACTGCACGCTAGCTTGCCCGATGCTTTCGGTCCACACGCAGCTAGCTAGGTACTGGCTCACTCGATAGCATGGTATTTTCACCGAGTGGGTGAGGCTCAGGGCTTACGACCAATCAGACTACTGCTACCATATGGAAGTTATTCCTTCAGGGTTTGAAATAAGCCAATAGGCCCCTTTACTTTGAACTTTAAAGCTGGCGGAAATTTTATATCGAGAGCTTTGGGTGAAAATAAATATGTCAATAGTGGTTTCTCAACACGCTCTACAAAACTGCTATCTCAGTTCAAAACCCATTATAAAAGTGGGACACTCCCTTTGAAGGGGAAGTGGGCCCAACTCCGAATTGGAGTGGTTTGGGGAAATTGTCATTGACAATAGAGAATATCGCCTATCTCCGCTGAAAATGGCTAAAAAGCCAATATTTCGTAGTAGTTAATTTTCCTTTGCTAGAGGTAAAAAGTCTCAATATCAGATTGTCATCGTCTGGTAACCCTTCATGCTTTTATCAATAAAAAAAAAAAAAATTTGGGGTTTTTTTCCCCCCACCCCCCGGGGGGTTTTTTGGGGCCCCCCCCCCCCCCCTGTTAAAGGGGTTGTTGGGGGGCAACAAGCTTTTACCAACACCTTCATTTGCCCCACATGTGAATACGAATACAAATGAAAAGTTTTTTTAACCAGAAGAGACTGTTATTAGGACGTAATGTGACACTTCAATTTTCGGCCATTTTTCTTGATATTTCAAAAAATGTTTCACGTTTGAAACTAGTCACTGAAGCAAGTTATACCCATCTATAATCGCCAGTGCTAAATTCACGTTCACCACATATGTTTTATAAATGTCTAGGCAATACAAGTATTTCCACGCCGAGGGTCTTGAGCACAACGTCCCGTTGCCATGGTTACTAATCACCTCACGCCAAGTGACCATGAGGAGGACGGAGTCGGCAGAGGGCGAATTTGCGCCCTTTTCTCCATGCACCGAAGTTCTAGGACAGTCGAAATACCGATTCCCACAATCGAAATACCGATTAAGCGTTTTCTAGGCATGCTCTGGACAATTGAAATACCGATTGAGTGGTTTCTCGGCATGCTCTATCTCAGGACCATCTCTGATTAAATCGCATCAGGGACAGGGGTGTGGATTTATATCTCTTTGGGGTGTCCGGGCACCCCCAATGAAACGTTAAGTTAGGGTTAAAAATTCCTTTAAATCTAATTGTTTAGAATTTGCAGGTCTTTAAACTAGTTTCATTTGCTTCAACAGGCCTGTATGAGGCCAAAACAAAGAGAATATCATGCTGTCTGTTTTTGAGTGATGTTTGTTACTATACATTTCAATTTTGGCACCTCCCAATGATTTTCGGAAATCCACGCCCCTGATCATGGAGGTGCCACACTCCCGTCAGGAGGCGACGCCAGCGACCCATGGAGATGTCCGTCCCACTGTTGGTGACTGCTCTCAAAAAGGCTGGTCTATATGTAAAAATTATATTCAAAAAATACATATTTCAGTCTGACCCATAGCTCTATAGTTATTGTATTTTTCGGCATCCGATAATCTCCTTTATATGTATTTGTTTTTGGAATAACTACTATTTTAATGTCTGTGAGCTTGTTCTAATATTCCATTACAAGCGCCCAATGAAAAGGTAGTGTGTGACCAGTCTTGTACCCACTTTTATCTTTCGCTCTACACAATTCGTCGCTGGACAAAAAGCCACGTTGAATGAATCTCAAATACAAACCAGTCTCAGCTCCCAGCGTCCCAAGACTTGTTCTGACCTAGTGCATTGAACATAAAATTCATATTGGAAATATGTTCCGCGAGTGGAAAATTAAAAACGATATTCTGAAAGCCCATTGAAACCCTCTATTTAGGCCTTTAAAAAATTTTTTTAAATGTACAATTTAATATGAATCCACCAAAATTTCCTTACTACCATATTTTTGATAAAATCCTATGCACCAGGATTTTCTAACCGTGCTAAAAAAGTTCCATTTGGGAAGTGAGCGGAAAATTTAGTAGAAACAACATAAAAGCGAGCGAAAAATTAAGTTAGCCCGGGTGTGATTCTCCACCCAGCACCCTGGGCTTTGGTAGCCTGCCCAGTTGTAGCCAGACGCCGGCAGGCCGTACCTGCTGGTCCTCGCAGGCCAGGTGCAGCGGGGTGTTCCCCTGGCCGTCGGCGGCGCTGACGTTCATCTGGTTGCTGAACTGCAGCATCAGCCTCACTGAGTCGACGTTACCCCTGGAGGCGGCGCGGTGCAGCGCCGTCGAGCCGTACCTGTCCGCCGAGTCCAGGTAGGCGCGCGCCCGCAACAGCAGCTCCAGAATCTGCCGCGGCACGGGGGTGTTCAGCAGGCTGGAAGAGGCTCAGCTCGGGAGACGGGTGCTACGGTGGAGGAGGGAGAGCTGCTTTTAAGACTGTCGTCAAACCGCAAAACGGAAATGTTAACAAGTTTTTAACGTAAACTCCTGAATGCTTGAAACACGTGGGAGTCTTCAGACGCCTTCAGCAGGGATGTTGGAAGCAGGCTCAGCTCGGGAGACGGGTGCTACGGTGGAGGAGGGAGAGCTGCTTTTAAGACTGTCGTCAAACCGCAAAACGGAAATGTTAACAAGTTTTTAACGTAAACTCCTGAATGCTTGAAACACGTGGGAGTCTTCAGACGCCTTCAGCAGGGATGTTGGAAGCAGGCTCAGCTCGGGAGACGGGGGCTACGGTGGAGGAGGGAGAGCCGCTTTTAAGACTGTCGTCAAACCGCAAAACGGAAATGTTAACAAGATTTTAACGTAAACTCCTGAATGCTTGAAACACGTGGGAGTCTTCAGACGCCTTCAGCAGGGATGTTGGAAGCAGGCTCAGCTCGGGAGATGGGGGCTATGGTGGAGGAGGGAGAGCTGCTTTTAAGACAGTCGTCAAACCGTAAAACGGAAATGTTAACAAGTTTTTAACGTAAACTCCTGAATGCTTGAAACACGTGGGAGTCTTCAGACGCCTTCAGCAGGGATGTTGGAAGCAGGCTCAGCTCGGGAGATGGGGGCTATGTTGCAGGAGGGAGAGCTGCTTTTAAGACAGTCGTCAAACCGTAAAACAGAAATATTAACAAGATTTTAACGTAAACTCCTGAATGCTTGAAACAGGTGGAGTCTTCACAGAGGTCCTCGGGGATGTTGGAAGACATGTTCAGCTTGGGAGACGGCTGACAGGTTGGCGGAGGGAAATCTGCGTTCAAGACAGCTGCCAAACCGTAAAACAAATATCAACAAGTTTTTAACGTAGACTCCTGAATGCTTCAAATACGTGAGCATACGGCAGTGGACGAGGCAGGGAGGGGGGGTGCTGCTTTGAGAAGGGTGACAGCCAGCATCGGATTTTCAGGGCTTTATTTGGGGGTGGTAAATAGGGGGTCGAAGGCTCAAAAACAACACCCCGTCATTACCTCGAACATCCTCTGACTATGCCGTTACTGCAGGCACCTTGAAATTTCGGGGAAGGGGGTCGAGCAGTCACTCCTATATACGCCACTGGCAACGCAGGGACAAAAATCTACCGTTTTTCCAGGGAGGCATTTTTTCTCCCAAGACACCAGAGACTTCCGTTATGTCGGTTTGACGTTGTAGGTGTACAATTAGTGTCATATTCATTAACGATCATAATTGTTTACCAAAGACAGCGGGAAAAAACACATCGCACACCCATGGGCGCCGAAAGCGGAGGGACGGGTGGGACGCGTCCCCCTGTTGGCTAACCAAGGGGGACGTCCCCCAAAATATTTGGTCCATTGTCATAAATGATGTCAGTTGCTCAAAATTCGCCTTCCCCGTCAGCACCAACCCGGGTCAGTCTCCCCTGTAAAAATTCCGTGGCGGCGCCCCTGCGCACACCACAGGCAGGTTGCAGGGACCGCTGATGAAATTACTGAAACATCGTACGTGGCCTTGTGTACACCTGAACACCTTAAATAAACAACTAGTTGCAGTAATTGACGCCTCGTGACGCCGGCGACCCGACACGGCGACTCGTGCACTCAGGCGCTTCGTTTATCAGAATGTTTGTGACGGGTACCTTTGATTCGGGAAATACGGTTGGCTCTAAAATAAATAAGTAGCATCACTTTCGAATCATTATTTAAGTCATAACATTGGCAAAACCATTAAACTCCCGACAACTTCTGCCACTTTTTATGAACTTATATTTATTCCCCACGACTGACGATACTGTTCTCCACTACATACCTACTTATTTATTAGTCCTCACTAGTCCTAAAAAGTACTCCCATACAACGAATATTCCTAAGCCTATCCCTCTGTCCGAAATCACGCACTAATAAACCACCGTCAACTTCATTACCACCATACACGTAGCACCGTCTACCACGCTACCCCTCCCCACCGACGCTTGAACTCGGCGCCGGCGGCCGTGACCCCTGTCACCTCTGTGCCTCGCGGGCATACGGCAACTGATGGATGACGGCCGCTGATTGGTTGAGGCGCGTTCACGCGCCTTACGATAAATTCAGCAGACATATTTCGATGAAAATGGCAGCGTGGTAAAGCGGGTAGGTGGGTATTTATCTAGAACGTCATTTTCGGCAGTGCTTTACCATGATTTTCTCTCTATCGGCTCAATTGTGTTATTCACTACTCCTGCTTGACGGTAAGAGCGGGGAAATTGCCGAGTTCGCTGAAGTGGACAGCGCCGGCGCCGGTTTCTGCTCACAGTGGAGACGGACGGAGTCCGGCCCAACGATAACCGACGGGAAAATGGCGACACAACAGTCTAACGACCACCCTAGAGACCACTACCGAACTAAAGCCGGAAAATACATCCCATACGGAAGCGCACAAAAGACTGTTCGGTGTAAAGTGGAGAAAAAGACACAAAAATTCAGTCGGGACTCCAGTGTTTTAGAGCGTTCCGTCCTACAGCTGTATCGCAAAACCTGGCATACACCTGTGTGAGCGTCGGCCGTCTTCAGCAAATAAGGGATGCTTAATTTCACCCCCCCAGCCCCTCTTATCACATTAATGACCGAGAGAGGAAGTTGGTAGATATCAGGTCAAAGAAGGAAGTGAGGCAGACTGCCCAGCTATTGTCTGAAATTCTAACCATTACAATTAGAAGAAGAAGAATGTCAGTTTTGCGGTAAATGTAGTCAAAAAGTAACACGAAACACGAAAAAATTGGGCTGCAGGAGAGCCATTTTCAGCCAGTGAGGAATATGCATTTTTCACTTGTGCCCCTGCCATCGAAGGATCCAAAATTCCGCTAAGACAGAGTGAAGCTTCAACAAGCGGAACAATATATCCTGGGCGCTTGCGGTATTTTCACAAACAAGAACACAAACTTTAACAAATAATTTCGGGGTAAGAGATAAAACAACACAAAGTCCTACTGGCGATTTCCCACGTTTCCCCTCGACTTCCCTTCTCAGTTTTGACCAACTATCTTCCATGATGTGCACTTTCGTTTGGCGGTTGACTGTGGTTGACTCAGAGTTGACTTGAGCATCGCATGCAATTACAAAGCTGACCGCTGGGGTGCCGCTCACGTCCTTAACCCTCGCCCCGGTGGGGGTGTTTGAACACCCCCTTCGGGTTTTCCAGCGGCACGAAAAAACGGCAGCGCTAAGCGCCGCCGTACTTAGTACACCCTATTGTACTTGGTACAAATACACCAGGAAAAAAACTCCAAACTGAACTTTTCCCAAGGCTCCGTAAAAGCAGGATGAACAGAACGTGGAGTTACCGGATTACCGAGCTGAAAAGTCGGAATTTCCCGGGGAAATGATCGGAAACACGAAACTTTGATTAACATGCGCATTGACGGGGGGCGGGTACCCGCCCCCTTCGGTTTTTTTCGAGACAGCATAAAAACGGCGGCGCATAGCACCACCGTACTTGATATATCTTTTCCCTGATCATTTTTACAACTTTGTCAACATTTTTAAGGTTAGGTCATCTCAGGTCAAGTCACCAGTACAGGTCAAGTGACCTGACCGGACCGGACAAATTACCAACGAGAATTCTCAAGCTCACCGCAATCTTAATTTCGGCCCCTCTGACTTTTCTATTCAACAAATCACTCCAGTCTGGTATATTCCCGAGGTCGTGGAAAGTAGCCAATGTGAAGCCAGTATTTAAAGAAAAGGGCTCTCCATCGGAGCCAACCAATTATCGACCAATTTCTCTCCTTTGCTGTGTCTCCAAAATACTAGAAAAAATTGTTTTCCGAAAAATTTACAGCCATCTGACCGAACATCAGCTCCTGACTGAAAAACAGAGCGGGTACCGGCCGCATCATAATACGCAACTTTAACTCACCTACCTGACTCTAACTTATACGACGCACTGGACAAGGGGCAAGAATTTACAGCTATATATTTGGACATCTCAAAATACTTTGACAAAATTTGGCACGACGGATTTCTTTTAAGTGTGAAAACGATTTTGGACTCACAGGACCGCTGCTAAATTGGCTAAGATCGTATCTGACTGACAGACAGCAACGTGTAGTTATTGAAAATGACGCTTCAACGACCCAGACTGGTCCAGCCGACCCCCAGCACGCAACATCCACACCTCAGGGATAATCAAAAGCCTCATTTTCTCAATCTTGCCTCAAAATTTTGACAGCAGGATGCCCACAAGGCTCGGTATTAGGCCCATTATTGG
Source organism: Lepas anatifera (assembly GCA_034440635.1). Classification (NCBI taxonomy): domain Eukaryota; kingdom Metazoa; phylum Arthropoda; class Thecostraca; family Lepadidae; genus Lepas; species Lepas anatifera. The sequence continues at coordinate 661,013 of JAOTON010000214.1, read as the reverse complement.
CGATAATGTACCTCGACGGACTTTCTACAAAGACGACGAATGAGACATTATACTTTGCTGACGACACATCACTTTACAGATCATACGAACCACTTGACGCCCAGGAAACGCAGACGTCACTACAGAGAGACCTAGACGAAATTAATCAATACGGTTTTATTTATTTATTTATTTAGGGCCACTCCCAACAGGCACTATTGCCCAATTACAGGGAGTATTGGCTTGGGTGTTTAAGGATCCTCTCCACCGGGTCAGATCGGACACGGAAGGCGGTTTCCCGCCGTGGGGATTGAACCCACCTTAATCCATGCTATCCGATCCGAAGACTGGCAACGAAGCCACTAAGCCACCCGGTTAAGACTGGGCCATCACTTTCAATCCATCAAAAAAAATCCAGCAAAATTTTTTATTACGTCGTGGAAAAAGTGGACCAACTATAACATTTGGTAGTCTCGCCGTCTCAAAGATCCTAACTCATAAACACCTCGGCGTTACTTTCTCCAGTGACCTTCGCTTCCACGAGCATATCAACAACACCCTAAAACAAGTATAAAGAGCACTTGGTCACCTCTATCCTATCGCCCAACACCTTCCAAGACCCATTCTCGACAAACTATACACTATTTACGTTAGACCTTACTTCGACTACTGTGACACAATTTACGACGGCCTGATAACAAAAACGGACGCCCTCCGACTTGAACGAGCCCAAAATAGAGCGGCCAGACTCATAACAGGGGCACGTATGAGAACTCCCACATCAAAACTGCACGTAGAATTGGGATGGACGTCATTGGAAACTCGACGTAAAGTCTACGGGTTACGCGAATTTCACAAACTTAAGCAGCCAAACTCACCCACACCCAACTACATTCGATCGACTATTCCAGAAACACAATACTTTCACACCGGCAGGACACTTAGAAATCCACTAACAGTCACGCAGCCACAAATACGAACATCCCTTTTCCAAAATTCATTTATTCCGAAGACCTCAAGGGACTGGAATAACCTACCCATCGAAATTCGAAATTTGAACGCTGCAGCTTTCAAACAAAAAACCCTAGATTATTTCGGACAGATGCCCGCTCCAAAGTACCTCGCACCCGGCTCCAAAATTGGTAACAAACTCCACACTCAACTCCGAGTTGGAGCTTCCGCACTTAATTATCACCTCTTCCAAACCACTACAAAAACCTTCGCCACAGTGTTCTTGTGGTTTTCGGACCGAGACTATTAACACGCGCATTGACGGGGGTCTGAGCCACCTTCGCATTGACGGGGGGTGGGGCGTTTCTCGAGAACCACGCAGGTAGCGAAAAACGGTAAACGGCGTTGGGCTGCCCATCCACTTCTCCATCGAAAACATATGAACAATTTTTTGTCAGGTCACATTTCAGGTCACGAGAGGTCAAAACATGCCCGTCATAGGGATAACATGTAAATTTACTTTTTCGGCCATTACCACTGAACAATTAAAGATAGAGCAAAACGACTTGAACTGTATGAATCCTCTCAACAAGCCGAATCGAATGATATATAAGTTGACCTTGCTAGGTCAAATCAAGGATTTGACCTGACCTGAGGTCAGGTCAGGGTCAAATTATATAAAATGCATATCATTAGAACCGCAAAGCCCAGGCAAGTCTAATGGAACTAAAATAAACGCTCTATCACCATCCGTTACAGAGTTATTCTGTGAAAACAATTTTTCCCATGTATTTCCAATGGAGAGGTCATGCCTCGTACCTGAACTTAGGTCATCAATATCAAAAATACCGGAACATATTTTAGAGAACTCGGTGGGGCCATTATGTGATATGAGTTTCAATCGGATAAGTTCACACTGCTTTTTTTGAGGTCAGGTCACTTGACCTGTACTGGTGACCTGTACTGGTGACCTGTCCTGAGATGACCTAACCTTAAAATTTTCACAGAAGTTGTAAAAATGATGAGGAAAAGGTATATCAAGTACGGCGGCGCTACGCGCCGCCGTTTTTCTACTATCTCCGAAAAACCCGAGGGGGCGGGTACCCGCCCCCCGTCAATGCGCGTGCTAAACATTTTGTTCTAGAGTGTCCTCTTTATAATGATGTCCGTGCCGAACTATTTCACACTATTACACTTTTAGGCCACAATCTCCGAGTACTTCCTCTTCAATCGCAACTTGACTTTCTCATATCTGGTATTGGACTGGACGAGGGCAGTGGACGGGAGGTGGCCAAAGCTTTCCAAAATTTTCTGATAAAATCAAGAAGATTCACTTAAGACTCTCGGAGTGGTCACGTGGCGCCGGTTGTCCCGGTATAGTGGGCGCCGGCCAGGCGGTGGGCACGTCCGGTGGGCTCCCGCCCGCAGAGCTGTCACCTACGGAGACCGCGAACGAAATTTGCCGGTTGGGAACTGTTTAAATGTCAAGTGTCACGTTGGTTCGTCTATGTTTCGTGTGCATGTGTCTACCTGTTGTGCTTACGAACCTACATTTTTATAGAGACTTCTGAGAAAGGCGGCCTGAGTTAAAGGGAATGGACCGCTTTGTCAAAATTCTACAAAGAACAATTTAAGAACAAGAGAGGTCTGAAAATGAGAAAAACAACCTTTTTCCCCACTTCCATAGGCTAAAAACAGAGATATCTCCTCTTTTCTAACAATTAGTGACGTCATCAAAATAACGGTTCTAATAATCAGTGAAATCCCGAATATTGATCATAGACTCGCTGTAAAAGCCCATTCACAGCGTTCCCGCATGACACAATTTGTGTGCAGTACAAGAAGTACTAGTGCAAGACCGAACGTCAGATGGCGTTGCAGTAGCCGTGTATATTGAGTGGTCGAACCTTAATGCACATTTCTGATGTAAATAAACAATTTTAGGGTTCGATTTTGACAAAAACAATTGATACATGCTCCAACAAGTCCGGGGAGGAACAATGTGATGTGTTTGCAGCCATTGGGCGCAATTTGGCCCAAATGCACATTGACTGCACGCTAAATTGTCCGAGGCTTTCGGTCCACACGCAGTTCTATGCGGGTTCACTCGATAGCATGGTATTTTCAGCGAGTGGGTGATACTCAGGGCTTACGACCAATCAGATTACTGCTACCATATTGTAGTTATTCCTTCAGGGTTTGAAATAAGCCAATAGGCCCCTTTACTTTGAACTTTAAAGCTGGCGGAAATTTTATATCGAAAGCTTTGGGTGAAATTAAATATGTCAATAGTGGTTTCTCAACACGCTCTACAAAACTGCTATCTCAGTTCAAAACCCATTATAAAAGTGGGACACTCCCTTTAAGTCCGCTAGGACTTTTGCGCCGATCTCGATACAACCTACTGGAAACCATCGTATATGAATAAATTATCGTATCGTATCGTATCGTACATCAAAAGAAGTTTAAGATAGCATAAGTCAGAGCAGGATGAACTTATCCAATTCAAACTTATATCACATAAAGGCCCCACCAAGTTCTCTAAAATATGTTCCGGTATTTTTCATATCAATGACCTAAGATCAGTTGCGAGCTCTCCATTGGAAATACATGGGGAAAATGTTTGACTTAATAACTTATTAATGGATGGCGATAGAAACTTTATTGTAACTGCATTATATTCGCCATGTCCTTGCAGTTCTAATGCTATGCTTTTTACCTAATTTGACCTTAACCTGACCTCAGATCATGTCAAATATCATATTTGACCTAGCAGAGTCATATTAATCACTCGATTCGGCTTGCTGCGAGGATTCGAAGGGTTCAAATTATTTTGCTCTATGTTAACTTGTTCAGATGTAATGACCGAAAACCTTCATTTACATGTTATCCCTGTGACGGCATATATTGACCTCTAGTGACCTTAAATGTGTGACCTGACAAAAAATGGTTCAAATTTTTTCGATAGAGAAGTCGATGCGCTCTACCCAATTCCGTTTATCGTTTTTCGCTATCTAGCGTGGTTTGAGACATTAGGGGGCCGTCAAAGCGAAGATGGCTCAGACCCCCGTCAAAGCGCGTGTTAACACGCGCACTGGAGGGGGGCCTCCGAGGCCTCCCTCCCCCACCTGTTTTTCCGAGGTGGCCGGAGAACCACCCGTAGCCGATAAAACGATACTTGGCCACATTTAACAGAATTCAATGGCGCGTCGATTGGTGAAGAATTTTTGAAAATCGGTCGAAAACATTTTGACTTATAGGCTTTCAAAAGCAGACCTGCATTTTGAGATCGCCGTAAACGCGCGGTCGGACCAGTTAGCTTGCATTGGAGACCGAGTGGTGACGTCATAACGCCATATAACCGGGATTATATATCAAGGTCACCTCACATGAAAGTTAAGGTCAAGGTCAAAGGTCACAGGTCAAGGTCATATCTGAACTTTCAAGGTCACTGACCACAGTGCTTCCGGTAAAATGACGTTACCCGGTCTGACACATATTAAGCTATGACGTCATCGGTAGGGTACCCCAATACAAAGTTCAAGGTCAAAGTTCAAGGTCAAAGGTCAAGGCCAAAGGTCATCGGGATAGGTCAATCCTCATTTCCCGCCAAACAGTGGCTTTAATGTTAGTCAAAGTGTAAATTATAAGTAGTATAACATATGGTTACCTTATAGGTCAATGACCTTGAATGACCTTGACCCAAAAACTGTAGAGAAGCCTCTTTGAGACCTCTTCTCTATGAACCTGGTCCGCCTTTAGCTTATTCCCGCCATTTTGTCGCATCATCACAGCATTTACCAATCCGTCCCCAGCATGGCCAATATTTGACATTTACGACCTCGTTTGACCTAAAGATATTGACCTAGGTCAATGAAAATTAATCATCATCAATAAAAATTGGTCAGCATAGTTTCCGAGATCTTAGGGGCTTACCAGCCCCCTCCAGTGCGCGTTAGTGCCAGACCCTCTCCAGTGCGGGTGTTAAGACACCTACTTCTCAAATAAATTCATCGCTCAGAATATTCGTTTCCTTCAGAGACTATCACTGAGAACCACACTGATACTCCTCGCCTCCCGAGGCCCAGCTGAACCCACATAAAAACAAAAGAAACCCAAGCACATATATACACATTGGCGGACGCAGGGGGCGCCATTCCGACCATGCTCCCCCAAAGCGCTGGAAGGGGGCCAAACTATCTTTTGGCCCCAAAATGGGAGGAGAAATTTGGACAGGTGGACGTCCCAATACCCCCCCAGGAGGAGAGGCAGACATGGGTTTGCTCCCCCTCCCAAAAGCTCGGGTCTGCGTCCGCCCCTGAATACCTATACAACACATACATCCCTCTTGCAACACATCCTATCTCACCTCACGGTGGTTTTTGGAAGCGGCGTACATGAGCGCTGATTGGCCGGTGTGTGTGACTTGGCTGACGTTAGCACCGCGAGCAATCAGCAAGCGGACGATGGCGGTCCGACCCGCAGATGCACCAATCAAAAGCGGCGTCCAACCCGACTGAAAGCAGAGGTGGCGTTTAGGAAAAGCACGTGCACACGTACCCGAATTTCGAGCACTGAGAATTTTAAAACATTTCAAAAGACACATAGCTAGTCACGGGTTGGTCCGACAGATAAATATCACGAGTATGTTCTTGGACTAACAGACGCACTCACAATTTGTACACTACCTCATATTATGTTATATAACATTACCTTAACGTACCTTATGTTTTGGCCCGTATATTCAAAATGTAGGTACGTTAAAAACATTGCCTCTAACAGCTCGAAATACTCAGCACGTCATGCTGAGGGTATGATCACCATTCAGGTTCAAGGCCAAGCTTCCGTCAAAAACATGTCGGATTGAAGTCGCCAACAAAAACTGTGAGCTAGAGCCAGGGACATCACCACAAACTTTTACTGGGCTGAACGGACCCCGGACTGGCATTAACGGGGTCCCCGGGGGGGAGACGAGACCAAGTTTGAGCTTTTTTAAGCTGCCGATACACTTCACAGAAATAATCTGGAACAATTACGTGGGTTCACGTATGTAACAGGGTGAAAATGCAAACAAATCTCAGTCAAATCCCCATAATTTGGTGGGAACTCCCCTTGATTCACGAGTTGGGGGATCCGTCACCCCTTTTTCAACACCCATGGCAGGAGCGAATACCCCTACATATCTACAGCAAGTTTATAAAATATAAATGTTCACACACCATAACACCATTTTGGCAGCCTTAGTTTCCATCCGTGCCATCGCCATTCTCTCGCAAGTTTTAAGTAACTAGAGCACCCCTTCGTTCAGGTGCCTGTGCATATTCTAATTTCACTACCTACCACCTGCTAGAGGGATGTTGAACAAAGAAAGAGAGAACGCTATCAGGGTCACACTCTCAGAGGGCGAGAGAGGCGCCGTAGTTTGAAGGGGGTTATAAACCTGTTTTCTTATAAAGCCGATTATTTACATTTCGAGACACTATTTGTATCCAGCAACGTTTTATCCAACAGTCCACCTGATATAGCTTTCAGGTTATGATATAGGTAATGCTATAGGTATGATATAGTAATGATACAGTAATGATATAATAATGATATAGCTTATGATATAGTATGATATAGTAATATATAGGTATGATATAGTAATGAGGTGGTAATGATACAGGTAATGACATAGTAATGATATAGGTATGATAAAGGTAAGATAAAGTAATGATATAGTAATTATATGGCAATATATAGCAATGATATAGGTAATAATATAGCTTATGATATAGTATGATATAGTAATGATAGAGGTATTATATAGGTAATGATATAGGTATGATATAGTAATGATATAGGTAATAATAAAGCTGATGATATAGTATGATATAGTAATGATAGAGGTATGATATAGTAATGATATAGGTAATGATATAGTAATGATATAGGTAATAATATAGCTTACAATATAGTATGATATTGTAATGATATAGGTAATGATATAGTAATGATATAGTAATGATATAGGTAATAATAAAGCTGATATATAGTAATGATATAGTAATGATAGAGGTATGATATAGTAATGATATAGGTAATGATATAGTAATGATATAGGTAATAATATAGCTTACAATTGTATGATATTGTAATGATATAGGTAATGATATAGTAATGATATAGTAATGATATAGGTAATTATATAGCTTTCAGGCATCAGTTCACTTGACCACTCGATCACCGCTGGCTGCCCCAGAATCACCTGCCGTTTTAGCCTCGAAACATACATCGTTACAACACCACCACCGGCGCACGCGTACCACCACTTCTCCTTGGCAGGAGGGTGACCACTCCGTGCCACTTACGTCGTCGGCGGGATCGACGGGACTGCCGTGTTCCAGCAGTAGCTCCACCACCGCCATGTGACCCCCGCTGACGGCCCAGTGGATCGGCTGCCGCTGCGACTGCCGCCGGAGGGGTTAGCGGGGTCAGAGGGCTGAACAGGCTCCTAATGGGATTGGTGGCGTTTCACGACGCACCACTGCCAACGTCGACCCTGACTTTCACCCTGTTGGGAGGGATTTTGGAGATCAGATCGACTTATGGCCGACGTGATGCCCCCTTTGCGCCCTGACACGGGTGACCTTTTTTACCTTCACGTCATCATCACTCGCTCGTTCGGGTTTTATCGCCATGCCTCATCTCATTTCTGTTTTTGGTTTTATCCCAAATGTACAAGTGTACCAATACATATATGGATGTAACTTATTCAGAGGCTCTGCCGGGTCTTGAACCCCGGTGCCATAGCGCAGAGGGGAAGAACGTTATCTACTGGGCCACGCATCATCCTGGAAAAGCATGTCCATACATACACACACAAAGGCAGTTTGCGAGTAGAGCAGCAACTCACGGTTGCTGCCTGCTTCGGTGAAAATATTGGCAGTCTGTTATCACTGACCTCGATAAATTTACAAAAGTATACTTGCAGACTACATGGGAGCACAGTGGTAGAGGGCTGAGCCCACACTCACCTCATCCTGCATAGTACAGTATTTATTGTTCTGCAGAACCAGCTCCTTGACCTTGTCACACTGACCCTCATACGCCAGCTGGCAGATGTCTACCTTGCTGACTTCCATCTTCTGTGAAACGCTCCCAAAAATATATGTGACTTCAACAAATGCAAGGGTTTCTGGACAGCTGCGCTCAAGTCTGTTTAAGCAGTCAGGTGGGTAGCCTGAAAACAAAGGGTGGCTGTTAGGGCTTTATAGACCAAACACACAGCCCTGTCCCTGTATTCAGGGAAGACAAGTGTGCAGAGAGAAGACTGTGCCATCCCAGGCAAAACTAGCTATTTAAGACATTGAGTTTGAAACTTACTTAGACATGACATATTCAATTTTCACAGCATTTCTAGCCATGATTACATGTTGTTGGCAGAATCAGGGAGCAGCTCCAGAGGGTAGAGGTGGAGTCCAGTCATGCCCCCAAGTGAAAAAATACAGGGCCTAAGCCCTCTTCCCCCCCACCACAAAGGCAAACTAGTGTTTCCTAATTATAAATTAGGAAGGAGCCCAAACAGTCACCCAAGAAAGATTTGTTTGAGTCCATTCACAAGATATCTTTGATCAACTTGAGAGGATGTATCCATCACCAAAATTAAGTGTTTTTGTCCGTTTGCAAGGACCTTTTTCGAGATGAAAAGTTTATTCACTGCACCAGTTCAATCTTGCCGGCCGCTGCTAGCGCTACCCAACATTTTTTTCTTTGCTTGCTAACATGTGCTCAGCTCACCTAAGCCAAAGGGGTTGGATCTGCCCATGGGAAAAATGTGTAAGGACACCATACACTAACTGATACTGATACATTATAATGTCAGGACATACTGGGTCTAGTTACTGCTGCGTTCCACAAGCTTCTCTTGAAAATTTTAACATTGATCCTTTGTCAACCTTCAAGAAAGCTAAATAGGTTATGACTGGTGACACTGACACCTTCTGAATGGGCATCTATGTCCAATGTGAAACTACCGTCTGTTTTTTCTCTCTTCTTTCTTTTTGTCTTGCCTATTGTCTTGTGTCTGACTCTCGTGCTTTCCACCAGCTGTCTATTGGTTGGTGGTCACTCTGTTTGTATCATTGTCTCGGCCATTGTAATTGAAAGTGTGCATGTATGTATGTATGTATGTCTGTCTTTGTTTATATTTTTGACTGTCTCAATTTTCCGTGTGTACACAAAAATTCCTAGAAAACTGAAATTTCTGTATGCTGTTCGTACTTAGCAGTGCTAATTTGTTTCAGTAACAAAATTTCCCATTTTTTGCCCAATGACTAAGTATCCTTGGACACCATGCAAACGTTACAAGCTTGCTTATGGTCTTGTGTGAGGTCCAAGCTAGTCTGCAAAGTATGGCAGCAGGCCAGACGAGTGGCACCAGCCATCTAAAATTCTCGCACCACCAGCCTCCAAAAATTCACACCAATCTGCCACATACCAGGGAAAAATGCACCCATTCCTACCCCTACAAAGCAATACTACCTCAATTTAGTTGTAGCTTTTAAGGCCCCTCCTTTATAAGGCCCGGGTGTCCTAACCAAGACGGCCGACGGTTCCCCGCTGTAGGACACCGATAACACTAACCTCACCACCACCAGGTGATAAAATCCACCAGGTGATAAAATTCACCACGGTCCTGTCTCCAAGGGCACCACACCACAGATCCAAAATGCCATACTTGCACACTGGTGTCCAAGGAGATACCTGATTTAATGCTGAAGGTAGGAAGATGCCCTTTGTTCATAAGTGTATCATGATTAAGAAAACAACATAAAAATATAGCGGGAAGTGGTGTGACCCAGAAAATTCTTCAGCCAACCATTCTTGCTAACAATTCCTAATTCCTTTTTCAGCGAGAGGCCAACCTACAATTGGGCACACAGGAAAGGGAAGGGCACTCCTGCCTACCTGATTATGGATAGAGGAATTAAAAAAACTAAGATTAAAGTATATTATATCCATTAGACCTCTAGACATTAGACATTGTCACTTTTAGCCTAGATGTTAGACATCTAGACATAAGACATTGTGCATGTCTAACTGGGTCCCAATTTTTCCATTTTCAGCAGCATGCATTGCAAGTTTTGGAAAGTGTTTCAAATTCTAGGCCATTGCTAGCACATATTGGAATGTTGTTATTTCTTAGAGCTCTGACCATTTCCAAAGCTGATACATTATTATAAATAAATCCGATCTTGCACAATTTAGGGCTTCAAAACCGATGATGAATCGGCAAATTTCAACTTTATTTTGGGGGCATGTCCGTCACGGTCTGAAGCAGGCTAGAGATGGATACAAATTTCACTTAGTACTAAAAATAAGAAAATTTTCATTTCACCATTAACTCAATACCTCATGAACCGAACAAACTGACCGTCAACAAAGAAAATGTCTTTATAACCCCATTACCTGTGTTGTGCGGCGCCCTTCTGTCGTCGAAGTTTTGTTTTTGTTTTTCTTTTTGCTTTTGCCATGGATCACGCCATTGATCACGCTGCTTTTGCTGCGGCATGTTCGATGACGCTGCCAGATGGACTAACGTAGCTCCTTTTTTACCTGGTTACTGAAATACTCTAGAAAACCCAGTATTTTTCACTGAAGCCACTAGAAGCTTCAGCACGCGGAGTGGAGAGATTGCAGTTACCGCAAAAGGGGAGGCGGGTGGAGTTGCGGAGGGAAGCAAACGCAGATCCAGGGGGTAAAGGGGGTAGGTTCCCCCGATCGACCGTCAATGCCCCTGAAATGTTCACGGCGCCCCTCTGAAAGGGCGGTGGCGCCCTCTGAAATACTGTTTCCCACTCCACCTCTCCCTTAGGATGCGAACATTGGCGCATGCCAATAGGATTTTGCGCCCAGCCGACAGGTTTTGCCGGTCAAAAGTGACGCCCTCTTGGTCCGAATGGCGCCCCCCTCCTGGGAAGGTGCTTGTAATCGGCAATCCTGGATTCACCTATGGAGGGCAGCGTTACGTTCTGTGTAGAAACTGTTGTCTGACGAGGGAAAGGAAAAGAAGCGCACAAGCCATTAATTTGGACAGCCAAAGGTAGTATTTTTCTTCCAATTTGTTTACTTTCACAGTTTGCACTTTGCAGCTTATCTTCGATTTGGGGAGGACCGTTTGTGGGGGCAGGGCGCACATACATTTCCAGCATTTTCGAGAGGCTATGGCCCCCTTTCATTGCTTCCCTGTGCAAGTAATCCGCCAGTGCAGATATACTGGCACCACCCTGGCACAAATTTCGTACTCATCGCTCATCTAGCCCTCGCCCTACCGGGGCCATCGATGACCCCCTAAGGTTTTTTCCGGGATAGCAGAAAAACTACGAAACGCAGGACCACGGTAGAGGGCTCTATCTCTCACCATCTCATTTTCACACCATCCCTGAAATATTTTACCCCGGGTCAGTTAACACGCGCACTGGACGGGGGCTCGAAGTCCCCACCTGTTTTTCCAAAGTGGCCGGAGAACCGCTCGTAGCCGAAAAACGATACTTAACACATTTAACAGAATTCAATAGCGCGTTGATTGGTAAAGGTTTTTTGAAAATCAGTTGAAATTTTTTTACTTATAGGTTTTCAAAGTCAGAACTGCATTTTGAGATCGCCGTAATTGCGCGGTCGTACCAATTAGCTTGCAATGGAGACCGAGTGGTGAAGTCATAACGCCATATAACCGGGATTATATGTCAAGGTCACCTCATGTGAAGGTCAAGGTCAAGGTTAAAGGTCACAGATCAAGGTCATATCTGCATTTTCAAGGTCATTGACCACAGTGCTTCCGGTCAAATGGCGTTACCCGGTCTGACGAATATTATGCTATGATGCCATCGATAAGGTATCCTAATACAAATGTCAAGGTCAAAGGTCAAGGCCAAAAGTCATTGGGAAAGGTCAATCCTCATTTCCCGCCAAACGGTGGCTATTGTGTTAGTCAAAGTGTACATTATAAGTAGTATACCATATTGTGATCTTTAAGGTCAATGACCTTGAATGACCTTGCCCCAAAATTGCAGGGAAGGCTCTTTGAGACCTTTTCTATATGACCATGGTCCGCCTTTAGCTTATTCCCGCCATTTTCCCGCATAATCACGGCATTTACCAATCGGTCCCCAGCATGGCCAAGATTTGACGTTTATGACCCCGTTTGACCTTGAAGATATTAACCTAGGTCAATGAAAATTGTTCATGATGTAGATCATCATAGCCCCCACCCACCCCTCAAATGGCGTTTTTCTACACCTCTTACTTTCCGAGATCTTAGGGGGGCCTACCAGGCCCCTCTCCAGTGCGCGTTAGTGCCAGACCCCCCTCCAGTGCGGGTGTTAAGGTCAGGTCACCAGGCGAGGTCAACAAAGGTCACCTCACTTCAACTTTTGAGCTCTATAAGACCTACGTTTCTCAGTCGATCGATTTGAAACTTCCTACAGTGTATGGCCCCGCCAGGGTCTACAAGGTGTATATCAGGGATTTTTTGATTTCGTGACCTAAGGTCAGGTCACGAGGTGACCTCTCCAGTTGAAAAAGCATGGGAAAAAGCTGTCGTATGATCTAAAAGCCACAAAAACGATTGCAAATGCTCGGCTTGCTCAGAAAAGAATTCTTAGACACCCTTTTACGGATCACAGGGTCATATTTTCCCTTTGACCTCTTCAAGGTCATCCAAGGTTACCAGGGGTACAAACAGTATTTCGGCAATAACTTTTGGCCAAATTAAACTAGAGAGTTAAATCAAACACCATCGTGTATGCCTCATCACTGGCTTTCATTTGATATACGACTAGGTCACTATTTGACCTTTGATGATATCAGGCCATATGAGGTCATGAGAAGACCTCTGAAGGTCAAACCACTGGCAGGAGATCATTACCTTCCACATAGCAGAGAAAGATTTGGCATTTCCCTATCCAATGTAGTTTACCAGATCTCAATAGCTCTAATGGCATAAGAGTTATGCTCAGTTTTCATCAGCATTGCATATTTGAGTGAAAATAGCCTATCGTGACCTAACTTGACCTCTAGAGGTCAAACCATTGACCTGAGCACTTAAACATAAAAAATTTCTTACTGAATTCACGCAAGCTTTCTAATGCACTTTGCAGATTTGCGCTATCCCCCATATTTTCGGAGTTAGAAGGGGCCATCGATGGCCCCCGGTGGGGCGAAGGTGGCGCCGGACCCCAGGTGGGGCGCAGGCTAAGATGTCCAGGGGCGCCGCCACGTAATTTTAACAGGGGGACGGACCCGGGCTGGTGCTGACCGAGGAGGCGAATTTCGAGCATATTCGGTGCCTGACAGCATTAATGACGACGAACCAAAACTTTGGGGGCGTCCTCCTTGGTTGCCTGTCAGGGGATACGCATTCCCCGTTCCCCCTGGTTTCGGTGCCCATGAGGAGGTCCCATTGGACCCCCTGCGATCTCGTAAACCGGCGGCGATATAGAAAAAAACGGAATGGCTCTAAAGTGCTGTACATAGAACCCGTTTCTCACTTCGTTCGTCATCGGCTTTTGAATTGCACTTCCATCTTCTGCGTATTACTGTTGAACCAGATTTAACGCTCTCATTGACGGGGGGAATACGGCAGGCACCCACCCCCTCGGGTCTTTTGGATATAGCATAAAAACGGTGGCGCGTAGCGCCGATGTAGTTGGCATACCTTTTATCTGATCATTTTTACAACTTTTGTAAAATCTTAATATTTAGTCATCTCAGGTCAGGTCACCAGTAGAGGTCAAGTGACGTGACCTCAGAATAGTTTAAGATGCATAAGTGCGAACAGGGTGAACTTATTCATTTTGAAACTCATATCACATAATAGACCCTCTGAGTTCTCTAAAATATATTCCAATATTTTATATCGATGAATTAACACGCCTTAACCCCGCTGGAGGGCGAAATTCGCCCCTTCTGGTTTTCCCAAAATAGCTCAAAAACGAAAAATGCACAGAACAACAAAGCTAACAGTACCTTATCCTTGATCAATTTTACAAATCTGACCAATTTTTTTAGTTAAGGTCATGTCAGGCCAAGGAGCTATTCAAGGTCAAGTGACCCAACCTCAAAACCTAAAATAACGAGTTGGACGCGGCGCCCAGGGAACATCAGGGAACCGATCAGTTTGAAACTTCCACAATATGATATGGTCATTAGGGTCTACAAATCTGCTGTCTCGGAATTTTGATATTGCTGACCTCAGGTGGGGTCAATTTTTTGGTCACCCCATTATAAGTCTATGGTGAAAAAAATGAACTCGTTTTCAGGAAATACTGGATAGATGAAGCTAAAAATCCTCAAACCGTCTATTCCTACCACGATATTGACCATAAAGTTGAGCTTTTGAGCAGCTGACCTCTGAAAGGTCATATTAGCTCACGGGAGCATAAAGTGATTGTTTTGCCAATAACTTCTCACTGAATTGAGATAAAGCTCCCATTTTGCTTGCATTGTGCTTTTATTGTCGCGGGGAGTCGATTGATATGCAACATGAACACACAAGGTCACTCTGTGACCCTTGCCTAGCTCGAGGTCAGGTCATTCTCACTATTTGACATAGCAAGGTCATGTTATGCATCATTCGATTTGAGGCGATGAGAGGAATCCAATGATGCATACATATTTGCTCTAACTCCCCTGAGGGCAGATCTAGAGAGAGAAACCTACACTGCTCTGTTGTAAGCCTATGGAACCTTCTTTGACATATGCTGACCTCAATATTGACCTGACATAAGAATTATTCGTATAAAATCTCTTCGTCTTGTCAAGAGTCTTCGAAAACCGCCAATAATTTTCCTTTAGCTTTCGTGGGGAACGAGATACGGAAGGGGACGAAAAACGCCACGCCCCAGCGGGGCGCGTCATGCTAGGGACCCCAGCGGGGCGCGTGTTAAACTCATGTACGAGCCATGATTTCTTCATTGAAATACATGAGAACAATGCTTTTAACCCGCCCCACCGGGGGTCGCCCACCGCCCACCGGGGCCACGATGGCCCCCCTCCAACCCGAAAATATGGGCGTTAGCGCAAATCTGCAAAGCAATAGAAACTCGCGTGAATTCAGTAAGAAATTACTTCACATGTTTTAGTGCTCAGGTCAATGGTTTGACCTCCAGAGGTCAAATTAGGTCAAGATCGGCTATTTTCACTCAAATAGCAATGATTAAGCAAACGGGCATAACTCTATGTCATTAGAGCTATTGAGGCCTGGTAAAGTACATTTGATAGCAAATTGCCAGTACTTTTCCGTTATGTGGAACGTAAAGACCTCCCGCCAGTGGTTTGACCGCCAGAGGCACCCGTGACCTAATATGACCTGAGGTCACCAAAGGTCAAAAGTGACCTTGCCGTATATCAAATGAAAGCCAGTGACAAGACAAACACGATGATGTTTGTTTCACCGCTCTAGCTCAATTAGGCAAAAGTTATTGTCAAAATACTGTTTTGACCTCTAGTGACCTGGATGACCTTGGAAAAGCAAACAAATATGATCCCTGGGATCCGTGAAGGGTGTCCAAAACGTTGTTCTGAGCAGTCTGAGTATTTGCAATCATTTTTGTGGCTTTTATATCAAAAATAGCTTTCCCCATGCTTTCCAATGGGAGAGGTCGCCTCGACCTGACCTCAGGCACGAAATCGAAAAACCCGGATATACACCTTGTAGACCCTGGAGGGGTCATGAAGTGTAGGACGTTTCAAATCGATCGACTTGAAATGTAGCTCTTACAGAGCCTAAAGGTGAAGGAGGGACCTTGGTGACCTCGTCTGGACCTGACCTTGAGTGACCCGGGTAAAAATTTCAGGGATGATGGAAAATGATGCGGAGAGGTAGAGCCCTCAACCGCGGTGCGCGCCTCGTTGTTTTCTGCTATCCCGAAAAACCTTAGGGGCCATCGATGGCCCCGGTGGCAGGTTAACTGAATAACTTAGGAATGCATGGAGATAAAGTTTTTATCTTAACTTCATTAGATTGGCCTTGTATTTGCAGCTCTAATGATATACATTTTAACCTAATTTGACCTTGACCTGACCTCATCCAGGTTAAATGCCACATTTGACCCGATATGACCTAGCAAGATCATATCATATACCATTTAATTCGGCTTGCTGCCAGGATTCTAATGGTCTAAACTGTCTTGCTCTATCTTTACTTGTTAAGATGTAATGACTGAAAACCTTCATTTACATCCTATCCCTATGACGGCATGTTTTGGCCTCTAGTGACCTTAAATGTGACCCGAAAAAAGTGGTTTAAATGTTTTCGATAGAGAAGTGGATAGGCTAACCAACACCCCTTACCGTTTTTCGCTATCTAACGTGGTACTCGAGATCTTAGGGGAGGGGGTACCCACTCCCCCGTCAAAGCGAAGGTGGCTCAGACCCCCGTCAATGCGCGTATTAAAACATATCGGTTGGCCCGTGACTGGATAGGGGGCTAAAATGGATCAGATTTGGGTGAGATTAGGAAATAGGAAATATCAATAACATTTCCCTCGGGCTTTTCCGGCGGCACGAAAAAAACAGCGGAGTGAAGCACCACCGTACTTAGCACACCTTATTCTTGATCAATTCCGCACCTTTCCCCAAAAATTTAAGGTTGGGTCACCTTAGGTCAGGTCACCAGTGCAGGTCAAGTGCCCCTCGTCTCCAAAAATATTTAAGGTAGAATAAGTAAGAAATGTGTGAAGTCATCCGATTGAAACTGCTATCACAGAATGGTCCCACCGAGTTCTACAAAATTTGTTCTGGTATTTTTTATGTCGATGACCTAAGGTCAGGCCAGTGGCGTAGCCAGGATTCGGCCAAGGGGGTCCGACTACCTTCGGGGGCCCCCAGGCCGGGGGCCCCTTAGTAGCCGGGGCTCATCTTCTATGTTTGTCGTATGATATTTTGGCATTATTAAATTTACATGACGGAAATTTTGCTATGCCTTTTAAAGGGAATGTGGCACCTTGGTTGAATCCTGGAATTAAGTATAATTGGGCGTAATTTTAGCCGAAAATAATGAAACCACTCATGACTTCTCTGAAAAATGTACAATAAGCTCAATATTTTGATTTTTTAAATACTCCTCTAGGAAAAGGAAATAAATATCTGCCTGTGGATGATGTCATTATCTGGCAACCACTACCATACTCGAAAAGCTTCAAGGGCTTCGATTGACTGATGCTCACCGTGACGTCAGCACGTCGTCACACCAACAGCCATGACAACTGTGGTCTGCTGCTAGGGGTACATGAAGGGTACATTGTAGGTAGGTTTTAGTTTTTTCTACGGAAATCGCGAGTTCCAAGCCAAACGATATATTGAGTACCGGGTTTTCTGACTTGCTTTACAACTTGACTGTCTCAGTTAAAATCACGTTATGAAGGTGCCACCTTCCCTTTAAATGTTTGTTCTTATTTTGTTAATAGTTTGATTTTTCTCGATCTGACCAAGTGTTGGTAAATTTAGGTCACCAAACATTAAAGCTGGCCCATACCTACATATATGGCAGCGTGGCTATAATAACAGCTTCGTGGCACATTTTGGGAAATTTAATGTTGCTGCGTGCATGATGATAAACCTGACTCTACCTCAACTCACTCTGGTAATCAGGCATGAAGTTATTGAAGGTCAGTCGTTTTGAGTACGAAGAAATGGTCTTCTACAGGAAATATTACCAACTCTTCGGGTCCGAATCATGAACTCTTTAATCAGAAAATTTCAAAGAAATGGAAAAAGAATAAAAATACAGGGATATGGTAGCGTGTCCGGACGCCATATAACGTCTATTCCGCGGAAATATCATGATGAACTCACCAGATCCACAGTTTCTTTCTTACCCTTGCAATGTTGTAAATGGGCAAATTACCAAAACAATAGGCGCCTGGGATACATATCGCCTTGGATCATTTTGTCATTGTTATTTTTAACCTTTTATCCCTATTTTTCTTTTTGGGATTAGGCTCATCAATTTCTGTCATTGCCCTTGTTTGTCTGGTTTCCTACGAACATATTTGGAAGTTGCTTATTTCAGAATAATTAGGACGGTAGTTATTGGGATTAAGCTAATAGATTAAAAATGAGCTGAAGTGTCAAATTCCCTGTTCGATTTGCTATTATGGATGCTAAAACTAGATGGATTTTTGCCTTTCTTTCGGTAATTGTGCCTGATCGACATGTTTCAATTTGTCTTTTTGGTACGCAATAGGCATAGATACATTTTTCCGAGGCATATGATTTTCGAAAATATTCTTTGAGCATTGGATCTCAAGCGATATTTCTAGATTGTATTCTAAAAGCTAAAAGAAATGGAAAGGAAAAGGACGCTCAATAAAAGGGATATAGAAGTGTGCCCCAGATACTACACAAAACCTATTCCGTGGACGGTCATACTGATGAAACCGCCCATTTACTCCTCCCTAGCCATTGGCTGGAGATCCCGGGGCTTGGGGAGGTGAGTACTTCCTTGGACTTTGGGTCTCTGATAGGTGGACTAGGGAACTTTGTTCCTTGTACAAGGCTTGTATTGCTATGCCAGTGTTAAGCCATCCAGGACCACCACCCACCGCCCCCTCCCCGCCCTCTGGATCGAGCAGAGATCTCCAGCGGGGCCTAGCACTTCACATGGTGCCGAAACCAGTATCTGGGGACCCCCGAAAACAACACTTTTCCCGCAAATCAGTACTTACGTCCCCCAAAACCAGTATTTGGGGGTACCATGAGACTACCTACTGGGACCCCCTGGAACTTACTCTCATGGGGCCTGAGGATAACTCTGAGCCGGGGGAGGGGAAGGAAGGGGAGGAATGCTTACTGAGACTAGATCTCGGGGGCACCCGAGGGCAGCTTCAGGGGACCCCTGAGACTAACTCCTGGAGACCTCGTGAGACTAATTGTCGGATCCCTGAGATTAGATCTCCGGCCCTCCTTACACTAGAACTGAAGGTTCCCCTGAAAATAACTCGGGCTTCCGAGATCAGTTCTTGGGGGACCTGAGACTAGCTCTGGGGCCGCCTAAGACCATCACTTGGTGGCACTCACAAGGTTAATTTCCGGCCCCTCTCCCGATTAGATCTCAGGGGGTCTCTGAGACTGATTCACGGCGCTTCTGGATTAAAATTGGGGGCCCTTGAGAATCTCTCGGGGTTTCTTAGATTAGTTATCGGCAGCACCTCTGGGACTAATTATCGGGCCCCCAAGATTTGCTCTGAGGGGGGGGCTGAGACTGATTCTCGGGGCCATCCAGATTAGCTCTTGGGGATCCCCTGAGGCTGTCTCTGGGGCGAAGATGGAGGCTGGGAATGACTTCCGGCAGCCTTCTGAGACTAACCCTGGAGTCGCCCCCTGAGCCTAACACTCGAGGCGGGAGGTGTGGAAGCACCCCTGAGACTGAGTCTTTGGCATTTCACTCCTGAGACTGCCTCTCGGATGCCCAGATTAGCCCTCAGAGACCTAAGGCTAACTCGGAGTCCGTGAGACCAAAATTCGGGAGCACCTCTGGGAATTACTCTAAAAGCCCCAAAATTAGCTCTCAGAAGTCCCTGAGACTAACTCCCGAGAGCACTATGAGACTGACTTTTGGGTGCTCCCTGAGATTGACTCTCGAGGCCCCTTATGCAAAAACTCGGGGCACAGTCTGAGGCTAAATCTCGAGGGTTCCCAAGATTACCCTTCGGGGGCCTCCTGGGACCAGCACTCTGCGGATCAAATGAGACTAACTCTCGGACCCCCAGATGAACTCTCGGGGCCACCTGAAAGTAAATATTGCCTCCTGAGAGAGACTCCCGTATGACTATGGGCCCCTGACACCGAATCTCGGGGGTCATCTAAGACTGACTCTCGGGGTCCCTTTGGCCGACTCTTGGGGTTCTCTGAGACTGGCTCCCATGGGGGCCCCTGAAATATACTTTCGCCGGGCCCTGAGACCCACACTTTGGGGCCTCTGGTACTAGCTCAGGGCCCCCTGAGACTGACTCTCGGGGCTCCCTGATACCAATTTTCAGTACCCCCTGAAACCAACTCTTGGGACCCATGAGATCGAATCTCGGGAGGGGGGTCCCCGAGACCGACTCTCGGGGTCCCCTTTACCAACTCTTGGGGTTCTCTGAGACTAACTCTCACGGAGCCCCCTGAAATAGACTGTCGCGGGGCCCTGAGAACCACTCTCTGGGGGCCCCCTATGACTAGCTCGGCCCCCCTGAGACCGACTCTCGGGGCCCCCTGAGACCGAATTTTTGGATCCCCTGAGATCAACTCTCAGGGGCCCCCTGAAATCTACTTCCGGGGGGCCGTGAGACCGAATCTCAAGGCGGAGCCATGAGGCCGACTCGGGACGCCCTGAGAACGAATTTTCAGGGGCTTCTGAGACTGACTCTGGGGACTCCCTGATCAGAGAATCATTTGCAGTGGTTCAGACTGGCCCAAGGGGGTCCTCGGACTGCTAGGACCTCTTGGCTACGCCACTGCATCCACACATTCGGGGGCCCGCCGAGATCAGCATTTGGAGGCCCCTGAAATAATTGCTTCCCTCCCCCCGATACCAATACCCCGGAGCCCCTGGATACTGATGCACGGGGCTCCTAAGACCAAGCTCGGGGTCCCACTTAGATCAGGCTGGGGGCACCCTTTTCCCCATGCTTGCGCTTTTCTCAGGAGTAACTCGACACCGATTTTCGGGGGCCCCCAGATCAACATTTGGAGCCCCCCCCACCGAGACTAATGCTCGGTACTCAGGAGCCCCTCGATACCAATGTTCGGGGAGCCCTGAGCCCAAGCCTGGGGCCCCCTGAGACCAAACTCTGGATCCCATGATGTCAATTCTCGTGCCTCACACGTAAGTCCCTCGATATCGATAGTCGGGGGACACCTCCAAATCAATATTGCCCCCCCTCCACATCCCGAGATCAATGTTCGGTACTCCGGAGCCATCGATACCGATGCTCGGGGAGATCACTGAGACCAGCTCTGGGGCCCCCTGGGACAAAGCTCGGGGACCACCTGATACCAAACTCGGAGGGCCCCTGATACTAAGATCGGAAGGTCCGTGAGACCAAGCTTGGGACCCCTGAGACCAGGCTCGGAAGGCCCGTGAGACCAAGCTCGGGGCACCTCGGACCAAGCTCAGGGCCCCTGATGCCAAGCTTGGGGCCCCTGAGACCACGCTCGGGCCCCTGAGACCAAGCTTGAGGGCCTGACACAAAGCCCTAGGAGCCCCCTGAGACCAAGCTCAGGGGCCCCTGAGACCGAGCTCAGGGGGCCCAAAGATCAACGTTCGGTACTCTGGAGCCCTCGATACCGATGATCGGGGTCCCCTGAGACCAAGCTCGGAAGGCCCGTGAGACCAAGCTCAGGGGCCCCCTGAGGCCAAGTTCGGGGTCCCCTAACACCAAGCTCGGGGGGCCCTGAGACTGAGCTTGGGGGCCGCTGAGACCAAACTAGGAGGGCCCCCTGAGACAAAGATCGAAAGGCCCGTGAGGTTAAGCTCTGGGGGCCCTGAGACCAAGCTCGGGGGCCCCTGAGACCAAGTTCGGAGGTCCCTTAAGACCAAGCTCGGGGGCCTTCTGAGACCAAGCTCGGGGGCCCCTAAAACTGAGCTCAGGGGGCCCCTGAGACCAAGCTCAGGGGCCCCCCGAGACCAAGCTCGTGTTTTCCAGTGCATAAGGTCAGCCCAAGGGGGGGTCCGTTGACCCCACGGACCCCCTTGGCTACGCCACTGAGGTCAGGTACGAGCCATGACCACTCCGTTGGAAATACATGGGTATCATGGCTTAATTTGAATAACTTAGCCGTAGAGCCATAAAGAGCACTTGCCATTGCTGTTTTGCGGGCTTATTTTTTGCAGATCCCTTTCAGACAAATGATCGGTTAGATTAGGAGTTGGTACATACGCAACCAAAACACAATTAGTACTGTGCAGATCTACCGGACATGTAACCACATGAGAGAGAGAGAGAGAGAGAGAGAGAGAGAGAGAGAGAGAGAGAGAGAGAGAGAGAGAGAGAGAGAGAGAGAGAGAAAAAAAAAAAAAAAAAAAAAAAAAAAAAAAAAAAAAAAAAAAAAAAAAAAAAAAAAAAAAAAAAAAAAAAAAAAAAAAAAAAAAAAAAAAAAAAAAAAAAAAAAAAAAAAAAAAAAAAAAAAAAAAAAAAAAAAAAAAAAAAAAAAAAAAAAAAAAAAAAAAAAAGAGAGAGAGAGAGAGAAAGAGAGAGAGACGGCATACATTTTGGAGAGGTTCGACGAGACCACACTTTCCGGCCTTTGGTGACTAGCATGTGTCGCTAACTTCTCCGATGAAATTGCATGTGGGAATTGCAGAGATCGGCGTTGCGTTTCCCCCGTCCCCGGAGAGAGTCGGACGCAGTAAGCGGCGACGCAGCTCGTAATGAAGACTCGCAGACAACAAAAAGACGCCGCGATAAGCCTGGCATCTGTCAGCGGTGGACCATGGCTTGTATGTAATGCTTAGTGAACATCGATCGGCAGGGGTATATACCATGGAATAGAGATACCTTAGGTATCTTATTAGGTATCTTTTTTTAGGATAGGTATCATTATTCCATGTGTATACCATATACCTGCCTGTCCAAGAACTAAAACTCTCACAATAAATCTGCATGTCGTGGAAATTGTACACCATTGGGCAGATTTATTTGCCACAATCATAAGTCTATTCTTTATTTGTTACCGGTTCAAAGCAACCCATGTTAGAACAAAGCTGTGACATCGGAGCATGGCACCTGGCACCGGCCGCTGATTGGCCGAGGCGGCCGGAGACATAGCCCGGGGCGGCAATGTCACGTGACCCGGCGTGAGTCGTGCCCGCCCGGGGCCGCATGGCAACCAGCTACCGCAGTGCGTGGGAGGGCGGGTGGTCCAGCGATAGGAGTGTAGAATCTCGGACGAAATACTGTGGGCTCGTATCCTGCCTGAGCCGCGCATTTCTGGGCAAGATTAGCAACGTTATAGTCTACATTTTTAATCTAGAATCCAGAACGAACAGCCCGCGGCGTTCCACCGTTTGACAGGTAAGGCTGCCCCGCCTGACACGCCTCATCTATCTTGGAGCTATTCAAGGTCAGGTGACCCAACCTCAAAACCTAAAATCACGAGTTGGAAGCGGCGCCCAGGGAACATCAGCGAGCCGATCAGTTTGAAACTTCCACAATATGATATGGTCATTAGGGTCTACAAATCTACTGTCTTTGAATTTTAATATTGTTGACCTCAGGTGGGGTCAATCTTTTGGTCACCCCACTATAACTCTATGGTGAAAAATAGAATGGGCTCGTTTTCAGTAAATACTGGATAGATAAAGCTAAAAATCCTCAAACCGTCACGCCAGCATTATCTATACCTTGGTGTGCACTTGAATAATTGCGACTCTCGTTTCGGGGATTCGTGAGTAGGCTCACCTGTCACTGCCCAGTGGCGGATCCAGGGGGAAGGTCCCTCCAATGGAAAAGCTCGAGGCAGAACTATGTTTCCCCCCTCCAGAGTGATCGACCTCCTTTTTCCCGCCTCCTTTTTAATTTATAAGCAAGGTCAAGCTCAGTGGAAATATGGGGCCTTGGAGAGGAAAAAGTATGTTTGGCACATATTTTTGAACACGTTACGTTTTTTCGCTTTTCTCCTCAAATACCCAAAATTATACCGGAAAGTCATATTTTACCGCGATTTTGGATTGCGTGACGTGTTTTTTGCTTTTCGACTTTGGTTTGCCCCTCCCAAACCGATTGCCTAGATCGGCCAGTGTCACTGCCCGGGTTCAGTTCGTAGGTAGGTATCCCCCTCCCCCATCGCAGGGAACTTTATGCCGACAAAAAAGGGTTTTGCTGCCAGTCTGTTTTAGCCAGTATAGCAGGGCAATAAGTGACTCAAAGTGGCAAAAACTGAAAACCCCTTCTGTTTTCTATTTGTAAGGTGAAGAATCTCTAGAGATATCTGGGTAATATTCCCATCGATACGCAATAAGACGCTAAAGTATTTCGCCATTTAACCTCGAATAGCAACTATTGGCTCAGACTCCACGAGAAATCTACTGAAACATCTCACCCCATTGGCGGACGCAGGGGGGGAATTCCGGCCAGGCCCCCCAAAGTGCTGGAGGGGGAAACTATCTTTTCGCCCCCCTAAACACCGGATTTTAACACGCGATTGACGGGGGCGGTACCCACCCCCTCGGGTTTTTCGGAGATAGTAAAAACGGCGGCGCGTAGCGCCGCCGTAATGGTATATCTTTTCCCTCATCATTTTTACAACTTCTGTGAAAATTTTAAGGTTAGGTCATCTCAGGTCAGGTCACCATTACAGGTCAAGTGACCCGACCACAAAAAAGTTTAAGATAGAATAAGTCGGAGCAGGGTGAACTTATCCGATTGAAACTCATATCACATAATGGCCCCACCGAGTTCTCTAAAATATGTTCCGGTATTTTTGATATCGATGGCCTAAGGTCAGGTACGAGGCATGACCTCTCCATTGGAAATACATGGGAAAAATGGTTTTTACGGAATAACTCAGTAACGGATGGTGATAGAGCATTTATTTTAGCTGCATTAGACTCGCCTGGGCTTTGCGGTTCTAATGATATGCATTTTATATAATTTGACCCTGACCTGACCTCAGGTCAGGTCAAACCCTTAATTTGACCTAGCAAGGTCAACTTATATATCATTCAATTCGGCTTGCTAAGAGGATTCATATAGTTCAAGTCGTTTTGCTCTATCTTTACTTGTTCAGATTTAATGGCCGAAAAAGTAAATTTACATGTTATCCCTATGACGGGCATGTTTTGACCTATCGTGACCTTAAATGTGACCTGACAAAAAATGGTTCAAATGTTTTCGATGGAGAAGTGGATGGGCAGCCCAACGCCGTTTACCGTTTTTCGCTACCTACCGTGGTTCTCGAGATCTTAGGGGCGGGTACCCGCCCCCGTCAATGCGAAGGTGGCTCAGACCCCCGTCAATGCGCGTGTTAAAAAAGCGTTTAAACTAGGTCTGTAGAGCAAAATATATTCTCTCCCCCCAGGAGAGCGATCATGTTCTTGGAGAGGTAGCTTATACTAGGTCTGTCGAGCACTCAAATCACACGTCCCACCCCCCCCCTCCCCGCCCACAGGAGGAGAGTCAGACATGGGTTTGGCCCCCTCCCAAAACTCGGGTCTGCGTCCGCCCCTGTCACACCCGAATGTAATCTATTTTGATATAAGTTCATCGGTGTCATTGTATGGAGCACTTATTCGTGTGCCAAGTCTCACTTTGATCACTTGCGATTACCTAGCTTCAGCCCCGGGAATTTTCGAAAAACTGAATCGCAGAGTAACATGACAAAAATAATGTTTAAAAGTCTGAAACTCTGATTTAAATCCAAAAAATCTGCCAAGTTACAGATGATTCGAATTGAAGAATAATAAAATACTAAGATATAGAGCCTACTAGTACTTAAAAAGTCTACGCGAAATTTTCCGTAATATTACTCAAGTCAGATTGTCAGACTTTCCGGTGGGGAATCATGAAGTTGGTAAAATTAACCTTTGCCCGGGTTTGGGGCGGTTGCACAGTCCCCTCAGTTTTTTTTTCAAAGTGGTTGAGAAATGTTAGCACGGGGTGCCACCGCAATTGAACCAAATCATTCGTTATCTTGTTCTGCAGCTTTTCCAACAGTTTCAGGTCCGGGCCATCCCAGGTCATATCACCAGCTCATGTCAAGTAATTTCAACAAAAAAATGATCCGCGTGGCAGCAGTGAGAGTATATTAAATCGATTTATGTGAGATTCACACCGCCCATAACAGGACCACCACTATTCATCTGGTATCCCAAGCTGCTTTGCGAAATGGGTTACCTAGAACCGTTCCCAGTCTCAGTCCTTAATTTGGCGGGGTACCAGTCTGCTTGCAGCTCCTCACCCCCGCCGTGATCAATTGGCTGATCACTCACCGTGACGTCAGCGCTTTCGTCACGCCAACAGCTGACAACTGTGGCCGCTTGGCTGGGTTAGTTTTGGGATACATTTCAGGCAGGTTTTTAGCTTTTCTCGACGGAAATTTTGAGTTTCAAGATAAAGGATATATTGAGCACCGGATTTTCCGACATGCTTTACAACTTGGCTATCTCAGTTGAAATCACGTTATAAAGGTGCCACATTCCCTTTAATTTGGCGGGGTACCAGTCTGCTTGCAGCCGCTCACACCCACCATGCCGACGTTTGTGTGCATCAGCTGCGCTAATACAATTCCTCAGACTCAGTCCGACCAGTGCAATGGACAGGGAACAAATGGGCTGAGCTCGTCGTAAACAACGCGGAAGGACGCACGCGTCGGAGTAGGGGGAGGATGGGGGCATGGGAGCCTGGTGTCGAATCTTCACTCAAGCGATGTCCGATTTCCTTGAAATAGGGAATAAATCGGTAAAGTTCGTTACCAGCATGGGCGCCGAAAGCGAGGGGGGACGGGGGGACGCTTCCCCTCTGTTGACCAACCAGGGGGACGTCCCCTCCCCCAATTTTTTTGGTCAATCGTCATTAATGCTGTCAGGTACCGAATATGCTAAAAAATCACCCCCCGGTCAGCATCAGCCCGGGTCCGTCCCCCCTACAAAAATTCCGTGGTGGCGCCCCTGGTTATCAGCCAGTGCGGAAGGTAACTTTGAGCACAATGAAGTTGAAACCCGACGTGTTTTTGGTTCAGGGAACAATACTCCTGTCAGTAGCAGGTTGAATATGGATGTCCCATTTTTGGCCGTTGGCGGCGCTTATGAGAAAGGAGAACGAAAGGAGATTAACACCTTTCTGTACCAGATCCTCGCCTCAGTGGAACAGCAAAGGCAGATAAGTGAAGTCCATACGAGTGGAGTACCTCTTCACCGCCTAGGGGTCCGATCGCAAATTTCACCTTGTTTTTTTGCTAATTATTTGGAGCCGATTTGAATAAGATAAGCGTTATCTTTCCCCAGATGATCAAATGTGACAAGTTATGGCGGACAATTTGTATCGAGTCAGGTCAGAGCAACGAGCAATGACGCAATTTCTCAGCCTATGTAAGATGATTCTGTTCTTCAAAATGTGGGCGAGAAAACCCGAGTGTGATTCGACTCATGGAAGAGCTAGATCAAATTTCTTGCACCATCCCAAAGCTCCCGGAAAGACTAATATGCACGCTGCCTTCCATTTTTAGGTTTGCTTAATAGCAAGATTACCAGGGACCCTTGAGAGTCACGCTTTTATAATTGTTTTGTCTTTATAGCTTGGAACGAAAACGCACCCGCTTTTGGTACCCCCTGGTACTCAAGCAGACAGAGATGCGAAGAAATGATCAAGCGAAAAGTATACGGTAAAAAGTTAGATACCATACTAATGAGCATGATTGAAGAATACGAAACATATGAAAACTGACCTTGAAAGGTCTTTATTGTCAGGTCAAGGCCTCCATGCAAGCTTGCGTTGTAAGGTTATGAAACAGTCATCAGCTACACCTTTCTGAATCACTTCTACCAGACTTCTCTGAGAATCTGCAGCATTCGGGCCATCAAAAACCTCACTCGCAACGTTCTCAAGGCGTTCGGAAGAATTTTGTCCGAGTTCATCTTTATTTTGCCTAGCCTCTTATAGTTATACCCGTGCTTAGGACCGGTCTGTCAGGCCACATTATCTGTCCCTTAACTGTTTCCGCAGTTCCAGCCATTTCATCCGGATATTTTGGGCGATGAATCGGCAGTAAATTTGCCTGCGGGTTCACCCATTATTCCAGTTGCCTATATCCTCTCTCTTGTCATCGGCGTTACAGGCGATTGGATATATATATATATATATATATATATATATATATATATATATATATATATTACGCAGTCATGAAGTCATACAATTTATTAGAACGTCCCCGCAAAATCAATATAAGTGCTTTGTGAGATATTTGTTTTGTCTAGTGAGACTTTGATGTCTCCCTAGAAATTTTGGGTTGCAGTCGATTTGATAGAGCTGAATTCGGTAGACTTTTAACCGTGTTAAATGACTATATTTTTGCAAGGTTATTCATACCTTACTTGAATGGGTTTAATCAATGATTTCAATTATCAATTCCTGCTTTGAAATTTGACCTAACATATTTTGTAGGAAACGTTCACGCCAATGCTGCATTTCGTAGCAAACCGTTTTTTTTGTTCAGACAGAGCAGGGTGGCCGCTATACCTGTCATTAGCTTCTGTGTTCAGGCTGTATGCCACGATAAAAGTAAGAGAAATTGTTGTTAGTGTCTGTATTTTCTTTCATTTGGCTGTCTCACTGCATTTTGAAAGCATCCGTTCGTGGAAGTGCACACGTAAGTACTATGTTCCGCTTTTTGAACACTGTCTCTGCTAGAATATTCCTAACCGACCCAACACGAGTCTCGATAGTGTGCCTTCATGTACGTGGTGGATACAAGGAGGTGTAGCTAGGAGGCTCAAGCGTGCCTCTAAATGTCGGAGTGTATAGCCGGAGGCTGTTTCGAGGCGATGGTGGGGGAGGCTCGAGCCCCATTATCCCCCGAAATGTTGTCCTGGATCTGTCACTGCTTCAGGCGGCGGTGGCGAAGCCGACGCGATCCTGACCTTGGTCGAACGCCGTGTAGTACTTGCCCATGAACACATCACCCAAGATCCACAGAGGCCTACCGGGGATGTCGATTCCCATGAACCCTGACAGACACTGGGTGACGCCGTCGTGTGTGATCTGGATGACGTAGTCGTTAGCGGAGAGGGTGAAGTCCCGGCCGCCCAGAGTGAAGATCACGTCCGGCATGGTAGGGATGTCGCTGCAGACCACGATCCATTCGCCGGTGAGGGGGATCTCGTGAGCGTCAACCGCTGTATTGATCAGACGCGCCTCATCAGAGGGCAGAGCGATGACAGATGAACCGGTGTCAGCCATAGCCTGACACCCTTCACTGCACAGCGACACCGGGGACCCGGTGATGGTCACGGCGTCCATGCCGAACTGCCAGTAGCCCTTCTGGCTGACGGGAAGCCAGGTGAAGTCGCCGCTGTAGTGGTTGGAGTCGGTGCCACCCAGTGTCAGCTCACCGCCCGGCTGAGCATCAGCGTCCCGGCCCAAGTAGAAGGCGAAGACGGGCTCGGAGACCAGGCCCTGGCTGACCATGTTGTAGAAGGGAGGGGTGACGCCGTTGACGGCGACAGTGTCGTAACCCATGCCCAGGATGCCGTCAAACTGCACGGCTGCGAGCACCTGGCCCAGCTCGGAGGTCGCCTCGGCGAACGTCTGGTTCACAATGGCCAGCCCGGCTACAGTCACGGTGTCCTTGGACTGGTAGCCGGAGAGTGAGCCGTAGGTGTACTGAATCTCGAACCTGGTGCCGTCGGCTGCGTACGTCGACGAGGCAGCGCCGTTGTACCGGCGGTGTACCTGACAGGCGATGTCGGAGAGCTTGCATTGGATGGACGGTATCCACAGGTTGGACGTCCCCGTGTCGAACAGCACCATAAACGGCTGGCCGGGCGAGCCGATCTCGATCGGCCCGTAGTACTGGCTGTTCATGAAGTTCTTGAGGTCCTCATCGGCGCCGTCGCGAACGCCAGCGTACTTGTGCCGGAGTCCGGCGCTGGAGGCCCGCAGGATGTGTCGCGGCTTGTCGCGCTTCTCCAGAGAAACTCGCGTCAGCGCACTGGCGGAGATGGCCAGCCAGGCCAGCAGTAGGAGGCAGGGCGGCGACATGTCCACCGTTACGCCCTCAGCTTAGCTGAGGCACCATCGCCGCTCTGCTCCGCTTATGTGGCCGGCTTATCTGGCGCAGGTGACACCTTCTCAGCGCATCGTCCTACTACCTGGGGGCTGTAGCGGTCTGCCAGCACGACTAGGGATGCCAGTTCCGGAGATCGGGATTCGGAGATCCTATCAGTCTCACCAATTCTGAATCCTGGGATCGAAGTTTTGCAATTCCAGGATCTCGCCATTCTTTGGCGTTTTAAAGCGATGCCAAGCGGTGAAACGATACCGTTCATTATGCTTGGCGGGAAATCGCAATCAAATGCCATTTCTTTAGTTTGGTGCAATAACTGAACTCGAGTTTATCATTTAACTTCAACGGATGTGTATTCATCCCCATTACAGATGAACTAATGGCGATACAACAGTCATTTCAAGAGCAATGGTGGTGTTCCACTAATCAACATCTCTGCACTTATCTAGGAACACAGTGGCATACATGGGCGCGGTTGTGGAGTGATCAGCGCAGCTGGTTTCCACGCAGCCGACCCGGGTTCAAAGCCGGGCGGCTTACTTGAATAAGGAGCAAGCTGGGGAGCAAGCTGGCTTCTGAGAAACTCTTCCAACAGGGAAAGAACTGGCGACGCCACATAACCCTGACATTTGGTGCGTCGATAAGCCTCAACAACGAATATCATCTATTAACTCATTGTTGGCCCTCGGCACGATACAAAACACACTAGATTCTTCAGTGCATACCCTAGGGTTAAATCAAAGATTATCCTGTTTTGCAAGGCTTGGGGAGAAATTGCTGCAGGGAAACATTCCAACAGAAAATGTGCGTCAATTTTGTGATTTTGGGGAGTTCGCAGGAACAATAAATTATGCTGTACCCTATTCCAGCCAATGGTGTGGTGGGGTCATTATTTCGGCGAACAAACATATAACTTACAAGGGTTTCTTACAATTAATGCATTAATGCAATTAATTAATTAGTTAATTAACGCAATTAATGCACAAATTAACGCAAAGGTTATTGTTTTCTTACTTTGAATACCATCTGCACAAATTCAGGACCATATGGTTGCATTTCTTTAAAAACCAATTGCAGCAAATGGTGGCAAGAGCATGGTCACTTCGCATTTTGTAAACAAACTAGGCTAGTAGCATCTGGTATACGTATGAAGGCTGGTGATCACAATGCGGTGTCATCAGAGGAAAGAAACGTCTACATTTTCTTTTGACATGTTTGCGGCACCAAAAAGTATATTATTGGGGCATTCTGCTAGTTCATGGTTTGGTATTTCTTTTAAAATTGGGAAGATAATTTTGTTCAGAAGGTAGCTCAATGTGACTTGAATGGCATAAGATACTTAACATGCGCCCCGCTGGGGTCCCTGGCATGACGCGCCCCTCTGGGGGGGGCGAATTTCGCCCCATCTCCGTATCTCATTTCTCAGGAAAGCTAAATAAAAATTACGGACGGTGTTCAAAAGCTCTCGACGAGACGAAGAGTAATTATACGAAGTATTTTTATGTAAGGTCAATATTGAGGTCAGCATAGGTAAAACAATATTCCATATGCTTACAACAGGACAGTGTACGTTGCCCCCTCTAGATATTTACTCATCGGCGTTAGATCAAAATGTTTACACACCATTGGATTCCACTCATCGTGGGAAATCGAATGATGTATAATATGACCTTGCTAGGTTAAATTGGGAAAAGGACCTAATATCGAGCTCGTTCAGGGTCACAGGGTGACCTGGTACGGTCATGTTGCATATCAATCGACTCCCTGTGACAATATAAGCACAATGCAAGCAAAATGGGAGCTTTATCACAATTCAGTGATAAGTTATAGCAAAACAAGTAGGTACGGTATGCTCATGTGACCTAACATGACCTTTGAGAGGTCAGATGTCAAAACCTCAACTTAAAGGTCAATATCGTGGTAATAATACACAGTCTGAGAATTTTCATCTTAAACTATCCAGTATTTACTGAAAACGAGCCCTTTCAATTTTTCACCATTGAGTTATAATGGGGTGACCAAAAAACTGACCCCATCTTAGGTCAAAAGTATCGAAATTCCGAGATAAAAAATTTGTAGACCCTAATGGCCTCATCATATTGTGAAAGTTTTAAACTTATCGGTTGGCAGATGTTTCTTAGGCGCCGCTTCAAACTCTTAATTTTAGGTTTTGAGGTCGGGTCACTTGACTCTGGATAGCTCCTTGACCTGACATGACCTGACCTAAAGATATGGTCAGATGCGTAAAATTGATCAGGTATAAGGTACTGAACGCTTCGTTGCTTTGTGTTTCTTTGTTTTTGCGTTATTCGGAAAAAACCAGGAGGGGGAGGCGAATTTCGCTCCCCCCTCCAGTGGGGCACGTCTTAAATTGGCAAGGAATGTATGCTGGTTTCAAACAGAAAAATACATACGTCAGGCAAAACGTCAGTAGAAAATATTCATTCTGACACATCTTTTTCCTATGTTTCCTGCATTGTGGATACCATCTGTGTGTTAGAGCTAGCCACATAATTATTATCACAACATCCGATTTGTAAGAATTCATATTAAGGGCGTTCGTAAAGAACTCAATTCGAGGTCGCCGCCCACAAAATGACAGATAATTTCTGCATTCATCTATTGACTAACGAATATTTTGATGGAGATCTGCCGCCAAATTCCTAATGATCGTGAATATGCTAAATGTTGCCTCAATGATTTGGCAAGACAGGCCAATCAACAAGTTATCAATTTATAATCATGCTCCGGCTCGTCACTGCGATATCTATTACAATTTTCTTCCGATAAAAACTTCTTGTGAACATATTTGCACTGTATATATCCTAGACTCAGTGTCACCTGTTAATGATACCTTGCTCTAGTATTTACCAACCTATTACCGGTCTAATTTCCACTTGCGACTTTGTCGGATTCTGAAAGTTTCCTGTCTGGTTATTTTCCTGAGGGATCCCCACGTTGAAAAACATAATCAAAGCGCGCAATGAAACACCAGTGGATTTCCGCTGGCATGGAAAAGTACCCGAAGCATTTCAGCTTGTTCAACGGATATATACGTAGAAATGTCTGGAATGATGGCTGGATGCAGTGCAATTATCGGCCGGGAGAACCAGCTTTGATACCAGTCATGTTAAACAAGAGCCAAGAGCTGGTAAAATTACCAACATGTGTCCCTGAACGTGAAGAGCTGTCTGGTCAGTTACAGTATGGCTGGAGATTTATTCTTGATCCAGGGGGCGTCCTGGGTGGGTTAAGACTTGTAGGGAAATTCAAACCCTACACAAAGCCTATGGGAGACTCCAAATCAAGGGGTGTGCTGACCGCCAACCCTTGCCGGGATTTCCGCCCGTGAGTTACAGGACCGGACGGAGCCATTTCTGGGCCACCGATTGGCACACCTAGTAGCTGTCCATGGTAATCTTTGAACCAATTAACAGCGAGTTCACTGCAACGGAGGCAAATTCAGCTGACGCGCCATTCCATCAGCTGACTTGCATTATGTTGCAGACCTTGTTCTCACTCATGATATAGCTGAAAACGCACTCGTCAAAGAGGGACGCTGCATATCCCACTGGCGTGCCCAGCACGGTAGAAACAGTGTACACATTTTCGGCGACAGAGTGATGCACTCATGATCCTGCTGCACTCCGATAATTAAGTATGAAGTTTTTGCCGAGTTTTGGGACTCAGTCCCTCGTGGCCTAAATCCCTGGCAACACGACACAATGCCGTATCAATTTTAACACGCGCATTGACGGGGGCGGGTACCGGCCCCCTCGGGTTTTTCGGAGATAGGAAAAAAACGGCGGCGCGTAGCGCCGCCGTACTTGGCATCCCTTTCCCTCATCATTTTTACAACTTCTGTGAAAATTTTAAGGTTAGGTCATCTCAGGTCAGGTCACCAGTACAGGTCAAGTGACCCGACCTAAAAAAGTTTAAAATAGCATAAGTCGGAGCAGGGTGAACTTATTCGATTGAAACTCATATCACATAATGACCCCACCGAGTTCTCTAAAATCTGTTCCGGTATTTTTGATATCGATGACCTAAGGTCAGGTACGAGGCATGACCTCTCCATTGGAAATACATGGCAAAAATGGTTTTCATGGAATAGCTCAGTAACGCATAGTGATAGAGCATTTATTGTGGCTGCATTAGACTCGCCTGGGCTTTGCGGTTCTAATGACATACATTGTATATAATTTGACCCTGACCTGAGCTCAGGTCAGGTCAAATCCTTGATTTGACCTAGCAAGGTCAAATTATATATCATTCGATTCGTCTTGCTGAGAGGATTCATACAGTTTAAATCGTTTTGCTCTATCTTTACTTGTTCAGATGTAATGACCGAAAAACTTAATTTACATGTTATCCCCACGACGGTATGTTTTGACCTCTCGTGACCTTAAATGTGACCTGACAAAAAAATGGTTCAAATGTTTTCGATGGAGTAGTGGATGGGCAGCCCAACGCCGCTTACCGTTTTTCGCTACCTAGCGTGGTTCTCGAGACCTTAGGGGGCGGGTACCTGCCCCCGTCAATGCGAAGGTGGCTCAGACCCCCGTCAATGCGCGTGTTAAGCCCCTGGCAGCTGGGGCTCAACTGGACCCTCTCGCAGGAGATCTTAGCCGACTGCAATCTTCAAGTATCATCCTGCCCACCGCAGGTATCATCCGAAACCACTCGTGGAAGTTATGCACGTGTCAGAAGTCGAGGTCGATGGCCGTCTTACATGTGCGAGTTGCAACTAAAAATGGATGTGAACACTGTAGGGAAAGATCACAGCGTGTGACTAGGACCCGTTTTAAGACTTAAATTTGGCATGAATGTCAGCTTTAAATTGTAATGCTATCTTAACCCTGCCCACCGGAGAGGCCATCGAGGCCCCCTAAAGGTTTTTCCGGGATAGCAGAAAAGACAGGCGCAGCACCGCGGTTGAGGGCTCTACCTCTCACTGCATCATTTTCCCATCATCCCTGAAATTTTTATCCCGGGTCACCCAAGGTCAGGCACCAGACGAGGTCAACCAAGGTCACCTCACTTCACCTTTAGAGCTCTGTAAGAGCTACATTTCAAAGTCGATCCATTTGAAACTTCCTACACTTCATGACCTCTCCAGGGTCTACAAGGTGTATATCCGGGATTTTTCGATTTCGTGCCCTGAGGTCAGGTCACGAGGCGACCTCTCCCATTGGAAAAGCATGGGAAAAGCTATTTCATGATATAAAAGCCACAAAAATGATTGCAAATACTCAGACTGCTCAGAACAACCTTTTGGACACCCTTTCACGGATCCCAGGGGTCATATTTGCCCTTTGACTTTTCCAAGGTCATCCAAGGTCACTAGAGGTCAAAAACAGTATTTTGACAATAACTTTGACCTAATTGAGCTAGAGCGGTGAAACAAACACCATCGTGTTTGTCTTGTCACTGGCTTTCATTTGATATACGGCAAGGTCACTTTTGACCTTTCGTGACCTCAGGTCATATTAGGTCACGAGGTGACCTCTGGCGGTCAAACCACTGGCGGGAGGTCTTTACGTTCCACATAGCGGAAAAAGTACTGGCAATTTGCTATCAAATGTACTTTACCAGGCCTCAATAGCTCTAATGACATAAGAGTTATGCCCAGTTTGCTTAATCATTGCATATTTGAGTGAAAATAGCCGATCTTGACCTAATTTGACCTCTGGAGGTCAAACCATTGACCTGAGCACTAAAACATGCGAAGTAATTTCTTACTGAATTCACGCGAGCTTTCTATTGCACTTTGCAGATTTGCGCTAACGCCCATATTTTCGGAGTTAGAGGGGGGCCATCGATGGCCCCCGGTGGGGCGAAGGTGGCGCCGGACCCCGGTGGGGCGCGGGTTATTTTAAACTCCACGAACATCAGAGAATCATCCATTTAGTTTCATCGATTTGTTTGCAGTTTTTGCAGCTCCATCATATGGCATTCTCCATCGGCAGAACCTCATTAACGTTGTTGCATACTGTAAAAACCGTGTAATCACTTCAAAAGGGTTTTATCGCCTGCGCAGTTGTATGAAGTCGCGCATCACTGATTGGTGTTCAAAGTACTGACATCTACCATTCCCTGAGTATTCCTGCTTCAGTTACCCGGGACAGTGTCCATTGTATCAATTCAATTCCAATATATCAATCCAACGTCAGTGTCAATCCAACGTCAAGTTATTCATCACGGAGAGCCCGATAAAAACCGACGAAGAAAGCATGGACGTCAGCTCTCGAGTCGTCGGCATCCGCAAGCCCAAAATAACGTTATTTTTAATGGAATAGGTGTCTATGTCAAGTCTTTGGCGATGCCAAGGTCTTTGGTGCGTCAAGAGGTGTCTAAGGAAGTGCTCAAAAACTCCAGCTGGGACTGGACCACACACTGTTGAAAATCTGGCACGCTATTTCTTACATATTGCAGGTTTTGCAGTTGGGACAGAGGCAACGACTTTGTCATCTGTTTTCTTCTTCGTTGGGCAGGGAGCAGTTCTAGTAGAATGAAAAACGTCGGTCCGGAGTTGTTGGAGATCTGTTTACTTCTGGGTCGTTTCTTGTTCCCTTTTGGGTTGTTTTAACTATTTGTTTTCTGAAATCCACAGCCCTATTTATCGGCCAAGTCCTTGTGCACCAAAAATACGATGTTGCACATTCCCCGCCCACGCACAGCAGATAAATCGATCGTCAGAGCCGATGCTTCCATCCACGACATCAATTCCCGTTCAACCCGTAAAGCCTCTAAGTGCATTCTTAATACGACTTCCCGCGTTGAGCATGGCACTTACCGTTCATACTCGTCACGGCAGCTTCTGAGGGCGAGCACCAGTACCATGTGTCGCACGAGCCAAAGTGTGGTCTGTCCTTAAAATCAACGATGTTATTAAAAAAATAAGCATTATAATTTGTGTCTGGTCGCAAACGCAATTTTCTGGCCTAAACTCGACTCCTTGATAGAATTATGATGCAGTACCGTCCTGTCGAGGCCAAAGCTGATTAGGACCTGCCCTATCCCACTATTATATCCGAACACCCACGCGGAAGAAGTTCCGGGACAGAGCCGACTAGGCCGGAGTCATCAAATCCCGACACGGATCCCAAACGGATGTCCGTTTGTGCTGTACTATGATGTGCCGCGCTATACTGTGTACACCTGTAAAAATTATAAGTTTTACAGGCTAATAAACATCCATCTATTCTACTGTTAAGATATGATAACTAATTCGAAACATTATAAGTAACTCAAAATTGATATGACACAACACTAGCAATCACTTATTAATCAAACTGAGAGCACCTAAATATAATTAGCCCCAATCCGGCTAAATAGGTAATGTAGCCGCTAAGTTATATTTAACCAAACACCAGAGAGATAATGTAAGCGAAATCTAATTAATAATCTAATTGATATTTATCACATAGACCTAATAAAAATATTTATAGCACAAATCTTATATAAATATTCCTAACAGGTCAACATTGGTCACGCAGCTTGAGCCCAGGATTTCGCACCGAATATAAACTCTTACATGATGTAACCTGTTTTATCCGCTCCTCTATTCATGCCATTGGGCGCTTTTTTAAAAGAGGTTAGTCTACAATGTTCAAAAGAAGTCTGTTTAACGATAGTTCAGTTCTCGCATATTTCTGTGTGTCATTTGGCACCCATTTTACCACGCAGCGCCATTCTCCGAATACGGCGCAACCAATTTATGCACGGGCCTCTACAGAGTTGAAACCCCGACTTTCGCCATCACTCTGTATTATCTGACTGGCTGGACAGTAACTCCACCACAGGACCCATATCCCACTGGCCCCGTTAGGAGTTTCCCGAAAGTAAAACTGTATCACCAACGGCGGATTCAGGACTTCATCTGGTGGGAAGGGGCTAGAGAGCTAGAGCCTTCCCCGTTATTGGCTTGGATCGGCCTCCATCTATGCACTCACTATAGGCACTCTGACATTGCGGGGGTTGGGCTTGAGCCCTCTAGCCCCCCTTGCATCAGTTAGTGTATATCATCGACTTTAATGTTTTTGCCATTACTAGTCGATTTTTATCGTTTTTTGTAAAGAATGAAAATATTCGCTCCTCCAACGCGACCAAAACTGATCCGCCATGTATTGTCTACACTGCTCCAGCGGTGGCTCGAGAACGAATCGGACCCTTAAAAGGGGTCCGGGATCCTGCAGCTACGTCATTACTCGTTAACCTTCGCCCGGGTGAAGGGGGTCTTTTTAGACCCCCTTTCGGGTTTTTCCGAAGTGACCAAAAACAGCAGCGTGCAGAGCCGCCAAACTTCGTCTAGCTGTTCCTTCATCATTTTTACATCTTTCCTGAAAATTTTGGCTCAAGCTCATATCAGGTCAGGTCACCAGGCCAGGTGAGGTGACCTCACCTCAAAAAATACTTAGGACCGCATAACTAAAAGAAGGGTTAATCGATCAAGTTGAAACTCATGCCACATATTGGGCCCACCAGGAGCTAAAACATTTGTTCCGGGATTTTTGATATTGGTGACCTAAGGTCATGTGCAGAGTATGACCTCCCCATTGTCAATGCATGGGGAAAATCACGAAATGAGCTTTTCTTCAGTAAGTATGGATGGAATCAACTTCAAACATCGGTTGCGACTTGCTCTTGGCCCATTTCTGAAGCTGATGCAAAATTTTTGACTTGTGACCTTTAAAACGTCACCTTAAGTCAAATAAGCATTTTCTGGTGTTGTTCTCTACAAATTTTGAATAAACTAAGATAGAGCTTTTATTTTGTCAGCAAAGTGTTTGTATAGTCACTGGAAGTCAAATGATATACATCATGACTATACCAGGTCAAGTTGGGTCAGACCGTTGACCTGGGTGAGGTCAAATTCTTAAATTTGACCTCGCATAGCAATATCATATATCATTCGATTCGTATTGACGAGAGGATTGTAATGGTGCATACACTATGGCTGTATCTTGTTTGGTTTGGAAGCTATTAGCGAAAAAGTAAACGCCCTTATGCATGGGTGGCTTCGGACATTCCCAAGAATATGCCCAGTATTTAGTGACCTGTAGTTCCTTAGGCTTTGACCTGACACGAAAATGAATACCACTGTAATGAAAGGGCATTTCAAGAGCTTTCGAATGGTGTTAAAAAATGTTTCTAGCTATCATAGTTTCTGAGATATATAAGGTTTTCTTAGTACACCTCATATTAGCGATTTTGACCTGTTTTGACCTCTGTTGACCTTGATATTGACCTGACAAGAAAAATGACCGAAGTATTTTCGATATCATTTTCGAAGAGCTTTCGAGTGCCGTTTTGTGCTTTTTTCTAGCTCTCTTAGTTTTTGAGATCGTGGGGGGTCTTTTTTAGCCCCCCACCAGGGCGAAGGTGGCTCCTACCCGCCACCGGGGCAAGGGTTAACCTGGACCGATCAGATGCAAAGTTCCGGCCGTAAATAGCCAAATTTAATTATCTCAGGCCAGGGGTCGTAAAACTTACCATTTTGGCATTCTTAATGGTGACAGCCCAAGGTGGACAAGGTACACAAATTAGCTAATATGTTTCCTCCAGACGAATAACGGAACAAATAGCCAAAATTTGCCCATGTAATCTAAGCTCGCAATGTTTTTCAACAACTAAGATGGTCCAGGAGTATCCCTTGGTATCTTGCTAACTCAAAACGTGCCACATTTTGCAGCCTGGGCTGGTGACACATTTATGGTTTGGCATTTTCAATGGTGACAACCTGAATACTTATTTGGCCCCTGTCTCAGGCATACGCGTCGGAAAACGGGGGCCAGGGGGCCTGGCCCCCTACTTTTTGGTCAAAAATTTCCTGATCTCAGCCAAAATGAGAGAAAACCGGACATTCTTATAACCAGCCGCTGCGGAAAGCAACGAGGAGCCCAAATTCGAACAGTTTTTGGTCCTGACGTTGAAAGTTTTTTTTGTCAGCATCAGGTTGAAGTTTGGCCGCCCCCCCCACTTTTTGCCGGTAGCGACACTAATGATCCCAGGGGTTAAAAGCGACGCGTCTTCATTCATATCGGTTAGGAATCACTCACAAAGATAAAAGGAGAGCAGTCGGACCTCGCCGCGGTGAAGGGTGAATACCCGTAGCTTCACCATTACCCTGCTTTAAGGCAGAGTGGTGGAGAATTGAGCTGCTGCCATAGAATATTTTTCTGGAGCATGATAGAATAGCCTATTTCGGAATAATCGTCTCAGTTAGATTAAGATAAGCTCGTATAAAGCAGGCTATATTGTGGAAGAGTTCGTATTGAGTGCACATACATAATTCCACTGAAGCAAGGGTCTGAGACAAAAGGACAAGCGTTGGCTTCCGCGCTCCCACTCCCTCCTCATAAGCGTCACCAACGGAAAAAATAGGGGCAGGGGATGTGGTGGGGGGGGGGTGTAAATCCTAGGCCCGTTGCTGACAAAAAACGTTTTCCTCTAAAAACCAGAGACTCACTGGTTTGGGCTCAATGTTGCCTTTCACACTGACTGGTGACACCGTTTCCAGATTTCACGATTTCTCCTGATTGCACTCATTTTCCGATTTCACTGACACAATTTCTCTTTTTCACTTAAGTCTGGAATGACCTGGATGAAAATTGCGAACCAGGTCCCATGCTTCCCCTTCAACTGTGACCCGAGTGTCCATCCGCGTTGTTTACGACGGGCTCGGCACATAAACTCTGAAGCATATCGATGCAGATGTAGCTTCACTTCATAAGCGAACGCTTCACTCCGCAGTTTTTGTTTTCTTATCGACCTTGAACTGTCAAATATTTGAGTAATGATTCCATCTTAGAATTTAAATGCCTCCATATCGTTCCATATATCTATATTCCTCGTCATCAATGCAAATTTATGTGAAATAGTTTCAATATTTGAAAAATAAACTTGTTCATTCGCATATACACTTTTCCGTATCATCTTCTGTTCCCATTCTCTCTCTTTCTTTCTCTCTCTCTCTCTCTCTCTCTCGCTCTTCCGCTTTCTTCTCCCTATTTCCTCTCCCTCTCCCCCTTTCTCTCGTCTCTCTTTCCCCCTCTCTCTCTCCCAACTGTCTGCTGGTGGCAAAACAAATCCAAAATACCTCCAGATGATCACGTACTGGCACTATATTAGTGCACCGCTCAAAACCTCCATGGATATAAAAGCTCTAAACGTTGATTCAAATTAGATCATCCGAAATCTCTCGCGTATTCACGGCTATATTTGGTAGCGGCGTTTGCGCGAAACAGATGTATCGGCGCGCCAAATAGCCTCCTGGCTTCCAAAACGTCGGGCGATAGATTGTCGCTGGGCTCAGCCCTGATCCTCCCGAGGCCAGCAAAGTTAGTGATGTCTGGTGGTGGCAGAATCGTCAACAGGGGTCAGCTAAGTACGGATTTTCTGAAAAGGTTGCCAGTATAGTTTTTGATAATCTTGGCTCGGAAACATATATAAGTTAAATAACGCCTTGATAATACCCCTTCAGTGGTGGCCGAACTGATTCTACGCATTTCGAAAAACAAGCCGTTTAAGTGAACTCACCTGTGAAGTCACCATATAAGTCTGGACCCGAAGCAAATGCAAGCCACACACGTCAGCGAGTTCTTCTCCCGGGATGCCCTGTCGCAGTTTTTAGCATCCCCAGCTGCTCCCCCGAGGAACAAAACAGACCGCGGCAGGCTGATGGAGCTGCCGGCCGATCTGCTCCTATCGCTTAATTAGATCTAGAAAATTGCTCCCATGGGCGGTGCCGCGTACATGCGTCCCGACACGAAGACGTCAGGTACGGGCGTGTGCGATTGTACGACACGGCGGTGCCCTGGTTTCTTTGCGAATGAATATGCGTGCAATTGTAAACCATGTTTCAAATGCAGACGGTGGAGGTCATGCATTTGAAGCTTGAGGATATAACAGTTTTCGTGATTGTTTTCAAACTTGAAAATTAGTCTGGCTGTTTTAGTTTGGTTTTATCGTTTACGAATGCTTGCCTAATTGACTTCTGGGTTTCATATTTGAAGCTGCAAATGTCGCAAGCAATGACTTGAAGCTTAGAGAAATTTTCAGTGGTAAAATTGTAGCTGCAAAAACAGAGAAAGTTTCCATGAAAAGCTTATGTCTATAATTTCAGATATATGTCATGCAAACGAAGACTGCGCCACAGAAGCCCATGTTAACTAAATATAAGTCATGTGAATCAGCCCTTCGTGACCATGTTGTATCGCAACTAGATATAATGCATTTTGACATGCTTTAGAATATAATTTGCTTTGATCCCGTTTAGAATCTTCTAGTTCAAATGACGTGCACTTTAAACACAGGGTGTAATATTTTTTAACAGTTCTGGACAAGAACCTTCGTAAACTAACGCAAAAAGACAAGTACTTTACTTTTATCACGCAACCGTTATTCATCTACTATTATGCCTCCATAAAAACACGATACATCAGCCTTATGCGGCCTCATTTTCTAGCCTGTGGGAAGAAAACAACCCTCTGGCTTTCATTCAACGGCTTCTGAAGCTTAAACCACAGTACCTTTTACCCGAATTACACCAACTTTGTAATTAGGCCAGCGGCAGGCTTATGTAACAATAACCCTGCTCGTTTCTTGATTGTGTTTTCTACCCTCGCGGTTGATTTGCTCAGTTTTTCTACCTCTCTGTGCAGCGTTTCCTTGATGAATGTGGGTGGCGTAGGCGTAGACCATGCCCACGTCACAGGAGAGTGCCTGTGCCATAAAATCACGTGCGCACTGCCGTAAAGAAATGCCCCGAAACAAGGCTGTCATGAAAATCACCGCAGTCGTCTCTGAAGATTTCACAAATAAACCAAAGAGAAAGAATCGGAGATTGATTTACAGCATTGTCAAATTGTTTACCCAGTTATCAATTACGAAGAACATCGTGAATAGCAAACTTAGCACTGTTGACCGTGCAAGAATCATTATAATTTTTCCCCGCGAAATCTCGCTGGAATACTGGCCATACAGCTCTGTCTCGCTGTTTGTGCCGTG
The DNA here is from genome assembly GCA_034440635.1 of Lepas anatifera. NCBI lineage: Eukaryota > Metazoa > Arthropoda > Thecostraca > Lepadidae > Lepas > Lepas anatifera. The sequence continues at coordinate 618,323 of JAOTON010000214.1, read as the reverse complement.
AATGGCGGGGGTGTGTGAGCGGGGGCTTGACCTGCGCCCGCCCCTGAGCCCGACGCTGCGTAAATAATAGTGATAGATGAGGCTGCTTGTCACATACCACCGCCTGGACTCGTTACAGAAGAAAACATGTGCTCGTGGCAAAACAGAAAGAGATGTCTGATGTTTGGGTTGGAAAATTGACGAAGGCATATTTTCATATAATAACAACATTTCTTAATAAGCGTTTTATTTCGGCTATCTTTAAGGACACTTTTCAGCAGCGAAATACACAGGACTAGTGACAGAGCAGCTGATATTAGGTCGGCGTGAGCCTGGGTGGGGAGGGAACCTAACTACGTACCTGCGTATGCATCGATTTTGGGGGAAGATCACGGCCTGCGAAAGGTGGACATGGGTGTCGAAAGCAAGGTGGCAGGAGGACGCGTCCCATCACGTGACCGAGCAGGAGGACGTTCTCCCCAAAATCTCGGAACTTAGTTAATTAATTTCGGCACTTTACGTTCATGCACACGAATTTAGTCTCTCAGCTCTCCCGAGATTTTTGGAAATAAGGTGCCAATATCGGAGTTTTCTGGTCGTCCCATGTTTTTTCCTGAGGGTTTTAGCAGTTGAGGACGCCCGCTGAATTCGGTCACAGTACCTTTTACCCGAATTACACCAAATTTAAATCCGGCGAATCCGGCCGGTCTCTCTTGCCCTGTGTGATGATGCGTCTGGGTGCCGACATTTGCACAATGGGGCAGTGTAGATACAACTGTACTGTTCTGGACGGCCTATAGCCTAGTGAGTTGTACCCTGGATTATTATGGGGGACTCACATAGTGGTCATATACATAATTTATCTACCCCAACGCATGACCTATACCTCCGAAGATGAAACGTTCCCGAAAGAAAACTGCTGATAGAATCTAACACCATTGGAAACTTTTATCCCCAACACAAAAGATGAGTAGACAGGTACCTAGAAAACTCCAATACCGCATCACCATGGCTAATTCGCGCCTGAGTGGGTACATGTTCTAGTTCAGAAGGAAACTAACAGACCATAGACAAAAAGTTCAATCTAATGGCTCCTCTAGATATCCTCCAACAGAGCTGGCAATATGAGGGCTCTTTTGAACTCGGGTCCCTCACATGTGCACGGTCACGATGTGCAGATAACACCACTGCTCGTGACATAATTTATGAAGCTCATGCAAAACTTCAAGTTAGCACAAAACACCTACCAACGCAGCGCAGCAGCCCAAATGCAAGAAAGAAGCAGCTAGCAGAACGGAAGAATCTTAAAGGTCACAATTGCGCACAGTTAAACGACTGAAAAGTCTCTGGACCCTCTGCGGAAGCGTCGCGGTGGCCTTGTGGCGTGGCCGGCTGTGCTTTGTGCATGGAATAATGGAGCGTACCCACTATGCATCAGGTCCAGAGCCAACTGTGCCTGGTCGGGACGGTTAGAGGTGAAAAACCTCCAAATTATATCATAAAACCTCTGATTCGAAGAGATCTCCGGGCTCTCTCTTGAAAGTATTCTTTAGCATGGCCGATAGATGTCTGAAGACATTGATGCAGCCCTGAATAAATCTGGCAGCGACCTGGAGAGAGTTTACCTCTGGGCAAGGATATTTGCGTACCAGGGAGGGAGTCGGGAAGCCGACTGTGTCTGACTGCCGTTCAGCACGCAAGCCCTTCCACAGGCTGTCCGGACCCGACGTGGGTTACCGAGAATCCCGTATCGCACGGAAATTGCATTATATAGGTGGCATAGTCCCAATTCATGCCACCCTTACAGCGTTAATTAACCGTAACTAGGCATAACGAAGTCCTGTGGTATTGTCATGTCCTGTAATTTTATGTTCGTTCAAGGGGATCATAAGTGACATGCTGAAATTATATTTCAATGTGCTTGCGGTGAAATTGGTGGTAGTTTCAGTGGATCAGTTTGAAGTTTAGACCCTCTTATAGTCCCAACTTACTGATGGGTGGTCCTCTGGTGCTCGTGCCTAACCGGATGTAACCTTAACCTTTGTTGCACGGTTAGATAGATCTCGTTGACCTTTGCCGTAGCTGGTAGGGTTATTGCAGAAATTATACGCAAGAGGTTGACGCAGCCCATTCCATCCCGGCTCGAGAGGGTCGCTGAGAAATGATTTTATTGTTAATTTCAACGGATGGTTTTAGTCATTTTCGTTATTCTTACGGCGACATATGAGTTGTTTTACACTGTAAGAAGGAGTTGATGCTTAAATGTAGTTGAGAGGAGTTGAGGTCAGTGTAAAGGTCCGAATTAATGTCATTTCATTTTAATTTATATGGTGCATTGTCTACGGGCTGTGTTTCCCATTCACAGACAAAGTCAATTCCTAAAAACCTAATTAGAACAATCAACAAGATGGTCATAGAGCTAAACATGCTCTTACCAGATTCAAAAGTCATACAGTCACATACTTATAATTTTATGATAAATGTGAATATTTAAATTCACTGCTTTAATTCTGAGCACCTGTCGATAATTATCATACATGCCTCATTACAGACGATTTGAACGAACCTAGTGTTTGGTGATACATGTCTTTATCTGGGATTCCACTTAAAAAACTCATCTACTACTCGCGCTACTCTTCTAAACAGACTACCCTTAACAATATCTACCCTCGCAAAAGGGATGCTTAAAAGTGGTTGTTTCTACCTCATCTCTCTCTCTCTCTCTCTCTCTCTCTCTCTCTCTGTCTCTCTCCCTTTCACATGAGCATACTAACCACTGTAGTTATCAAGTCTTCCAACTCAGGAGCTAACAAAAAAAGTGATTACAGTTTCTCAACTTTCACGTACGTCGCTGTTTCCTTTCCAAACCTAATGTTTATGCTGCCTCTTCCCTTCCGCCCAGGGGGTTGCGCTCCGGCTTTTTAGCCTATGCCAAAAATGGCAACCTCAAATCTGGCATTCACCATAGTGATGACGTCAGCGATCGCCTACAGTTGCTTAGCAACGCATTGTCGCTGAGCATTGTAGAAGACGGGGCTATCAGGAGATAAGTTGCGTGTTAGGGGCAATAATACTGTTTTTTGAGGACGTGGGGTAATAAATCTTGGGTCTACCCCTCGCCAGATGCATCTTGAAACCGTAAAACACTCCACGATCCGGAGTCGATTCTCATTGAATAAATAGGCGGCTCCACCTTGAGAGCAACTGCTGACGTCACAAACCTAAAATTCTCTATAAATAGAGGTTGCCATTTTTTGAGAGGGGAGCGTTCTACCTCTACATTTAAAGGCCTTGCTTCCGCCCAGAGTCTATCATCGTCATGCTGACGTCATTTGTACCCTGTGCTCTTTTCGCAACGTTTCTGAGTTGTTGTCTCGAGGTGTATGCATTATTCATCCTTCAGCAGCAGCGTTGACAGGACCCTGTCACACCCACCGAATATCAATGCAGTTTGCCACACACCTTAGGTCTATTTAAGATGCGGCTGCTGTCTCAGCTGTTCCCTTGCTGTTTGAGGTAAGATATAAAAATGATAAAACATTGCCTAGGATGTCAGTGTTGAAAGACTATAAGTTTAAGGATTTTATGCGCTGATTCTGACAATTGTCTTACATGCTTATGTGTTGACTTTGATTGTATTTAAGCTTTGAAGTATGTATGCTACTCCAAAAACTATTTAAGATGCGTTTCAGAAAACAACTATCCTTTGATATTTCAGTTCATATATAATTCGGTGAAAAACAACATGAATATGGACAAAAATCACACAAATTTTGTTTCCGAAAGTACTTTATAGTTATAACATAATAGCTTTAAGAGGCTTCATCATATCCTTGGCGTTATTGGGCAGATCAGACATTGTCAAAAAGAAAAGCTGGTAAATCACAACTGAGCGTTACATTGGGCTTACGTTGCGAGAAAAATATTTCAATTTATACCTATATGAACCGTATATGATTATATATATATATATATATATATATATATATATATATATATATATATATATCTGTGTTGTATTTGTAATCTTTCCTACTTCAGCTGGATGGACATGCTGGAGATTTTCTGGCAGCCTCCATGGTTTCTTGCATTGGCGGATACAAGGAAGGTGGGAGGGGCTAAAAGTGCTCAAGCCCTCCCAAAATGCCCGAGTGCCTATAGTTAATACATAGGCCGAGGCTGATCCTAGGAAATGGTGGGGGAGGATCGAGCCCCTAGTCTCCCCAGAAATAAATTCCTAGATCCACCACTGGCTTCTATGATGTATTTGTCATGACCCCATTCCCTCTAAAAAAACAACGTTCTGCACAGGTCAATTAGTCTTTTTTCAGGTTTTCCGGCCAATAACACACCATGAAGGCTAGCATAACAGGAGATGAAGTACCAGCTTTTACAACATTTTGTACACCAAACATTAAGACTCTGATATGAATTACGTAAAATGTGCCAATTTTATAAGAGCTTCACCGGTGTTCTACTCGCTTGAACAGCTGGTTCCTGGATTAGGTGGAACTAAGTCGTCTGGGGCTATAACTCCAAGAGCCATGTCCACATTCTTCACGTGCAGTGAGCCGCGAAACCATTTTCACACTAAGTTAGCCGTCAGACGAGCCCGGCTCGTCTAAATAGCGCTAAAGCACTCCCAGTTTCCACTACTGTCACGGTTAAAAATAGTGCCGCTATTTAACAATGGAGACCGGTACTTGTGGAATGCTAATGAGATAGTGATGGCATCTGGCATGGTCATTTCACCTCTAGTTAGGAATTGTGCTGCTGTAGCAGACTGTGTGTGGATGTGCGTCCAAAGATGGCACGCTGTGATGGAGATTTAGGTGACGTGAACACTCGCCTTTGTTTTCAGCTTGAGCGAGAAGTTTGGGGACGTTTCAACAGCGTTCAAAAACATGTATGCAGGAGAGTCGAGACCATTTGTGCATTTGCAGCGCAGTGGTGCAGTGGTTAGCGCGCTGGATTTCCACCCCACCAAGCAGGGTTCGAAACCCGGCGCGGATTCACCGAGCAAGGAGCAATATAAAGGACAGAGTTTCCCACGGCGCATAAGTTTGGCACTTAGTGCGTTAGTGTGACAGTTAGTGTGTTCCCGGAAATTATTATTCCTAGCATTTGCTTTGCACTGTTATCTGATGGGGTTACCCGATGATTCACCGACAGAAAACTGATTTGGAGTTTAAACGTGTGGGCTGAGCGTTTGTGAATGACACTTACGAACAATATCACCTAAAAATCAGGGAGGGGGCACCAGAGTAGTTCCTGGAGATCTCTTCCCTAGTCCGTGCCTGGAAGCTTCATGTGGTCAATTTCAGCCACGCCTGGCAACTTAAAGAAAGTAAGAGATTAACTCAGTCTTTCGCCAGGTAATGCGTGGTAAGCTCTCATTGTGTCTTAAGTCTTGGCCAAAACCAGAACTAGAACAAGGGACATGGATCTAAGACTAGGCATAGGCGAGTTCAGGGGGCAAGGGGGACACTTGACCCACCATTAACCCTTGGCACCCCCTGAAATGTTGGCACCCCCACCTCCACCTTGCACCCCTCGCCTGACTTAAAAAAAGGAAAGAAGTTTACCTCAGGCCTCTAGCCACTTGCACCTTGCACCCCTCGCCTGACGACGACGCCTGAAGACCGAAACGTTGCATTTACCTCATCCCACGCTTTTTTGCTTTATCTTTACCTTGACTTAGCCTTTTGGGCTTTTTAGGGTTTATACGTTTTTCTAGACTTTGGCTTTTTAGGCTGCAAGTCTTTTAGCGCATTACTGTCATCCGTTTTATCATCATGTTAGGGTACTAGGTCATTCCCACAACACTCTGCGGTTTATGGCACCCTATCTCCAGTAGGCCTTCCGATAACTTACTATCCATCTATAAGACCAGATCTGGGCCCAGAAAGAAAGTAGTCTTAGCCATGCCGCTGGATATTTGGCTTATCATGCATATCAAATGTCCGTCTGTTATTCGGCACTGCCTATTGATTAAATTTTTTTGAATAGGCACCAGGCTTCATTTAAAACTTGTAGTCGGAAGTGAAGCTGAAAGAGAGCTCTGAATGCCAAGCTAAATAGAAACGAAAACCCCCTGAATAGTCAGTTTATGTTTGCAAACGCCCCTAGAACTAACACAAGAGCTCAACTTACTGGTAAAACATTACGTTTACCCAGTGACTAAGCCGATGAAAGCTAACGAAGTTTATTTGTAGTTCGGTTTTTAGTTTCAGTGCTGTAGTATCCTGCAGCGGGTTACATTTGCATTTGAAGAGGGCTGGGTCTGTGGAAGCGGTAAATCTTAGACAAAAATAACATAAGCATGATTGCTCATACAAGTCTTTGGAAATTACGCTGATGTCAAAATCATGCGTCATTCTTAAACACTTCTGTAGCAACCTAAAAAACACACACTTCCTATCGCATTGCTCTGAGTGAAACTCCGATTTAAAAAAAGAATCGAGCACAACTGCTTAATATGACCGGACAAAGCATTGGCAGAGCCATACTCTACCAACTGAGCTACCGGGGCTATCTGACCTTAAGTGCCTAAAACAGGTCGATAGATACCTAGCATTTGCGGTGTGGCTTTGTGGTGATGGCTTTGCCTTTTTCATCTTGCCTTTTGAACAATGTAAATTGTTTTCCATCTATCCGGCTGGTGATAAAAAATTAATTAGTATAGATTCGAAATATTCAGATATCGTCTATTTCAATCCCATCACCCAGAAAAATCCGGAAAACAAATATATGTTACTTAGGCATTCTTGAGGAATTACATTAAAATCCTAGAAAATGAGAATGTTATGTTCTTAGGGTTCCACGGCATGGAAGATTCGTCCATTATGATTCTACCTTCAAATATTCTATATCAGGAACCCGCTCGGTTTTCACCCTCACTGGTGTTTTACTGGTTTTATCTGTGGGTATTTTGACGTAATGTTCTAGAAAAAGTATGGTTTGGAAATACCAACTCTGCTCTTGGTACCTGCTTTACAATCATTGGTATCATCACCTTCATGGGTGCAAATTATTTTCGTTACTGTGCCTATTCTTTCGGTAGAGATAGGAAACGGAAGCATTGAAAATGACAGCCTATAAAACAGAACCACTGTTTAATTGAGCTAGCTACAGCAATCCGCAGAAATTGAGCGTACTTCCGAAACGGGATAATCCCTGTCCTCAGGATCACTGAATTTGTTGATATTTTGATAACGCGTACACTTTTCGTCTCCCATTGGATCACTCCCAGTCCTCTTCCAATTACATAATCTTACAAGTATTTTCGGCAGGATTTTGTTTAATACCCCGCTGTTTATAAGACAAGCCGACGCGCCAGGCTCCTTTTGCAGCTGTGCTTTTTAAGTGCGACTTGTTCCTTGGCTAAATCAGAGCAGTGTACCCGACAACGTCCGGGGAGTGCTGGAGCTGGTCGATAGGTCTCTCCACGGGGTAGGAAGTGCCTTTGTGGAAAACAGGAACCGAGACCTGGTTATGTCAGGCAGAGAGAAAAATAATAGCCGCACTCTGGGTGATGTGAGTGAAAAACAGCTAACAAAAAAATGAAACCGACGGACACGCTTAGCTCAGCTGAAAAGGCAAACCTCACCCCAACACACTGGACTGAGTGGAGGCAGTGAAGGGGGGGGGTGTTTGAACTCCCCTTCTCCATTTTTGTCAATCAAAGCCAGAAAATGGCGATGGAGGGTGTCACCGTGCTTAGTGCACCCTATGTTTAATCATTCTTGCACATTTTACTAATATTTCACGCTTAGGTCACCTCAGGTCAGGTCACTAGGCCAGGCCAAATGATCCCACCTCCAAAAATCTTTAAACTTGCACCAGCGAGAATATGTTTAATCTGTTGATCTGACATTCATATTAAAGATAGGTCATTTGAATACCATAAGTTGTGGTAATTATATTTATGTCGATGATCTTGGATTAGGTGCCCACTCGTCATTGACCTCTTCTTTTGAAATGGGTGTGGAAAGTGGATTTGTCATAGATGTGGCTTAGAATAATTTCTTTACAAGACTGTTATATCCTAGGACAAGGCCATTCTATAATTTTTTACCTGCGACCCCTGAGAGGCCATCATGTTTAAGTTAAGCATATTTTCATACTCTGGCTAATAAGTTCGCAAGTAGTTGTGGTCCTAGACAATCTTTACACGTTGACCTAGTATGGTCATGCTATGCGCCTTTTGATTCTCCATCACAAAATGAATCTTGACATTGCCCTCGACATTGGCTCTCACTCAGCCCAGCAAAAAATGGAGTAAGGAAAACTGCCCCTTACCTGCCACTTTTATACATGTGATGACTTAATTATTGAGCTTGGGAAAAATCTGCTGATATAGTCTGGTAGTAGTTTCTCATGGGCTTTCTTCCCCCTTTATTCTCTGAAAATTCGCGTTGTTATCACTGTATTTGGCTTTCCAGCGAGGACTGCCCTGCAAAAGTCGTAAATAGATGGCCGTCCGGGACCGGGGTACCCAGCTGTGAGTAAAGCACGTGCAGCATGACATCACTTACAGAGGAGTGAGCCATCTCCGGACGGAATGAGCCCTTAGTCAAGCGTCGCTCCACCCCACCAAGCACTCCCGGTAATCGTACCTCTTCATTTGTAGGCATCTCACGAGGAAAGTAATGTTAGCTCTCTTCTCGACAGCTAAAGCTTCACATCGTCCTTGGGACTAAATCTGCACCGTATTACGTTAAAGTAAATGTAATACCTTCATAATGGGATTTGAACTCTGATAGGTATGTGATAGATCATATCGAAAACGACCGGATCGATATTTTTTGTCCCAGAACTTACCATTCGCGGAAAAATGTAACATGCACTTCGTACCAACCCCGTCCTCCCTCGGTGCTTACGTGCTATGAGGTGACCTTAGGGAAATAACGGCATGCCCAAGCCCCGCTGTGAGTGCTGCCCCAAACATTTTTATTGCTTGGACATATGTAAACCTAATTGCTAAACATGACTTTGGTACTCTCGGTTATAGATATGCATAAGCTACTTTATTCGCCCTCCTGGAACTATGTTCTAACATATCAAGAAAAAATAGAAGAAATTGACAAACGTCACATTGGTTCCTAATGGTAACATCTTCTAGCTAAAAAACTCTTTATTTGTATTTGTATTCATTTTTGGCGCACTTCAAACAGTTCCAATGTGGCACGAAGAATTACCATACGCAGATTTGATGTTACGCTACGGTGGAGACTTATCATTGCTAGCAGAGTAAAATTAAGCCAAAGTATTAGACTTATTAGCAATTTTCAGCAGAAGTAAAGCCAAATTTGTGTTATTGCTATTCTCTGTCACATAATTTCCAGTCGCTTAACAATGATCGACATTGTAGACTGAACCTTGGATATTTTCCCGGCTAAAGGAAATGTGGCACCTCTGTGGAATTTCAAGCTGAGGTGGCTTTAGGGTAATCGTTATTGGAGCTGAACGACGCCTTAATTCAGCTGAAAAATGACTAAAAAGCCTAATATTTTGTTGTATTTAATTTCCCTATGTTAGAAGCATAACTTCCCTAATTTCGCGTAACATCAAATTGGCTTACGATCTGACAATGTATTGTGCCAGATTGATTGGTGGAAAACATGAATGAAAATAAAAATGCAGTGTTTTTAGGTGAGAGGCTATTATTATGAATTAATGAAACACTTATCAATTTCCGCTAATTTTCTTTGTATATAAAAAATACGTTTCACGTAGCAAACTAGTTATTGATGACAGTAATGCGGGTATAACTTGGGTCCATTTATATTCCTCAGTAGCAAAGGCACACTTAGCACGTAGGTTTTAAGAGATCCAATCAAAAATTATTTGTTTATGCAGCGGGCCTGAGCATTAAGTCACATTTACAAGGTCACCTGATACCATGTGACCACCCGGGGAGGAGTTTAGACGATAGGCAGTGAATTGTTACCTTTCTTCTACGCCATGAGGTCACAGTGGGCCGAAATGGGTCAAATTTAGAAATCTCTTAGAAATCTTTCAGAAATCTCTTATTATTCGGGAGGCCTAGGACGTAGCAAAGAAAAGCAAAGAAATCACTGTGTTCGGCTTTAACTCACTGATTCAAACAATATACGGCATGAACTTGTAAAGTCACAGTGTGTCTTTACTCTTAGATCAAGGTCAAATAATGACCTTTCAGGCTCATGTTGCATATCATTAGCATTCTTAGATCATGCTCAGCGCTATGATAACAAATTAATTGTGGTGTCTTGTTTGGTACACAAATTATAAGAACAAACATTTTCAAAGATCGTGACGTTTGGTGACCTTGTTATTGACCTGACCTTAAAATGGATCACAGTGTGCAGATTTGTCAGTTTCAGAGCTTTCCAAAAATATATAGAAACTTAATCTAGCCATTTTGGGAGCCGAGTTACACCGTGGTTTTTTCAGCCTCATCTTAGGAGAACCGAAATGTTTTACCTATACGTGTTGAGAAATTACGCAATTCCTCGTTGAACTGACCCAACCTAATGCAAATTTTTGGCCATAAGTTTCTCAAATAGACCTCCATAGAGGTATGCGAAGCGATGCCTCTCGTATTCAAACTGGCTTGGCATCATTTGCCAAAAACCTAGGAGGGAGGGGAGGGGGCCCGATCGGGTCCCCAGGCTGCGGTGAAGGATCAAGAGCGATGTTAGGCTGTAGCTGTTAAGCCGAGACCCACCACTTTCGCTACGACCTGTACCTCTGCGAATACTACCTGATCTGGATGATGGCCCTCGTATGACATGGTTCTCATTAGCTCCGGGCAGATTGTTGGAAAGGCAATGCGGCACTGTCCTGGAGCGCTCCAACTGTTGTTCCTGAAAAATCCTTAGAATTTAATTTTCATTCTGGTCATAAGCTTTTGGTTGACGTCATTTGATGAATTGGCGTTTTTGAAAAAAGTGCAGTTAGCTCTACTTAACGAGTTCTGCGGTCTCGAGTTATGAAAAGTTATGCATTTCCTCACCAATGGCTCCACAGCATTTCTTCTCCTCCCCATTGAGGATCCAACACAGCTTCTGTGAAAGATAGCACAAAAACAAGCACCACTCCAAACCTACTGGCACTATAAATCGGCGTTTTTAAAACATGCTAAGACTAGGTCAAGAATATATAAACACACCACTGCTGATAAATACTAATAATTATAACAATATATCTACTACTAATCTTTATATCATGTGAGCAATAAATGTGCATAGTTGAAAAATACACCACTTAGAGCTCACAAAAGAAACATTTATATTATATAGGGGTGTTTTTATTTAAATGTTTTGACCTTTGGACAAATGCAATCGTTGGCATCATCGTTACCCACTTCACCTAACCATGTCAAAAATCATTTAAAGTTGCCGCTGAGAAAAGTAGCAGAGGAAAGTGGGGCAAAAAACGTGTCGTTTGCTTCAAAACCTTTGCTTCTGAAATGATGGAGCATGCAAGACACCAGGCTTAATATAACGTATTTTAGTGTTGATTTTCTTCGATTCGTTACATATTTTTGACATCCTAGAAATGTTTGAATGCAGCTCAACAAATCTGTTTCGAACTTTATGAGTGCAGTAGGTTCTTGTTGGATAGTAAAACGAGACACTATGATGATTTACTTTCTCAAGTAATGGGATATGTTTGGTCCGACCATATCCCCCGGGCAGTAGCTAAAATGCAAATAGCTGAGGCAGTGCCGAGTTAAGTGCCCTTGAATTAGCAAGCTGATTGAACACTATAGTCTTTTATTTGACGCTCCCTGTAGCAGTTTTTTCGTTTTATATTCCTTGGTGCGAACCATTCTGCCAAATTTGGTGAACCTGTTGTGCCCGCTTATAAAGATCTACTGTCTCAAAGTCCATAAGCAGCACTTTTGAAGGCTGTTTATGACTCATTTCACGTAAAGAACCGTTTTATAGAAGAATTGCACAAATATTCTTTACAACTTGCATGCAAAACTCTCGTTCTGCGCGGTCAGTAAAATAATCGATCGATGGTTATCAGCCCACCTTTCATGACTGTAAACTGAACTGGCGATCTAAATTGGCATAGCTTATAAACGGAGAATAGTAAGAGATACGCCAGATATATATTCCGCTTGTCTGAAAAGAAATCCAAATACAGGCTCTCCGCATTAAGTGCTGCAGTTTTTCCTCCACAAGCTTAATTTTGAAGTAAATATTCTCTAAAAATTCAGACAGGCTGCCAAACTGAATTTACATCTTGGTAACCCAAGTAATGGTGAATAGTCATGTCTTTTGTTGTGTTTTTTCCTGGGTAAAATTACCTTTTTTGAAACACAAAATAGATCCACTACTTATTCTATTTATTAATTTCACAGAGTCCTTTCATTTTTCGCCATGGTTTTTGCTGGAAACCAGTAAGGGAGGAAACCATTTTCGATGGCAACTCAGGGGGAACATTTTCTATTACTTGCAAAGGAAAAAAATACGGTGTACAGAGTTACAAATTACGTGATTAACAGGAACCTGGCATATTGTTCTAATCCTGAAATTTAGTGTAATTAGGGGAACTTTTAGCCGAACATCAAGGAGGCGTCGATGATTTCTCTGAAAAATGTACAATAAGCTCAGTATTTTGATTTTTAAAATGCTCCCCAAAGGAAAGGAATCTGCCAGTGGATTATGCCATGATCTGGCAACCACTACCATACTCGAAACGCTTCAAAGGCTGCGATATTGGCTGATGCTCACCGTGACATCTGCATATGTCGTCACACCAACAGCCATGATAACTGTGGCCTGCTGCTAAGGATACATGAGAGGTACATTTCAGGTAGGTTTTAGCTTTTTTCTATGGAAATCTCGAGTTCCAAGACAAATGATGTATTGGGTATCAGGTTTTCCGGCATGCTTTACAACTTGGCTATCTCAGTTATCTATGAAGATGCCACATTCCCTTTAAGTGAACAAGATGCAGAGAGAAAGAAAAATGATTGATTCATCTTCATGACTTCGAGGGAAAGAAAGAGGGAGAGGGAGAGAGAGAGAGAGAGAGTGAGTGAGAGAGAGAGCCAAAGAATTCTGTCGTCCAAATAGGAAAAAGGCTCAATGCATCCGTGTGCTTGCACTATCTGACGTGGAAAATTACAGGATGCACGCAAGCAATGCATCCAATTACCGTAGACCTAGATCTACCGAAGCTTCCACAGCATGTAATAAAATAATATTTTCTTCCAGCCATGTGAAAGACAGTTTTCCCCGTCTGGTGTGAAACTAAAACCTGAAGGATTTCACGAAAGCGTTCTATACTGGTCTATTTGTGGTAAATTTTGATTGACTCCTTCCAACCATATAGGTGGTTTTTCTATTGTAATTTTAACGTTTAAGGTAAAGATACAGGAAAATATCCATATCGGCAGACCAATCATAACGCATATAAGAAACCAGATTACTAAAACAATAACCTCGCAGAAAAAAAACAGCCAAAAACACTCCGAGTCGTCCAGACATTACTTGTTCCTTCGACTCTGCCCAGCCCAGAGAATTGCTTTTTCTCACGCTCTGGGTGTCATTCGCTCCTTTTCAAGATGCAGATTGGTTATTTCCCTGACGCTCTGTAGGGCCTGACTAAATGAACGAGAAACAATACTGAGACAGAACAAGATGAGTCATTCGTGGAGCAGAATATGTACCTAAGCTCAGTGGCATCGCCACGGGATTTTTACAGGGAGGGGGTGGACCTCGAATTAGCAATGACCGGGAGGGGGGAGGAAAGAGGCGGAAGGCGAATTTTGAGCATAATATTGACTGTATTTGAAAACGCTAACAATGGTAAACTTCACCACGTTCACGTAGGCTAATAATGGTAGTAGGTGGGAAATGTGAAGAACCTGGGTTGAATTCCAAAACTTGGGGGAGGGGGAGTTTCCCATGGTTTTCAAGTTTGGCGGGGTGAGAGGAGGCATGTGCACTGACTTCTCCTTCTCATTCACTCCGCTTTCGACGCACATGTCTAAACCAAAGAGGTAGAACTGAGTATCATTCTTAACCTTCGCCCGGGTGGGTGGGTCTTTTTAGACCCCCTTCGGGTTTTTCCAAAGTGACCAAAAAACGGCGGCGCGCAGCGCCGCCAAACTTGGTCTAGCTATTCCTTCATCATTTTTACATCTTTCCTGAAAGTTTTGGCTCAAGGTCATATCAGGTCAGGTCACCAGGCCAAGTGAGGCGACCTCACCTCAAAAAATACTTAGGACCGCATAACTAAAAGAAGGGTTAATCGATCAAGTTGAAACTCATACCACATATTAGGCCCACCAGGAGCTACAACATTTTCGGGATTTTTGATATTGGTGACCTAAGGTCATGTGCAGAGCATGACCTCCCCATTGTCAATACATGGGGAAAATCACGAAATGAGCTTTTCTCAGTAAGTATGAATGGAATCAACTTCAAACATCGGTTGCGACTTGCTCTTAGCCCATTTCTGAAGCTGATGCCAAAATTGTTGACTTGTGACCTTTAAAAGGTAACCTTAGGTCAAATAAGCATTTTTTGGTGTTTTTCTCTATAAATTTTGAATAAACTAAGATAGAGCTTTTATTTTGTCACCAAAGTGTTTGCATGGTCACCGAAAGTCAAATGATATACATCATGACTATACCAGGTCAAGTTGGGTCAGACCTTTGACCTGGGTCAGGTCAAATTCTTATATTTGACCTGGCATAGCAATATCATATATCATTCGATTGGTATTGACGACAGGATTGCAATGGTGCATAAACTATGACTGTATCTTGTTTGGTTTGGAATCTATTAGCGAAAAAGTAAACGCCCTTATGCATGGGTGGCTATGGATATTCCCAAGAATATGCCCAATATTTAGTGACCTGTAGCTCCTAAGGTTTTGACCTGACACGAAAATGAATTCCACTATAATGAATGGGCATCTCAAGAGCTTTCGAATGGTGTTAGAAAAATGTTTCTAGCTATCATAGTTTCTGAGATATATGAGGTTTTCTTAGTACACCTCATATTAGCGATTTTGACCTGTTTTGACCTCTGGTGACCTTGATATTGACCTGACAAGAAAAATGACTGAAGTATTTTCGATATCATTTTAGAAGAGCTTTCGATTACCGTTTTGCGCTTTTTTCTACCTCTCTTAGTTTTTGAGATCGTGGGGGGTCTTTTTAAGCCCCCCCACCAGGGCGAAGGTGGCTCGTACCCGCCACCGGGGCAAGGGTTAAACTGATACATTTGTGGTACACAATCTTAAGGCTGCTTCTCCCTAGCCTAGCTCGGGTCGGAAGAGAGAGGAAGGTCATGAAGGTGGTTTCGGAGGAGGAGGAGGTGGAGGTGGAGGGGTGGAGGTGGAGGAGGAGGTGGAGGTGGGAGGAGGAGGAGGAGGAGGAGGAGGAGGAGGAGGAGGAGGAGGAGGAGGAGGAGGAGGAGGAGGAGGTGGTGGTGGTAGTGAAGGAGGAGGCGGAGGAGGAGGTGGAGGTGGAGGTGGAGGTGGAGGTGGAAGTGGAGGTGGTGGAGGAGGAGGAGGAGAAGGAGGAGGAGGAGGAGGAGGAGGAGGGAGGAAGAGGAGGTGGAAGAGGAGGAGGAGGAGGAGGAGGAGGAGGAGGAAGAGGAGGAGGAGGAGAAGGAGGAGGAGGAGGAGGAGGAGGAGGAGGAGGAGGAGGAGGAGGAGGAGAGAGTCTATATTAGGATCTATAGATAATTTCAAGTGGTTGAGGCATTATTGAATCTTCATGCCATTTGGGCTAGGCCATTGGCATTACAGAACATATCAAAGGAACATGAGTGACGGGTTTTGTGGGGCTGGTCTTCGCTCCGAACACGCGCTTACTTGTCTACTTGTGTTCCGCACTTGTGTACCAAAATCTTTTTGCAAGCAGAAAGTCCAAGTGAAACTACTAGTAGATTTGGAGCATGTATACGATTATGTTCTAGATGACATTTATCTCATATGGGACCCAATTATGGAGGTGTTGCACTCCCTGCTCCTGTATGAATGTTTCATGCTCCCTGTACTAGACCGATTAACACCGTTTCAAGGACAGCTGCCCTGAGTTATCATGCTAGCATCCTGAACTTGACATCTGGTACCGTGATATTTTCAGGTAAGAGTAAACAAGGACACCCACGACCACTTTGCAATGTGCAGCAGTCATCGCTCTTCATCATCATTCCACGTGCTAGCGGGCAGCCGGCGCTCCCGCGGGAGACTTTTCACGGCTTCACAAGTTGTTACATTCCTGGAGAGCGGAGCGCCACACCTCAGTACCCCACTGAGAGGCTCTCTCTTCTCTCAACTGAGCAGGCCTCGCAAAGGTGGAAACCATAGCAACCGTCAGCAAGGTAAAACTTCTGTGAAACCTCTTATTGCTACGTAAAGTCTTCGACTTGACGGATTTTTCAATCTCAATGAAGTTAATACAAAATTATGGAACATTCGCGGAGCCGTACAAAAATGATTTATACCGGGGATCAGACTTTACCAGCTTAGAACAGTATCAAAATCCAAAGTTAACTCAGTATAGGGTTAACGTAAGATTCAAAGCCCACAGAGGGCCACATATTCATTGGAGTACCTGGAGAGCCGCTGAATTTTTCACCCCCTTCCCTCGTCCTGCCCACTAAAGTTACTTGCATAATACAATTAACAGCAGTGCTTATATCGAGTTATTGCCTGTAGAGGTAAAAAGTGAGCTGATTTGAGTAATAAAAATCAGTGTGATAAAGACACAACAAACCACCCCAACACTAAAATAGTTATATGCGTCATATATGTTATAACATGCGCCAAATCCACCCTGAAATTCTCCAGGTAAGCATAAGATCACTAATGCTGGTAGACTGTGCCACGGGGCATTTTCCACCTCTGCTGTTCCCGCTAGGTTTGATTAGAGTTGACACGCGCCAGAGTGGCCGGATGCACCTCCTTCAGCCGACGCTGCGCTGCCACTGGTGTTCGGACTGTCGGCCGGGGGCAGAGGGGTCTTCGGAGCTCGCGGTGCAATCCACACGTGACCTCGGTGCTTCTTTATCTGTTTCTGGGCCCAGTGGAGACCGAAAGAGATTACTGCATTGAAGCACATAACACAGTTTTATAAATATTTCTCAATTTTGTATGTCTACTCAACTCAAGTTTATATTTCACAATCTTTGAAGCTCAAAAATGGTGGCATTTGGCTAGGAAGGTCCGGTATAGATTGATGATTTAGGCTAAATTTTGTTTAGGCTTTATTGATCATTGAGCTTCATTGATCTCGGGCCAGGTCACCAGAGCAGGTCAAGTGAACTCACCTCCAAAAATGTTTAAGGTAGCATAACTAATAAATGGGTGGATCTATCCAATTGAAACTTATACCAAATAATGGGCACACCGAGTGCTACAACATATATTCCAGGATTTATCATATGATTGACCTAAGGTCAAGTACGGACCATGACCTCTCCATTGGAAATACATGGGAAAACAGAAATTGGGTTCTGTTTGTCTAGATACAGCTGAGAATGCCTTCATATTCTCCAAATTTTAATATCCTGGGGCCCTTTCCAGGCTCATGCTGCGATTTTTACCTAAGACCTTTGAGAGGTCATCTGGGGCTAATTAAGCAGTTTTCAGACTTAGATCAATAACTTTGCATGAAATGATGCTACAGCTTTTATTTTGATATTTATGCGTTTGGATTGCTATTGCAAGTCGATTGATATGCATATTGACTATGCTAGTTCAAAAGTGACCTTGACCTGACCTGAAGTCAGACCATTTTTGTTTTTTTACCTAGCATGGTCGTATTATACTTCATTCGATTTTCCGTAACAAGGGAAAGCGTATATTACCTAAAAATGATTCTAACTCATCTCTGTCAGACACTAGAGCCGAAAAAGCTCTCCTCAAAATGCAACTTTTTACCTATCATGACCTCAATATTCACCTGAGCCAAAAAGTGACTAATTTAGCTTCTTCATGAATTTTTACGAGCTATCCACCAGAGTCTTCCTTTTTTCGCTATCCCGCATTGGAGCCGAGTTCGAGAGGGGTATTCAAACACCCCCCACCAGGGCGGAGGTGGCTCGGAGGCCCACCGGGGCGTTGGGTAAGTCTGACCGCTGCACCACGAGCTTATTATACACACTGTTTTCCCTGTCTGAGAATTTCCTGCTCTTTCCATGTGTCGCCATTGATTGGCTCTGCTGAGGGAGTAATGTCAGGTGCCGAACGGATTCCATGTGCTCTTTCTTTGTCAGTGCCAGTGATACAGATTGAACCTCTGCACAGGATGGGGGCTGGGGGGGGTCACTGCGGAGGCGCACCTTCGGAGAAAAAGGATCCTTTCTACGGCAAGCAAAGTGATTTTTTTAGGTCTTGAAAAGCTTATAAAAAGCTTGTATCGCTTTTTATCAATGCGTCCGGACAGAGGCAGATCGAGAGCAGCTGTTTGACGGGAAGACAAATAACATCATGATAAAGACTAACTGACCAGAATATTCAAAAAATCCCCCGATATGACCGCTTTGGTGACAAGTGGTGCTCGGATTGGATTGCAACGCATCCATCTCTGCGCCTGGAACGTCTCATGCAGCGTTTAGATCAGCAAGACTATTTGCTGCTACTTGGCCTCACGGATGCGTTGACAAGTAAGGTCAGCGCCAATTTCAAATCTGATGGCTCGGGGCATCTTTAGGGACTGAAGAATCCAGCTTGTGATTTAATGGTCGTGCCAACTACCCCATTGATACAGGATGAATTTAAATTATTCATAGACATTAGATAAATCAGTGAACCTTAAGGCTTTTCTGCCTTTGTGTCAGCTAAGGCGAAATGGGCTCAAAATCAAACTCATGCTAGCGGCAAGTGCAGTTAGCATCGGATATCCGCAGGGTGCCAACGATTACCGTTGAGCGAACCTCCGCTGGTCAGTTTTTGTCACAAGTCAAGACACAAGCTCAGGGAAGTGAGAGAAGATCCAAGTTTGGGACTTACTGAAAGTTGTCCGCGCAATTTACAAACGGCCCAAGTTCTTATACTGCTGTGAGCATAAACGCCGGACAGATTTTGAGCTTCCTGGGCAGTTCACAAAGTACCCCCTGGAAGTACAACTGCTGTCCACGAAGTCAGATATTTTACAAAATATATATGAGGATATATCTTTCGCTTTGATTATATATATATATATATATCTGTATCTCTGTATCTCTGTATATGTATTAATCACCAACAGGCACATACCCAATTATAGGTGAAGTCAATGAAAGATAAAAATGCATAGTCACCAACAGCCTATTCCTAAAACGCGCAAAACATTTCTAACACAACAAACACAAATAATCAATCTGGTCACTGGCCTATGAAAGCTGTTTGTATAGTCGTAAAAGAGGCGATACACTTTTTAAGTCGTCCAATGGGATCCGTCAAAATATCGCAGGTTGGTGAGAAAGCTAAAAAGTTATTAACAACACGAGGAGCCCGCACAAACACACATGATTGTATCGTGTTCACTCGACCAAAAGGCACATTTAAGAAAGTTGCACTAGCATTCCTGGTAGTTCTAGATGGTACATGAAGCGAGAAACATTCCAAAAGATGAGATGATGCGATGAGACCTCTAAAAACCTTGCTTGTGAATAATATGTCATGTTGTACACGCCTTGCCAATAAAGTACGAACATCATAAAACTTCGTCAATTCCTCGTAACCTAATGATGGACAGGCTGGGTCAACATGGTTCGCAAGCCACATCAAAAACTTGTGTTGGATTCTTTCTACACGATCCAGATGACATTTTGCGGCTCCAGCCCAAACCACTGAACAATACTCTAAAACTGACCGAACATTTGCATTAAAAGCCGCCAAAGCGGCCTTCTTATCCAGCTTACATCTAGGGGAGGCTGTCTGGAAGGTTCTGATTAATAAACCGAGTGATCTGTTTGCTTTGGAAACCATCGAGTTTATATGGTCGGAAAAGGTAAGCTTTTGGTCAAGAATGATTCCCAAATCTTTTATGGAAGAAACGTTCTCCAAAATTGTTCCGTTGATTTTATAAGCCGAATCAATGAGATTGCGTTTTAAAGAGATTTTGAAAGACTTGCATTTTGAGGCGTTTAGATTCAGCTTCCAGGCAGCAGCCCAACTTGTTACTGCGTCCAGGTCTTTCTGTAATGTGTTAACGTCATTTTGGGATTTCACTTGATGGAATATTTTCAGATCGTCCGCGAAAAGCAAACACTTGGTAGAAACTATGTGTGGCAGGTCGTTTACGAAAACTGAAAACAACAACGGTGAGATGAGCCCTCCCTCTGGTGTGCCTGAGGTCACACGAGCCCAATCCGAAACTTTTCCGTTCAGCACCACTCTCTGTTTACGTCTGCCAAGATAAGAACTCAACCATTTCAACGCTAAGTTGTCAATGCCATACATTCGCTGCAGTTTGTACAATAAAAGACGATGGTTAACACTTTGGAACGCGCTCGAGAAATCTGTGTACACTGCGTCTAGCTGACTGCTGTCAGAAATGGCTTTCCACCCGTGTGCCAGAAAAGATGCCAGATTAGATTGACATGATCTATTTGGCAAGAATCCATGCTGACATGGAGAAAGATGAGGCCGGACGTGCTGGTAAATCTGGTTGCATACTATTTTTTCAAAAATTTTGGCGCAAAGAGGCAGCAATGAAACAGAGCGATAGTTGTCAGGATTTTTTCGTGACCCTTTTTTGAATATCGGAACAATATTTGCTTCGCCCCACTGCTCAGGAAATATTCCACAGTTGAGGGACATTTTGAAAATTTTGCACAGAGGGCTAGCCAGTTCTCCAGCACATTCGCGAAGCACGCGAGCACTTAACCCATCAGGACCGCAGGCTTTGGTTACAACTAATTCTTGCAGCAAGCGACGTACAGTTTCCTCTGACACAGTGAAGGCAATCAAACGATCATCCACACTAAAAGGTATGTCAGGGAAATTTACTGCATTAGGGTCAGAGAATTTAGAAGAAAAAGTACGGTTTAATAGGTTGGCCTTGTCTGTGTCGTCGGTAAAAAGTACGTCATTGCTTTCTAAAACCGGTACTCCCTTCGTCTGTTTAAAACACTTCATAAAAGTCCAAAAACGTTTCGGGTTGTTTGTAAAGTCTGAAACAAGACATTTCAGGTACTGTGAGTAGCCCTGACTAGACAAGTGTTTGAAAGCAGCGCGCTTGTCAGCAAAGTCCGCCTTCACACGTTCATCACCAGGCTGGCGCTTCATTCGTTCAAAGGCAGCCTGCTTCATTTTCAGTGCACGCCTGACCTCTGCGTTGAACCATGGCGGATAACGTTTTTTGGGAACAACTAATGGTATATGATCACGGATGGCGGCGTCAACAAGAGAATAAAATAGTGATACAGCTTCATCGATATCCATACCGTCCAACAAATGCCAGGGAGCCATCCTTAAAGCTGCTCGGAGCCCATCAAAATCAGCTCGGCGGTAGTTATAAGCTGCAAAGCGTGTAGCTCGCAGAGGAGGCTGTGTACGTATTACGAACGAGATTGCAACCTCGTCATGATCAGAGGCGATCGTGCTTTTCCTGGGTACAGCACTAACGTTGGTAATACCCCTTGACAACACCAGATCTAGGGTGTTCTGCACACGTGTTGGCAATGTGACGTGCTGGCTAAGGTCAAGGAATTCACACTGGTCAACAAAGTCAACGGCTCGTCTCGAGTTTCTGATCAGCATCGCATTCACACGCCCATCCCTCTGCTGCCTCCATTTAATCTCAGGCAAATTGAAATCGCCAAGTACAAGCAAAGGCCCAGTGCTGGGTAGTGCTGCCAAACACTGCAATATCCCAGCCAAAGACAGATCATCGTTCGGGGGCCGGTAACAAACAACAACAGTCATACTAGGTCGAGCCAGCTTGATGAGCAGAGTCTCAGTGTTCAGATCCGGCTCGGTGCGTCTGGTTGGTTGCATAGATGAGCGTACAGCGCAAAGAACTCCCCCTCCGACATCGCCCCTGTCACGGCGAAATAAAGTGTGGTCAGGAAAAGAAGCTCCCAATTCAGCGTCGCAGATGTCGCTGTCTAGCCAAGTTTCGTTGAAGGCGATCACGTCGAAGGTCTTCAATTCCTCCGCTCTCGCTCGTAGTGAACCCAATTTGTTTCGAAGACTTTGCGCGTTATGGAGTAAAGCAGTGAATGTTGAAGGGCGCTCCTGGCTGTGTAACTCGCCGTCATTTACCGGTCCTGGATTCGTCTCGATATCTCCTGCTAGCAAGGAACGTTGCAATTGAAACGTTGCAACTGAAGACGTACAGTACGGGACACGAGCCGTGTTGTAGCTACGTCCCCTTCCAACTTGCAGGACAATCCTTGGTATAGGAGGGGCTCGCAGCACGTCCAGAGGCAACGGAGGTTTTACCGAACTTCTCGTACCCGTCAGTGGCCGGCTGCACGCGGACAGTACCAAAAACAGCAGCAGCGCCGCACTCCGGACCAGCCTTGGTGGGTTTCGAACTCGGGTCTTCCGAACTAAAGCCGGACTCCATGACCACTCAACCAGCGGCGCCACACAGCCCCCGAGTGATAGACAACTTGTGGATCGTCTCCCCTGATCATTTTTTACACATATATATACACATATATATATATATATATATATGTGTGTGTGTGTGTGTGTGTGTGTGTGTGTGTGTGTGTTGGATAAGCGGTTTTGCAAAATGCCCGCGTAGCTTTCTGAATGACCTAATGACCAGGCAGTTTGTAAACTCCCTAGATTCCTGGGTAGTTTATAAAATGTCCTAACTCAAAACGTCCATGGCATATATATTGTGTAGCCTTATTCGGCTAATGATATTTATGCGCAGTTCCGAACCTGGATCGATGGCATGAAAGGGCGAAAACGGGCCCAAAATCACCACGAAATAAATATTGGTTTTTATCAAGAAAATGGGAATGAGTTTGAGCGTTTGAAGGCAGATACCTGCTCCCTGGATCAGCTTCTGCTTATAAATATAAGGTATTCAAGTCCGGAGGATATCAACCTAGGGCTGCAGAAATATCAAAGAAGACGGGGAAATGTTTTCCCATCTTGATTTTTTTAGCGATATCCTCGTTTTGTGAGGGCCTAAAAAACATTTTGATACTGACGAAATGAGTGAGTCTATTGGTGCCTTAATGACATGTGCACCATGAGTTAGGGACGGGGGAGGCTTCAACCGAACTGGCTAGTGAAGCCATCAAACCAGACTTCATTACGGCACTCAACCTACTGTTACACTCACTCATGTTAACACTTAGGCAATTATTCTTCGAGCTGGTCGCAGGCAAACTGCATGGATACTGCTCTCGAGATGGCCTGAAATATCTAACTCTGCCTCCCCCCTCCACTTCCCCCATGCGTCGCACGGTCAGAGGCATTCCCGCATTCGGGAATCCGTGGCGAAGCAGCACCGAAATTCTACACTTTCACTTTGGAAGTAATCAGCCGGCCGCGCAGCTGCAGCTTGTTCAGGGTCGAACGAGCTCCGGTCCTAGTGCCATTTTTTTCTTTTAAATTCGTTGGCTTATTTTTGCTGCTTCTTTTAAGCTGTTTTCACCGATAACTGTTTGTGCCGATATTTGCTCTTGTTTTGCCGCAGTAGAACGCCTCGGGGGAGGGTTCGTGGAGTTTCAACTCCAATAACTTGGAATTACTGCGCTAACTCTAGCGATCTTTGATGCGAAAGTGGTAAGCACAATAAACCTAGGAATCCCCTTACCTTCTTCCATAATGCTAATTATTGCAATAGGGACCCAAAGCCAAACTTACACGACGCCTGGTCTTAGTGTTTCAAGGTTTTAGGTGAGAGCTAGCTCCCAACTGGGAACACTGACTTTGTCGTTTCCAATCCCCGGAGTGAGATTTTACAACACAATCTCTACACTAGATTGTCAGGCCCCCTGGGATATCCCAGAACAAAAACACAGTCAGCATTTAAAGAAAATACACGAGAAAAATGCTTAGCACGAAAAGTTTGGCCATTAAGCAGCTACTCGGAGGTTCCTCTGTATATACGCACGGAAAACTCACTTTCAGTGGCTCCCATTTTTTCGAGCCAGGTGAAAGCTTCACTGAGCTTATGCTGCACTGCGCTTCACTGAAAGCTTATGCTGCCACTGGTTTTATTGCGGAAATTTAAAGGGAATGTAGCGCCTTCATACAGTGATTTTAACTGAGATAGCCAAGTTGTAAAGCAAGTCGGAAAATCCGGTACTCAATACATCATTTGTCATGGAACTCGAGATTTCATTAGAAAAAAACTAAAACCTACCTGCAATGTACCCCTCATGTACCCTTAGCAGCAGGCCACAGTTATCATGGCTGTTGGTGTGACGACACATGCTGACGTCACGGTGAGCATCAGCCAATCGAAGCCCTTGAAGCGTTTCGAGTATGGTAGTGGTTGCCAGATCATGGCATAATCCACTGGCAGGTATTTATTTCTTGTCCTAGAGGAGTATTTTAAAAATCATAATATTGAGCTTATTGTATTTTTTCAGAGAAATCATGAGTGGTTTCATTATTTTCGGATGAAAGTACGCCTAATGATAGTAAATTCCAGGATTCGACCAAGCCACATTCCCTTTAAGAACATCTTTGCTAGGGTTGATGCTCTCCAGCAAATTGCATAAACATTTATTGGATATTTTTACGTCAGAATATCGCTCGCCAATCTCGTTTACCAAATCAGTAGCAACATAGTCCACGGAGCTAGGTACCGTGGTTACTAAATTACTAAGATTAAGGCCTATGTATAGTTCTAGGTTTTCATCCATCACAAAACTTGACAAAGCTTCATGGTATCCTAAAACTCTGTTTTTGCAGTCATTTGACCCAGCCTTTTAATATCCGCACTGGAGAAAGGTTTGGCACTAACACACACTGGAGAGTGGAGCTGGAAGACCCGCTGAGATATCAAAACGAATAAGGCAAGGCAAAGACAGGCTTGGGGTTTGTGGGGACTATGATGATCTGCATTGCTGGTAAGTTCTATTGACCTGGGTCAATATCTTCAAAATGAAAGTTTGATCTACTTGATCTAGATGAAGTGCTGCATTGGCACAAAGAGTTTATCTCCGCATTATTTTAACGAGGTTGTTACTTTCATAAACAAAAATATGAAAAGCATTCACTATTTGTTTTAGATCTCACACAAGTTTGGAGGGATTAGATGACAAATATTATCCACACATTGATTTTCATTACCGTATATCACAGTGACGGTGCTTCCATAGAGGCACATTAGGCACTGCCTAGCCACTTAAATGTCGAAATCGGTATGTATTTTATGAAGAGGAAATCTAACTTGACTCCATGTTTAAGTGGCAGACAATATTTCTTTTTCGGATCACTGGGTCAAGGAGCCGATAATTTGCATCTCTGACAATCCACGTTCACTGCTTTTACCGTCAAAAAGGGTGATCTTAGGCACTTTGCGATTTCGCTGAATCTGCTTAACACCGTGACAAACCTAACGTGTGCTTTTTGATTGACATCTCTAATACCTCATTTATTCGGACGCGAGTACTGGCTCGTAAAATCATCAACCTAGGCTTGCCTTCAATGCTAGCACGTGCGATGCGGCGTCTAAGGACCATGATTGCAGCGGATTCATTTATTGACTTTCTTGTATTCGCGGATTTCTAGCCTTCTCTAGTGCGGGACAGTTGTTTGGGAATTATTAGCAAGATATTTAATTTTGGAAACCCTTATGAAGAACGTGAGTCATGGCACAAGATCTGGTGGATGAAATTTTAAAAATCCGTTCGATCGTACAGCAAGAAATTGGCCGTCATAAAAAATGAAGTGCCGAAGCCGTCCTTGAAATGGGAAGCTCTCGTGAGTACCTTGTCCTTCCCTGCTTACTTGCCTACCTACCTACCTATCCTTCTTGAATATTGCCTTGTACCTTCATATACTGCCGCATAACCGTTTCCACAATCCCCAATTTATATTTTGATGTCTATATACATATATAAAAACATATATATAATATATATATATATATATATATATATATATATATATATATATATATATATATATATATATATACATTTATGATATTAAACATTTAAACATAAATATTATTTTTGTTTACCGACTTGAGCTTGCTCCCCTCTCCAGGCGACCTGCTGCATCCGCCCCTGTCCACTATCAGGAAAAAGTCTGGACGACATTTTTACCTCTAAACCAATCGTGCCTAGGCTGTCATAATGTTCTAGCACCGCAACTGGTATATCAAAAGTATTTTCTTCACTCAATGGAGCCTTTTGTTTTTATCGTGAGGGAGGGCAACCGGCAGAGCGCAAGGAGCTTAAAGTTTCTGGGATCCGGAACATAATAATTTTTCGCTCGCGCACAGCTTTGCTTGCCTCTAGGCTAATCAGTTCTAAAACTTATAACCATAAATTGGCATCAGATCAGGTCAGGTCGACGAGCTATGACGTCTTTTATAAATCCATGTAAGGCAATTATGTCCTTATAAAACAACACCGGCAAAACCTGGGCGTAAACTTGGCTTCTAGAAGAGCTAGATCAAACTCATCAATATCATTCGAAACCCTTTGGAAAAATATGGGTGCTGCAATTTATTTTGAGGTCCGTTCAACAAAAAGAGCACCAGAGGCCCCCAAAGCCTACGGCTTTCGAAGTTTTTTGTGACTATAACATTTGAAAGAGATAAGATGCAGCAATACATTTGGTATCACAGTAGAGGAGGAAAAAAGGTGAAACCTGCCAAAAACCAGAACTTTAATGGCCAACACTGCTGCACCTAGGATACGTTGCATGATGACAACACAACACATATAACTCTTACCCGGTGTCCTAACCAAACGGTCGCCGACCCTCGCCAACCGTCGGCGACCGTCGGCGTCAGTTACAGAGCGGTAATTTTGGAGGTTTGGCCGACAGAGGAAAGGTTCAGCTTTGGTAGCAGTCTGGTAGCTCAAGTTGCGGCGAACTGTTGCTTACCAACAATCAAAACTTGGCTGGCATCAAGAACTATTAAAAGCACGATTTAGGAGAAAAAGGTAATCATGTCCAGTTTCCATAGATTGTTCAGCATGAACTCCAATTTTAATTATCATTCTAAAACATGCATTACATTTAATGACTAAAAACAACAGAAAATAACACAGATGTTGGCTTCTGACGCAGACCGTCGGCGTCAAAAGTTGGACATTGTTCAACTTTTGCTGCGACGCGTTGCAACGCCGTGCGACGCGTTGCGGCAGTGCGTTTTGTGTCCGGACCGAAAATCCTGGTCGTTGCGGCAGATCGACGGCGTGCAACGCCTTGCGACGCGTTGCGTCTTGGTTAGGACACCGGGTTAGAAAATCCGTCAAAAATGTGGGCACCGATCCTGGATTTCAGGAATTCACGTTAAGCTCCCAAAACCTTACATAGAGTGCGTATCAACCATGCAGAGGACAGCCTATTTGATTTTCTGGTGGCCACCTGGGTGTTGTAAATAATGGTCCTGAGTGTTCCCATATTCTATAAAAAAACATGGGTGCTGGTCTGGTACCCATTATTGAGTATATATTGATTTTTGGGGAATTCTGCTGAGTTTCCCCCGCCAAGACTGTCTCAGACTTATCGCAAGACCTATTTCAGTTCGGCTATTTATTCAGCTATTGCCTTTCTCAGTCCACATCCCTCCCTTATGAAGGTGCCGCATTCCCCTTCAACGATCTGTTTTAGTTGGGATTCTCGACGCTACCGGTAGCGGTAGACTGAACCGCAGGACAGCTTCAGGTTTCCTGTAGTGTTAGCGTGTACCGCAGCACAGCCACGGCCCTCGGCGATGGGTTTGTCGCTGCGTAGCCTTGAGTTTCCTGCAGTATTAGTCTGTACCGCAGTACAACCTCGGCTCTCGGCGATGGTTTTGTCGCCGCGTAGCTTCGAGTTTCCTGCAGTATTAGTCTGTACCGCAGTACACCCGGGACCACAGTGGGTCCGCAGCACCCGCAGCACGAGTTGTCTGTGCGCGAGCCTCTAGGCTTTGACCTCGTAGACAAGGGTACCGCCATGGCTGTCGAAAGTGGGGCTTGGGCACTGGTTTGCTGGACTAAAAGGGTGCTAAAGGTGTTTTTTCGGCATCTCCGTGGGTTCAGAGAGGTCACAAAGCAGTCGTTGGCTGTTTCTGCTTATATAGTTTCGTCCCTTTTCTAGCAACGGCACAAATCTCTCATGAGGTATTGGTGATGTCCATGTTTTGACACAAGCGCACAGACGATATGGTGACACCTGCTAGACACGATACTTTCTCAGCACACTGATCAAGAGCGAAACAGCACACTTTTACCACACCGATAAGTATTTGCACTCACATACGCACGCCAGTATTCCATTTGACACATGTGTTATAGTTCGCTCAATCCAAGAAAAACCATCCTCCCAAGTGGCGAAATTTACTCATACACGTGGCATTTAACAGTTTAGAAGTCAAGTTTTCCTGCCGGAGTTCTGTTTATCTTTAACTTTTCATGACAAAATTAAGCCTTGAAAACGATCTCATTCGAAAAATCCACGTGCATATTTGAGCCATAGGACTTTGGACGGTGGTTTTTCTTAGATTAGATGAACTATAAACGAGGTACAGAGTAACACAACACTTAGTTCAGTCGTCTGAAACGGAGACAAGTAGCAATGTTGTCGCCTCTCGTCAACAGCTTTTATGCATAGATCAGACTATTCTGTACAAAGAGAGAAATAATTTTGAAACAAGTTCATAAGGCTCCCTGACGCAGTGGGAGCAGAGGCCTACAATTCAGATATCACCGAAATTAAGAAACTCTCCATACAATTGTCAGCAGCGTACAATGTTTCAATACTTTGCAATAAGCACGCTTATCCCTGACTTTACAGGAACGTTATCATTGAGGGATATTCTTGAAGATAAGGTTGGCCCATAAGAGTAGCTCTCCTTATAATTTTTCTTTTGATCCTGGTGTTTCTCACATCGACAATGTCCATAAGCGGTATTTCCAGGCCGTGAGTAGCGATTTTTGGGGGCTATATGACACATCATCTGATGATGTTAATGGCGCACAAGGGACAATGAAATGAACGAGGCTTGAACCAGGGCAGGGCACCAAAACCCACCTGTGGGCTCGAACCCTACATAGAGAATGACACGGGCCGACCCGAGAGCGCGCACCAAACCGACTGCACCACCCAGACCCATGTAAGTTACCACAAATGGTTCATGGGGAGAATGTTGTAGCTCTTTTGGCGATGTATTGATATTGTAGGAAATCCGTGCAATAGTACGCACTTAACTTTCTACAGGCTTTCATTTTTCTCCTATATGTCTAGCAGCTAACATTTGTATATGGTTGTTTAGCCTGAAGAATTGTCTATGTATGGTCATTGGCGGACGCAGGGGGGAGCATTCCAGCCATGGCTCCCTCAAAGTGCTGGAGGGGGCGCAAACTATCTTTGGCCCCCTTAAACGCCGGAGAAATTTGTGAAAAAAGGTGTTTACACTAGGTCTGTAGAGCAAACAAATATTCGCTCCCACCCACCCCCCTCGGAAAGCGATCATGTACTTGGAGAGGCAGCTTATACTAGGTCGGTCGAGCACTGAAAAAGGTGTTAACACTAGGTCTGTAGAGCAAAAATATGCTCGCTCCCACCTCCCCCTCCCAGGAGGAGAGGCAGATATGGGTCTGCCCCCCCCCACCCAAACTCGGGTCTGCGTCCGCCCCTGTGTATGGTCCATGTTTCAACTCGATGTCTCTGAAAGGAACTCGCCACGAACCCATCAAAAATAAAATATCACGTGCGTACTCTTGCCGGAGTAGGGCGGTAAGCGTACGCAAAAGAGGAGGCTGGAGTACGTATTGATGCCCTTTGTGCTTTAGGTGTTATAAAGGCCATGTCGTAAAGTTTTTTTTCGAAAACCTAGGCGATTGTATGATTTTATATGGTTCTGAATATACAAGAACTATACTGCACCCCTTGGTTTTCCAAATATGAATTACGGACTCTGTCCCGAGCGAAAATTAAGATTTCCCATCTCTTAAGCATGAACGCTCTTGCACAATGGTCTAGTGCGTACTCCTGCCGGACAAGCTCCCTTGGGAAAAAATGTCTTCATAAACATGTTGGCAGGCGTTTTAGCGTGAGCTCCGGTCCTGCAGCTCAGTCCCAGCTCAGCTTTCTTTGTGATGACAGACCGTAATTCGATACTTTTGATAAAAGAAGCATGGTCTGCAAGTTAACCTAGTCAAGAAATATTACATCAAGTGTGCCCAGAAGCTTATTTTGCTCTGTACTCCCGCGGAAAGAACAGGAGCAGGTGTGCATTTTTTGTGCAACCTAAGTACTGATCTTACTTTTTTATACCAGGGTATCCACCATCTCAGTGGTTGCTAAGTAACCAAAACAGCTGCTGCGTACTCTTATCTCCTGCGTTCTCTTACCCGCCCTTACCCTACGGGTGCATATGAAAATAAGCGCTCTAAAATAGGATCGCACAAAAATGGAACTAAAAACAAAGAAATTAGAAAATGAATTTGACTGAAGCAAAACTGAATGAAAATAGAAAAACCTTTTTCTAATTTTAGTGAGTAGCCAGAACACTAGAATTAGCCTGCATAGAAATGGGAATATGAAGGTTTACCATTCACTCAGTAGATTTTCGAAGTATGAATCTTGAAGTGTGGTACCATCAAATCTTATCATATTCAGTTGTAAAGAAAGAAATTAGCATACCAGTGATTAGCTCTCATAACACCCTCCTCATCATAAACCAAATGTCAAAAATAAGCCACCAAACGACCTCACAGCAGCTTGCTGTATACTGGAAGCAAACTTAGCACTCATGATTGTTTACTTGTGGCGCCATGCCTGCACTAGTTTTGTGTCTTTAAAAAGTATAGGTATGCAGAGATGTTTACTTGTTTAAACACCATAAAATACAACTGATATGCTTTAAACCAAGAAATATCCAGAAACGTCTAAAAGGATCGAATTTGTCTAATAACATAACTTATAATTACCAAAGGGTATGCATTCTTAAAGAATATCATAATATCAAATGGTCAACAGTCCAGTAGAAGTGTAAAATCCTCCTTCCTTAAAAAAACATAGAAAATAAGTCATCACATTGACACAACCAATCGAGTAAGAAAAACAATGCACACAAATGAACAGCCAGCTCACAAGTTTCCACCTAAAACAGTCGATGGAGAGCAGAGCACTTCGAACAGCATTTAGCGACATGAAAAGATGAATAAATAAACGCAGCAAGCATCCATATGTGACAATAAGCTTGCGTACTTGTAGATCATTGGCGCACAGCGCTTTACAGTAATACACTCATGTAAATATAGTTGTCTTTACTTCTAGTTCACACATATATGCGGGAATGTATGTTCACACTTCAGTTCAGCAAAAAAACTTATATGCATTTTCTACAAAAATTGGACAAGGCATTTTGCGTATTTTTATCTACACGAATGCGGGAATAATCACATCAAGGAACGATACAGAAGTCTTTATTTGTCTGCCACAATCTTTAAAAAAAACAGTGTGTTTTTTACTGAACGCGATGACTAGAAAACCTAATGCCTGGAAAACTTTTTAGCTCTTGAATGTCAGGAAGGTATGGGTAACAGAAAACAAGAATACTACCACCATCATTTATGTAACACTTAGTATGACGCTGCAGCTACCTTTAAACTGGCATCAGAAAACCGAGTTTCTCATTTTATGACATATGGCTACCTCAGGCTAAGGCTCGGATAACAATATTTATATTTCACCTAATGGAGTAATAGACCATAAGACAGCAAACAAGTGCTCAATAGTATTTTCAAAGGTTTGCGATTATCATAGCCGCTCAAGTTCGTCATCACTATTTGCAAAAATAGGCTGTCACTGCTGTTATCCAAACAGCAATTTCCTTAGTAATAGTTATAATTGTCGATTACTTCTTCATGTCTTCTGATCATGTAACAAACACCGTATCGTTCCTGAAAAACCTTGCCAGCTGCATCTACCGCGCATCAGCCAAGACAACTCGTTCAAATCTCGGGCCAGAGATCACTGAGGTCGATGTCGTCGGGAAGTTCATCCAGTCGGGGTACGAGATCCGCCGTCATCACATCAGTCGACATCAGATTGGACGCCATCAATGGCCCAACGTCAGCTGCACCCCCTGGATATTCCCGATCCCTCCCCCTCATGTCGCAAACAACATTAGTCAGGGCCATGATGTAGTTTTTGGCGAGCGTGAGAGTTTCGATTTTGCTGAGCTTCTTTTGCGTTTGCACGTGAGGAATGACTTGTCGCAAGCCCTGCCGAGAGAAAAAGAATTTGGTTAGAGAGCATGCGAAATCAAATGAAAACGCGCTTTGAAATAAATGCAATTAAAACATACTAGCATGCCGAGAATATATTTTTGGTGAAGGCACCAACACCTTGGTCTCATGCCGTGGGGTCCAAAACTACAACATACTCTTTCATTTTTCACAGAATGTAGTTGTACCAACGCCGATAAAAACGATAAGGCGCTTCCATCGCTGTTTAAATTTTTCCCTATCGCATCCAGTTCTCGAGATCGTGGGGGCGGGGGGGTCCGATCGGACCTCGCCCAGGCGGTGGTGTGCACGAAAAGAGAGTCCAGGCAGTGCCGGGCTACTTCATGCTGTTGTCGAAGACTTTGATGGAGAAATAGTTGTGCTTATGGCAGACAAAAACATAGTTAACGCAGGAATGACTGGACATATGTTATATGATTTGAGCTTTAAGAAGGCAGGCGAGCGTTTTGATTTATATGCCAAGTATACCTAAATGAATCATAGACGGATCCAGGCGGCAAAGAGGGGTACGTGCCCCCCGATCGACCCTCGGCGCCCCCTGAAAATGGTCACGGCACCTTCTGAAAGGTCGATGGCGCCCCCTGAAATGTCGCTCCCCCACGATGCGAAAATCAGCGCTCACCGATAGGATTTTGCGCCCACCTGATAGGTTTAGCCGGTCAAAAGTGGCGCGCCCCTGGTCCGGATGATGCCTCCGACAAGGTGCCCTCCCCCTGATCGGCAATCCTGGATCCGCCTATGAAATGAGTTGAGTTTTCGAGGACTGTTGTCAAAGTTTGATGGTGTTAATGGTGGACAGAGGTCATTCAGCGGCGCAATCGTGACGAACTGTCCAAGGATTTGGAGGTTCAGGCCTGTACCAGGTAACCTGCCAAGTATAGATAGGCCAACCATTGATTCCCCCAGGACGGACCAACAGTTTCTGAACAAGCTGTTTGGGGTCACCATGCGGGGAGGGATCGGCGCAGACTTTGACGCTAGAAAATTGACCATCTACACAAGATCAGATGGGTGACGTTGGCAACCAGAAGTGACGTTGGAAATTATAATTTTGTGTCCATGTGTCTCGACCATGCTGCCCACGGGTACCCTGAAGATACTGACTGAAACCATAGCTCCACTTCTCTTGGTTTCACTTTGAGTGTAATAATCCACACTACAAGGATGGATAAAAACGTCTCCCGTAGTGTTGTGATACTGAAATACCTACCCCTTTCCATCCAGATGATTTGTGGGCCTGTCATCTAGAAAAAAACAGATACTGCGCTTACCCAGAAGCTATTCTGGTCGTCATTCTGTGTGACACATGTCTTAAAAAAGCAACAAATATAATAAGCGAGTGTGGATCAGCGGAGCCTGATGAGGTAAGGCCTCACCAGGTAACCAAAATTAACGTCGAGACCGATAGTTACACAAAGCTTATCGGGGCCAAACGAGCTTTAAATGGAGCTTCCGCTCATGCGGAAAATCAGCCTGCCAGAACTGGGCATTTTTGTAGATCTAGCACGCGCTTGCCCCTTGCGCACTCAGGCCGTAGAAAGGCCTATTAAATTTGTAGCAAGGGCCGGGGCCGCGGTAGTGGGGTCATAGCTATATTTGTGCAAGAATGCACCACAGGTGGAGCATCCCTGCTTTTTTAATTAAAACGATATATTTTTACTGATATCGTCTAAAGAGCTTTTGAGTCACTTACATTTTCCCGTGTTGTTGTTAATGCAAAAATGTCTGTTGATGAAAAGAAACCAAATACATTTCGTTTTCTGCAAGGCGATGTATTCAGACTACCATCACATCTGTAGGTGGTAAAATATATACTTGGTCGCAGTTTTTATGAAAAAACTTCGGTTCCAGGGAATAAGCGTCGCCATCGACATAGAAGTGAGAAGCCAATCAATATTTGACCTTTTCTGGCAAGAAGCCTCATCCCCATCTAGAAATAAAAACTCGTGGGACTGGGACTCCTGATTTTTGGGCGGAATCTACTGTTTATTTAACGTCACGGCTATTTTTTCAATTTTGCTGAAATTATGAAATTTTCTATAAAGATTGAGGTGCCAGACAACCCAATTTTTTCCATTCCGACTACTCGCTTTTTATGCAATTTTTTATCCCTCAGGACTTGTAATGTAAATTGTCCTATCAGTCGATGTAGCCAAGGGAAGGCATCATTGGTATTTACCAGACCGGACTTCGGTCGACTTTTTCATGTATAAATAAAACATGGGTTCTAATTTTTCATCACTACTACCTTGAGTGGTCCATCCTTCACATTGCTTACGAATTTCTGACACCACCACTGAATAAAATAGGCTGAAATTTCAAAGACAAAAGTGGTAAAGGCTTCCACATTTTCTAGCTGTGAAAGAGCTTTCACAGCTATGGCAAGGCTTCATGGCAACTCTGCCATTTAATTAGTAGGCATGTACCTACGATCTTTCCCATGTCAGCTTGGATGAAATACATAGTTAAGATACGCCTATGCGATGGCGACGAAGGAATTAAATATTTTCAGAAGCAAGCAACTGTCCAAAAATCTACTTCTGTGTTTCCAGGCATCCACAGAGAGTTGCCATCTCTCCCTGATGGATATTCATCCTCAATTTTGCTATTTGCTCATCCTACCGCCAGCGGCGCTATGACGTAAGCCCTTTATAAAAACATGAGAATAACAGAGCCATTTAATTATTTGAAGTATAAATCAACCCGCGCCCCATCGAAGGCCCGCCTCCACTTTCGCCCCACGGGGGCATCGATGGCCCCCTTCTAACTCCGAAAATATGGGGGTTGGCGCAAATCTGCAAAGTGCATTGCAAGATTGTGTGAATTCAGTGTGATTTTACTCCACGTGTTTAAGCGCTTAGGTCAATAGTTGGACCTCCAGAGGTCAAGCTAGGTCACGATAGGCTATTTCCACTAAAATATGCAATGCTTATGAAACCTGGGCATAGCTCTCATTCCATTAGAGCTATTGAGATCTGGTAAAAACGTTTGATAGAAAAACCAGGGATTTTTCCGCTATGTGAAACATAATGACCTCCCACCGGTGTTTGACCTCCACGAGGGCACTTCGTGACCTAACATGACCTGAGGTCACGGAGGGTCATTAAGTTACCTTGCTTTATTATCAAAAGAAAGCCAGTTACGAGACATACACGATGACGTTTAATTCAGTGCTCTAGCGTAACTAGGTCAAAAGTTATTGTCCAAATGATATTTTTGACCCCTGGTGACCTGTGATGACCTCAGAAAGGCCCAAGTGAAAATATCACCCCAGGAATCCATCAAAGGGTCGCCAAGAATACTGCTCCGAGTTATCTGAGCATTTTAAATCATTTTTGTGAAGAACTCAGGCTTTGAGCACGATAATCAGTCACATCCAGATTTCTTCCAGGATCCAACCAAGACGCTCCTCAGATTTTGAATGCCATGATGAATTATGCATGTAAATGAGGTGAAAGTTGATGAATATTTGAGCCAGCTTAGTTCAGTTGAAATATCACACCCATATTGATTTTCCCTCGGGAGGTAATGTAATTAAGACGGTTGTGCAGTATGGACCGTCTATAATAATCCATACTAATAATAATTATTATTATGATTAGTATGGACCGTCTAGGATTATAACGATAAAAATAATTGGGTGTGTGAGATTAGAAAACTTATGATACTCAAGCCTGTGAGAGAAAACCCACCATCAGTCAAAAATGGAACCCTAAGCACTAAAAATCACGTTTGTTTATGTCCCAAATATCGTATCGTATTTTCTAGATTGAATGGGCTGCTTCCACCAATGTATAACAAGTTTGTGGCTTAGGGCCGACGCCCCAACTGTGGAGTGGTGCCTCCAACTCTCAGTCTTTTGGAAGGAAGCTCAGTGATGGACTGCGCAGGATGTTCCACCATGTTCTCAGGAGCTTTAGATCCCACAGGAGTCTTAGAAGAACTGCCCAGAAGGGAAACAGCGATCCCCTGAACCCGGATACTCGCGCACTCGGGGAATTCGAACTGTAACTTTACACGCATGTTAAGTTACCTGGTCTGGAAATCTTCCCAA
This sequence comes from Lepas anatifera, assembly GCA_034440635.1. Classification (NCBI taxonomy): domain Eukaryota; kingdom Metazoa; phylum Arthropoda; class Thecostraca; family Lepadidae; genus Lepas; species Lepas anatifera. Next base: position 581,939 of record JAOTON010000214.1, on the reverse strand, counting down.
GTCTGGTAATCAGCCCTGGCGTTCTCACTTAAACGTCTAGTCCCTCTCCCCGTAACATTCTGCCTAATTTAGGCAGGATTTTCCTATGCCTTCCCAGGCGCCTGTTCGAAATAAGGTCATTTGGTTGAGAGAAGCAACTTTGATAATAATTGTACATCACTTGCAAATCAGCATATGGCAATCTTGTTATTTTCACATCATTCAAGCGTTCGAGTGTTAATATCATCCTGGTAGTGCATCTAATTCAAATTTCGCTGAAGGAACATTCACCTTTTTACCTCCCCATTTCCCCGTGTGTCACGAACGTCAGATGATCGCCACCCTAAAGGGTGAAACCGTTATTTTGTGAACTTCCATCGGTAAATCAGCTCTTTTTAATTCTCCTCTGGCTGCCAAATATGCCCTTGCATGTGTATGAATACTTGAACAGTCCCGTCGGATGCCTTCGTACCAAAATAACTCCGCAATTATATAACGATATTGAAATTCTGAGACCGCGTTGCGAGCAGTGCCCCTCCATCAAACTAGTTACAATCCGCGCCGAGCCGAGCCGTGATGGCCGCGATACTCTGAGCAGGGTTATTGCGTCACTTTGTCGGCGACCTTTTTCAAGACGGGAGCATGGCGATGAGCACTGTCGCTCTCCGTGCCTCTCACGCTCTAGCCGAGCGTGAGGGTTAGAGACATGGACGGCGAGAGGGAGGAGTGCCTCCCACCAACTCAATAATTAGGGAGGACGTCCCGCCCAAAAATTGGGACTCAACCAGTGTTTTTGTGCTTTCTGCTCATTGCTAGCGCGAACTTGCCGAAATCTGTTGCTAAAAAGTATCATCGTTAGCTTGTTCGGACAGCCAACATGCTACAAATTCTCGTCCTCCACCCCTCTCCCTCGGATCATGGTTATTCCGGCATACCCCACCACCCCAATAAAAGTTCCGCGATGATACACCTGGTTGGAGGTCTGCTTGGGGTGGTAAACAGAAATGAATGCGAATGACTCAGGCGAAGCACTCCGGGCTCTATTCGCACCGGTGAGGAATTAACTATTCTGAAACCACCACAGGAAAATCCGAGTTAAATGGGACGAGACCGCTTGTTGAATACGTGTTCTGGGACAGAATGGGAGGAGACAGGCCTAAATTAAGACAGTTTGGAACGAACGTTGATAAGTTTTGAAGTGCTGCGGCGAGGAGCATGATGATGAGTTGTTAAGATGTTCCCTGGCCTCTCCCCTCGAATCCGGAAATGTAAAAACCACTGAAGATTATATATTCGGGCACAACCCTTCATCAGAATCGTGGAGTAAATATCAATAATTCTCAGTCCTAGTATAGCCAGACCTCGAATCGAGCTTCACACAAAAATGCCTTTTAGAATGAATCGTTAAAAATAAGATTGGATGTCGTGACAACAACCATATTGGTACCTCTAACCTAAAAGTAATGCCGACAATACGACAAACCTAGAGCAGTATTTGTGACCGTCTTTTCTATTATTTCAGCCAAACACTAGCTTTTGATTAACAGTGAAAAACTCGCTGAAGTACCTTAATCGGTTATTTGAATATTTCTGTTCTTCTTATTTACTATTTTTCCGTCGACTGCAGCTAAAATGCTAACCAAAAACTACCTATTAAGCACTAGTAGACGTGATACTAGATCGGTGTTAAAGACTGCATACTTTCCCCTTTAAGATGATGCTATATTTTTACAATAAAAGCCTCCCTCGAATCATTTAGTTAAGATTGTACCTAGTGTTTAAGGTCAACTTTTTTGTAATTGATAAACCCATTTTCCACAGCCTGCTCCTCTGGCCCAACGTTAAGCGTCGAAAGAGTATACGTGTGGCTGTAAAAAAACATTATAAATTTTACATTATACTTATTCAACAACCCTTGCCCTTAGTATGTACCTCTTAAACAAATGCAACTTTTATAGCTAGTTAATGTGAACAATCATTGGTAAATACTTTTCCTCAGCCTGTACCTCTAGCCCAACGTTAAGTGTCGAATGGTTATACGTCTAGCTGCAGAAAAGTATTATCAATAATTAGTTGCATATTTCAAAAACCCCAACCCCAGTACGTACCCCTAAAATCAAAACATCTCTTTGAGCTAGTTAATCTGATCAATTATTAATAAAAACTTTTTCCCAGCCTTTACCTCTGGCCCAACGTTAAGCGTTGAAAGAGTATACATCTGGTTGCAGAAAAGCACCATCAAAGATTTATCTTTGATGATATTTATCTTTAATGGTCTTAAATCTTTATCTTTAATCTTAAATGAAGATTTATCTTTGATGATATTTATCTTTAATGGTCTTTAATCTTTATCTTTATTCTTAAACTAAGATTTATCTTTGATGGTGCTTTTCTGCAACCAGATGTATACTCTTTCAACGCTTAACCCTCGCCCCACCGGGGCCATCGATGAGCCCCCTAAGGTTTTCCGAGATAGCAGAAAAACAACGAGACGCAGCACCGCGGTTGAGGGCTCTACCTCTCACTGCATCATTTTCCCATCATCCCTGAAATTTTTTACCCCGGGTCACCCAAGGTCAGGTCACCAGACGAGGTCAACCAAGGTCACCTCACTTCACCTTTAGAGCTCTGTAAGAGCTACATTTCAAAGTCGATCAATTTGAAACTTCCTTCACTTCATGACCCTCCAGGGTCTACAAGGTGTATATCCGGGATTTTTCGATTTCGTGCCCTGAGGTCAGGTCACGAGGCGACCTCTCCCATTGGAAAAGCATGGGAAAAGCTATTTCATGATATAAAAGCCACAAAAATGATTGCAAATACTCAGACTGCTCAGAACAACGTTTTTGGACACCTTTTCACGGATCCCAGGGGTCATATTTGCCCTTTGACTTTTCCAAGGTCATCCAAGGTCACCGGAGGTCAAAAACAGTATTTTGACAATAACTTTTGACCTAATTGAGCTAGAGCGATGAAACAAACACCATCGTGTTTGTCTCGTCACTGGCTTTCATTTGATATACAGCAAGGTCACTTTTTGACCTTTCGTGACCTCAGGTCATATTAGGTCACGAGGTGACCTCTGGCGGTCAAACCACTGGCGGGAGGTCTTTACGTTCCACATAGCGGAAAAGTACTGGCAATTTGCTATCAAATTTACTTTACCAGGCCTCAATAGCTCTAATGACATAAGTGTTATGCCCAGTTTGCTTAATCATTGCATATTTGAGTGAAAATAGCCGATCTTGACCTAATTTGACCTCTGGAGGTCAAACCATTGACCTGAGCACTAAAACATGCGAAGTAATTTCTTACTGAATTCACGCGAGCTTTCTATTGCACTTTGCAGATTTGCTCTAACGCCCATATTTTCGGAGTTAGAGGGGGCCATCGATGGCCCCCGGTGGGGGAAGGTGGCGCCGGACCCCCGGTGGGGCGCGGGTTAACGTTGGGCCAGAGGTACAGGCTAGGAAAAGTTTTTATTAATGATTGATCAGATTAACTAGCTCAAAGAGATGTTTTGATTTTAGGGGTACGTACTGGGGTTGGGGTTTTTGAAATATGCAACTAATTATTGATAATACTTTTCTGCAGCTAGACGTATAACCATTCGACACTTAACGTTGGGCTAGAGGTACAGGCTGAGGAAAAGTATTTACCAATGATTGTTCATATTAACTAGCTATAAAAGTTGCATTTGTTTAAGAGGTACATACTAAGGGCAAGGGTTGTTGAATAAGTATAATGTAAAATTTATAATGTTTTTTTACAGCCACACGTATACTCTTTCGACGCTTAACGTTGGGCCAGAGGAGCAGGCTGTGGAAAATGGGTTTATCAATTACAAAAAAGTTGACCTTGACCACTAGGTACAATCTTAACTAAATAATTCGAGGGAGGCTTTTATTGTAAAAATATAGCATCATCTTAAAGGGGAAAGTATGTAGGCTTTACACCGATCTAGTATCACGTCTAATAGTGCTTAATAGGTAGTTTTTGGTTAGCATTTTAGCTGCAGTCGAGGGAAAAATAGTAAATAAGAAGAACAGAAATATTCAAATAACCGATTAAGGTACTTCAGCGAGTTTTTCACTGTTAATCAAAAGCTAGTGTTTGGCTGAAATAATAGATAAGACTGTCACAAATACTGCTCTAGGTTTGTCGTATTGTCGGCATTACTTTTAGGTTAGAGGTACCAATATGGTTGTTGTCACGACATCCAATCTTATTTTTAACGATTCATTCTAAAAGGCATTTTTGTGTGAAGCTCAATTCGAGGTGTGGCTATACTAGGACTGAGAATTATTGATATTTACTCCACGATTCTGATGAAGGGCTGTTCCCGAATATATAATCTTCAGTGTTTTTTACATTTCCGGATTCGAGGGGAGAGGCCAGGGAACATCTTAACAACTCAGTTTGGAACGAATGTTAAATTACTGTTCCACCCATGCAGAGCTCTAGTGTGGGTGGGCGAAACTCGATGATACGGACGGCGGCGTCCATCTCCGCTGGGATGTCTGGAGACATGGCAACGATGGACCACAAGTACTCGGAATGGGGAAGTATCTGTCAATGAGCGAATCATGTTTGGAAAAATATGTTTTGGCATTTAAATGAATTGCTCAAAATTACTCAAAATTAGTTTAAAAAACGTTGCATGATTCTTTTATTGATACACGACACAAACCATGGAAATAACTACGATTTATTGATCGTTGACTAGGCGCTGTCATCCTGCCGGGTTCGGGCATGCCCATCTGATGATTAGATATACCTGAACCATAAAAATTGGGATCGAGTGTATCACGGCAAAGAAAATACCGATCCAATTTGGTTCTTATCAGTAGATTCTCTGATCGGTCCGCGCCAATCCGTTCGCAAATCACAACTGGTAATAATTCAATCCATATCCGAAACAAATATCTCCAGATTGTCAGATAAAGAAACCCAAATCCATGCTTGTATCCAAAACTGTAACATAATCAAATCCACTCCACTAAAGGTTCCAGGATCCATTAGAATATCCATTCCGTGAGACACTCTCCTAAGAATATCCATTCTGTGATACACTCTCCCATGGTATCCACTCCGCGAGGTCAATGACCTTGACCTGTGACCTTTGATCTTGACTTTGAAATTCATGCGGGGTGACCTTGACATATAACCCGATTATACGGCGTTTTAAGGTCACCACTCTATCTATAGTGCAGGCGAACTAGTGCCACCGTGCGATTACAACAGGTCCAAAAAGGGTCTGACTTTGAAAGTCTACAAGTAATTTTCTACCGATTTTCAAAATTCCTTCAGCAATTGATGCACTCACACTTTTTCTGACTGTAGCTAAGTAGGGTTTTCTGGCGGTGAACGGTTATTTGGCCACCTCAGAAAAATTGTGGAGAGGGGAGCACTTTAGGACCCCTCCACTGCGCGTGTTCAGCACTAGCCACGCACCATAGTAGAAGCCCTGTTCTATTTCAAATTAATCAGGATACATTTTTGAAGGTTTGAGCTCCAGGCAGCCAAAGCTGGTTGTGTGCCGCAACGTTTCCAAGGTTCAGACATGTAAGTAGACGCAACCGTGAAGACATCCAGGCCTTGAGGAGAAGCCGAAGTCTCGTGTCGAATCCAGGTCTACTATTAACTATGGAGCCACACAGCGGCAGATCCAGGACAACATTTCATGGGGGGAGGCTAGGGACTCAAGCCTCTCCTGGCACTGCCTCAGAACATCCTCCGGCTTTGTACTAACTATAGACACCCTGACATTTCAGGGGGGGCTTGAGCTTCCTAGCCCCACCCCTTGTATGCGCCACTGGTTCCATCCAAGATGGTGGCTAACGCAGGTGGCGTGGGCCAACAAACGACCGGAAACGGCGCTCTTACCCGTCTTTCCCCACTCGTCCCACACATTTATGACCCACTGGAAGTTAAAGTTGAAGAAGAGATGATTTCCATGTCAATAAGACGGCAAGCTGAAGTTGCTCGGGCGGTAAGTGGAACATATATGCATGAATCAGACCCAACGAAATCTAACGAATTGGTGCAAAATATATCGATAATTTTTCTTGGAGGTGGCAAAAGCCTACGTCCGTCAATTTTGGGAGAACTTAGTGCTGCTGAGTCCAAGAATTTAATTGGTAAGCTTCGAGCCTAGCCATTCGGAATCAGCTTCGGTATCTAAGAGTTCCGTTTGTAAAATACATGGAATGCGTTTACAGGGTGGAAATCAGTTATGGAGTTGAAACGAAAACAGAGTCAAGCATTTACAAGCAATCCAGTCGTAATAATGTTTCCTAAAGTTAGAAGGTGTGCAGATACACTTTCTGTAGGCTAACGAGAATATGAAATAAATCACGCATGCAAATTCATTTTCATGTTTGTAGGTATATGAAAATTTTGAGCGTGTTTTGTTTGAACAAGAAAGCGTCCCAAAAAATTAATCCAACTAGCGATTTTCCGAAGATGTCGATTTTGATTTGTCAGTCTTCCAGCTGCCATCACAAAAATCTTTCTCTCTCTCTCCCCTCCTCATCTCTCTCTCCCCCTTCCCCCCCCCCCCCCCCCTCTCTCTCTCTCTCTCTCGAATTGTAGCCCCTAAGTCGAGAATGGGTTTAATGACTGCAGTTAGATCTCCAACCGACGCATTAGATAATTTTTAGGGTAATTGTGTCCATTGATTCAGCATATATGTTTGTGTCTTATTAGGATAGGGGGTATTTATGAAGGTTAATGTTGGTGGCTCCTAAAGACAAAATGTCCCAGGACACAAACAAATATTCAAGTGAATTAAAACCATCAAAATTTTAGGCGGAACCCCATCTCCAGGACTGTGTGTTTGATGGTAGTTACTTGAGTGATGAAAGTTACTAGTTCTGTGAGTCCGAAAGCCGGCTGGGCCGGGTGTCGGACGTCTGCTTGCAATCTGGTGTCACAGAATACACACTCAGAAGAGCGTCCACTCTTCGGAGACGCGAACATGGCGCAGCCTGCTGCTAGAAGCCTGACGACGCACAGTGGGCCGGCGGGCGCTCAAAAGCGCTTGAAATTAATTACCGTCGAACTATTGAGGCTACATCAGCAATATTTCATATCTAGGGTTTTAGATGCCCCCGAGTAGTTTTCGAGGCTGTTATTACTGTATCTGCAGCCTATGTCCAGCTATTGGCATAATATTACTAGGATAATATACATAGTAATATACCCCTCCGGATAACAATTTTCCTTTGCCTTCGGGATGTCGTATGGAGACATATGTCGGCATTCTGACATTCTGACCAGGGGCGTAGCCAAGGGGGACGGACAGCCACCCCCTTGAGGGCCCCTTAAGGACACGGACGAAGCGCGGCTCGCCCGCACTATGCTCTGTGGTCAAATATGAAATTTCATACCAGACAGGGCCCTCTTAAGCCCTCTTCAGCACTCTATTCTGTAACAAGCAGAACCCTTTTACCCATCAGTGCCCTTTGGCGCTGTCGCAGGGGCCTTTTCGGGGCGCCCCCGAGCGAAATCCTGGCTACGCCCCTGATTCTGACTCTTGGCCAACTCTCTGGTAAACTGCCAGGTTTGCTTCGTACACAGCAAGTGCTTCTTTGTCTGTGTATCGTATTGGGGTATTTGCTGGTTTTCTTAGCATTTTTCTTACCCTAGTAGATCTTGTGGAGTCACGGTCACGTCTTTGAAAAACCAGAAAGGCCCTGGCGCTTTGGAGCGTGTGACATTCAAAACCTCTGCAGAGGAGTAACCAGCCATGAAAGCGGAGGTTCGACGACGTTTGAGCTACCAGAAAGTGTCCACATAAACCCACAGGCCGACAAGGACCCCGGCTTGTAGATGGCTGGTCAAGGTCAACAGGCTCCAATACCCTCGGTGAATCTGCTGTGATGGAACACTCATTCAGCCATTGTTCCTCTTTCTCCAAGAAGCGGTTTAGGGTCCTGTGACTTGCTTGCCATTTCCGCTTCAGCCTTGCAATAAAATTGTAATTTCCGACTGCACGTGTCTTTTTTATGCTCACTAAATCCGCCCTGTAATGTGTCCTTAACATATGACACTTCGTCATCCGCCGCTACTCTGTTGATACCAATATTGCCACGCACAAAGTTAAGCACATCCCTTCGTGAGATCATTTTCCCATTACAAAACCACAGTTTGCTAGAGCAAGGCACTTCTCCAACTGAGTCAGGGGCCTATTGTTTCTCTGTACCAGACTACTTCTGACTCAAGGAAACGACCGTCTTATGTTTCGTCTCATCTCAAATTTGAGCTCTCATGATCAGTTCTCGTGCGAAGCGACGTAATCATCTGATGCATTTAGTGTAAAGCGAGTGGCAGACCCAGGCCAATCTACACAGTATCTTAATCCTGAGCGGTGTTTAGACAATACCCATATTTCCTGTGTAAAGCATTTGACCCAATGTGACCTGGAAAAGATTGCTTAACTTGCAGGTCTACGAAATAGCTCAGAATTGTGGTAACCGGAACTCGAGACGAATCCTAAAGGGAAAACTTGCCGACACTTGCCTTAAAAATGAACAATTTCTACCATTTGGCTTGTAATAGTGTAATACTATGACCGCACCCATGCATTACACTGAACAACAAATATGCTCATAATACGAATTCGGGCAAAATCGGGCAAAAAGTACTTATAAGGCATGAAAGTAAACACCTTCAGCTACTTTGTGGACCAAGTTGCACTGCGGCATAAGGTGATATATTTTTAAAACTCTATTTCAAATATAGTCTGATCAAATCTATCTCCGTCAGTAACATTACTTGGTAAATTTGCTCCCCATACCTGACCAATACACCAAATGACGTTAAAACATGTACTAACATATTTGGAACACTCCGTTCCTAGAAACAAAAGCCATAAAACTAATTTCTAAGCCTTTGAAACGTTGAAAAACACTTGTGAACAAATAAGGAAATTCAGGCGATAAGTGCGCTCCGAAACGCTTTCGGTAGAAACCTCGTATTCAGACTGTTTCTGCACAGAGTTTTGTAGTCGTTTAGAAAAAATAAGAATGCCATCGTGTTCTACATTCAATTTCGCGCTGATGACACCCATAAAACAGCAATATTTTTGAACTTACGAAATCCGAATAATAAGCGCTTTTGAGGGTCCGCGGGCCCACTGTGCGACGCCCAGCTAAGTCTTCGAGACGAACTCGCTATTCTCCGCCAGCGTCTGGAACAGGTCCAACCGTTTTCCGTCCCCGCCCCGACCGCCCTTGAAGCCGCCCCTGCTGCTGTTTTCGTTCCCAGCGTGGACAGGGCCATTCCCCCAGGGCGATTAGACCTGAGCCTGACAGAGGTGATGTCTGGATCACCTGAAGGAGAGCTGGATGATACGTTCTTCTCACCAATCTTCAAAGCGCCAGTCGTCCCATTCAAATGGCAAAGCTTCGTGCCTGTTTGAGTGATGACGCACTCCGCATAGTACGGAACTTCGACATTCCAGATGATCAAAGAACTCTGACTCAGTCCAGGAACACCTCCGTATCTACGCCCTCGGGCAAGTTAACGAGGTAATTGAGCGGCGCAACTTCAACATGCGGTGCCAGTTGGAGGGTGAATCCTTCGTGGACTTTTTAGTCGCTCTTCGTGAGCTGTCAGTGACCTGCAAGTTCTGCGACAGCTGCAGGGACAGCCACTTCCGAGACCGCATGGTGGTGGACTGCGGGACGCAGCAGTCATCAAAAAGCTGTGTGCTGTTCCCGATCTCACACTCGCCAGCGCCATTGAGCTCTGCCGCGCGGAGGAACTGCCAGCCGTGACGTCACCGCCATCGTCGGAGAGCACGCTGTAGCCAGCGCCTGCCAAGTGGCGCGCCATCATCAAACACCGCCGTGCTTTCAGAGGGGGAAATCATCCAAAGATGACCTGCTTAAACGACCGTGTCGGAACTGCGGTGGAGGCCACCGCACTCTATCAGTTTGCCCAGCCCGTGGAAGGACTTGTCACGGCTGTGGCAAATCCGGATATTTTCAATCTGTCTGCCGTAGTGGCAAGAAAGCCATCAGCCGTCCGAGGTGCCCCACGGAAGAAGCCTGATGTCGGCTCTGGTTCTTACACCTCGGCCATTGTCGCTTCAACATCGCGTGCTGGCGCCCCAAGGGTTCAACTCACTGTTACCTGCCCGCATCAGCCCTCATCAGTGACGGTGTCAGCTCTCCCTGATAGTGGGGCAGATATCACTGTGGCTGGCGGGACTTCCTGAAGGAAATCGGAAGCAGCTTAGACAACATTCTGCCTCCAACTGAGAACCCTAAAGCTGCGGACGGCAGATGTATCAAATCCTACGGTGTGACGTCAGCAAAGTTCCAGTATGGAGGGGTCACAGTATTTGACACCATCCAAGTTCTTCAAGGAGTCTCTGGACTTCTTTTGTCGTGGATGGTCGTTCGCGACTTGTGCATTCTTCCGCACAACTACCCTGCTCAGATCCATGCATCAGAGCAACAGCGTCCCGCCCATACGGCCATTCTTGTCAGCTGACGTCATCAGTCACCACGGTGTCACCTTCCGCTGCCACCGGAGCATCATGTCCAGCTGTCGCTGTAGCGCCGTGTACCACAGGTGCTGCGATACCGCGTCCTGCAACTTTGCAGCAGCACGCCCAGCAGCCGCCCCAGCACCTTTGTCAGAAGCTACGAAAGTCGCAACTCCAACGTCCTCCGAAGAGGCCATCGAACATCCAAGTTCAAAGGCACCAGTACCTTCAACAAGTGCTTCAACCCAGCCACCAACATCTTCAACACCCTCTTCTACAGTATCTGTTGGAGGACCAGAAGCAACCAGTCCTCTAGTAGAGTGAAGACATCGTCTGCGAGTTCGCCGACGCTTCAGTGGCATAATCAAGGTGATGCCTGGGGAGGAGTACAAGATTTGTATCCGCGAAGACGCGAGGCCGTTCGCGGTAACAGCCCCTCGCCGTGTGCCTTCGCACTACGGGAGCCACTACCGCAGGAGCTACAGAAATTGAAGAGGACGGCATCATCACACCTGTCACGGAGCCCACTGACTGGTGCGCTCCCATTGTGGTGACACCAAAGAAGAGCAGAGGAGGCATCCGTCTCTGCGTTGACCTGTCCAAGCTTAACGCCTCCGTCCGCCGAGAGCCCTACCAATCCAGCACACCAATCGAGGTGTGACCTCCATCGTGTCTGAAGAGCCCCGTTACTTGGAGTGTTCGACGCCTTAAAAGGTATCACCAGCGCCCTCTCGCCGTCGCAAGTCAGCCGCTCACGACGTTCTCGACGCCGTTCGGGCGCTACATGCATCGGCGAGCACCGTATGGCGTCAGTTCCATCATCGAACATTACAACCGACGGATGGATGACTGTTCCCGAGGTCTGCCTGGTATTCAGCGCCTTGTGGATGACGTCATCATCTACGGCGGACACCGGAGCAGTTCCTGGAAAGAACTCGCCAGTCCCTTCAGAGTTGCCGAGAGAACGGTGTCTCCTTAAACAGCAAGAAGGTGCAGTTCATGCAGACATCAGTGAAGTTCGCTGGATTCGTAGTCTCTTCCAGCGGCTACAAACCAGACCCAGCTCTCACTGCCGCCATCCGCAATTCCCTGCCCGAAGGACATCTCCGAGCAGAGGAGCTTCTTGACTGGCCAACCAGCTCGCGCCTTTCAGCGAAGTTGTCTCTGAGCACCTGTTACCCCTGAGGTCACTGCTCAGCTCGAAGCGTGACTTCCTGTGGAAGAAACGCACCAGGAAGCCTTCCTGAAGGCTAGAGCCGTCCTCTCGACGGCACCAACGCTGGCCTTCTACGACCCGACGCTTCCCACCAAGTTGTCAACCGATGCGAGCCATCTTCACGGTCTTGGATTTGTCCTACAACAGAAACAGGACGATAGTACCTACCGAGTGGTACAGGCTGGATCACGTTTCATCACCGACACCGAGTCACGGTACGCGGCAATAGAGCTGGAGCTCACGGCCGTCGCATGGGCTTTCCGGAAGTGTCGTCTTTTCCTCTCCGGACTGCCGCACTTCGACGTGATTGTGGATCACCGGCCGCTGGTTCCGATGCTGAATTCCAAGACGCTGGATCAGCTGGAAAATCCGCGTCTTCAGCGACCGAAGATGAAGCTTGCTGAGCTTCGTCCTTTCATTGTCTTCTGGACCAAGGCTCACAGCATCAGGCAGCTGATGCCCTCTCCCCGAGTCCCGTCTCCCCAGCGGGGAGGGGATGAAGTGGATGAAGACGATGACTACTTCCAGTGCGTTCTCCCTGTTTGCCATCACCGCCAGGGACGACCTACGGATTGAAGAGCTGAAGAAAGCAGCTGCCGAGGATCCGACCGCACAGTTACTGTACCAGACTGTCCGTGACGGCTTCCCGGACAGGAAACAAGATCTGCCTCTACAGCTGAGACCGTACTGGGCAGTGCATTAGCAACTGGCAATTGACGGCGACCTCGTCGTCTATGGCAGACGTATAGTTGTTCCCGCTGCTCTTCGCTCAAAGATCCTGCAACAACTCCACGCCAGTCATATGGGAAAGAAAAACGAAACAACGTCACGCCAGATCGTGTACTGGCCCGGTGTCGATAACTATATCGATAACTTGGTCCGCCACTGCACTGCATGCCAGCGAGATCTTCCGTCCCAGCCAAGAGAGACTCTCTGCCGTCACCCAGTCCCTTCAAGGCCATTTGAGGAGGTCTCTATGGACTTTGCCGATCATGCAGACCGTAAATTCTCATTGCAGTCGACAACTACGCTGGATGGCAGATCGTCTTCAATCTGGAGAAACAAGCCATCACGAGTAAGTTCATCAACGCCACCCGCGACTTATTCTGCATAGCTGGCGTGCCAAACGTGCTGTGGTCCGATGGAGGACCACAGTTCCGGTCGAAGGCGTTCCGAGACTTCCTCAAACGGTGGGAGTCACCCATGGCACCTCGTCTCCCATGTATCCCCAATCAAACGGAAAAGCGGAAGCCGCCGTCAAGAGCACGAAGAAGTTGCTTCGCCGCTGTTGGAATGCGCAAACCCAGCAGCTGACCACGACCTGTGGGTGCAAGGCATCCTGCAGCACCGAAACACGCCAGGTCCCTCGGGTCTCAGCCCAGCACAGATCCTGTATGGAAGGCCTGTACAGGATATGCTTCCGCACATCGCCGCAACTTCGCTGAGAAGTGGCAGACATCGGCCGAGCAGGCCGAAGCAGCTGCCATCCAACGACAGGAGAAGGTGGAGGAACGTTACAACGCCCATGCTACCGATTTGCCTGTTCTGAAGGTCGGAAGCAAGGTTGCGATTCAGAGCCAAGACACCAGGCTCTGGGACCGTTTTGGTGAAGTGGTTGAAGTCGGTAAGAATCGCCGATACTTCGTGAAGCTGGCCAGTGGACGCGTCCTGAGTCGCAACCGGCGACACCTCCGTCGGAGGTACGGACACGCTCCTCCAGGAGCACTGCCGCGTGGTTCCGGCTCCTCCGTACACCAGCCGCGCCATTTGGTCGGCAGCACACCCTCTAGTATGGATGTGCCCACGACGCTGTCGACCACGGCGCCACCTGGAACAACTGCCGCACCAGCGCCGACCGCTGCTCTCCCTGGCGCCGCTCCACCGAGAGCGCTCTCTCCTGTGGCGCCATCTGGCCCGTCGCCTACGACGTCACCACCTGGCGTGCCCTCTACTGGGGAGCTACGTATCGGTGTGCCTCCCACCGGCACGATCGCTGCCGCTGCACCCCTGATGGCTCAGAGCGTTCCGGACCATCGCACCTGACTCCGCCGGTGACCGCGCGCGCTGACCTGCGTCGATCCCGACGGGATCGTAGACCGCCGGAGTGGCTTGGAGTGGTGCCGTGAGTAGTGAGTGAGGACTGCTTATTTGCCCCCAGTGAACGGACTCATGAACTGAATTAGGGATCTTGTCGAAGCTGTTCTTGCTTCTCATTAGATAGTGAACTGAGTCCCCGTTGGTGGTGTGTTCGCGTGAGAACCTGTGCGCGAACAAGGGGGTATTGTGAGTGTGACGCCTGCAGCCGGCTAGCCATTCCGCCGCCGGCAGGGCTGCCGTGTCACCGGTCAGCCAATAGGCGGCCGAGTCGGAGTGTGGCCCGGCCGGGGTCAAGGTACGCTCACCCCCGGCCGGTGCGTGTCAGTGTTCGGCCGGCTGGGCCGGGTGTCGGACGTCTGCTTGCAATCTGGTGTCACAGAATTCACACTCAGAAGAGCGTTCACTCTTTGGAGACGCGAACAGTCCACTATAAAATTTCCTGATCCACCCCTGAATCAAGACAGTCCAATGAAAATATACCACTGAAATTTAGAGCTAACATATTCTCTCCCTAAAGCGTGCATCTCTTTAACCTTCGCCCGGGTGGGGATCTTTTTAGACCCCCTCGGGTTTTTCCAAAGTGATGGAAAAACGGCGGCGCGCAGCACCGCCAAACTTAGCCTAGCTATTCTTTCATCATTTTTACATCTTTTCGAAAAATTTTAGCTCAAGGTCATATCAGGTCAGGTCACCAGCCCAGGTGAAGTGACCTCACCTAAAAAACGCTTAGGACTGCATAACTAAAAATAAGATTAATCCATCAAGTTGAAACTCACACCAAATAGTGGGCCCACCAGGAGCTACAGCATACGTTCCGGGATTTTCTATATCGATGACCTGAGGTCATGTACAGAGCATGACCTCCCCATTGCAAATGCATGGAGAAAATCACGAGATGAGCTTTTCTCAGTAAGCATGGATGCAATCAACTTCAAATATCGGTTAGAACTTGCTCTTAGCCCATTTCTGAATTTGATACCAAAAATGTTGACCTGTAACCTTTGAAAGGTCACCTAAAGTCAAATAGGCATTTTTCGGTTCTAAAAATTTGAAGAAACAAATGTAGAATTTCTATTTTATCACCGAAGTGTTTGTATGGTCATTACAAGTCAAATGATATACTTCATGACCATACCAGGTCAAGTTAGGTCAAACCGTTGACCTGGGTCAGGTCAAATTTTGAATTGGACCTGGTGTAACAAAATCATATATCATTCTATTTGTATTGACGAGAGAATTGCAATGGTATATCAACTATGGCCTTATCTGGCCTGGTTTGGAAGTTATTAGCGAAAAAGGAGACGCCATTATGCATGGGCGGCTATGGACATTCTCAAGTACATTCCAAATGTTCAGTGACCTGCATCTCCCTAGGCTTTGATCTGCCTAAAAAAATAATGCAATTTTAATAAAAGAGTAACTCAAAAGCTTTCTCATGGTGTTCAAATAAATGTTTCTCGCTATCTTAGTTTCTGAAATAAATAAGCTTTCGTAGTACACCTCATATTATCAATTTTTGTCCTATTTTAACCTCTGGTGACCTTGATATTGATCTGACGAGAAAATGGGTGTAGTATTTTCGATATAATTTTTGAAGATCTTTCGATTGCTGTTTTGCGCCTTTTCTAGCTTTCTTAGTTTTAGAGAGAGGGGGTGTCTTTTTTGACACCTCCGCCAGGGTGAAGGTGGCTCGTAACCGCCACCGGGGCAGAGGGTTAATGCCAGCTCGGGCAGCTCGCCAGTGCTTTGTAGAGAAGGGATCATGAAAACACCGTTCAGGTCACCCGGTAATATATCTCTAGGCGGCTCGACCGACCCTAGAAAATGAGCCAAGATGGGAGGGGAAATAGCGGGTAGGTATCTACCCAGTGACGATCGCAAGAACAGGAAAGAAAATGAAGGCGAAATAAAGTATAAATGGTGAATGGGCACTTGTTCGAATGACTTTCAAAATCATTTATTTCCGATCGGCACCGAGAACCGGAAAGCTGAATTTGAAATAACAAAGCTGTCCGGATTCCGTACAAGATGGTATGTTTTGGATATTTACTAGCAGCCTTGTACCACTCATTCTAATAGAATACTTACGGTACGATACGGAAAAACTCCAACGGAGGCAAACGTAAAAACCTACAAAAACTCCATGGATGTAAATATTCTCAGAAAGGCTAGGCGATAAAACTCGGAGAAGTATTTACGTGCCATTCATGTCTCAGTCTCTGCTTTTTTGTGGGAAACACGAATGTCACCAATCTTTTTTGCTATTCATAGCTAATCTTGAGACATATTCTGCGGTCTGTTTCTGCATAAGTATGAAAGAAGCGATGAATAAGGTCCTAATGAACAGCTGCAGTTCATCAGTTTAGCTCACTCAGTCCAAAAAGGTATGCTTATGTACAATGCCTTTCATTTGCCTGACACGGCATTAGGTAAAGAAGATTCTATTTGTCTACGGCATGTTTATGCTGTAAGTCTACATAATCTTGCCTGCAGTATCTGTCCTCATCAGCTTACACGCGTAAATAGATCGCAAAGATCGCCTGCATGGTAGACCAAATTGATCCCATATGATCCCGTATATCACCTGCATAACATCGACAATCTTTGTGTTGTTTTGGCTTCATTCAATCAATTCTGGAAATGGGTTTAAATAAAATATGAAGTGGGAAAGACCATATCTAAATTATTATTTTTATTTTAGATCAAATTCACACGAAGAATAGATACAGTAATAATCGGAGCTTCGACTCAAGTCATCTAGCAATATAGGTATCAAAATAAAAATAATAATTTGCGATAATGGTCAATTCAACACCACTAGCTCATAATAACGATGCTGCGCCAACTGTTCTCCGCATACTTAGTAAATAAAATATCATCAAAATGGACCTACAGGACAGAACATTGTTCCTTCTCCGGAGACCTGCCACATCAACGTAACTGAGAAAACACACACACCCTTGAAATCACCGACAAAATTTTAGACAAAATGTGAAATGTGAGCCGCGCAGCTCTAAGAAGATAGAATCATGTCACATGTTCGCGGGTTTGCATACGAGATGGCTGCTATTTATGGCACGTTTTAACATGCAGGAACGGGGGGCAGATAGCTACTTACTCTCCCTTGTAAGGTTTTTCGCAGAAAGCCAAATAGCGGCGGCACGCAGCGCCGGTATGCTTGGTGTGCTTTCTACCTGATTTCCAGCTTCTGACAAAGTTCTAGATCTAGATGATATTAGGTCGGGTCACCAGCCCAGGTCAAGTGACATAGCCGCGAAATATTTAGGGTATAGCCGTAAAAGCCGACTCAATTTTTCGAACTGTGATTCACACAATAAAATCACTTCTCCGGAGCATACATTTCAGAAACATGAGGTTGATATCGATGGCCTTTTTTAGGTCAGGGTCATGACCTTGGACATGCATGGAGAATTCGGTTCAGATTCGATAGCTTATCAGAAATGACAATGAAGCATTTATTATGACGTCATCATGTTTGATTTGCCACTGCGGCTTAAATGACATGGATAAAGACTTATGATGACCTTGAAATGACCTCAGGTACTATCAGGTCAGGTCAATTTTAGAGTGCAGCCTTACATAGCCATTGGGTATAGCATTTGATTGGCTTGGCGAGAGGATTCGAGTGGTGCTTATATGCTTTTATATCTCTACTTTGTCAGCAGTTGCGACACAAAACGTAGGTTTCCATTGTATTCCAGTGAGAACATACTTTCAGATCTAGTGATCTCAAAACTGACATGAAATAATGTATGCAAAATTTTTGCTAGAGATGAACACGGACTAGCTGACGCCACTTTCTGTTGTTGGCTGCCTAGCATGGTTGCTGAGATCGTAGAGTGCGGGTAGGAACCTGCCCCGTAGGAGCTTCCTCCGTACCAACGAAGGCGCGAAGTTCGGTACCGGCGCCTATCGCCGTCAGTGCTGTAGTGTTGTCATGTTTAGGAGCGTGAATTTTGCATCTCCATTGCTGTCGTACTGGAGCGAGTTGAGATAGCCATGGGAAGTCACGTGACAGGTCGTCCACTTTAAGATATGGAAGCAATATTTTTCGAAGTAAGCGTTTAGAAACTATGCCTGGAAAGTACTATTTTTGTTTATGCGTGTTTTATGCTGCATTATTGAGACAAGATTTACACATACATGATAGCCTTATAAGACTACGGCTAACGATACTAGCACGGACTGCATAGTGCATGAGACGTGGCCTGTCCTGCCGACCAGTGCAGGACTTCAATGCCCTGACGAGAACGGATCTCACAGCAGTAGAGGATACAAGGGGGGCTAAGGGGGTACAAGGCCCCCGAACTGCCAGAGTGCCTATAATTAATGCATAGCCGGAGGCTGTTCCGAGGCAAAGGCATGGGAGGCTTGAACCCCTGAGCCACCCCCCACCCAAATGTTGTGCTGGATCCATGCTGCCTCACAGATGAACCAATTCTGCACCACAATCACTAGTTTTAGGTGGCCTGTGAAGAAACCTGTTTTGACCAGCCCATCTAGCTTTCAAAGGTGTGTATAGTTTTCTACTTGAATGACTGTTTATATGCATTCGCCAACTCCTTGAATGACATTCATGCCTGACCAGAGTTGTGCGTTTCAGAATTTTCTTGAGTCGACTCAACTCAACTCATGTGCCGAGAGTGGTCGACTCAACTCTGACTCAACTCATTGTTATGAGTTCAGTGAGTCGACTCAACTCCGACTGAAGGTAAAATTCTTCCGACTCAACTCTGACTCAACTCATGAATCAACTCAACTCAAACTTTGACTCGGTTTCAAAATATATACATAAATTATTAATAATATAAATAGATAATAAAAACAAATAAATCAATCAATAAACACGAGTAAAACACAAGCTGTACAGAAAGTCATACAGGAAACTTAGGATTAATAAATGGAAAATTAATAAATTGGCACTCAAACATTGGTATTATTTTAGCCCGGGGATTTAGATACACCTTAATTCTTTCACACCGTCACTGCCAGATAAAGCTGCCACACCATGTTGCAATGATTTCTAAAAGGAGTCTTGCATGTTTAACCAGGTACATGGAATGGAAAGGAACTTAAATGGGTTAAGTTTACAACAAAATAGGGAAATAATTGCACCTCCATACTATCAGAAAAAGGTCCAAGCTAAAACGAACATGATCTAAACTGTATTTTCGGGACTGATAAGGGTAATGCTTTTTGTTTCAGTTAAAGAACGATGCTAGATAATTTTGATAAATGAAACATTCCTATGCCATGAGCTGAACCAGGAACTAAAGCAAAACCTAGGAAATAGTATACCATATCAATATATGACTTAGGACAAGAGAAATGGAGACTTTATCATCGTGTTGCATATCATATTCATATTCTTTAATATTTTGATTTTGATATTTTGATTTTCAGGACTGATAAGGGTAATGTTTTTTGTTTCAATTAAAGAACGATGCTAGATAATTTTGATAAATGAAACATTCCTATGCCATGAGCTGAGCCAGGAACTAAAGCAAAACCTAGGAAATAGTATACCATATCAATATATGACTTAGGACAAGAGAAATGGAAACTTTATCATCGTGTTGCATATCATATTCATATTTTTAGCATATGTTATCATATTGTTATCGTGTTATCATACATTAATATTTTTAAACCCAATACAATTTTCAGCTTGAAAACCTTCAACACAGCACGCACCTATGACACTTCAAAATGGGAGCACAGTTTGACAATTGCTTATGTATACGGCTTTCCAAATAAAATACGGACGACGATCAGACGCAACCAGTAGCAAGAAATGATTCGTCTGATTCGCGCAATAATGGTATTTCAATATTTTGTCAAATCAGAGTTCAAACTTTTCTATGCTAAGAGTAAGAACTGCTTTTAATAGGTAAAATTAAAGCAGTAGCTATAGACGGCACATTTAAGACAAAAGAAACAATTTCATATGTGGTTTAGAAATATTCACATCACTTTATTAATCATCATGGACTTCACAACGTTTTGCCTGAAGCTACTTTAGCTTGAGCCTATCCTCGACTAAATTTGTTCTTCAAAGACAGCAATGGCGCACTCTGCCGGCATTCTTTTATATCGGGGTGGTGATGGAACGTTTGAGTGTATCTTCTAACTGTGAGTGGTGGTTGAAAAGAAGTAATACTGGATATTGATGATGAGGAGTTTGAGATATTTGAAATGCATTTCGCAGTGCATTCCACCTCTTAAAATGATTAAGACAAGGCCAGAGATAGGATCCTGTTTAATTTTTCGAGTACATGTATTATTTGTGCATAGGGATTTCTTTAGACCAAATTGGCTTTTAAAATAAGCAAGTGAACCGTATAATTAAATTGATATATTGAAAGAAATTAAACTGAGATATTGAAACAAATTAAAACTTTGATTGGTACACAATTGAAACACTGGAGGAAAGGGTATTCAAGGGAGGTTAAAGGAGGTTTGCAAAAGGTAGGCAAATTCAAACACTTTTAGTCAGCATATTTACATGCTGAGTCAACTTTTTCATCAACACATTTGACTCGCTGTCTTCACAACTCAGCTCAACTCAACTCATTGATGTGGTGTGAGCCGACTCAACTCAACTCAACTCACCTGCCTAATATTTTCGACTCAAGTCAACTCATCTCAGAGTCGAACGAGACAGAATTTGAGTTAAACTCCGACTCCGACTCGTCAGTCGCACAACCCTGCGCCTGACCGTATTTTTAATCCATGACTCCCACTGTGTAAAAGATTAACACACCTGAGGGTTATCGCTCTGAATAAATGAACATAAATGAAACTCAAATAAAACGAATTGCCATAAGGATGTCTGCTCGTATTGCCAGGCCAAACCAATGACAATTCTGCAACCGCCATGATCCTGAATGTCACGCCGTCTGATAACGCGATAACCCAATGAAGATCAATCGCTGAACTGAATCAGTCCGCTCTGCAATTAAAACCAGGTCGCACTGACACTAAACGCGGGCCAGCTTAATTCTGGGGCGGCATTACATTTCAATCAGGCTTAGCGGTTTTCATTACGATAAGTTTGTTGTCAATGGGTATGTTGCACTTATTGAACCACAGCAGTCTTGCAATGTGTCATGTTATGTAGAGTCATTGAAAAGCAAAGGTGGTTCGTTGGGTTTGTTTTGTGCCTTACGTGAATGAATATACATGGGCTGCAGATGGAGCTCTGATGCTAAGGTTTCCATAGAATATTTTACTGCGGTAAGCAATGATCTCACTCCTTGCTCAATTACATCAGCTTATTTGGATTTGGTCGACACTCCAGAAATGAACACTGACATAACTGTAATTCTCCATGATCCATTCCAACAGAATGGCAGGCGTCCAAGCAATAAGGAAGAGTTTTGCAAACAGAACTCAAGGAATTTGAAGCTTTACGATATCCGAACAGTTCAACTGCTGCATGTTAAACAAAAGCACTGTCAGGAGCACTTGAAACATAGGCGGATACAGGGGATAGGCAAGTTAGGGCACCTCTCCCCCCATCAAACCTCCAGTGCACCCTGAAATGTTCACGGCACCCCCAGAAAGGTCGATGACACCCCCTCAAATGTCACTTCCCACCCCTCTCCCTCCCCTTAATGCGAGTATCGGCGCCCTCACAACAGGTTCCCCCTGGTCTGCATGGCGCCCCCTCCCAACCATGAGCCCCCTCCCGATAGGAAACTCTGGATCCGCCTATGGATTGAAGAAAAGTGCAGTACATGCCTTACAGTGAGCTGTATCAGGGGCGGATCCAATCATTTGGCTTGGAGAGGGGAGGACCAAACCGATGCTAGCATCAAGCCTTTGGCTCTAAAAAAGCAACAACAACAACGTTGAGTGGTGGCAGCGGGTGCTGGCGGAGTTCATCTAGCCAGTGAATACATAGTTACATCCGCTACTCCTGAACGATCGCTGGAAAAGCGAAAGGGATCCTCAGTTTTTCTTCCTCTTCGTAAGCAATTTACTGGCGAGGGGGAAGGGAGGGAATTCAGAGGAACAGAGGAATACCACATTCCTCTGTTTTGCCTCTGGGGATTCACGGCAGGGCTGCCCCTCCCCCTTTGATCGACCCTGAGTTGCACTGATCGGTTCGACAATGTTATATGTCGCGTACTGAGCTGACGGTGCTATAGTTCAATACTTGACAATACTTTCCGGCATTGCAGTGCATCATTGAACTGTGCACGTGTAAAGACAGTCATTCTATTGTACGTAAGTTGTATCAAATGTTTAGATTTCGGTTTATATAAAACTCAGACCTTTTTTATAGAAATCTTAATTTTTATGGCCTAGCACCGCAGAAAACCTGCTACCTACATCAAGATACAATGTCTTATGAAAATAATGTCGACCAAAAAGAGCGAAAAAAAACAGAAGATCAATAAATCACTATAGGCAAAAACAACCATATACATT
Source organism: Lepas anatifera (assembly GCA_034440635.1). Taxonomy (NCBI): domain Eukaryota; kingdom Metazoa; phylum Arthropoda; class Thecostraca; family Lepadidae; genus Lepas; species Lepas anatifera. The sequence goes on along the minus strand of JAOTON010000214.1, from coordinate 559,692 downwards.
GTGAATTTCTGGATTATATTCGGACTTTAAACTTGTGGGTACCATTTGTGTTGATCCACTTGGACAATAGACTTTATTAGATATATTAGACTTTTTTAATAAATAAAATAAGCCCTATTGTCCGTGTGAATCAATACCTATCCAAGACTAAAACAACATATCATGTGTGCGTTTGAGCCTTACACGGACACCGAATTGAGAGCTACACCGACAGCAAAAACGCCGCAGGCGCTAGTTCTCGGCGTTTGGGTATCTATTGGGTCTCAATGGTGCCTGACATGTACTGATTTCGTTCTTTGAAATGTCATTCATTGTGAAAATCCAATCTTGAGGCATCTTTCTTGGGCGCAAAACATCTAATTTTTCACTCGCCACCTCCCTGTTCATCGATCCATCAGCTTACGTTCCCGGTATTGGTGCCTGGATACTCTTCGAAGTCCGCTCACTGGAGACCTATCAGTTGATTGGGCCAACAGGATATGAGATTCCTGGAACCGAGCCCCGAGGTAGACAAGGCTCTTGTTAGATTTAGTCCTCTTTTCTGCCTCACTGGGTCAAGACATTCGCCGAACGCATCAGAGATGAAAAAACACCAATCTGTCGTTAGAAACGAATGTTTCTCGATATAGGTATGCCAAATTGCGCCGTTATGTAGAGAGAGAGAGAGAGAGAGAGAGAGAGAGAGAGAGAGAGAGAGAGAGAGAGAGAGAGAGAGAGAGAGAGAGAGAGAGAGAGAGAGAGAGAGAGAGAGAGAACGTAAACTTTATTTTAGATGTAGCTTACGTATTTAGGGAGTTTCCGATGGATTGGTTTTCACCTCTAGGAGTTACAAAGAGGCTTACTGGTATCAATAGGATGAACCATTGTTATCAACCGACGATGTATTTGTGGTGAGGCTATCAGGAACTATTCAGACCATTTTTGCGGTTTGAATGAGGTTGACTGACAGTGGTCAGTACCATTGGAAATGGATTCTGCTTTGAAGTAGGTATTGATCATGAAATAAAAAAACAATACGGAACAATGTAAAACATGTGTTTTGTTAGACGTGGCTTCGTAAGTTCGCCGTACAAAACCGACGTGCTAATAGTCTGAGAGTAATTTTAAGATTTGGTATTTGATATTGGCTCTATATAAAGGCTCATACGTTCATCCACTGAAAATCCCATGACAAGAATAATTTTTGGACAACCTTCTTGTACCTATAAACCAATATCTGGAAAGCGTTTTACTTTAGATAACGTGACCTGCTCCTCATGCTATGCTTTGCTTTGCTTGCCCTTATTTTTCTGTTTCTTAGACAAGTCTCTAATATTTATTTGTATGCCGACAGGTTTCTTCTGCAATGGAGCATTAACACGCGCCCCGCTGGGTCCCTTGCATGACGCGCCCCGATGGGGGCGTTTTCACCCCCTCCGTATCTCGTTCCCCACTAAAGCAAAATAAAAATTACGGACGGTGTTCGAAAGCTCTTGACAAGACGAAGAGATTTTATACGAATAATTCTTATGTCAGGTCAATATTGCGGTCAGCATAGGTCAAAGAATGCTCCATAGGCTTACAACAGAGCAGTGTACGTTTCCCTCTCTAGATCTGCCCTCAGGGGAACTGGAGCAGATCTTTATGCATCATTGGATTCCTCTCATCGCGGCGAATCGAATGATGAATAATATGACCTTGCTAGGTCAAATAGTCAAAATGACCTGACCTCGACCTAGGTCAGGGTCACAGAGTGACCTGGTATGGTCATGCTGCATATCAATAGACTCCCCGTGACAATATCAGCACAATGCAAGCAAAATGAGAGCTTTATCTCATTTCAGTGAGAAGTTATTGGCATACCAATCACTCTCTGCTCCCGGGACCTGATATGACCTTTGAGATGTAAGATGCTCAAAAACTCAACTTTATGGTCAAGATCGTGGTAAGAATAGACAGTTTGAGGATTTTCAGCCTTATCTATCCAGTATTTACTAAAAACGAGTCCATTCTATTTTTCACCGTAGACTTATAATGGGGTGACCAAAAATTTGACCCCACCTTAGGTCACCAATATCGAAATTCCGAGATAACAGATTTGTAGACCCTAATGACGTTATCATATTGTGGAAGTTTCAAACTGATCGGTTTGCTAATGTTCCCTGGGTGCTGCTTCAAACTCGTAATTTTAGGCTTTGAGGTCGGGTCAGTTGAACCTGAATAGCTCCTTAACCTGACATGACCTTAACTAAAAAATTTGTTCAGATATGTAAAATTAATCAGGAATAAGGTACCGTAAGTTTCGTTGTTCTGCGTTTCTTTGTTTCTGAGCTATCTGGGAAAAACCAGGAGGGGGCGAATTTCGCCCCCCCAAACGGGGCGCGTGTTAAGAAAGCAAAGCTACCCAATAAACGAGGTGTCTATTCTGAACAGGCAGTTGGTTTATTGGGTAGCCTCTGACTAGCATTCAATATCAGTCCATTGTACATTGGCTAGATAAAATGTGCACCCCTGTCTAGGACACTCAGCTGTATCTGGGTTTTATGTTGTTGGTTTCTAACCTAGTCAGCTAAGTCTATCTTATTTCGTCCGTAATGGCTCTTCACTGGCATTGACTGTCAAGTGAGTCAAACACTTTAAACTGCTGCAGACCTCGATATCACCAAGCATCTTTCTGATCGTGTGTATGACTTATTATGAAGCACAGGCACTTTTAAAGAAACATTATATCCATGTTGCAAAAAACAGCTGTGTAAAGGAGCCTTACCCAATAAAAATATTGTCACCATGGATGCGTGTCACCCATCAGTCTCTGCACTGTAAAATAATTATAAACACCCTTTCCAAGCTCTTGGGTTGTGGCAGCACAATTTTGCACCTTCAAATGCAGCCGCAGCTCCCATATCGCCCCCGTGAATAGCCAATTGTCAGCAAAAGTTGGACCGACACCTGCGTCTAACGGCCTAAATCGATGGCACTCCATCACTGATGTGGCCGCCTTATAAGTCTATTTTAAAGCCGGGCTCGTGACTCTCGCCTCTGATAAAGGTCCGCTCACAGTCCTCCAGTGTACAGAGAGCCGCCTGCGCTGGCCATTCAAATGTAGGAGAACCATTTTCGGATTGGGTGTACTGGCTATTTGCTGGTAAAAATAGATGCTAACATGTGCAGCCGGTGGTGAGCCCATGACTTCATTTGGGGGAAGGGGGCTAGGGCCTCGAGCCTCCCCCGCCATTGCCTCGGATCAGCCTCCGCCTATGCATCAACTATAGGCACAGCCACCCTAGCCCTCCCCTTGTATCTGCTACAGTTTGCAGCGTTCTACCCCGATACCTTTACTATAGGATGCTACCACGTGCGGTGCTCTACCCCGATACCTTTACTCTAGGACATTACCAAGTGCGGTGCCCTACCACGATACCCTTACTCTAGGATGTTACCACGTGCGGTGCTCTACCCCGATACCCTTACTCTAGGATGTTACCACGTGCGGTGCCCTACCACGATACCCTTACTCTAGGATGTTACCACGTGCGGTGCCCTACCACGATACCTTTACTCTAGGTTGTTTTCATGTGCAGCGTTCTGGCAAGATAACTTTACTTTAGGACGTTAAAGGGAATGTGGCACCCTTTTAACGTAATCTTAACAGAGATAACCAAGTTTTAAGCCATGACGGAAAACCCGGTATTAAATGTATTATTTGTCTTGAAACTCAAAATTTCCGTGGATTAAAGCTAAAAACCTACCTGAAATGTACCCCACATGTACCCCAACCAGGCGGCCACAGTTGTCGGCTGTTGGTGTGACGACATATGCTGACGTCACGGTGAGTAATCAGCCAATTGAAGCCCTGGAAGCCTATCGAATATGGTAGTAGTTGTCACGTCATCATGGACGTGGCAACTACTACCATAAGTACCCTATTGTTAAATATCACCCATTTAGTAAAATAACTTTACTAAATGTTCTAGCAAAGTACCCTATCACTCCTTGGCGGTCCATTTCCAGTGGTAGGTCCAGACCTTCATTGCAGGGGGGGTTAGTTGGCTCGAACATTCCCCACCCTTGCCTCGGAACAACCTCCGGCTATGCATTTACTGCAGGCACCCTGAAATTTGGGGGGTTGAGCCCCCTAGACCCCCCCTTGTATCCGCCACTGCCTCCTTCTCACCACTGCACTGCAAACAGCCCGTCGTACGGCCAGCCTGCGGCAGGCAGATAATGCGGATAGTACGTTAAAGGTAATGGAAATTGACACTTGCACAGAGCCGTCGCTCGTAGTATTTCACTCTAACGATACTCCTGCCGCCTGAAGTGGCGGCCACGTCAATTTGGACTAACCACATCACTTGGCTTGTGACGTCAAATGTTTCCGGGCCGTGAGCTGAGCGGATGAATTAACGAATGTATAAAAGATGGAAGTATAACGCAGTGACTTTGTAGTCCTTCTTTCTTTAGAAATGCTCTACGATTTGGCGACATTCTTCTGCTTATCTATTGTTTCAAGAGGTCGCAATCACTCCATTATGCGGGGTCTGTAAACGTTTTACCAAAGGATGACGAAGATGGTATGTAGGTAATGTACAGGCTCAAACACCGTACTGGAGTTTTGTTAGGAATACAAATAGAACAACCTTGGGGATACCCCAAGAATAAGCTGGGCTGAAAGAAGAGGCGATCCTAAGAGAGCTGTGGTAGTGGCCAGAAACGCATTTGAAATGCACAACCGTAACTTCAAAGCAAGTGGTTCCTGATGTAATCAGTTTGTAAACACTAAAAAAGACAAAATATATTTCCCGGCTGATTACATGAAAGCTGAAAATATAAGCTTAAAAATCTGTCATGCCACATAGTGCGTTTGATTCCGGCGCAGTCGAAACAGCGGCGGCGAAATTGTATCTTTTTATGCAGCTACCCTTACACTGAGTAATAGCTGCAGTTTCTAAACGTGGCTTTTTGCACATATTCTTATATTTCTAATAGTTTCCTGAATTTTTATTTTGTGTTGTATTAATTCATTGCTATGTATCCTGTCCCGGCACTGTTTTATCTCGAATGACGTGAGCTGTCACTGAGTACGCACACCTGTTGCTCTTTAAACCATAATAAGCAATAAGCCATTCTCCTCACCTCTAGCGCGTCGTTGAGTCCGTGCATTCGCTGTCGTTCCCGTTCGTTGCTCTCCAGTCGCCTCAGGTTTCGGTCCCGGGCTGATAGAGGCGGCTTCTTTCTTCGCCCGGGGCCCCGACGGACGGATGACGTCACGTTCCCTGTACTGGGCACTGTGACGTCATCGCTGGTGGAGGACGAGTCGGAGGTGGTGACGTCACGAGTTTCAGGTGCTGGTGTTGGTGCCGTGTCGGCCGGAGAACTGAGACGTTGTCGTTTGCAGGACCTGGGACGGGGGTGCATGTTATGGTGTCGGTTGTATCCGTCAATCGGTTATAAGAATAGACAACTTTTAGAGTATGTCGACCCTCAAGATTTTAAGCGCTTACAATATTTCGAAATTCATGCTACTAGGAGAGTCTTGGGGAGGGATCATATGAATTTTATTTAGAGAGTGAGCCTGCCAGGATTTGGACCCGGGACCTGTGGCTCAGGAAGTAAATGTGTTATACATTGAGTCACGGTTTCCCTGGCCAGATATGGGTTATATGTCGGTGTTAAAAGTACAGTATGTTGTTAGCATGTCGGGAAGCCGAGCATCTTATTAAGAAATTTTTACTAAAAGTCTGTTGTTTCCCATGCTGAGAAGAAGAGAAAAGTAAATCTCTTTCTCTTGGATGGAAAATTATTGTCGATAGTTTTGCTGCCTGGTTGTTTTTCCATACGATATGAGCATAAGGTTTTCTCATATTCTCTTTTTGGCTCCGATGATGCAATCCGTTTTGTTCAGTGAATCGATTACCTGAGGTCGCTCAAACAAATCCAGTCGTATTTCTTCTGCTGGCTGATCGGGATGGCCGTCAGCGCGTCGGCACAGTCAGAACTTTATTACAATCCCAAGATCTATCGACTGTATTTTGGATTGGAACTGCATCCAGCTGCATGTTCCCTGTTCCTCTCCGCTGGACAGAGCTTTCCAGGGAAAAGTCACGAAAGCTGAGGTGTTCAGGGAAGTCAGACTGGAAAGCCCTTTCCAGTCTGACTTTCCTTTCAGATCCTGGTGAAGCAAATTGTTAAAGGGAATGTGGCACCTAAGTCGAATCCCGGAATTTTGTTTAATTAGGGATATTCTTAGCCAAAAATCATAAAAATGTCCATGAATTTTCTAGCAAATGTACAATAAGCTCGATATTTTGATGCTCCTCTATGGTAAGAAATAAACCTCTGCCTGTGCATGACGTCATGATCTGGAAACTACTACTATATTCAATAGGCTTCAATAGGCTAACTACTCACCGTGATGTCAGCATACCGTCACGCCAACAGCTGACAGCTGTAGCCGGCTCCTTGGGTATATTTTAGGTACCTCTACGGAAATTTTGAGTTCCATGATAAATGACATTTTGAATACCGAGTTTTCCAGTATGCTCTACAACTTGGCTATCTTAGTTAAAATTACGTTATAAAGGTGTCAAAGTCCCTTTAACCGCTTGACGCCCATGCTAATCGAAAATTTTAAAAATTCTGAAATGGCTTATTGATATACTAACGTAGTGTCTTCATCAGCATAAGGGTTAAATTCAGAAATCTATGGTGAACATGATTTTTTTAATCACCAAGGAACATGATCTCTGGTGTTCCATACATGCGAGATAAGCAGCACTATGATCATGTCTACATTGTCGTTCGCGACAATTTAAATTTAGCTTAAAAATCATATTCACCGAAGATTTTCAAATTCAAATATAATTTTAATGAAGATACGACATTCGAATATCCATAAGCCATTTCGGATTTTTTTACAACTTGCATTATTATGAGCGTTAGGTGGTTAATAAATTCCTTGATGATGATAAACACGCTTATCTTAGCAACTCACATAATCAAATTATAAGATCCCGGTCGTGGTCCCCTCTATTCAGAGAGTGGATTGGTGAAGTGATATAGTGGTTAGCGCGTGTCTGTTTTTCACGCAGCTGACCCGTTTCAAGGACCAGGAGATTTCCTGAACAAGGCGCTGCTTAAATCTCCGGAAACTCTTCCAACGAAAAAAGGATTGGTGGTGTCATATGACAATAATGGTTGGTGTGCCATTAAACCCGAAAATAATTTTTGTGGTGGGATCTCATTTGAACCATCTGAGTTAGGCACCTTTTCGGGTCTGGTTTCACTATTGATTAAGACTCGAAACATGGTGTAAGCTCTATTGGTTAAATTTGCAGGCACCTTATTTGGATGCTATGTTTTCTGTGTCTTTTTATGCTCAGAAAAATTGATCATTGTTTTGTGTCTGGTGGTAGCTTTAGAGTAACTCTTTCACAAACATTTGCACGATAGTTAACTGCTCAAACAACATGACAGTAATTACCCTAAATACCAATGGGACAGCAAGAACAATCATTATTCCATCCACTGCGCTGCCGAGCAGCTCACCATTGTGCTGGCCAGTCCTTTGTGCTGTTTGAGCACGCACTCCCACTGGCCCCCACAACTGAGCCCTCGGCAATATTAGTCTAGCAATTATTCTTGTGTCAAAGCGCTGTCGCCTGTAATTACGGGTGGACATCTGGCGATGTAATAACATCCGTTTCATCACTTATTTCGCCATCATGTATCTGATGTTTGCGCTGTCCGATCTTATCCGCTTCTTCAACAACGATAAGGGAGACTTTTGCTTTTTATATAGGCAACGTTAACTGCTAAATATGAGGTGAATCGAAAATATTTCCTACCAGTTAATTTGATAAAAAGAACCATGATGAAACGTTTGGTAACTTTTTTCATGACATTGATCACATGAAGCTGCGGATTGAGCCTCTCGACGAACTTGTGCTCCCTCACTTAAAGAAAAAATAGTTGAATCGCTTTCGGTCTCAACCCTATGCACATCAGACTCCTGGTTATCAAGGAGGGGCCTCCTGTCAAGGAGTGGGAAGCCGATACAGCCCCTGAGGTTGCACAATCTACCGGTCAAATTGTTTTTACTTTAGACTGTTATCCACTTGTTTTACTATACCATACCATTACATGTTTTACAATACTATTTTTTCAGTTTGTTAGGTTCTTCATAGATTTATCCCTGTTGTGTAATTCTCAGAAAACCAGCGGGCATGGACGGAAAGTGGATGAAAAATAAGCATATATATCCGTTATGTGAAAGTTCAAACATCCAAACAGTTTTGGGATAATGTCATAGTTCTGAGCTCCAAATAATTGTATTTTTTGCTACAACTCGCAACATTTCTTTGTGAATTGGGCTCTTTTTTACGTTAAGACAGTATCTTACGTTACTGTCTTAACGTAAGATGCTTCAGACTGAGGACTGTGTCTTTTCTCAAGCAGGGGAGAAAGCTGGCGCCGCATAATGGAAGCACAAAATGACAAAACCTGCCCCCTCTCCAGTACAGTTCTTACGAAAAACCTCTTCTGACATAAACGGTGCACATAAGAGCACCACAGCCTAACGTGAATATATTAATACAAATTAAAATAAACAAAACAATGTGAGACGGAAGAGCAGACGGGGTACTGTTTTCAGCGGCCGGCTGTGCTGGAGCTGTACAGACCAGCCGCGGTCACCTCTCCGGCGCTCCGCAGCGTACCAGCCGGCTCCCCAGGTGGCGCGGACGCGCCGCCGCTCCCCGCTGCACGACCGGCAATTTCTCTCAGCGACCGAGCGGCGCCGCCCGGCAAACACGTGCCCCCGCCCCCGCCCCCCCCCACCCCTCTCCTCCCCAGCGCCCACAATACCCAACCCGTCCTCGAGCTCAGCCTGAGCCGTCCACACTGTCTGCCTTGTTCTGGTGCTGAGATATTTGTCGTACTGGTTGAAATTCAGCTAATGGTGTGCATATCTTCATCTGAGAGGTTTTATGTGACTTTTATGATTCGCTTGCATGATAGACTGATACAGAAAATACTTGCTTTGACGCAGACTTCGGCCGTGCGAAATTCAAAGGAAGTTAAAAAAAATGTTGACCTGCCTGCAGCTAAATTCCGACCCTTGATGATGTTGTGTTATGTGTGTTATGCATGTTAGTTATGTTATATATACAGAAAATACTTGATGGGATGGTATGTGTAGCTCTTGAAATTCAGACTGTCTCCAGAGATGCACCAACAGTAGTGGGACGGCCTTGTTGAGTCTGAAGTTTCCGAAACACATGGCTAGATAGCAGAGTTGTGTACAACTTAAGTTTGGCTAAAACTAAAATTTGGCTGCCCACAGAATTTGGTAAATCCAAAGCAAAGGATTATTCTCTGGTATGCAGGACAAGGTTGCTGGCTAACTGAAAACAGGTTTCAATGAAGCCAGCCTCTGACATTTATACTATACAGTCAAAAATGTGCAATTTTAAGTCAACTCAACTCAACTCAACTCACCCAAATTTCCGAATATGTTTTGCCCTGTAGGACTCCTTTTGTGCGCTGGCTTCATAAAAATGTGTTGTTCAGTTGACAAACATCCCCATCATGCACATCAGAAAACAATATTTAACCTCTGAAGCAATAAGTTCAGTGGGAAGCAAAATTTAGATTTAAGTCAAACTTGAGTTGTGCACAACTCTGCAAGATAGAAACAAACTGCAAGAAAGCAATGATGAATGAACATTAAGAACAGTTGTGACAAACGTCTCGTACCACGATAGAGTCTCACTAACATGCTATTTCATTTGCACTTAAAAAGTTGTAGAGGATATGTTGATACCTTGAAACGAAGTTTAAATGTTAACGAGCACTCTGCCCCTAGTATTTTGACTTTAATATCTAATGATGCGAGAGTCTACGCCCCGAGGCTGTACGGCCTTAATTAAATCATCAATGATGCAAAGTGTTTTTGAACTCGTCGAAAGTTTTTAATTTCATTCCTTCTTCTACTCCCAACAAGTAATCCAGAGAATGAATAGCTACTGTGAAATAACAGTGAAAGCTAATAGATTGCTGATATCCCTCCGCAAAGAAAAATACAGTTTAGAAGGGAGTGCTCCATCTTTATAATGGGTTTTGCACCGACATGACAGTTTTGTGGAGGGTGTCCAGAATCCAATACTGGTATATTTAATTTCACTCAAAACTCTTTGTATTAAATCTGAGCACAGTTCCAAGTTCAACATGAAGGGACCTGAGGGGACGTGGCGGTGCAGGGTTAGTGCGCTCGCTTTCCAAACAGCGGAGCCGAATTCAAGGCCCGGCGGATTCCATGAACAAGAAGCAATCTGGCTCCCGAGAAACCTTTCCAACGGGGAAAGAGTTGGCGACGCCATATGACCCTGGAACTTAGTGCGACGGTAAGCCCCACAAATTATTACGGGCCTAACGGACTTAATTCAAACCCCGGAGTTTCTATGTGGTTGCAAATATTTGATTTGTTTAAGTATCAAGGCCCTTCCACTGCCACAATGGTGAAATGAAAATGTTAGCAGCAATAACGCTAATTAAACGTTGACTTGCTTCGAGTGGCAATTACCGGTTCCTTGAATGACTGGCTTATATTATCGCACTCGCCGCCATTATAGCGTATATTTTGTCGGAACAAAGATGACAAGTTTTAATATTGTTCGGACTGCGCCACTGAGAAATATTATTATTCATTACTGCTTATTAGTAAAGTGATTATTATCATTAGTCATATTATTAGCTATCAGAGACAGACTTTGCGCGACTTAGTGGAAGAAAACCTTCTCTCTGAGGTAGTATAGGTTCCAGGGCTTGAGGCTCGTTGGGTTATCTGAATACTTAAGTACATCCTTATTCGAAGAAATCATCTAGACAGGGTCGAGTGGGCGACCCATCATAGCTCTGGCACTTAATGCGTTGTGAAACCCCAACATATTTCGAGTTCTATTTTCTTGAAAAATGCAAAGTAGGAAAAGAGAGTTGGATTTCGAACAATACAATCTTTGAGAAAAGTTAAAGATTCCTTAAACAAATTTACCACTGGTCGGAGTAAGGTTTGTTATAGTTTCCTCACAACAAGGGCAGACCCGGGTGGGGGGAGGGGGTGGTAATCCAGCCATGCCTGCCCCCTCCCAAGAGGTCAATTTTGCCTAGACTTAGCCTATTTTGGCGGATTTTCTTCAAAAGCACTATGTTGTTTCACGATTTTGCCTTATCGGCCCCCCCTACGAAACGTTTCTGCTCAGATCTGGTTCTGCCCCTAAAAATAACCAAAAATCAGTTCTAAACAAAATTTTTAATTACCTCCGTAATTTTTGTTCTGTAATGGAGGACTTCAAAGGGGTAAAACATTTTATGCTATCATATTACATGTTTTTGGCATAGGAAATACTCTCATTGCCCTCATCTAGCCCTACGCACTGTGAATTTGGCAGCAATTTCATAACGTCTGCTTTTTATCAATTATAGTGCAATAAACCAAAACGTGAAATATATTTCGGTCCGACATGGTCACTGGTCAGATGCACACAGTGGCGCCGTAATTCTGCTGAGATTGCATTGCACTATCTAAATGTTCACCAAACATGTTTGATTTATTGGTTAGCACAGACATACATTCATCTCAGCTTACTTTTCAGCATTAGCAGTCGACGAGGCCAGTAAGATGTACTTATTTTATCTAAGAATAGTCAAGGAAGTGTTTTCAAAGTTACACATGTCTTTAAAAGGTCACTTGTACACCTGAATAGAAACCTCAAACAGTTATCACATGCCAACCACCGACCATTTTTAACTCGCCTGGATTCCGACGGCGACCATTCGTCCTCCCGCGTGACCTTTGTTCTCTCTTCGCTGACCTCGCTCCTCGGCCCTCTCTCTGGTAGCGGCAGGGTCGACCTCATTTCACACGCGCTGCCCCGCTGGGAGGACTCGCCTTCGATGCGGGTCTGCACCCGCCTGTAAAACAGAGCGCCGGGCAATGGGTCTTACTCTCGCTGTCAATCTGAACTTGTGAGTAATGCTGAAAATCTAACTATGAATGATCACAAAAGAAATTTGTAAAACAGACGGATCTTTATAGCGCTGCATGGTGGACCTATGCTCAAATCAGAGATGGTAGGCTGGCACAACGGTCACCTGACTTCAAAATTTTGTTAAAACAGACTGTGTAGATTTTCCCTCTGATTGTTTCCCTTGTGGTCCGTTGAACATTTAGTTCCGCTGCTGCGAGGCACTGCGGCCGTAACCGACGACGCGCGACCCTATCTGTCTGTTGCAACACGATCTGTTGCACGTGCTTCTTTCCGGTTCTTGGCTGAGAAAAGTGTCAAATTCTCCCCAGCGTGGCTACTGCCGACCGCAAGTTGGGGAGTTTCCTGAAACGATGAACCAAACGCCATAGGGGTATCCAGTAAATCCAATGGGAGGGGCCCTTTGGTCGGGGTGCCACTTATGCCCGGAGGGTTTATCAATTGATCCTGGTGAGGTCGTCATTTTGGCTAATGGTACCAATACATGCATCCTGAGCGGGTGGCGAGGAGGTGGTAGGACGCGATGTTCCAGGCAGCGCTGTGAGGTGATTCAAGGGAGCTCCTGATGGGTCGATCGAGGCATCTGTCCCCCCCGTGCCTTGGATCCGCCCATGCCAATACAGCTCAAGTCGGATCGTTGTTTGCAAATCCATTGTATATACAGCTAGTGGAGCCAGACCAGTGGGAAAAATCAAGTCTCAAATAAAGAATTGTTGGCACATTGTCGTCTTTGCCAAACTCCAGAATGGTGTAGCGCGGATTAAAGTTGGTTCAATCCCCACGGCGGGAAACTGCCGTACCAGTCTTATCTGGCCCTATCATGGGGAACATCAAACACCCATTCCAGTAGGGCCCGAGACCGGGTAAAAGCCGCCCTACTGAGAGTGGATCTAACAAAGTTAAATAATTAAAGGAAAGATAAGAAATCTACTCCCGCTGAAGAACCCAGTTGGCTTTGAGAGTACCTCGTAAGGCCTCCGTGTCCCTGGCCTCCAGCCTGAATGTGCGAACCGCTGCGAGGGAGCTGTATTTTCGGTCACGAAACCACGATCGCGAAGCCGTAGTACAGCGCCTGACCCCAAAAGTCCTGCTACGCTTTTGGGAATTTCACAGCCACACAAATTATACTTAATAAATAACCCTCTCTAATCAGCACTCAGCTCCAATTAACACTCATAAGCATGGTGCGATTATTTTAGGATATATATATATATATATATATATATATATATATATATATATATATATATATATATTTGTTCAATATATGTTCATATTCCACCTGAGCGGATCAAGGATTCCCAATCAAAGAGAGAAAGCACATGATCGGGAGGCACCATCCAGACCAGGGGCGCCACTTTCGGACGGCCAAGCCTATCAGGTGGGCGCCAAATCTGATCGTGGGCGCACCGATACTCCCATTTGGGGGAGGAGGGGGGTGAAACGAAATCTCAGGGGGCGCCATCGACCTTTCAGGGGGCGCCATCGACCTTTCAGGGCGCCATCAACTTTTCAGGGGGCGCTGACGGCCGATGGATGGGAGAAGGAATGCCCTCATCGCCGGGTGCGCTATGATATTCCAGACTCCTTCAGTTTTGCCACCAGCCGCTGCTTACTCTGACCGCATTTGCAAATACATTCCGGATGTATTTTCAGACTAAAATACACACAGCGTAGTTGACATTCAGCCGCCGGCGACGTAAGCATAGCTCCTGGCTGGGTGCAGTGCAGTCACGACACGTGTAACCTTATCAAAGGCTGATCAAATCCCCGGAGCCGTTTCTGCAGCTGATCTAGGGCCTGTTCCAGCGCCTCCTCAAACCTGCTCCAACCTCCTCAAAGCTTCTCCAACTTCCTCTCGCCCGGTCCAGCGCCTCCTTAAACTTCCTCCAAGCTCGCCAAAGCTCATCTCAAATATAATCCAACCTCCTCTGAAACGAAAGGTGGTTTTCAGAGGAGGTTGGAGGAGCTCAATTGTGGCGCACGAATTTCAATTGAGGAACTAAAATAAGTTGTTTTACAGTGGGAAACGACGTTTGTGGGCAGCTAAAGGTTTTGATTACGTTGTTTTTCTGTATTCCACTTTCACTAAAATACATTAAATGAGTATCAGAGGCCTTAATGAAATTCGATAAGTTGTGCCACGCCCGCCATATTGGCGCTGATCTGGCGCAATCAGCTGATATCTCATCCAATCTCATCCGAAATCGGTCCAGCGGACACCGGTTTTTGCGCCTGCTCCAACTTACTCCAAGCTACTCTCATCTTTTTTCTAAGGAGGCGCTGGAACAAGACCCTTGTGTAATTCGTCCGACTGAGATCAGGTTTGTGTAAAATCATTTAAAACAATTTTCCGAACTTTTTCCGATAGTATCAAAACTGCTGCCGAAGAACTGTGGAAATGCAATGTGTTATAGTGCCAGGTAGGCGTTTCGTATGATTAGTTTCGTGTTTCCATATTCTCGTGGTCAATCTGGATGAATGTTCAAGACGTTAGCTGCCTCCATGAACCACCCAGTCGTGGGAGCCTTGCATGCTTAGTTACACTCTTATTATGACATAGCTGTATTCTATCCTTAAGCTGGCGCTCCCCAGGGAACAAATCATATTTCCGCTTTGCACAACAATCTACTAAATGCCTTGGTAACCATCAGAATTAGTTTACAGAGTCACCAAGGAGGATTTAAGTAAATTTTAATGGTATCATATGTCACAGGTAAACCGTTATTGTAAAGAATCGCAAGAGGTCCAACAGACACTACACCGTGCGCGTGAATAGTCGAATTAACACCGAGGTAATAATTCAACAGCATCGCTTTCGTTCGCGCACCCTGCGGTTGTTGTGAATTTCAAGTCACGTAGCTGGTGTAACTCTTCTGTAAACCTGACCAGAGAACCGTTCCAACACAGCAACACTTCCCACACGGCGACTCTTCCAGCTCATTTCTCATCATTTCAAGCGCGTCGACATCCCGAACAAAGCGACTTAGCGCTTCAGTACTGCTCTAAGCTCGCAAGATCGATGGCAAAGGGCTCTGAAAAGCTCCATCTTGCCGAAAAGCTGCGGCCAGAAAGTTTGTACGTGATGCTCCACATACAGCACGTTTCGCATCGCTAAGCCAGTTGACGCAAGATCTGAACGGTCTGGTACCTCACAAATGATAATTAGGACGATACAGACTCTGACAAAATGTTCATGACGTCTCATTTTGTTCGCACGTGACATTTTCGTAGCACGCTTGATGTTAAATAGCTTTTGTGATGAGAGCGGTGCTAGCCTATGAGAGGTGCGTGATGTCCAGAGGTCTGCTTCAACTAACATTACTTTTGGTTGGAAATCATACACGTAGATAACGTGAGGGGAGAACATAAGGGAATTTGTGCATGGAAACCTTCAATTCATACCAAGGGAAATATAAAATTACTTCAAACATTTCTGTTTTCCTAACCTTTGATTCGAGGAATTTTCAATGCCGATCTAAAAGTCAGTGTCTCGCATACTTCCATGCGTGAGATTGCAAGCCAACATCATTATTAGGAGGAAATATATAGCTCGTTCATGAGCTCTGACTGCAAAAGGTCAATTCTATGTTTACAATGTATTATTTAAAACACTCTTTCGATAGTGACTGTAACTGTTGTCGCATTATTCGATGGTGGTGGGAAATTTGATTGAAACAACGTAAAAGAGGCACCAGTTCGTGCCTCTCCCAGGACGCTATATCTTCAATAAGTTATCCAATGCTAGATAAATCTAGGTAAAATTGGGTGGGAGGTTGATGCTTTAGTGGAAATCAGGAAAAATGATTTCCGTGGAAAACATGATGCTTTAGATGAAAATCAGGAAAAATAGGCTAGAAGTAAGCAAAATTCTAACTATTTCGGGTGGGTCACTATTAGATTAACTCCCGGGACCTGCTCCTGTCTAATGACTGGATATATTTAGATGTAAGTCTCTCTTGCCCAAGATTTCCTGTGCACATGAGTACTAAACATTCTTCAGCATCCGGTAAGATTCATAGGACGAAAATGAGAGAGGGGGGGCAAGAGAGTAAAAGATGATTAAGCTGACGTTAGTAGGACTGAAAATGAGCAAATCCCTCATTTCTTTATTCCTCGACTTTTCCCATTGGTGTTTTCCAACCCTGCACTAAAAACACGATCACCCCAACACTATCGCTTCGCTTAACGCCGACTTTAGACGCCCGGGTCCAAAAACGGGCACCCATTGATCCTCGCGGGCACCAACTCGGCTATCTGGCGGGCCGCGCCGCTGTGACGCCGGCCACAGTGCGCTGGGAGCCACCGGATACCTATAAATAGCCGCCGCGGGTAATTGTGGCGCGCCGCGCTGATTTGTGCAGCCTGTGACGTCACCGCGGCACACCAGCTGGAAAGGCGATTGGCCCAAATGATGTGTTTCATGCTGACGCTTTTTGACGCACCTCGTGAAGAGGAGGAAATGCGGGGGTTTTGTGCGGTGGGGGTGTTGCTCATGTGTTGTGGTACCGTTGACAAGTAGAGTAGAGACAAGGTGGCTTGATTCGGGTGGAGAGGGTAGACATAATGAGAAACAGTGTTTTTTAAAGAACATTAGGCGGCACGGGGTGATCATGGAGCCATTTGCATTATTGAACCCCATGATTGGCTTACATCCCGAGCGTAGCTGTGGTAAACTGACTCATTTTTTAAATACCAAAAATATGGAGAAGGGCGTCAAATTGATCAGCCCAAAACATGGCGAGACTTAAAAGGGCCGCAACCACAACTACAACCATTGGACCATTTGGATCATGGAACCCCCCATCCCCTACACCCTGGATCCAACACTAGGTAGTATAGGACGGGAAGCAGAGTGGTTGCATGGAATGTTTTCGCCTTGGATTGTCGTACCGTGTAGGTGAGGTGAGTGCCCGAGCTCCGATAGTTACCAGACGCCAGGGACGTCACCACCATGGAGTTGTCGGGATGCTCCATTCCCCTACTCCCTGCCTCCTCCGCTCTGGAGAGATAGGGACTCTCCCTTCAATTTTGCCGGCACTGTTGTTTTCAAACAGTCTTTCTAATTAAATTGGTGAAAATCAAATTTTAGAGGGAGAAATGCTTACTTTTTGAACCTTGTGTGGTTGCAGCCCTTTTAAGTCTCGCCATGT
This sequence comes from Lepas anatifera, assembly GCA_034440635.1. Lineage (NCBI taxonomy): Eukaryota > Metazoa > Arthropoda > Thecostraca > Lepadidae > Lepas > Lepas anatifera. The sequence continues at coordinate 542,519 of JAOTON010000214.1, read as the reverse complement.
TTTGGGCTGATCAATTTGACTCCCTTCTCCATATTTTTGGAATTTTTAAAATGAGTCAGTTTAGCATAGCTACGCTCAAGATGTGAGCCCAAATAAATTTCCCATAGCTTGACTAAATTTCGGCAGACGAGGATCATATCACGTCATGGAGATATGCGTCATTCCCAAAGACTTGCACGAAGTCTCGGCCATCTTCCTCGCTGCACGTGAGCTAAAACCACTGACACGGACTGGGTCTTAAATTAGGTTCCATGTTTCAATGCGCTTGGCTTGGTGGCACTTCACTTCCTGAGCATGTGCTATGGACCAGTGACCTCAGGGGCCGTTATTTGGCATCAGACGACCCCAGGTGACCCCGACAACTCCATGTCAACGTACAGTACTTATAATGGAAAAATGGCAGGCTTTTGAATCGCAAAAAGTTGAGAAACTACCTCGGTGATAGCCTGATATCTGAGCCTTTCAGGGTCAAAGAAGTTCAAGGCCTAGGACGGTCAAATTTTGTTTACCCCCTTTTCGCTTTGCGGGGGGGGGTACCCCCCCAAAAACCTCCCAAAAAACAAGTAAAATTTTGGTTTCCCCCCCCATTTCTTTTTAAAAAATTTTTTTAAATTTTTTTTTTTTTTTATTTTTAACAAAAAATTAATTTAATTTTTTTTTTTTTTTTTTTTTTTTTATTTTTAAAAATAAATAAAAAAAATAAATTAAATTTTTTTTTTTTTATCTTAATTTTTTTTTTTTTTTTTTTTTTTTTTTTTTTTTTTTTATTTTTTTTGTGTTTTATTTTTTAAAATTTTTTTTATTTTTAACCAATATTAATTTTTTTTTTCTTTTATTTTTTTTTTTTTTTTTTTTATTTAATTTTTTTTTTTTTTTTTTTTTTTTCCTTTTTTTTTCTTTTATTAATAATAAATAATATTTTTATATTTTTTTTTGTTTTTTTTTTTTTTTTTTTTTTTTTTTTTTTATTTTTTTTCTTTTTTTTTTTTTTTTTTTTTTTTTTTTTTTTTTTTTTTTTTTTTTTTTTTTTTTTTTTTTTTTAAAATTTTTTTTTTTTTTTATTTTTTTAAAAAGGGAAGGAGGAAAGGTAAAAAGGGGGGGGGGGGCGCCTTTTTTTTTTTTTTTTAAAACCAGGGGGGGGCCCCCCCCCTCAACGCGTGTTAATAAGATCACGAAATTTATCGGTAGCTAGTCTCCAAGATGTCATACCTTTGATAGTTTGTACTGTGTACCTTTGATGACTGTTTGATTCCGTGATTTCAGCATGTTCAGATTAAAAATCTGACCTCTCAAGGTAAAAAGAAATATCTTTACTAAAAAACGATATACCATCTAAGATTTCAGGTCACAGACGCCACGCTGCCATTTACCATGTCTTTCTACCTTTCTTAGTTTCCAAACCGGCTAGTGGGGATTCAAATCAACCCCCTGTAAGGCTAAGATGTAGATACTTGTAGTAGGCCGAGGGTTAGTCGGGCAACCCATTCTTAGCATCCGATCTAGTTGACTGATCATGGAGAAAAATGAAAGTGCGTTTACATAACTTGATCTCTCCCTATCCCCGCCTGAAAGAAATCACTGACAACACCTTGACATAAAGGTATGTTTTTTCACATCAAAATGAAGCATTTTCCTGCTTTCTTCTCTGAGTTTTTCTCTGACTTAATCACGACATGAACCAGCATTTGTCTCTCCGGGGAACAACAGCTCCGATGCACAAAAACTGGGCTGAGCCAGAGGGCGACCGTTCTTATTTCTGACGCCACGGTCGCCGCGGGTTCTCCGCGCAGCCGACAGAGCTCTCCGGTGACAATTACTGCGACTATTTCGGTGGAAAATGATGGTGAGCAGCTAGTTAATCCGACCGCAATGTCCCACTGGGTAATCAGCGTCTACCAAAACCCCGGGCTAAACGCCGGGGGTTGCTGAATGAGATCTGTGAGGGAGGGAGGAGAGCAGATACATTAGTGACGTCATGTATTGTTGGAGCGTTGTATTGCCGCGATCACGCGCTATGGAGGAGAGGATACTAAAGTATCGACCCGTACCTAGCCTTTTGGCCAGAGAGCTGTATAAGATTCATGATATTTTGCTGCTGAGCCGTGAGTACATTTATGAGCCTATCGAATGGCAAGATACTTTACAATTGGTAAGAGTTTTGAAGTCAGAATTGGATATATTTCGTCGTCGGCACATTTGTACTGCTGCGTCAGTTCATCTGCATTCAAGAGCAAGTGATGTTTCCACAATGACATAGAATCGAAATTACACGTCAAAGACACATCACATGAAGATCAGCTAAGGTTAATGTTAGACGCCACAGGTCAACGGCAGACCAAAATGTTGGGGTCATTGAACCCGGTGCTTTCGATCATGCGACGTCATCCAATCTGGTACATCTTGTTACCACGGCACAGCTGAGACTGTGCAATGTTGAGGTCAAGATCACAAGTCAAGGTTGAATCCTCATTTAGAGCTGAATGGCTTTGTTTAAGCCACTAAGCTCTAAATAGTTCTAGCGCCCACAATTACAACATACCATAATGTGACGTCACATTGTCGATGTCATTTAGACCACTGAATACGCACAACTCGCACAAGTCGAAGGCGGGCAGTTCAGGAAGGCGGAATGCAGATACCCGCCAAGCGATGATCCGCGCGGAAGTCCTCTGCGGAAAATCGCATGCGATTGTGTGAAAATTCCACCATTTTTTTGGATATCCCTCGGATGTGATTTTCGGCACGGTCGAAATTTACATCGGGACATAGTATTTTCGTGAAAATACTATGAACTATAATGTACTATACTATAATTATACTATACTACTATATACTATACTATAACTATAATATACTATAAGTGAAGTACTATGATACTTGAGGGAGGAAATTTGGACAAATGGGCCCAACTGCTTGGAGAGGGATGACAAAATGGTCGAACAGAAGTCTGTTGTTACTACAGTTAGTAAGAGACAATTCGTGAGAAAGGCTTGAGAACAGGGTGCTCCTGCTAGGGTCACCTTCAAAGCCAATTTAAAGGCGCCCGTACAGCACAGTTATTTCACTGTAGGGCGTTCAGGGCGCCTTCGGCACTCAAAATGGGTGTGTGATCTCCACAGAGGGCGACTGCGCTGACTTGGGGAGGGGGGGTGCCCGCCCGCTTGCCTTGGATTCATCCCTGTGCCGTGTAGCCTGCGGATTTTTCTTGGGTATCAGGCTAGCAGGAAAATAAACAAGAAATAACTCTCAGAGATAAACTCCAGTTAAAGTATTCTAGTAGAAATCCTCTCCTAACTGACCTACCGTATATTTTAGTACACTTTTCTTCGAAATGTCACAGGGTTAGTGGCTGAAAAAGGAACGATGAAGCGCTGAAGACAGCTTCTTCATGTACATGTGCATGAGCACTGCTGTTTCTCCCATGGACGTTCGTATTTTTTTATTTTGAACCAGGGGCATCGTCACAGAAGGGGGAGGGAGTTGGGGGTGGGTCCTTTACTAGTAAAAAGTTGAGTGACTCTGGTTTGTCCCCCCACCTTTGACCGGAAGTATCATTCAAAATGTCTAGTTCTAGGACGGAAATGCTTATTTAGCTATTTCATTGAGACTGCACTGGCGTTTAATGCGACTAAAGTCTTCCAATCTCACATCTAGCCGACCAGACAGGGAAAATATGGACACAAGTTTCCATCGTGGGATTTGACCCCCTTCCCGCTCGAAAATCCATACATGGCGACGCTATCGTTTAAGACAACAGACATCTTTATTGTTTATTGTATAGGACAATGGGCCAAAATAGCTTTTAGTATAAGCTATAGTATGCACTATGTAGTTCTTCTCTTGAAGGAGCTTGTCTTGAGCTTTAGAGGACATAAATGGCACTGTTTCTCATTGGAGGGCAAGCTGGAGGCTGTGGACCTAAGGCTGGGTTTGAGATTCAGAAATAGTGTATTTGCAACAAAACAAAAAATACCCTACAACACTTCAATATGATTTATCTATCAACACTTTTTTCTGACCCGGCGCTATTTACTGGCATGTGTGCTAGGCTCTGGTGCGTATCATGTCGTTATCAATAGAGCCTTTTCACCGGAGGTGTCAGGGTTTTGCAGAGCCGCGTGTCAGGCCGAGACAGGTGAAAGGAGCGCTGGAACAGACCACCGCTCAGACGAGTCAGCCGCACGCCTGCCTTGTGATCAGTTCTGCTGAGTCCCAGCGGTGTGATTCTTATCTCATCGCTGGCACCCAGATAGGCGCTCTCCTGTTTTGCATGTCGTAGGAATGTTATTGATTTTGTGTTTGTTTTTATATTGTGACTTTAAATCGGTTTTGAATTATTTTCACTGTGAGTCTGCTGTAGCAGCTGTTCGAACCAACAGCTTTTAACATAGTGTCTTTATACATTTTTCAGCTTGATCACCACCAATCGACCTCGAATATAATCACTCCTGTGTAGTCGATAGGTCTCCTTTACGACATAGTGCTTTCCGATGATATTTTTGTGACAAGATCACCATGAACCACTAGGCTTTTGGGTGCTGTGATATACAAATTCATGCAGATTAGATGCTGAGAGCATCTTCACAAAGTGCCACCGTAACTCGGGAGTGTCTGCATCAAAAGTGTTCAATCGATTGAGTGAGCTTGAACTGGAAGTTGATCCAGTAAGGGTTGATAGACACCTAGTTTATTTGGTTACCTCAATATGAATACCAGTTCTTTGGCTTTGACGACACACCAGCTGCCATGGTCATATGGCGTCAACTGCATATTGGCCTTAGACAGATGCGGGGGTGGGTGGGCAGGTGACCCTCCTCCACCACCGCTCTGTCAAATCGAGTATAGACATCCACTCCCACCATTGGCCTTTTGGTCCCCTTGCACCCTGGCAATATGCAGTTATGTGCCCCTTGCACCCTGAAATATGCAGTTAGCCCACCGCAATATGCAGTTGTGCCCTCACCCTGGCAATATGCATATGTGCCCCTGCACCCCAAAGCAGTTATGTACCCCTGCACCCTGGCAAAGCAGTTAGAGCCCCTTACACCCTGACAATATGCAGTTATGGCCCCTTGCACCCTGGCAATATGCTCCACCACCTTGGCACCCTCTGAAAACTTACTTCCTACTCCCCTCACCCCAGGATGCAAGGAACGGTGCCCACACAATGAAACCTTGTCCTACCTCCCCCGCCCGCCCCCCTCCAGATAAGCATCTTAGAAAAACGAGGATGCCCCTCCACAGGCCAGAAATTGGTCAGAAACACTGGACTTGCCTATTTTGTGGGTAGTGTTAAGATAGAAAAGCGAATTCAAAAAAAATCGCATGAAATCAGAGGCAAGAAAGCCCCCGATTTTGCGAACTTAGTTGTGGAGTATCTCGAGAATCAGAACATTGATTATAATCCAAACTGATGCTAATACTCATAGAGGTGCAATTAATCCATAAAATATAATATGGCATCAAAATTTGCTATCAAACTTACTGATTCTGTGAGCTGGGGATCATAGTTTTCTCTTTTTAAAGACTCTAAAAACCCTTTTAGTTTGGGGAAACGTCCAGATCCCGGGGCAAAAAATGATCTCTGTTGGGTATAGTAAATTATCTTTTCTGACCTCTGCATTAAATGCCGCCGGTAGCTCACTTTGTAGAGCGTTGGGCTCCGCCCCGCTACTCAGGAATATGCTGTGACTGTGCATGTGCACATTGTGCAGGCTTGGGATCGGTTCCCCTAAGACGCTCCATCGCTCAATAGTTTACCCGACGTAGGTCGGCCTGGCAACTGACTGGTGAGTGGGTGACCTGAGCGGGGCGACCGTCCTTGTGCTTTGTGGGACGTTAAACTTTGACTTTTAGATTGACCCTTCATCCCGGGAGTTGCTCGTTCGGGTGGTGAGATTGGGTCACGTCCACTGATGACTTTAGTGAGGCTCCGACTCCAATAAACGAACTTGCAACAAGTTGGACAAAATTATAAAAACCTCCAGTTCGTGTAACCCGCTCCGTCGCCCTGAACTACCGTCGCGCCGATTTCGATGGACTTCGTCGCACTCTTCAGGCTACTCCATGGAATCTGCTGGATAACTAGAAACTGATGAGGCTGTATCGATGTTTTACACTCTTGTAGACGCAGCGATACGAGATCACGTCCCCACAGTTGTGCCCAAAAAGCGTTTCCACCATGGTTTACTGCAGAGGTTAGACGCGCCCTTAAGTTAAAGCAGGCAGCTTTTGAGCGCATGAAACGTCAGCCTGAAGATGAGCGAGTTAAGTTGGAATTCGTGCGAAATCGTGCCCTGTTCAAACGTGTATCTGGTAGGAGTTACTCTGAGTACCTGCAGGGCATCATGGGTGATTTTGTCTCGAATCCGAAACGATTTTGGTCTTTTCTTAAGTGTTTTAAGCAGGTGAAGGGGATTTCGGTGTTAGAGGAAAACGGTACACAGATATCCGACGACGTTAGTAGAGCAAATTTGCTGAATCGAACATTTGCAAATAAATTTTCCTCCCCAAACGTTACTCATTTTCCAAACCTACCTTTCTCGACCGATGAAACATTATCGGACTTCCACGTGACAGAGGAAGCTGTGTGCCGTTTACTCAAAGATCTGGTAGTGAGTAAAGCTTGTGGCCCAGACGGCCTAAGCGCTCGCATTCTCAGGAGTGTGCGGTGGAATTGGCCGTTCCTCTGTGCAAGGTTTTCCGCTTATCACTGGCTAATGGTATATTTCCAGAACAGTGGGCAGAGGCAAATATTGTCCCCATTTACAAAAAAGGCTCTAGAAAAATCAGAAAACTATCGTTCGGTTTCATTGTTGCCTCTGTGTGCAAAAGTGTTTGAGAAAATTGTCAGCGATCAGATTTTTCAACACGTCAGACCTCTCCTTTCGGAAACTCAACACGGGTTTATACAGCATAGATCTTGCGCTTCAAATCTGGCATCTTTCCTTGCACATGGATGGGCGGCTATTCAACATAAATCTCAGCTCGATGTGGTATACACAGATTTTTCCAGTGCCTTCCAAAGCGTAAATCATCGCCTACTGCTCTATAAACTTCGATGTATGTATGGCCTGGATGGACACGCTCTGAAATGGCTCACATCATACCTCGGGAGGCGGAAGCAAAGAGTAGTGTTAAATGGCAAGATGTCCCAGTGGACTCCGGCTGTCTCGGGGACGCCGGAAGGCGGGCATATCTCACCTTTGCTGTTCCTTCTCTACGTGAATGATTTGCCATCTGTAATCTCTACAAACTGTTTGATGTTTGCCGATGACGTGAAAATTTTCGTTCAAATTGACACCCAAAATGACGTCATCAGGCTTCAAAATGACTTGGATGCAGTTTCGCGCTGGGCAGCGGACTGGAAGCTGAAACTAAACGCATCGAAATGTAAAGCATTCAAAATCACTCTAAACCGCAATTTCATCCCTTCGTCTTACAAAATCAACGGCGAAATTCTAGAAAATGTTGAAAACATCCGAGATCTAGGCGTTATTCTGGACCAAAAACTCACTTTTCAGGCGCAAATAAATTCCATAGTACTAAAAGCCAATAGGGCATTAGGCCTTCTCATTCGAACCTTCCAGTCAGCTTCCCCAGATACAAACTGGACAAGCGTGCGACCGTGTCCGTATTCAACGCAAATGTTCGATCAATTCTTGAATACTGCTCCGTCATTTGGGGCGGAGCAGCAAAATGTCATCTCATTCGCGTGGAGAGGGTTCAGCATAAATTCCTCATGTGGCTAGCCAACCATACTGAGCCTGCCAGTGCTGTCCTGGACTACAAGTCCCTCCTTAGTTTGTACGATGTGCAATCCCTTCAGGCTAGGCGCCACCAAAGTGATATCTTGTTTTTATGTAAAGTTTTAGAGGCCTCATCTCATCATCACATATTTTACAAGGTTTTACGGTACATGTGCCGGTCAGAACCACTAGGATTTCACGTTCTACTTTGTTTAGTGTACCGCCGGCTAGAGTGAACACTGTTGCTTCCGGAGCTTTTAATCGCTTACCTCGTCTGGTGAACAGCTTTTAAACGTGTCAACCCTCAGTGATATATTCTGTGATCCGCTCGGGGTACTGAAGAAAAATATAGCTGTGTTTGCGGCAGCCGAGCCAGTACTGGTGTGATGTGAGTATTTATGTTGTAGTTAGGCCTCCATGTGTTTTTAGTTCTTCTGACTTCACCTGTTATTGGGTTTTAAAGACCTGTTGGTGATTTAATACAGATACAACAGATACAACAGAAAAAAAGGGAAAACAAAACCTAGCACTACGATTCATTATGATTCTGGACGTGTCGCATCCATTTCCCTGGTAAATATGCCGCGTGCATACTTCAATTAGCAACCATTCATTCCCCTCATGCCCCATTGAATGAGTTATTTCAGCCGTTTGTGCTCTCTAAACCAGGACCAGCTGTGCTGTGGGAATTTTCCGCCCGAGCACGTTGTTTACCAATCCGGCTCGCCTCTGACTGGAAAGCACATCCAATGCACGGCAGGGACGTTCTGGGGAAATACAGCACTCGAACTGAAGCGGAAATCTTGACGGAAACTAGCAAATAGTTTGCAAGAAGCCACTCGTAATATTCAAGAAACAGATGTTTGTATGAAGTTTGGAGCGAAGCTGCAGAATTCTACAGATAGCATCTCTGAGAACTGGAGAAACAAGATAAAGATATTTGTATCATGGGCGGATCCAGGGTAGAGGGAGTGGAGGCACTTACACCCCGATCGACCCTCCGGCGTCCCCTGAAAGGTCGATGACTCCCCTGAAATGTCGCTTCCCACCCCCACTCCAAGGATGCGAGAATCGGCGACCCCGCGATAGGGTTTGGCGCCCACCTGATAGGCTTTGCCACCTCCCCTGGTCCGGATGGCGCCCACTTCTGGCCCCATCGGAAATCCGGGACCCGCCCATGATTTGTATTCAGTGTTTGGAATACAGTTTCGGCATTTGGTGTGAGTAAGGGTCACTAAACTGACAGCTGTTTAATACGTGGCCAGGGATAAGGTGCTGGGCCATGGCTCTCTGTGATGGCTCTGCTTTGTTACACGGAAATTTTCTGCCAGCCAGAAAACATTCAGCTTTATCGGCAACAACAACAAAACTGACAACCAGATTTTGCAGCAAAAGTGGTGCAACTATTCGGGTGTTAGTGTCAGGGAGATATGAAAAGCATGATAGAAATATCAGGTGGCATAAAATACTGTTTTATCTTGTTTATCATCACCATGGTTGGGATTTTAGCATACAACAACTTCTACTGGGCTATTCCTTGAGAGTTCCTGGAAGTCGGCTTCTGTCGTGTTACAGCATGCTCCCCATCTCCGCTTCTGTTTCTACAACACATGTGTTGTCCTTTCACCTGAACCTGACTACTGTATAATTGTTCATGTGTCATCTAAGTCCTCCTGTTGAAATTAAATACATTCCGTATGACTAATAGAACTATTGTAATGAATATTGTAATACATACTTTGCTATTCATTCATTCATTCATTCATACATAATTCATACTTATATCGTAATACATACACTAAATATTGTAATACAACTTTGTAATGATTGAATACATTTCAGAGCCGGATGCGGGCCAATGGTTTGGGGAGGGGGCAACGGGGCCCATAATCATGAAAAACAAATTTTCTTGAGACAGACAATCGGTACAAGTCTAGAGTTTTGATGCCAAATGCCTTTTTAAACCCGCCCTCCATTCTCAAAAGATACCCTTGATCCACCAGTGATAAAATATATTACCATAGTGATAAAACGTCATGCTGATAGCAATGTCATGGTTCATGATGATAAGAGACTATAAGCAATCTCTTCCTGTAGATGCTTATATTTACTCCACCATTTCTATTTCTGAAGTAAAGTGATCCTGACGCATGCTACTCTGATAGAATTTGAACTCATGTAAAAATACATGCGGCATATGCGTACGTGGTGGGAACAATCACTTATTTCCTTGCATGTATCTTTTGAGTGAAATAAAATCTTTTCTAGCCAACTACCTGAGTTGGTGAGAAAAACAAACCAAAGCCTTGAATTATTTAACTCCCGGAAATTCCTGTAAGTTTTATTGCAAGAATGTCAGAGACCATTCCTTTCCAGAGGCAGTGTGGACCGTTTGTTTTAGTTACCAGTTTAAGCCTAGTTGGATCAGGAACATTATTAATGGTCTGTAAAATTACGGGGGGCACGCAGCAAGCATTTGCAGAACTGGGCCGGCGAGCCAGGTAGCACAACACTATGGAGACTCAGGCGGCAAAAATACGGCTAGGAATAGTCGGGCTCTCGCGCGGCGTATGGAGCGGAGGGAACTGATAATAAGTGTCGTCAAGGAACATAATAAAACCAAAACAGGAATTTTCATAAGACTAACAGATCTCTTTTAGTCACGGCTAAAAATCCCTCAGAACCAAATCCTCCCCACCGAGAATAATAAGCTGGTAACGTCTCATGCACAGAAGTCAGCGGAAATCACTCCGAGGAGTAGGCACCTGCTGCGTCTGCTACCATCCTATACCCCGCTGGGCCACAGGAGAGGATCAGCACGCTGGGTCTATGCCACAGGGGGACAGGCTGTGAGGTGGGACCCCATTCTCCAAAATTGGAGTAAATTTTCTATACTCTTGGTATGTTAGAACTTATTCCGGAGTGGTTTTATTTTGTCTCAAACCGGCAAAAAATTCCAATCCATATCAGGAAAATTTTCATTTTGGTGTCGGCATTACGTTACAACCATGTTCAAGGCGCCAAAACCTTTTGACTGCCTTCTCTAACGGGCAGAACTCTGGGAACCCACACCAATGTCTTGGTCTCCCCCTTCGACAACCGGTGGTGACGCCTCTGTCCGTGCCGTCGCGGGCTGAGGGTGCTCTCGGTGTCCGTTACCAGGCGGTGCCCTCTGGGGGAGGTGCTGTGTATCAGACAGATATCACTGTTGACCTGGCCCCGACCAATAGTCCGTTATCGTTTCCTGACCAAATAGAGATCTGCATGGCACCGGAAATGGAATTGGGGGCTGTCGAAAAGGATGGTGTGCAACGGCATAAGGTGATAAATTTTCCGGCTTGTATTCAGAACGGTGCGATATATTTTTTCTGACAGTATGTCAAGGAGAAACAGAATTGGGTAGGATCGACCTACTTGTTGCACACTTTTCTTCGGGCTGAATGGGGCCGGATAGGACTATGCAGTGTGGGATGGTTGCATTTCAACATCGTATTCCACACTGTCTTCTACTGAACAGTGCTTCGTACTAGGTTCTCTGGGCTACCCACTCAAATAAACGAAAACTTTCTCGCACTAAAGATTCCCAGCGAAGAAGCATACATGCAAACATGGATTTAAATAACGGTCGAGATTAAAATGCAATCTGATGATGGCAATGGAAATACTGATGCCAATGGCAAAAATGATAAGGTTAGAAATGATGGTGAAAGTTATATTTTATTCTGAGTTGATGGCAGCACTGATTGCCAGGGTCATTGCACTGATTGCGTCGCCAGCCCTTCCCTAGCTGGAAGGGTATAATCAGTGTGTCAAACATGCAGAGGAAACAGCGATGCTATTATCAAAACCTGACCTACAATGAACTCCATACAAGGCTTTTGAAGCCTGAATAAATTTGTGATCGCTAGTTCTGCCTTGGAATTGCATCACTTTGGTCTAAATGACATTGGTTTTAACTGGGCATGGTCCTATTTTAGGCAATACTTGCAGGTTCAGCAGGAGAATCATTTGCTCTTATTTTAGATATAGCCTGATATTTATATCGCTTTAAAAGGTTCAATTCGGTTTCATGTAGCTATGTTAACATTCCTGTTTTCTTTCTAAAAAATCAATTATCAAACTCCAAGAAAAATTGCATTTCATCAGCATTTTTTCACCCCAGCAATTCTGACGAGGGATCCGTCCAGACGGACTCCATACAGCAAGGGCACTGCTTTTTTACACAGCAAGGGCACTGCTAACCGCGTACGGCATTAAACTGGTACTTTTGATACGTTTTTAATCTGCCAACAGTCAAAATGGCTCAAACAAATCAAATGCAGACTGAAGAGTCCCAGGATTCCAGTGGCAAGTCTAAGTGAATCAAGCAGTGGTCATCATCTCGAACGTGTTGTTTATATAAAGCCAATTTACGTCATTTTATGGGATTGTCTTATTCAAATTTTTACAAAAACCCTAACACTTTCTAGCAGTTTTTTCATATCTGCATTATAAAACATTGTACAGCATAGCATTTGTAAAACAAGAATGAAAAAGATTTATCTATCAATTTGAGACAACTTTCTGTCACATGGTCCTCCATTCATCGAAGCGTTTAAAGTCCTCTTTAAGTTAGACATACGTGCAGTAAATTTTATCGACGTATGATGAGCAACGTGACATATCAGTGTATGTTTTTATGCGTGTATATATGAGTTTTTGGGCGCTTCAGCATCATACTTGAAATGCTCAAGAGAGTGTGGAGTAAATTTTTTGAACCAGCATCGATTTTAGCTTTTGATTCGGTGCAAGTAGTCCGCTTCTTCAACTCAGAAATCTAAACATGGTTAGGTTTGATTAAAAACCACAGAAACGCAAGGTTTGCAAGCCATCTCTGGCAGCGTGCAACTTTCAAGCAAACTCAGGGACCGAAGAGGCCTAACAGAACATTCCCGTCTCGATTTGAGAACTTCTTGAGTCACTTCGCAGAACACTGAACTTCATCAACTGCGTATCTGTTATTCCATGTTGAGTTTAAGTTGGAACAGATTGAGAAAAAGCCATGCCACAGTGCAGTAATTAATTTCCGCCATTCGAGGTCTGCTTCGAATAGATGTGCTATTTTCATATGCCTTCTGGGCGTTTTTTAATTGAATTTGAATTGTGTTTTTATTAAATTCTGCATATTTGAGCCCCTGATGAAGCTATAAAAGCGAAACTTGGGCATAACTAGTGATTAAGTGGTTGAAATCATAGGCAAATCCAGGATTGCCGATCAGGAGGGGCACCTTCCCGGGGGCGCCATCCGGACCAAGGGGGCGCCACTTATGACCGGCAAAACCTATCAGGTGGGCGCCAAATCCTGTCGGTGGGCGCCGACTTTCGTATCCTGGGGGGGTGGGAAGCGACATTTCAGGGGGCACCATCAACATTTCAGAGGGGCACCGAGGGTCAATGGGGGCACGTGCCCCCTTGCCCCCTGGATCCGCCTATGGTTGAAATAATGTAACAATCCTAACGAAATTTGGCCTTCCCTTACATATTTCTCCGCTGTTTCATGGTGATGAAACTGCACATCAGTGTGTTGAATTTGATGATCTGACGACACCAGCGCGCGCCTAGCCCTCTCTTGTTATTCCCTGAGGAGGAAATCGGACTCCAACGGCTCGGGCAAATTTCCGCCTTTCCTGTAACGAATAGTGACAGATGTAGAAGGTTTGTGGTGTGCAAAGGTTTGGCCGATTCACCCGACATAAAGACGTCTGTGCTGGACAGGATTTTTTTGCATGTACAATTGTATAGAAAGTGTCTGAAAATTGGTTATTAGAAAACCAACAATAATTTTCAAGATATCATATGGGACCGTTAAGCTCGGATTTCCTGAAGAATACACTTTGCTCCCTTGGAATCAAATGAGAATAACATTACCCTGATGGCTCATTTTTGCAGTCCTGTAATCCAAGTGGCAAGCCATTAATTTCTTCATCAAATCAGATAAAGCTTTCATTGGACTTGGCAGGGACCTGGTGCTCACAACGCCAAAAAACGTTAGAAAGTCAGAGAAGGGTACTCGAATCAATTAAAATGCATGTAAATCGGAACAGGGTAAACTTATCCCGTTGAAACTCATATCATACAATAGCCCTACCGAGTTCTCTAAAATATGCTCTCCGGTATTTTTTATATCGATGACCTAAGGTCAGGTACGAGCCATGACCTCTCCATTGGAAATACATAGGAAAGATGGTTTTAACTGAATAACTCAGTAATGAACAGAGATAGACCGTTTATTTTAACTGCATTGGATTTGCCTTGTCATTGCGGTTCTAACAATATGAATTTTGCCCAACTTGACCTTGACCTGACCTCAGGTCAGGTCAAATCCTTGATTTGACCTAGCAAGGTCATATTATATATCATTAAATTCAGCTTGCTGCGAGGATTCATAGCGTTTAAATCCTTTTGCTCTATCTTTACTTGTTCAGATGTAATGGCCGAAAAACTTAATTTACATGTTATCCCTATGACGGCATGTTTTGACCTCTAATGACCTTAAATGTGACTTGAAAAAAAGTTTCAAATATTTTCGATGTAGAAGTGGATGGGTCATCCAACGCCGTTTACCGTTTTTCGTTACCTAGCGCGGTTCTCTAGATCTTAGGGGGGCGGCTACCCCCGTCAAGGCGAAGGTGGCTCAGACCCCTGTCAATGCGCGTGTTAACCTACGTTGAGGCCAGAGTGGTGTTCAATGTCTGCTTTGTTCAATCTGTTTTAAATGATGAAAATCGGGTCACCGGTAACAACAAACAACCAGCTGATTACCTCTATCGATCTTAGTAGAAATTTTAATAAGACACCCACAGGCTAAATCGGGACTGATATGTAATGGCATGGACAAACAGACCTATTATTGCTCAGCATTGAAATGAAGGTGAATTTGAAGAAGACCTTACATATCTCGCGAGACTGTACCAATGACGCTTGGTGGGAGTGTTTTGTGCTAACATGTTAACGTTATGTATATAAGCAAGCAAAACTATGGCATGCATTGTGCTAAACGTAGGAAGCTGCTGTTTAGCTGAAGTGAATATTTTTTCTGTAAACGATTAGGAAGATGACTTAAATGTTCCACTCTGACCTGGGTCAGCGTCCATCAATCCAGCTCTCCGAGTCAGTTCTTCAAAGAGTCCGACCGCTCTGAAAAAACGTGCCTTCTGTTGGTGATAGTCAAGCACCATCCTATTTCCAGGCAGAGAAAACATTCATAAGGAATATACATAAGCCTGAGAGTAAGCCCTGACCATGTGCCCTGAAAGATGACCCGGCGTCATGTTCTTCCAGATTTGCCGCTGGCTGGGCTGGCTGCCCGACTCCGGGAGAGGCGTACTCACTTCGATTTTTGTAGCACGAATCGAATTTCGTCTACGATTTTCAGAGACGTTTCTAACATATTCGCCACAAATTTCTGATGAAGAATTTCTGGTGGATTCACCTCCACTTCTGATGAAACATTTCTGGTGCACTCGCTTCCTCTCTTCAATGTGTCGCGGCAGCATCTCTCCCATCTTCTGCGAGTGATAGATTCCTGGGTAACCGAGGCGTATAAATCAAGCTCTAGATGCTCTGCCAGCACCTCTAGTTTACCCGAGTGATGAATGCTTGGTTACCGATGCGTGTAAATCAGCCTTCAGATGTGGCGGGTACCCGACAGATGTCGTTTCATCAGCGTGGAGGTTTTATCGCCTGCGGCTAATTAGCCGCTGTTGAATCAGACAGCCACAGCAAAAAGGCAAACCACTTGTATGGCTGCTGTTTCACTTTCTTTATATAGTATCTTAGAGGAGCTACCATCATTAATAATTTTTAGCGTGAGTTAAGGGGCGGAGATTTTCACCTCTTCACTGATGTTTGTGTAATCAAACAGCCCTGGTCTCCTTAAAATAGGGGAGAGTGGAGCAAAATGGGCACCCTAACGACGACTGGCATTTTTGATGTCTTATTGAATTCGATGCAGCCTAACTGTTGGCATGGAAATATTTTAAACATTTTTGTACCTCTGTGCAGGCAGGCTGACATCAATAATCAATGCTTTTGATTGTATCTAAAATTTCGCAAAAAAGTAGCAGAAATCCATTTCACCCACCCATAGGGTGAGCATGAAGTGACATTGTTTATTGGGACCCTTGACCCATGGGTCAAGATGGACATGCCATTTTGACAGACATTTTAGCAGCTCTAGTGTGGCCAATTTATATCATTAAATATGGGGTTATCACAGACATAATGTGATATAGGTGAACATACAGAAAGTTATTTAAGTTATATTTAATTTACAAACGTTTCACTGTTGTACAGCTTCATCAGTGTAAATACCAAATTATAAAAATATCAATATCAAATTACAAAGTTCAGCCCACAGCAGGACACAATATTTTTAGCCGAATTTTTTTTAATTTTTTTAGCCGAAACGAAAAACAAGCAGATTAGGAAAACACTCGAAGCAGCCTTCATTTCAGTTCTTCCGAACACTAACCTTCGGTCAGGTTTTGTAAGTTGGGCGTCTTGGGGGGGGGCAAAACTAGCTATAAAAGAAAAAAACATAAAACATTAAGCACGAGAACTTGAGAGGAAAAGAAATGAAAATCAAAATCATGTCCTGTCGAATCTGTTTGAAATATTGTGTCCTGCTGTGTGCTGAACTTTGTAATTTGATATTGATATTTTTATAATTTGGTATTTACACTGATGAAGCTGTACAACAGTGAAACGTTTGTAAATTAAATATAACTTAAATAACTTTCTGTGTGTTCACCTATATCACATATCATTACATGTTTAAAAATCATCGCACGCTTCGATAAGGGCATTCGACATCATTCCCCAGCTTGCAATATCGATTTTTAGGACATAATCCTAATTTCTCGGGAACCAGCTTGCTCCTTGCTCAGGGATTCCGCCGGGCCTTGAACCCGGGTCGGCTGCGTGGAAAGCGAGCGTGCTAACCACTGTACCTCCGCGTCGCCTCAAGAAAACCTTGTCAAGCAATCCATAATAGCTGGTTCAATACGGTGGATGTAGGGCTCAGTAGCTAGGGCACTAGGGTGTCCCAAAATACCACTTTTTCGTCTGTGCAAGCTTGCCGGTTGAAACCGCATTCTCCTTTGAGTTAATAATGAGCATGCAAAATTTGGATTCGATCCTTTGAGGTTTGGTCCCCCCCGCCCCCCAAAACTGGTGAAAATCGAAAATCGTTGAATTGGCCCGAAAATAGGTTCATTCGAAAGCTTATGACATAGGAAAACATATTTCCCTCATACAAATTGATGTAAAACCACTTCTTCATCGTTTTAGAGAGCTAAAAAGTTCCGAATTGTGGTATCACTGGCCAGAGGCGGATCTAATAAACTTTTTTTGGGGGTAACATGAGCAAAATGGGAAAACAGTGTCTTTTTCAAGAAAATAGACCACAATTGGCCAAAGCGAGTAGAGTTTTATCACTTTTAAGGGGATGACTGGATTGGTTTTCCTTGCATCCGCTACTGGTATGGACATGACAAATTATAAATTATACTTCGCCTGATTTCGGGAAAACAAAGCCATTTGCTGCATCACTACGGATATAAGTGCATGGCACCATTCTGACCGTTGGAATGAATATTCCATGTGTTCGTTCCTTTACAGAGTTGTCGTGTCATGAGTAATTTGCATTTAATGTTGAAGCGGTCTTCCTGAAGCAAATTGTACGATGCCTTCAGCATACTCGAAGAAAAGATACAATGATGAAGAAGAGACAAGTTAGCAACGGGAAAAACATGCAGGCCGACCTCTGAAGTACTCCTTTACACCGTTGTGACCGTTAGAAGAAATATACCATGTTTTTGTTCCTTTACAGAATTGTCGTGTCAGGAGTAATTAAGGTGTCCCAAAATATCACTTTTTCGTCTGTGCAAGCCTGCCAGTTGACACTGCATTCTCCTTTGAGTTAATAATGAGCATGCAAAATTTTGAATCGATGCTTTGAGGTTTGGTCTCCCCGCCCCCTTTAACTGATGAAAATTGAAAACCGTTGTATTGGCTTGAAAATTGGTTTATATGAAAGCTTATGACAGAAAAACCTATTTCCCTCATTCAAATTGATGTAAAACCACTTCTTGATGCTTTTATGGAGCTAAGAAGTTCGAATTGCGAGATCACTGGCCAGATGCGGATCTTATAAACTTTTTTGGGGGTATCGCGGGAAATGTGGGGAAAATTATTGTTTTTTTCAAGAAAATGGACCAGAATCATCACAGTCTGTACAATTTAACCGCTTTCAAGAGCATAGCTAGATTTATTTTCCCTGGGACTGTGAATGGCATGGAAAGTGGGCGTTCATTGCACAAATATGATTGTTTTATTTTTTTCGCAACCGATTGGTGCAGTCAAAACGACACACCATATCATCAAGCCAATGGCTTTAATGTGTTTATTCGGAAGCCCATGAATGGGAAAGGAAACTTGTTCTCTGACAAAATATTGTTAGACTGCTCCTTCTAGTTTTATATTGATATTTTTAAACGTGCACGCCATCCAGCTCTTTTTCGAGATTCGGCGCTTGGAGACGGTGTGCGCAGGCTACTGTAAGTTCCGAGCCCTCATGTCACCTTCACGGGCAACGTCGGTGTAGTCCATGATGTATTTCACCGATCGTTCCGCGCTGTCGTTTGTGACTGCTAGATATTCCATGAAAGCGTTCATACAGATGAAGTCTGTATCACTCGCCGATTCCTGGGTGGTAAGCACTGGTTGCTGACGTTCATCCACCTGAATGCCAGCCAGGAGTGCGGTCGGACGAAGTTACAGAGCCTCAGCTTATCTGCTCCTGACAACATCGGCTTTCCCTGTGCCAATGTTCCTGGCTATGTGACTGTCAGGGAGTGCAGCTGCTACCTCTGCATTTTCATCTGTTGACACACCCTCACCAAACAACCAGAGGACGGCGTTTTCCCCCGTGAGATGCCAGGGTTGACGCATGATAGAGCATTGTGTGGCTTTCGCAGCACTTGGTAGCTGCCCTGAATAGGTCTTCATGTCCTGGAACAGCCTGAGGTCAAGCCGTGGAGTTCCCGCAGTCAGTAGGGCCTGCAAGAAGTATGGGTCATGAAAGAGGGCGATTAGCTCTGCAATCTGCTTGACTTGAAGGTGCTCGGCGGGGGCCATGGAGAGCTTGTCGAAGAGTATCGCCAGAAAAACAACAACAAAGAACAGCGTGAACAGAAAATATTTTATCTAATTCTAGGATTAGGCACCTGGTGTTGATTCATGAAGAAACTGAAGTCCTCTTGCGAAGAAGGATTGTTGTTAGACCTCATGATCATTTGCAGGTTCCTTAAGAACTTGTCACTGTTACCATGAAAATAATAACCGACTGCCATGAGCTGGCGATGAAATTAATAGAGCTGGCGCTGAAATGAAAGTGTTTCTCGATTCAGATTTCAGTATTACTTTAACCACAAGCCTAGCGTATGCATGACACATTTTTACAGCTGCTGTAAACAGTATTGCAGGACACTCGAACGGTGACTTATATCGCCTGGACCTCTAAAGCGATCTATCCAGCTAGTTAGTGCTTCGTTGCACTA
Organism: Lepas anatifera; assembly: GCA_034440635.1. Classification (NCBI taxonomy): domain Eukaryota; kingdom Metazoa; phylum Arthropoda; class Thecostraca; family Lepadidae; genus Lepas; species Lepas anatifera. The sequence continues at coordinate 523,171 of JAOTON010000214.1, read as the reverse complement.
GGCTCTTGTATGCGGAGGGCCCGGTACCTTTGAAGGATTTTACGCTTGGTCGGTAGCTGATTGGCAGGCAGCTGAAGGGATTTACCAACAAGGTCATCTCATCGTTTCAATTGATGCCTGGACTACTTCAGAGGTCAGTCTGCATGTTTTTTTCCGTCGCTGACTTCTCCCTTCTTCATCATTGGATATTTTCTTCGAGTATGCTGAAGGCATCGTACAATTTGCTTCAGGTAGACTGCTTTAACATTAAATGCAAATTAGTCATGACACAACTCTGTAAAGGAACGAAAACATGGAATATTCATTCTAACGGTCGCAATGGTACCATGCACTTATATCCGTAGTGATGCAGCAAATGGCTTTGTTTCCCGAAATCAGGCGAAGTACAATATATAGTTTGTCATGTCCATACCAGTGGCGGATGCAAGGAAAACCAACCCAGCCATCCCCTTAAAAGTGATAAACTCTACTCGCTTTGGCCAATTGAGGTCTATTTTCTTGAAAACAAGACACTGTTTTCCCATTCTGCTCATGTTACCCCCCAAAAAAAAGTTTATTAGATCCGCCTCTGGCCAGCGATACCACAATTCGGAACTTCTTAGCTCTCTAAAATGCTGAAGAAGTGGTTTTACATCAATTTGTATGAGGGAAATATATTTTCCTCTGTCATAAGCTTTCGAATGAACCAATTTTCGAGCCGATTCAACGATTTTCGATTTTCACCAGTTTTGGGGGGGCGGGGGGACCAAACCTCAAAGGATCGAATCCAAATTTTGCTTGCTCATTATTAACTCAAAGGAGAATGCGGTGTCAACCGGCAAGCTTGCACAGACGAAAAAGTGGTATTTTGAGACACCCTACTAGGGCACCCCTCTCCTCAGGCACAGGGGTCGGGTCCCGGCGGGTTACCTGAATAAAGGTAACCTAGTCCCGAAATTCCGTCCACTAGGGTGGAACTGCCAACGCCGTTCTACCTCCCCAGCTGATCCGCCATTAAGCAATGTACAGCTGGCTCAGTAACAGTCTTGTTCATCTGTAAGCTTGACGGGTGAACTTTGGGCCCTGTCTTTGACCTGAGGTTGAATTAAAAACAGCCGGTTCGAATCCGTTTCTTCTCCCAATTATAAAGACGCCATGGTTTTCGCTGCCGGGGCTCCAGCTGTCTAGACCGTTTTACATCCGGATATCCAACCACAGAGATCGGACTAGTCGAGTGACCTCAATTCTCGATACGTGTAACACAGGCTCATACCCGGCCCAGCTCGATGTGACATTCGAGTCCGCGCTCTCAAGTGAACAAACCTGTCGCCTGCAAAATAAAGAGGATTCTTATATCCAACGTCCATCCGAATTGATTGACCTTGGGCCGTCGTAAGGGGGTTTAGCCACGCTCGGGTCTAACGAAGAAGCCTTAGGGCATTACGACGCACCAACTTCTGAGGTCACGTGGTGTCGCCAGCTCTCCCCCTGTTGGAAGGGTATGTTGGGGATCAAGAAGTTCTTTTTCGGTGTCCCGCGGGGGATTTGAACCCGGGTCAGCGGTGTGGAAGTTCAACGCGCTACCACTGCGCCACTGCATCTCCATTGCGCCGGCGTAACGACGACCTTAAAGTGACGTTAACACCCGCTCTGGAGGGGGTCTGGCACTAGCACGCACTGGAGGGGGCCTGGTAGGCCCCCTAAGATCTCGGAAACTAAGAGGCATAGAAAAACGAAATTTGGGAGGTGGATGGAGGTTATAGTGATCTACGTCATGACCATTTTTATTGACCTAGGTCAATATCTTCAAGGTCAAATGAGGTCATAAAGGTCAAAACTTGGCCATGCTGGGGACCGACCGGTAAATGTCGCGATTATGCGGGAAAATGGCGGGAATAAGTTAAAGGCGGACCAGGGTCATATAGAGGTCTCAAAGAGCCTTCCATTCAATTTTGGGTTCAAGGTCATTCAAGGTCATTGACCTGTAAGGTCACAATATAGTATACTGCTTATAATGTACATTTTGACAAACACTATAGCCACTGTTTAGCGGGAAATGAGGATTGAACCTTTGCAAATGACCTTTGACCTTGCCCTTTGACCTTGACCTTGGTATTGGGGTACCTTATCGGTGACGTCATAGCATAATGTACGTCAGACCGGGTAACGTCATTTGACCGGAAGCACTGTGGTCAGTGACCTTGAAAGTGCAGATATGACCTTGACCTGTGACCTTTGACCTTGACCTTGACCTTCATGTGAGGTGATCTTGACATATAATCCCGGTAATATGGTGTTATGACTTCACCACTCGGTTTCCAATGCAAGCTAACTGGTCCGACCGCGCGATTACGGCGATCTCAAAATGCAGGTCTGACTTTAAAAGCCTATAAGTAAAAAGAATTTCCGACCGATTTTCAAAAATTCTTCACCAATCGACGCGCCACTGAATTCTGTTAAATGTGGCCAAGTGCCGTTTTTCGGCTACGAGCGGTTCTCCGGCCACATCGGAAAAACAGGTGGGGGGCCTCCGAGGCCCCCCTCCAGTGCGCGTGTTAAAAGTTTTGCTAATGATTTTTGCAAATATGTAACAATACAGTTTATTGTTTATTCAACGCTGACAGTCACATCCTAAAATGTATTTATCTGCTGGAATTTCTTTCTATAACAAATAACACTATGCTAAGAACATTGACGTCTTACAGGTAATTAATGTTGCATAGTGATAAGTAAAGCCTTGTTCATATGCAAACAGAGAATAGTTGTTGGCGGGGCGTGACGACATATAATTTGTATTTGATCTGGCACTCTGCATTCTCTGCCAAAAAAATGATAGTGTATCCAGGGCAAGAACACGTCATGGCTAAGAAAATTCGGATCCAATGCACTCAATTTCCGAAATTCTCCCCAAAGCTCCATACCAATCCTTTTGCATATCATGATCATCGAGCAAATAAATCCGGATAATAAAAACAAGCAAAGCAAAACAGCATGAAACATAAATCCATGTCAAGATCCTGAAATGCCTAAATTACCAGCCCGTCCAATATGGCTCACCCATGGGCCGGACTGGATTGGATAACCATTCTCACATCTGATCCGTGATGCGCTCTAGCCAGGGCTCGTTGGGTCACACTCCTTCGTCTGAGGCTCACTATGCGGTATTACAGCAGTTCATAGTGAAATTTAATCCTTATGAGCAATTCGATGAACCAATGAAACCCTTTGCCCAACCATTTCCGGCCACGCTCTGACTGTACTGAAGTAACGACACGGCTATTATACAATATGGCTCAGTACGCGTGTGGCTCTGTGTTGACGCGCAAAGAAGGAAATGATGATGACGTATGTGACTGTAACCCGAGATCCGTCAGACCACGCGATATACCGCGGTATATCTTCTTTTCACCGCTTCACTGGCCTGAGTCAGCCACCCGGGAGTGCTCTCTGGGTACATTTCGTAAAGTGGCAGACGCACTTCTCAACCTGAGATGGAAAAGCTGGGGTATTTTGCTCAGAGAAGCACCAATAAATTGTTGGCTTACTCACTTTGGTCACACAGGGGAAGTTGGCTTTGGATGGTTAGTTTGTGATGCCTCAAAGCTCTTGGGGAACACTAGTTGGAGCCAGTTGTCATGTATTGAATCATGTTCTTCATTTTCTTTAAGTGCTCTTCCCTGAATACTGAGGCACCTAGTTTGCGTAAAATATTATATTTTGTTATGAGATATCATGCTGTGAGTAATTTCTCCCTCGTCCCGGACATAAAAAGAAAAACAACACCATAAAGATGATATTACCTTAAACTGAAACGTAGCACTGTGCATGCTTTATTTATTTCCTTTTGGAGCTCTTATCAAAACAGTGACTACAGTTGATTTAATTTAACAGCCCGCAGGTCTTTCCGTCCAACCCAGGCAGGAAAAACACGTTTAAAACTTAAGCCGGCTTCTTCCGGGCAAACATTCGTTAGTTACCCAAGAAAGTACGATAAAACTAGCTAGAACCATCAAAATTACACAGCATTCACGTTGCAATGAATCATTACGAAAGATAGGTGAATGAACTCACAGCCTTCAGAGAAAATATGATTCACATCGACACTTCCTCCTGCCATGCTTCAAAACGGTCACCTGAGTGACAAGATGAAACGCCTTTCTGCCGCTCGTTCTGAATCTTAAGTGGATTTGATTTACATTTCCTCTTGTCTAGTCCAACACCTCTCATACTGTTCTATGCATATATAGCCAGGGTCGTAACCCCCGATCGTTTTCCTTCTAGCGCTGATCCCGAGTGGGATTCCTTGAGCGTAAAGGGGCCCACCGGCTCAGGAGTCCACCACATATGGAAACAAGTCGGAAAGTCGGAATTTATGTAAACCGATGGATTAAATTCAAATGCCAGATTAATGATTGGTATAAAATGTTACTCACTATCAACCAATCAACATTGTGTCACGTCGGGTCCAGTGGTCACGGCTTTGGCTGTGATAAAAAAGGCAGTTAGACACTCCCTGAGTCCAGTAACGGTCCGGGGTGCTATCGCCCAGATGCCGAGGCATTTGAGTGCGGGTGCAACAACGGACAACCGATCAAATATGAAATTAAACCCAGCCCAGACGAAATCTTCCCCTCTAATGGCGGTGTTATATCCATGCCTTGTGTAACACCTAATACCTGGGCTGCTCAATAACAAATTGCGTTACTAGATTGATAGCCGAAGGTAGCATCGCAGAAGCCCCCTCCTCCCCCCCGGGTTCAGCTGCACTATATAGGCGACGGGAGTTCCGACTTTAGATTCAGAATAGCAAAGGTATTAATTGGTACAGCGCTTAAAAAATGCAAAGATAGCTCTTAGGAGCACTAAGATACAGTCTGTACCGGTTGAGTATCCTTCATCAAATCGACAATCCGGCTAACGTCGTGATCAAGTGCATGTTCTGCGAACTGTGACGCTGTGCATCACTGAATGACATGGCTACCATTCACTTCAAGGACATTGTGAAAAGGACAAATAATCAGCAATATCATATTTTTGCGAGTGGGCACTGCGGCACTACTGGTCAGTTTACAAAGTAATGCTGGTTTTAAGTGAGGGAAGAAGAATTACATAAATTTTCAGAACTCCCGCCAGCAAGCAAGAGACACGTGACAGGATAAGCCCTTCCAAGAATTGAGAGCCTACAATCTCACAGAATGAATAACTTTCTCAGATAATCGAAAATGATCTATGTATACTTATACAAAAGGAAACAAACAAAATGTAAGCTGTATGTATGCATATAAGCTATATATTTTCCACAATTTTGGGCTCAGTTGCCCCGTCCCAAAATCGTTGGTCTGGCACTGATTGCAATTTCACCAGAGACTTATCAATTCACGTAGCTCGCGGAATTCTAATTTAATACTCTGTAGAGCATCCGCCTAGGTCAACTGCGCTCACCGACTTTCACTGCGCAGCATTGGCTATAAATCTGAAAGCTTCGAATTGGTCTTGCTCAATAGATCGCTAGATGGACGTGACTTCCATATGCAACAGATTGCTTTTGAATTCTCAGATATTGAAGTCGAGACGCATCGGCTTTGGCCCGACCGACTGGCTTTTAGTAGATAAACATTGTCAGTATGGACAAAGCCCGTCATTGTGGGTCGGCAGATACCGACAATGGGATTTGGGTTTGTATCGGTTGGAACTGGCTGTGTTGGTTTCCTTCGAATAGAAGAAAGACAGGCAAGTTTGAACGGTTGAATGCCGAAAGGAAAGGCTGCAAGTGAGGCAGGTAAAGGCATCTCACGGACAGGCTGTTGCGAAAGAACTCTGTCAAACGCCTGTCCTCCGTTGTATCTCTGTTTAGCATTTTGGATCACAGGCAGATAAAAATGCGTTCACAGGTGATGATGATAGATAAAGCTGGACTCAGTAGGTGGAGAGCTGTATTAATTCTAAAACCATGACATCAGCGTACGATCGTCCTCTCTCGTTATCTTTTTCAACAGCAGAAATTAAATCGAGGCAAACAGTGATGCCCTGCACCCTGGATTTCCTTCATATTTTCCCAGCGTTATAGCACAAGGTCAGGCGTCAAGTCTTACAAAACTAATGTTGAAAGAAATTCAAACTGAACTTCTGGGAGTGAGACGGGGGTGATCCTGCGTTGAGTTAGCAGTCGAAAGCCGCCAGCTCTAGCTCTTTGCGTTTTCACATCAGAATCGGGAAATAAAAACTTTGAAAAAAGGTGATGTAGTGGAGTTGAGCTCTATGTGTAACGTATCACGACACATTTTTGGTATGTCGTAACGTAGCACGAAAAAATAGCGTGGCCGACTCTACTGTTTGTACATAAGTTAGATTGTGACCTAGGCAGCCGTCAGGTTATCTGTTACCTTTCCTCTATTTAACAGCGGAAACATAAACTTCACCATGATTTCACCAGAGAGGATCGATGATGGATGAAACGAGGCGCCCCTCACTCTGGTGTACAAAGGCACCCTCACTTGGTGCACTTCATCACATTTGTATCGACGACGTTTAAAGACCGCACCCCGGGGAGACGTGTTTCCGACTCCTACAGATCGCGTTTGGCAGCAGTGCACACTAGATGATCTCAAACCGGCAGCCAGCGAGGTAATTAGATTCTCCACCACCGATCGCGCCGCTAATGCAACTGCAGTGGTGTCTCAGCAACGACGGCGGGGGTAGGACTGGCACTGCGGCTGTCAGAATGTGTGGGCAACTTCTATCGGGCTGATGCGGTATTCCCGGAGGTAATTATGCGGTATGTCCCGGATGTGCTATTTAACTTGATGATGCTTTTAGAACTCTTCAATGATTTCTGTCTCTTCTCGAGTTATGCAGTATACAGCTGATATTTTGTCAACTGGCCTTTCTCCTCGAACGCTGGGTGCTAAATTGAGCAGATTCAGTGTGAATACAACCTGAATTTTTCCGACAGCTTAGTCTGCTCATTTTCGCACCCAGGATTCGAGGAGACAGGCCAGTTAACAACTTTTCATCATCATCATCATCAGCTTTTTTATTTCATTTCTTATATACAGACAGGGGATAGAAGTAAATAATGAGACCAGCAAAAGAAGACATGAACAAGGCAAAGCAAGGCAATAAGGAGCAACAGAATAAAACTGTACAGGCACACAGTATAAAACAAGAGGAAGTAAGCGAACAGAATCAGATTAGAGCAAATGTTTAACATAGAAGGAAAAAGACATAAGTTCCTGGCATGAAGCAGTAATCATGGAGCGGGAATGAACAGAAAAAGTAACACAAAACAGAGACTGACATGTCATAACAAAACGAGAAGAGCATTAAAGAACGAACTGGACAGAAAAATAACGCCAAAAACACACTTGAAGAGGCAAAATAAAACAAAGCACCAAAACAACAAGCAAACAAAAACAGGGGACGCAACAAAATAAGCAATGTTAAGTAATAAGTAGTTATAAGTATAGGGCCCACATATGTTGAACATATTAGATCTTAAAAAACCATTAGTAAAAGTAACAAAAACAGTAAGTAAGTACAAGCACCTAATCAGACCAGGGACCTATCAAACATTAAATCAAAGCATGTGGTCAGTGCGAACAAAAAGGAAACAAAACAGAACGAAAAACAGGCTAAAAACACAAGCAAAGCAAAGTCACATCTAAGCAGGCAAACAAAAAAGATGCGCTCGGTGAGATCAAATTAAGGTACTAACGGAAACGAACCAAAGACGAAAAGAACAAAACAAGTAAGCAGAAAGGTGGGCTGGCTGAGAGTCCAAAGAGAGCCAGGCGGGGGGCAGGCAGGTGCCTCCAGTCGTCGCCGAAGGCTCCGCTCGTCGCCGATATCTGCACGTGATTATAACTTACCAACTTATAATCACGCTCGCGGGCACAGCGCTGCAAAAGCTATCAGCGCATGCATTATTCAGACTTATTTTCCGCGATCAAGGCCTTGGCATCGTTGTGACCCAAAGCTCATCTCAGTAACGTGAAATGCACTACTTCAATCACAGTGCTCAGATTTTGTTTGAGCTGTGTTTCAGCTCTACCCTACCCACAGGACCAAACGGGGAATATCGCCTGGTATTTTTCCAAGACGTCTAAATATTTCACTTGTTCCTTATGATTGAAGTATTTTTTAGAAGGGAAATGATCTGAAAAATCAAGTTTTTTTACAAAACTTGACAGTGTTGTCTTGAACCTCCTTTGGATGATATGTATTTGTTGACAATGTGTAAACTGGACTGTCTCCTCGAATTCTGGATTTAAAATACACTAAGATATATATTCGGGCACAGCCCTTCATCGGAATAATGTGGGTAATATCACAAAATCTCAATTATAGTGAGAATTTGTGATATTACCTGCATGATTTTGATGAAGGGTTATGCCTGAATATATAGTCTTAGCACATTTTGCATACAGGATTCGAGGAGACAGGCCAGTCTTGCCAACTTATAATCATGCTCCTCGCCGCAGCACTCCAAAACCCATCAATATTCATTTGTATCAAACTGTTGATATAGTTCTCATTTAGACCGTATCTCATCACGAAATTAAATGAACACCGGAATCATAAAATTGGACAGCTACTTAAGCTGGTATTACTGCTGGTACGACTGTCACTTTTGCTGCTACAGAACAGCTTACTGATGCAAAAAATGGAAATGTATTCGGATTACGCATAGGCGGATCCAAGATTTCCGACGGGGAAAATCGTAGTAAGGGCGGGGCACTAAGACCTGTTAAGTGGGTGTGAAATGTTATCGCGGTGGGTGCTGATACGCGCATCCTAGGGGAGGGGACATTTCAGGGGGCGCCATCGACCTATCAGCGGGCGCCATCAACCTATCAGAGGGCGCCGTGACCATCTCAGGGGGTGCCGGAGGGTTGATCAGGGGGAGGGGGAAAGTGCCCTCACTCACCCTCCTCTGAATCGGCCAGCCGTCATTTCATTGCATGACTGACGATGTTACTCCTATTAATTAATTCAAAACCCAACTCCTAACGTCCTGAAGACAAATCAACAGCATGCACTCCGCTTTGCCTTTATTCTCGTGTTTGTTCTTCTTTTCTATGTTGTCCGGTCACTCTTGCAGCATTCTGGGCACATGAATCTCCGTTTGTTGATGTCTGGACCACCTTCCAGCATTGACAAAGGATTGGGGACAAATTTTCAATCCTTTATGTAGGCCACTTTTACCGAGCATCTCCTTAAAAAACTCCCCAATGGTGGAAAGACTCGATGTTTCAAATGGTAGACAACAGCTAGAAACTGCTTACATTTATTTCAAGAGATAGACATCTATAAGGTGACAAGGAGTTTGTTTCCATTATATATGCTATTCTACCTTCTGCTCTGAACTTTCGGTCAGGGTAGAAGAAATATGCAACATACTGGTAAAACATGTTTACTGAACTCGGGCACTATTCGTGTTTAACAACGTTTCTGCGTTGGCAGCACACTGACCCCTAAGGTTATACGCGTTGCTACATAACGGGACTCATCCATTACTAATGGACCCATACAAAACAACACGATCCCCAGTGACTTCTGCCATCCGGTGTGGCTAAATGGGAAATATCAACGCATTGTTTATCTCATCCTCAGTCAGATATTGCCGCCTGACAAGTTTCTTCGCCGTGTGTGCAAAATAAACCCAAATGAATTCGATTTCTTTCTGCTAGTAGTAACGAGTTGAAGCCTTTTCACATAGCTGGTATTACAAAGTGCGTTGAAAAATGCCTTCCTTTTTGGCAGCCACTTATGATATTACGCTCACATTTACCTACACAGCAGCGTTGCGACCCTCGAAATCAAATTGACAAAAACTGACTCATTTGAAAATGTTAAAGGAGCGCGTGAATTTCATCCGCTTATGGTTATATTTTTTGCGTTTATCTCATTCGGAATACCTGAGTTTTTTTTATATAATTCAGCGTGTTTGCAGATCACTGTTTATGCTTCTGTAATGCAAGATCGACCTCAGAGAGCATTGGTAAAAGTTAGCTCTTCATCAGTGACGGCTTTGGACAAAAGGTCAATGTAACGTGAATCCACAAATGCTTAGCTCCATTCTTTGGGGAAGTATATGTCATCGAAAGCCACAAAATGGCTGGTCCTACTCCCGAGTTGTTCTACCGCTGTCCACAATGTGTAAAACAAAGTTGTTTTATAATTCAGGTATCTATGAAGGCTTTCAAAAGTTTTCATACCAAACTGTTGTATAAGCAGCCAACCGTTTTTGTATTTTCAAGGATTCGGCAACATCTGCGACATTTCTCTGGGACATACCATAAGACACGTGTCAGTTGTAAAAAGACGGCCACGTTTAAACACTGAAATACCCTTGAGAACACGTCAACAATAGCCGTCGCCATGTTTTCCATTGACCATGAAGTCGCCACCTCGAAAAAACTAAGGGGGGCATCAGTGAAACTTAAGCTCCTCGCTGGTGCAAAGCATTCCGTGTAGATTCACAATACTCCTTGAATTTGGGATCCGCGTATACACACCTGCTAATACTATCGACAAGAGTGCTGAGCTCGGCCGGGAGATTCGCCGAATAGGAAACCTTTCGGACGGGGAGCGCCAGGCCAGTCACCGCGGTGCCTCCGGCGGTGCCACCCAGTCCAGGGACTCACCCCCGGTGACTCCTCCAGTCCAGGGACTCACCTTCGGCGGCTCGGCCCAGTCCAGGGACTCACCCCCGGTGACTCCTCCCAGTCCAGGGACTCACCACCGGCGGTGCCACCCAGTCCAGGGACTCACCCCCGGTGACTCCTCCCAGTCCAGGGACTCACCTTCAGCGGCGCGGCCCAGTCCAGGGACTCACCCCCGGTGACTCCTCCCAGTCCAGGGACTCACCACCGGCGGTGCCACCCAGTCCAGGGACTCACCCCGGTGACTCCTCCAGTCCAGGGACTCACCTTCAGCGGCGCGGCCCAGTCCAGGGACTCACCCCCGGTGACTCCTCCCAGTCCAGGGACTCACCTTCACGAGCCTCTCCCTGTCTGACGACGGCGACCCCCGACGCAGCTGCAGCGGACACACTGAGGCGTCCTCACCACCTGGCACGCTGGCGGCGACATCGTTGGCGCCGGTCCCCCTCTATCTCCAACCCCCCCCACGCAGGCGTGCTGGACACGACTCACTCCCCCGCAGTCTATAGGGCACGTCGTGGATTACATATCTGATTGTATATCAAATCCAATCCATGGACTGGATTAGATTGAATTGGCTAGTAGTTTGGGTGGTTTTGGATCCGAACATGAAAATTTGGAGTGAGTTTTTGTATTTAGTTGGATTTGCTTGCACTGGTAATTGAGGTGCGTTTGAGTTGATTGCCCGAGATATGTCCGGGTAACTTCGGGTACGAACCAGATTGGATTTGAACTTTATGAGCGTGATGTACTCTACCACGGACCAGCAACAGGTTATAGAGCGTGGGCGGGAGACCGGGGCAGAGTGGGGGGGCCTCCCGGGAGCCGTTGGGCAGAGTGTTCGGACGTAGCGCACTGAATGATACAATAGAAGACGGTCGGCTTTTTTGCTAGCTTGTAATCTACTGGACTATTCAAGGGAGGTTATTTTCGTGCAAAACGATCTCCCCAGCTAGTTATAAAAAATGATGTGTGTAGATAACTCGCTTTGCGAGGGTGGGCTATAACTTTAGTTGTTTCTATTTCTGAGACCACAAAACCACTCTTAACTACGCTATGTGGAAATATGTATTAATTGTTTTGCCACGCGCTATAAACATTTGTCAGTAAAATAATAATCATAGAACTCATTGAATCCGAGGCATGGGCGGTAGTTCAGAGCCGCCCAAATAAGGGCAGATATTCCCTTCGCCCAAGCAAATTTGTTAGAAGATTGAAATGATAGGAGGCCGCCGAAAATCATCAGGAAAGCAACTATAAGTTCCTCCGTTGTTTCTTTCTGTTCAGTCTTGAGATATGAGGTCACTGGAAATAAAGTATGGGGTCATCAGAAGTCATCAAAGATGCAAAAACAAATGAATAGAAACAGTTATGTAATACAAGTGCCCAGTTTGCCCGGGGGAGAGACTGGCAAGACCGGCATGGCTTAGGTAAGACGGACACAGGCTCTGTGGGCCAAACCGACAATGGTACGAAGGCCTAATTACTTACATTAGTGCGTCATGTGATTCTTTCTTACGTGTCAAAAACATGAATGCCTAGGCTTTGTTTTTATAAGTTTTGATAGTTTTTTATTTTTTTGATAGGTTTTTAAGAGGTAAGAGAGGGACCAGTGTAAGAAATTGTGTTCTGGGATAGGACATCAATACTGTATTCATGATGCTTTTGATGCTAGACGTATATGCATTTGACGTTTAACTTTGGGCCAGATTTACAGGTTGGAGAAAAGGGCTATGCTTCTTGAATTAGTTTAACTAGTCAGAAGTGATGGGCTTAGGTGAAAGGTACGGCTCAGGTATCGTTTTTTTCCTTTTTTAGGTCATTTATCATTGATGATGCTTTTCTGCAGCCAGATGTATACTCATTCGACGCTTAACGTTGGGCCAGAGGTAGGTACAGGCTGGGGAAAGGCGTTTATTAATGATTGATCAGATTAACTACCGCAAAGAGATGGATTGATTCTAGGGGTACGTACCGGGGTTGGGGTTTTGAAATATGCAAATAATTATTGATAATACTTTTCTACAGCCAGACGCATACTCATTCGGCACTTAAAGTTGGGCCAGAGGTGCAGGTTGAGGAAAAGGATTTACCAATTATTGATCTCATTAACAAGCTATGAGAGATTGATTTGTTTAAGGGGTACATACTATGGAAGAGGGTTGTTGAATAAGTATAATATAAACAAATTGATATTGATTTTCTGCAACCAGACGTATACTCTTTCGACGCTTAACGTGGGCCAGAGGTGCAGGCTGTGAAAAAGCTTTAATTACAAAGCGTATTAAGTAATATTATGCAATGGATTGAGTTTTAGGACAAGTTGACCCTGACCACTAAGTACAATCTTAATTAAATAATTCGAGCGAGGCATTTATAGTAAGATATAGACTTATGCTGAATTAAAGGGGAAGGTTTGCAGTCATTACACCGGTCTAGTATCACCTGTACTAGTGCTAAATAAGTAATTATTGTTAGCATTTTAGCTGCGGTCAACTAAAAATATATATATATATATATATATATATATCTATATATATATATATATATATATATATATATATATAAATAATAAGAACAGAAGCATACAAATAACCGAGTAAGATACTTCAGCGAGTTTTTCATTGTGAAAAGCTAGTGTTTGGTTGGAATAATAGAAAAGTCTGTCACACAAATACTGGTCTAGTTTTGTTGTATTATCGGCATTACTTTTAGGTTAAAGGTACCAAGTTCGTTGTTGTCATGACATCCAATTTTTCATTCTAAAAGGTATTTGTGTGAAGCTCAATTCGAGGTCTGGCTACACTATGACCGATAATTTTTTATATTTACTACATAATTCTGATCACGGGCTGTGCCCGAATATATAATCTTCAGTGTTTTTTACATTTCTGGATTCGAGGGGACAGGCCAGTGAACACCTTATCAGCTTCGTTTTTTGGTTAAAATTCCAGACAAAAAACAAAATTCGTGGTTCACTCTCGTATCGTAAATACTTCTGCTTACATGTGCTTGGACACCGCAGTGATACCTTTCACTGCGGCTCTATGCTAACCACACTCATACTCTTACTAACAATCTAACTGTCCTCTCACACTTCTCTTTTTCTCTGCGCGGCGGCTGCCCAGCCGGAGAGGGGAGCTGCAACCTCACCTTCGGGTTGCAGGGCAAATTCGCGGCACCCTGGCCAGGTGCTTAGCGCAGTTTCTAAAATATGAAAATTATTGATTTAACGGAGGATTTCGAGTAACGTAGACAAGCGGACATCAGTAGCTGACACACAAAATCCTAAATTCTAAATTCCAAATTCTAAATTTAAGGTCTTCAACCATAGAGATAACCTTCGCACTCTGCGGGTCTAATTTTATAAAAATAACTCCCTTGGCATGGCTATGCCATTGTCACGACCGTCCATTCGCAAGCTGAAACATCTTGCAACCCATTACTTGAAATAACTCCCATTGCTTTAACAGACTAACGTAGCTTGCCCTCACGCAAAATTCTAAAATTCTCCCACACACTCCTTTAGAGGCGGGCAAAGGTGCTATGCACAGAACGCCTTATAAAAAGCCTTTGACTTGACTTGACTTGTGCTTGGTCAGTTTCTGGTTCTATTTTTTAGGGCTTGACTTCCAATGTCTGTTGCAGGAGGGATTGAAATGTATAATGATTTGATTTAACACGCGCCCCGCTGTGGGGTGGGGGCGAAATTCACCCCTCTTGGTTTTCTCCAGATAACGCAAAAACTAAAAAAAACGCAAAACAATGAAACTTACTGTACCTTATCCCTGATCAATTTTACACATCTGGCCAAATTTTTAGGATAAGGCCATGTCAGGTCAAGGAGCTATTTAAGGTCAAGTGACCCAACCTCAAAACCTAAAATGACGAGTTTGAAGCGGCGCCCAGGAAACATCAGCGATTCGATCAGTTTGAAACTTTCACAATATAATAAGGTCATTAAGGTCTAAAAATCTGTTATCTCGGAATTTTGATATTGTTGACCTAAGGTGGGGTCAATTTTTTGGTCACCCCATTATAAGTGTATGGTGCAAAATAGAATGGACTCGTTTTCAGTAAATACTGGATAGATAAAGCTGAAAATCCTCAAACTGTCTATTCTTACCACGATCTTGACCATAAAGTTGAGTTTTTGAGCATCTGACCTCTCAAAGGTCATGTCAGGTCACAGGAGCATAGAGGGATTGTTTTGCCAATAACTTCTCACTGAATTGAGATAAAGCTCCCATTTTGCTTGCATTGTGCTTATATTGTCACGGGGAGTCGATTGATATGCAACATGACCATGCCAGGTCACTCTGTGACCCTGACCTAGCTCGAGGTCAGGTCATTTTCACTATTTGACCTAGCAAGGTCATATTATATATTTAATTCGATTTGCCGCGATGAGAGGAATCCAATGATGCATACAGATTTGCTCTAGCTCTCCTGAGGACAGATCTAGAGAGAGAAACGTACACTGCTCTATTGTGAATAAGAAATATTGAATTGATTAATACAATTAATTGTAATATTTAATTCACTTACAATAATATTCGATTAATTAATACAATTGATGCCACAGGACAAAAATTGCAACACAAACATAGAAAAGGGCCCAGGGTCCTACAAATTTGACAATATGAAGGTATTCTCAGCCGTATCCACACAAATACAGCCCAATTTCTGTTTTCTCCATGCATTTCCAATGGAGAGGTCATGATCCGCATCTGACCTTAGGTCATCTATATGAAATATACGATAATATGTATTGTAGTACTCGGTAGGCCTATTATGTAGTATAAGTTCCAATCCTATAAATCAACCCTTTTTAACTTTTGGTGCCAGGTGCTTTGTAAAAAATTACCCAAGACAAAACGTGAGCCATAATTGTCATAACCAAGAACACGCCAATAATAGCGCATTCGTTACGTTTCTTGACGTCATTTATCTTGGGTATTTTTCTAGGTCAGTAGGAATTTCCTGAAAAAAATATCTGGCACAAAAAGCTCTCATATTTTCGCAAGAGGGCCTAGACCATCCCCCAAGTCTTCACCCGTCATAGGCTGATCCAGGATTGCCGATCGGGGGGGAGGGAGCACCTTTCCGGGGGGCGCCATCCGGTCCGGGAGGTGCCACTTATGACCGGAAAAACCTATCAAATGGGCGGAAAATCCTATCGGTGGCCGCCGATTTCGGCATCCTGGGGGGAAGGGGGTGGGAAACGACATTTCAGGGGGCGCCATCGATCTTTCAGGGGGCGCCGTGACCATTTCAGGGGGCGCCGAGGATTGATCGGGGGAGCACGTGCCCCCCTTGTCCCCTACATCCACCAATGTCGTCCGTCCATGTCCATCAGGGACGGCGGATTCCAGGGTGCAAGTGGTGCAGTTGCACCACTCGATTTTTTCAAGTGGTGCAAAAGTATCTTTTTGCACCACTTGTTTTGGCTTTGTCCAGGAGGTGCCCCCCAAGCCTCAGCCGGTGCCCCCGGCCGGTCAGAGAAAATCAAGCCTAATTACCGCCTACCTGAAGAGGTAGGATCCTCTGTGAAAAAGACATGTTCATACATGAATGACGCACCTTGACATCAAAACTGCGCCCTGGAAAGCAAAAGGCGCCCCCCTTGAGTAAAGGCGCCCCTCTGGATAGCATAGGCGCCCTTGAAAAGCGTAGGCGCCTCCTGGACAGCTGAGGCGCCTCCGAAGAAGAGAAACGGCGCCCCTAGATATCACATGCGCCCCCTGGTTAGCACAGGCACCCTTTGACAGCAAAAGGCGCCCCCCGCAGAGAAAAGGCGCCCCCTGGACAACATAGGCGCCCTTTGATAAGAAAGGCGCCCCCTGGAGAGATAAGAGAGAACCCCCCTCCCCCCCCTCCCGAGAACAACGGCGGCAGGGACGGCGGATTCCGCAGGACAGGGTGTGCAGTTGCACACCTTGAAAAAATGATGGTGTACAATAGTATATTTTTGCACACCTGGTTTTGACATCGTACGGGGAGGCCCTCACGGATTTGGGTGGCACCCCCGGCCGGTCAAGGGAAAATCAGACACATCGCCTGTTTGAAGGGGTAGTGCCCTCTGTGTAAAATAAAATACACTTTCAAATATGAATGGCGCCCCCTGACATCAAAGCTGCACCCTGGACAGCAAAAGGTGCCCACCCCCTTGAGTAAAAGCGCCCCTCTGGATAGCAAAGGCGACCTCTAGACAGCAGAGGCGCCCCTGGACAGAAAAAGGCACCCCCAATTGAGGAGTAACGACGCCCCTGAATAGCATAGGCGCCCTCTGGTTAGCACAGGCACTCCTGTACACTAAGAGGCGCCCCCTCCCCATAGAGCAAAGGCACCCCTCTGGATATCATAAGCTCCCTTTAATAGCAATCGCGCTCCCTGGACAGCAGGGGCGCCCTCTGAATAGGATAGGCGCCCCCAAAACAGCAAATACGCCCTTTGATACCAAAAGCGCCCCATGGACAGAACACACCTTCTGGATAGCATAGGCACCCCTGGACGGCAGAGACGCCCCTAAAGAAGAGCAACGGCACCCCGGGATAGCATATGCGCCCCTGGTTAGCACAGGCACCCCTGGACAGCAAAAGGCGGCCCCCGCCCCCTGAGTAAAGGATCCGGGTCTCTGGATAGCATACGTGCCCCTGGATAGCGCAGGCGCCTCCTGGACAGCAGAGACGCCTCCGAAGAATATCAACGGCGCCCCTTGATATCATATGCACCCCCTGGTTAGCACAGGCATCCCTGGATAGCAAAAGGCGCCCCCCTCCGAGAGCCAAGGCGCCCCCTCTGGAAAGAATAAGCACCCATGGATAGGAAAGGCGCCCCTGGAAAGGACAGCAGAACATTTTTTAAGGAAAACTTACTTGAGGGGGCAGTGGAGATTTTCTTGTGCTGGCCATTATAATGTCTTCGGGGGATCAAACCCCCATTTGGAGGGGGCGTTAATAAAATTTAGACGTGCTAGTGTTAAAAAATGTCTCCTAATTTTTGTTATTCCATATTCTAAAGATTAGAGATGCTGCCCAGGACTGCGGGTTTTTTTCAACGGAAAAAGGCCAAACCGGGTTTGCGAAAAGGCCAAAAGGTTCAAATTGTATTTGCACTAAAAAATCTTGTTTTTTATAAATTTCGTCCAAGTTCTTCCCAGTACGGCTGTTGGAGTCTGAGTCTCATTAAAGTCCTCAAGGGACTTGTCACGGAGATCCCGACCCCACCACCCGAACGAGTAACGCCCACAATGAAGGGTTGATTTAGAAGCCAAAGTTTAACCTCCCACAAAGCACAGGGATGGCCGCCTCGCTCAGGTCACCCTCTCATCAGTCAGTTGCCAGCCGACCTACGTCGGGCAAACGATTGACCGCCGGAGCGTCTCAGGGGAACCGATCTCAAGCCTGGACATGCACTGCCACTGCATGCTTCTCAGCAGCGGGCCGGAGCCCGACGCTCTACCAACCGAGCAACCGGGGCGGCCAAATGGCCAAATAAATACCACAAAAGCCATATTTGAGGCTAAAACGAACCCTACCGGGTGTCATAACCCCACAGAAAAAGGACAGAGCACTCTTGTATCACTGCAGTGAACAGTGCACTGTATAAAACTAAATGTTGATAATTTGATATTGACTTGACGATATATTTTTAGCACACTGCCCATCTCATAAGAAGGCAGGAGTCCCCTTCCAATCCCGTGTGGCGACCCAATTATTTTATCCACATAACTAAACAATTTGTTAGCATCATCAATTATCTTGGCCGCACCACTCCCCACTAACATTTGATATCTTCCTGCTTTTCCTGTGAATTGTTTGCTCTTGAACAGTGACGGATCCATAGGCAGATCCAGGATTGCCAATTGGAGGGGAGCACCTTCCCGGGGGGCACCATCCGGAGCAGGGGGCGCCACTTTTGACCGGAAAAACCTACCAGGTGGGCGTAAAATCCTATCGGTGAGCACCGATTTCGCATCCTGGGGGAGAGTGGGAAGCGCCACTTCAAGCGAGTGCCATCGACCTTTCAGGGGGCGCCGTGACCATTTCAGGGGGCGCCGAGGATCGATTGGGGGCTGCATCTGCCCCTCCCCTTTGCCCCCTGGATCCGCGTATGGGCGGATCTAGAATTTTAGTAAGGTGGGGGGAACGCGGAGCCTCAAAGTCGACACTTTACCATCAACTTTTCACCCAAAGGGCGCCTATGGTATTCGGTTTTCGGTTGCCGTCATATTGGTGGATCGTATTTTTAACAACGTCCTATCCCACCCTCTCCCAGCCATAACAGTTTGTACCAGCCAAGCAAGATGCCTATTTGGCGTGATATTTGAAACAATGAATTGCTAAACAGTTCAGTCCACACTTTTTTCGGCACCTCTTGAAAAATCTGTAACTGCCACTAGGTCATGGAGAAATTCAGTGACGGATCCAAGGGGGGCCCAGGGGCCCGGCCCCCCCTCGCTCCGAAGCGCCCCAGTAAAGCTCAGCTCATATCGGGCGCCGAAGGCGCCCGATATGAGCGGCGCGCCTGTACCCATTTCGTACGCCAAGGTGGTAGATACCACTTATTCCACTTGAATGAACACATACTCCTAAAAACCATGGCAAAGCGCCCCTGCCCAAACACTAGACGCCTTTACTGGTCTTTTGCGCCCCAGTAAAATGTTGAAGATGAAATTTAGAAAGCTAACAAAAACGCCCCGGCAAAGAAAAGGCGGCATTAGATAGCAAGATTGCGCCATGGGGAACTAATGCACCCCTGAGTAGCCTAGGCGCCCCCTGGATGAAGCGCCCTACGGATACCATATGCGCCCTTGGCTAGGAAAGGCGCCCCTGGGCAGCAAAGGCAAATCTTGGTAACATAGGTACCCCGGACAGCATAAGCGCCCCTTAGATAGAAGTAGGCGCTTTAGGAAAATAAAATGCTCACCTTGGGTAGAAAAAGGCGCCCTTTGATAGCCTAGGCGCCCACTGGAAAAAGCGCCCTAAGGATGTCATATGCACCCTTGGATAGTAAAGGCGCCCCTGGACAGCAAAGACAACCCTGGATAACACAAGTGCTGTGGACAGCAAAGGCGCCCCTGGGACGGCAGCCTTTCGATAGAAAAACCGCCTTTGTATAGTCTAGGCGCCCCCTGGATGAAGCGCCCTACGGATATCATATGCACCCTTGGCTAGGAAAGGCGCCCCTGGGCTGCAAAGGCAAATCTTGGTAACATAGGTGCCCTGGACAGCATAAGCGCCCCTTAGATAGAAATAGGCGCTTTAGAAAATAAAATGCTCAACTTGGGTAGAAAAAGGCGCCCTTTGATAGCCTAGGCGCCCACTGAAAAAAGCGCCCTACGGATGTCATATGCACCCTTGGATAGCAAAGGCGCCCCTGGACAGCAAAGACAACCCTAAGTGCTGTGGACAGCAAAGGCGCCCCTGGGTAGCAAAGGCGCCCCTAGGAAGGCACCCCTTCGATAGAAAAGCCGCCTTTAGATAGCCTAGGCGCCCCCTGGATGAAGCACCCTACGGATATCATATGCGCCCTTGGCTAGGAAAGGCGCCCCTGGGCTGCAAAGGCAAATCTTGGTAACATAAGTGCCCTGGACAGCATAAGCGCCCCTTAGATAGAAATAGGCGCTTTAGAAAATAAAATGCTCACCTTGGGTAGAAAAGGCGCCCTTTGATAGCCTAGGCGCCCACTGGAAAAAGCGCCTACGGATATCATATGCACCCTTGGATAGCAAAGGCGCCCCTGGACAGCAAATACAACCCTGGATAACACAAGTGCCGTGGACAGCAAAGGCGCCCCTGGGTAGTAAAGGCGCCCCTAGGAAGGCACCCCTTCGAAAGCAAAGGCGCCTTTGGATAGCCTATGCGCTCCCTAGATAAACTAGGTGCCTGAGAAGGAAAAATGAGCGCCCCATTGGAAAGTACAGGCTCCCCCTGTATAACATAGATGTCCCTTATCCATCTTCAGCTACCCTGGATTGGAGCAGCGCCCCTCAAGAGCAAAGGCGCCGCTGGACAAAAAGGCGTCTCCGTATATTAAGGGCACTCCTAGATAATATATGCACTCCTTACATAGAAATAGGCACTTCAGGGAAGTGAAAGGCGGCCTTTGGTTAGGACGGCGCCATGGACAGCCTAGGCGCCCTCTGCATAAAGCACCCTACAGATATCATATGCGCCCTTGGATAGCAAAGGCGCCCCTGGACAGCAAAGTTAACCCTTCTTGAAATAGATGATCTGGACAGCATAGGCGGCCATGGATAAACTAGGCGCCTGAGAAAGAAAACAAGCGCCTCACCTGAGAGTACAGGCGCCCCCAGGATATCATAGGTGTCCCTTTCCATCTTCAGCTGCCCTACTGTCTATGGTTTGGCACACCTGTCCGACAGTCGTGCGCTCTGTTACAGGGCTCGAGCGCTCAATTTGAGCATGGACTGCCTTTAACCACATTTCATTAACCTATAACTGAAGGCTTAGTGCTCCATTGCTGCAACCGGGTGCCTTTTTCAGTATGTGCGCCCCCGTTTCCGAGAACGCTGCCCTCACCAACCAGCAGTCCTCCCCGCTCAGCAGATGAGCGCCTCTTTCTGATAACTAGGCACTTTATTTCAGTGTTCGAGCGCCTTATTTCAGAATTCTTATTCTCCATCTATTTTGGGCTCCTACTGGATTGCAGAGGCGCCCCCTCAAGTGCAAAGGCGCACCTGGATAGAAAAATGCGCCCCATGTTTGCAAAGGCGCTCCAAAATAGCATATGTTCCCCTTAGATGGAAATAAGCACTCCAGGAAAGTAAAATGTTCCCTTTGGGTAGCAAAGGTGCCCCTTAACAGCGAAGGCAGCCCTAGATAACAAAGGTTCTCTGGACAGCATAGGTGCCCTTGGATAAACTGGTGCCCGGAAGAGAAAAATAGCGCCTCACCGGAGACAAAAAGCACCCCAGGATAACGTAGGGGCATGTATTTCAATCATGTCTGTGATTGAAAAATACACCTAGACAGCATATGCGCCCTTGGATAGAAAGACACCCCTGGGCAGTAACGGCGCCCCTGGAAAGCAATAGTGCGCCCCTGTGGAGAAAAAAACCGCCTCCTGAATAACCTAGGCACCGCCCCCGAAATATCAGATGCCCGTGGATTGAACAGACTGCCTTGAATAAAACAGCGGCCCTGGATAGTAAAGGCGCCCTTTGAGAGCATAAGCATTTCTTAGCAACAATATGGGCGCTACATGAGCTTAAGGTTCACGTGCACCTAAGCCCAATAATAGAGCAATCAATCGATGCCGAAGCACTCCTTAAAGCACGGGCGCCAAACTTGCTAAGAAGTAAAGGCGCCTCTGGGTAGCAAAGGCGACCCTCGACAGTGGTGTAGGTATTCCTGAATAACAGCAGCGTCCCTTGATAAGAATAGCCCCAAGATGGCACAGGTACCCTGTTGATAGGAAAAGCGCCCCTGAATATCAGAGGCACCCTCTGAATGAGGTGCCCATGGAGAGCATAAGGGCGCCCTATGCATAGCAAATTGCCGCCCCCTGGATAGCCTAAGCGCCCCTTGCATAGGGTAGGCGCCACTGGGTAGTATAGGTTACCTTGAATAAAAATAAGCCCCTCAATACCATGGTGAACCTGGATAAGAAAAAGCTCCCCTTGGGCACTGGGTATCAAAGGCACCCCCGGAACAGCAAAGATGCCCCTGGATAGCTAGGTTGCGTCCATTGGGGAGCGAAGGCGCCCCTGGGTGGCACAGGTGCCTCATCGAAGCAAAGGCCCCCAGAGAGCATAGGTGTCCCTGATGAACACAGGGACACCTATGCCCTAAATGACAGCCCCTAAATGGCGTTGCATAATGTTACGATTCTTATTATGACGTATGCTATTATATCAGAGTAAAGGTTATTCAGTGTTTAGATCAAGGTTACAGGTCAATTTTAAAGGTCACTGGCCTTGATGATCAAGGCTTGATCAAAGGTCATTGGTAAGCTTGGGCACAGCGCTAGTTATAGCGTAAATTAGGCATAATATGTTGGGTTGTGCTGTAATAGGTCAATGACCTTGAAGGACCTTGATCCCAAAAATTGCAGACATTGTTTAGAGCCTTCCCTTTTGGCCTCAGCCCTGTTCTAGAGTATTCGAGCCCCGTTCCGGCCCGTGTTGGGGGGTGCTTGAACACCCCTCGAGGTCTCCCAGTGGCACGAAAAAACGTCGGCGCGAAGCGACACAGTACTTGTCACACCTTATCATTGATCAATTCCGCAACTTTCCCTCAAAATTTAAGGTTGCGTCATCTCAGGTCAGGTCACCAGTGCAGGTCAAGTGGCCTCACCCCAAAAAGTGTTTAAGTTGGCGTATGTAAGAAAAGGGTGAATCTATCGAATTCAAACTTGTACCATATAATGGGCCCAAAAAGTACTAATACATTTATTGCGGGATTTTTCCCATCGATGGCCTAGGGACAGGTACGAATCATGACCTCTCCATTGAAAATGCATGGGGTAAAACGGAAATTTGCCGAAAAATTGCTCTATGTTTGCAGATGCCGCTTGGAATACCTTCGGATTCCCCAAATCATGGTATCCTAGGCCTCTTTATCGGTTCATGTTGCAAGTTTAGACATGTTACCTCTGAGAGTTCATCTGGGGCTTCCTAAGCAGGTTTTAAGACTTAGGTTAATTGCTTTGCAGGAAATATTGATAAAACCCGTATTTTGATACCATTTTTTATTGCTACTGTGAGTTGATTCATATGCATACTGACTATGCTAGGCTAGATGACGACCTTGACCTAGCCTTAGGTCAGGTCATTTTTATGTTTTGACCTAGTATAGTCATATTATGCATTATTTGATGATTCGCCGTAACGAGAGGAAGCGAAGTGTGCCTAAAAATGATTCTAGCTCAACTCTGGCAGATGCTAGAGTATATACACAGAGACATGTTGTAAGCTTTGTCTCGGGGAGGGGCCCTAGCGCTGATCGCGGGAAAAATCCCCAATGGCCCCCCAGGGGCCCTCAGGGAGTCAGGAAATCTGGCGTGGGTGGAATCCGGTAGGCGGGATTTTGGGTCTCCAAAATCAGCTGAGGGGTCCGTGCCAGTTAAGGGGGCCCCAGATAAGGGCCCCCGACGAGCTCATTTGACCTCAGCGCCAACACAGGATTCTCAAGACCAGCGTGGGGTGCCTACCTATTTAAACGGTTTCTAAATAAGCTCAGGAACCCAAAACTAACCCAGGGGTCCAATTTTCAACTCATGGGGCCCAGACACTCTGAGGGGAATCTGCAGAAGCTCAGAAGGCCTATTAAACTAATAGGGCCAGACTAGCTGCGTGCCTCGACGAACCAGTGCCCAGATACGTACAACGGGCCCCAAACAAGCTGAAGGGATCTATATCAGTTAAATGAAAACGGTACCAACCCAGGGGACCCTGACCAGCTTAAGGGACACTAATCCAGCTTGGGGCTCAGAGCTCAGAGCTCCAGCTTTTAGCTCAGAGGGCCCAGGACCTGTTGAGAGGGCCCTATATCAATAAAAGGGCCCCGAAAAGCTTAATAGGCTTCAGCGCCGACACATAGGTTTCAAGTTCAGTGTGAGG
Source organism: Lepas anatifera (assembly GCA_034440635.1). Taxonomy (NCBI): domain Eukaryota; kingdom Metazoa; phylum Arthropoda; class Thecostraca; family Lepadidae; genus Lepas; species Lepas anatifera. The sequence continues at coordinate 498,940 of JAOTON010000214.1, read as the reverse complement.
GCCTGGTTAACTAAAGCGGTCCCAGATTAGCTGAGGGGACTCGATATAAACTCAGAGAAGTCACCAAAAACTCAGGGGCCCAGGCCCGCAGAGGTTCTGCGGCCTATGAGGCTCAGGTTAGCGTCAATCGGCTATTTCAGTATGGAGCAGTTGGCCAGGACAACTGTGATAAGTGGAGGTGGTGGATACGACACCTCAGTTTTCGCCATGACCGAATATAACTGTATTATTTGCTCATCGTGCTTCAGTTAGTGTCAGTGGGTGCTTTCAGCATCTTCTACCACGGTACCAGTCGTTAGCTGGCCCGAAATATGCTTGATGGTAAACGTGAACATGTCCTCACTGAGAGGAAGCTTTCATGAAAATAAGCATTTACAAATCCTTTTAAACGCGTTCTTCATTGACACTGGCCGCCTTTTGGGTGTTAAATTGGCCAGTGGCGGATCCAAGGGGGAAGGGGAAAAAGGCATTCCCCAAGCGAAAAAGTTCTGGGCAAAACTGCGTTTTCGCCCCCCAAAGCGATCGACCTCCTTTTTTCCCTTACTCCTTCTTAGTTTATAAGCAAGATTTTGGTGTTCCAACTCTCAACTTCAAACAGAACATAGGTTGATAAGATGTTCCCTGGCCTGTCCCCTCGAATCCGGAAATGTAAAAAACACTGAAGATTATATATTCAGGCACAGCCCTTCATCAGAATCATGGAGTAAATATCAATAATTCTCAGTTATAGTATAGCCAGACCTCCATAGTATAGCAAGTCATAGTATAGCCAGCCTTGGATAGGAAGAAGTATCTCGAGCCCATATTTTTCATCCCGTGAAGGTTTTTGGCTTTTCGCCTCAAATACCCAAAATTCTACGGGCAAGTGATATTGGTAGGGCAGCTTTTTACTGCGTGACGTTTTTTTGCTTTTCGACTTTGGTTTGCTCCTCCCAAACCGACCGGCTAGATCCGCCACTGAAATTGGCGCACCTCAGGTTCGGCGCCCCCAGGTTCGGCGCCCTCCGAGCCTGGGCCCCCCTTAACGAAATCCTAGATCCGTCACTGCTTGTCACACCTTATCATTGATCAATTCCGCAACTTTCCCTCAAAATTTAAGGTTGTGTCATATCAGGTCAGGTCACCAACGCAGTTCAAGTGACCTCACCCCAAAAATGTTTAAGGTGGCGTAAGTAAGAAAAGGGTGAACCTATCGAATTCAAGCTTGTACCATATAATGGGCCCAAAAAGTACTAATAGATTTATCCCGGGATTTTTCCCATCGATGACCTAGCAACAGGTACGAATCATGACCTCTCCATTGAAAATGCATGGGGTAAAACGGAAATTTGCCGAAAAATTGCTCTATGTCTGCAGACGCCGCTTGGAATACCTTCGGATTCCCCAAATCATAGTATGCTATGCCTCTTTATCGGTTCATGTTGCAAGTTTAGACATATTACCTCTGAGAGTTCATCTGGGGCTTCCTAAGCAGGTTTTAAGACTTAGGTTAATTGCTTTGCAGGAAATATTGATAAAACCCGTATTTTGATACCATTTTTATTGCTATTGTGAGTTGATTCATATGCATACTGACTATGCTAGGCTAGATGTTGACCTTGACCTACCCATAGGTCAGGTCATTTTTATGTTTTGACCTAGTATAGTCATATTATGCATTATTTGATGATTTGCCGTAACGAGAGGAAGCGAAATGTGCCTAAAAATGATTCTAGCTCAACTCTGGCAGATGCTAGAGTATATAGACAGAGACATGTTGTAAGCTTTGTCTCGGGGAGGGACCCCAGCGCTGATCCCTGGAAAAATCCGCAATGGCCCCCAGGGGCCCTCAGGAAGTCAGGAAATCTGGTGTGGGTGGAATCCGGTAGGAGGGATTTTGGGTCTCCAAAATCAGCTGAGGGGCCCGTGCCAGTTAAGGGGACCTAGATAAGGGCGCCCGACGAGCTCATTTGACCTCAGTGCCAACACAGGATTCTCAAGACCAGCGTGGGGTGCCTACCTATCTAAACGGTTTTTAAATAGGCTCAGGGACCCAAAACTAACCCAGGGGTTCAATTTTCAACTCATGGGGCCCAGACACTCTGAGGGGAACCTGCAGAAGCTCAGAAGGCCCATAAAACTAATAGGGCCAGACTAGCTGGGTGGCTCGCCGAACTAGTGTCCAGATACGCACAGCGGGTCCCAAACAAGCTGAAGGGATCTATATCAGTTAAACGAAAACGATACCAACCCAGGGGACAATGACCAGCTTAAGGGACACTAATCCAGCTTGGGGCTCAGAGCTCAGAGCTCCAGTTTTTAGCTCAGAGGGCCCAGGACCTGTTGATGGGGCCCTATACCAATAAAAGGGCCCCGAAAAGCTTAATAGGCTTCAGCAGCGACATATAGGTTTCAAGTTCAGTGTGAGAGCCTAGTTAACTAAAGCGGTTCTAGATCAGCTGAGGGGACTCGATATAAACTCAGGGAAGTCACCAAAAACTCAGGGGCCCAGGCCTGCAGAGTTTCTGCGGCCTGTGAGGCTCAAGTTAGCGTCAATCGGGTATTTCAGTATGGAGCCGTTAGCCAGGACAACTGTGATAAGTGGAGGTGGTGGATACGACGCCCCAGTTTTTGCCATGACCGAAGATAACTGTATTATTTGCTCATCGTGCTTCAGTTAGCGTCAGTGGGTGCTTTCAGCATTTTCTACCAAGGTACCAGTCGTTAGCTGGCCCGAAATATGCTTGATGGTAAACGTGAAGATGTCTTCACTAAGAGGAAGCCTTCATGAAAATAAGCATTTACAAATCCTTTTTAAACGCGTTTTTCATTGACACTGGCCGCCTTTCGGGTGGTAAATTGGCCACTGGCGGATTCAGGGGGGCAAAAATGGCATTCCCCAAACGGAAAAGCTCGGGACAAAACTATGTTTTGCCCCCAAAGCGATCGACCTCCTTTTTCCCCTACTCCTTTTTAGTTTATAAGCAGGATTTTGGTGTTTCAACTCTCAACTTCGAACAGAACATAAGTTGATAAGATGTTCCCTGACCTGTCCCCTCGAATCCGGAAATGTAAAAAACACTGAAGATTATATATTCGGGCACAGCCCTTCATCAGAATCATGGAGTAAATAACAATAATTCTCAGTTATAGTATAGCCAGACCTCCATAGTATAGCCAGCCTTGGATAGGAAGAAGTATCTCGAGCCCTTTTTTGGCTTTTCGTCTAAAATACCCCAAAATTCTTCCGGGAAGTGATATTGGTGGCGCAGCTTTTGACTGCGTGACGTTTTTTCTGCTTTTCGACTGTGGTTTGTCCCTTCCAAACCGACCGGCTAGATCCGCGACTGAAATTGGCGCCCCTCAGGTTCGGCGCCCCCCAGGTTCGGCGCCCTCCGAGCCTGGGCCCCCCTTAACCCGCGCCCCACCGGGGGTCCGGCGCCACCTTCGCCCCACCGGGGGGCCATCGATGGCCCCCCTCTAACTCCGAAAATATGGGCGTTAGCGCAAATCTGCAAAGTGCAATAGAAAGCTTGCGTGAATTCAGTAAGAAATTACTTCGCATGTTTTAGTGCTCAGGTCAATGGTTTGACCTCCAGAGGTCAAATTAGGTCAAGATCGGCTATTTTCACTCAAATATGCAATGATTAAGCAAACTGGGCATAACTCTTATGCCATTAGAGCTATTGAGACCTGGTAAAGTACATTTGATAGAAAATTGCCAGTACTTTTTCCGCTATGTGGAACGTAAAGACCTCCCGCCAGTGGTTTGACCGCCAGAGGTCACCTCGTGACCTAATATGACCTGAGGTCACGAAAGGTCAAAAAGTGACCTTGCCGTATATCAAATGAAAGCCAGTGACACGACAAACACGATGGTGTTTGTTTCACCGCTCTAGCTCAATTAGGTCAAAAGTTATTGTCAAAATACTGTTTTTGACCTCTGGTGACCTTGGATGACCTTGGAAAAGTCAAAGGGCAAATATGACCCCTGGTATCCGTGAAAGAGTGTCCAAAAACGTTGTTCTGAGCAGTCTGAGTATTTGCAATCATTTTTGTGGCTTTTATGTCATGAAATAGCTTTTCCCTATGCTTTTCCAATGGGAGAGGTCGCCTCGTGACCTGACCTCAGGGCACGAAATCAAAAAATCCCGGATATACACCTTGTAGACCCTGGAGGGGTCATGAAGTGTAGGAAGTTTCAAATCGATCGACTTTGAAATGTAGCTCTTACAGAGCTCTAAAGTGAAGTGAGGTGACCTTGGTTGACCTCGTCTGGTGACCTGACCTTGGGTGACCCGGGGTAAAAAATTTCAGGGATGATGGGAAAATGATGCAGTGAGAGGTAGAGCCCTCAACCGGGGTGCTGCGCCTCGTCGTTTTTCTGCTATCCCGGAAAAACCTTAGGGGGGCCATCGATGGCCCCCCCCGGTGGGGCGAGGGTTAACGAAATCCTAGATCCGTCACTGCCTTAAATCTATCCCAAAAAAGTAGTGTTTTGGCTACTTCCATGGCATTTTGGTGATATTTTGTTCCTTTTTTCGGTTTTAATCGAATTTTCCTTCTCCGTCAATGATTTCTTTGCATTTTTATTGAACCAAAGATGCCCAAAAAATGATATAAACAAAGATATAGTAAGTTTTTAGGTTACGTTAAAAAGTGCCCTTTTTCCCCGGGGTGCCCCTCAAAGTTGGTGTGCCCCCCATACAAAAGCTCTGGCTGCGCCCCTGCATGGGGCTAGGGTGCTAGCCCCAAAACAAAATCAGAATCCCTATAGAAAATGCATTGCCGAAGTCGGTTCCGAGCACATGTTTAGGAAAGCTTGAGCCCATAGGCCCTCCCTCCCTCCAATCAAAATCTGGAAAGTTCTGGATCCACCATTGCGAGATGAGACCCGCCTGTTGCCATCCTGCTCCAAGATTACTTTACATGCTTGACTTCGCTTTAGACGGAAGGGAAGTTATTCCGTGCCTTTTGAAGGAGATAAGGAATTTGGCAGCACCATAGGCTGAGACAATAACAGTTGGCTTGTTGCATTTGCTTGTGCTGGGGGCGGCTGAGATTTTTGTTGTTATTGTTTATATTTATTTCGGGAAAAAAATGTGTAGTGTTGTGGGCTGTATACAAAGGTTTGCGCGAGTATGCCTGTCTGTGGTGTAAACTGATCATATACATGTCCATTATTCAGAAATACTGTTTGCTCTGAGGATAATAAGCAAAAACTTGCTGAGTAGATATTCCTATGTCTTCGGTACTGAACCCGACTATGAGGTAAGTCAGAACTGGACATCAGTTGTTTGTTTTGTCTTGCTTAGCACATATGAGTATGAGTCTAAATCTTGTTTGTGAAAATTTCTGTTTGTAGTCTTAGGTTCATAATGAACAGCAGTTGAGGCCATGGTTTGTCCATCACTCTTTCTACAGACCCCGACCACATCAACTTGTTGTGGTATTCATAAGTAATCTTACTGGGTAATACAAATAAGCTGTATAACAAGTGAAGAATATTTGTTCTTTGAGATAAAATTAATAAGACTTGTCATGTTATTTTTCATGAACTTGGTACATTGTATGGTGTAGTGTGGGTTCATCCAGGTTAGGTTGGCAATTGTTGCTGTTTTTTATTGCAGCCTCACACATTTTATTATTGAAGCAAGGCAGAAATGCATGAGACATGATTTATTATGCCCCCAAAAATTGTTTACTTGAGTATGTTCAGTACATTCAGCATTACCAATTAGGCTTCAGTTGATTGTATTAAAGTCTGCAAAGTGCATAATTTTGGTTTTGCAATTTCAAAGTACACTGATTCATGCCTTGCAAGATGTTGTTGCATCATTATATTTGCAGAAAATTTATAATATTCTTGTGACATAAAAGGTTCTTACAGCACTAACAGTGTGATGTTTACTGCTTCTGTACCAAAACAAATGTTAATGTTAAGTATTGTGTTGAATGTTTGGATAGGTTTTACAAGTGTATATGTTACTACTGTTGGAGATAAATTGTGAAAAGGTGGCTAAACATCAACAGAATACTGTACCCATTAACACAAAAATAGGAGGAATCCCAATGATACCTGGTTCTGGAAACTACATGCCATTAATAATGCGGGTGGATACGATGATTACTTAGGCTTAAGTGTTATTTTTTCAGTTACTTCATCACCAAGAATTATGTACAGGAGCATGATACATCATCAGTCCCAACTGAAACTCATCCACTTTTGGGCTCAAGTGTAAGTATTCAAACTATAATGTTTTATATTTTTGGGAGCAGAATAGTATCAAGGGTTTGTAGATACATAAGGTAGGCATGTGTTTAGGTCACTTAATTTTCCATAGTGACTAGGTTTAAGTTCTAACTTCCTATGTCTGAATTTGTGGTGTGCAATTTTATATCTGGGGCTGCTGAGGCCCTGTGAATCAAATGAGGGATATTTGATCATATCTGCTTTTATCTAAGGGACTGTAATCTTCTAAACCTAAATGCACAATGAGGAAAAATGTCTTAAAATTGTTTAAATGTTTTCTGTTCAGGGCATTAGTCCCATGCTTGTACCAGTGACGGCCCGGCGGCCCAGCACACTCCAGTATGATGCTTGAGTGCCCTTAGGGAATGGCCAGCATGCCAAGTCTATAAAAACCCTGGTTCAAGCGATGATGGTTTTGGATCAGTTTTTTTTTGGCATGTGTTCCAATTAATTTTCTTGACCTTCAGTGATAAGGTTAATAAATTTCACTTTGTGCATGATTTGTAATTTTTTTTTTCTAACAAAAGAATATTCAGAATTCCTGTTTTATGTTGACATTGGCACAATATAGGTCAATGTTAACCATAAGTAATAGTACCTGTCTACCATATTTTAGTGCTCTGTGTGATTGATATGCAGAGGGGCTCTTTTTAGACAGCCAAGTAAATGCCACTAAATCTTAAGGACAAACTAGACATTAGCTTTCCATTCTGTGTCTCGTCTGTTACACCCGTGATATGATTGTCGACAGGCGTCTACGGCCATTAAAGGTGGCAGCACCATAGCGGATCCACTGCGTAAAGGTGGCGCCACCGATCCGTTGACGGGCCTGATGGAAGGCAGCGACCCACTGTCTCTGATGGCTGCTACAGATGCAGCCATCGCTCCTCTGGAAGAAGAGGAAAAGGTATCGGTTAGTAGGGTGGGTGTGATAAAAAACAGGTGGTCTGTTGGTGGCACTTTCAGACCTGTGTTTGTGCAAAGTATCTTCAAAAGGCTCACTTTGGCATATGATAAGACATATGATGATGAATATGATGCACATATGATGGCCTATGTAGAAAGCTTTTTTAACCTGAAGCTTAGTAGTCAGATTCCTTACTGGCTTTTGTGACAAATTTAGCAATGTTTGTTTGTTAGTGTTTGTTAGCAGGGCCTGCCACTACTTGGCTGGTTATGTGACAGACCACTGCAGCTGTCCGCGCACGCGGCGGCGCCCAGGGACTTATCGCAGGTGTCAGGGCCAAAATATGTCAACCTTCCTCAGCGGGGTCGCCAGCGGGTGCAGGCCATGACCCCCTTTGGTCAGAATTTACGCAGATAATTCACAGTACTCCATTCAGTAGACTCCCTGCTTGCAGACGTTTCTGGCGTTGGGCCCGCTCCATCACCCCATGTGCCCTGTAGCCGCGGGTTTTGCCGGCAGGCGGCGGCGGCGGCGCGGGAGGAGGCGGCGCGGGGCGACTGGCCGAGCTGGCGGCGGGCCGTGCTGGCTCAGTTCACCACCTCCCAGCTGGTGACCGTCTGCACCAGGGCCGGCGACGCCGCCGCCGACACCGGTCAGTGACACTGACACTGACACTGGTCGGTGGCACACATGACACCAGTCTGTGACACCGACACTGACACTGGTCAGTGACACTGACACTGACACTGATCGGTGACACTGACACTGACACTGATCAGTGACACCGACACTGACACTGGTCATGCCACCACACGACACGATCAGTGACACTGACACAGACTCTCGACACTGGTCAATGATACCGACACTGACACAGGTCATTGACACCAGTCAGCCATACTGACACTGACAACAGTCAGTGCCACCGTTCAGTGACGCCGACACCGACACTGGGCATTGCCACTGACACCGACACCGGTCAATGACACTGACACCAGTCAATGACACCGACACTGACACCGGTCGGTGACACATGACTAATGGTCAGTGACACGACATTGAACCGATCACACCGCCGCCACACCGGTCAGTGAAACGACACTGACACCAGTGAGTGACACAGACACTGGACAGGAACAACGACACTGACGCCAACACCGATACACCGATATATCGACACTTATACCGACACTGGCACTGACATCGCCAATGACGCCGGTCAATGGACACCTTCAAGTGTCAGTGGCACTGGTAGCTCCTCGTCATTAAGATGGCTGTGTGGGCCGTGTGGTCCTGCCTTTTGTGCAAAAAGATTGGGTCAGAATTTGAGATCCATGAGTTATCGCGTGATATAGCCAATATCTCCAAAAATAGGGGTTTGAATAAGTTTGAGTAGATTTTCCGTTTCGGAGTGCTTTTGGTGGCGCATGGTCTGAATGGCCCTCCCCCCAGGATCCGTCGGAGCCCCCATTATGTCCCTGTCGTTTGGCAGTGGCGGTGGGCACCACCAGCCGGGCGAAGGTGCGGCTGGCTCAGCTGGAGCCAGCCAGAGATGACGTCACGGGACGCGATCAGCTGACGCAGCACGAGTTTGTCGGTGAGTGCCACCTCCGCTGGATCTCACTGCGCCGATGCAGTGAGGGCGCGACGCCGGAGAATTTTTACAGGGGGGATGGACTCGAGCTGGTGCTGGCCGAGGGGAGGCGAATTTTGAGCATATTCGGTACCTGACAGCATTTATGACGATGGACCAAAAATTTGGGGAGACGTTCTGGCTGTTCCGGCTGTCAATTTGATGTTGTACTATTGATTGTAGTGATAGGGATATAAAGGGAATACAACACCTTCGTGGACCTTAAACTAAGCCAGCAGTTGCAGGAAGAGCATGGGAACTGGCACGATTGAGCAATTGGTCGGCTAATGCCATCGCGTTTTAACAAGACTTCATTCATGTATTCATCAATCAAACACACTCACACTATTGAGGTGGTTTTTCAGCTGTTGTGTTGAGTTTAAAGTGATTAAAAACATGGAAGGAGGTGGTAAGAGAGGAAATGTGAGGGTTTATAGGATGGGATTCTACCTGGAGGGGTCGCTCCAGGCATAGACGCATGTGCTCGCAGCAGTAAAATAAGGATGAAGGCAAGGATTACTGGTTTATAAAAAAAAATCACATCATTGCGCACATACTTCGAAAAAGCAAACTGAAATGATATACGGATGAAAATGGTGGATTCTCCGGCTTCTTATTCATTTTGTTTGGACATTTGTGTTCATGATGTGTTGTTTGGTATGGACTTATGTTCGCGTGTGTGTGTCGGCAGCGCACATTAACCGCATGAAGAAGCAGCTACAGGAGGCGTGGCAGACCGATCAGCGCGTTAAGGCGCTCAAAATCGTCATACAGGTCAGTTCCGGTCACGGCCCACTCACTCCAGGGGACAGGTGTCCTCCCCTGGTCGACTCACACCTCCGACTGGGTCCCCTCTGGAATATCGCATTCCCCAGGATGCAAATTTTAACGTCCATCCGGTGAGATTTGTTGCCCCCTGATTGTTCACTATTTCAGAATTGTCGTTCCTGACCTAAGTGGCGCCCCTTGAGCAAAGTGCCTACTCATACTGGACGTTCCGGTGCCTCCACCCATCGAAAATTCTGGATTTTCCTGTGGCCCCGGTGCCTGCGACGTGACTGCCGGTCGCGTATTTCATCGGTCCTGATCTCTCCCGACGCGGTTCTCCCCTTTCAGAAGTCAGAGGCGGCTAGTACCCCACCGTTCAAACTGTGTACCCGTTCATCGCAAGCGTTGTTTTCCAATACCTGGTCGCCCCCTATGGACACATTTCCATTGTAGCGTCGTAACTGGGTAGTAACAGGGACTGAGGGTGCTTATGTATGCGCTGCTCTCGATACCACTTTAAACTGGCGTGTCCTTTTTTATGCCTAAAGTGAAAACATTTTGTGAGTAATAACCCCGTTCTGCTTGTAGTTTCTGGATATTTTATTATGGCGACAGTTGGCGGCTAGATTCACAACAGACTAGTTTTCCTTTTGATTTTTTAACTTTAAATATTTTCGAGTTTGTGTAAAATGTAAAATGTTGCTTGCATTCATAAGCGTCGGAAAAGGAGGGCAGGAGACCTGCCCCCCCACCCCCCACCCCTTCCCACTTTTTGGTAACAAGTCCTGATCTCAGTCAAAATGGAAGAAAACCGGACATTCTTATAACCAGCCGCTGCGGAAGGCAACGAGGAAACCAAATTCTAAGTTTTTGGTCCTAATGTGGAAAGTTTGTTGTCAGCATCAGGTTGTAGTTTGGCTGGCCCCCTCACTTTTTGCCGGTGGCGACGCTGATGTTTGCATTGGTGCCAAAGTCAGTTCTTAAAAGCAGGTTTGCCCCCTCCCCGCCTCCTCCCAGACCGGCCTTCTGTCACACTGTCCCGCGGCAGGCGTGTAAGATGCTGGAGGACGTCTCGCTGGCGCAGTTCCCTTCTGTCACACTGTCCCGCGGCAGGCGTGTAAGATGCTGGAGAACGTCTCGCTGCCAGTTCCCTTCTGTCTCACTGTCCCGCGGCAGGCGTGTAAGATGCTGGAGGACGTCTCGCTGGCTCAGTTCTACCCCAGTATGTTCGTGCTGGTGACGGACATGCTGGATGTCTTCGGCGCCCTGGTCTACACCCGGGTCGTCAGCAAGGATGCCGACAAGTCAGTCTGGGTGGACGGGGGTCGTCGGGCTTAGATGTGGCGGGGCAGATTTATCGTGGGGTTTATCATGGGGCTTAGATGTGACGCGGGATGATTTATCCTGTGGATGAAGTTGCTTGCTTGGAATTGATTTTGATTAGTTTGCTTTTTCGTGACAGATGATGTTTGTGTGTTTCTTTTTCTTTTTATTACATTTGCACTTGCCTGAAGCCGGGTAGTAAGCCATGAAACATACGCTATGGAGGACAAGGAAAGAAAATGCGCTCCAGCGAAAGATGTAAATTTTGACGGTGGAAACATTATCAAACAGAATAATTCCACGAAAATAGACAGAAATGCCATAATCCCGCTGTCAATCTTATGGCGGTTCGTGAAAGAAAAAGTGGAACAAATAACCACGTTGCTTTGTGGTACCGCATTGGTCAGCTCATACAGAATTTTGAGCTACAATCGTATAACCCAATTTTTACTGAATAAATGGTGATGAACAAACACACCCATGATGAAAGTCCTGACAACTGAGAAAAAATCGGACCGGAGCCAAGCCAGGACCCAGCGTTCAGTATTGTTTATCTGATACGGGTGGTTCCAACTCGCTGAAACGAAGTCGGTGTGGATTGTTGCCGCCGATTCCTGCGGAACACGTTCTATGGTTTAAAGGGACCGTGGGACCTTCATAACGTCGATCTTTAACTGAGAGAGCCAAGTGAGAGCAAATCAGAAAACCCGGTACTCCATATACCATTTGTCTTGAACCCGATATTTCCGTAAAAAACAAAACCACCGACACCAGCCCAGCCCCCGTCGCCGGCGGACATTGTTGTGAGCACTGGTGTGACGACAATGCGACGTCACGATGAGCATCACCAATCGAAGCCCTGAAGCTTTCAAGTATGGTTGTGGTTGCCAGATCGTACATCATCCACTGGCTATATTTATTTCTTTTTCTAGAGGAGTATTTTTAAAACAAAATATGAGCTTATTGTACATTTTTCAGACAAATCGTGAGTGGTTTTATTATTTTTGACCAAAAGTACGCCTAATAACACTAAATTCCAGGATTCGACCTGCCACATTCCTTTAACCTGACAGCGTAAGACACTGTACAACCCTGGCAGCTGACATACGCTAAAACTCCAATTACCACCGAACCAGGCCCGCAGCTGGGACGGCTTTAAACCCAGCACCTTTGCCCTGCGGTGGCAGGACGCCGGGAGGGGACCGGGTCAGTGAGAGCGGACGCGAGACCTGCCGCAACTGGTTCTACAAGGTCTCCTCCATCCGCGAGCTGCTGGCCCGGCTCTACGTGGAGATGGCCATACTCAAGTGCTACGACCTGCTGGAGACCGGGTCAGTGTTGGTTATGTGCGGTTGGTGGGGGTGCACGACGCTACGGGTTTATATGTTGTTTCTTTGGTTGAGTGGGGGGAGGAGGGGCTGCTGCGACCTGGCGGATGGTGTAGAGTGGGAGACTGTGTCTTTTTGTTTGCTTCGGTTTGTACCGAGGTGTTGTTTGGGTCAACAATGGTGCATATCTTCGCAATAGCGCAAAAAATAAGTCACAGCCCAATGAATTTCCCGGAAAAGCTCGGGCGAAGTGGTTTACCTGGAACTGATTTGGAAACATTTACGTAATTTCACGTCGATAACCGGGAGGAAGGGCAACAAATTGTCACGAGTCCTGCAGTTTTTGGAAGCACTCCTCCCCTGTGTTTGATAAGTTGGGAATTGCCTGTCCTTTGCCCATTTTGCCTGCAGTGCCTTGTGTGTCCCATTAGACAGATCCTTACGTACGTTCGGATCAAGGAATTCATTTAAGGGGGGGGGGCTAAGGGGCTCGAGCATCATCCGCCAGTACCTCGGCCAGCCCCTCGCCTATGTGTTACCTATTTTGACTCGGACATTTGGGGGGGCTTGAGCCCCAGGTGCCCTCGCATTTCTTTTCCGACATATGGCCTTGTTGGGCAAAAGATGAAGTATCCAGGGATGTCCGAAGTCATTTTAAAGTCGGAATGAAAAAAGGTACTCAATGACTTGTTGAAAGATGGATTAGCTTTACCAGTATGAATCTTTTCACTTTGGTCATGGATGCAAAACTAAATCATATCCAGGGGCGCCGCCACATAATTTTTGCAGGGGGACGGACCCGGGCTGGTGCTGCGCGGAGGAGGCGAATTTTGGGCATATTCGGTATCTGACAGTATTGATGACGATGGACCCAGAAATTTTCGGAGGGACGGCTCCCCCTGGCTGGCCAACTAGAGGGACGCGTCCCCCCGTCCCCCCACTTTCGGCGCCCATGATCACATCCATGTTTTTCGAATGCCTGATATCTGTCGATGTGGCACGGCCAAGGAGCAGGGATGCACACCCGTGAAACCGACCTTTTTTGTTGCAATTTCAACCCTTTCCCCCGCACTAGTTCACATTCATATCAATAATGCAGCATTTTTAAGTAGAGTTCGCTTTATCCAGTAGGATGCTTTGCTGTTTTGGCACCGAGATGACTAGACGACTCCGTGGCGCAACGGTAGCGCGTCCGACTCCAGATCGGAAGGTTGCGTGTTCAAATCACGTCGGGGTCAGGGCTCTTTTCGCCTCGAGACGCCTCGTTTTGCCTAAAGAAGCTTTTCCAGCCCTGTGAGGCCCAAACCATCCCATTTTTTCGGGCTTCGTTTTTTTTATGGTCAGGCGAGTATTGAATGATCTTGTTTGATGCGTTTGTTGCCAATTCCCCGCCGCCAGCCATCTTGGCTCGTTTATCACGGAGTATTGACGTCAGTGCCTGGCATCCTCTCAACTGCACTGTCATCGAATATGAATGCTTCTTTTTGTGGCCATAAATGTCGAAAGGAGGATGGGGGCTGAGTCCTCGCCTACTCGCGAATTAGGAGATGTCCCGCCAAATTTTTGACATTAAAATTTTTTGCATTTTCTCCATGCTACCTGCGTGAATCTACATAAATCTGTGGGCGAAGCGCATCGTTGTCAGCGTTTCATATGCAGCCCTGCATGCAGTGGCGTAGCCAAGGGGGGTCCTTGGGGTCCGCGGACCGCCCTTGGGCTGACCTTATGTACTGGAAAACACAAGCATTGGTCTCGGGGAGGGTCTCAGGGGGCCCTCCGAGCTCGTTCTCAGGCTCCCCCCCCCCCGAGGTTGGTCTCAAGGGACCTCCGAGCTTGGTCTCACGGGCCTCCTGAGCTTGGTCTCAGGGGCCTCTGAGCTTGGTCTCAAGGGACCTCCGAACTTGGTCTCAGGGGCTTTCCGAGCCTGGTCTCAGGGGCCCCCGATCATCGGTATCGAGGGCTCCAGAGTACCGAACATGGATCTCGGGGGGCCCCAGAGCTCGGTCTCAGGGGCCCCCGAGGTCCATCTCAGGCTCCCCAGGTTGGTCTCAGGGGACCCCCAAACTTGGTCTCAGGGGCCCCTGATCATCGGTATCGAGACTCTAGGGAACCGGACATTGATCTCGGGGGCCCCTGAGCTCGGTCTCAGGGGCCCCGAGCTTGGTTTCAGGGACCTCCGAGCTTAGTCTCAGGGGCTTTTCTATCTTGGTCTCAGAGGCCCCCGAGCTTGGTCTCAAGGGACCTCCGAGCTTCGTCTCAGGGGGCCTCCAAGCTTGGTCTCAGGGGCCCTCCGAGCCTGGTGTCAGGGGCCCCCGAGCTTTAAACTCACGGGCCTTTCGATCTTGGTCTCAGGGTCCCTTGGCTTGGTCTCAGGGACCCCCGAGCTTAGTCTCAGGGGCCTTTCTGTCTTGGTCTCAGGGGGCCCTCCGAGTTTGGTCTCAGGGGCCTCCGAGCTTGGTCTCAGGGGCCTCCGAGTTTAGTCTCAGGGGACCCCCGAACTTGGTCTCAGGGGCCCCCGAGCTTGGTCTCAGGACACCCCCTGAGCTTTAGTCTCACGGGCCTTTCGAGCTTGGTCTCAGGGACCCCCAAGCTTGGCAGCAGGGGGCCCGAGCTTGGTCTCACGGGACTTCCGAGCTTGGTCTGGGGGCCCCGGGCTTGGTCTCACGGGCCTTTCGATCTTGATCTTAGGGGGCCCCAGAGCTTGTCTCAGGGATCCCCCGAGCATTGGTATCGATGGCTCCGGAGCAGCGAACATTGATCTCGGGAAGTGGGGGGGGGCAATATTGATCTCGGGGTGTCCCCTGACTATCGATATCGAGAGGACTTATGGGCGAGTCAGGAGAATTGGCCCCGTGGGACCCAGAGTTTGGTCTCAGGGGCCCAGGCTTGGGCTCAGGGCCCCGGAGCATTGGTATAGAGGGGCTCCAGAGTACTGAGCATTAGTCTCAGGGGCGGGGGCTACGAATGTTGATCTGGAGGTCCCCCGAACATCAGTGTTGAGTTACTCCTGAGAAAAGCGCAAGCATGAGGGTGCCCCCGAACCTGATCTAAGTGGAACCCCGAGCTTGGTCTTAGGAGCCCTGCGCATCAGTATCCAGGGCCTCCGGAATATTGGTATCGGGGGAAGCAAGGATTTCAGGGGCCTCCAAATGCTGATCTCGGCGGGCTCCCAAATGTGTGGATGCAGTAGCGTAGCCGAGGGGTTCTAGGAGTCCGAGGACCCCCTTGGGCCAATCTGAACCACTGCAAAGCATTCTCTGATCACGGGGCCCCCAGAATTAGTCTCGGAAGCCCCTGAAGATTCGTTCTCAGGGCGTCCCGAGTCGGCCTCAGGACCCCGCCCTGAGGGTCAGTCTCAAGACCTCCCGAAAGTAGATTTCAGGGGGTCCCTGAGAGTTAGTTTTAGGGGATCCCGAAAGTCGGTCTCTGGGGCCCCCAGAGTCGGTCTCAGGGGGGCGGAGCTCGTCCCAGGGTCCCCCAGAGAGTGGTTCTCAGAGTCCCGCGACAGTCTATTTCAGGGGCTCCATGAGAGTCAGTCTCAGAGAACTCCAAGAGTCGGTCAAGGGGACCCCGAGGGTCAGTCTTAGAGGAGCCTCGATATTCAGTCCCCTAGTCTTACGGGCGTCTTTCTCAAGAGTCAATATTTACTTTCAGGTGGCCTCGAGAGTTAATCTGGGTGTCCGAGAGTTAGTCTCATTTGATCCGCAGAGTGCTGGTCTCAGGAGGCTCCCGAGGGGTAATCTTGGGAACCCTCGAAATTTAGCCTGAGACCATGCCCCTCCCCTAGTTGTTGCATAAAGGGCCTCGAGAGTCAATCTCAGGGAGCACCTAAAAGTTAGCCTCAGAGTACTCCCGGGAGCTAGTCTCCGGTTCATCCAAGAGCTAATTTTGGGCCTTTGAGAGTAATTCCCAGATGTGCTCCTGAATTTTGGTCTCACGGGCCCCGAGTTAGCCTTAGGCCTCTGATAGCTAATCTGGACTTCCGAGATGCAGTCTCAGGAATGCCGTGCCAAATACTCAGTCTCAGGGGTGCTTCCACGCCTCCCTCCTCGAGTCTTAGTTTCAGGGGGCGCCCCAGGGTTGGTCTCAGAGGGCTGTCGGAAGTCATTCCCAGCCCCCCGCCCCACCTCAGAGACAGCCTCAGGGGACCCCAAGAGCTAATCTGGATGGCCTCGGGAGTCAATCTCAGCCCCCCTCCCCCAGAGCAAATCTGGGGGGCCGGATAAATAGGCCCAGAGGTGCTGCTGATAACTAACCTAAGGAGCCCCGAGAGATCCTCTGGAGTCCTTAATTTTGGTCAAGAGGCGCCGTAAATCAGTATCAGAGACTCCCTGAGATCTAATCGGGAAAGGGGCCGGAAATTAACCTTGTGGGTATCGCCAATTGTTGGTCTTAGGCGGGCCCAAAGCTAGTCTCAGGTCCCCCAAGAACTGATCTCAGAAGCCCGAGTTATTTTCAGGGGACCTTTCAGTTCTAGTGTAAGGATGGCCGGAGAGCTAATCTCAGAGATCCGATAATTAGTCTCACGAGGTCTCCAGGAGTTATTCTCAGGGGTCATCTGAAGTTGCCCTCAGGTGTCCCCAAAAGCTAGTCTCAGCGAGCATTCCTACCCCTCCCCTCAAAGATATCCTCAGGGCCCCACGAGAGTAAGTTCCAGGGGGTCCCAGAAGGTAGTCTCACGGTACCCCCAAATTCTGGCTTTGGGGGACGTAAGTACTGATTTGCGGGAAAAGTGTTGTTTTCGGGGGTCCCAGATACTGGTTTCGGCGCCGTGTCAAGTGCTAGCCCTGGAGATCTTTGCTCGACCCATGGGTCAGGGGCGGGGGCGGTGGGTGATGGTCCTGGATGGCTTAACACTGGCATAGCAATACAAGCCCTGTACAAAGCCTATCAGAGACCTAAAGTCCAAGGAAGTAGTCACCTCCCCAAGCCCCCGGGATCTCCAACCAATGGCTAGGGAGGAGTAAGTGAGCTGTTTCATCAGTAGGACCGTCCATGGAATAGGTTTTATATAGCATCTGGGGCACGCTCATATATCCTTTTTATTGAGCGTCCTTTTTCCTTTCCATTTCTTTTAGATTTTAACAAAAAAGACAAATTGAAATAAGTGGATCAGGCACCATTACTGAAGGAAAGGCAAAAATTAATCTAATTTTAGCATCCATAATAGCAAATCGAACAGGGAATTTGGAACTTCAGCTGATTTTCAATATTAGCTTAGTCCCAATAACTACCGTCCTAAACATTCTGAAATAAACAACTTCCGAATATTTTGGTAGGAAACCAGACAAAAAAGGTCAATGACACACATTGATGAGCATAATCCCAAAAAGAAAAATAGGTATGAAAGGTTTAAAATAACAATGACAGAGTTATCCAAGGCGATAGTTATCTCTGGCACCTATTGTTTTGGTAATTTGCTCATTTACAACATAGCAAGGGTAAGAAAGTAACTGTGGTGAATTCATCAGGATCTTTCCGCGGAATAGACGTTATACGACGTCCGGAACACACCATTATCCACCATATCCCTTGTATTCTTATTCATTTTGTCCATTTCTTTGAAAATTTTCTGATTAAAGAGTTCATGAATTCGACACCCGGAAAGAATTGGTAATCATTTAACGTAGAAGACCATTTCTTCGTACTCAAAACGACTGACCTTCAATAACGTCATGACTGATTACCAGAGTGAATTGAGGTAAAGTCAGGTTTACCATCATGCACGCAGCAACATTTGATTTCCCGAAATGTGCCACAAAACTGTTATTATAGCCACGCTGTCATATAGGTATGGTCCAGCCTTAATATTTGGTGACCTAAATTTACCAGCACTTGGTCGGATCGAGAAAAATCAAACTATAAACAAAATAAGAACAAACACTTAAAAAGGAATAAAAAATTTCCGTCGTGTAAATGTTATAATGCCAAAATATTATACGACACATGTAGGAGATGGGCCCGACTACTAAGGGGGCCCCCGGCCTGGGGGCCCCCGACGCTAGTCGGACCCCCCCCTTGGCCGAATCCTGGCTACGCCACTGCCTGCATGTAGCTGCTATACTGCGCGCAGCTTTTGCTGATCTGTGGATGGTGCAGACTTCTTAAGACTCTTTTATAGTTACATGTATTTGTTGATACTAACGACAGCCCTCTCCCTGGATAGAGGCGCGGAGGCGGCGGCGTCCCGGCTCGTGTCCGCCATCCGCGGAGTGGGCGCCCCGCTGGCCGCCGGGTACGCGCGGGCGTACCTGGCGAAGGTGGCGCCGCCCAGCGCCCTGGTGGCCAACCTCGAGGACTTCATAGCCGGACTGTCACCGCGAGTGAGTACCATGTGTCATAGCCAGGGGCGCGCTCTCAGAAGGCCTGAGTCTGCCCTGACGCAATGGACGGAACCTGAGGTGTGTCGTACCAACAGAGGCCTCGCCACATTTTCTACTGTTCTCGTTGCAAACATTTGCATCTGCTGAGTATGACTGCCTCCTGCAACACTGCCTGGTGCCATTCCCAGCCGCTGCGTGTCGGATACCGGGCACCAGCCAGGCTGGGCACTGTCAAATCGACCGCAGGCCCGCGCTAGTCGTGAGATTCACACATGCTGAGCGCCTGGTAATCGCTTGGGGGTTCATTATGGCCTTGGGGTATCGCCGTAAGTGGTCTTCCATATGTTATGTCAGACATATTTGGGGAATATTGTCCTCTCTACCCCATGTGACGCTTTTTGACGCCCCTGTGTAACGTTTAATAATGCAGTGACTTACGCATTATTATTATTATTATTATTATTATTATTATTATTATTATTATTATTATTATTATTATTATTATTATTATTATTATTATTATTATGCATTATACATACCCCCCGTTTGCGTTACGTAATATACGGAGGGCCCTTAACCACAGATGGGGTTGCAGACAAAATAACGTAAGGAATAAGCTAGTGTTACTAAAGTGCCTTCCTACGTAAAAGTACGGATTGCTAAAGCACGTCACGCTAAAGTTAACGTAGGCTTAAAGGGAATGTGGCAACTTTATAACGTGATTTTAACTGAGATAGCCAATTTGTAGAGCATGCCGGAAAACCCGGTACTCAAGATATCATTTGTATTGAAACTCAAAGTTTCCGTAGATAAAAGCTAAAAACCTACCTGAAATGTACCCCTCATGTACCCTAAGCAGCAGGCCACAGTTGTCAGTTGTTGGTGTGACGACATATGCTGATGTCACGGTGAGTGTCAGCCAATCGAAGCCCTTGAAGCGTATTGAATATGGTAGTGGCTGCCAGATCATGACATCATCCACAGGCAGATATTTCTTTCTTTTCGTAGAGTCGCGTTTTAAAAAATAGAAAATAAGCTTATTGTACATTTTTCAGATAAATAATGGACGCTTCCATGATTTTCGGCTAAAAGTACCTCAAATTACGCTAAATTCCAGGATGCGACCAAGGTGCCACATTCCCTTTAAGTGTTGGTAATGGAAACTAGAACGTATGTAAAAAAGTTTGTACTGTATAAAGTATGTAGGGTAAAATGTGTGTAATGGAAAAACCATGTACGTATAAAGTTCGTATGGTATCAATTTTGTGTGGTTAAACCTTGGTAATGGGAACCGCACGTAACGGAAAAAGTTTGTATGCTATTTCCCAAACCAACGGGAAAAATACCTAGCAGCAAAAGTTTGTGTGGTATAAAATACTTCATGCGAGAGTATGTACTGCAGAGTGGCGCGTTATGTCTTCTACGAAAGCTTCCACAACTGATGTGCGAACCCAGGGAAAACGGAGGGGGCAGGTAAGACGTTACCCTGCTTGGCTTGGCTCAGTAACGGGTCCAGGTCTGTATTTCGGGGGTGGCTAGGAGGGGCCGAGCCTCTTCCGTCATTATCTCGAACAGCCTCTGGCTATGCGGTTGTTATATGCACTCTGAAATTGGGGGAGGGGGGGTTGAGCCCGGCGTCTAGGCTGCCCCTGCTCCCCGGGCCCCTGGGTCTGTGGGTGCGGGGTGGGCGCCGGAAGTGATGCCCCGGTGCCCCGTGCCGGGGGCCTGGCGGCGCGGTTAACCTCTTTAAATTTGTGATAACGTATTTAAAGTATGGGAATCATATATGGGAATGGATTTTTAACACGTCATATATTCCCATATATGATTTTTTTAAACAAATCATATATGGGAATATATGATTTGATATATGGGTAAATATGTGGGACTTTACTGTACTTTGCCCTACAGACAGACATAATTACAGCCTTTACTGCATAGAAGAGTTATGGGCGCTATATGACCTCGCAGGCTGGCGCGCCCTGAGCCCAAATAATCAATCAACGCCCCCCTGTATCTGCCGCTGGGTTGGCCGCCTCGCGATCCCCCTGTGTTGGCGCGGTAGCCGATTGCGTGGGCAGATATGAAGCGCGGAGGGCGAGGGGCGGGTGTGGGCGGCTGAAGTTACTGAATCTGACCCGGATCTCCTGGCTGGATGTCTGGATTGGAATATTCCTGTAGTTCGAAATTACCGTCGTCATCAATCTCGTACACCTCCTCGTTAGTTGGGCTATTTCACTGGTCACTTGGACCGTAAGCGCTTATGTAGAATGTACTGCCAACGCCATACCACTGTTGTTTGTCTAGAGAATCTACTAAGACGTATATTAAGCGCTGGAGCACGTGGTTTGAAGCTTGAACGGATCTTGAAATTGCAAGGCAGGCGAATAGCTTGTTAATAATCCGCGTGGCCTGATACTATCAGGTCTGACGGATCTAGTTACTTCGCTGGGTCGATAACTGTGGAATGCCAGAAATGGATGATTTCGCAGTTTTTCTACAAGTGTGTAAAGGTTAGAAGCCTGAAGGTGCTGACAAAGGATATGTGGCCAGACAATTTGGGCCTGTATAGCCATGCAATACCTAAGAATAGTAGGGGACTCCTAAGAACTCGCAAGTACCCAGGCCCCCTAAGAATGCGAGTCTGGAACTGCTGGTTTCACTCAGGAGGGAGGCTGCGGCGGCTGAGACGCGGTACACCTGCTTCAGTCGTGTAGTGTCACCAGGTGTGCGGTTACGTCCCCCTGATTTGCGAGTTGGAGGGTCACGTCCCCTTCCCCCCCCCACCGCTTTCGGCGCCGATGGATATCCACATGTGTCTCTATTTCTCTTCGTTGATTTTTGTGAGATTTCAGTGAGCTAAGATAGCCACACGTGCATTAACTTTCTGAACTATCTCATGAATGTTCAAACGTTGGCATTTCAGGCGGTGGCGCCATCATGGAGACGACCGTCGCCGGTATCGCCGTCTATAAAGGACGCAAACTCGCCACCAGCGCCACCTCTGGGACCGGCGCTCGAGTGGTGTCTGCGCAGGGCTGTCTGCGCATGCGCAGTGGGCAAAAGAGATAGCTGGCTGGAGGAGCTGCAGGAACAGAACGGAGGCACGGGCAGGTGGGCCTGCTTCGTTGTGTGTTAATAGGTAGTTCACATAAGTCCGCTTCTAGTATGAGATTTTCTCACTCGTTTGCTGGTATACGTTATAATTATATTAAACTCCCATTAGTTAATGGACATTAATTTTTTGGGCTGTATTGTTTGACTTTTGGTGTGGCAGTCACTGTCAGATACCCAGGAAAGGGTGAGGTCAACTCAACATCAAATGTGGCAGGATAATCGTTCTTGCCAGACCCCAAGCATACCTACAATGCCCCCTCCCTCCCCCGCCTCTGCATCATATCTGGCTGGAATTGAGCATTGGACACCGGCAAGATCTGTAAGAAAACATCAATTTAACACCGATAAAGTGTATACTAAATCGCCAACCAAGCATCGACAACACGTGTCGGCAACAGCGTCAGGATACCTGTTCGTGCGCTAATTCATCACTGATGTGATGATAATTGGAGTTTTAGGGCAATGCAGCTGCTGAGGCTATTTGTGATTCAAGCGTGCATTGAAGTACTAATAGGCTTTCGATGAAACGTGCGGTAAAATACCAATTGAACAGCGGTAACGCGTGTTAAAAATCCAGGCGTGCATAGAACAAGTTGAATACCAAGAAAACATACAGCAAAGCCTCAGCTTGTGATCAAACACGAATTTATCACGGATAATCCGTATAAAACATCTGAACTCCTAACAAAGCGCGAATTGACACCGATAAAGCGTGTAATCAGCGCCCAGTGACCCGCTGCGCGGGTGTCACAGTTCGCTGGTTCTGATGGCGCTGCTCCGCTCGGCCGGGCCGGAGCACCTCTCGGCGCGGGCCATCCAGTATGTCCAGGCGGTGGACGCCTGCTCCGACTCCGGTGAGGGGTGTCACTCAGAGGGTTACCTCGTTCAGGCTCACTGGTGCAATTCAAATGCAGCTTGATATGTACTGGTTTCATTTCAATTTTTCGCGGGGTGGCATGTGCTGTGCTGTATCAAGGACCATGGCGATGTGGTAATCAGACGTCTTAGGCTGTCTCTTTGCAAATAATTGCTTAATTCAGTACGATTTTCTTATATTTGCATCTCTTCCTCTAAGATGACGGATGCATTTTTTCTTTTTCAGCCTTTGCTGAGTCTCCATTTGCCGCTTCATAGTTTGTTGCATGCGAAACCCAATTTTTTTAAGGAAGCTGCGTCTCTTCGTTGTGAAACATATCGCTTCCGAGTTGGCGTCTCCATTTTGGATGCATATCAGTGTCTTTGACGTGCGTCACCACGTGCCAGCCTACCGCCGCTGCGACCTTCTGGACTGGCTGGGACGTCAGCTGACGCTGGGCGAGGTGCCGGAGGGAGATCGGCTGCACGCGCTCAACACCGCCTGGCGGCAGCTGCAGGAACTAACCTCGGCGGCCGAGTACGTCGCCTGTGCGCCTGCCTGGTGCGGCTACGTCGCCAAGTACTTCGGGGTGAGCGGAGCCGGAGCGTTGTCAACGTGGTATGTGCCGTTAATTGGACAGGACTTCGAACTTGACTTAGACTTGATAGAACTAGACCAGGACTTGTAGTGTAGAAAAACGCGGCGGGTATGTGTTGCTTTACCTGTAAGTTGTACGGAAAATACTTGATGCCTGTCGATCCATTGCCAACCGTTTCTTTACAAATACATTTACGGTGAATTGAACCAAACAAGCTGTTACACTAGAGCTACAGTAAACACCATGGACATAAAAATGCAATGGAAACATTGCATTATGTTTTCAAGTGGTTCTTCGTGTATCTTCGTGTATCTTCGTGCATCTTCGTGCATCTTCGTGGTGATGGCCGCACTCAGTGGCGGATCCAGGACATCATTTCGGGGGGAGGGGGCTAGGGGCTCGAACGTTCCCCGCAATTACCTCCGAGCAGCCACTAGCTATGGATTAACTCTGGACTGAGCTATGGATGGATTAGCTATATATTAATATACATTCGGAAATTTCAGGGGAGGGGTTGAGCCCCTAGCCCCCCTCCTGTATCCGCCACTGACCCCGGCGCTATATAACAACTTCACGAACTGAGCCATCGCCATCAAATGGGAGTGCGGCACCTCTGTAATGAGATTTCAACTGAGATAGCCAGGATATTTAGCAACCGTAAAACCCCTTGTTTATAGTTGAATTTGCCCTAGAATTCACCATTTGCCAGAATGACGACGTGTCAAGAGCGGAACCCGGCCCCACCGGCCCCAGTCATCAGCTGACTGCCGCCGGCGGCCGTTTAGACTCTGTAGAGGGAAGGGCGAGACCCGGAGGTGCGGGAGTAGCGCGCTCATGAAGAAGTACTCACATGAAGCGTTGTTGCTCCGTAAAAAAACGGGTCTCGAGAGAGACGAAATATCAGACTAGGATTTGTTGTATACTCTTTGCCACTGATAGCTCAGTTCATATCTCACGAATAGCCCGGTTCATATCTCACGAATGTGTCATGTTCCCTTCAGAAGCCGTAGTCCCCAGCTCCGCTGGGTTCTGTCCCCAACTTCCCCCTGCGCTGCGGCAGCCGCGGCAGCTGACGGTGGTGCTGCGGGACGCCGTCGACCACCTCAGTCCCGACAGACAGTTCGAGCAGCACTACCCGCAGCTGGAGAAGCTGCTGATGGCCGCCGTCGGCGATGGCAGCCAGCTGACACAGCTGGCCAAAATCGTACGTCTCCGCTCGCACAACGCGGCGCTGCTGGTGAAGTCCAGCTGCGGTGGGGCCGGTGTTACTGTCCAGGGATTTATTTGAGCTGCTGGGAGGTCAAATTTTGCGCCCAGTGTCTCCGTGAAGTTCCAAAGACCTTGGGCAGAAACCTGAACCACTATTGAACAGCCAATACCCATAACACTTTATGTGTCCCAGTGCTCTTCCACTTCTTTGTAGGTGATGTCACGTTCCTGGGTTGTGGGTAGGTATTCATGTGTTTGTTTTTTGCACTGATCACCAACTCTTAGGCTCTTCCCACGTTCGTGTCTGTATATTTGTTTTATTGGACAGTCTGGTGTAAAAGTGCATAATTTTTTTCAAGGGCATACCTAGGAAACCAAAGAAAGGATTATCCCTTGTTTGTGTTCGAAGAAACGTACCAATTTCCGCCAAATGCCGGAGAAAATATTCTCCCTGTGTGGATCAACGCCTTACACATTCAATGGCATGCCCAAGAGGGTCGAGGAGACAGGAATTGACCGGCCGCGGACGCCCCTGCCAAACACTGTCGCTAACATCGAGTATTGATTCTCAGCCCGACCCGACCACTGACCAGCAGGGCGGACGCTGCCGCAGGCCAGCTTCAGCTCGGCACTGGAGCTGCTGCAGGAGGAGCGGGTGCGGACGCGGGTGCACCGGCGCCTGCTGGAGCTGCTGCTGCAGGGCGAGGCCGAGCTGCCGGCGGAGACGGCACTGTCCGAGCTGGGCCTGCGCTGTTGTCAGGCGGTGCACGACAGCGTCAGGTGGGACACTCTGTCTCTGCGCTGTTGTCAGGCGGTGCACGACACCGTCAGGTGAGACACTGTCTCTGCGCTGTTGTCAGGCGGTGCACGACAGCGTCAGGTGAGACGCTCTGTCTCTGCGCTTTGTCAGCTGGGCTCTGCGCTGTTGTCAGGCGGTGCACGACAGCGTCAGGTGAGACGCTCTGTCTCGAGCTGCGGCCTGCGCTGTTGTCAGGCGGTGCACGACAGCGTCAGGTGAGACCCTCTGTCTCTGCGCTGTTGTCAGGCGGTGCATGACAGCGTCAGGTGAGACACTCTGTCTCTGCGCTGTTGTCAGGCGGTGCACGACAGCGTCAGGTGAGACGCTCTGTCTCTGCGCTGTTGTCAGGCGGTGCACGACAGCGTCAGGTGAGACGCTCTGTCTCTGCGCTGTTGTCAGGCGGTGCACGACAGCGTCAGGTGAGACACTCTGTCTCTGCGCTGTTGTCAGGCGGTGCACGACAGCGTCAGGTGAGACACTCTGTCTCTGCGCTGTTGTCAGGCGGTGCACGACAGCGTCAGGTGAGACGCTCTGTCTCTGTGCTGTTGTCAGGGTCAGGTGAGACGCTCTGTCTCTGGGGACGGTACAGGGCGGGCACTTGGCAAGCAATTTGGCTGTTTGTGCCGTTGCCACGGCAATCCATTTGCAAGCTGAAAACATCTTGCAACCCAGTACTCGAAATAATACCCCATTGCTTTGCTAGACTAAGGTAACTTACCCTCACCCGAAAATTCTAAATTCCCCCGAACACTTATTTAGAGGCGGGCAAAGGTGCTATGCACAGAACACCTTATTAAAAAGTCTTACGTTAGTTACTCAGGGTGGGCACGTGTAGCCAAAGCAGCTGAAGTGCCCTTAAACCTCAATCATCAGCGTAGGACATTTCAGACAGAATCGACCAAGAAGAAATAAGGCAAATATATAATGAAAAACCACAATGAGGTATAGCTGAAGCTCCATCTATATCATACACAAAGGTGGATAGTTGAAGCTCCAAAACTGTGTAACAAGCAGATCGCGTTGTTTTGCATCGCAAACTATCCAAGTTCCCCACACGGTCATTGCACCGCTAACTTGACCTCTCTGAATTCCAGCATGCTCTCCCTGGACGACGAGCGGAGGGAGGCCTCGGTGCTGATCTGCCGGTTCCTGCGCAGGGCCTGGGACCCCGCTCAGCTGGAGAGCTCGCTCGATCTGCTGGTGCAGGTGTGTGCCTGGGTGGAACTCCGCACAGACACGTGTACCAAGGCTCCTCGCCCTGCAATCGGTAGAATCCACTTGGCCCATTCGTTCTTCTTGCGTTCCATTCGCCTCAAAAATTTCCAACGATCTGCTATCTTTATTTATGCAAACCCTTGCTTAGCCTACGATGCTCGCATCACATGTTTATGGTCGCAGTGTCTTCGTTGACAGACAGCTCACGGACAAGGAAACGGGGTCGCTATTTCTTATCTCGAGGGTTGAAAAACAACCATCAACAACATTTTCTACTATTTAACGCGTGGGTGATCTTTGCAAAACGGCTCTCGAATTCCAGGCCCGTGGAAGCTTCTACAATCTGGAGGCCGTCACCGTATACCTCATCTCAGCCGTTCACCATCTAGCGGCGATGGCGCGAAGTTCAGGTTCTCGGCGGCGCCGCTCCTTTTCGGCGGCCTGCATCGCCTACTGCTTCATAACTCTGCCAGCGTTGGATGACAACATGCTGAAGCTGAAGTTGTACGTGGTGACGGCACAGGTGGCGCTGGCGAGCGGCTGCCTCGGACAAGGTTGGTGACGTCATCACTTCAGCTTGGCCTAGGCATAATCGGTCCAGGATTACCGATGGAGGAGGTTCCACTTTTGGGCGGAAAAACCTATCAGGTGGGCGCCGGTGCTCGATTCTTGGGGAGGGCGCTCAAAATTTTAGGGGCACCGTCAACCGTTCAGGGGGTGCCGAGGTTTGATCGGGAGGAACAACAAGGTGCCTTTCTTGCCCCTCCCCCCGATTTTCCCATGTTGGATAGTTTTCAATTCTTTTTATAAATATTGTCCAATTTGTTCCCAGTCCGACTGTTGGAGTCGGAGTCTCACTGAAGTCATCAGGGCACTTGTCACGGAGACCCCGACCCCACCACCCGAACGAGCAACTCCCACAAAGAAGGGTTAATTTAGAGGCCAAAGTTTAACGTCCTACAAAGCACAGGGACGGCTGCCCCGCTCAGGTCACCCTCTCACTAGTCAGTTGTCAGCCGACCTGTACGTCGGGTAAACGGTTGAGCGCCGGAGGCGTCTCAGGGGAACCGATCCCAAGCCTGGTCATGTACTGCCACTGCATGCTTCTGAGCAGCGGGCCGGAGCCCAACGCTCTACCAACCGAGCTACCGGGGTGGCTTCGGCAAATGGTTCGGCTTAACCGCGGAAGCTTTCCTATTTAATGTTTTGATGGCAAGTATTTTTGCCTGCGGTTTTCACGCGCGCCGCACCTGCGCTGATTACTCATTTTCAGCGTACTGTTGAAGACAACATTTACAATTATAACTGCATGCACTGCCGAAGTCAGTGCAATAATGATTATGAAGATGATTGATTGATTGATTGATGATTGATTGAATGATTATTGTGCTATTTTTAATTATCATTATTACTAGTATTATGATTTTTGGTGCTATTATGATGATGATCACGACCACGACAACGGTGACGATGATGATGATGATGGTGATGCCTTCGGCAGCGGACGCGTGTGTGAGGGCGGCTGTGACGGGTCTGCCCGACATACCTGCCCAGCTGGGGCCGACGGAGAGGAGCAAGCCCGCGCTGCCGCAAACCCTGGAGCTGGTGAAGAACCTGCTGTCCACGCTGCTGATATTCCCTGTAAGGATACCAGAGAGAGAGAGAGAGAGAGAGAGAGAGAGAGAGAGAGAGAGAGAGAGAGAGAGAGAGAGAGAGAGAGAGAGAGAGAGAGAGAGAGAGAGAGAGAGAGAGAGAGAGACAGAGAGAGAGACAGAGAGAGAGAGAGAGAGACAGAGACAGAGACAGAGAGAGAGAGAGACAGAGACAGAGACAGAGACAGAGACAGAGACAGAGACAGAGACAGAGACAGAGAGAGAGAGAGAGAGAGAGAGAGAGAGAGACAGAGACAGAGACAGAGACAGAGACAGAGACAGAGACAGAGACAGAGAGAGAGAGAGAGAGAGAGAGAGAGAGAGAGAGAGAGAGAGAGAGAGAGAGAGAGAGAGAGAGAGAGAGAGAGAGAGAGAGAGAGAGAGAGAGAGAGAGAGAGAGAGAGAGAGAGAGAGAGAGAGAGAGAGAGAGAGAGAGAGAGGGAGAGGGGGAGAGGGAGAGAGAGAGAGAGAGGGAGAGAGAGGAGATGTAATCAGTTTAAGTTACTTTTCACACTCATTCCGGGGGTCCCGACCGACTGTGGGCAGCAAAACCAAGTCGTAGTCAGCGCAAACCTATAAGCATAGCTCTCACTTGGTTTTTATAGGGTTCGTGGCAAGAATATTGTCTTCTACTGCTTGTGATCTTCTTAATTCTAAAATTTCTTCGCAGAAGATGGATGGGACTGCCGGATATTTAGAAGGCGTAGGTGAGAGCAGATGTAGGTCGTAGGTTAGATTTGATAAGGCGAGGTTTCCAAAAATCTCCAAAATCACATCAAAATCCCTGGGACATCAGCAGGACCGCTCTAACCGCCTAGAAATAAGTGCGGTAAGATGCCGTCGCTTTGCTTTGTGGCTTGTTCAACGTTGGCCTCTGAACTAACCTACCAATGCGGTAATTGCTTGTTCCGATTGTGGAGGGGAGGTCTCCAAGACAAGCCCCTTGTTGTTGACCTTAGTGAGGCTTCGATCCCAAAAGCCGAACGTGCAATAAATTGGACACAATTATAGAAAAGATAATGCCTGCATCTCCGGTTGCCTTCACAACTCCAAACAGCACATCTCTAACCTTCCTTCGCCCCTCTGTGTCCCTCCAGGACCAGCCCTCGCAGCCGCCGCTGTACCTCGTCTCCGGGGTACTGGCCGCCCTGGACCGGGTACCCTGGCTGCAGGGTACCGACCCCCTGGCCGGGCTGTACCTGGATGTACTCCGACTGCTGTGTGCGCTGTCGCAGCCGCGCTACCTGTACTCCGTACCGGGAGGTGAGTACTGGCGCGGTAGGTGAAAACGACGCGGTTCACAGCTTTTGAACTAAGAGCAACGTCCCTCATAAAAGTTTGGGGTTGTCCTGAGCTTATTTTCTTCCCTTTGTCATCAAGGGATTTCAGGCAAGTGTCCGCTTTGAAGCGTGATGTTAGACAAGTATTTGATTAATGGGAAGCTAACGGAAAGAAAGTGACAAATACATTAAAAAGATACATACAGAACATTCAGTGATAATATTCCGAATAACATTTCGCCTACCGGCTTGATCACTTAGTATCCCATATCCTACAAAATTCATCTCACATAACACACCTAACGCCAAATTATGGGTGCTTTGCTAATTGCATCACATAACATACCTAGCGTTTGACGTTAGGAGTGTTACATAACACATGACACACCTAGCGTTTGACGTTAGGAGTGTGATGTGTGATTAATTTTGTACGATTTGCGATGCGAAGAGATCAAGCCGGTAGGCAAAACGTTATCCGATTGCTACTACCGAATGTTTTGTGTGTAACTTTTTAATATATTTGCTACTTGTTCCCCGTTAGTTTCCCAATAATCTAGTAACTGCCCTCGATTTTCCTTGGTTTGCCTCCTTACTAACGCCCTCTGCCTCAGCGATTAAGCTCGTGCCGTGCCCCGCACCCCTCCTCCGTCGTAGTCGTCAGTCTGGACGGCCGGAAGGTGGCTGCTGTCCTGTCCTCATGTCGTCTGTCACTGGGCGTCTTATCCCGGAACTCCACTCTGCCACAAATAAAGCACGCTCCACAGCTAAGATGTTTACGTCTGGCGCTGCTTAATCGCTATATTTATCGCCCCGTTTTTGAGAATGTTGACTGTGCGGGGCTGTTTGTGTTTGCGCCAAGAATAAACGGCGGGTTCTGAGTGAGCGCCTTCCCGGAAACGGTTCCGGAGTGCTGCAACTTTGATGGATTTGTTTGTAGAACTTTATGGAGACGTTGCACTCGTCTGTGGTAGCCGGGGTTGTTTACTTCGTATGGAATGCGGAAACATTTTACGCCTTTTGCCCTGCTTTTGATGAACGAAGTTCTGGTTTGTTTTCATAGTCAGAAGGATTTAGCGACTCGTGGTTGATTTAAAGGCATTTGTATCAACCATTTGTCAGCTATATTCTCGCGCGTCGGATCCCAGCAACTCATTAGCATTATTTATATACCATTAATTGAAGCTGGAATTGCATTGCGCATTCTTATTGGCTCCATAATTCTTACTGACTTAACCCCTTCGCATCCGCATGACAAATTCATGCAGTAAAATTTATGTTTTAGTGTGATGTGCAACGTATTGTAACGTGTTGCAAGCGTGTTATATTGCATTCAAACACACTTTCACAGTGCAGCAGCTCTTTCAGCCGATGATAGATGAGAATCAATTATATTTTAATCAAAAGGCAATGGGTGTTTCACTTCCACTATCGATGTACAGTGGATGCCAACGACACGCTGTACGGTGGAGACGAACAGCTGACCAAAGCCATCGCATCACTAACGGAGGACGTGATTGGCCGGCTGACGTCACACCTGCACCTGGACAGCCAATCACCGATCAGCAGACCACAGGTACTGTACATACTGCGCAGAGTGTGGTATAAAGACCGGGAATCTGTGAAAACCTGATGGAAGTTTTACTTGTCTGTGGTTGCGAAATGTTGTATAGGTATGTTGGAGAGGATTTTGTTTCGTTCCATTTCATGTTGATGTTTATCTCGCTAAAGGGCTACTGGGTTTCCTTTTCCATCCCCCGCCTTTCTCGACACCGCCTCTTGTGTTTATGCATTATTTTATGTTGACAATAGCTCTAACAACTAGCATTCTTACTTGGTAACACCTTACAGCTACAGTTTAACAACTGCACTATTTAGTTGCAGCCTCAAGGCAGTGATTGGGGGTGGGCTTTGTGGGAGGCTATTTACTTCACTTTAGAAGGGTTCTGAAGCTCAGTGTTTTATTAATTTGTGTTCATAATCACTACTTTTTTTAGCTTTTGACGCGCTATGTTTATCTTGAAAGCACTTAAAGTCTCACTTTTGCCCAAATAAACTAAACATCCCTATAATTGAACAAAAACATTGATATACCCGAACCAGCCGCACACGGCTGACTGTAACCTCGAAATCACGTGAAGGGATGCTGCTTTAACCCCGTATTGGAAGAGCTTTTTGATACTCACCACTGCCTGGTTGGTCCGATTGGCCTCCCCCCACCTCCAGATTGTACCCCCCACGACAATCTCGATAACCTGCTGTGATATGGAATTCATTGAAACGACGCTGAAAAACCATGTTCTGCTGTTGAGCCAAGTTTGGACCAATTCCGGTGAGCTGTGACGTCACAGGGGGGGCCAACATGGTTCAGATATAGGCCGATTTAGAAAATCCCGTGTAACTCGGGAAGTTACAGCCCTTGAACGAACCAAATACGGCAATGCGTTCGTCTTGACCCAAAGACTCGGATGATATGCGTTGTGACGTTCTAAAGGGGCATTGTGACCCTGAGTTTAGCTTAACCTTCGGTCAAGGCCAAGGAATAACTTGTATAGGTCATGTTACATCCTCATTCGAATGCTTGATTCATGCTCGTCACTAGTATACCAAATTTAGCCGTATCTTATTCCGTTCAAAAGTTATGGACGCGAACAAATTCAGAAATTGCGAACTTCAGTGATTTCTTGTGACCTCGTTATTGACTGACCTCAAAATGGGTGGCAACGGAAGATTTTTCCTTGCAAGAGCTTTCGAGTGATGTTTGGAAACTTGATCTGGTTCTTTTAGAAGCCGAGTTACTACCTGGTTTTGCTGGCCTACTTTCGAAAAACAAACTTGCCCTACATTGGTATAGCAATGACGTCATAGCTCGTTGATCTGACGTAACCTTATACCATTCTTTCGGCATTTAGTTGTCTAATCGATCGCTTGAGAGGTGTGCAAATCGTCGCGTCTCTCATTCAGTTCGGCTCGGAATAATTCGTAAAAAAACGAGGCAGGGCGTCCAATGGGGCCTCCCAGGCAACAAGGGATCAAAAGACGCTGGAAATATATTGGTGAATAATAGTGAATGATGAGGGCTGTGTATGGCCTCTTCCTGACTTGTCCTTTTCTTCTCTGTATCAGCTTTGTTGCCATCGCGCTATTTCCTCGTGATTACAGACACCACCAGGCAACAAGCGCGCTCTGAAGGCATTGCAGCCGTTGTTGACAGCGTCGTTTGCGGTGGGACGGTGTGTTGCGTGACATGCTTTTTATTAAAGCAAACATACCACAATACGGCAAACAAAAGTTTCGTCCACAAAAAGTCAGCCGCAAACATGCTCACGAGCCGGCAGGCGCCCGATTGTCTTTTTATTGCTCAGCTGTGCCGAAGAAAGGCCTGCTGATTTCTGTCGACACCTGGGCCCCATTTCATAAAAGGCGTAACTTATGCTTATAGCGTAGAAGTAGCATAATGCAGCGTAGAAAGTGAATAATACACCACAATCTTGTTTCACAAAAATGCAGCGTAAAATACAACTTCTTGCAAAGTTACGCTGCTCTAAACTACGCTGTACTGGAATTCAGCGTAGAATATTGTCAATATTGTTTCATATAGCAGACAACATGTACGTTGAATATGTAAAACACGCCTGAAAAGGTACGCAAGATATAGCAGCGTAACATTTATCAGACAATGAAGCAAAACATGAAAAATATATAATTTCTTATGGAATTCTGAATCTGAAGCAAAATTAGATAGTGTAGTGAAGGATAAAAAGAGTCATGAATGTAAAAAAAGTGTGTGCAAGTTTTTCCTTGGACAGGTATAAAGTGCAAGTTGCACATGCCAAATTGAGCTGATATGTAGAGTTCTACGGCCATTTGATATGCCAAAAATGATGATAGCTATTGATGCAAATACACAGGAAAGCTGACATTGATTTTTAATTTGACTTTCTGCCGTTACTGTTATTTTACAGTCTAGCGAGGACAGAACCCTAGATAGGCTGAGACTGACAAAGTGTTATATGGAGTCTATGGAGGGTAAAAATTCAATTTAAGTTATCTGTCACCAACAAAATCCAAGTATCTCTATTGAGGCCTCTGGCGAAAATGATGTATACCTAGGTACCTAAGTACCAGCATCTTGATCTTGTTATTCTTCAAAGATGTTTACTCACTATTCCTTTCCCAGTTTCATGAAATTATAAGGTTCACAGACCTTTCACAGTTCACTCATGATAAGTAAACACAATTCACCTAAAATTCTACTGAACTACACTCACACAACAATACAATAACCTTTTTAGGACCTTCTTGACAGTAACTACCTAAAAAATGAGGTACGACCAAAAACAAATCCGTCGTATTTTTATTGCGTCAGCTGATAGTCCAGCTTCCGCCGCAGTACTTGTAAAAGTGCATTAGAAACTTAAACATCGAATAAGAGGAATTAAGTCAAATAATTTTCATTCAAATAATTTATTGAAATATATATACGATTTTTCATGTTAATAAAGCAGTTAAACGCCATATTTGAAAGGGGTAATTCCATTCTGGAATTGGGCGTAATTCACGCTGCATTTGATATCTACGCCGCTTTCGCGTGAATGTCACCGCTCTTTGTGAAACGTGATTCTGAGTACGGCGTAACTTTGCAGGTGAATGTGGTGTAAAACACGCCGCATTTCTACAACTTTTATGAAACGGGCCCTGATTGGACTTGATTTATGTTCTACCTGGAGAATCGTACTACTTTTCACACTTAACTGGATTTGATGTATGACCCACCACCAAAATTTCACTTGTTTTCAAAGAAAGGACGACTGTTGTGTTCCATTTCGGGCACAGTTCGAAGTTGGTTGACGTTGTGTCATGGCGTACAATTATGGCTGGTGTCGGAAAGCTGTACCTGTTGACGACGTTATTCCTTTCATTGACAGGGAAGGGGGATCAGTTGACCAATGACAAAAAAAGTTGCATGACTATGTGGACGCATGTGAAGGCACGGGCCTGGGTGACATGAAAAACTGCCTCCTTGTCGCTCGTTTCAGTCGTAGGAATGTGAACAACGAAATCACCGTTTCATTCATTGTTTTTGATATGAGAATGGAGTGTGGTGCTTCATTCAATCATTCATTTCCTCGGCGCTCAGGCACCGGAATGCCGAACACATTTCGCTTATTTATATTCTGCTGTTTTTTAACGGACACGGTTCCTGCACTAACCTAGGCGCCTACTGTATTTAATCTTATATTTCTCTCATTCTTGTGTATCTTGCAGTAGTTATGGGAGGCCAGAACAGCTAGGACTTCTTGGTATTGTAAAACAGTTGGATCGCGTCTTTGGACTGGGCTTTGCATGAACGTGGGGTTGAAGCTGGTTACAATCGCCGCGATGAGGAGGCCCGATCGTTCAGCTTCCCCACATAAACATTATTAAGCATATGTTCAGGCTATAACCGAGCCTCCGCTCCAGCTCTAACCAGCGGTTTCATTCTGTGTTATGGACCGAGGATATGGCAGAATAGGATTATATCTCAGACGATGATGATAAGATTATACACCTGTGTCCCAGAGATCGCTTTCTGTGCCCACTTAGCATGGGAAACGGCAGATTATTTGGAGGTTTTGTATGGCA
Organism: Lepas anatifera; assembly: GCA_034440635.1. Taxonomy (NCBI): domain Eukaryota; kingdom Metazoa; phylum Arthropoda; class Thecostraca; family Lepadidae; genus Lepas; species Lepas anatifera. Next base: position 464,078 of record JAOTON010000214.1, on the reverse strand, counting down.
ACGACTTGTTCGGTTCCTGGAATGGAATACAAATGGCTGGAAATCAAGCACTACTAGCTTGTTAAAGCGGGTAAACTGCTGGAGACTCGTTGTTTTTATTCCTGAGCTCTATTTGTGAGATGGGCTGCGTTGAAGCCAAATTCACGTGCCCATGCGACTAGCTGTACCTCCACTGAGGAGAACGGCTTAATAACGCCCATTGTTTGCATACCAACTAGAAAACTCATGAAGCTTAGTACGTGACCGTAAAGGGTTGGATTTGCTGGCATATATTTTATGAGGGAAAGTTATAGCTCTTGTTGTGGTCACGTGATAGTAGTGTTTGCCGTTAATTATTTTATTTAGCCACATGAAGGCGTCTGCCGGGCCCGTAGATTAATTCCAGCTTCAGTTTATGACGGATCGAAGTGAAAAGAAGCGCGAGTTTGTGTCCGGCCTGAGACCTATCCGTACACGGATCTGTGCCAACGCTGCACCTCAGCTCACTGGGCATGAACGCTACGACCTTGCACGGCTAATTAAAGTGCAGCAATTATTAGATTTTATTATATTCGGCCTGCTCTGCACCGTTTGATGCAGCATATGATTGTATACATTTCGGAGCGGATCCTGCGCCTATCGGCTGTACATACAGGCTGGAATCCTCCCCGACTGTTCAGTTTTAAGCCCGATATCAAATGTGCCAGTGTCTCAATCCAGGTACTAGCGGAATGCGATATACCCTCCATTTAATTAGCACGCGAGCTTTGCAACGTGGCGCCACGCCACTGACAATGGCACCGTTTACCGTTAACCTGTGAGTGTGCTTTTTATTCAGTACTGATGCGTTCTGTGGTGGGGGTGGCTGGATTGTCGTGGGGTCGTGCCCGACTGACGTGCCAGTCGGACAGGCGGTCGTTCTGCGAACATAGCTACTGTGGAGGAGCCGGACGATGGAGAGATAACGAAAACCAGCTCCAGTTTTAACAGTGGCTAATGAGATCGAAATATATGACAGCTCAATGGAGGAGGAAATATGTACTTGCGTTCCTCAGTGGTCAAGGACGATAGTTGGTTGTTAAGCCTGCCTGCGTTACGCTTATTTTTTATTCCTGCTTTATATGTAGAATGCCTTTGTTTTACTCTTCTTATTCAGGCTGCTGGGGATGAGGTGGCTTAGTGGATAGCACCCTTGTCTTCTAAGCCACCGGTCCCGGGTTCAAGTCCCTGCGGAGCCTCTGAATAAGTCGACCTGATCCCCCAAGTCCCTTCCAACAGGGTGAGAGTTGGCGACGCCGTATGACCCTGGCAGTTGGTGCGTCGTTAAACCCCAACAGTTATTATTATTCAGACTGCCTATCTTACCTTGAACAGGTTGTTTCGATCCTGTTTCTGTGTTGGGGCCGAGTCTTGGCATATTTGTGAAAGCCTGCCGTCGCCAGGCGAGTATCGGTGTTGGCTGAAATGATATATGAATTTTGACCACGTTAAAAATGACCTATCTGTCAATGCTCTCATCTTCGTCCTCAGATTATCGCTGCGTGTTCGGATTATCGCATAAAGTTGCCCTCCCTTCCCAGATTATCGCTTAAAGTTGCCCTCCCTCCCCAGATTATCGCTTAAAGTTGCCGTCCCTCCCCAGATTATCGCACAAAGTCATCCTCCTTTCCCAAATTTTCACATAAAGCTTCACTCCCTGCCCAGATTATTGCATAAAGTTACCCTCCCCCCCAGATAATCGCATAAAGTCGTCCTCTTTTCCCAGATTATCGCATAAAGCTTACCTCCCTCCCCAGATTATCGCATAAAGTTGCCCTCAATCCCTCCCAGATTATCGCATAAAGTCATCCTCCTTTCCCAGATTATCGCATAAAGCTTATCTTCCTGCCCGGATTATTGCATAAAGTTTCCCTCACTCCCCAGATCATCGCATAAAGTTTCCCTCGCTCCCCAGATTATCGCGTAACATTTCCCTCCCTCCCCAGATTATCGCTTAAAGTCGTCCTCCCTCCATAGATAATCCAGATTATCGATAGGTGGTCGGCAGGTGCCTCCTGATCTGTCCGAGTACTTGGTACAAACACCTTCACTTCTAGCTGATGAGTAAAAACCTGTTATCCACCGAACCGTTCATTGTTGTTGTTGTTTTTTTACATGAGATAGTAGCGGCTGTGACACAATATTTTTGGATGAAGGGTTGGATTTGCTGGCATATATTTCTGTGTGGGCTAGTGTTCTCCTGCTTGTTTGTTTTGGGACTATTTCCATGTCATGTCAACCACATGTTCAGCTACTTCTGCCACCGGATCGCGGCTGAGCGCCGTTAGCTCTCAATGGTTGCCACGGGCTGCGGGGTAGGTTTGAACGGCTTCGTCCTCTGCTTCCACCCCGGTCAAATCCGGATTGTGGTCTGTTTCTGCGGTGTGTGGGAGCAGGCTGGTAGCGATTGCCTAGAATTCGCGATGCCGAGGTTGTATGTACTCCCCGACCATGGGCTCCAGGCGTGAGCCTTAAAGAGCGTCATCCGCGATGTTTGACGGAGGAGCTGGAGAGAGCCACCAATCACGGTGTCGTGGCATGAGGTGGGAGCTCTTGGTGGTGTTGTTGGTACCGGGTGGTTTCACCGGTGTGGGTTTGGTTGACGTTCTCCTCTTTTGGGTATCTTTTGCTTCAGCCAGCTCAATGCACGACCGGCTCCAAGCCTCGTGTGCTTCCCCGCAGTCAGGACATTTCGGTTCACTGCCTTCACAAGCTGCTGATTTGTGGTCAGAGCCTGAGCACCTCCCACGTCGTTCTTCCCCATTATATTTATAGTCAATGTCACCGAATGCTTGGCACTTCAAATAGCGCAGAAGATTTGCCACATATGGACGTTCTTTTGTCAGCATCCATCCCGCCCGGACCTTCTCAGTCAAAGTTATCCCTGAGAACGAGAGAAGGAACGCTCCGTTATCGACTCCTTGCCCCTCGCCCCGTTTCAGCAACCTCTTCACCTCTGTGACACCTTGGTGGTTCAACTCTGCCGGGATCTCTTCCCCCCAGTGACATCGCACAGGTCCTTGCAGCTAATCATCCCTTCAGGGCAGTCCGGCAATACCCGGGCGAACTCACCTACAGATGGATTTTCAAACCCTTCTTAGTCCGGACACTCATAAGGACGCGCGAGTTTCTCCTAAGCCCTCTGCCTATAGATCTCACAATGGCAGCAAAGATCCAATGTGGACTTAAGCCTGATGGCAAGGAAGTGTTCCCAGTATACTGAACCATGGCGACGCGCTTCTGTCGAACGTAATTCGGATATGTTACGGTTTGATAAAACCACAACACCACCCGTAGAACTGCAGCAACTACCGCTGGGAGGAGTCGAAACTTACGCCGGGGACTCCACGTACGGCACTAATGGTTCCGAAAAGTTGTCTGGACCTGGATAAGCCTTCGCAGGCATGGGTTCACGTGAGAGGTTTGGTCTCCCACGAATAGTCTCCGTTTTTACAGAGATGGACGCCATCTTCCGAGTTTCGCCGCTCGTGCTTCACGGCTCCGAGGACCCAGCTGGCACGGTGACAGACTCGGCCAGTTCGCTGATAGCACTTCACGCTGTCACCAGCCACCAGCCTCCTGGCTCGTTCTAGTGATCAGGAGTCTCTTGACTACTGTTACACAAGAAACGTGACAATCAAGTTTCTTTGGGTACCAAGCCACGTTGGAGTGACAGGTAACGGGATGGCAGATGAAGCCGCAATAGTGGCCTCCGAGTTGTCTCCGATGCATCGATTTAAGGTTCCCGCTAGTGACGTGAAGGCTGCAATTAACGAGCTTCTGAAATAGGAGTAGCAGACAAGATGGGATGCAGAGTCGAACTGCATGCTAAAACGTCTGCGGCCTAGAATAGGGAAATGTGAGTCTGATACCCGGTGAAACAGAAAGAGGTGTCGTTAAGTGGGTTACGAAAGGGACGCACGTACTTGACAGGCCACACTATTCGTACGGTTTCGAACCGAACATCTGCTCTCGCTGTGGAAACCGACTCATCGTTGAACATGTAGTTGACCCTGGCAGTTAGTGCGTCGTTAAACCCCACCCCAACCGTTGAACGTGTAGTTGACATACGGGCTGCGAGCACCTTCAGAGAACTCGCACTGGGTTTATTCTACTCATACCAATGACTGACTTACTTGTTGACAGAGAAGCGGTAGACATCCGATGTGTTGTACAGTTTTTATTCACAGAGGTCAGATCTCAGGTCATCTACAACCCCTCCTCCCCCCCACCTGGCCAGGTGAAACAATGAGGCCGGAGATAATAATCGAAAAGTAGCGACCACCTCATCCCCCGAATCTATAATATAGGACAGACTTTACTGGTTGAATATCTTTTCAAACGGTGAAAATGGATGCGATACTGCCGTAGCTGGTGAAGCGAACACAAACGCACACACTGGATGTTTTTGTATCTTTACAGTGTAGGTACACTAGCCATTCTCAATGTTGCTCTACGTTGACATATCAACCCGCACATGCTGGGCGGGGAGGCACACGGGAAAGAACACAGGAAATACCAATCGGCAAAGGTCATCTGACGGAGAACTGCCCTGAGAGTGAGAGTCGGCCTCACAACTCGCTAACGATGGACCGCGAAGGCTCATTGTAACCGCTGTGTAAAGTCACACACCGACGGCTCGTAACAATAACCGCTAACCACTTCGCGGAACACTCGACATCGCCTTTCCGAGAGGGCCGGCCCCACAACGGCACGCTGTACGGGAATCCATCTGCATTTCTGCAACGACTTCGCCGAAAACCAGCTGTCAATGCATGATGAACGGCCAGCCACGTCCGGTAACCAATGACCGCCGCCGGCGCTGTGGCTCGACCAATGGCCGCCGGAGGCGATGCTTGGTCGGCCAATGGGCGCCCGAGGCGGTGCGGCGGCGGCCAATGAGCGCCGGCGGCGATGCGAGACGGGCCAGTTGCGGTACTCGGAGACAGCGCCGGCGCAATGACACGCCGCAATGTGGGCTGGTAAGTAGAGGAGGGCACGCCACGGCCAACTGCGGTGCACGCTGATGTGGAAACGGCACGAAAGCTGGCGGCCACACCGCTGAAATGGTGCTGCCCCGGCAGTATGGGCAGAGATAATATTTGTGCCAGAAACAGGGGCGCGCCCAGGCTTGAGTTGGTGTCGAGTTTTAGTTTTTGTTGGGGTTGTTTTTTATCGGATTGATTAGTTTGTGTGTATTCTGCAATAGCTTAAAGCATCATGTCAATTTTTGTGACTCGGTGTGTGGTGGTAATTGTTTTATGTTTATACCTCTTCTGAAGTCCTTCAATATTGTACAATGCTATTTTCCGTGAATCTCTCACTTGTGTGGTTTCTGGTTGGTAGAAAATGTTGAGAGGACAATGTTGAATTGAGGTGTTACTTCTCCCACCTTGCAAATATATATTACTAGGTAGCACTCCGAGGAACCTTCATAAACTGCCAGAAAAAATGGTGATGTAAATATAGCACAACAGATGAAATTCCTTTGACAGTGTTGCAGCACACTAAGAAATTCCGAGGAAAAGTCTGATTTCGAACAGCCTCCATCCACGTGCACTTCAAATCGCACACACTATTACATTGAGCGTAGATGATATGATAACTTTAAAACATCTACATCACAGATCGAGGTTTGATACTGCACCACTGACGTTCCATCCTGTATGACCTGTCTCACTGACGTCCGTTACATGAGCATCATTGTTAATGAGCTAGTCACTGTTCAGCCCTGCACTGCCCCCAAACGGTGCCTGACCATCAGAAGATGGGTGTTTATATAGGTTTATTCCAGACTCGGAGTCCGCACCGTGCTTACAAACGTGTGCGCGGCCACACGCACTCACTCGCACGCACGCACGGACCGGCTGGAAGAGACACCCAGACCCACTAGACTGCGCGCAGTGTTTTGATTCCTGTATTGCGCATCTGTTTATGGCATGATAAATAAGCCGGTTTATTGCAAGATTTGCGAACAAAATCGTAGCTAAAAACATTCATTCAATCTTCTATGAAACAATTTAAGGCGTGGGCATGTACCAATTTACCTCAAAGCTAATCCAAAATTCATTCATCAGTCTATATCAATAACTAGTCACTTGCACAACCATTAAACAACAGTTTTCGCGGCGTAGTCTTTTCTTGAACTGCACATTTCTTTTCACGCATTTAAGAATTTATCATCTAACCTCACGTCTCCACCATTCGTTTTTTGATCCTCCTCGCTGTCCGACCTGTATAACCTCTTCTCGCTAAGCAGACGCCCCAGCGGCCGTGCTGGGCTCGCCTCTCTCAGCCCGGGGGGGGTGGTGTCATTAGAGGGGCCTGTGACTGTCAGACGGGCCTGCGCGCGTCTGTAGCTAGGACTGCGGCTGGGCGGTGTGTTTGTACATTTATGTGAAGTGTCGTTACCAGCAAGCCCTGGGCAGTGTCGGTTTGGGAGTGGGCGTGAAGGAGTTCCACGAATGCGGACCAGCGAAAAACCAATAATACAGAGAGTTTGGTGGCGTTTAGTCAGGCGTTGACGTGTCTGTTGTTCCAGAGCGAACCAAACTGGGGTTGTCTGCACCCCCACCCGAAATCATGTGTGTAATCTTGGTTGGTTCATTCCAAAGTTGGAACATTTTTTTGTCCGTGTCATCTGCGTTTTATGCGACACGAAATACAATCATCTTAATTAATCTTAAGAAACAGTTAAGAACTTTAAGAACAGACCTATTGCCACCCTTCTTAATGATACCGGGCTTCTTCAGAACGTGAGGATGTTGAATTATTCACCCACGTGGAAGGTTTGGTATGAACGTGATCCATGAACCGAGCTCAGAGGGACGCCCCCACGGAATGTTTACTACGGGGAGGGAGCCCGGACTGGCGATGACCGGGGTTGGGAGGCAAGTTTTGAACATATTAGCTCTCTGAAAAAGCTTACTACCATGAACTTTTTGAAGATGATTACTGAGTTCCTTGCAGATATAGAAAGAGGATGCAAGAACCTGGGTCCAGTACCAAATTTTGTGGGACGTCCCCCTGATTCATGTCCCCCTGATTCATGAATTTGTGGATGCGTATTCCCCCCCTGTCGATGCCCATGCGAGCTCACTGTACTTCCTGGGTAGGCCACCATGTTCCTGGCTATTATGGTGACGCGTAGGCATTTATGTACTTTTTTCGCTTTATTACACTTTATTTCATCATCATCAATAGTGGACATGGACAATGTACAATAAACATCGAAGCGTGGACAATGGACATTAAACATAATTTCTTCTTCACAGGTACAAAAAGTGAGCACCCTTACGATCTTTTCTAAGCTTCACAAGCTTCATCCAGCACGGTCACAACTAGCTAGGCCTTTATGTACTATATTCACACTATGTATGTACTATTCCTTTGTACTATTCCTATGTACTATTCTTCCTCACTATGTATTTATGTACTATACTACTTTATGTATCCTACTATTCACAAGAACCGGTGACGGATACAGGACTTTATTTCGGGGAAGGGGGCTAGAACCTTCCCCGCCATCGTGTCGGACCAGCCTCCGGCTATGTATTTTCTATAGGCACTCGGACATTTAGGGGGAAGGTTGAGGCCCCCAGCCCCCCATGTATCAACCGCTGCCTAGAACAAATCAATAGCGGTACTAGTCATGGCAGGATCATGAAATTCATCCACGTCGCGTTGTATTTCAGAACATAGAATATTTCGTCCGAATTCTGAATGTCCCGTTCGAGGACCTCATCAGCACAATCGCACGGGCGACTGGCTTTTCTTTGAACAAAACCGCACTGTAATTGAATGTTGGAAACTATGGGGAATCGCTAAAAGCCGCAAGCTGAGTGCATGACTTAGGCGTAAGCTTTGCCGAGAGCCAGGGAATAGGACGGGACAGCTGTCAGCAGCATTATACAATGCTGAGGCCAGGGCGAGCGGTTCGGGGAATGTGCCAACAGGGGCTTGTGTGGAAGAGATGTAAGATTGTGTCGTGCTATAAGTAGCAACGGCTCGACTCTGACCCCAGGGAGTTACACAGAAGCAGTTGACTTGAACATGATTCTTGGACTCGCAGCGAAGACGTGGAAGGTCCCTGTGACCCCGGCTATCGACCTTAGCTGTGCTTTTGCTAGGGAGGTTAACAAGGACGGGGCCTGGGGCTGTCCCTTTGCTCTTAGAAATTGAGGGGGCTTCCCCCTTCTCGCTTGGACTGAGGAATTATATGATAGCCTGTTTACATTAGGGTGTTTCAGCCCACTATAGTAAAATTTTGTTTGTTTGCAACGAAGTCATATCGACTTTCCCCAGCTCTATACGTAAAATTGAATCGATTGACACCCTTAAAAACAAAATAAAAGGAAATTTAGAGGTCGCGCACTTTTATCACCAAAAACCATTACACTTGAAAAGACCATTACACTTGAAAACCATTCTTTCTTGGTGCTCTTGGGTAGAGAGCCCTCCGATGGAGTTCCACCACCCGGAGCAGGTACTGCTTCTGCTTCTCGTCCTTGACGAATCCGTTGAACCTCTTGATGAGGGCGATCTTCCTTTCCCGTTGTTTTTGTTTTGAGTCGAAAGCTACAGTCGTTGTGGCGTCCCATTTGATATAATGATCCTTCCCACATGTAGAAGGAGTATCGCAACAGATTCGATGCATATGTTCTAAATTCAACGTAAGAACGTTTTAAGCCACATCAAACGATCAAACAATTACTAGTCAAACCAAAGGACAGGATAGACAACCGGAAAAAACCAGGCCCAGTATACACGATGGAATTTAATGACTGTCCAAAAGCATACATTGGAGAAAGCAAAAGGATGATTGAAGTTCGACAAGACGAACACCGAAAATCTCCACAAAAACTAATCCGAGGGTCAATTGGCGAGAAAGCAGCGGAGGCCACAGCGAAACATTAATTCAAGAAGGATCATTATATCAAATGGGACGCCACAACGACTTTAACTTTCGACTCAAGACAAAAACAGCGGGAAATAAAAGAGGCAATTTACACCCAAACCAGAACGGAACCAAAAATGAATAGAAATATCGGCAACGTTACCATATTCTCTGGATTTTTGGACCTCTTAAAATGCCAGCCAAACAAGAGATTGAATAGAAAAATAGCACGTGTTTAGAGCTAACAATTCTAAAATGATTTGTCATGTTCATAGCTAAGATTGTTATTTCAAAGTGTACCCAGTCTTCGTGTTTTTCGCTTAGTAAGGTTTATGTCATAGTGTTATCTTCATCTCCCTTGAAAACGGGGCGGAATGCTCCCGAAACCGGTCGGGTTTTATACTCAGGCTAGTCATTGTGCAGTAATAAACGCTTTACTTAATTTGAAGAATATTTCAGATGTGAAATAGAAAACCAAGCAAAAGAAAACCAGCGCCAGTATCAGTGTGGAAATGTGTACATTCATAGGCGTAGGAACAGGGGGGCAGGGGACCATGCCCCCCAATATTCTTGGTTCTTAACCCTTAACCCTATGACGCAGGGGCGCGGTAGTGGAGTGGTCAGCGTAGCTGGCTTTCACGCAGCCGACCCGGGTTCAAGGCCCGGCGGCTTCCCTGAACAAGGAGCAAGCTGGCTCCCGATAAACCCTTCCAACAGGGAAAGAGTTGGCGACGCCATATGACCCTGGCAGTTGGTGCGTCGATAAGCCCCAATAATAATAATTATTATTATTATATCCTATGGCGTTGACTGGAAAGAAATGACTTCCAAATGCACCTTGGCATCCCCAATATTCTGGACGTTCCTACGCTTATGTGTACATTTGAATACATTTGATAAAAAGCTGCAAAAGTGCGCGACCTCTAAATATCATCTAAATTCATGGAAATTTCGCACAGAAGCTTGTAAGCAGATGGGGTTTGAGGGGAACATCGATATGCGTCGAAATATTGCATTTTGGAACCATGAAACACCCTAGTTTACATCAAATCTTTATTTCCATGGAGCCGCTTATCTACGGCGGCAGAAACATCACACTACCCTATCTGGATGACTGAACACTGAAAAGTAAACGTAGGTTTCCATACCCCCCCAAAAAAACAAAAATTATGTGGCCCTTGCCTCCGCTGAAGTTCATCTCATACCATTCATAAACCCCGATTTACCCATGTTTTCTTGCCCCAACATCTATCCGCCCCTGCCAGATCCAATCGTCATGAAACTGATGTTCTCTTCGCCGCTACGGAAACCTCGTCCAAAGGCAAGTCAGATCTGAGGCTAAAAACTCACGTCCTCTCCATTAAGAACCAGGCACCCCTCGCTTCACCCCTCTCGCTCCCCTCACCTCATTGTAGTCCCTCCCCTGTCGCATGCCCCGGATTTAAGTACGGGCGCCCCCGCTCTGCGATCTAATACAACCCCGCTATAACATCTGCCCCCCCCACCCCCACTCTCCCCAGGATAAATCCATCACGCCGCCTACACAGTGTTTCACTCTTACCCCCCCCGCCGCCCTCCCTGCTGATGATCCGGGATCCGCCTACCCTTCTGAGACCACGCAGTATTGCGGCGTGACCCTGGACGCCCCGCTGCCCTCGTCTGTCCAGTCTTGTTGTCATTCAAGCTTGACGTCCGTGCCAGTTTCCATTGAAGTCTGAACTGTCCTGTCTTTGCAAGAAATCTGCACACTTCGCAGTCTAGACGCTGCCTTCGCGTCGTTACATATGTCTGTCTGAGTTGGCACTAACGCATATGCGGATCCAGGACTTCTGTTTAGGGGGAGGTTGGCACCAGTGGGAACAGAATGGTTACGGTTCGTGCCCGGGGTGATGCTGGTTTTTATGGTGCCCCGTATCAGGGGGTATCAAATTACATCGTGTGGGCATCAATCCTCATCCCCGGGAGGGGACTGTACTGGCTACCGGGACGGTTTCGGGGGCATCGGATGGTCGATTCGGGGGAACCTACCCACTCCTGGTCCCTTAGATCAGCCTATGCAGTAAGGTTAAGCTACAGATCTGGCTGAAGGTGCTGGTGGATGGACTTGTCACGAGCGGAGTCGTTGCTGATGCAAGCTCGCAAAGGTCACCTTGGGGCCGTCGAAGATCGGCGCTGCACTGAAAAAAACATGGTCAACAAATACACACGGGTGACCTCAATTACGCAGAGAACCGGAAACGGCATTTCTGTGAAATGTTGTCCAATGACGCTCAGTAACACCGGCGTGATTTGTTTTTATAGGAATCCTCTTCGGATGGGGCCAGGCGAGCATTAGCGATTATCACGTGTTGGATTGTAGGCAATATTTATGACACTGCTTCAGGAAAGTTACTTAGATATGTTTTCACTGTGGAAAATAATAACTTTGTCGGTCGCTGCTGCTTCGGGCTCTACTGTACCATTCCGTAGTTCCGTGCAGAATATCAGTCACAATGAAAATATTAAGATCCGGTGCAGGAGCCTGTGGTCCGAAAACATTAAATAATATAAAGTTCGGTGGTGGGGACTTCTAAGTTGTAGGACACGTGAAGTTTCGTGCCTTCCTTTTATTATTGCTGACTTTTCTGTTCATGATTTTCTCGTGCACGTGCGATGTCATTTCGGCACTGCGTTCGTATTTCCTGTTGTAACTGTCCACCGGGGCGGACTCGAGCAATCACGTTATTCACCAAGTCCGGTGCCTGGCTCCAATGTTCCGTCTTCAGTTCGCACTGATGGTTACCTCAGTCGCTGATTCCTGAACCCTGTCCCCCTAGTTCATCTCCCGGCTGGGGCCAAAAATGACAGAACATTTTGCACACAAACTGGGGTGTATTTTTGGCCCCCGCCCTTCGGATTTTGTTCACTGGGGACCGGTGGCAAGTGATGTGGGTGAAACAATTACCCCTTAGATTTCGACCCTCTCTCTAAAACAAGACTGTCTCAAACAGCAGATCAAATAGAGCTGTTGCCCTGGTTCGCCACTTATTTTCTGTGGGGCTGAAGCGAAGACGCTCGCGCCCAGAAGTTTGAGAGCTAAGAATTGTTAAAAGATGGAAATATTAAGAAAAGGACGATAACACCAACACCGACAATATTTTAAAGCTATTTCTGATGGCGCAACGACCATCAACAAGATATTGTGCTCTTGTTTCATACCTAAGTAATATAAAATGATGTATGTCCCAGCAAGGAGCAAGTAAAAACTATACAAAGAATTGTATTGTATCCTGTCATCAATTCCGTCTTCGCTCATATTCTAGTTTCCTCCACCCTCAACCTTACAAGGGACTGGTATAGCTCCAATGCGATTGACCCCTATTTGAGGTAGAGCTTCGCAGCACAGAAAAGCGTATTGCTCGACTCACGAGTTGGTGTTTCATGCAATGTATTATGGCCTTAGGTTATCAGGTCACTTTCCAGGTCAGATCAAAACCTTATTTTTGTTCCACGGCCAATTTCGCCACTGTAGCTGCTATCGACGAGGGTAGCTGCTAAATGATCACTCGCAGCGCAAATATTTTCATTAAAGTGATCAGCGGACATTTGCGCTTCGATCCATATACCATTTAGGTAACGCGTGAGACGGGGTCAAAGAGCAAAGGTCACTTGACGATCAAATTTTATCGTTAAAATTTGAGTTTAACTTCCATTCGATAGTTGTGGACACTGAATTTCAGTTCAGCACTAGAATTACCTTTAGGATTATTTTTGACCCCCAAAGTCTTGTTTTCTTTAAAACATGAAATGTAGGCAATAGTGGTCCAAAGCCCACTAGAGTTCACGAAAGGTCAAACAAGTTCAAACATATTTTAAAGGTCACTAAAAGACAGCTGGGGTCGTAACGTTCCTTACTTTCAAACTGCGTCCGAGGGAACGCAGCGCAAATCCTAAAAAACCGGAAGTCGTCTCTACTTGCTTCTGGCAATCATGTCACAGCTTGTTGACCTGATGTAAGCCGGACCTCATGTCTTTTTTTTAGATGTCTGATGATTGGCCCATCAGCGCTGTGAAAAGGCGCGGCTCGCATCGCAACCGTTTCCGGGCCATATGCGAAATTTGCCCCCCCTCTCTATGAGGGCGAAGGTTAATGTGTGGTGGTGGCATGCGAGCGCATCAAAGAGGCAACACTGCGACCCCTGAGCCATCCCCTGGGATCGCGTTTGGCTGGAGCTGAGGCGCCCCTGTCTCAATCTAGCTGTCCTTCATCGGCAATAATCAGCGGCAGCAGCTCAGGACGATACTGGGGCTTTTCCCGGAACAGCTCTCATAAATATTTCATGGCGGCCCCCGGCTGGGTCTCCGGTGTTTTTCGTCTGCTTCGTAGAGACTTCATGGATAGAAATAGATTGGAATGTTTTATTTGCGTTCGGCGACTGTCCAGGAAGGGCTGGGTTCATGGCTACTCGGGATCTGTGTTGGATTGTTTTTTTCTTTTTGCTGGGTCGGTCAAGGTTCACTTTTAGGGATTGCGGACAAAAATTGGTCATTAGTCTGCTTAAGATAAGTGGTAGAATGTCTAAGCATTAATAATGTGTTCGAACGATTATGTGATGGCTAATTAATATAATAGATTAAGAGAGAATGCTTGTCTATTGCTGCTTGTCTTTCTTTGTGGGTGATTTGCTGTTTTCTTGTTCTCGATGTTGTTAAGCGCCAGCTTTTTTGGCGGATGCTCATCGAAGGATTGCGACCGATCAATGTGGTTCACCATTCGACCTTGAGTGCCTCTATTCGTCGGCGGCACTTCTTTGTGACTTCCATAAATGTCACGCTGAGCAAACCCGACAATAGAAAGCTAGCCACGATGGCAAAACTGGTTGGAGGGATAGCCTCCAACCAGATAAAGCGGGACTTTCAGTAAGAAGCTGTTTCGAAATAGCGACCAGCGGTAAGGAGGTGGTGTGACTTAATGCAAATTGGCCTCTTCGTGGGCAGGAAATGGTCTGTTATTACGCCATTTGTGTTCTGTTGAGTATATAGCTGACATTTTGTGATTTATGACAGGAAACGGCATACCATGGGTCATTTCGTTTTAATTAAACACTAATCTCCTCACGTCTCGAGGAGGAGGCCAATTTCAAAGCGAAGATGTTTTCCGGAACTTTGCAGATCACGTTTTGTATGTAGTAAGCAATTTTCGTCAACGTCCGTAGTTCAATTTGATTGATAACACTGGTTCTTATATTTTTACGGGGGACCAAAGGAGAGAAAGAGGTCTGTGATGGCTCAAATGGGCAGATTTCAATAGTCAAGAGGCTTTTCTTTTTCTTTAAAGAATATTTTTTCTTGTTTTGCGCAATATACTTTGCAATGGACTCTAACGGCCTACAGCAAAGGGCACAATAGTTCCTGCTGAATGAGGTACAGGTATTTAGTTATGCAGAATAAGATGAGCCCTACTCCCAGTGATGTATAATCCGAAGGGCTGAGAACCATTGAGCAGGTCTGGGACCACAGATGGTCCCCAGTTTCGATGCAAAGATGTCCTGAGTGATATTAAAGTGAAATAAAGCTTGATATATTCCTTACTCCCCTTCCCGGAGAGAAGAGATTTGTGGGGGCGGGTTATTAGGAAAGTGTGGGTAAAAGGACACCCTTGTTTTGAAATTTTTGTTACCATTGGTGACGAAAAATGCACAAGGGGCGAAACAAGCTGTCATTTTTCTCATCTGAGTGCAATTTCCTCTCAAGATAATAATTCCACTCCTCCTCAAGTGCATGTTCCATGTGCAATTTTACATGTTTTTGAACGGACCTACCCTATTCATTTCTCTTCCTGCCTTCCTTTTGCACGGCAACGGTGAACAAGAAGTTGACGATGCCCTGGCTCCCATGACTTTTTTGACATGTAAGTACTGGGTTTAAAAGGCTCCATTCCCTAGGTCTGTGTCCGCTGTTGTTTGGGAAGGTAGCACAAGGAATGTGGGCGGCTGAAAAGTCCCAGCCGCTGTCAGCCACTTTCTACAACTCACTCCGGTCCCGGGCTGATTGGATCGATGTGTGCAAATCGCCTGAGCGGAGGTGCGCTGCTCAATGACGGCACGCACTCGGTTCTGCGTAAACTGCCTCGTTGCGCCAACTGGTATCGGCCTCCAAATTAAGTTTACCGCTTCCTAATTAAGTTGCCCCTTCCAAATTAAGTTTACCTCTTCAGCGACGAGCTCGGCCCTGGCAAGTACGGTTTTTCCTGTATGATAATGGACAACTGTGGAGCATGCTTGTCAAGCTGTTCAAAACCTGAAACAGGTTTGACTGGGTTGGTTCTAGGTGCTTGGAAACGTGTATCTGATGGGAGCGGCCGACCAGGAAAGGCTTTCCAGGAAAGTGGGGTGGTCCGATAGAGGCTCTCTCGTGATAGCGACGAAAATCAAGGGCATTCAAACTCGTTTAAGAGAGCCCTTCGAAAACTTTCAAAGTATGAAGCAGTGTTTGGTACCAAGACGTGTATGGTTCTTTGTGTCAGGATATGTGCAGCGGTAATATTTTTATGGGGTTTTAAGTTGAGTTTGGGGCTGCTCAAATGCCATTAAAGGGAGATACGCGAAAAAAATTATTGGCTAGATCAAAAGGTCACAAAAAGTTGTTTCAGAAGTCCTGTTCTCATTTTTGCGACTTTGGATTGCAAATGCCTTAACACGCGCCCCGCTGGGGTCCCTTGCATGACGCGCCCCGCTGGGGGGCGTTTTTTTCGCCCCCCAGCCCCCTCCGTATCTCGTTCCCCACGAAAGCTAAAGGAAAATTACGGGTGGCGTTCGATAGCTCTTGACAAGACGAAGAGATTTTATAAGGAATTTTTTTTTATGTCAGGTCAATATTGAGGTCAGCATAGGTCAAAGAAGGCTCCATAGGCTTACAACAGAGCATTGTACGTTTCCCTCTCTAGATCTGCCCTCAAGGGAGCTAGAGCAAATATTTATGCATCATTGGATTACTCTCATTGTGACAAATCGAATGATGTATCATATGACCTTGCTGGGTCAAATAGTGAAAATAACCTGACCTCGAGCTAGGTTAGGGTCACAGAGTGACCTGGTATGGTCATGCTGCACATCAATCGACTCCCCGTGACAATATAAGTACAATGCAAGCAAAATGGGAGCTTTATCTCAATTCAGTGAGAGGTTATTGGCAAAACAATCATCACTCTCTGTTCCCGTGACCTGATATGGCCTTTGAGAGGTCAGATCACCAAAAACGCAACTTTATGGTCAAGATCGTGGTAAGAATAGACTGTTTGAGGATTTTCAGCTTTATCTATTCTGCATTTACTGAAAACCAGCCCATTCTATTTTTCACCATAGACTTATAATGGCGTGACCAAAAATTTGACCCCACCTTAGGTCAACAATATCAAAATTCCGAGATAGTAGATTTGTAGACCCTAATGACGTTATCATATTGTGAAGGCTTCAAATTGATCGGATTGCTGATATTCCCTGGGTGCCGCTTCAAACTCGTGATTTTAGGTTTTGAGGTCGGGTCACTTCACCCTGAATAGCTTCTTGACCCGACATGACCTTAACTAAAAAATTTGGTCAGATGTGTAAAAATGATGAGGGATAAGGTACCGTAAGTTTCGTTGTTCTGCGTCTCTTCGTTTTTGAGCTATTTGGGAAAAACCAGGGGGAGTGAGTTCCCCCCCCAGCGGGGTGCGTGTTAAAATTGCTCTCAAAGTCAAAATTTCTAGACGACTTTACCGGTACACTTCTTATCGATGTAAATGACGTACCCCTGACTAAGGCTATCAAATTCTCTAAAAAAATCGGTTCCATTTTTCCTAAGCAGTGACTTGAAAGTTTAAAACTGTTAAATAAAAAGTTATTTTAAAAAGCTACAGCCAAAAATAATCTTAAAACAAAAATATAGGACTTTTAAGAAATCACAATTGACCAATCAGAACGTACAGCCACCTCATAGGGGGTCACGTGACCTTTCTGACGCAAAAGTTTTGTCATCCTGGGGCTGAAGCAGAAAACGACTCAAGACCCGAGGTACGAAACGGCTGAAGATACGAGCAATTATATTTTTTCCGTTTCTGGGGCAAACTAATTCATGTTGTATTTTTAAAGGCTTTGTAAAACTAGTTGAAATACAAATACAGGAGAAGATACATTTTTATTACAAAAAAAACAATACTTTTCAACTTTAAATAGTTTCGAAAAGTAAGTGATGGATGAAGGCTTCAGCATTTTATCGGAACTGTTAACCTATTTCGATAATAAGTGAGTGGCCTCTCAAAATTTTGCCGAAGATGCAAAAATAGTTAACAGTTTCGTAATCAGTATTTTTCAAATAGGAAGAAACCACAAGAATAATTTTTCGCGTATCTCCCTTTAGGCTTAGTTTGAACTTATTGTCGTCGATTTGATTTCTTTCCATTTTTCATATTTGGCCCCGTGACATTAGAGTAAGCGAGATTTCCAGACTGAAAGGGCCGCTACTCCGGTGGGGCCATCAGTTCTCCATATTTTGGTCCCGACTCAATAATTTTATTGATTGGATAGAACCAAAGCTATATCCGTTCTAAGATGGCACTTCCGGCTCAATTCCGTAATCAATGATAACCTTTACATGTAACCCTAGATACCAACGAGGGATGTAATTTTGCGTGGAAAAATTGTTGTGTTGGGTACTACATGCCCACAATATTAAATCAAACTTAGTGACTTCGAACACAGTTTTGTTTAGTCTGAGATTAAACCACCCTCTTACCATTCAGATATTGACGATAAATATAAGCGTGTTTAAGCAGCCGTCAGTCCAACATTAATCCCTATAAAAATGGCGCCGTAGAACTCGCCATAGCTTTAAGAATCGCATGTGTCCAGAAAGATGTGACTACTACACGCTTGTTGCATTTTGGTCCTTCTAAGCAACTTTCTAAGCATCCTTCTAAGCAACTTTCTAAAAATGCGTCTTTGAAATGAATCTCCTTTGCGTCATGGGTGATCAGCTACATTCTGAAATGATCTTTTTCCTGTAAGATGGCGTCATCATCTGCGTTTTTCAGGGCCTTTTAACGATCCTTGTCTTTTAGAATTCTTTAGTGGTTTACAGAGTTAGGGATCTTTTATGTATTCACTTTACTTAAGGATACATTCCAGTTTTCTCAGTTTAGTATAATAATCCCATATGTACTGTTTTCATTTGAAAGTTATTTTATCTTTTCTTAGATACATGTTATTTGGCTAGTTTCATATTTTGGCTTTATATAGATTTTGTTAAGAGTGAACAGGAATTGATACAGAGGTAGAGTGGAAGTTAATACTATACTTAACGTTATCTGGTAACAAAGGTGGAATTGGGTTTCGGGGAGGGTTAAGGATGATTCCAAAATATGCGCAACATTACCTGCCTGTAGGCAGACCCAGGAGAATAAATTTTGAATCCAATAGGTTGAGAGGGGGCGGGGTTGAAATAACATGTTGTCATCCCTTTGCCTCGAAAAAATCTGACCCTAGAATCAGTTGTATCGTCCCCCCTAATGGATCATCCTGAGGGCGCTGCTGGCTACCTGTGCTGGACGTGCGTATCGAGCATATTGCACCGTGCTTCGAACTCAAAACCGTGCGCAAAGGCGGCACCAGGTGAAAAGGTGGCAGGGAAATGAAAATATAAAGGAAGAAATGTATTGGGCGATTGTCCAACAGCAGTATGCTCCCCTATTTTGCGGCCCTTGGATCCGCCCACGTGCTGTGAGCAGTTGATTTTTCGTGGTCGCCGTTTGTGGCACGTGCTGTATATGTTTTATGAATCAGCAGTGCGGAGCTATCAGTGTGAAATATCAGGCTTTGGGCCGATGTTACAGGATTGGGTTCTTAGAAACAGCTCTGTTCGTGTCATGCCAGTGGGGCCGTGGTGGCATGGCTGTTCTCCGAAAACTGTTTGGGAATTGGAACGTATAAATAACAGCTACGGGAACTGCCGAAGGCTGTTTCAGCCCACCCTGGTGCCCCTCAGCCGACCCAGACGCGTGTATAAGGGTCAACGCATGGGCGTGGATTTGCGAAATTCATGGGGGGTGCTCAAATTTAAGAAAATATAAATAACCACTCATACATTATAGAAAGTATGCATTGCATAGAGAAAATAGCAATAGACACACTACACAATAATGCACAATGATGCATCCGACCGTCGATAAAGAATCAGCAATACCGGCTGGAAATATTTGGTTATCTTCTACTTCAATCCTATCGCCCAGAAAAATTGTGAAAACAATAATCTATTAATATCAATAAACATCACGTAATAATAGACAACATTGTATAATCTTGGTTTAAAACCTCACACAAGCCTATTGAACTAGACAAAAACAATTTTAAAAGTCTTGAAAATGTAAAAGCGATTACATTTAAAGCTTTTCTTAGCATTAAATCAGCTTTTCATCGGGGGTGCCAGGACACTCCCAAAATATTATAAATATACACCCCTGGGTCAGAGGGGAAGGAAGGAGGAGGAGGGAGGGGGGTGAAGCGAAAGGTATTTTATCGCATGATAAAAATTCGAAAATTGTGTTGGGATGTTGAGTTCGTGGTTAGTGTATTCCATAACTGTACTGGTTGAAATATGTCTCATCTTACATATCTTCTTCTGCTTTTGGACTTTTGTGCATTGGAAGTTTTTTACATACATTTACAGGTTAAATCCCATATCTTGCGCTCCGTAAGCGGAGCCCTGTGGGAACTTGTCGTCCCTTTCCCACTGTGGTGCCTCTCAAGGTAACCTGTACCGGGGTCCAATAATCTCCCCTTAGAATTCATCCGCCCGTGGGCTAGATAACGGTGAAGTGTAGGGCACCATATCTATCCGACTGTTTGTCTCCCCAGTAAATTATTGAACACACAGAAGTCAGAATCTATTGGGAAACGTCCATACGCTGTTAAAACAATTAGGTTTTTCACGTCTCTGCATTGGATGATACAGCTAGTAAGGCGAAACTAGCCATAAAAACAGCATGTAAAAGCCAGATATAATCGCACATACCGCGCACAACCACACAAACAAACTACAATGAAAGCTGGCTTTCCTCCCCTGGCTGTTTGTGGAGCCCCTTTGTGAAGCTCATCTGGCATGGAACAGATGGGCAAATATGTCGCCCTGTCGCCGTTCCAGTTTTACAGCTTCTTTCTAAGAAAACATCTGAATTGGTCTGTTTTAGGTTTGTCCTTCAGCTATCTACCGTGTCACGCATAGTCGTACAGAAGCGGACACCGTGGTCGTTAAACCATTCACCCGTGCACTCCCCTCCCACATTGACGTCTCACGTCCATCGCAGTCGTCACATCTATCATTTAGACTGTCGCCGTGCGCGGAGGCTGGGTACATCAGCTCCTCAGTGCCCCCCCATCCCCCCCAGTGAGGTCACTCAATGCACAGAGCGCGCTCCCCGCCCCGACACTCCACCCTGCCGGGTCGGAGTTGGCTGGTTGGCCGTGATGACGTCACCAGTGCTGCACCACGGCTGGTGATGACGTGTCGCCGGCTTTCTGCGTGTGGTATCTGGTTGTGGACCGGCTCTGCTGCCATACGCCTGGTTTTAATTCTTGTGAGTATGATGACCGCAGCTGCTGCGAGAGAGGCGGGTCTGTGAAGAAGCTGGTGCACGCTCAAAATGGCGTTTATGTTATTCCGCAGAAAATGAAATGGTTGAACGAAGTGGATTGAAACAATCCTGGTCACTAGTTGTCATGTTGTGATGTCACCTTGGCGCAAGAAAAATATTTACTTATCTTCAACATGGGAAACGAAACATTGCCATGTTTGGAATAATTTGCTTTACCCTAAGGCGCAACAGGCACCTTTGGGACCTACATATGCAATCTTTGGTCTCTTCTGTCTTGTAAAATACCCCTATCCGGCGCCCCTGAAATTTCGTCTCCTACCTCCACCCCTCTTTCCAGCCCAAAATGCCCCCCTCCCCCAATCGGAAATCCTGGATTTGCCTATGATTTGAGAGTGCCTATACCATATATGCACTCATTGCGCCTGTTCTTTTGGCTTTGTATTTTTGCGGCATGAACATTAAGAATAGTTTAGAAAATATAAGAATGCTTCTGAAAATAACATCTGGTGCTTCCATCATCTATATTTGGGCCGCCTCGCCGTATTTCAGGTTCCCATTATTATTGTATGGTTATGCCTGTAGTTTCTTATAAAGCTTGGTTCCCAAAATAACAGGTGGAGCAGTGTGGGCCGCAAACAACACTTCATTGACGACCTGAACAGGAGGACATACTCATCGAGACTCCTATCTGAAAGAATTCTAGGTCGTCCCGGAATGTAGGATCCCTTAAAAGTTTCAGGGATAGGTGTAGTGACATCCAGAATATTGGGCAGGGGGCCAAGGTGTATGTTGAAATCGTTTCTTTCCGTTCACCTCCATACGGTCCATGGTTAAAATGTTGAACATTGGTGAGACCATGGCCCCCTGCCCTCCTCCTGTTGCTACGCCTATGGCTTCAGGTCAACCTTGAGTTTGTCATCAACGTGGTCAGCTGCCGCCTTCCAAATTCATATCCCATGTTTACGAGCCATGAATGGTGTTGAGTTGAATGTGCCAGTGGGATGCACAGTTCCATAGTTATATAATATTCTAATATGAATTTCAATTATGGCGTCATCCACATCTAATTAATTACAATAATAAAACAAGAGCAATCAACATCTATCAATGGGCGGTTTTTACGACAGAGCTCATGTTAGCGCTGCCATTTCCAACCGCACCGCCGTCGAACCTCGCGTCCAGCAAGCATGTGAAACAGCACGGGGCGGTCTCCTAGCTGGAGGTGTAGTCGGCACAGCCGCACGAGGCGGCGGCCGGCCGGGCTGCAGAAGTACACGGCTCAGCCACAATCGCCGCCGCCGCCCCGCCGACGCTGTTACTTACTACGTCGAACCTGTAGAATTACCTGTGAGCACGCCAGCACGCTATCAACCGGCCGACTGCGGTACATCTAGAAACAGCGTTATGGCCCGCTTTGCCGGCCGCCCGAGCCCGCGGGTTGGTACTGGGTGCTGTTAGTGGCCTGCAGTTGTCTTTGTGGTAGGTATTCGGGCTCGTCTTACAGCTGGTAACTACGACCGAGCACGGACACAGCGGGGGCCCGGCTCATGGAGCTGCCAAATGAACGGGGTCGGCGCTTGCGTCAGATGGCTGCCATCTGGATGGTGATGGTGCTCCCACACAACGCTCCGTGGCCGGCTGCGCTCGTGCCAACACGCCTTTCTACCAAAACAAAGATCGCTCGTAGACAATTTAACGTGTCTGAGATCATGGATCATCTCTTTTGTGAGCTGGACTCAGTGGTGGAGGCTCAAGTCCCTCCCGAAATGTCCGGGTGCCTATAGTTCATACATAGGCAGAGGCTGATCCAAGGCAATGGCGAGGGAGAACCCCTAGCCCCCCGCCCCCCCGATGAAGTCCTGGATCCGCTGCTGACTGGACCTACCTATCTATCTTCCCTGTAAGGCTAACAGACTTTCCAAGGCGATTTCTGGAAATAATACATATAGATGAACTAGTGTCGCCTCCCCTCCCCAGCTGGACCTCCGGTTGACCTTGACAACAACCGATTAAACTGGCTGTGAACACGTTGTCAAGCCACAACAAGGTCAACTTGAACCCGATACCCATTCATGGAGCTGGAGGCATGACATATCCGCGGTTTGCATTGCTGGCATTGCGAGAATCCCGACTAAGACATGTCTGTTATTTAGTGTAGGATCCTCTGAGGGCAGACTTCATTATATTGCTCGTGATGAGATATAAATCTGCTGGGGGATAGATGATAATGGTATTATGTATTATCTGCACACACTTCCACACAGTTAGTGGCTTTTCAAGTGCCGTCGCAATGAACATGAAACAATGGAAACTATGGCAGGAGACGGGAAGGATAAGGATGGGTGAGGGCAAAGGAAGGTGGAATACTACCTGGAGGGGTCGCTGCTGCCCAAGGCGCATGCGCTCGCTACCTCCAGGTAGTTTAAGGATAAGGAGGGGAATAGGATAAGGATTTCCGGCTGCTACACACACATACACATAGGCACACAAATGAACTTAAAAACTGAAGAAGATGGATGTGAAATAGGCGATGCTCGGCTTCGTGTTTTTTTCATTCTCGTACGGATGACCCAGAATAAGTGACTTCGTTGTTCTTGTATTTATTTTGTCTTCGAGTTTTGATTTGAGTCTTGTCTCCTTAGCGTTACTTTGAAAAATATAACTTAGTCAAATCTGTCATCACTAACGAACTTTGAAGGTGGCTGACAGTTTTAAAAGCTGTGATTCAGATACTTCTTGTCCCAAGCGGCCTCCAAAATCACGTGAGTTATAGCAAAAAATCAAGCAGGGACATAAGTTGCGAAAATGGGATGGCGGACGAAAACACATGAAATATTTCATATTTCATCTTGTTTTTATCTTGTTCCACAGATCACTGAGGAAAATGCGAATCAGTCCATGACGTAGCCGATAAAAATAGCAATATGCCATTGCAATATCAACCCCGGATTAAAAAAATAACAGGATGAATTACGTCCATTTCTTGAGCACCAAAAAACACGTCCACCCTCTGTGAGCGACCGACTCGAATCGAACCCTCTGTGAGCGACCGACTCGAAAAAGCCGTGTTATGCAATATGAAACAGTCTCGTCGCGACAGACACCGGTCCCGGGTTCAAGTCCCGGCGGAGCCTCTGAATAAGTCGATCTGATCCCAAAATTCCTTCCAACAGGGTGAGAGTTGGCAACGCCGTAGGACCCTGGCAGTTGGTGCGTCGTTAAACCCCAACAATTATCATTATTATTATCGTCGCGACAGACTTCTTCTGGGGGGACTTTGACTTGACTACGATACCCAGAAGCGGATAGGAGGTGGAGTCAAAACCTGTAAGCCATCTTGTAGACTGGTATCTAGGCAAGTAATCTGCAACCAATTTTAGATCACCTGTCAAAGCTGATAAGTGGGAAGAGTCTGAACTGTTTTGTCGAGTGCCAAAATTGTGCGTGGGGCGAGTCTTCCCCTGGTTTGGCAAATTTGGGAACGCGGCACCCGCCAGAACGCCTTCCACGCCCATGAATGAGTGGTGTGTTCTCAGATTGAGGTGTAAGTTAACCCCTTTTGTATAGTTTCGTGTTCCCTTTACTCCGGAACGCTTTGTGCTAGTAGCTAGCACTAATACAACATGCGCTATGTACAAGGCCGAAGTTTCCATTTGCTGGCACTATTACGGGACAGCGATATGGCATTCTGTGGTGCACGGACTGCTCCGGTCTCTCCTAGACGCAGCGCTCGACAGAAGCTATGCCCTGAGCGCTGATGGATCACTTTAAAGGCCGATCAGGCCCGTGCACCCACAGAGACGCCGGCTGGTACGGCGTTGATTCCACTGCTGCGACGTGCAGTCCCCAGTGCACCGTCTTCTGAGTAGGAGACGACCGCGGAGAAGGCTGCCACAGGTCAGCCTTGATCTAGGGACCTTACCCACCTAAGCACGGTGCCTTTGTCAACTGCGCCACAGGGGTGACGCGTTGTTAATTAATCTGGCCTGTTTAGTGCTAACTAGACAATAACTATCATGTTGAACCTGCTAAATTAGAAATCAGATCTGTATGCTTCATTCATCGGTATTGGTCCAACCTTAGTTTCCGGATTGCCACAATCTCTGCAATCAGCCTCGTGCAAGAATCGCATCGAGGCAGCGTGAATTCCCAAGACGCGCTCACCAGCGCCAAAACACAGTTTCAACAGAGCTCCTCCCATCATCCGGCGTTATCGCTCTGCCACACGCCAGACCGCAGTTTGGTATGGCCTTTATACATCCACAATTGTCTTTAGGGGCAAATATGGCGCTCGCCTGTAGCGCAGGCGTCCCGTGACGTGGAGCTCGCGGATGGGGTTTCTGAAAATGATAGGGATGCCGCATGTCTTTGTCCAGATGGATTCTGCAGCTCTGCTAGATGGAGGTGGTGATAATATCGCTCACGTGCACTGTGACTGACAGAAAGTGTTGTTATTTCTGAGATACTTTTTATTAATGAAATTTGACACAATAGTGTCGTCCGTCTCATTGAAATGCTAGTGTTATCGTAAGAATTTTCTCTTAACCTCCGAAATAAAAAGGGCTGTGCCAACCTGTTTTGCGGCCGTTGAAGTACCTGCAGTAACGACAGGCGTGCACACTTTTATGGATATTTTCATTGAGGTAGGGAAGCGTAATTTCCGTTGTGGAGTCGACTCACGTCATATATCGCTATAAACCTTATGACCGCAATGAAGACGCCGTGAAGTAGCGCCCGGAGAAGATGTGTGGGTGGATGTAGACGCTGCATTTGGCGTTGCACTCCCAAATCTGACTCAAAACCCCCCATTCACAGTACGGAAATAGCTATGGGGGAGTTGTGGCTCTGTTTGGGAGACTGGGCGTTGGCATAGGTAGAGGCCGGATCGGTTGGTCCCGGTTCCGCCTGGTTTCCTCTTGGTTCTGTGGGACCGTGGGGTCCATGTGGAGGATCCAGGTATATGGGGCTGCAGTTGTGAACTCAAAGTCGTGAACGGCTAGTCAGCTGAGTGGAGTTTGGTGGGTCCTAATGGTCTTAACTGTTGGCTGGCATCCTCATCGCCTCACCAGTTCTCTTGAGGAAGGGTATGTGAGTGAATTAACCTCAAGGGCGTGGGAAAGGTCGAAGAAAAGTCGCCTCCCCATCCCTCCACCTCCGTTTGCCAACTGCACTGGTCTTGGGGTCTGGCACGCCCATTAACTTCAGCATATTTTTTATTTACTTGGTAAGTGATTCTCCATGGCCTCGGTTTCCCATCTAACCTTGTGCAAATCTTCGGTTCTAGAATACTATTGAGTATATTCAGGGATTTTTTTCATTTGTTATCCCCATTTTGAGAGCACGCATCCTTCCTTCTTCCATAGTGGAAAATGGAGCACACACATATATGTATTAAACGGTTCACAATACACCCTTGACTTCTGTAATTCAGCGTCAGGAAGATAAAACAACGGCAACGGGAAGAGAGAAGAAGTGAGTTAGAAAAGGAAAATGTTGTAAAAGTGATTCAGCACATATAAAACTCCTGGCACTCATCATGTATGTAGAAAAGTATAATTGGCAGCTGACATGGGCATACGGTCCATATTTCTAATATCTTGTTCGCGCAACGATCGTATGTCAAGTCAAGACTGGGCCTGAGCTGCCTACCAGTAAATCGTTACAAACATCGGTAAAACTTAACAAACACCCGCTGCAGTGTGGGGCCGTGTTTGAACACCCTCTCGGGTGTTTCCAAGGCAGCAAAAAAAACGGCGGAATGGAGCGTTGCCATAGGAGCCCTACTGGGAACACCTGATCCTTAATCCCTTGCCCCAACTTTTTCGAAATAACAGCATGCTTGCCGAATCAGGCAAACCTCCTCGCGAAAATACTTTGTCTGCCTGATTCGTATGTAAGATCCGGCCAGTTACATAAGCAATGTGTCAGACCGCACCCCGGAGTACTTTCGAAGAGAGAACAAGCTGGCAACACCACGCGACCTCAAATTTGGTGCTCCATTAAGCTTCCCTTCCCCTCTCCCAAAATTGTTTTGCGATATTTTATGCTGCTGGCCCGTTCTGTGTAGATTATACTCCACAGGGATTATCGTACTTGTTCCGCTGGTCCTTGGTCCGCTAGCTGAATCATTTTTATTTGATTCACAAAAATGGAAAAATTTAAACAATAATGACAATAACACGCGAAGAGGGATAGTGAAGTCCTTCCACTGAGACAGGGTCCTGTGAAATCCTGTTAGTTGAGGATCCACCTCTCGTTGGTGGAAACGCCCTGGTGATAGTGGTCTGTTTAAGACCTCCTCATCCTTGTCTTCTAAGCCACTGGTCTCGGGTTCAAGTCCCGGCGGAGCCTCTGAATAAGTTGATCTGATCCCCAAATCCCTTCCAACAGGGTGAGAGTTGGCGACGCCGTATGACCCTGGCAGTTGGTGCGTCGTTAAACCCCAACAATTATTATTACACAAACATTTTGTATTTATGTCGCTTATTGCTCTGCTTAGTAGCTGCCTTGAACTATTCTGGCCCCGCCACGTGTTGTCTTCAAAGACAGGAACCGAAAAAGTTTACGGATGGTTTAACCGCTGCGAAGTAGTTCCCAGAATTAATGCGCCGCATTGAAAACGGCAGACTTCGCAGAAGTGCTGACGCACCTGTTGAAGGAAGGTGATGTGGAAACGTTGAATTCGGCACGTTCTACGACACTCTGCGTAATGCTAGGCCTTTGAGCATAGTTAGTATTGATTGAAAGAGCCGATTGAAGTGCTGAAAAGCTTTGTGTTTTTATTTTGCGTGGAATTGTGTTGCAGCATTATTCTAGTATAATAGTAGTTTATATTAAAGCTAAGAACTGTTGCTATCATGTCACGAGTTATGACTTATCGGTGAATTGTCTTGAGTGAATATGGTAGAGTTGGCTTTAGGATTGAATTTCTGTGATTCCGATAATGTTTCCTTAGCTTCCATCACTTCATCCATAAAGATAAAGTGATGTCACAGCTTGTGATCTGTAACACATCAGTGTAAGCGGAATCTCGTACATTTTGTTACGGCTGCAGTAATGGTTCTTGTCATAGCTTGTCGTACCCCTAGTCGCATATGCGGAGTTGAACTTCTGGACTTGGCTAAGTCACACAAATATTTGCACGGAGAGATCTGTGAAAATTTTTAACGCCACTTCTACTTAACTCTACAGCGGCGGAATTTATCAAGAACTGTGCCTTTAAAGCCCTTAGCTCGTGATGCGAACCAGACACGGGATAGGGAGTTGTGATTTGGGGCTGTGTGGCCGTTGTAAACACGTTGGTGTCGGTGGAGTTAAGTCGTAGGTGTAGTTTTAAGTCAGGGAGTCGCATAGTGGTGCATTTAGTGGAACTAAAAAGGCTTTCAATGATGTCTGTATTGAATGGAGCGGGAACGTACCGGAAAAATATTTCTACAGTAGCTGTCAACAAGGTATTATCAGCCATCTCTCTAGCCTCACCTGGCATTAAGTGTTGTGTGGAAAGTATGACCTTTTTTACTGAGTTTTTAACTAGAGATACCTTTCTATATTGAGTTAATTTTGCTCAACCGTCGAGCAATTTTGAGCTTGTCTTTTTGGGGGCGTCTCTGCTAAGATTGAATCCCCTTTTGGTTGTAGGTGTAAGCGAGTATTTGATTTTTTTCGCCAGACTGTGTTCCGCCTTGATCAAAAGGCGATTCACACGCTGTATATAAGAGTAACTTGCGAAAATGTCCTCTTACTTTGGTTTTTACTCCTTGTCCTCCAAATATCCTGATTCAAAAGACATGTTATATCATCCTCAAAATATCCTATACATGAACATGTTGTCATCTTATCATACAACTCAAACGTCTAAAATTACACCCACGTGTTCAATATGTGATGCGCGTTCCCTGCAGACCTGGTCAACTCTGATAAGATTTTCCTTTGAATGCCCTATTTGCCATCGGTGATTCGCCGAAGCTTCCAACTGCGTACCAGTTGAGCCGCCAATTATCCAGTGCCTTCTACGAAATGTTTTGGCGTTCAGTTCCGCCAGCGAAGCTCTTCTTAATGCGGCGCCAGTTCGCTGCTGAGTTAGGTCGCGCCAGGGAACATTTCCCAGAATTTGTGCAGGGTGTTGTAGTCAGCAAATACAAAATTAAGCTGCAATGTTTGTTCTGCGATTGAAATGGCAGTCGAAATTATATAAATCAAGCGCGAGTTTAATGAAAATTATGGATTTTCTCCACTTGGTAAGAAGTCATCGTTTTGTAGCGTTTTTGGTACGTTGTATATACCCTGAAACAATGGTTTGATAATTATGTCATTTCCAGGGCAGAAATGTACGCTTCGATGTTTGATCTTATTTTTCCTAGATCGCTATGTAAAAGCTCTCAGAAATGTTTCTTATAAAGCACTCATGGAATGACCTCCCCCATAGTGTTTTTGCTTAGATTGGTATATGTAATTTAACTAAAGCGCTCCGAAGCTATTTTTTACGGAGTGGAGAGAAAAGTACGAATTTTTATATATATTCAATAATGTTTTACCAGCGCAGTATAGGTATGTTCAGGCGCCTCATCTAACCTCTCTATGCTTCTCCAGCCTCCTCCCGCGTGTTCCAGCGCTTCCTCCATGCTCCTCTCAAAATTCCTCTAATCTTCTCTCAAACGAGGGGATTTTTCGAAGGAGCTTGGAGGAGACACAAGTCTGGCGCAAGGATTTCAATTGATAAGCCAAAGCAAATCGTTTTACTGTGGGAAACAAACGTTCTGAGTGGTTTGTGACTGTGATTTCGTTGTTTTTTTCTGCATGCTATTTCCGCTGAAATATATTACGTATGCATGGGAGGCCTTAATCGAACTTCGATATTTTATGGGGGATTTCGCTACGCCTGCCATTTTGGCGCTGATTAGTCGCAAACAGCTGATACTTCCTCCAAAACTTTCCCAGTCTGTTCCGCTGCACACATATTTTCACATATTCTTCGACCTCCTCCAAAGTCCTCCCATTTTTTCTAAGAGTTGGTGCAGGAACAGACCCTATGTGATTCAAGCATCACAAGGAGACCCAGCTTTCCTCTTTACAATTGAATGCATCTGTACCATAAATTTACATACTGGTACTGTAAGTCACTATGTTTTCTTCCGTTCGTCGCGTGTTCATCCATGTCTTAGTGTCAGCCAGCTGTGGGCATTTCGATATTTGTGTAGTTGTCCGACTATCTCCAGTCATTTTCGAGAATGCACGTCCTTGTTGCTGACCTCTCGGCTAAATGTGCTGGTGTCGGTTGCATATCTGATCTCTTGTTCCCTTAGTAACCAAGTGGTCCTTCTCAGCACCCTTTCACCTTTCAGTTGATTCGCACACATGACTGTAACACATGCCGGACTACGGATATCTGACTGTACGACATATGTCTGACGGTGCTGCAGATGTCTGACAGTGGTGCAGTTATGTGACAGTACTACATATATATGACAGTACTACAGATATCCGACAGTACTACGAATATCTGGCAGTGCCACAGATACCTGACAGTATTACAGGAAATGC
The DNA here is from genome assembly GCA_034440635.1 of Lepas anatifera. Classification (NCBI taxonomy): domain Eukaryota; kingdom Metazoa; phylum Arthropoda; class Thecostraca; family Lepadidae; genus Lepas; species Lepas anatifera. The sequence goes on along the minus strand of JAOTON010000214.1, from coordinate 434,016 downwards.
AGCTAATGTGAGTGTTAAATGTTTCGAACAGACTGCTCTATTTCTTGCAATGAAGGTGAAAAGTGCGAAAAACAGATATCTGACAGTATACTACAAATAAATGATAGTGATACGGAAATTCACAGTGCCACAGACACCTGACAGTGCTATCAATTTCTGACACAAATGACAGAAGAGAAGAAGGTCCACATTGGGGAGGTTTAGAGACTCGATACGGCTCTGTATTAACCCGCCCCGGTGGCGGGTACGAGCCACCTTCGCCTGGTGGGGGCTAAAAAGACCCCCACGATCTCAAAAACTAAGAGAGCTAGAAAAAAGCGCAAAACGGCAATCAAAGCTCTTCGAAAATGATATCGAAAATACTTCGGTCATTTTTCTTGTCAGGTCAATATCAAGGTCACCAGAGGTCAAAATAGGTCAAAATCGCTAATATGAGGTGTACTAAGAAAACCTCCTATATCTCAGAAACTATGATAGCTAGAAACATTTTCTAACACCATACAAAGCTCTTGAGATGCACTTTCATTACAGTGGCATTCATTTTCGTGTCAGGTCAAAGCCTAGGGAGCTACAGGTCACTAAATATTGGGCATATTCTTGGGAATGTCCATAGCCACCCATGCATAAGGGCGTTTACTTTTTCGCTAATAGCTTCCAAACCAAACAAGATACAGCCATAGTTTATGCACCATTGCAATCCTCTCGTCAATACAAATCGAATGATATATGATATTGCTATGCCAGGTCAAATTTAAGAATTTGACCTGACCCAGGTCAACGGTCTGACCAACTTGACCTGGTATAGTCATGATGTATATCATTTGACTTCCAGTGACTATACAAACACTTTGGTGACAAAATAAAAGCTTTATCTTAGTTTATTCAAAATTTATAGAGAAAAACACCAAAAATGCTTATTTGACCTAAGGTGACCTTTTAAAGGTCACAAGTCAAAATTTTTGGTATCAGCTTCAGAAATCGGCTAAGAGCAAGTCGCAACCGATGTTTGAAGTTGATTCCATCCATATTTACTGAGAAAAGCTCATTTCGTGATTTTCCCCATGCATTGTCAATGGGGAGGTCATGCTCTGCACATGACCTTAGGTCACCAATATCAAAAATCCCGGAACAAATGTTGTAGCTCTTGGTGGGCCCAAGATGTGGTATGAGTTTCAACTTGATCGATTAACCCTTCTTTTAGTTATGCCGTCCTAAGTATTTTTGAGGTGAGGTTACTTCACCTGACCTGGTGACCTGACCTGATATGACCTTGAGCCAAAATTTTCAGGAAAGATGTAAAAATGATGAAGGAACAGCTAGACCAAGTTTGCAGCGCTGCGCGCCGCGTTTTTTGGTCACTTCGGAAAAACCCGAGGGGGTCTAAAAAGACCCCCACCTGGGCGAAGGTTAACTTAATTGTCGTTTCTTCTGTAAACCCCAGTGGACGCGTGGCCTCGCCCCTGACCCGCCTGGATGTTTCCAGGTGTCGCTGGCCGTGGAGCTCTGTCTGTTCCTCCTGAAGAGTGGTGACCTGAGAAACCCCACCGTGTCGTCAACAGCTGGCCGACTCCTCAGCTGTCTGAAGAGCTCCGACGCTGCGTCGCCCCAACAGCGGGTTAGTACTCGGAGGCGAAGCTGATGTTTCCTGCACGTGAGGTCGGCATTGAGGCTGAGTTTTCTTATTTTGCGGCGATAGTTGTGCGGAAGACATGCAGAGGTGGTGTGTGTCCTAATCTGGAGGCTCTCACCATGGAATAGAGAACCTTTCCATGGTATCTTTATCCCACGCTCACGCCGCAAATGTAGTTGTGCTGACTGTTATACTAGCGCTTCGTCGAGGCCGAGATACCGGAGCGCAAGGTCAGCCTGGGTGAAATAGTTAAGAGCAGTTTTTTCTTCGAAAAAAGATAGTTGGTTCTATGCGGCAAGATATGACCGCTTGGGGAGGAGTCGGGGCCGAATGGCTGACTCCCCCGCTTCATTGTCCACCCTTATGTTACGCAACGCAACGCCGTACGCAAATCCAGCTTTGTGTTGGCGTGTTTACCGTTAAACTGGTGTTCTTGAGCAGTTGTTTCCAACTTTCGTCTTCTTGGATAACACATATGGTCTGGCTTTTGTTATTTCAAAAGCTTTTCGATGGAGAAACATGAACAATTTTCTGAGAATTCCCGGAATCTAGCGTATTTTAAAGTAAAAAAACATTTCTGATGCCCGTGATACCGTTGGACAATTGAAGCTGCGAACGGTAGAACCGTAATCGCGGGAAATGTTTAGACCATGCTTCCCGGATGCGATTTCGGCAGTGGTCAGGGAAACAGGCTTATATTTGATGCGACTTATCGGTAATTCGCGGTAGTGATGTCTAGTCGGGGCATTTCCAAACTGATTACGGAACCAATACTGGTTTTTATAGCCTCGCTAACCGAAAAAATGACTGCTTGGGCTATGTGCCGACGAATTACGTGTTCTGAAAGAAACCAAGAAGAAACCAATAAGAAAGATTTAACATCACATATCCTTGTTTTAAGGCGGGTGTTATTAGATGGGAGACAGCATCCTATTTATATTTTTATCGCCGTATTGTCTTATGACACTTCGCTGCTGTAGTATGTTCCGGTTGTATTTCATGTATTTACACTTCCTTTTACATATTTTATTTTTTAGTATTCTGAATTTAAGTCAGAGTCTCCGATGTATGTAAATACCTTATATAAGAGGTTCAACTGTGATGGAAGGATGTGTTTTTTATGTATGTCTTATGCACCGTGACGACCTGAGCTGTAACTGGGCGCCCAGAGCCTTTTGCTCATTTAATGAAATAAAAGAAAGTGAAATCAAATGATTATTTGTATAACATGGTAATTTAATTGTCTCAGGGCAAGCCAATGAGTTTGGACTGCAAAGCAGCAAAACCAACAGCAGTTTTACCCGTTATGGTATGATTTGTGTAGGTTACTGGAAGTGTGGAGGCGTATCGTAGGCTCAATCACAGAAATGTGTCGGAAAACTCCAGGTTCTCGCACCGTTCAGCGATCCGAAATCGATTATGCCTCGATAACAGATCTAAATGGATCTAAACGGATGCCGGTAGACACCTCTAGTTCATAGGGCGCTGCCTCGCCTTCTGTTCCAAGAATAAAACATGTCGAGTGCTTTTCTGTGTATATAACTGTTAGTTTTGATTTCATCTAATGGGAACATTTCCAGCCCGACTATGTTTGTTCCAAGAATAAACATGTCAGTCTTTTGTATATAACTCTTAGTTTGATTTCATCTAATGGGAACATTTCCAGCCCGACTATCAGACTCGGACGCTCGCTGGTGCCGATGTCTTCTCGTCGCCAGACTTCGTTATTATTTCCGCTTTCGGTGCAGGAGCGTGGGGTCTGACATGTCTGCCTTTTGCTGCGGCTGGAACTAAATCAAATTTGTTCTTTAACTAGGTAGAACCATAGGTGACCTCTAATAGGTAGCACTGATAAAATGATTTGTTAAAACAGGGCCTTTGCGTTTGCTGTCTGGACCGAACAACCTCGGTGTGTGGTTCGTTCTGCATCTGTGTCTCAAGATCTATCTGTTGTAAAAGTTTTACCTACATGATTTTTTCAAACTAGAAAATGCTGTCTTAGCATAACTCACGCCGGCGTTGATTTGTGGTTGCTCATTATTTTATTGGAAAAACTTATGTCTGATCATCTGTGGGTTAGTTAGCTATTCCGTGAAGATAGTCGGTTCGAAGTGGCAAAATATGACCGCTTGGGGGAGGGAATGAGGCTGCTGACCCCCTCCCCCTCGTCCGCCCCTATTGTCTGCAACGCCGTGCGTAAATCCAGCATTGCGTTGGAAGTGTTTACCGGGTGTACTTGTACTGTTGTTTCCAACTTTCGTCTTCTTGGATAACATATTTGGCCTGGCTTTTGCTAGTTATTTGGACTTTCGGGTGCACGAACATTCGCATCGGCACCAAAGGCCATTCTGAAAATCGAAATACCTTGTTTCGAAATCAAGCTCAGGAGCAATTCTCATATATAATACAGTTAGCGCCAAGTTCGCCAGGCTAGAGCTACAATAGAAAATATTATACAATAAAATATAAAATATTATAAGATGTGGCTTCCCGGTCACTTCACGAATCTCCGCCCCGGCCTCCCGATCCAGTTTCACCCCGTGCGGGAGAGGGGCATTTCCAACACCCCTTGGCATCGATTCTGTGTTGAAATTATTTTTTTTAAGAAGGATGCCTTACAACTGGTTTGTTGGACCGTAATTCCCCCTCTTTCACATCCACATTAAAATACGTTTTAAATAAAACAATTATCGTCATTAAAGTACCGAAGCCGCCGCCGCTGAAAGGCGCTGACTTCCTCCTTCCCCCCACAATGCCGATCATCCCTGGTGACCCGACCTGACATGACCCAGACCCGACATTGTTCTAGTTCTAGTTCTACCGTGTATTGACCACAATCATCAAGTTGATTATTTTGTCAATGCGAGTGTCCATAGTTTATACATCTCAAAAAGAAGAATAAAAAAATTTACATATGAGGTTACCATGCATGGATGGCAGATGATTAATGTTTACACAAAAGAGTCACAAATGAGTCGAGTGAAGCAGCTTCCACAGTTGCATGGGGCAAGTTGTTCCAATCTCGGATGGTTTTCGGGAGAAAAGCGTGAAGGTGATAGTCCGCTCTGCATCGTGGTGCCAGAAACTGCTGATTGTGTCCCCGTCGTGATCTTGGCGGGAGCGGTATAAGTTTACTCTTTATGCCTTCTGCATCCATCATGCCGTGTTTTATCTTATAAAGCATCGTAAGCCGAGCTTTTTTCCGTCGCTCTTCAAGAGATGGCCATTTGAGCTCTTTTAGCATTGATGTTACGCTGGTCGTTCTCCGTTAGTCCCTCATAACGAACCGTGCCGCCCTACGTTGAATATTTTCTATTCTATTGATGCTCTGTTGATGGTGAGGGTCCCAGACGGCACTCGCATATTCTAAAATGGGACGTACATATGCCTTGTACGCAGCTTCTTTGATCTTCCGGGAGCTGATTTTCAAATTCCTCTGCAAGAAACCAAGAGATTTGTTGGCTTTGGAACAATTGTGAAAACAGCGGCGCGAAATATCCAACATGGGGTGTGCTTAGTGCGGCGGCCTGAGTCGCTGTCGTTTTCTGGCCGCTACGGAAAAGCCTGACGGGGTATTCAAAGCCCTCTCCTTCCGGCTGGGCCGAAGACTTATGATGTGATTTTCGACTGGGCCGCATTTTAAGGTCTACAATAGGTTGACCTAGCGCTACGAAGAGCGCTTATGCGGGAAGTATGCTAGATTCTATCGCCACCAAGCCGGCAAAGGCTCTGAATTATCGCCGCCTGCGACACGTGCGCTGGCCTCTGCAGGTGCTACCTGCTTCTTAGCGGTGGCTTAGATGAGGAGGTCAGTCACATACAGACACATGGATATTTCTCGGTCTGGACCTGGTGTACGTCTGAACCTGTTGATCCTACTTTCACCGTGAGCGCAAGCTGATGTACGGATTGTGTCGCAAAGGGGGCCTTTCTATGTCTGCTAAAAACATTCTGAGCTCCTTATATTCCCAGTTTTTTTTGTCTCAGTTATTTCAGGTTCGGCTTTTGGGATCTAAGACTCACCAAACCGCACTTTTGCATTAGGAGGCTTGTCACGGAGACCCCGACCCCACCATCCGAACGAGTGACTCCTGCAATGACGGGTTAATTTAGAGACCAAAGTTTAACGTCCCACACATACAGGGCGGGTCACCCCGCTCAGGTCACCCTCTCACCAGTCAGTTGCCAGCCGACTGACGTCGGGTAAATGTTTAGCGCCGGAGCGTCTGAGGGGAGTCGATCCCCAGCCTTTATCGGTGTTCACTGTTACTTCACGGTTTTGTGACCAGGGGGCCGGAGCTTAACGCTGAGCTCATCTACTGGGGTGGCTTAGCTGGTAGTATGCATTAAGAGCGGCACCAGAACTAATATAAAGCCCATGGAAAGTCTTGCAGCTATATTTTGGTTGTTTAATTTTCACAATAAAACGAATTTAAAGTTCGTGTAAAGTTGGGCGGGCCTATTAACATAGTTTATTTCACCGTAGTCCGAAGACGAACACTTGGAACATTTGAGATGGCCTCTCCGGGAAGTGGGCCGAGCCGTGCCATTTTTGTGATAAGGCAAGGTGCAGTGTCGCGATTCTGTGAACGGCTAATGGCCGCCCGGGCTCCTGGCTGCTCAGACAGTCACCGGCTGCCCTCTGCTTGGGAACAGCGCCCCGCTTCGTCTTCCCTGAACTCACTGCCTGAATCGACTGCTAATGGACGAGTCTGCTGCGGCTGAAATAATAACTCTGCCGACGCTTTTCTGTTTGTTTTTGGTGTGGCTTTCAATGGTGTTGTTTTTTATGAGTTCTGTGAATCCCATTTGCTTGACCTTGGCTGATCTATGTGGCGGCTGTCCCCTGTTCAGACGCTGCCGGTTCGAGCCTGCCCAGTGACAGTGTTTTCTTGCGTAAGCGCAGTCCAAGACGTGCACCTCTCCTCCTTCATCGGGGCCACTCTGCGCTACGGCCAGCTGTCCGTCCCATCGGTTACTTATACAGTTTTATGCTGACTTTTAACATTTTCGATGCAGTCCGACGGTGGCGGACTCCGAGTGAGTTCTACATTCCCTTAGCGTGGAGGTCTTTCCTTTTTTGCTGCATCAAAGTCCTCGCCTTTCCCCACTGCATCACTGTGTCCTCTTTTCCCACTTCATCAAAGTGTGCTCCCCTTCCTCCCACTGCATCAGTCTCCTCCCTTTTCCCACTACATCACTATGGCCTCCCCTTTCCCACTGCATTACTATGTCCTCCCCCTTCCCACTGCATCACTATGTCCTCCCTTTTCCCACTACATCACTATGTCCTCCCCTTTTCCACTACATCACTATGTCCTCCCCTTTTCCCACTGCATTACTGTGTCCTCCCGTTTCCCACTGCATCAAAGTGTCCTTCCCTTTCCCACTGCATCAAAATGTCCTCCCCTTTCCCACTGCATCACTATGTCCTCCCCTTTTCCCAGTGCACTACTGTGTCCTCCCGTTTCCCATTGCATCACTGTCCTCCCCTTTGCCACTGCATTAAATTGTCCTCCCATTTCCCAATGCATCACTGTGTTGTCCCTTTTCTCACTGCATCACTATGCCGTCCCATTTCCCCACTTCAACACTGTGCCCTCCCCTTTCCCACTGCATCAAAGTGCCCCCTTTCCCACTGCATCACTGTGTCCTCTTTTCCCATTACATCACTGTGTCCTCCCCTTTCCCACTGCATCAGTGTCCTCCCTTTTCTTACCACAGCATGATTCATGTTCTACCCAAAATGGCAATTGATTATATCTGTTGGCGATTATTTTGAATAAATAAATACACAGCCAGCGCTGCCGGGATGGAAGCCGGCCTGGCGAAGCTGACGGCTTTGGGTTTCTAGTGGTTTTGCGGTTGTCTAATGACGTCACCGGTTAAAAAAAGCATCATCTCCTTCCACACGCAGGTGTAAAACTCCAGTGGATGCTTGGATTGCAGATCAAAGGCCGATCTGGGATGTAGCCGAGGACGTGGCTGCGGTCGGATAGCGGGCCACTTTCAAGCTCGAAGATAGTTATAAGTGGTTGCGTTCAATCCTTAAAGGAAATGTCACACCTTCCTATTGAAATTTGAACTGAGATTTGTATGTGATGGAGCTTGCCCAGAAACTACTTGATTGATAAGTCATTTGTCCGTGAACTCTACGTTCGTGGAGAAAAATGCGGAGATTCACCAGCGGTTGTAACCATGGTTACATGACGTAATGTCCACGCCCCGCCGAGCGGACAAGACAAACAGACCTTAAAATCCTGAAACCTTGCGTGATATTGGTGCTGGCGGCTGTAAAGGTGTACTACATGCTTCAGTGACCAGTTATAAACGTGGAGTATGTCTTAATATGGCAAGAAAATTAGACAATGTGTATTATCATCACTTTGGGCCCTAATAGTAGCCTGTTTTAGCTATAAAAAACGCCTCGTTGCTATTAGTATTTAATTGTGGCGCAAATGAAAACGGTTTAAGGTAGAATTAGGCGTTACCAGAACATAAAGTCACTACGATGCGACTTTATATCTCCAGCAGAGGAAAGTTTAGTTATGCGAAGCACTAGGCATACCAGCCATTTTCAGCATCGATTCGGCCAAATTCTTTGTTTTCAATAAAAATGCCCCGGAAACCACTACAGTCTGCCTTTCACCAAAGTGTCGCGTTCCCTTTAACACAGCACTGGAAAGCATTTGGTTCTAACGCTTAGGTACCAGAGGGGCTAACAGGCCCCCAGATTGAAAAATTAAAATAAAGGAGCCAGGAAACACCCTCTTGGGACTTTGGGAGGGCTGTAGTAGCCTCCGTTACAGCCAAATTTTGTTGAACTGGGTCAATATCTTCAAGGTCAAACGGGGTCATCAATGCCCGATACTAGTCTTGCTGGAACCGTATTGGAGTATGCCGTGATAGTGTGAAATGATGCTGCGATCCACTGCAGATAGACTATGACCGTGAAGTTCAGGTTATATTCAGTGTTCTCCGAAATTTTAGGATTAAGTTCATCCAAGGTCATTGACTATGACGTCACACCATATTTTCCTCACAGTGTACACTTTGTACCGGAGCCGAGGCCGTTGGTTTAGATATTGGTTTGACTGACTTGATCCAGGCATTTGACCTGACATCAGCATTGTTTAACCTTAATTCATATGATGATATATGTCATAGGGATGGCGATCTTATCGCCGAGACCAGAATACTCAGCAGGGTCAGGTTGGCAACACCCATGCCTAGCGGTCGGTGTGTCGATACAACTCGAAATTTGGTCTTTAATTGTATCGCTGAAAGCGTCGGCATCAATGACCTTGACCCGTGACTTTAAACCTTGCACTTCCATGTGGTGGAACTTTGACACATTATCTCAATTATTTGACATTATGACGTCATCACTCGCCCTACAATGCATGCAGACTGGTGTGGCAGTGCAATGGCACCGATCTCAAAATACAAGATCAAACTTTGAAAGCTGATGAATACCACAATTATCCACCGATTCTCAAAATTATTTCACTAAACAGCTGTCTCATCAATCGTTCGGATGTCAGCAGGTGATGTTTTTCAGCTTTGTACAGTTCTCTGGCCACCTCTGAAAAAAATAGGTGGGGGCCTTCGAGGTGCCACTCCCCTGTGCGTGCTGAAAAAGCACTACGAGACGTGGACTACCATCATGTAATGCCTCAGATCATCTGACTGGCCCTGGCGTTGGCGCTGCTTCCAAGAACATTTCTTCCGCTCCGGACCGAGGTCTTACCACCCCGTCCATGCTTTGCTCGTTGTCGAACGGAGATGAATGAAATGAAGACTGAACCTGTATTACCAGTGGCTCTAATATCGAATAAGCTTTCAATGTGGAAGTAAAAAAGTAAGCCGTTGCGTGGTTACTGGAGCAGGAGGCATTGAAGCGGCTTCTTTGACCTTTCATCTCGCGTAGCCGTAGCTAAGTCCGGCTGCTCAGCTGTGGGATTCTGAAGGGATCAAACCAAAACTTATACAAAACTTGTTGGAGACCCAAAATCCAGGGGTTCCTGACCCTCCAGCCATCCGGTGTCTCCACCAAAAGGGGGCGCCGGTACTCTTTTTAAAAGTGTTATTTATTTCCGCCACCATGGCTAGCTGAAACCGCTGTGGCGACTTGCACTACCTTCTTTTCAATCACGAACCGCTATCCGCTACTCCGTTATCACTACATTTTATTATAAAGCGCTACTGAAGCACTTGCCAGAAAACTGCCCGCTGTATTTGTATTTCAGTCAACAGCAACAGGAAATATCCCAATTGCATGTGTAGTCAAGTGGTTAAGACAGGAAATAAGTTGCAAAGGTGTTGTCACACGTCTTTTTAAAGAACATTCAATGAGAACTTCTGCTTATCTATATATTAAATAAAAAATTGCCAATATTGTATTAGGCTATGAGGAAAAAATTCCCCAAGAATCTATGTTTTAAATCTCGCTGTTTTTATTAATAAAACCATTGACCTCATTCTCCATCTCCTGTTTTTTCGTGCGGTGGTATTTGTAACGACGCCGGTACGTAATGAATTTGAATTCTTTTAACCACCACCTGCCACTCTGCTACTTTTGGATACATAAATATGTGCCTACTCCGCTACCCTTCGGAGAGTCGGTGAATAGCGGAGCAGCGGAGCAGCGGACTCAGTAGCAGACCGCCCGGCTCGATCACATATGGTCATGATTTTATTCTTACCGCTAAGAAACACTTGCTGAAGCGGAGAGCCTGGGAAGTAACTGCCCAATCAGCATCTGCGAGAAAAGTGAGATGATTTCACGCTCAGTGTTCGATTGCTATTCCGTCATGCCGTGAATTATTCAGGGTATGCAGAACGACAACGTAGGACACCATTAGTATTGGGTACCTTAATCCATCAATTATAACTGGAAAATGATCTTCAAAGCTGAAATCAACATCATAGTGTGAAGACAGTTATGTCTATTCAATGCATACGATATTTCACTGTTTTTGGCCTTCCCGAGTCTGATTTTCATTTATGGGCGTTGGTGAAGTTTCTAGTGTGATCTCTCAGTAGCTTATCTGATCAAGGTCCAGCGCTGAATTCTATTCAAAACTTTTAGACTTGTTACACCTGATCTTGGGGACTAGTCCACATTCAAAAGATCAGTTCGTAATGTCAACGGTTAATAATTTATTATTGTATTGTGCATCAATGTATATACATTGATTGCCAATGTATATAAACAATTTTCAATACAATACATTGACATGCATTGTACATTACATTGATTGATATTAATTGCAACGGTTAGGTCTCCGGAGCTTCATTAGTCAAGGCCTGTTCGTTTGAACATTTATCAACAGCTAAAGTACTATTTTTGAAAGGGGGAGAGGGGGAGGGGGGGGGGGGGAGAAATTTCCACCAGTCCCAATTCCTCAAAATATGCCCTGTGTTTCTCCTATCAAAGAATAGTGGGTAATCAACATTCAATGACTACCCGTATAGGTAGGTACTCACTACCACAGTCGAAGCCGGCGCGTGCGCACCTTCCTGTGAGATGTAAACACGAACTCCTGTAACCTGTAAACCTGTACCTGTAAACCCTGTAAATGAACCCTGTAGAAAAGGGGCAGACTAGCAATAATAGCCTAATTGAAGGTATGAAACCCGTAAAAGGCTATAATGTGTGGAAAACACCTGAAAGTTGAAACAAATTGGAATTGGTGTCTAACGACAAGATTCAGCGCAGCTAGAGAGGAGCACCTACTTCGATAATAATTGTTGGGGTTTAACGACGCACCAACTGCCAGGGTCATACGGCGTCGCCAACTCTCACCCTGTTGGAAGGGATTTGGGGATCAGATCGACTTATCCAGAGGCTCTGCCGGGACTGAACCCGGGACCGGTGGCTTAGAAGACAAGGGTGCTATCCACTAAGCCACCTCATCCCCGGAGGAGCACCTACTTCGTCATGAAAGCGGCACAGGGGTCATAAAAGCTCAATGAAAAGTAAGATAAACTGCCTGGGGCTACAATGGGATGTGCTGCAGACGGGACAAATCTCCTCTGTCCAGTTTTTTATTAGGAGTGTCGTCTGGTGTCCCGTGGTCTTACTGTACCGTCATTCATCTCTTGCGATAACGAGGCTCCACGACCTAGAATTCGGAAACGTAGAGTGGGTGTGGGCAAAAATTAAATTAAAAGATATGATTTTGATCGTATGTTGCACTTACATACCCCCAAACTCAAACGCTGAAGTCAAAGGTTTATTTCTTGAGTATTTAACAGAGAATGTTGAACAGGCAAAAGCGCACAACCTAACATTTATAATAGTAATGGGGGATCTGAATTCTGGCAATATGTATCTAGGAGATAAAAATGTAAACCATTCGCCACTGACACACTTTGAAAGCAAATTAGAGGCAACTGCCAATTGTTTAGGACTATTTCAAGTAATCAAAGAACCCACCAGGGTGCAGGGAAACACTCAAAATTTGCGCGACCTATGTTTTGTTGATAACAAGTAATTGATGTCAAGCGGTGGTGTCCTGCCATCTTTTTCTGCGCTCGATCATTTTCCAATTTTTGTTTCTATCAACAAAAGCATAGCTATCCCGGCGACAAACCATAAAACAATATGGGATTACAGTAAGCTAGACGTGCAACGTCTGACCAACATTCTCACGACAACAGACTGGCAGAACATAGTAGACAAAGACATTAACACTGCAGTGAGCTTGTTCACAAAAACCTTACAAAATGCGGCCGCAGCAACTATTCCTTTAAAAACTATCACTATCAACTCAAAAGATAAGCCATGGGTGACAAAATCTCTGAAATCAGCGATGAGAAAACGGGATAGGTTGTTCAAACAAGCCAATAAGGTTCAAAACAAGTATAAAGACCGGAACCATCCTGAAATAAATATTGCGTGGCATAGGTGGCGGTTACAGCGGAATAGGGTCACCAACGACTTACGACAATTTAAAAACCAATATTTACTCTCAAAAACAAATCAACTTCTTCAGTATAAAAGCAGCCCACACAAATATCATTCTACTTTGCGAGAACTTACTGGCCGTATAATCACTAAATCAATTCCTCCTTTAATGAACGAAAATGAAACCATGGTCAACGACAACCAGCAGAAAGCAAACATGTTAAACTCCTATTTACAGCGCAATCAACATTAGACATCGTAGAGCCGGAGATACTTATTGCTGAGCCCCTGACTCCCGTGTCCCGGAAATAGACCGGGACTGCCCTTGTGGTCTCTGAACGAGATGTGCTACATGAACTAAATAAGCTACAGCCCCACAAATCAACAGGACCTGACGAAATTCCAAACAACTTCTTAAAGTTAACCGCAATTCTTATCACAGACCCGTTAACAAAATTATTCAATAAATCTCTTCAGCTCGGTATTCTCCCGTCAGAATAGAAACTCGCCAATGTCAAACCAATTTTCAAAAATAAGGGATCCCCATCGGACATTTCCTGCTATAGGCCTATCAGTCTTCTTTCCTGATTATAATCAAGAAAGACTTTGAATAATTATAATTATAATTATCGAAAGTCTTTGAAAAGGTGGTTTTCTGGAAAATATACAAACACTTATCAGACAACAGCCTTCTAACAGATCGACAGAGCGGGTACAGGCCCGGCCATGGTACACAAATGTAACTTTTCTATTTGACACATAAATTAAATGAATCACTAGATAAGGGGCAAGATTTCGCTGTAGTGTATTTGGACATTTCGTGCTACTTCGACAAAATTTGGCATAGAGGACTCTTAGAAAAATGCAAACGTGAATTCGGACTGACTGCAGTTTTAGACTGGCTCGCCTCCTACCTTACTGACAGAAGACAACGTGTTTGCTTGCAAAATTCTTACTCATCTACTCTTTCGCTAAATGCAGGCTGTCCTCAAGGATCCGTCCTTGGCCCCCTCCTTGCCCTCCTCTATTTAAATTCTCTGACAAAACAAAAGACCCAAGACATACTTTGTTTTGCTGACGACACATCTCTGTACGCGGCTCATACCACTGACTCATTCCTTTCTATTCAGAACACTCTTCAGATAGACCTTGACAAAATATACAGTTATGGACAAAAATGGTTCATTACCTTTAACCCAACCAAAACAATCCAGCAAACTTTCTCGTTAAAAAATAGAACACAAGTCCCAAAACTAACATTTGTTGGTGAACCTGTACCAGTGGTGCAAAAGCACAAACATCTAGGAATTACTCTTTCTCATGACTTGAAATTCAAAGAACACGTCAACCAAATAATCAAAAAAGTAAACATAGCTCTGAGCCCTATCTACCCTTTAGCACAGTTTCTCCCCAGAACAATTCTAAATCAAATTTACACGACATACGTTAGACCTCACTTTGACTACTGTGACATAATTTATGACGGACATATCACAGCACATGACAAACTTAGACTTGAGCGACTGCAGAATAGAGCCGCTAGACTAGTGACAGGGACCTTACTTCGGACACCGACTGAGAAATTGATAAAAGACCTTGGGTGGGAATCCCTTGAGACAAGAAGGAAAATAAACAAAATTGTATTTTTTTCATAACCTTTTAAATAACCCATTAGTACAACAATTCATACGCAACGTTGTTCTTGAAACAAGAGAAAGTAACTTGCTTAGAACCTTAAGACATTCAGAAAAAATGACAGTGCCGCGACACAGAACACTAGCGTTTAAAAGGTCATTTTTGCTTACCTCTGTCAAGACGTGGAATCAGCTGCCCCAAAATATTCGTGAAATTACCTCCAAAACTACATTCAAAAACAAAATAAAACACCATTTTGGGACTCCCTCTCCCCCACTTTATTACTCATTGGGCCAAAAGAGCGAAAATTGTCTATTGACAAGACTGCGACTTGGCACAAGCAAATTAAATTCACCCCAATTTGAAGTTCAAGCGATCAACTCTCCCCACTGTGCTTGCGGCGAAACAAAAGAGGACACACCACACTTCATGCTCCATTGTCAATTATTCAACCACGTAAGAGTAACAATGTTTCACGAACTTCTCTCTAAAACCAACATTAACCTTTCAAACATGGATAAGCAATCAAAACTGAATATTCTGCTGCATGGCTCTCCATTAAATAAATCAAACTCCAAAAATGTAGCCTCAACTGTCTTTAAATTTATCCGAAACACAAAACGATATGCATAGCTGCGCCCGGGCCGGGCGGAGGTGACGGTGAGTGGGCGGCACACCCAATCATTTGTTACCTGAGCGGCGGCACTGGGTGATTCCCTCTGTGGTGGTGCGGTGTGTTGGGGACCAACCGTGCGAGAGGCGCCTCGCATAAGCATTTGTGCTCTTGCGCAAATCGCGAACAATGTATTATGTTTTGTAGTGTCTCTTGATGAAAATACATGTCTGTCTGTCTGTCTGTCTGTCTGTCTGCTACCGTCACTGAGTAAACTAAACGCTGTGAATTTAAGTAGATAACTTTTTAGCTTGTCTAGGAATGGGCTGCTATGTTTAGCTGAGTTGTTTCTGGCATATCCAGGTTTATTCTATATCTATCGGCAGAGTTCGCTCCATATTCTTGGAATTAAAGGCTCCTTGGTTCTGCTGCCTCCCTCTTCTCAGTTTTGTGACCTCTCTATTCGTCTTAAAACTGTGATTCGCTTATCTGTTTACGAAGATTTTGGATATCAGGAACGTACATCCTTTGCTCTCTGTTGGAAGCTCATGAAGCTTTGGCCAGATTGTTTTACAGATCTTGAAACTACAATGTCTGTAGAGCACCGCGGCAGAGGTATTGACATTTCATCAGTAGTGGCGGGTGATGAGGGGGGAGGTGGGGTGGGATGTTTTTGTTTACGATCAATGACATGTCAGTTGGCGTTTGCTGTTAGATGATTGTTTCACTGTGCGTTACGCTTTGTGCGCTGGATAGTTTGGCTGGTATGCTTTTTTACGTATTTGATACGACAATGACTGCTTCAGTGCCCGGTCCGAATTACAATATACGCGATAAAAGAGGCAGTTTTGGCTTATCAGACAACATTGAGACAATCTTCTTCACGTGTGGGTGACAGATAGACCCGTTAGTCTCAGGGATTATCGGAGGCTACTGCCCTTTGACTTTCCCCTATCCTATTTAAAGCCGACGTATTCACGATTGATAAGCCGACCACCGATATCACCGTTAACTTTCCGAGAAGAATTATCGATCTGGATAAGGGCGTCCGGGGTGGCGCGATGACTTCGCGAAATCTAACGGTGGCGGCTCTGCTTTCCGCCATGCGGGCATCTGTGGCAACCCACTCGCACGGGGGTGGCCCCTTGGAACCGGAGGGGATTCGAACCCAAGCATGTTCGGAGAGCTCTCCGGCAGCTTGCGTCATGGGTGACGTGGGGTGCTAGTCCCATAATCCTATCAGCAAAGCCATGACAGTATTTTTTATGGGGGGGGGGGTGGACGGACGCCTAACCAGACGTTTTGTGTAGATATTCTCTTTGTCTCGCTCTCGATTTTTTTCTATTTGGACTACTAACTGGTTGACGGGCAAGCAGGAGCGTTCTTCTCCGCGGATAAAATGTGGAAATGGCAGGGTCTGCTTTGTGCGATTGAATTTATATCATTTAGCGCGATACATTTAGCTACGGTGTTTGAATCGATAGAAAAGTAAAAACTCGCTTATCGTCGCAGCTGTCTTCCAATTAGCATCGAGCTAGTCCATACGAATGACTCAGGTTCGTTTGCCAGCACTGTCTGTCAAATTTAACATCGATTTTTGTGGCAGGCAGATGTTGGTCGTAATCTCGCAATCAACAGGAGCTGTAGATTAGTCGTGGACGAGGAACTTTCATCTGATGGCCCCTAGAAGCAACCGCCTCGTGCTATTCGTTCCCAGTAAAGGGTGGCTGCTCGTTTCAGCAGTTAGTGGAAATTTGTCTCCACGTGGAAAATTCGCCCAGTACGCCTCTGGGTAGGAGGTATAACGGATCAAACGGACGCGCTCCGTTTGCAGCTGGGAGCCATTTGCGCTTCTGGGAGCTGTCGCAACACTTGGATTCGGTAATATCTTGCGATTCCCGTTCATGTCTGCTGTAATATTATACCATCTGGTGACGCTGGGCGGAACACAAGTTTGTGGGAAGTTAGAAACCAGCCGTAGGTTTGCAGCTTCCGAATTCAGCCGATCTCTGTCGTCTTCACAGAGTTATACAAACAGTTTCACGTTCTGCACACAAGGAAATCAGCTGTTTTTATCCTGTGATGAAAACACACTGCCACGTGACATCCGGAGTTGGAATTGAAAGAAAAGGAATACGAGTTTTAAAGTGGTGTTGAAAATGACCATTATCTGCCAAGTTATTTTTTATTTTAGACCTAAATTAATATCAAAAGAATAGACACAATAATAGGAGCTTTCGACGCCAAGTCATCCTCAGCTATCACGTCAGCTTCGACGTCAAGTCAGCCTCAGCAGAGGAGCTGAGGATGACTTGACGTCGAAAGCCTCTATTATTTTGTCTATTCTTAATATTAATTTAGGTCTACAATAAAAAATAGATTGGCATATAATGGTCATTTTCAACACCACTTTAAAACTTATAAGGATAATGCTGCTGCCAACACTGCTCCGCTTACTTAGTAAAGTAATACTGCAAATCAGTTAACAAGTAGATGAAGAACTTCTTCCAGTCCTTGGTGCAGTGTTACCTGCAGTTATATCGAACGAACTGCTGCGTTAGCTATTCTGCTACGTAGTAACTGGAATTTGTACCAGTAAATCGGCCCTTTTTCCAATCAAATGCGGAACAGTGATATTCGTTCTGCCAACCTTTGTACGCGTGCCTCTTGAGAACCCATAGTCCCCGTGAATGGGAGTGATTGAGGCCGTTCCGGAAAATAAATCGTCGCGAATTGGATCGCCGTCGCGGTGGCAGCCATCACTACCTCGTTTATTGTCCAGACGACATGATTATCATTACCCACGACCATCAAGTGATCGTTGCGATGGCCGGAGGTCGGAAAAGATCCCAACTGGCCAGCACTGTTGGACACACATCCAGAGACTATTATGCTGATGTAGCGTTCTGTCGTATGGTTCGTTTAAGGAGGGTTTTGATCGGTCCTTTTAATTAGCTGTAACGGATAATTGCGCGCTGAAAGGAAACATATATAATTGCGTTAAAACGTCTGAATGTGTCGTGAGTACTGCAAACTGATGCATGCCTGATGCATATGCATAATATCCTCGTTGTCGTCGCTTTCAAACTATTTTTCGTCGGAAACGTTGGTTAATTTTTCGCGAATACCAGCTGATCAAAGTGCGGCGTGCTCTGGAGACAGCAGCGCCGTGTTTGTCACCTCTGCCAGCCGCCGTTCGGGTGGCAGTTTCCAGAGCCGGCGGTGTTCTGTCGACGGTGGGGCCGTTATCGGGTTAATTGATGATGGGCTTCAGAGACTCGGCAGCGCCTGTCAATGGCTGTCCGTCGCTCCCTTTCACTTCCGAGTAGAGGTTGGTGGATGGTGCCGATGCCTGATTCAGATTAAATACCTCCGTAATTGAATTTATTGTATGTTTCCTTGTGGTGGAGTGGTCCATGCTCGGGAAATGTTTACATATAGCTTTCCACGCGATTCAGATTAAATACCTCCGTAATTAAGTTATTGTATGTTTACTTTTGGTGGAGTGGTCCATGCTCCGGAAATATACTAGTATGAGCTTTTTCACGTGATTAAGATTAGATACCTCCGTAATTGAAGTTATTGTTTATTTCCTTTTGGTGGAGTGGTCCATGGTCGGGAAATGTTTACATATAAGCTTTTTTCACGCGATTCAGATTGAATACCTCCGTAATTGAAGTTATTGTATGTTTCCTTGTGGGGGAGTGGTCCATGCTCGGGAAATATAGACATATAAGCTTTTCACGTGATTTTGGTTCTAAAATCAAGTGCCGAGGCCATGGGTCAGTCTTGGTATGCGAGACGAGGACTTTACCGTCTGGACGTCCCCGAGTGGGCCCGGCCTCCGTTAGCGATCCTGGTGCGTCACTCAGCACACGTCGAAACTTTCCCGGCCAGTTTCGCTCTAGGAAGGTTGGCTGGACATTTTCCTTAGGATGTTTAATTCTGCAAGGTGTGTATTTTGACGTCCTAGCTGTCAGAATATAGTTTCTGGACGCGCAGCTCGCGTCGTTTTTGACTCGACGAGGCTGATTAAAAGATAAAAGAGAAACCGGTGGAAAATTGATCAGATAAGCGATACACTATGTAATATATGCCTATACCATCCACACTATGTAAGCAAGGTACGAAATTAAGTGTGCCAGCACACAGGGGGCCGGGAACAAGCCTGCCCCACTGCAAAACAGCTTTTCATCGAATTGTTTCGTGCTGTTGCAATGTTTGACATACCCAGAGCTTTGCGGGCTTGTCTTCACTTCTCATAGATTTCTCCTCAACAGCGCTCTGTCCCATTTGAATTTGCGAACTCAGACGGGCATGATAGACTAAGGCATGCACACTTCCTTCCAGTGCTTCTGACAACGGTACAGTTGTAGGTTACGCATAAATCACCCATTCCACAAGGCTTGACGGCTTTCCCTGACTCACAATGGTTGCAGATGGTGCATTGTTTCAACTCTTCGTAGAAATATTCACGCGAAGGCGCTGCACTGTTCCCAATGGTTGATGGTGCCATTGTGAACGGCACCTTTCAAGGTAAGCCCAGGCTTGGCCTACATTGGTGCGGTCTTCAGAATTCATCGGACGCAAAGCGCGCCTTCTTCGCCGGCTTAAACACGAAGTCATTGGCCCGGGCTTGTTCAGAATTTAGTTGTTTATGATTGATTTTCGTGTAGCGTGCGGAATAAGTGGAAAAAGGAGTGCGGAAAATCGACGGGTAGGACACGCATGCGGGATAGGTAAACAGCGGTAGACTGCAGGTGGCGTTCGGGTCGATTTCTGCGGAAATTGCCTCGTCACAGAAGTAAAAGGGATCTGACTGGAAAGAGATGGGTTGAAAAGTCCATGGTGCCCTTCCCCCTGAAATCTGGGCCCTCCGCCGCCGCCGCGGGTCTGGAGCGTGAGGTTGCGGATGAGTGCATTTTCAACCTTGCAGGTGAAAACTGCAAGGGAAAATTGACTGAGGAATATGGCTGTTTTCGAAAAATGTACGACATCAGTTAGTTAATTTGTATCAATGTTTTGTCAGCTTTTCTTTACTTTTTGAATTTACGAACTATGGTTTGCCCTGGTCTCCGTTCTAAACCTGTGTTATGCAAAATTGGTCGATGATCACGAAAGATTTCGGCAAACGAAAAATCGTTTTTATGAAATTTAAAGATATCCATATGCTTTCCTCCGCGCTTCCGGTCAAATTCAGGGAATCGTGAGCTGAACACGAGTGCCTTATTGTGTCTCCTCAGTGTTGATGGGGGGCTGCTGCAAATGCGACACCGGGTACTCTACCGTCGCTTGTATCCGAGCCAGCATTTTCAACAAAATTGCAGCTGCATTGAATTAATGACTGAAGTTTGCAGAAGGTAGGATTGCTTCGAGCGACTGACTGATGTCCATAGGTGGATCTAGAATTTCCGTTCGCGGAGAGCTTTGTCGGGGACGCGAAAGCGGCATTGCAGTGGGCCGTCATCACCCGTTCAGTGGGTGCCGTGACCACTTCAGTGGGCGCCGAAGGTCGATCGGGGGTGACAAGTGCCCCCACTCTCTCCCCTGGATCTGCCCATGTGATTGTCGGGTTTCTGTGAACCAGTGGTGAGTCTCCACTGTGTCGCGTTGCCGCGCTAACGGACCTGTTGCCTGGGGGCTTGGCAACCAAGCCGGTGATGGTGATGGAGGTGTAGCGAGCGCCGGACCGCTGGCTCTGAGTTAGTGACGGCTCTTCAGGCAAGTGTGGACAGGCGGGACACGAACTCACTTGGACACGAACTCATGGAGCGTCCGGTTCGGAGAGCAGCTCAACTGCACCTCTGCCCTGTGGGCTCGCTGGCAAACGCATCTCAGACTGTGCAAGTGACACCAGATGACCTACCAGAGGTCAGCACTGCTTTCGTTGGACGCTCAGGAGCGTGCCAAGAATGTACTATGGTATCACGATTTCCAGCTTTCGTCTGAGTGGTACCTGCTGCAAGGTACTGAGATTGCTTTCTAAGTTTTCACACTGACATGTAACGGAGCGGTGCTTGAAGTCACCTGGTCTGATGCCACGGAAACGAAAACTCCGAGATGGCGTGTTTTTTTTACTATTTGGAGGCTTCTCGCGACCATCGCGAAACCAGCTGCCACAGGCCATCATAATACCGGAAAACCGCTTCGTGGGACAATAGCGACAGCCGCGCGTATAAATGTGTCCAACTTTGAGACTGCGAGACAAACGTAAAACGGAGCTACCGGTGAGCTGACATCTGGCGCGGTAATGGCTTCCAGGAAGCCGCGTCCGAGTCCGTTCAGAGAAGCTGTGGCTATTTGCCCAACCTGGAATCGGACCGAGCGCTCCTGACTGGAATAATTCATCTTTGATTCTGGTGCTGATATGGAACGACTGGAAAGCTGCCGGTGCCGGAGCCGCCGCTACAAAGATACATCATGTCCGAGAACGAAGCATCATTGGCTGATGGAGTTCTCCGATGGACGGATGTTTTTTATTCTGGCGATAGGTTTTCGACAAGAGCAGGCGGTGTCGAGGCGGGGACTGATTTTTTGGTGTGATTTCACGTGCAAAGCCTCCAGTGCAACTTTCTGCTGAAGCAGCGTGCTGAAACAATTACGTGTGCACCTTTTGTGTTTTTTCTATCTTTCTCTAGGAATATTCCGTTGGAATTTTTCGTTTTTTAGATACAAGTTCGGTTTTTCGCTTGTGGAAACAAAGCTAGCTCATTGGAATGACTTTACCAACTGTATTTGAATGGTTAAAATTATGTTTAGTTTAATCATATACAGGTAACAATTGAACCTTTTATATATTACGATATGTACGAAGGAAAGGTTACCTCACTTTATCTTGCTGATATCTTGTTAGAGAAATATTGCAGTTTGGTGTATGTTATTCATTCGTGATGTTCAGCTTGTATGATAAAATTTTCGTTTTTATGAGCGAGTGACAATACATAACATCTGGATATATGTTAGCGCAACAGCAATGGTAATGAAAAATATTCTGCTTTCTTATTTATTCTGTCATGATTTTATAGAACTGAAATACCAACTAGACTTCGGAGTGCTGAGGCGAGGAGCATGATTATAAATTGGCAAGATGTTTAATAGCCTGCCTCCTCGAATCCGGAATGCCAAATGGATATAACACACTTTGATTATATATTCAGGCACGGCCCTTCCATACCGATGGGTTGATTTCTGTGCATCTTGAAGGCTTTAGGATAACGCCATCCGGTTCCCAGGGTTCTGCAATCCCTAGCGTTTTGTCTGTTTCTTCTTTCGCCGTTACCGTCACTTGAAGTAAATCGAATGGCGCCTTCCTATCAGCCCTATTTCTGTCCAGTAATGCAGCCTCCGTCGGCGATCGGTGTCATTTTCTCTTCTTTGATCCACTGGACTTCTCTTTGGAAATTTGTTTGACCTCGTGGCCACATGCTTGTGTTTTCGTAATTATTCTTAAATAAGATAGTGATTAATGGCCATAACGTCCTTTTAACATCCTGGCGGAAAATTGGACCCAGTGCTCGAAATGATTCAACCATTTACACAAGAATTTTGATTGGATCGGTATCTTTGGCTTCCTGCTCGACCCTCTGGAATTTGAAAAATCAGTGATGAGAAAGCCGTTTCCCTGTCACCGTCAAGTCTGGCGCTTCTCTCCCCGCGACACGTCACCTGATGTCACGTTGTTTCTATAGTGCTACGATGTTGTTCCAGGGTGCAGAAACAACTGTTCTGTCGCATGTGTCGTTTTAATAGCCTTCATTTTACACGATGTTATTTTAAAAAAAACGTGCGTTAAACAGTGAAGGCGCCGGTCAGATTTGAACGCGGGACCTTCTTATCAGCAGGCGGTCATCATTTGCGTTCGCCGCTGACCACCACCGTTCTTTACCGCAGGCCGACCTCGCAGCGGCTGCTGAGGCCAGAGGTGGAGTTCGCAAAGCCCTCGGTGCCAGCTGAAACCTCGCTCCAGCACAGATCAGCACAGATCTCGCTCTAGCGAAGATGTCATCCTCTCCAACACTGTCGTCGACGTCAGCAGTGAAGCTCCTCTGTCTCTGCCGCCATGCTCTCCCGCTACGGAGCCTACCTGATTGTTCTTGTGCAGTCTATCCTCGAACGGCACAGAGGCGGACGGCTGTCCTGAAACACGCAGGCATTGGCCCGTGCCCACGCTCGGCAGAGGCCGACCAACTTACACGGTGGCAGGGCTGACTTTTGGGGGAGTGAGCTGAAATATTGGGCTGCATCACGAATAGCTGACGTGTTCTTTTGGGTTCGACTCCCATCTTGTTAGAACACCAGATCCGGCGTCGGCTTTAAACCCCAGTTGTCTTGTTCTTTGACCCTCGCTTGGCGTGCTTTGTCAAACAAAGCAAACGCGCGTGACGCCAAGCACGCGCGCACCAGGTGTGTTTGGATTGGTTGAGAAGCAGCTGAAGATGAATGTATGGCGCAGACCCGTGAACCAGACGAATTTCACTCTAAATGATCATTTCTATTAATTACACAGTATGCCATTTCGCGTTAAGTTTTAACGAGATTTGTGTATTTATAACATTTGTATATTCGGCTGTTGACAATTTACATTTGCCGAGAACAACAGTCGGAATATCTGAACGGTGTCGGTTCGTATATATCACTGGGAAATTCGAATATTTCAAGAATTAGTGGAAGTACCTTTGATGAACCCATTAATGCTCTATGTTTCGGGACTTTTCGTGGGATTCCTGTTGTGTTTGTCATCGACTTTGACATTCCGTTTGGGACAACACTGGATGGCTCTTCAGGCCTCTCCAAACTTGCCGCTGCTGCCAGCACAGTTTGTCGAACAACCTGTCCTGTAGAGGAAGGCTGGAATGCTACATTTCAGCTGTTCTGTGGCTGTCACTGTACCGTCCGCCACCGGAGGCGCCAGTAGGACGCTCCTGATGGATGCCTTCAGTAGAGGATGGTGGATGTGCTGGGGAAGATGGTGGTGGACGTGCTGGGGAAGAGGATGGTGGACGTGCTGGGGAAGATGGTGGGGGTGGAAAGGAGAATACGGTCTCCTCACGTGTCTGATCGTCACTCTCTGAAGTCCTAGACTCCATGGCGATGATGAGGGAGACGAGGGTACAGCGCAAACTTATTATCTTAGAGAGCGCCCCGCCGAGGCAGTTCAACAACTCTAAAATTGTTCTTAGCTAAGCTCTAAGCTCCACAGTGGTAAGCATTAGAAAGCCCCCAAAAATCCCTGTCGAGTCCCGATATTTCTGCGTGACCTCATCCCTGCTTCATCTGATGGGAGAGAGACGTCCTGCCCGTTGTAATCCCTGCAGGGATGCTGATCGCACTCCAGTAAGCTGTGATTGATTCATGGAACGCGAATATTAAGGTGTGTGCTAGTGTTCGTGTTGTTTGGAGTTAACCCTATTTCCGGCAGGGGGCTAATATTGCCCCCCTTCAGGTTTTTCGAGAATATCTCCGAAACGGCTTGCGATAGAACTTTGAAACTTCCTGACTTTTCCTAAAACTAGTACAGGCAGGTTTTCTGAAATTTTCAAGATTATGTATTTACCAGGGGCGGAGCTATGGCTGGGTTTTTGGGGAGGTTCTATCCACAAACCAAGTATTATCGTATGCGATGGGTTTTTTGTAAAAGGAAGCCGTCTCTGCTGATCCTGATACCAGTTATATGGTTTTATTATATCATTTTTATGTGAGATGATAGTGCATTCACAATTGTCACTATTTGTATTCATCAGGGGCGGTTACAGCAGTTCAAAATGGGGGAATGTTATCAAGAAGGACTAAACGTTAGTAAGTGAGAAGACTGCTTACAGCCGTGGCAGGGCGAATACAATTGGGTATATGAAAATTCGAAATAGTTATAACCCAATTCTAGATTACCAGAGGCGTGTCCAGTCACTACACATTTTCAAAATGTATATTCCCAGCCAGTATCACCGCCGCGACTCAATATCGTTGTATATTGAAAATGTGTTTCCAATCACCCCCACCCCCACGACGAGTCCTTGATCCGCCTATGTCACCCCCTTTCCCAGAGCTGCCATGGAGGTAAAAATTATCAGAAATCAAATTTCAAATAGTCGAGGGACTAATATACTCATGCATACCATTCGCATATTGTTGGTATGTATTTTACCCCACTGTTTTACCTTACTGCATCCGCCCCTGATGAGTTTTTCACTTTTTTCTCATTTATTTATGTGTCAAAGATGCCAAGCAGTATATGACGGCTTCTAATCCGCGTAACAAAAACTTTTAGGTTGTATATATTTCCCCTCATAGTCCTGGTCCTGGAACTGCCATTGAATTTCGAATTTTTGCGTAACTCGAGTATATGAAAATTTTGGGTCAATTATTTGTAAGTCTGAACTAGTTTTGTGAAAATCGTACAACAGAGACAAGGGTTATGGAAAATCTAAAAATACACAAAAATTGTATATTTTGCACGACCTTCTCCTAAAAATAAAAATTTTGAAATTTTCTTTTTTCAAAATAAAGTTTAGCAGCAGAGGAATCTATGGCACTTTGAATTTTCAAAATCGGCCGGTTAGATTACGAGATCTTAGGGGCCGATATTGCCCCCCTGCCGGAAATAGGGGTAGCCGGAGCCTGACGGAAATAGGGTTAATATTGTATTGATGTGTGGCATGCGATATATCCGCGGGTGATGATAATTCCACTGTTGCAAGCTGTTGTGGATACATTTATCAATACTGTTGTAGTGTGTCACGGAGGGCCGACATTCTGAAATGATTTAGGCCACGTTCGTGTGTGCTGTTGGCCTTGGAATGAATGACGAGTGTTTGGTATATTATCCTACGCGGCTGAAGCGGTCGTCCTTTTTCTACGCGTTTACTGATGTCATGTCGTACTATTTTTCCATGTGCTTGCAAGTCACCCTAATGATTTTGGGGCCGGGTGGCCTAGTGGCTTCGTTGCCAGTCTTCGCATCGCATAGCATGGATTAACGTGGGTTCAATCCCCACGGCGGGAAACCGCCTTCCGTGTCCGATCTGAACCGGAGGAGAGGATCCTTAACCACCCACGCCAATACTCCCTGTAATTGGGCGAGTGTGCCTGTTGGGAGTGGCCCTAAATAAATAAAACAAACAAAATTACCTAATGTAATAAATAGTGATACAGAAATTGTCAGGTTTCAAATCGGTTTGGTTGAGGCTGGATCTAATCGTTTTGAATTATAAGTCACAAATTCCCAGAAAAGTATCTAGGGGTGTGGGGATTCAACTTTTTAATTGGAATACGAGTCATCGCTTTATGTGCGAAAGTGAGTGTTTCAAAATTGCACAAAATGAATTCCACTTCCCGCCTTTGTACCAATAACCATTGTTTAATGATTTGAGCACCCAGATCGTGCGGTACATTCAACGTGCGAGCCATTTGGACGCAACTGAAGCAACGGCTCTGTGTCTGTCAACTTGTTTGGATTGTTGGGACGAACAATATTAGGATGTACTGTCGTGTTGTGTTGTCGATTTGGCGGGCGCAGCGGGCTAAAACTTCAAAGCATATGTATGAGGTCAGTGTGGTGATACAATACAACACGTTGGCTTGGTTGTTCTGTGTGGTAGTGGTTAGAGGAGGGAATTCAGTGGGCGAGTCCTTAGATTTGATTTCTGACACAGCGAATTTTTTGCTGCTAAGGAACGGAAAATGTTTCGCGAAAAAGTGATGATTGACGGTAAATGATAATTATTAATTCAGCGTACCACATGAGCTAACCCTGGATAGCCTATCGAAAATACTCATCGGCCAGGGCAACAACTCCCATTGGCCAGTGCGGAAGACAAAAATCCAATTAGTTTTTTGGCTGTTACGTGCCAGCTGTAGACAGGGGCGTAGCCAAGGAGGGCGGCTGGGGTAGCCGCACCCCCCTCCCGTCCGAGGATACAGGCCGCACGAGGCTCGGCCCACCGGCACTATGCCTCTAAGCTCAAACCGTGGAACTTCATATCAGACAGGGCCCTCTTAAACTCTCTCCGGCACTCCTTTTTGTGACAACTGGGGCCCTTTCTACCTATCAGAACCGTCTGTAAAAAGGGACCCTTTGAAGCAATGAAACCCCAGGGTGCCCTGTCGACGAGAGGGCCCGCTCTGGCCACCTGGCCCCTGTTTAACCGATAAGTGCAGGGTGGGCCGCAGAGCCCAGTGCGACTCGCTGGCCGTCAAGGCTCAGGACTGGCCAGCTGTGCCATCCATAGTGAGGTCATTGTGACTAGAAGTGACTTGTTTAGCCTACAGGGCCTACTGTGACCGTCAGACCCCTTTTAACTAGACAAGCCCCTGAACTATTGGGACCGGTTGTTCTCCTCAGAGCCCTATTTGGTCAGCTAGGCCCTCAACAGAGGCATAACCAGGGGTAGGTGACGAGCGGCGGCCGCCCGAGAGATCCGACGATCCCCTAAAGGCCTATACTTTGCTCTGTGTCCCGCCGTGGAACTACATGTCAGACAGATCCCTTTAAGCCCTCTCCAGCACTCCAATATGTGACTAGCGCGGCCCTTTCGACCATCGGAACCGTCTGGAATAGAGGGTTCCGTGAAGCACTGCAGCCCCCGGGGTCCCATGTCGACAGAAGGGCCCCCTCTGGTCAGTACCCGATAAAGCCAATATGGCCAGCAGGGCCCACTGCGACTCGCAGGGCCAGGAGCTATAGCCGTGGAAGCACTGCCTGGCCTGAGTCCTCTTTAACTGAGAAGGTCATTGTGGCGAGCTGGGGCGTTCTTAGCCTGCAGGGCCTACTCCTGACTATCAGGACTCTCTTTAACTAGAGGAGCCTCTGAGCTAGCTAGACTGTTCTCCCTACGGCTCTAGATCGTCTGCGGGGCCCTCTATGCGGAACTGAGGCTTAGCTCAGCACAGAGCTCTGTAGCAGTGAGACCTCGGCCTACGGCCTCGGATCGTTTTAGTGCGGGAGAGGCCGTTGACAATTTCATGCCAGCATTTTTTTACAGCACGCTTGTTGAGGTGTGCGGTGATGGTGAAATCTGACATCACTACAGGTAATTGGCATCTCTACCGACCGCCCGGTCACTGCCTCGGGCAATACTGGCAGTGGCCCAACCGGCAGTCGTTCAGAGGCACCCGCGGGCTCTGTGTTGTGGCGCGTGAGCATCAAACGGTGATGGAGGAGACTGTGACAGCTGGGGCATTCAGGACAAAACGACCAAAATATTTCAATTGACACCACCATGTCTAGAAAAACGAAACTTGTCTCCGGGGAGTTTTGGGCCAGAAACACGCCTGTGAAAATCTTAGCCCCTCCGACCAACGGTGACCGAGTTATAGCCCGAGGCATTTTAGGAGGTCACGTTGTAGACTCATGTTTGATGCTCATAACTCAACAACGCATCTCTGATTAACAAGTTTTGTATATCATTGAACTCGTCTTGAATTATAGTTTATTTTGAAAAAGAAAATGTTAAAATTTGAAAATTTTACTTTTAATTTGTTTGAACTTTTCCTTTTGACCTAGCTTGACCTTTCCCAGTTGAAATTGCCCTTTAGACACCTCAAAATGTTTCTTCATAAAATATCTTTCGATAGCAAAAATAAAAATTCGTTCTTGCTATAAGTTCCGAATATTTAGCACCTAAGGTAGGTATGTACACGGTTTTGACCATTGCGGTAGTACAGCCTTATGTTTAACGCCGCAAATATAGCGATTGCTTTGTAATCGGTCGCTGGAAATCATACTCCATTGTCTTTACGAAATTTTAATCGTACAAGTATCCGAATTTATGACAATTAACACGCCCCACCAGGGGGTGGGCAACCGGCCTCCTCAGGTCTCTACAGGTAGTAAAAAAACCTTCGCGCAGCCCACCGTACTCCATCTACCTCTAACACAACATTTGCAACTTCTGGAAAAATAATTAGGTCAACTGGGAGGTGGTAGGTACCGTAAATGCTGAAGGCCAGCAGGCAACTCAGTGGTGAGGGTGACCTGAGGTAGACGGTCGTCGTTACGCCTTGTGGGACTTCAACTTTTTTCCTGATTAACACTTTATCGTGGAGTTGCTCGTTTGGGTGGTGGGATCAGGGTCTCCGTAAAAGTCCCTGATGACTCTAGTGAGACACCTACTCCTAAAACCGCCTCCTTGCCGCCCCAGTAGCTCAGTTGGTAGAGCGTTGGGCTCCGGCCCGCGGCTCAGAAGCATGCAGTGGCAGTGCATGTCCAGGCTTGGGATCGGTTCCGCTGAGACGCTCCGGCGCTCAATAGCTTACCCGACGTACAGGTCGGCTGGCAACTACTGGTGAGAGGGTGACCTGAGCGGGGCGGCCGTCCCTGTGCTGTGTGGACGTTAAACGTTGGCTTCTAAAATCAACCCTTCATTGTGGGAGTTGCTCGTTCGGATGGTGGGGTCGGGGTCTCCGTGACAAGTCCATTGATGACTTTAGTGAGACCCGACTCAACAACCGAACTGAAACAACTGTACAAAATGTATAAAAACTGAACTGGCAACAAATTGGGCAATATTTATACTTGTTTCGAGGGAGACGAGGGCAAATGAACTTATTAATAATGAACCTTTCAGCCTTAAACGAAAATTTACAAAGATGTCGCGACCTTATCAATAATTTAAACAAGTATAACTTATCCTATGAGCACCACTAACTCACACAATTACATCGTTCCCGGAGATGGAAAATAGTATGATGCAAGCTGATCCAGTGCAGCACAGCATATGTTTGAGAGGATTCATGCAATGTAAACAAACGTGTCTGAAGGCTTTCATTCCCAAAAAGTAATTTGAATCTGCTCATATATTCGACAAAATGTCCTGAAATTGTAACGCATTCGACTTGGTCGCTGAACAGGTTGCCTCATGATATTTTTACAAGGTGATCATTTCATAGCTGACACGGATCGAGAATCCCAGATAAATAATGACACAGTGCACTGGGAGTGATGCCGCTAAATAGCCAGTTTTAATCATTACCGAATATGTTACATACAATCGTTTGGTCGTGTCGCCTTTGAGGTTGCTCAAGGTCACAGTATTTCTTACGGGAACTAAGTGGAAACCTAAATTTTGTGGCATAATAGGTGACAGAGAAGAGCCGTAGAAAGAAAAGTTCAGCACCATTGGAACACTCTTTTGAGCCCAAACGGATTATGTATCTTATACTATTGCCTAGTCAAATGTCAAAATTAACCTGCTTGACCTAGAGCCAGGCTTAGGTCTGTATGGTAAAAAGAATATTAATCAAACTGCAGTGGCAAGTCAGACGCAACAATGTAAAAATACAACCTCCATCCAATTCTCGACAATCCTCAATTCTCGCAAGTTATCAAAATTACCAATCGCCCCATGCATTTATAATGGAAAGATCATGACCTTTGCCCTGCTCTCGGTTATCGATAGGAAATCCTGCTACGAAAAATTATCTTGCTAGGCGATCTTACTATGTAATGCGATTCTAACCACGATAGGCTAAATTTGATATGATTTATGCACCTCCCAAAGTTTGAGGTTAGGTCTCTTGACCTGGGTTGGCGGTCGACCTGGTATGAACAGACCTAAAATTTGCCAGAAGCTGCAAAAATTCGAGTTAGAGGTACATGAAGTACGGTGGCCTGCGCGAAGGTGTTTTTTACTACCTGTGAAACCTGAGGAGGCCCCTCGGGTGGGCGCGTGTTAATTGTCATAAATTCGGATACTTGTACGATTAAAATTTCGTAAAGACAATGAGTATGATTTCCAGCGACCGATTACAAAAGCAATCGCTATATTTGCGGCGTTAAACATAAGGCTGTACTACCGCAATGGTAAAAACCGTGTACATACCTACCTTAGGTGCTAAATATTCGGAACTTATACAAGAACGCATTTTTTATTTTTGCTATCGAAAGATATTTTATGAAGAAACATTTTGAGGTGTCTAAAAGGGAAATTTCAACTGGGAAAAGGTCAAGCTAGGTCAAAAGGAAAAGGTCAAACAAATTAAAAGTGAAAAATTTTCAAATTTTAACATTTCTTTTTCAAAATAAACTTTAGTTCAAGACGAGTTCAATGATATACAAAACTTGTTAATCAAGTGATGCGTTGTTGAGTTATGAAGCATCAAAGATGAGTCTACAACGTGACCTCCCGAAAGTGCCTCGGGCTATAACTCGGTCACCGTTGGTCGGAGGGTGAGATTCTCACAGGCGTGTTTCGGCCCAAAACTACCCCGGAGACAAAGTTTCAGATTTTTCTAGACATGGTGGTGTCAAGCCTGGTCGATCTGTCCGGATGCCCCAGCTGTTCAGATAGCCTGATGAATCCTGATTCCGCCAACGGGGTTTGGATACCTCTTCTGCATTTGGAGTTCAGTGGCAAGTAAAGTCCTAAGGTATACCTACTTGGTGGTCGAGATTTCGACCGCCAGGAAAGAAAGTATGAATTTGTCTCAAAGCGATCAAATCCCTTGTTTAGCCACTTGACACTGCTTGGAAGTTCGAATCTTTGTTTATATTTTAGGTAAACATGAGCAGCAAAGTTGAATCATGTATAGAGCAAAGTAAAAAAGGTATCCATGCCACAATGGCCCTCCGTGTCTAGAAGAAATGCCCTCACCTCATCTCCATTTGCTAAATATCTATTGTCATTTTCAACCCGTTCTCTTGTCTTTAATTACATCTTTGTCAAATAAGTAGCGACACTGGTGGTCCCAAAGAATGATTAGTGGGGGTGATTTAGCCATGTGATTATTTGGTGATGGGACTTGACCTAAGGTCATAGATGGCTTCTGTTGGTATGATTTATTTTCCTGTTTTCGGAGAATAAGAAATTCCAGAAATTTCCGAGTGGACCGGCGTAGAATATCATTTTCAAGGGTTTTTTGATGCCATAATTTTGTACTAACTCGTTCAGAATAGCATGAAACACGTTCACTATTTTGGCCAACAGGCGAAATTAGTCTAGTTTGTGGACTTGTATAGAACTCGCTGAAGGTGATGAGGCTGATTTCTTACTCAAAGTCCGCCGTTGTGCTATCGTAGTGCAGTTTTCTTATTTTAAGCTCTGCATTTTATAGAGAAATTGACTTTTGGGCCACAAGTCTTTAACCCTTCACCACCTTTTAGGGAATTGGGCCGGTGGTGGCGGGGGGGGGTCTGATCTAACCCATCTCCCTCGGATTTAAGAATGATTCTTAGCTTATTTAAATGAGAGACGTGCCGCTTCACATACCTGTTAAAGGGAATGTGGCACCTTCATAACGTGATTTTAACTGAGGTAGCCAAGTTGTAAAGCATGTCGGAAAACCCGGTACTCAACATATCATTTGTCTTGAAACTCGAGATTTCCGTAGAAAAAGCTAAAACCTACCTGAAATGTACCCCTCATATACTCCTAGCAGCAGGCCACAGTTGTCATGGCTGTTGGTGTGACGACATATGCTGACGTCACGGTATCAGCCAATCGAAGCCCTTGAACCGTTTTGAATATGGTAGTGTTTGCCAGATCATGACATCCACAGGCAGATATTTATTTATTTCCCTAGTGGAGCATTTTGAAAATAAAAATATTGAGCTTATTCAACATTTTTCAGAGAAACCATGGACGATTCCATGATTTTCGGCTAAAATTACTCCTAATTAAACTAAATTCCAGGCTTCGACCAAGGTGCCACATTCCCTTTAACCCTCGCTCCTGTGAGGGTGTTTGAACACCCCCTCGGGTTTTCCGGCGGCACGAAAAAACGGCGGCGCAAAGTGCCTAATTGGCACTCCTCATCCTTGATCAATTCCACAACTTTCACTAAAATTTTAAGGTTGGGTCATCCCAGTTCAGGTCACCAGTGCAGGTCAAGTGATCTCACCTCAAAACATTTTTAAGGTGGCATTAGTAAGAAAAAAGTAAATCTATCGAATTCAAACTTATACCACATAATAGGCCCACCGAGTACTGTAAAATATTCCGGAATTTTTCATATTGATAACCTAGGGTCAGGTACAGATCATGACCTCTCCATTAGAAATGCATGGGTAAAACAGGAATTGGGTCGTATTTGTGTAGATACAGCTGAGAATACCTTCATATTCACCAAATCTTAGTATCCCGGGCTCCTTGCCAAGTTCATGTTGAAATTGTTTACCTGTGACCTCTGAGAGGTCATCTGGGCTACTTAAGCAGGTTTTCAGACTTGGGCCAATAACTTTGCAGAAAATGACGATAAATATTTTATTTTGATACCATTATCTTTGGATTGTTATTGAAAGACGATTGATGTGCATCTTGACTATGCTAGTGATAGTGACCTTGACCTTACCTGAGGTCAGGTCATCTTTGTGTTTTGACCCAGCATAGTCATATTATGTATCATTCGATTTGCCGTGACGAGGGAAAGCGAATGGTACCTAAAAATGATTCTAACTTAACTCTGTCAGACGCTAGAGCCCAAACCAAAAACTCTACTCGAACATGCAACCTACTTTTACCTGTCATGAGCTCAATATTGATCTGATCAAAAAGTGACCGGCGTAGTTTCTGCATGAATTTTTAAGGGCTATCCATAGCCTTCGCGTTTTTTCGCTATCCCGCATAGGAGCCGAGTTCGAAGGGGGTGTTTAAAAAGCCCCCCACCAGGGCGAAGGTGGCTTGGAGGCCCACCGGGGCGGGACAGTACACTGTTCCTGGCACGGCGGGAGAGAAAGCCACAAAGCTGGGGTACACCCACGGCTCGGTGCATCTCAGAGGCGGTTGACTGCAGTAACTGGGAGATGTATCAAAATTTGTCGTGGTCTGATTTTATTATCGGTTTTTGTATGTATCTTACTGTTTTTTCCTTTACGTTGTGCTCACATTTGGTCTCAAAATGATTGCTAGAAGTCGGCGCATCTTAAAACCCCACAAAACAACATTGTTCCCTCAGTTGATCCTTCAAAAGTGAGGTAAAAGACCGTCGTTTTCACCAGGGCACGTGCGTGATGCTGGAACTGCTCTCCGCTGAGGATCTGGTACGACGGTGAACATGTCGAAGGATTGTGTCTGCGGTCGCTACCGTCGTTTCCTGATATCCCTCTCTACCGCTCAGGAATAAGAGCTCCTCCGCCTGACGATGACGGAGCGTTTCAGGAAGACTGACTGCGACTCCCTGGACTTCCATACATCGACACCAATACCAAGGTATGGGGACTGCCGCTGAATCGTGTCTCCCTCCAAGCAGGGCATTGACTTCTGAGCGAACGCGAAGAGTCAACAAGATTTCCTGCATACTTGGTAGAAAAAATGACGTATATTCTGCCCCTCCCCGGTTCACCTGCACTAACCCTATTCGCGAGCTAATAACTCCGCCAGTAATTGTCGCAAGAACATGAAATTGACACTTTAGGTAGCTCCATCATTTCAAATCAATGTATGCAATTTTAAGCAAGACTGTTTACGTACAGACCAGAGGTGTGCGTTTCCCCTAGACCTTGCAACACCTTTTGAATAAAGACTTCGGAGGGCCTCACCACTTAAAAACGAATTATTTGCAGCCGAAATAGCGCGTGCGCTTCGAGAAAAAGGTTCATGCTGCTGTGGAGTTATTTCGCTTTAGTTTGAGACAATTAATATAATTTCATAAAATTTTATTCAGAAAATCCAAAGGGACTGATAATTTAATTGTTATTATTTACAAACGTGTCTAGTTTTCTTTCGTGTTAGGTGTAAAGTGGTTGAAAGTTAAAGCTTTTTTAATCGCGTTCGAACTGACTAGCCTTGATTACCGAAATTAAACACGAATTTTGCCACAGCTTAAGAAGTTGCATGAAGAATTCAGATGTTATGACAATGTTAACAAGTTCGTTTGCCGATTTGAGAAACCACTGTTTATCTGTATAAGATACCCAAAATTAACTGGTTTGTTGTAAGATAAAAAACCAATCACAACTAACCAAGTAAGGTCGCTCGACCTGTCGTATTTACAGGTGTTTTACCTATAACTTATGAGTAAATATAGAGCTCTCAAAAAGGATTCGGTTAGCGCCTTTGAGTTTTTTTCGCCTCGATATTTGCCCCATAACTGATATTGGCAACCTTTACCTGGGTGATGTTTATCACTCTTCAAAGTTTCAAGGAACTATGAAATTGATAGTTGTACAGAAGGTAGGACGGGGACTTTCTGGGAATGCTCCGTTACTGCTGCGAACACATATTGGACCATAACACCGTTTCATTTTCTCTCTTTTTTATGAGTCATTGTGTACAAATCTGCATTCTGTCTGAGGCTGCGGTGAGGTGGGGTCTCTTCCCCTGGTCTAGCGTTTGCTGTAACCAGTGGCTCCGCCGCGGGTTTCAATCCGGGGAACAAATTCAAGGAGGCCTCTACTGGAGACTGCCTGTACCCTTCGGAGCCAGCTTTAGTGACGGATCCAGGGCTGTAGTTTTTAGTCATTTATATTTCCCCGGCCTCCTTGTCTTACTTCTGTAATTGCTGTATCAAATTTCCTTGAGGTAACAACTCTACGGCTCTTTGCGTCGGGTTGGCCACCTCCTCTGTCGTTGTCACCTCCTCTGTCCTTTGAAATCCCCCAGACATCATAAACCGTTCGGAGGCCTCTTGCCTGGAGGTACGGTCCAGTCCCCTGTAAAATACTTTAACCGCTCGCTTTAGGCGCTGGAGCCTCCCTTGCCTTTCCAGGAACTTCCATGTTTGGTCATCTAGTTATCCTTGATCTCTGACTGGTGGTCCCGTAGCGCCTTTTGCGCCTCCCAAAGCTGCTCAAGGACCCCCAGCTAGCCCTGGGGATTCTGTTCAGTGTATCTATTCTGTGCTGCATGAAGAAACTCATATATGATTAGGTTGTCTGTTACGAAGTGCGGCGGAATTGATTTATAATCTGCAAAGAATTAGCCAAGGGCCTGGAGGCTCATTTGGTCACTACGTGGATCTCTTCTGCGATTCTGGGGGCCAC
Organism: Lepas anatifera; assembly: GCA_034440635.1. Classification (NCBI taxonomy): domain Eukaryota; kingdom Metazoa; phylum Arthropoda; class Thecostraca; family Lepadidae; genus Lepas; species Lepas anatifera. The sequence continues at coordinate 398,315 of JAOTON010000214.1, read as the reverse complement.
CATGGCCCATTCATCGTCCCCGTGTTACAACTTGGCAACCTTTCTCGCATTGAGAACCTCCTTTGTTGTCTCGGGAGCATCTCATGGCTAGTTCAGCCCTCAACGGTATGGGTGAAAATCCCAGGGGTTTGGGGTGTCAGAACCCCCTCCCCCACCTGGATTTTTGGTCTCTTGTAGGCTTTGTATAGAGTTTGTATTGCCGTGCCAGCGTTAACTCATTCAGGACCCCTGGATCGAGAAGAGATTTCCCGCCCTGTTCTACAATACCACCTCGGTACCCTCATAGAGGCAAAAACGGTCTGTGCTGGCTTAAAAAGAATGTTCCGCCTTTACAATGGGCTTTGAATTGAGATAACACTCGACTAGAGCTTGTGGCGAAACCACTCCTGACATGGCTGATTTCGTTTAAATTTAACTGTATGAAATTGCTGTCTAATTGATTGTTCAAAATTAAGGGCACTAAGGGCCTAATTCAAAACATGAAAGAATCGGCCTGCATAGGGGCTGAGTTCGAAGGGGGGTGTTCAAACACCCCCCCACCAGGGCGAAGGTGGCTAGGATGCCCTCCGGGGCGCGGGTAAAGGAGGCCATAAAATATGGATTCCTGATTTCCAAATCAGTTTTGTTGGTAATAGGTTCTTTTTAGAATTTTGACAAAGTTGAGCATTCCTTTGAAGGCCTCCTGTGCTATCTCCGGGACCTCGTATCCTGGTTAGAGGCCTCCTGCGTAGTCGTGCGGCCTCTCTAAAGCCTGAAATTTCTGTTCTGTTTTGAATTCGGGGCTAGCATACTCACTGTTCAACCTTTATCGCATTTTGAGGCCTCCTAGTCCTTTAAGACGCGTCTTAGGCGGATCAGACATTCTTTGAGCTTCTGTATCATAGTTTGACTCGATTTTTATGGGTTAGTCTGCACTCGTTTGTGGGCCCGCTGGCCGAATTAGAGTGTCATTGTTTCCCCGCGCAACACCTCGAGTTTCTTTAGGAATGGTTAAGACGTCCTTCATCCTGCTACCGCGAGGGCCCCACCTGCTGGAGGAGCTTTCCATGAAGTTGGGCTAATAGTCCAGGTTGTGGGGACATTCTCTGTATCTCAACGTTGGTGGGGGGGGCATTCATTATATCTCCAAGTTGGGGGAACAGTCCCTGAATCTCAAAGTTGGGGGAGGGTATTTCTTGTATCTCCAAGTTACAGGGGCGTAGCCAAGGGGGGCCGGCAGGAACAGCCACCCCCCTCCCCCTGAGGGCCCGAAGGGCCACCCTGAGGACACGGGCGGCGCGAAGCGCGGCGCGCCCGCCCTTTGCTCTGTGGCCAAATTTGAAATTTCATACCAGACAGGGGCCTCTAAAGCCCTCTTCAGCACTCTATTCTGTAACAATCAGGGCCCTTTTTACCCATCTGGGCCCTTTTTGCGCTGTCGCAGGGGCCCTTTTCGGGGCCCCCCCTGAGCGAAATCCTGGCTACGCCCCTGCCAAGTTAGAGGAACGATCCCTGCATCTCAAAGTTGGGGGAACAATCCCTGTGTCTCAAAGTTGGAGGAACAGGCCCTTTATCTCAAAGTTGGAGAGATGCCTGTCCCAATTCCGGCGGAGACCCCGGATGGCACAAATATCAAAAGCGTAGCAACACCCTTGACCGGCAGTAATGTAAATATCGATCGTGTTGTGCAGTTTCTCAGTAACAGCCTGTCGTTTGAATGTCTTCAGGCGCTGCGGACGTGGAGGCGGCCTCGACTGCGGCACCCGGTCAGACTCCAAGTTCTAAACCGGGCGACGCTCGCCGCTCGCTCGCGTGGGATCATCTTCTCACCATCTCATCGCATCTCTCATCGCATCTCTCATCGCACCATCTCATCGCATGGCATCTCTTCGTCGAATCCGACGGCCGGTGCCGAACCGCCTCTCGGGTACGGGAAAGGACTACCCGCAGTGCGGTCGGAAGCCTAGAAGCAATGGTAGAGCCGAGGGATAATGTTGCGGAACGAACAGATTGGTGTAAGGACTTCCAAGTGCGCGCAGGTTTCCAGCTGTCATCTGCTGTGTGAATATGAACGCTGTCTGTCAGTGTGTTATCATTGATGGCAATCTTTTTTAATGTCCAGAAATTTGGAGTCCCATCAGTGTGAGAAACGAGAGAATGGCTTGGAAGAGTGCTGATATTTTTAAGTATGGGTCTTCCCGTATGCTGACCTGCAACCGATTTTTATCCTAACTTTATGGAGCAGTGCGGTCTGTAAAGCATGTAGTTTCAAGATCTTGTAAAGTGATGACTTTGCCAGATGATAAATCTTTGTTGTACTCGATCAACTCGCTCTGTCTAGGCATTGGCAGCACACGACCAGATAACGATCTTGTACTCCAGCAAAGATCTTATGTGGCGTGATGTTTGGATCACAGCGAAATTATACCCAATTAGAAACGACTGTGACGTGAAAATTTGATTCTTATAAAAAGGCTGTTTAGATCATCATGGAATCCATCGTGTTTGTTTGATGTCACCTTGATTGACCTCTGCCAGGCCCCCAGGCAATGCACTCTCCTACATAGACTGGGCGCCCTCCCGATAGGTGAAAGGTGGATATCCCCGTTTGTTTATTTTCGCTGACTTTCTATGCGTATCTTTTTCTCGGCAAAGATATGTTTATTGCTTAAAAAGCCCATGCATGTTGTGCAACGTAATAATTCCCAGCTTGCACTAAGCATTATACCCAATCATGTGGGAGCATAATCCTACTAAATATGTCTATAATCCTACTAAATATGTCTTGATTCTAGATCTTGGCTGCCCTACCATTCCAAATGAAGACACGTCTTATTTTGTCATGTTCCACGGGCTGTTAAAGTTGGAGCATTAATACATATTTTTAGGTTTGCGATCTGATGTCGCAGTAAAGCTGAAGCTATTGTGACCGCGACGTGTTTGAATCTCGAGTTTATCAGATGACTGCTATAGTGTGTGAACTAGGAGTCCCAGGTTTTTGTGTCGATTGTTTGTTGATTATTTTTACTGTGAACTCGCAAATTATGACGAAGGAACGAATTTTCGCAGCCGCTATGCTGATGTGAAATGTGGTAGTGTCTCTGCCGCTATGTACAAGACAGTTTTTTCGTTGTATGGGGCGTTGGATTTAGTGTCGCTCCAAATAAATAGTACACCGATTTTTGATGCGTGTTCTTAGAGATTCTGTCGCCGATAGCATCAGATCAGATCGAATATATGCATCAACGCCATCTATAGGGCTGGGAGAGTCCATTTAAAGGGGAGGTCATACAGATCAAGTTGGACATATATCACCGGCATCGGTCACAGTGGACGAGTCCATTATAAAACATAGGGGAGGTTCCTGGTGGCGGCACAGCCTATGCGCCACCTGTCAAGGTGGCCTTGAAATAAAATCGAAAGTATTCAAGGTCAAATAAAAAACAGGCATCACGGCAGCTGTTGCAGTGGACGAGTCCATTATGCGGGCGAGTCCACTTCACAGGGGAGGTCCCTAGTGGGGCCACAGTCCATGGATCACTTTTCAAGGTGACCTTGAAATGAAATCAAAAGTGCTCAAGGTCAAATCGAAAAGACGCATCACCGGCAGCTGTCGCGGTGGACGAGTCCATTATGAGGGCGAGTCCATTCTGTGGGCGAGTCCATTATGTGGGCGAGTCCACCTTACAAGTGAGGTCCCTAATGGCGCCACAGCCTGTGCACCATCTTTCAAGGACAAGTCAAGGTGACCTTCACGTGACCTTGGAAAGTAGGTCAAGTGGAAAAGACGCAGCACAGGCGCTGCTTCCAATTTATAAGTGGGTCAAGGTCAAGTGAAAGTTGGACGAGTCCACTTGAAGGGGAGGCTCACCAGGTCAACATCGGACGAGTCCATTTTTAGTGATAGGGGAGGTTTCTCGTGGCAGTACTTGCCTTCTCGATTATTTACGCACCACTGACACGCGTTCTTATGTACGGGTGGCCGTTGGGCTCAGTACCCTCTGTTCCGCCGGACAATGCTTCGAGTAGTCGAGAGTAAATGCTGCACCGTCATGAACAAAAAAGATGTACGAACACTGATACTTTCATTTATTCTATGTACATGCATGCACAATTGACAATTCAATACAATTGGTACAGGTAGGCTGCAGTTCTTCCCTACGCCAAAGAGCTTCAGACGTCTTGCTGGTTTTAGAGTTTCGGCGACAAAGACGTGATTTGGTCTATAAACACTTTGCGGAGTTGAACACCACATCTGGAGACTTCAGGGAGGCAGTTTCTCGCCAGATGCAGTCCTGTGTAGACACTGTTCAGCTCCGCCGATCGGTTTATGCCTGCCGGGGGAAAAACGGGGGTAAATACCAATCCAAAACACAGAACTTTAATCTTTCTGACACAAAAATTTAATAAAACACATTTCTCAAAGAAATGAAACCTTTCGGAGATAAATTGAACGTGGTTTGCTTGGGATCATTTGTAGTCGTCAAAAGCTTAATTTGTTTTTGAATGCATTTTTATTCATGCACGGAAAACCAGCAGTCCATAACAGAGGAATTAGCTGTTGATGTAGAAACCAAACCTTAATGCAAAGCATATTACTCACAAAATTCGATTTCATTGATTAATTCATATAAAGTACACGTAAAAACCCGACTAACAGCTAAAGTAAACAAATTTACGCATACCAGTAGCTCATCTAAAAAACAGAATTAAAATCATGCGAACTATCACCTCGGCTCACCTGGGGAGATGAGGTGGCCGACGTGGGCGTCTGGTGGTGGTGGTGGTGGTGGTTGTCCAGTCCCCCGGGCTGACCTACGGCAGGCCGTAGCCGGGAGGCTCTCCATGTCTGAGGTAGCTGCGGGTCAAGGTCGCCACGGCTCCGGCGTGCCTGAGCTTCGTAGTGTCTGGGTGGATGATGCTGAGAAGGTGAAGTCACGGTCCCGCCAGGCACAGGCACTAGAGAAACACCTGGGAGGAGTCCTTGTCCAGGAGGTACTCTTCTGCGACCGCGCGCCGTTGCGAGTTCAGGACTTGACGTTGAACGCCGGGGCCAGCATCCGGACAGTGTAGACTCGCCCCCCCCTCCTATGAAGGGATAGTGGTGCGCAGCCTCTCTTCCATGCGGACAATGAACGGTTCCCGCTCTCTCCAGTGCCTTCGCGTCGAAGACGTTCCAGCCGGCGGTGGTGGACTGGCGTTGCTGGAAGATGGCGGAGGTTTGACGGTAGGAGGTGCGGCCTGGTCCGTGAGGAGAGACTGGTAGGAGCGCAGATGCCGACGATTCCGCCAGCAGAGGCAGCCGCTGCTTGATGAGATGCGACGATGGCCGATCTCCGCAGCACCGCCGACACGGTTTCGTGTCGTGTTGCACCACCTCTGACCGTGTCCCGCAGGTAGGTATAGCTGCCAAATTCCTGCAGCGGCCAGTGTGTGGAGGGGTCGTAGTGCCGCGCGTTCATCGGATTTCAGCGGCTTTGGCGTCGCAGACGTCGGCGGTGCGTTGCCGTTCAGGGGTGAGCGGGTTGGCACCAGAGCCCAACCCCTGGCGATGAGCGGGCTGGCATCGGAGGCCAACCCCTGGTGATGAGTGGGCTGGCATCGGAGGCCAACCCCTGGTGATGAGCGGGCTGGTATCAGAGGCGGCAACCTTTTGTATCTACGAGGGGAGCTCCGTAGTTAGAAGAAGCCCCTTTCTAGTGTATTGTCCTGCCAGCTGTTTCACACTAAGCACGCTGGTCTGGACGAAGAGCGTCCGCAACTACTGCGTGAAATGGTCAACCGAGGCTGGTCTTGGACACACGGTGACGCACGGCCAGCAGGACAGACGTTCGGCGGGCACCAGATAGGTCCGGCTGGAGACGTCAAAGTAGTCAAGAGGTCCTGACTCGAACACATGAGTAGGTCGTCCTCTTGCCTCAGAGGCTCGTTGGTGTGACGGCACGCCAGCTGTGTGCACTGTGAGCAGGACGAGACGACGTCACGGTCGTCAACGGGCCAGTTCACACACACACGGCAGGGCGCGTTGTCTGGCTCTCTCTCTCTCTCTCCCTCTCTTCCCTGGTTCGACTCCAGCAAGTCTCGGGACGGACGTGGTGAAGCAATCAGTCGGAGGCCATACACGATCATGTCACTATCGATGGCTCGCATGTGGCAGACGCCTCAGCATTGATGTAGCGCATCCTGCAGCTCGTGGTGAGGGTCTGGGAGTCCCTTTGTGGTGGAATCGCTTGGGGCACTGTGGCCAGAGTAAGGCTCGGCGGCAGCGGCGTGGTTTCTCTGTAGGTGGGGTCCACCAGCGGTGCCAGTCGGGTGTCGTCCTCTGTGTCAAGTGCAGCTTGCACGGCTGCAACCACGAGTGTGGAAATAGTCATCCGTCTCCTCCAGGGTCACCCTCAACTGGATCACCACCAGACAGTGTGTCTGGGTTGCAGTACTCTGAGCCTCGCAGCCAGCTGGTGTTAAAACTGTGGGTCGCCAGCAGTTGAAGCTGTAGGCCGCTAGCTTCTCCTCAATCCGCTGAGGAGATTGAGGAGAATCCCTCTCGATCTCGAGATTCATGCCGCCGTCCCGCACGCACGAACTGCACGTACGTGCGCGGGGTGTCACGCTCAAGCGAACGGACCATTGCCGTTGGATCCGTTGAATCCGTTGGATATGTTGTCCACTGCAACATAGAAAACGGAAATTAGATGACAGCAAAAAAATGTGCTATGGTCTCGTAATTGACCGCAAGAAATGAGTTCTGGGGTGAGGAGAGCATCAATACACACGCAATGGATTTCCAACGAGAACATCACCTTAGCACTTGCTGCTGTCTTCACGAAAAGTAGCATAGCTCTTTCCTATAGAGCTCATTAACCACCGGTATTGTTTATTCATGTACTTTCAAACTGCCTACAAACCAGGCGATCATACATCTGCCTGGGAGGGGGGAGGGTGAACCTTGTCCTCCGCGTTGCAACCGTCCTGTTCGGGGGAGGGATCTCACTACAATACTTCGGCAATCTCTACTCATTGCGTTTTCAGTGGAAATTTTTCTTCTTAGGACTTGCATTCTTGCGCATTTGAGAACTACTTGTGTCTGCTAATTGAGCACACCTAGCAACCAGCAATGCAGGTTTTGTGAAATTGCGGACCACTTTTCTTCACCCATGCGTAAAATGACCTGCTCTAAACTGACCGTCGCAGATCAGAGCTCAGATGCTAAGCAAATGAATAGCGGTTGTGTCGCAACTGGTTGTGATTAGCCAGACAGCTGGTTATAACTAATCAGACAATGCTCTAACGAGGTGACGAAGGTCTCATGGCACTGGTATCGAAACCTAGAGACTCAAAGCAGTATATTAAACCAGGATTAATAGTTTTATATCTTGATCTAAAACAAACCATATACCTCTAACCAGCACCAAATCGCTTTGGGGTCGTTTTGTTGGACTGCTCCCACTCATTTATGGGCGCCTAACATCTCTGTCTATACAGCTCCTGCTGTTCACCTAGGTAATGAAATGTATTAGTGACGATATAGATGACCCCACATGACCTGATGTCAGCGGAGGTCACCCGGACAAACTTTCAGTGGCAAGGAACACGTTAGTTTTGGTTCCAAGGCTCTTGCTCGATTGCATTATGAGTTACAGCGAAACTGGCAGTATAATGATGCCTTGTGTTTATTTTGGAAGCTCACAAGAAATATGTACAACTCATTTTTTTATTCGAAATAGATTCGATGAATTTCGAATCACTTTCAGAATCAAACACCAATCTACTATAAACACCATCTACTGACTTCAGGCCATGAAACACTAGAAACGCTGATGGGAATGCAAGGGATACGTATTTGTTCGAATGGAAGGAATAAGAAAGCCAAGAACTTCTTCAGCATGTTTTCAGAGAATTTTATCCCAGCTTGAATTACATTACTGTGCGTACACTTTAGCTAATAAAGACATGCTATTGCGGACGAACTGGGAACCATTTCTGGCCCTCAGCCTCATCCATTGGTCCCTGCCTTTTGGATATGTATCCATTAGGAATCCAAGGCAAATACACCCTCTCCCAGGATTTTGGGTGCCCCACGACAGGATTTGGCGCACATCTGATAGGTTTTACCATTCAAAACTGCACTCCCTCGTCAGAATAGCGCCCCCGACCATATACCCCCTCCCCGATTGGAAATCCTGGATCTGCCTATGCCAGGAACCAGTCCTATTTTAGGTTCAAAGAGCTTAAAATACCTTCGGGGTTGGACAACGGCTTTTTTAGCCTTTACGGGGGCAGTGTATTTTCTCGGCGAAGTATTTTATACTCAACACACGCAGGAGTGGCTGACAAGAAAACGGGCGAGAATCCGTTAGAACGCTCCCAGTGAAATTTTGCGAGAGAGTGCACTGTTTCATTGTAATCGTGTTGCACATTTTTAACGATTCAGAGGGCTAGGCCCGGGATTTCGGGGGGCGTTTGACAGTTTTCCGGAAGTAGCGGATGCCCTCGAACCTGCAACTCGTGCCGGATTGTGTGAAGGTGATGGACTCGAACCGGGATCCAACGCAACTTCTTGCTATTTTACCGGCGGTTAAGCACGATTGAATTCTTGAACGATTGAAAGGCGTGAAGAGGGGGATGGACACAAGAATTTTTTATGAAAAGCTCAACCCATTGTTAAGACATACAAAGGGTTTTTTCTCCAATCATCAGTGGTTTTCCAATTTTCTGATGGCGGAGCGGCGACTGGTGTTAAACCTCGCGTTTACGGGAAGAAATGTCTATGGTCATCTTCCATGAAAACCCTCGGTTAATGGTAATATTCATCCACCTCATTGATGAAAAAACCATCGCATTATCCATAAATATCGTTTTCAGCCAGATTTAAGGTTTAAAAGTATTATCAGCAGGCATTGAAGCAATACTGAAGCTTTTCTTTTCAAGCCATTAAGTTATCAAAAGTTATGCCTCTTCAAGTATTAGCATTCAAAAATCTAAATCATGAATATAATCGTCAGCAAACACAAATCGAAAGGGATCGATAAATCTTCAACCCACTGGCGGATCTAAGGGGAGGCTGAAAGGTCCGTTGCCCCCTCAAAAGCCTAAAATGGTATCTTTTGGCCCCCCAAAAGGACCAAATTTTAGCTGTTTTTTAATGCTATGCTTTCGCGATTTTTCTCAAATTAGCTTCTCCCAAACATTGCTTGGTTACCTCCAGAAGCTGCGTCTGGATCTGCCAATGCTTAACCTCACGCTAGAAAAGAACTTTTCTCGCTAAAAACATAAATAATTCCACTCTAGGCCAATTCCTAGCTGATTTATTTCCAAAATGATTTCACACGTTACAGTACCTTTTCAACAGCCACAGCACCGAGATTGAGACGCACATGACGCTACTGAATTTTACGTGGTAAAATGAAACTTTACGTGGTACGTGGTACGTGTTAAAATGAAACTATCATTCTACCGCAGCAATTTTATGGATAGCTGGATCCAAGGGGCAAAGGTGGTACCTCCTGATCGACCCTCGACGCCCCCTGAGGTGGTCACGGTACTTCCTCGAAAGGCTGCTTCCCCGTCCCCTCCCCAGGATGCGGGTTATTACCCTGGTATCAGGACGCACGGGGTATCAGGATCCCCTGACCGGAGATCCTGAGCCACCTATGATTTCATCAATCAGAGTTTACCGCTATCAAAGATGGAAACATGACTTGGTGCAGCCAGGCAGAAACGTAAAAGCTACAGGGAAATCTGCTGGCTTGAGTAGCTTGTAGTCCCCATGTGACTCCAGGTTGGAAGTGGAGACGGCAGCTGTGATCTCTCTCGGCTTCCGAGAGCGACGACACGGCGAGGGCAAGCGTCACTGACGGCACGACAGCAAAAAAGCATTAGACGATCCAAATATTACAACCGACGGCATCGTTCAGGCAGACACTGCTTTCAATCCGTTTTCAAATGGAGAGGAGAAGCACGATCATCACGTTTCGTCCGCAGAGACCAGGAAGTATTCATTTTTATCCGAATTTGTGCTGTACATATGTCAGCGTTCTCCTTCGAAGCATCAATGACTTAGTTTCCATGACCATAATACGATCCGGATACGATGCGGAGTCAACGAGTCCATCAAGTGTAATTTTCTCGGCACTATGGCACTTATTTTTGGATCCAGGAGCAGCCTTTGGAGGGGGCCAAACCAACGTTTGGGAGGGAGGAATGGAGGCTAAATGGAGGCTAAATGGAGGCTAAATGGGGGCTAAATGGAGACAAAAATCGCGAAAACATCGTATTTTTTAGAAAAGGGCTAAAATTGGGTCCTTTTGGGGGCAAACGATACTAATTTGGGCTGAGGTTTAACCTCGCCCTCCCAAAGAGGTTCTAGATCCATTTCTGTGTTGCATCAATGTAAACCTTGTCAAATTCTTATTCTGTTGTGGTAAACACTTAGTTTCCAGGATCAAAATATGATTCGCATCTGACCACCGATCAGAAAATATAGTGGAGTCGTCGAGCTTGTCCAGTGATATTTTCTTAGCACTTTAGCACGGACCGTGTAATAGTGCTGGGAAATTTTACTTGATGGACTCGATGATTCCACGTTGTATCCTGATCGGAAGTCCGATCCGGATCTCCCCTCGGCCAAGGAAACAAAACCGATGTGTCCGTCCCAGAACCTAAACTGTTCACACGAACAACAAAAGTAACAACAGCGAAAGGATTGGGACACTAAAACTGCCTGCACGAGGTCAAATTTATAAAACTCCTATGTGCTGCTCACTCCCACCCTTCCCCACCCGCCTACCGGGAACCCTCCAATGTTTCCCAAGCGGCTTACGTGCGGTGCAGGAGACTCCATAGGGTGTTGGTTAAAATACAACACCTACACAATAAATTCACGTTATTAGGCTAGTCTCCCAAATTCAGTCCAAGTGCTATCCATAAATATCAGCAACACTCGTACAACAGCCATGCCGCACCAACCCGCAACGCACATACTGACCTGGTCGTATCGCCGCAGGGTCTCAACGCGGTTCACATACGCGTGCACCCTGCCTCCTCACGGCAGAGTCGTTCCTTTCTTTTGCAGCAGCGCGGGGGTTGATATGAATGAACTGGTCTGGTGAATCTGCAGCTGCCAGGAAATGTTAGCAAGCGAAGGAAATTCTGTTCCCATATTTTGCTCTTGTGTACTGCACAGATCATCGGGGATGAGGAGCTCCGAGAGAAAAGGGAAGGGAGAGTGTCCTGGAGCCTTGAATTCTATTTTCTAGAACCCCCTCCCCTGGAGTGTTACCTACAAGGAGGTTCAACCTGTTGCAATCGAGATCTCCTCGTAAAGTCAGCTCTCACGAATGGATGGTTTATTTTTCACTCTTCTGGGATGCTTCTCGCAGCTATCATTTTTCGCAGAAATTCAAAACTATTGGGGTTTAACGATGCACCAACTATCAAGACCGCATCGCGTCAAATCGCCTTTTAAGGGTGATACGTTTATACAGAAAACCCGACCAATCCTGGGTCCGAATCCAGGATCCATGCCTCAGGAGAAGGACGGTATATTTGCCAAGCTATGATTGCCTCTTTTCTTAAAAGTTACCTGCTTTGCATGGGCCCATCTAGGATTTCTGAGAGGGGCCTCATGGCTGGGGGCACCATCTCGAAAAGGGGGCGCCACTCTTGGACAGAAAAATCTATCAAGGGGGTGCCAAATATTATCACGGAGGCCGATGCTCTCATTCCGGGGGTGGGAGGTGTGAGGAAAGCGACGTTTTAAAGGGGCGCCATCGACCTTCAGGGGGGCACCTTGAGCATTTCAGCAGGCGCCAAGAGTCGATCGGGGGGGCGCACGCCTTATCCCCTGGATCCGCCTGTGTTGCTTTACAGTGATTTGTGTTGCAGAATTATCACAAAGAATGGTTGACGCAGGTCTAGACCTTTCTGAAAGCTGACTCAATTGCAATAACTTTCTTAGAGATAATTTCAATTGAGCTGGTGTTTCTGAAGGCCATAACATATTTTCGATTCTATGGCCTTCCCACAGTTCTAGAGAAATGCACCAGCCGCACCCTGGTCGGTCTTGGATTTCGCAAAGGGGCAAAGCCTCAGGGGGCTTCATTATGCAAGTTTGGGGTGCCTTCTGCACATCTTAATGCGTACCCCTGAGGCGAATGCTGATTGTTGTTCAAAGTTGAAGTTAAAAAAGTATTATCGGGAAGTGACCACTGTATGTACGTTGTTGGAACGTTGCTTTCGGAAAAGCGGTCAAATAGTCCAATAGGGGGCACTCGGCTGAGAGATGAGGAAAAGACAATCATGTAGGAAGTGGTTAAACATGGCCCCACACTCCCCCACTCCCTCCCCCAAACGTGTGTTTTACTTACCCTCTTGGCTTTTTAGATCTCAGGGGGCACTTTAGGGTCCCCTCCCTACACTGCACGTTGAGGCCAGACCCTCTCCACTGCGCGTGTTAAGATCAACTTCAAATAAGGACCAGTGCGTTGGTGATTCTTCTAAGCGACCAGCTGGAATACTTGAGCACATAATTACACTTTAGTCGATAACTTTCCACCAAATGCTAATACAGTTTTCCTTTCGATGTCACGTCACTCTTCTCGTCATGAGTCGGGCTTGCCTCCTGCTGTGGGCTTCCCTCCTGCAAGGTCAATGGGCGACATATAGTTTTGGATTAGATGAACATCACGGCTTGATCGAACACCTCCATATCGCTTCTGTCCGTGATGTGAGCTGGCAGACGAGGAGCAACACATCCATCTCTGTCGCTATCAGTGGACCGCAGATGGTGGAGACCGAAGTGGCGTGAGTGAGAGCTGCCATGCAGACCTGATTTCCACCCGCGGGTTGTGCAACCCTTCCGCGGTTCTGACTACGTACATACCTACCTGTATGGCATTGGCCTTTGTGTGGTCGGAGGTTTGTGGGGGGTTTCGTCTTACCCGACTGCTGATGTCACGGCCTAGCAAGATCTCTTTCCGTTTGGTCCGAGCCCAAGGGTGGGCGGTAAACCAACATGATACCGTACACGGAGTCTGAAACCGCAGTCTCATCTTCACAATCCGTAATCTCTTCTCCGGATGGCCCGATCCCCTTATGGGATCTGCATTGGCGACCCCAAAAAGAAATGAAACAGCTTTTCCCTTTCGAGAGATGGCCGTCGACTGGTGGCCCGCCTGATCCGACGGCAGGTACTATCCAGGGGCGTGGATTTCCGAAAATCATTGGGGATACCCAAATTTGAAGAAAAAACAATAACAGTCACGCAAAAACAGATAGAATAATTTTTATTTCAGTCCTGACACCGGCCTACTGAAGCAAATAAGGCAGTTTAAAGGCCTGAAAATGGTGAACAATAGAATTTAAAGGAATTTTTAAAACTAGCTCGACGTTTCATTCAGGGTGCCCCAGCACCCCCAAAGAAATATGAATCCACACCACTGGTACTATCAACAGATCATTCAAATAAAACAGGGTTAATCTGGAATTTAGAGTTATTGCCCGTTGTTGCAAAAATGAAAGGTCAGGCAGGTGCCTCATTTTTAAGGCAATTTGACTTCACATAATAGGACAGAGAAAAGGTGGACCTTCGAGCCACCTTTGCCCTAGTCGGGGGTCTCAAACACCCTCCTCGAACTCGGCTTCTATGTGGGATAGCGAAAAAACGCGATAGCTGGTTGATAGCCCACACAAACTCATGAAGAAACTGCATTGGTCACATTTTGGCTCAGGCCAATATTGGGTTCAAGACAGGTCAAAGAAAGTGGCATGTTAGAGTAGAGTTTTTAGGTTCAAGCGTCGGACAGAGTTGAGTTCGAATCATTTGTAGGCACCGTTCGCTTCCTCCCGATACGGCGAATCGAATGATGTTTAATACGACTATACTAGGTCAAAAGATAAAATGCCCTGACCTAAGGTCAGGTCAAGGTCACCATCTAACCTAACATAGTCAATATGCATATTAATCGATTTGCAGTAATAAATCAAACGTAATGGGATCAAAATAAAAGCTTTATCATCATTTGCTACAAAGCTATTGACTCAAGTCTGAAACATTGCTTAAGTAGCGCCAGATGACCTCTCAGAGGTCGCAGGTCCAAACATGTAACATTAATCTATAAAAGGAGCCTAGTATACCATGATTTAGAGAATGCGAAGGTATTCCAAGCGGTATCTACTGAAAAGAACATTTTTTCGGACAATTTCCGTTTTCCCCATGCGTTTCCAACGGAGAGATTTGGTAGCACTTCCCCCGCAGCACTTAGTGGGCCCATTATGTGATGGAAGTTTCAATTCGATAAACTTACTCTTTTCTTACTTATGCCACCTTAAACATTTTTGGAGGTGAGGGCACTTGACCTGCACTGGTGACCTGACCTGAGATGACCCAACCTTAAAATTTTGAGGAAAGTTTCAGAATTTTTCAAGGATAAAGTGCGTAAAGTATGGTGCGTCTCGCCCTGCCGTTTTTGTGCCAGTGGAGAAACCCGAGGGAGGTGGTCAAGCACCCTTCACCGAGATGAGATTTAATAATTGGAAATATTTCTGGCAAAACTGTTTTTACAGTGCACTGTGCACCACTGCAGTGGCAGATGTCACGGAAGTCGCCATGGATCATTTACAGGGGGGATGGACTATAACCGGAAAATATACTGGTTTTAGGGGGAGGGAGAAACCAGAATTTAATCTCCATCTCGTAGAGCGTTGGCGAGGCCACAAACCAGCACTAAAATTGCAAACATTTTCTGAGACTCACGAAAACAAAGGTGAGAAAATACAAAAAAACCTAGGTCAAACCCTAAACCTTTCAGGAAGCGCTTCCCCCACACGTCCCCACTTTCAAAGCCCGTGGCAGACGTATCTCTAATGCACACTGCGGAATAACGTTCTGAGTAATCAGTCTGACACTTTCCGGGGAAGCCGACTGTTCGCCAACTCTGAGAAGGCTCTGATGATGGTATCGTTGGAAGTACTCTATAACCTCACACGATAGCCTCAGAGATTCCCTGAGTCACCTAGAAGGACATCAGATAATTCAAATATGTTTCTAGACAGGAAATCGGCTCTAAACCATTGTCCGCTTCTAAAAAATAGGTGCACTATCTGAAGGTACAGCCATTTGCATTCAGCTATTTGTTTATTAAGCTTATGTGGGCAGCTGAGCTGGAGGAAAATCTTATCAAACCTCTATTTGTGGCATCGTAAATGTCAATGCGACTGAAACACTCAAGAAAAGTTATCATCTGAAAGCCAGATTCGTAGGCGGGCAGGGATCGTAGCGAGCTTATTTAGAGCGGGCTGAGTAGATTTTGACCGATTGTTGTTTTGAAAAATTATGGAATATTTTCTTCAGCTGATGCACGAAAGGATGTTCAAGGCACAACAGCTCGATGTGGAAAATGACTCTTAAAATGGCCTAAGAATCCACGAGACATGGTTTAGAAAAATATGCCCCTCCACTCAACTCGACAACTGAATTCGATGCAAGCCTCAAAGGAAACCACCTCTTTTGAGTCTGCATTTGGCATAAAATTAGTCTAGTAGCAAAACTGATGCTGGTATAATTGTAGTCTGTGTGGCATACTTTGAGTCGTGCCTGGAGTTTCATTGGGTTGACTAGATGCTCCTCGTTAGTCTTCGTGTTTTTCTTAAATTGAAACTTTCTGTAAAAATGCTACTTATCGTGCTGTTGTGGCCTTGCTATTACATTAGCTTTGTCTAATGACAATGAGGGTAATCCAATTTGTTTACAGTAGTCTACACTGAAAAAACAACACCTCAAGCGTAGAATTTCAATCTGTCTGCTCCTAAAATTACCCCATTATCAAGAATTTGTTAAGAATTCTTGGTAAATATATTCCGACATTCAGCTTAATATTAGAAGAAAAGGTGCAATATTACACGCCTGTGGTAAATTAATCACTATTTCAATTTAGCACAGTGCAGTTTCATTCGTACTGAAAATGCAAATGTGTAAATGTATCACCTCAGAGTATTTCTATGGAACTCACAAACTGCCCCAAGAAGAGTTTCACTCTCCTGTGGTGAAACAATCCTGCCAATAGATTAAAACAAGTTCTTGAATGATTTAGCTACCCTAGATGAATGTATTTCTTCTTCTGATTTTCGTTTGAGTGTGTTTCTATGATGGAGGAAAGTATGTTTTTACTACAGTTTACACGTGGGTGGAATCGCGCCATTTCCTTTCTGCTGCAGTTCTGAGCTTGAACTACCCACCGCAGTTCCGCATTCAGAGGATTGATCACAGCTCGTACAGGTAGGGGAGAGTGGGGAGAACTGGGACGCAGGAGAAGTGGGACACCCCCATTATTGAATCCACGAGTGAGCCAAAAATATAATTTTCAGCTGATTTCCGCACTATACGTGCCGCTGCACATCACTAGGGCGTCAACTTTCTTTTCCGGTGGGTGCTGGAAGCGAGAGGTGAGTGTTCCTTAACCCGCGCCCCACCGGGGGTCCGGCGCCACCTTCGCCCCACCGGGGGGCCATCGATGGCCCCCCTCTAACTCCGAAAATATGGGCGTTAGCGCAAATCTGCAAAGTGCAATAGAAAGCTCGCGTGAATTCAGTAAGAAATTACTTCGCATGTTTTAGTGCTCAGGTCAATGGTTTGACCTCCAGAGGTCAAATTAGGTAAAGATCGGCTATTTTCACTCAAATATGCAATGATTAAGCAAACTGGGCATAACTCTTATGCCATTAGAGCTATTGAGACCTGGTAAAGTACATTCGATAGCAAATTGCCAGTACTTTTTCCGCTATGTGGAACGTAAAGACCTCCTGCCAGTGGTTTGACCGTCAGAGGTCACCTCGTGACCTAATATGACCTGAGGTCACGAAAGGCCAAAAAGTGACCTTGCCGTATATCAAATGAAAGCCAGTGACAAGACAAACACGATGGGGTTTGTTTCACCGCTCTAGCTCAATTAGGTCAAAAGTTATTGTCAAAATACTGTTTTTGACCTCTGGTGACCTTGGATGACCTTGGAAAAGTCAAAGGGCAAATATGACCCCTGGGATCCGTGAAAGGGTGTCCAAAAACATTGTTCTGAGCAGTCTGAGTATTTGCAATCATTTTTGTGGCTTTTATATCATGAAATAGCTTTTCCCCATGCTTTTCCAATGGGAGAGGTCGCCTCGTGACCTGACCTCAGGGCACGAAATAAAAAATCCCGGATATACACCTTGTAGACCCTGGAGGGGTCATGAAGTGTAGGAAGTTTCAAATCGATCGACTTTGAAATGTAGCTCTTACAGAGCTCTAAAGTTAAGTGAGGTGACCTTGGTTGACCTCGTCTGGTGACCTGACCTTGGGTGACCCGGGGTAAAAAATTTCAGGGATGATGGGAAAATGATGCAGTGAGAGGTAGAGCTCTCAACCACGGTGCTGCGCCTCGTCGTTTTTCTGCTATCCCGGAAAAACCTTAGGGGGGCCATCGATGGCCCCCCCGGTGGGGCGAGGGTTAAAAAGTTAATTTTTACGTTTTCTTGAGTGGATTTTCTGTTAAATATGCAACCGAAAAGTTCTTTATTTTGGTGCAATAAAGTTGGTGTTGCATTCTCTATCGATCTTTTCCAGCTTCGAACAACGAAAGAGGTTTTAATTTTGCTGACATCGCAATTCTGAAAAAAATGACGGGGTGGGGAGAACAGGGACAAGTTGTCCCACTTCTCCCCTTGCTGTCCAACCTATCCTTGTACTGTACTTGGATTGATTGTACCTACATATTTGTACTTTGATGGAAATATGAGTGTGTCGTATTTTTACCTAGAAAGATCATGGTCATCAACTTGTTTTTCTTCTCTCGTGGTTTATAAATCGAGGTCAGTATACAGATCATAAGTTCAATATGGCGAACTTAGCGATGAATAATGCGACATTTCACCAATGCCAACACCAGGGGCGAATCCAAGTGGGGGGGGCGATAAGGTGATCGCCCCCGCCTTGGGCTCACCTTAAGCAATGAAAAGAAACGCCCCTCAGCACAGCCACTAACCCCCCCCAAAGGGGGGCCCGGTGGCTGCGGCTGTACCCCAGCCCAGCAAATTGCCTTCAAAATGTCACCCAAATGTGGCGTACCCGGGTCCCTTGTAGTCCACTTAGAGGCTCTGAGTCAGCGACTGGACCCCTCAGAATTTACGCCTGACCCACTGCCGAAGCCGAGCCCCTATTCTCAGCAATTGCAGAGCATTCCCCCTGTGTTTACCCGGGCCCCCTTTGGCTGCAGCCCGGCTCCCCGCCCCGCCATTGGCGTCGCCCTAGATGTTCGAGTGGGGTGGGGGGATGGTGATGAAACACTACCTACATCAGTTAGACCCTGCATATTCAATGCTATTTTCGGCCAAAATAGCTGGCATCCTTCTCACATTTTCTCCAAAAGAGGGGGCCCAGTTCTTCCCAAGGTCCCCAGTAGCAACGCCTGTGGCTATATATATATATATATATATATATATATATATATACATATATATAAAGCCGCTTCAAGGGCTACAGAGTTTCAAGTGTACAGAGCTTCAAGTGTGGGGCAAGATCCACGGTGGGTGGGGGTAGGGCGGGGCCTGTGATAAAGGGTTTATGACCACTAAGATTATGCTTTTTCAATGATATTACAAGTCAAAGGTGGGGAGCCAGTCTCCTCATCTCCGACAGCAGCGGGGAGGGGTGGCGGGGTTAGTCCTTTAGACCCACAGTGTAACTGTATCCGGACCAGGGGCTCCGATTTTGGGCGAAAACCGGCTTCCTGTGGGCTCCAAAACCTGCCAGCAGCCACCAGATCGCATTGCGAGGAAACAAATCTCGTTTCTTAAAGGGAGATACGCGAAACAATTTTATTGGCTAGATCAAAAGGTCACAAAAAGTTGTTTCAGAAGTCCTATTCTCATTTTCGCGAATTCGGTCTGCAAATGCCTTAAAATTGCTCTCAAAGTCAACATTTCTACACGGCTTTACCGGTACACCTCATATCGGTGTATATGACGCACACGTGGCTAAGGCTATCAATTTCTCTAAGAATTAGGTCATATCTATCCTAAACAGTGATGTAGAACTTTGGACTACTACGAAAAATTACTTTAAAAAAAGCAACATTCAAAAACTATTTTGAAACAGAAATATAGGGCTTAAAAGAAATCACAATCAACCAATCAGAAGCCTAGGAATTCTCAAACCGGATCACGTGACCTATCTGACGCAAAAGATTTGTCATCCTGGGGCTGAAGTAGAAAATGACTCAAGACACGAGGTACGAAACCGCTGAAGACTTGAGTAATTATGTTTGTTCCGTTTCTAGGGCAAACTAATTCATTTTGTAGTTTTTAAAGGCTTTGTAAAATTAATTCAAATACAAATAAATGAGAACAGATATCTATATTACAAAAAACATTACTTTTCAACTTTAAATAGTTTTCGAGAAGTAAGTGATCGGTGAAGGTTTCAGCATTTTATCGGAATTGTTAACCTATTTCGTTAATAAGTGAGTGGCCTCCCAAAATTTTGCCGAAGATACAAAAAAGATTGACAGTTTCGTAATTAGGATTTTTCAAATGGCAAGAAACCACAATAATAATTTTTACGCGTATCTCCCTTTAAGGCAAAGGTATGAAAACGACATTACAAGGGGCGCCATCGACCTTTCAGGAGGATTCGTGATCCCCCTAAAAAAAGTGTGCAGCGCCTCAAAGAAGTGATCTTCGGTGATGGGTGGTGATGGTTCAGTGTTAATGAATGATACAACAGGAAACGTTGGGAGGAGCAAAACCAGCGAATCCTATAGCATGGCGAAAGTTGTAAGTCTAAGCCATGTCTGTGCAAAGACCAACGAAATTATTGTAGTGATTGATAGTCAATTCCAATATGGTTCAAGATTATAGTGCTAATCAGAGGTATTTAGATGATTGGAAGTGATTATAAGTACGAGTGATTTCAACTCTGCGTTGGAGTGAATGTTCCTCAAAGTGTATACTAATCATTGTTATCAGAGTAAACTAATCTCAACTGCCTAATGAGAATAAACTGGGTCGTTTTCCATGTTTCTTTTCAGCAGCAATGGAATATTGAACGCGGGTTCATTCTGCACCTTGTGAAGATTTCTCTACGCCGGGAATTTCACATTTTAATATATTTTTTCTCCCCCAATTCTAGTTTACACTGTTCCGGTTTGTCTGATAATCTTTTTACTCCAGTGGTGAAGGAATATTCCCTCAAAACACATGCATTTTTGCATTACACCGGTGTAAAATGGATTGTGGAATAATGCTGGAAAGAGGAGTGGATTTTGGCACCGTAGAAAGAATCCTAAAAATGGTGTACTTTTTGTTGGTTGATATTTTCACGACCCACGGGTTGGGGTTTTATTATTCCTGTTTCATGTCATTTTGCGTTGATATCGGGTGTAAAATATTCGCCGAAAGAAGAGTGGATTTTGGCACCGTAGATAAAATCCGATTTCTGGCCTACTGTTTTTTTAGTGTACTTCAACCTCAAGAGAAGATAACATAATCATAACTTTGTATGAGGACACAGACATTAAACAACAATCACGTTCACCATTTTCCGGACACACATGAAATGTCTTTAATGAACAGTCCTCTCTCATATCGCCCAGGAGCGGTCCAGCCTTACACTTCAAGCACATGCCGCTGTCGTCAGAGATAGCAGCCCTCGTTTACTTTGGATATATAGCTATGATTGTAGACATGTTTGCTTCAAAGTACCCCGTCATGGCTGAAAAATATCATGCTGTGCACGATATTGTACAGAATGAGACTTACCTCTGTCCAGCGATGGACGTGCGTTCAGAGGCTCCTGTGAAAATCCTTCCAATATTTTTTAAGCGCCCCTAATCTGTGCTCAAAGTGAGCTTAAAACGATCTTTAGAACATGTGAGTGACTGTATCCAACAGTAACAGATGTTTCTCACTACTTCATCAACTTTGCATAGCAAGGGCTGTTCTGCGCGGCCAAACTTGGGGCTTCAGTGCATGTTGCCGTCATCTAGCTGACCAGAGCTGCAAAAAATCTCAAATTTGTCGGGCACTTTGGAAAAAACCTCCAAATCTGTCGGGAGGTTAGGATAGGACTATTAAAATTGTCTAAAACCCATTCAATTGGTAAAATTTTCCTACTCATTTTCCACATTATTAATAGAAAATACTAAAATTAGCATAAAAACTTCTAGTTTGGCACCAATGGATATCATTATCCTTATTTTTGTGCTCTGATCCTTATATGTGTTATATCCTTATTTTTCGTGCTCTGAAGCCGCCTATGGCAAATCTAAGTGGAATGACACAAGTCTATTAATTTTCAAAACTCTAGAACTGAGACTGTTCTTCGGGTTTTCAATTATCAGACGCGCCCAGGAAATTAAGGTTATCGGCAGAAACCTATAACAAATTGAATACCGAACCACCAATTCTCATTTTCTGGAGTCATCATTGGTAAAGGAAATTTATTATTGGATGTAATTTGAGATTTGTGGACGTACAGCATACAAATAGTGTGTGTCAAAGTCAGCTCGACTGGGTCTTGAATAAGACTCAGTCTTGAATTCAGATGATTTAGGTCAAAGGTGGAAATATACAACAACATGAAAAGCAGCCCCCTTTTTCAGTCCTCTGCAGCCACTATTGACAAAAAATGCAGCACTAGAATGAGAATAAGTGATATTTTGTTATTATGTTACATAGTCCAGCCCAGAATACTTAAAAATATAGTTTGCAATGGAAGAAAGCTGACCTGGTTCCCATACCATGCGGCTACTTATGCCAGCTTCTGCAGATTTTCATTATTTCAGTTTTTTGGAGGTGGGAGGGGGTAATTTGGAAGGAACCCCCAAAATTTATATATGGATTTTGCTCTGATGGCCAGACAAACAAGATTTGAGGGTACTTTTTTGATATTCGAAAGTGTTTTTTAAGGATCATGGCTACTTGTAGTTGAATACAAACATGTAATATTAGCTTTCCATGACTTTTAAATGCATGTTTACATGAAAAATCCTAAATTTTGAAGCTGTTGGCTATTTCAAAGTTTTTCATGCATTGCCGTGCTCATTTCCATGAGGGTACATGGTTTAGGATCTGAAGTTAATGAGGCTAATAAATAACCTTAAGTCACTTAGATAGTAAATGTCAAATAAATATCATGTTTCCAAGGAAGTTAAGAGTAAAAGGAATGAGTAAAGGTTGCACTAGGCTGTGTTTTTGTTATATCTTTGTCCCCTTGACATAGATCATAGGCATATTTAGGTAAGTGAATAAAATGAAATGGGAGAAATAGTTTGGTACTTAAAACTCAAATTAATGTGGAAAAGTGAAGAGTTTTGTTTCTTTGGCATCTAAAAATCCACTGATGAAGGTATGCAACTTTTGTGGTTAATTCTGGACAAACAGGCATTGGATTTAAAAGAAGACGGAAGGGAAAATCAAATGTTTTAGTCTAATTTGACCAGTCTGCTGGTAAAATTAATTTTTCCCATATTAATATCATTTAAAATTATTAATCAACAGTGAGCATAACATACTGTGTGGAAATAAATGTAAGCTGCCGAAATTACAACGAACACCACATCACTTACTTGTTTGTTTTCTCCCCATACTATTCTGATCTGCCCGCTGTTTGATCCATGCTTCAAAACGACCTCCTTGGCCAAAACCACTGTTCCTGAACTTGCAGGGCAGCCCAGAATGCTTGATTCGCTGATGCTCCTTAAAAAAACGTTTTTCGCCAAAATACCCACATCCCTCAAATCCACATTTAAGCTTGACACGGGACGGTGGAAGGGGCTTCAGCTTAATCGGAGCCATTTATCAGCCCTTCAACTATGGACGATGAAATCCAGGCTCAACCAGTTTACTCAAGATGTATACCAAAGTAATGCAAGAGAAAAATAATCAAAAACACAACCTTGCAACGTATTGCCTCCACCACACCACAGGATTCTAGGGCCTTGGCCTCCGCCATATCCACAACGCAGCACACCAAACCGCAGGGCTGCTTTTCAAACCAAAGATACCTTTTACACTGGCTTTGCCGCAAGGGCGCTGTTCAAACAGCGCCCTTGCGGCAGCGTTGAGCGTACTTCCAAACGAAGGAAACGAAGGAAAAAAACTGTTTTGCCTGTCTAAAGGCCTTTACGGCGGCCTGTCGGGCCAAGCTGTCGCGTGCTATGGAATACAAATCGGGCCCGACAGGCCGGTGAAGGAGTTTTTCCAGCAGAGGATTTTCTGGGTGACGTTTAAAAGGCCCTCTGTGCATAAGGCCCTCTATTCAAAGGTCCCTCGATTCATAAGTCCCTCGAAAAGACCCTCTGTCCATAAGGCCCTCTATTCAAAGGTCCCTCGATTCATAGGTCCCTCGATTTTCCATCGGTTCTTGCCGCACACTGGCTTGATATGGGAGAGGTGCAAATTCATGAAAAACTTGTTGAGTGAAAGAGGTGACAATTCTAATATTGAGTTTTTTTAGAACAAAAATATTTTCTGTTCCCTTTCAATATTTTTTTTCTCACAGATTGTAAGATCTGTCGCAGGACCATACCGTGCCCTAAAATCTGTCGGGCACTTTATGACCCGAGAGCCCGACTTTTTGCAGCTCTGTAGCTGACACACATGGACTCCTGGTTCTGGCCACCAGTACAATGAATGCCTGAACCTTCGCAGCCCCAGAATGCTTCTTCACTCTCGCTAGCTCTCAGCGGAGTCTGTCAGTCATCAGACTCAGCTTAAGCTTCTTCTCTTGATTCGTTATCACCGCTAAGTCTGTCGATGTGGCTTCTCCCGTAAACCATGCCAAATGCAGCGTGGCTTCTTCAGGCCCCTCAGGTCAAAACCTGAGTTGGATCGATGTAGAAACACGTGCCAACGTAAAGTGAAAAGGGTCAGCTATTCCCCTCAAATTTCGCTCGGATCACGACGCCAAAGCTTTGTGGCCAGCTCTGCGTGCAATGGCAGGAACTCTGAAGATGGCGCGAAACGGGGAGTAAGTTTTCTCAATCGCGGGTCGAGCACGCGCACGCAATCTCTGGATACGCTTTGACGTGGGATTAAAATACACTGGGGTTTCGAATGATTCTGCAGTTAACGCTCCCATATTCCTGGTTATTTCTGGTGACAGAATATATTGATTCCTAGTATAAAATGAAACTTTGATGAGGATATTAATAGCTCTTTGATTTTCGTGGCTAGAATAGGTCGAGCACCTATGGTAAAATTATGTTTTGTGGTGTAAAAAAGATCCCACTTGTAATACTATATTGGTATCATATTAAGCTTCTTCCCACCATGTTTAGAAGCCGAGAATCATTTTAAGCTGTCAAGGCCTACAAAACACATCCTGTGCTGGAATTATACTGGGAAGAGGATCTAATGAGAGCAAGCATGCTCAAATATTCCTTTAATAAGGTTTCATGGCATCATTTTATGCTCGAGCAGACCGTGATTCCGGGTTAGATAGAGCACATAGGAATAAAAACTTCTCTCAGTGTAGATCGCAGCTCCTGTTACACTGGTCGACAGCCAAAATGAATCCGGCACGTGAAACCTGTTTCTGCCTATTTCGATACCGCTGATTTCAAATTTAGTAACCGTTTTTTGCCATCGGACCTGGTTTCTTATCCAGAGCATACCTGGTGTATAGCCCCTACACTTTCCACACACTGTCATCAGCCTAGCCTTTTGTGGAAAAATATAGACCAAGGATGTCGAGAATCCGGATTATCTGCACCCAGACAATGCAGCTTATTAATATACATGTGAATTTATTGGAACGGAAGACTACCTCGCATTAAAGTGCATGAACATTGTACATTAAACAAGGTTTGCACTCAGTCGCACAAGCTCGCCGGTATTGTAGACCGAGAGGTGACGTCGCAACATTGTATGATAAGGATTTGATGTGAGAGTCACCTCCCTTGAAGGTCGAGTCTAAGTAAAAAGTCACAGGTCAAGGTCATACCACCATTTCAAGGTCATTGACCCTAGTGTCTTTGGTCGGATGATGCCGCCTTATATGACGTATATCATGTTATGACGTCATACGCTAGGTCACTCAATCTTGAGCTCAAATTCGCAGGTTCAAGACAAAGGTCATGGGTCAAGGTCAAACCTTATTTTCCGCTCGACGGTTGCCATAGCGCTAGTTGCAGTACACGTTATAGGCAAAACGTAATATTTTGACGTCAAAGGTCAATGGCCTTGAACGAACTTGGCCTAAAAGTTTCAGAGAACATTGCCTCAGACCTTCCCTCCGATACTTTAGGTCACTTTCACCCCATATCCGGCTTCTCATCGCATAATCACGGCATTCCCCATTGGCTACCCAGCACAGAGAGAATTTAACCTGTATGGCCTCGTTTTACCTTGAATATATTGACCATAGGTCTATGAAAATCGGGTTTAAGGTAGAACACCCTAGCCTCCACAAACACCTAAACGTTCATTTTCCTAGACCTCTTGGGTTTTGCACTGCCAATGTCACTGACGCCAAGTAGGCTTGTACAAAGACAGCACACAGACATACTGGATCTCAAAATTCTGATCTGATACGGCATTTCTGCTGCCAGATTCGTGTTCAGCGCCACAAATTACCTTAGAAATGGACTATTTTATATTGGATCCACGACAAAAGTTAGATTTTGTTGACCAGTGTTATCGGCCACTTTTTGGCTTAGTTAAATATTGAGGTCATGACAGGTCAAAACACGTGACAGGCTAGAGGAGAGTTTCAGGGCTCTAGCGTCCGGCAGAGTTCAGCTAGGACCAATTCTTAGGCTCCATTCGCTTCCTCTTGTTACGGCAAATCGAATGATGTAGGCTATGACTATACTAAATCAAAACAAAAAATAACGTGACCTAAGGTCAGGCCAAGGACACCATATGACCTAGTACAGTCAATACGTATATTCATTAGCTTGCAAGAATAACTCAAACGTAATGGTATCGAAATAAAAGCTTTATCATCATTCTCTGCGAAAGTTACTAAACCAAATCTGGGCGCTATATGGCCTTGCCAGGCTGGTGCGCCCCTTAAGCCCAAATAACTAACAAACTACTAAACCAAGTTTGAAACCTGCTTAAGTGGCCACAGATGACCTCTCAAGCGTCACAGGTCCAAATATGTAACATCTGGAAAGAGGCCTAGGATACTACGATTCAGAGAATAGGAAGGTATTCTAAACTGCATCTTCAGAAAAAGTCATTTTTACCCAATGCCCGTTTTCCCCATGCATTTCCAATGGAGAGGTAATTACCCATATCTGACTTTGGAATGGGTCACTGATAAGGAATTGGTCATGGAAAAGGTCGTTGATATGAAAAATCCGGAATATATTTAGGAGCACTTGGTGGACCAATTATGTGATATGACATTGAATTGGGTAGAATCACTCAGTTTTTACTTATACTATCCTAAACTTTTTGGAGCTGAGGTCACTTGACCCGCACAGGTGACCTGACCTGAGATGACCCATCCTTAAAATATTGAAAAAGTTGCAGAATTGATCAAGGATAATGTTCGCTAGGCACGGCGGTGCTTCGGCTCATTGTTTTTTGTGCCGCCGGAAAAACCCGAGGGGTTGTTCAAACGGCCCTCCGCCACCGGGGTGAGGGTTAAAACTTAGACTTATTCAGGTGCACCTACTCCCTTGACTACCAAAAATAAAGAATTGTAACCATAGTAAAACGTGTGCTAAAAATACTAGCAATACCGAGATTTGCTGTTGCCATACAGGGTGGAAACCCTCCCACGTAATCCCGATTTACCTGAAAAGCCATTGAAGCGCCACAGACGATCAGAACCTGACCCGGCCGGGAATCCCGTCTGGTAATCCGATCTCCGGCCGAAATGCTGCCAATTTTACCGGAATAATCACGAAAGCAGCTGAATGTTCTTAGGCTGACATGGAGGCAGGAAGCTTTTCTGCTGAGTGGTGTTACACTTTGGGAGATTGTGAGACAAGGCAAAGAAGATATCGCGTTTACTTTCTAGGCCCAGCACCATGGGCCTTACCGGCGAGCGGAACACAGCAGGTCTGCAGATTTTTGTTTTGTTTGAGATCTTCAGACAGAAAATCTTTCGCCCGCTCACGGCATCTGAATGTACAAAATGAATGAACTGACACTCTTGATTGGGCTCCCTGAAAAAAATATTGGCTGATGCTGCCGACAAAGTCTATTTTTCTTGTAATCTATTGGTACTTCTCGCTTTAATATGGTTGATATGTGAAGTGTCAAGCACGCATACAGTTTAATGAAATGGTCACGCCATCGAGATACATTTCAGGATGAGTATCTCAAAATATAAACAACAAATTCTGTCAAAATCGCCCACTTCCTGCTGGCAGTGGTAGGAGACGACGTGTCAGGTAGCGCTGGTGTCTATTTGGGCCACCTGCCTGCACAGGTCTGTGTGCAGGTAGAAGAATATGTAACCATCGTGCTGGTTTCCGTTGCACAGCACATGCTCCTCCGAGATGCAGGTAACACTGCGATCGTCGTAGTGGAACCAGCGCTGCCTACCCAGGCTGTAGACATCTGCCACGTAGTGTTCCGCCTGGGTGGTGCCGCCGTGGTGGCTGACTAGGCCCACCAGCCGGTAGCTATGGGCGCCGGCCAGGTCCGCTTTTTGATCCCCAGCCGCTGAGCCGTCGTCCTCCATGCATAGCTGGGACAGCTGTACCTTTTCGGCGGCGATGTCGGCCGGCTCGCCCTTCTCTTGTGAGCGTCTAACTGTCTCCTGCAGCAGACTCTCCATGTCTCCAACAGCGCGCGTGGGCCACTCCTCGGCTCCGTCCTGCTCTGTCAGTTTCTCCAAACCGGCGTCAGAAACGTGCGGAGGTCCAAATGGCCGCAGCGCCGCCTGTCGCTTCGGCTCATCCCAGTTCACAGGCGGGCACAGCGAGCCGTACCTGGTGGCGTTCCATCCCAGGGGACGATCGGCGTCCTCCGCCGCGTACTTCTGCAGCGTCACAAACTTCGATATCTTTATTGTAGCTCCATCTCACTTTGTATCAAACATAGGAGGTCAATACTCATTTAGGCCTATGGCAACGGTGAACCCCTACAGCCATGAGCGACGCCACCGACAAACAAGTGAGGGGCTAGTCAACTTCTCGCCATTCAAAATCATGCTGGAAACGCAAATTTCCCACTTGAAACAAAAACTGGTCAGATTTGGGCTGCTAGCTACCTTCCCCATATACTGGGTATTCGACTTTCTATTTTTGTTTCCGAGTTGGCTGAAATCGAAACATCTTTTTCCCTGGCCCTATGGTCCTCGTGCCCACAGCGCGGCTTTACAGCCCCAAGGAGTGCAACTTTTAATGAATATATCTGACTTCCTGTAGCAGAAATAACAACCTCTGAGTCCATTGATCAACAATAAGACTAAGCGGGACGCGGTGCCGATCCTTTGGGCATTACGTGCAAATGCAGAGATAAAAATCTGCCAATCCGCCAACAACGACAAAAATCGATCACGCCGGTGACAAAATAGGCAGGAATGCATTCACCTCAGCGTGAGAAGTTGACGCTCAGTCTTTCAACACGTTATTTAAGATTTAAATGAACCAAAGGGCCTGGAAAACAATCCTCTTTTGGTGCCGAAGCTTAACAAGTTTGGCCACTCATGTTTGTTTTGAAGTTTCGTTGGTGACAATTGTGCACTTTTTCCGACCTCTGTGCCAATTGCGGGATTTCGGTCTGCAGGAAGTCACCACGATCGACGCTTGATGACAGCTCTGTGTGCCAGACAGGACTTCCTCCCACGTGTGAGAGTCCGAGCTCAGCCACTTGCACACTGACATGTAGCAGATGCCATCCCTGGAGTGCGCCTGCCGAGTCGAATGTCACCTTTATCACTCTCACAAGCGGAGCAGAAGGGCACGTGACCCCTCTTGTCCCCAGTGAGCATCCACACTCCTCCATTTCAGCAGCGACACATACGCTGCTCTCCACACTGGTCAAGTCAAACGCTTTCCCCCAGGGAACGCCTTATGACGCCAGTACCAGGCACCCCACGCCTAGTTAGTTAGTTAGTTAAGGGCTTTTTATAAGGCGTTCTGTGCAAAGCACCTTTGCCCGCCTCTAAAGTGTGGGGAGAATTTTCCGGGAGGGGTGTTTACTTTAATGTCGCAGAACAAAGGGACGAATCTTATTTCAAGGAATGGGTCGCGAAGTGTAGCAACACTTGCGAGGAAGGGGATTGCTACGGCAGAGATGCCGAGCCTGGGGCACAGGTAGGATTTAAAAGGGTACGTGAAGAGTCTTGCCAGCGTAAAGATTAGTTTTTTTAATTTTGTTCCTTGTTATCGAATAACCGTTTGCTTACGTTACTCGAGTTCCTCCATTGAAAAAGAATAATTTTGGGTTATTAGAAATACCCGCAAGCACCATGACGTGATGCCGCGGGTTTTATCCTGCAACCAGGAGGTGAGGTTACAGCACCCTCTCTGGCTGGGTAGCCGCCGCATAGAGGGAAGAGAGAAGGGTAATAGAACAGATAGAGTGTTAGGGAGGGGTGTGAGTTGGTTAGTTGTTAGTCTTAGATGTGGTTAGTATAGTTAGTAGTCCTTAAGTTAGGGTTAGTTGGTTAGCAAATATGAACGGATAGTTAGGTAGGGTTAGTTGGTTAGTTGAACTTTTTTTGGTTTTGTTTTTGTTTTTGTTTTTTTGTTTTTTCCTATGGCGGGAACCCCACGCCTCTCCCGGAGCCCCCTTTAAAGGGAATGTGGCACCTTCTTAAGGTCATTTTAACTGAGATAGACAAGTTGTAAAGCAAGTCGGAAAACCCGGGACTCAATATATCATTTGTATTGGAACTCGATATTTCCGTAGAAAAAAGTTAAAACCTACCTGCAATGTACCTCTCATGTACACCTTTAGCAGCATGCCACAGTTGTCATGGCCGTTGGTGTGACGACATATGCTGACGTCACGATGAGCATCAACCAATCGAAGCTCTTGAAGCGTTTCGGGTATGGTAGTGGTTGTCAGATAATGACATCATCCACAGACAAATATTTATTTTATTTCCTAGAGGATTATTTTCATAATCAAAAAACTGAGCTTATTGTACATTTTTTCAGAGAAATCATGAGTGGTTTCATTATTGTCGGCTAAAAGAACGACTAATACACTAAATTCCAGGATTCGACCAAGGTGCCACCTTCCCTTGAATCTACCTAAGAATACGCCTGCGGCTGTTATCCTGTCCCCCTCTGGTCGGAATACCTGAATCCGCCCGTGATTATTCCATCGCCTAGATCACTGAGACTGCCTCGGTCTTGTGATACGATACGGTGTGAGAAGGCTTTGTTTTGGTTTCTACATCAGGAGATTTGCGAAACCACCAGAGCTGTGTCTCGAGGCTGAGGATACAATTTCAACAGTGAGAAAACAGATCGTCATTGAATCCCCAAGATAACCAGTACATTTCATCCTGCCCTGGAAGCTTAGAAATGTCCTACTTGTGATAACATTCGTTGAATTTTAATTGGTCATCTTTGCAAAGCAAATAACTCCTTTCCCAACTTTGTTCAAGCTTTGTTCAACTTGGTCCGAAATCATGCACTAGCTAGGCAATCACAGAAGCAGTTGATGCGAGAGATACAGACCTCCATCTTCTGTACCTGCAAGAACCATTAAAGATCAAACTGGCAGTTAAAACCACTTCTACTGTTGCTAGCCAGCATTCTCTTTCAAAGTGTAATCCCAAGAAATTGCTCGGGGACTTTGAAGAATGTATCAGCCTGC
The DNA here is from genome assembly GCA_034440635.1 of Lepas anatifera. Lineage (NCBI taxonomy): Eukaryota > Metazoa > Arthropoda > Thecostraca > Lepadidae > Lepas > Lepas anatifera. Next base: position 367,568 of record JAOTON010000214.1, on the reverse strand, counting down.
GTTTGATGGTACCAAGTACAGAGCACAGCATCAAAGGCCGAGCCCATTAGCCAACTTCTGATCAATACCGTGAGATCTGCTGATCCGACGCTTGTGATCTCTTTAAATCACTCGTGAATTCGACTCCAGGAAGTGCGTGTTCCGCTAATCGCAGGAGGGAGCGAGTCCGGGGAGGAAAGGGGAAAATCTGGCCATGCCTCCCCCAAGGTGAAATAGTGGGGGCTAAACCCTCTTTTTCCTCCCTCCCCAAAGCAAACTAGTGTTTCATTATTGATCAATTTGGGGGACGGGGGACATGTTCGTCAGAAAGAAACAGTCTTCAGTACTTCTGTTCGCAAGTATGTACCTCTTTAAAGGTGAATTTTTATTCACTGCACCGACTTAAGCCTCCCCGCACAATCCCCGCCGTTTGACCTTTTAGGCTCGCCACATGGGTTGCCACAAAAAACCGGCAGGATCCGCCCCTGACAGTCGTACGCTCTGGACCTGAAAAAGTGCCGTGGTTCTAAAAGCCCCTAATAACTTTATCGATGTTCTATACCAGTGTGGTGGGGATGAGGTGGCTTAGTGGATAGCACCCTTTGTCTTCTAAGCCACCGGTCCCGGGTTCAAGTCCCGGCGGAGCCTCTAAATAAATCGATCTGATCCCCAAAATCCCTTCCAACAGGGTGAGAGTTGGAGACGCCGTATGACCCTGGCAGTTGGTGCGTCGTTAAACCCCAACAATTATTATTATACTAGTTTGGTTTATAGGACTCTACTTCGGTTGGTAGCTCGCCACATAGCCCTGTCATTTGGTGCGTCGATAAGCCCCCCCCCCCCCAGTTGAGGTTGAAAGCGTCATGGCTGAGTCATGGTTCATGGTTGAGTCATGGTCATGGTCGAGTCGTGAAGGAAAAAGAAGACGGATTGTAAGGACGCAACGTTTTTCATTCAAAGTAGTCGCAAGAGAGAGATGCTTCTTTTACCTTTTTTCATCTAGCTCCAGATGGCGTCGAAGAACAAAGAAGCACCCAGTTCTCTGAAATCTGGCAGGTCTCGTCCGTGTAGCACAAAGTGCATGATCGGAGATTTCCGATAATTCGTCGCAATGTTCAATCTTTTTTTCTGGGGTGCTCGAGACTAGCCTCTTTATATTTTCTCGTTTTCGGGAGAGCAAATAATGATCCTCCGAGAAAAGAGTTTTTCCAAGCCCCCAGAATAGACTGTACTTGATACGTTTTGAGCTGTCGGATTATCTGCTCATGAAGACCTATCGTTATTTGTTTTATAAATCGTATACCTGAGACATCCTAATCTTTCAAAGACCATGCGGCATCAAAACCTCTCAAGTCATGACGATTGTTAGTGACACGATGTTCAAGCCTTATATTTTTTGGACTATGTTCACCGGCACCATTAAAGTGTTATGAAAAGTTGTAATCGACAGCATTGGACATGAAAGACTGCTATCCATCTCTTTGGTGGTTTTTGGAGGAACCCTTCACGCTTGATGACTTTTTCGCGTTATCACATGTCCGTTTGGGACCTTCGTGACTGGATTCTAACGGACGCATGAATAAATGGTAGCATCCATTTCAAAATTACAACATTGCCAAACAAAGTCACCACAATGAATTTGCACAACATAGGTAGGCATTATTTAATTGACCAATATAGAACGTCATGAATTAAGACAATTATTTCTTCAACGAAATATTCCCCGACCAGACTTCTTCCATGAATTTAGAAAATTATTTCTTCAACGAAACATTCCCCCGACCAGACTTGTTGATGACTCAATTGTTTTAGTCAACTCAACTTTGACTCAGCTTAGCAGCAGTCTCTGATTCTGACATGGTGTTTTGTCTTATTATGCCAGCCTCCAGTGACGGAGTTAGGATTTTGGTGAGAGGGCAAAGCATCCGGGGCCGCGCTTATTCGGAGGTAGCCCAACAGATTCAGCCCAAGCATCACCACTATCGGGAGAGTGAGGGCCAAATAGTCAACAGCAATCCGCTGCTGACCGTGGACGGGCGGCTAACATCGAAGCACCAGCAAATAGAACGTATATACCAGTGATTTATTTTTATTTTCATTAGGGCCACTCCCAACAGGCACACTTGCCCAATTACAGGGAGTATTGGCGTGGGTGTTTAAGGATCCTCTCCACCGGGTCAGATCGGACACGGAAGGCGGTTTCCCGTCGTGAGGATTGAACCCAACTTAATCCATTCTATCCGATCCGTAGATTGGCAACGAAGCCACTTGGACACGCCGGCCCCCGAATGATTTTCTGGAACCAGCTTTAAAGCGCCTGCACTGCACAGTTGTCGCATTTTTAGGGGCGTTCCGGGCGCCTTTGAAGCCCGATATGGGCGCCCCATGTCCACAGGAGGCAGCTCCACGAACCGAGAGGTGAACCCCCTTCAGTCGCCCCTCCCCCGCCCTGGATCCGCTCCTGTCAGCTTCAACCCGTTCAGATAACTCTTCCCTGGATTGGGAATACATATATCTCCCGCCAGGATGTCTGGTAAACTTGTGTGCGCAGTCATGAAATCTGTCTGGGGCAGGATGCTAAATTTATCTTCCATAGGCGTGTGTGAGTGCCGTCAATTTTGTGTGTTTGACGTCATTGGCAGTATAATGAATTATCAACAATGTCTAGCTCTGAAGTCTCTTTAGTAGCGGCTGGCGCGGGGAGGGCTGCTGCAGCGCGTTTTACGGGGAAGTCGGTCAGCACTACTCCCAGGCTATCGCACACTTCCATAATTATAAGGGTTCGAGTCCAGTCACATGTAGGTTTGCGCTTAAACTGACGCACTAGCCCGATATACATTTCGAATTTATGGACTGTGCGTTGCAGTGTGATATTTTTCTTTTGTTTTTCTTAAACTCGCTATGTTTCAATTTGCTCTAGTCGTGCTTTTCTAGTCATTTATCTTTAAATATGAGCTTTGCCCAATGTTCGGTATGAAACAGCTGGACCTGGGGTGCTTCGGGCTTCTGCAATTGCCCATACTTATGATGCACAGCTCACTCGTCCGTGTTGATTATCAGGAGCCTCAGCCGTTATAAACATCAGACCGTGCTAGCGATTGTGAGATTGAACTCTATGGGAATCACTCCTTTGAGCCATGAGCCATGTCAGCGTTGCAAAATATCTGACTGGCCATCATCATCTGGGTTAAACACGCAGCACAGAGGCGCAATTTCGAAATAAGAAAAATCCAGCTTTTACTATGATATCTCATGTCTAATTTGGGGAACCTAATGAATAGAATGTATCGTTTGATATCATTAGCACAGTTTTAACGAGTATGAGAGGATTGAAATGGAACATGTTGCACTGATACTATATCATTATACTGACACTGATACTATACGAACTTCTTCCTTCTTAAACTTTCCCAAAGCTCTTTCTGATGGCGACAGAGTGATCAAATGACCACGTGTGCTGCGGACAAAAAATCATTTTCTGGTCATGACCATTATTTTGGGAAAAGCCTGACCGCAGTGCTGCCCACAATGCAAACTCAGCTGTCCCTCGAATCCATAGCTGGAAGCAGCAATGCAGTCTTTTGTTCGTGGACAGAGCTTCCAGAATTCCAGGCCCTGCCGGCACCTTGGTTTGGATTCCAGGATCTTTGGACACGGCTGCAACGAATTCGAGAAACTGAAACACGGAGCTTCAGTTCCTGGAGGAGTTGGCGGATGCTTGTTTTTGGGAAGGAAATTAATCCGGTGTTATATAACTCCAGTGCGTTTTGAGCTGTTTGATAAGACTGTGGGTATGTTGAATGTGCGAGGGTTCCATTTTGCACAGGCATCGATCCAGATACTTTGAGCCCGCTGCATTACCTTGGGTGAACTTTGGCTGACTGTGTTCTGTCTGTTTCTGAGGGTTTTGGCGAAAACACTGCTAGAGCTGTGACAAACAGACTTGTTGATGACTCAATTTTTTTAGTCGACTCAACTCTGACTCACAGCTTATTCCGACTCGACTCACTGTGTTGAAAATGGTGAGCCGACTCGATTCCGCCCAAATTCTGAAGTGAGTAGACTCAACTCTGATTCAAATAAGCGTTGAGTCGGAGTCGACTCCGACTCAAAGTGGTGGCCAAGTATGCACAAAAATGCACATTTCCGTCAATAATATGCAAATTCCAGTACATTTACTCATGGCATCAACTATTTACTAACCGCACATATCCTTCAATAAAATGTCAATTGCAATGCATTAATTCATAACTGCATAAATTATGACTGCATCGGAATGAAGAAAGATGCTAAGCGCAAACATGTGAGTGAGAAGGGCTTGAAGGCTTTTCATTTTGAAGGGTGTCCTTCATGAGTAAAGTCATAATTGAGGCAATAAGCGAGGCTTTAAACGCAAAGAGCAGGAAAACTAATAGGAATCGATGTTTTAATATATGACATTTTGAGTGGAAATTCCTGCCCCAGTGCATACTGAACAATCCTGTGACAAATTTAGCTTAGAAATAAATACTACGCCACGTCGCATTGACCTTACGCAGCACCTCAGTCAAAAACAAAACAAACAATGAACGCTCGCCTCGTCCTCCCGAAAGAAGTGTAGTAAACACTAAAGATGGCGCACCGAAGACATCACGCCAACCTAGCCTCGGATGGCACAAAAGATGACGATGAATAGTGCTTGAAAAGTCACTTGAATTTAAAAGCCTTAGAAAATCTGCAGGTATCGGAAATGTAATCCTGCCAGCAGGCTACCAAAACATAAATCGCTGGTATTTTGTGGCGTACAATGAAGGTTTTGTGAGTGGCGTGGCACACGTGGGTGCAGTGGGTGGTAACTAATTGTTTGTGAGAGACTTCTTGATGTGTATTTATCTGCTGTGAGTTTCACAGCTTGAAATTACTTTGGGAATTCCTGAGATAGGACTAAGTTTGACTTTCCGTATACAGAGGGCAGTAGGTACAGTGCTGTGTCGTCAGTGTTTACATTATCTGCCTGGGGATGTTGTTAAACCACCACAAATCAAGAAAGCGCTTTGAAAAAAATCAGCTAATTGAAGCTTTTAGTTTCCGTTTTGAATCATTTTAAGAATTATGTGCAAAACAAGATTTTCGGTACCCTCTATCTGGCGCTTATATTTCATAGTTTTTGTGTTTTCAGTTAACCAAATGAAGAAAAAAGAAAATATAGATGGGGTTTTCTAAGAGTGAATTGTTGCATGGTAGTCAGCTTAGGACTGCATGGTGCGCGCCCTCAAAGTAAAACAAATCTGATTTTGTACCAAATCGCATTCTTCTGTATGATTTCGCGTGCTATTGCTGATGTTAAATGGAAAATAACTAGCAAATAAGTGTGCTTCTGAAACTGTGTATTGTACATAACTTATTTTTGTTAACGACTGATCCCAGCATGGGTGTAGTGTGGATATGGAAATAATAAATTACCTATTATTACCAAAAAGCAATATACAATCTTTCAAAATTAGTTGTAGAACATTTTTAAATGTCAACCATGTGATCACATACGTTAAGAAAAAGAGTGCTGAGTCGATTCAACTCCCGACTCACAGCTTAGAGGTTGACTATGATTCTGACTCGACTCAACTAGTCAAGCAGTTGAGTCGACTCAGACACAACCAAAATCTGGAAGTGAGCCGCCTAAACTCTGACTGAAAGAAAAATTGAGCCGAATCAGAGTCAACTCCGACTCTGAATCGCGACTCAACAAGTCAGGTGACAAAATGATTTATCCAATCGATCTTACATGCAAGTATGCATGTTTGTAGTGCTTTTGATTTCGGAAAACTGTCCAGAATTAATAAAATGTTGGACAGAGCCATTTCTAAACACAATGGTTAGAGGTCAATAATAGGATAAAAGTTTGCAAATGCCATTTTCGTGCGGACCTATCATAGTTTATTGCATTTTTCAAAGACGATGCTGCAAAAAAGCAACTTTTGCGTTCGATCTATGGTTTCATGAAGTCATTTCTTGAAACCATGACTCAAACGTTTTATGAGCTCCTGGCTCGGAAAGGGCGCAGGTAATTATCCCTACCTAATAATTGAAAGACCAGAAAGACAATGAAAAGATACAGCCTTATGGCTTAGCCTTGGGTGGCTAAGTCATAAGGCTTTACACTGAAGCAGTCTTTAAGTAAATCCCGAAACTACAGATTTCTGAGGAAGGTTCACTTTCTGGTCTGACGTGCGAGATTGAAGCGGAATATCAGAGTTCTGGGGTGTTTATTGCTGCTCCAATTAAATGAGGTATTTTTCAGACATTATTATGTAAAATCTAAAATAATGTTCACTGCACATTCAAAATCTAATACAAACATACAGAAAAGCTAATGTTGGCAATATGTATAATGGCCTGTCTCCTCGAATCCTGGATGTAAGAAAAAACACTTAAATTATATATTTCGCATAACCCTTCATCAGAATCAGGTAGGTCAAAACACAAATCTCAGTCATTTTTTCCGACATTGACGGCCCGAGGGCCCTATGTTTACCGTCCCTTGGCAGTCAAGGATCACATAACAACGCAATCAGGAGTCACAAACAATACAAAGGCCAAGACAAGTGCTTCTTTTCTTTTTTCGAATTCTCAGTCATAGTGTAGCAACGAATTCAAGGTGAATTCGAATGAATTCGATGTAACCAGACCTCGCATCCGAGGTCTGGCTACACCAGAGGTGCAGAAAGTATGCTGGCTGTCACAAACTCAATGGACGTATGCCTCCTCTGTCACACAGAGCTGAAATAATAATTGTATACTTGAATACTATTTCCAATATGCTGAATGTCCTCTACCTGTCCCTTACTTTTTGCAGCAGACAAGGTTCTGGCACCAAATCATTACACCATCAAAGTAGTAAGTTTTCATTTATAGATCATGTTTTTGTTTTTGGAAGGAAAATTTCCAATTATGGGTCATTTTTCCAGTATTGGGGTCATAACTATTATTGGCAACTCTGACTGCAGTTTCCCCCAATGACATGCATTTCCTTTTTTGAAGAAGTTTCCATTTTTGAAAGGAGTGTTTCCAATTATGGTACTTTACCACATGATTACATGTAGCAATTATCATGAAAATAGTCATTATTGGGAATATACCTATTAATGGGAGCATACATGTACACACAATTGGGAACCCTAACAGCAGCTTCCCCCTCTAAACTTCTATCTCACATATCAACAAAAGGGAAAAAATGTCAATGTCAACATAGTATTTGAATCTACCTAAAATGTGTTGGTAAAGTGGACCTTAGGTAGCATTTTTATAAACACATCAAATGCTTAAAATTTGCATCCCACTCACGATCATTACCTGCCTGGTCATTCCTTTTTGCAGTAAAAACTCTGAGGCAACTAGCCTGCATAGATGTAAAATTATGTCTATTGCCCTAATAGGTACAGAGGTATTGGAATTCACATACCAAAGAAAGATCCAGTGTAGTCAACATCCTGCTTGAACTCCATGCAGTTCAGGTCCTGTGCGTTGCTTACCACCACTGGTAGTAAGCAACACACCCCCCAACCAGCGTTTTTCGAAGTCTATTTGTTTCTGAGATTTGCTGTGATTTTCTGAGATAAGAAGGGGTCTACTCGGCCCCCTCCAGTGCACGTTAGTTCCAGGCCCCTCTCCAGTGTGGGTGTTAACACTTTGTGGAGGACTGCATTAGCACACATTTGCTATCTGTACAATATTGATATGATAATTTGATCATGAAAACTCACCTGAATCACTGTTGTTGCCAGCCTGTTGCTGGCGCCAACTCTCCCAACTTCCTCCAGCTCCAAATCTATCTAACCAATCTAGGGCACAAATAAACTAAGGCAAAAGCAGACTAAGGAATGAAAAACCAAGCTTGATATGGGAAAGTGCATCAGTCTTACAATAGCTTACATTCATCTTAGATTAGCCATGGGCAGCAATATTTGTTCTAGCTAGTTTTAGCCTGCACTTATCTTAAATATACCTAATGAATATGCCCTCAAAATAAGTGGCTTCCTGCCTGTTTAAATTTTTGGCAGGCTCTACATCACATAAACATTTCTAACTTGTCTTGTCGCTGTTGCGCAGTTTAAGTAGAATTGCTGCCCAGCTATGTTTATTTTCTCACTCACTTAGTACTTTTATTAGTAGCTTTTAGGCGTACTTAATACTAAATTCGAAGAAATAGGGGCCAATAAATTGAAGACACTCAAACCGTAAATATGATTTAACCTGAAAAAATGGACAGGAAAGTACTTAATAAAGTATCTGCGTTATCGTTAATGCATTAAATATGCCCACAATCGTGTATTTCTCGAAAAAATTTACTGTCACATTTCCGGTATCTAGGCGACAACTTTCTGCAAACTACTAACAATCAGCCCCGTTGGGCTGCATGTTAAAATCTGGCAACTGTGACAGCGGTTTGCGGGTTTTCTGCAGCGGGGGTCCCTCATTTTAGTAGAAACTGAACACAGTACCAATATTGTATTACTAATGGTACGCTGTGCAATTGAAGAACAGAGCTGCTAAGTTAAAATATTCCCTACACGCTTCATTCTCTATTTCGAAAATATGGGTTTTGATCTTGAGCCAAACAGTCAGGATCGCTATTTTGTCACAATTATGCACCTCAATTTTCGTAAATGTGTCACAAACTCCGGTAGCCGAGTTGGCAAGTTTCTGCACCTCTGGGCTACACTATGACTGTGAATTTTTTGTCTGATCTACCTGATTCTGATGGAGGACTGTGCTCGAACATATAAGTGTATTTTCATCATCATCATCATCATCATTTTTATTTGTATTTTCCATTAAGACAGGAGTGAAGGAAAGAGCAGAAAGATAAAAGCAGAGGAGTGGGCACAACAGAATCAAGCGAGAGGGAGTAATGATCAACAGAAAATATAGCAATTGCAGGTGACTGGAACATACACAGTAGCAAAAAGCAGATGGGCATGTGATACAACCGGAGCAAAATATAACGTAGCCTGTTAGCAGAACAAAATAGAAAATAATAAAAAGCAGCGGGTAGCAAGAAAGAAAGGGAAACATAACACCGACAAAAACATAGAAGACAGGACAAAACATATAAATGCTGGGCAAATAAGAACAAATCGAAAAACCGAGTCAAGGCAAGGATGTAGCAAACGTGAACATAAATACGAAGGACAAAACACACAGCGAGGGCTAAGGATCAAGTAACAAACATCCCAGGAACAAAAAAGACATATAATAAATCTAGACCAAATGTCCCGTTTTACATCCGGAATTCGAGGAGACAGGTCAGTATAAATCTTGTCAACTTATAACCATGCTCCTCGCCTCCGCACTCCAAAACCTATCAACGTCAGAAAAGCTGGATACCCCGCTAAAAAATCTTCCTAATCCTTTGCACTTGATTGGTTATTTGAGTTTAGGGGCGCGCCAACCCTAATTTTTCGCACTTGATTGGTTATTTGAGTTTAAAGGGCGCCAACCCTAATTTTTCGCACTTGATTGGTGATTTGAATTTAGGGGCGCACCGACCCTAATCCTTGCACTTGATTGGTTATTTGAGTTTAGGGGCGCCAACCCTAATTTTTCGCACTTGATTGGTTATTTGAGTTTAGGGGCGCACCGACCCTAATCCCTTAGCACTTGATTGGTTATTTGAGTTTAGGGGCGCACCAACTCTAATCCTTCGGGTCTTGTTCTGTATTTTTCTACGTATTATTCGCATTGCTTCAAAGTTGAAAACAACATTTCGTCGCAAGCTTTTCAACCATCGAAGACAAATTCTGGTCTGGTCATTATCCTATCAAAGTCTACTTTGACATATGAAAAGGGCTTGGATGCCCCACATGAAATGTCAGATCAAATCTTAACGCCTTCTGTAGCATGTATCTATGTTCTGAATATTCTCTGATTTGTATAAGCTGCCTCTCTGCCGAATATATATATTGACATCATGTGTAGCAAAGTGTGTTATTATGCGGTAGATTTATAAGCAATTCGGCTCGATGTTCCTCCTGATCACAACTCGAACCCATAGTTTGGCGTTTAATGACGCACCAACTGCCAATATTATCCAGCTGAGACTGACAGGTGCCCATTTACTAGCTCAGACGTGTCTGTTGGAGAAGGTGTCCCCTCTTTCCCCCTGTCGAGGGATCTATCTGTCGGAAACTATAGACGTTCTAGCTGGCTGGTCTCTTAACTAAAGTGATTTAACAATTGATGGCACCAGAAGCGCTAGACAGACGAATGTGACGCTTTGTCAGAATTTCTTCCACAATGATAAATCCACCGATCCTGCAGCGTGAGTCTGTTGTTGCTGGCTCTACTCTAAGAAACAATTCAAGGAACTCAAAACAGTTTCAATTTGATTGGGGATACGCCGAATGTTGCTTGTCCCTGTCTTTTCCGGATTTGACGTTGCGGTGGCGGAATACCACTGCAAGGATAAATCTGCCCAGCTGTTCAATCCACGCCATCTCACATATAGTGGGCAGACACGTCTTAACGTCTGAGCACTGGCTTTGGAATCAGAGGGACAGGAGGTTTGATGCCCTCTCACACTTGTCATCCGAAAATTTCCAAATTTCGGGTAGAACAGGAAAAGAGGGGAAATGTTTATATACATCCGATAAGAAAGGCAACAACGAGCTCAAAGCAGATGAGTTTCTGGTTCTAGATGAGATATTTTTGTCAGCAGCAGCTTGAAGATAAGCTAACCCCTTCAATATTTTTCCACTGGAAAAGCTGATGAATCTGAGGCTATTGCTCTAAAAGGAACAAAGAGCGTCAGACAACAAAGGGGTATGCACACACCAGAGACCGGGTTGGAGGTTTAGCTTTTTTGTCAGTGATCTAGGCTCCATGGCCAAAATACGATCCGGATAGGACCGCCGATCGAGTCTATTAAGGGATATTTCTCCAGCACTATAGCGCGGTCTGTGCTTAAGTGCTGGTAAAAAAAACACTTTTAGCACTCAATGATCCCATTACTATCCTGATCGGTGGTCCCTTCCGAATTGTATGTAGGCCATGGAAACTAAGTTAACGAGAAGTCTTTACAATACCGTTACTCCTTCCGCTTTCTCTGAAGAGCCCGCAATGCCATTCAATCGATATTAAGCCAACTTCTATTTACAGCCTCCAATCCAGGTTGGCTGCAGTGCCCGGGATTTTCAGGCTGTGTAAAATTCGGACTATTGAGGCGCGACAGATCGACATCCCACCGTGGCGCGCACGTATTCGAGGAATCACGGTTGGCCTGCCGGTCCAGGATTCCAGCCGGGCTATAAACACTTGGCTCATTGGCCGTACGGAAAACAGTCCCTCGGGAGGTGACTGCTGTCTGCCGGAATTTCTTAGAATCGCCGTTTATGTAAGTCAGAGGTGTAGAATGGAATCACTCCACGCGGAGTAGTTAGATTTGTCGGAAATCCAATAAAACATTGGCGTTTGGGTTTCTAGAGCTTTCTGTGCAGTTCGGAATTTTTTATACAACAGAAGTTGCTCTGTGAAGAACACTATTTTTCGAACGGACCAATCAAACCAGGTAATAGGGAAAAGGTTTTCATTAGTTCACCAAAATATGTCTGGCGTTACCTAAGCATACTCGATTTAAGCCAAGTCTCGACGGGTCTAAGGCCCAGCCTGATTTCTAGATTTGGACCATCATGATTCGAATTTCGGACATCAATTGGTGAGCCACTTCTTGCAGTGTAACAACAGCTGCGTCACTTTTTAATGCGCACAAATATTTTGATCGCGCACACAGCTGGTTTAGAGTTGACTTCTGTGGAAGGGGCTGGATATTTTGTGTAGCTCTAACTCCTACTCTGTCCTGTCCGGCCGTTCAGACTTGCCTCCACTTAGCCGGCAGTTAGCCTTAAGCTCTGTTTATCGCCGCAATAACCTGCAACAGTGCATCATTAGTGCAATGCATGACACTGGTGTCGCCCTATTTCATTACCGGTTCGCGAACAGAGCTGTAAGCCCAGTTAAGTAGTCGGATGTTTGATTTGTCGTCCATTCCAGCGTGCCTGTTGTTGTTGATGAATGTTTTACGGCGTTTTAATTGTGAGCTTTGTATGGAGTCCCCGACACTCCCTATTGACAGAGACTGCAGGGAGTAAGCTGACCCCTAATTCAGGGAATTGGTCCGGACCCGACACCGATGCGCCGAGAGCAAGACGTATGTACAGCCGGTTCCATACTGATTGGTAGATATTAGGCTGCGGTCGTTTTTGTGAACTAATTCCTAAGTGAGGTTCCCTACCGACACTGTTGTTGCCTCACCTGCTGCGTTTTAACTGGATGTATGAACTGACGTGCAACAATAATTAATCGGGTCCAAAATTCTGAAGTTATTAAGAAAATACAAAGAAAATCATCCGGATCGGCGAGAACAGCTTTTTTGTCCATAATCTTCCAAATTGACGTCTCATGCAGTTCGCAGGGGCCCACATTTAAAGAGCTCGTCAGATACATTTCTAGAGACGCAACCTTTTGTGAGAAGTGCAACAATTTTTAAGATATTTTTGAAAACAGCTGACACTAATACCTACCAATCAGTGTGGAACCGGCTGTACATGCACCTGCGCTATGCACCTCCCAAAGCGGTAGAAGCTGCGCCAGATTTGAGTTTTGACCAGTATTGGTAGATGTTTCCATGCAAGTAATTTTTCGATACATTTACCTATGTCCATGCGATTTAAAAAAAATGTGTTTATCGCATAACAATCTCACAGTTGAATGGATGTTTATGGCTCATATTTGTCTCAATTATAAGGAAATCACCTGCGGGACTTTTCTACTCTTGACTGTTGAGGTAATATGACGTCGCCAACTCTCTTCTTGCTGGGGGCATGCATCATGAAGATCTGAAAGACTTTCGCAGAACACCCCAACCAGGCCTCGAACCCGGGTCAGCGTCTTGAAAGCAGAACCCCGACGCCACTACACCCCCTGCGGTGTGCATGCCTCATCAACGATACATCGAATTCGAATTACAAACGTGTTGATCCGGTAAGTCCGGTGTGATGTAACGTCCCAGAACGGCAGCGGCGTCATTTACATCTGGGAGGGCTGCTGCCGCACGATGCTTGGTACCATTCACCACGACAGACGGTGATATCATCTCCGACACGTGGCTGGAATCGCCACTTGCCTTATCGGGGCGGCCACCCCAGCTGAGCTGGAGGTCTGAAGTGGGGTGGAGTGTAGACTCACATCTCGTTGGGGGTGCCCGGGCACCCTCAATGAATGGCCAGGTATGCTGTCTGTATTCGGTCGCGTAATTATTGTCCTGCAATATGCTTGTAAGTTCTTCTATGCATATTTGCCCGTTTTGGCTTATCATCACGCCGCATATCTATGTTCTCTGTAGCTTCTGTGTTAATGATCATGAAAATATCGTTTCTCATGTCCTATATTCTGTCATATGCAAAAAAGGTAGATAGAAATGTCGGTTGAAACAACATCCCTTAAGTTGTACTGTTTTTTTCATTTTTAGGACTTTTAATTGGTTTTTAATTTGAAACGTATGCGTGAAGGTTAAAACAAAATACCATTACCTCATTCATTTGGTGGTTATTGACACTATTTCACATGCCAGCAGGCCCAGCATTTTGGAAATTCAAACCCTTGGAAGTGGGAGAGGGATGTCAGGAAAACTCAACCAGATGAAAGAGCCTGAAAGATGGCATATTCTGGCGACCATTGGTGGCATATTCTGACGATATGTAACCTCTTGTATTACGGCGCGTTTTAACTTTAAATTATCAGATGGCCATCACCATAGTTGGTGTATAGGCAAGCGTGATTCCAAACGTCAAACGTCACCCACCCAGGAGCTCCATTGCCATCTTGGCACGGTCCAATTCTCAGAATTTTACTCTTCCGCCTAACGCAATAGCAGCGCATTCCGGAACATAGCGAGTTTGCATCTCCCATCCAGGCTTCTCAACGTCATGATGAGCATGACACAGCTAAAGACGCACAAAGCTGAGCAAAACAAACAAACAAAACAGAACTATTCGGTCCTAAGCCGGTTTTGTATTGTATCTACCAGGCGGCTGCGGCGGTTTTCTCTGTCTGATTAGACGACTGAGCGAAAACCAGTCAGCCAAGCGGCCCGAAATGTTCTTTATTAAATGCTCGGCTCCATCTTGTGTTTTGCAATTACAGCCTTCTCAGAGAAATCGCATCAAATTAGGGTGTTTTTCATACTGAAAATGACACAGATTCAAATACCAAACAACTGGCTCGTGGTTTAATGATGCACGGCGACCAGAACCGTCTGCATCAGCGCCGTATCACTACTCAAACCGAGCCCGACCAAGCGTAACAGCGCCGCACTGTCCCTCGGGCGTACGCCTGTCCAGAGGACGCACTGGACGAAGGAGATGGATATTGCGCAGCGCAGGGCTGCGACCCTGGTGTTCTTGACCGGAGGGTCGCTGCTGTAATCAGGGTCAGAGCCTCAGAACTCAGCTGGACCCTGGCCCGAGAGATCGCCGCACTCGGGCTAGAGACCCGCCTGGCCTAAAAATGGGTCCGATATAAATCAATAGCAGAATTGACTTCAAAGCAAATCCGGACATATTTCCATTATAAACCGTCAGTTATTAACACCGTACAATTTTGAAATCGTTATCATGTTTTCTGCTTCTTTAACCAACAACATTTATTGTCATGAAGTTATTGTACAAAGCATGATCTCAGTTTAGGCTACTTTCGGATTTTTCCTCAACAATTGGGCCAGGAAAAAGCAGTGGGTACGAATAAAGATCAAAATCCACGATCGGGTAAGCTACCTGTCCCCCCCCACTTATTTGTGCTCCCATTTTAATGGCCAACCCACTTACGACGAAGACATCCACCAGCAGGTGAACCCAACTGCTGGGCGAATGTTCCCCGTTAGTTAGTTAGTGAGTTAGTTAGTTAGTTACGGCTTTTATCAGGCATTCTGTGCAAGGCACCTTTGCCTGCCTCTAAAGTGTGCGGGAAATTTTTAGAGGAGGGTTGGTTACTTTAATGTCACAAAGCAAAGGGGAGGTTATTGCAAGTAATGCGTCCAAAGTGGTCAGGCATTTCACTGCGCTGAGCCGCTCAGCACGCTGCTGTACAAGGATGCACGGACAAACCATGTAAGCAGGAATGTCCGTTTTTGTGTCACAGTTACAAAACCAGTCTTTTTGACTCACTGACTCAACTGATCGGTGATGTGTGCACTGCGCATGCGCAGTAGCGCGTGTCCCAAACATTTATATCTCAGCAACAGATAGCCTGTATTTTCCCGACCATTTACAGAGGTTCTCTGATGCGCTGAGATCAACAGTCTGGTTTAGGGTTTTTGTCATGCACTGAGTTCAACAATGTGGTCAGTGTGCACGTGGAGCGTACTGGGCATGCGTTTACAGAGATCCTCCGTTTCGCATCTGGAGTTGATCCTTTTTCTAATTTTTTTGGCAATCATCTTCAGTTCCGCGATACCCCCATTTAAAAGGATGACAATAATCGTTCTTGTGCACAAAGGGTCGGTGACGTTGGGAGATGGGACGCTCAGCACTCGTTTAAAGAGTGTTTATATCTCCAGGCAGTGGATTCTGCTCAAAACTTTTTTGATAGGACCAAAGAAGGAAAAGGGTTCTATCAGGGCTCAAGGGGGTTCATTTCACCATCTGATAGGACACTCCATTTCTTTTATCAAGCACTTGTGGTTCTTGCCTTGCACAAAGTTATAATCTAGGGGTCCATAATGGCCTTCAGCAAAGGACACCAAAGTCATTTCAGGAAGTAGACTTTGAGATATTCAGCAACAGAAGGAAAATCGTCCCATGTGGAGGAAAATTCGAAGGGCCGGACACCATTCGGAAGGGTTGTGAACCACAAATAGCTCGCAATGTCAGTTATTGGTCAGCATATCGGCCTTTAAAAGTAAACGTAAAAATTGCTTGCCTCTGAGATCTTCTGATGAGGTCTCGTGCCTCATCGTTCTTCAATTTAAAACTGACTCCTGTATCCATAAAAGCTGACGAATTACGGAAACCATAATGACGATCATTATATGGTTCATCTTTAGACTTGTGATCATATACCTCAAAATTTTAGGATTGTTTTAACCTATTATTTGTATTTTTAATTTTTCTATTTTGCAGTCTCACTTGGTTTTTTATTTTGCAATCCTCTATGGCAGTGAGAATTCATCAGAAGTGTTTTGCAAAGCAATCCTTGGTCATTGGATGTTTTTTTTAGAATCTAAACTCTACTGATAAGTTGCTTTGCGCACACAAAAAACGGCGAGTACCCTTGTTAATATAAAACCGAATCAGCTGAGCATTAACGCAATCAATTAACGCAATCAGCTGAGCAAGGTGTACCGCGCAAATTTATTTAATTTTGATTGGTATTCACAGGATACGTTATTCGTTTCGAGCATAGACTGAATTCATAGATGTACACCTAAATATACACGGATGTATTTACATGCACAAACACATTTATCATTAAAAGCAATGTCTAATGGACACTAGCAATTTGAGTTTTGCTATCAGTGTGCGCGTGTGTATGAATGTGCCCAGTGACTTGCTGTCATTGAGACATGTTCGGAGGGTATTTTTGTAAATAACTACTGCTTTAGAAATTCTGGCAGCTCCTGGTTTGCTGAAGACACATCAATGACCTCATTCCAAACCATTGCGAACCAATCACCCAGTCCCACGAACGACCCACAGAGGTAAATTCCCGCACATTTCGGGAAGTGGAGCCCACGAGCGATGTTAAGGACTCGAGAAGCCACCCCGTCATTTGGGTCTCGCCAAGACCTCTAGGTTCGTTTGAACAAGTTCCCAGCGGGGAATTCCCGACATGCGCGTTCCGACAGCCGCGGTGGGGTGACACGGTTCAAGGTAGACTGGCCTCCCCGTGTGGGAGGAATGCCAACCAGGTCCTATCCCTTCCTGTGGAGTGCTACCATGCTCTCTGGACTCTAAGGGCCTGAAGCGTGTGAAGGAGGGAGACAACGCCTGTTTCCTGAACCAAGAATGTCGGCTACAGGTCCTGGCGGGTGCTCTGATTAGATGATGCCCGGTCCTCAAAGCTCTTATCGAAAAAAACAGAGCTGACGTCGCGGGACAGTTTTGCAGTTCTAACATCCAGGTTATAACCGTATATTTGGTAACATTTCAATACATCTCATGCAGTGGCAGATCCAGGCAACATTTCTGGCTGTCATTACCTCGGAATAGCCTCCGGCTATGCATTGACTATAGGCACTCTGACATTTCGAGGGGGTTCTTGGGCCCCCTAGCCCCTTTAATCCACCACTGACCCCTCATAAGACATAAAAATTCGCATGTAATTAGTGAGAACACTTAGTTAACTTAGATTTA
Organism: Lepas anatifera; assembly: GCA_034440635.1. Classification (NCBI taxonomy): domain Eukaryota; kingdom Metazoa; phylum Arthropoda; class Thecostraca; family Lepadidae; genus Lepas; species Lepas anatifera. The sequence goes on along the minus strand of JAOTON010000214.1, from coordinate 350,208 downwards.
CATGACAAATGGCAAAATCCAGGATTGACATGACATGACAAAAATAAACGTATTTACTATTTTTACTTATCGACACATTCAGCGATGCATGCAAATGATTTGAAATCTACAAGAAACAGTTGAAACAGGATTAAATTGAAACAATGATCGTAGTACGAAGAGAAAAAGGCATGGACAATGTCGGAAAGACAAGAAGACATGACAAAAATAAACGTATTTACTATTTTACGCATCGACACATTCAGTGATGCAAGCAAATGATTTGAAATCTACAAGAAACAGTTGAAACAGGATTCGATTGAAACAATGATGGTTGTACGAAGAGCAAAAGGCATGGACGATGTCCGAAAGGCAAATATTATTATCACTTACGCGGCAGATGTGATTACCAAATATAGGGCTCAGAAGACATGCCAATCATTCCAACATTGAGTGTCGAGTCGCTGTCTTCAAACCCATGTTGGCATGCCCATGATCAGAACTTAGATTCAATAATTTAGATAATGTAGACTAATTCAACGCGACGGGAGCCCGGCTATTTAGCAGAGCCATCTCAATACACAGTTTACAATCAAGGCCCAACATGAAAAACGGCGCCCCGGCGCGGTAGTGGTCAGGTTTGAAAACCACAACTGAAACCAGGGGCCACCACGGTAGATGAATTTCTCCTATAAACAGTTCTTTTGGCCTATAACAGAAGTTCTTCTGGCCTATAAACAACGTCTGGATGGTCGCCTTTCCTTCTGCCACTCCCCAAGATCTGTTTAAACAACCCCAAGAATAGAAAGCATCCACAATGATCGGTTTCTGAAATGTCTTCAACCACCACACGGGTTTGGAATGTGGGAGTTTTGAATTGCATGTAGGATTTCAAAAACCTTGAAATGTCACCCCTCGTTAACATCTTCGAATAGCATGTGTTGGTTTACATAGTACTGCAGCGTGGCGGGCACTGACCGTTGAGTCAGAGTTGCAGTAGCCGACATTTGCGTCAATGTTAGAGAGTTGTTTGGAACAGATGATGAAATGTGATTGCAAGGTGGTAACTATAAACTTTGGTGACTATTGACAGATGAAGTGCAATCTACAACCCCACAGGGATGTACAGTTCTTATGTGTATACAGGCACGGTAAATTCATTGCACAAAAGTGCATGAATATTCCATCATCTGTATCTCTGGGAAGAACTAAACGGGTACTCCCAATGGGATTGAGATCAGGATAATATCCCTGGTAAGATGATGACAGTGCTTACATTTGGCTTTCTAAATGCGCATTTGAATGAAATATGCACTGCCACTCTAAATTTTCCTTTTCACGATAAAACTTGCATGCCTATTTAATAAATACGCATTTGTTCTTTAACCCTGAAGGGCAAAACTCTTAAGCAGGAATGTCCTTTAACACCCGCACTGGAGGGGGGGTCTGGCACTAAGGCGCACTGGAGGGGGGCCTGGTAGGCCCCCCCTAAGATCTCGGAAACTAAGAGAGTTAGAAAAAAACCACTTGGTAGGTGGGTGGGGGCTATGGTGATCTACATGATGACTGATTTTCATTGACCTAGGTCAATATCTTCAAGGTCAAACGAGGTAGTAAAGGTCAAATATTGGCCATGCTGGGGATCGATTGGTAAATGCTATGATTATGCGGGAAAATGGCGGGAATAAGCTAAAAGCGGACAAGGTTCATAGAGAAGAGGTCTCAAAGAGGCTTCCCCACAACTTATGGGTGAAGGTCATTCAAGGTCATTGACCTTTAAGGTCATCATATGGTATACTAGTTATTATTTACACTTTGACTAACACTGTAGCCACTGTTCGGCGGGAAATGAGGATTTGCCTTTCCCAATGACCTTTGACCTTGACCTTTGACCTTGATCTTTGTATTGGGGTACCCTACCGATGACGTCATAACATAATATATGTCAGACCGGGTAACTTCATTTGGTCGGACGCACAGTGGTCAGTGACCTTGAAAGAGCAGATATGACCTTGACCTGTGAGCTTTGACCTTGACCTTGACTTTCATGTGAAGTGACCTTGACATATAGTCCCGCTTATATGACGTTATGACGTCACCACTCGGTCTTCAATGCAAGCTAACTGGTCCGACCGCGCGTTTACGGCGATCTCAAAATGCAGGTCTGACTTTGAAAGCCTATAAGTCAACAAATTTTCGGCAGATTTTAAAAAAGTCTTCACCAATCGACGTGCTATTAAATTCTGTTAGATGTGGCCAAGTGTCGTTTTTCGGCTACAAGCGGTTGTCCGGCCAGCTCGGAAGAACATGTGGGGGCCTCCGAGGCCCCCTCCAGTGCGCGTGTTAACCTTTGATGGATAAAATATACTCAGTTTTTCGTAGAAATATAGTAAGGGTGTGCAAGAATTCCCGAAAAAATTAGAGTGCCACATTTCGGGTATCTAGGCGACAACTTTTTACTAACTTACTAACAATCGGACCATTGGGCCATGTTAAAATCTGGCAACTGTGACAGCGGTTTGCGGGTTTTCTGCAGCGGGGGTCCCTCGTTTTAGTAGAAACTGAAAACAGTACCAATATTGTGTCACAAATGGTAGGCTGTGCAATTAAAAAACAGAGCTGCTAAATTAAAATATTTGCTATACGTTTCTTTCTGTATTTCGAAAATATGTGGTTTGATTCTGAACCATATAGTCAGGATCGCTATTTTGTCACAATTATGCACCTCGATTTTCGTAAATGTGTCACAAACTCCAGTAGCCGAGTTGGCAAGTTTCTGCACCTCTGATTATGTGATATGAGTTTCAATCGGATAAGTTCACCCTGCTCCGACTTATGCTATCTTAAAATTTTTTTGAGGTCAGGACACTTGACCTGTACTGGTGACCTGACCTGAGATGACCTAACCTTAAAATTTTCACAGAAGTTGTAAAAATGACGAGGAAAAAGGTATGCCAAGTATGGCGGCGCTACGCGCCGCCGTTTTTCTGCTTTCTCCGAAAAACCCGAGGGGGGCGGGTACCCGCCCCCGTCAGTGCGCGAGTTAAGCAGCATTGTTCTTGTCACCGCCCGTCACGCTGCTAGGTCCTTACCTAGCCTCATCAAACCGCACACTTGCCGATAAAAAGTGACATCATGCATTTACATCAGCGACTGTTGACTGGGTGGCGGGGCGGCCGCCCACACTATCTCCGGGATGGAGGTGGCGGCGTCACCCTATCACGAGGCGATTACCTTTTTGAGAAGCTGACGCAAGGTGGCCTTCTTCGCACCTCAGAGACCGTGGTGGATTAAGCCGTAGCGACTTCCGAAGAACGAGGCGACCTCGGGAGTCATTCAGTACCAGCAATTCGAGGCTGGATGAGTTGTCTGAATTGTTACCAAAAAGGGTGGTTAATTCGTCTGCAGACGGGGACGTCGACGAGAATTTATTTACTCGGAAAGGATAACAAATCTGATCTGAAAATGAAAGCAATGTCTGCACGCCAAGCCCAGCCCTAGTGACGGTTACGGAAAACGCTAACGGGATGAATCGACTACATTAATTAATTTGAAAACACTGAAGCAATTCCAGTCTAATAAGTGAGGGAAAAGATCAACTGCCTTGAAGAGCCCCACAGTTTTGAGCGGATACCTATATCATTTAGCTAGTTAGCTAAGGTGGTACATCCACTTTTCACCCAGCTTTAGACGCCCACACATACGCACCGTGTTAAACTTATGCACGGTATTACATTTGATTTTCGTTCCTGGTAAATCACATGTAAGCATATCACCATCGCTCGCGGATAATTTTGAACACAAAAGGATACGATGGCTCTAGCGGAGTGATACTTTTCCTGGGGCCCATTATTTCCCGAATTTGGGCGTGCAATTGCCACCTTCTCCTACATGGAGACTACAATGGAAACTGCCCAGATAGTCTAGGGTTATTCCAAACCTTATTACAGCATATGTGATAGTAAGTATTTGGACACAAGTTTCCAGGGCGCATGCGGCACTTCAGCGCGACAACTACGCATCAATATCAGACCAAAACGCAAGCGTTCGCGTTACCCTCTCCCTCAGTCCACTTCCCCAACCCTGCTCCCTCAGACGTGGTTGCCGCGACCATGGTGACCTAAATGTCTCGAGGGTATGCGGCGGATGCCGATCGACTGTTCTGATTGGTTAATGGTCAACGCAGGTCAACGCGGGTCAATGGCTTCGCTAACGAAGTGATCATTCTGTCTACCAGGCGACAACGACGCACAAGACCACTTCTAAGCGCTGGGAGTAAGCGGGAGTGGAACTGAATCAGACGAAATCGTGTTGCTCCCGTTTCTTTCAGGCGGTCAGGCTATTCTCAGCTATCCCAGGGGCTATAACTTGTTGCGAAACTTTCTGTGAGCGCGTGGCACGCTTAACGCCCAGAACATAAAGCCGGCTCAAGGCTATTTTCGTATTCACGGTGAACGAGTCACTACCTTGAATTGTGTTGTCTCTTGTGTACAGCACTACAGAGGGGGAATTCATAGCTATTCAAGGTATAGCTCCTCGAGCATGTAAACTATGATAAATGCACCCACCGAATTTCGCGGAACTACACTAGCTGTGACGTAAAATCCAACCAAGTGAAGGTGATTTCAGCCAGGATCGTACTTGCCAGACTGTAAAGAACGTAAAGTCCGCCAGTAAGAATCTTAAGCATGGGTTTGATCCAAGAGCACGAGGTTATGGGGTTGAATTCTGACTGTTTGTAGGAAAAGTATATAAAAATTTGCTAAATAGCAGTTTCATCACCGAGAGCCTCACGCTATGCAAGCTCCTTTCTGGCCAGCCTGAGTAGGTGGAATCTGGACTTTTCGGACATTGGCGGCTTATGTCTAACGTTTTTTGTGGACTGCTGCTCAGCAGAGCGTTAGCGATGAGGATAAAGGACACGATGAGAATCAAAGATGCTTCTGTGTCGACCGACGTGGTGCTGGCCCAACGTGTCGAGGCAGAGTTGTCGGATCACTTCTTCTATGCGTATTACCAAAATCAAAAGATTGTTCACATCTTTCCGTATTTGGGAAACCTTGATAAACATTCAGATTCTTTGCCACTGCATCCTCTATTTGGTCATACATGTGAAACAGTATCCCAGTCTACAGCTAAACGACCAAAAACTCTTCGCTCTAAGACTAATTTTTGTTTTTAGGAGCACTGGGCATTTGCTCTATTACCCTTATCAGTTTCCTCCCAGTACAACAAAAAAAACGTGACATTCTGGTAATTGAATTTACGCCATCCCATCACGATCTATCGAGTTATGATTGGCAGGTTCCTTTGGTTTAAAACAGTTCTATTGTCATTTAACAGAAAACATTCAATATTACACATTGATATGCTTTTCACGCGGAAGATTATAATCTTCTCATTGCAAAGACCTTGGCTGAAAAGGCCACGTGCGCGGTCGGCTAGCAGAATTTTTGCCATGACTAATCCATCCCCGTGGGAAAAAGTGCTGAAGCAGTCAGCTCGGTTGTGAACTACCACTGCTTACAGTTCTCAGAGGCGATCCTGATAACCGCAGTGTGGCAGTCATCGGAACGCCGCAGATGCTCTGGGCAGGGAGGGGCTTCTACCTCTGAACTTGAACCTGACGCACACACCTCTCCGATGTGACCGCACGCAACTCCATATATGCCACTTCCGGCGGGCTGACTCAGCAGGGTGCCGTCTGTTGGATGACGTCATTGTACAGGAGTGACCTCACACCTCGGCGGGATTGGCTCCGAGAGCCTGGCTGAGTCACCGGGAGCGCGCAACAATCGGGGGCTGTCCAGGCACTGTCTCGGTATGGAACGAGGACATTTTGCATCGAGTTGGGTTTATACCGAGCAATTGTGCAAATGAACATCTGAAAACCCGGGGATAGGACAATATGAGCATACATAAAACGTTTTCTTTTCAGGAAAAAGGTGAGATGGCACAGCTTGTGGGCTCAATTTTCATCGAGAAGTTTAGGAGAAGCTTAGAAAACTAGATCAAGCGTGCAGCATGGAATGCAAATGCCTCACAGAAGGGATACACATATATCTGCAAGCATTCACTGCTGTGACCGGTAGGGTCTGATTTGAAAACCACACAGTGGCACTACGTGTTTCACCAAACCACACACATGCGATCGAGGACCTCCGTTCAGTTGCGACTTCCTCCATCTAGTACTTCCTTCATTTCGGGGAGGGCTAGGGCTCTAGCCTCCCCGCCATTGCCTCAGATCAGCCTCCGGCTATGCATTCTCTATAGGCACTCTGACATTTCGGGGGCGGGTGTGTTGAGCCCCCCTTGTATCCGCCACTGCCTCCGTCCTGCTGTAGCCAGCTGTTTTAGGGCAGAAGAAGCTCCTCATTCGGCTCTTTATTGTCATGTCAGACAGCTGAACAAGCAATGCAGAAAAATAGCCTTGATGTTCCTCACATTCATCCTTAAGCCCCATTCAGAAGTTGCGACAGTGCAAAACAGCCGCGTTTAGCCCTAAAAACACCAAGTATAAGTATCAAAACTGTTTTTCATGTAGCAGACATTTTCTCCGACACTTTGGTACGCCCTACCCTTATCAACCAGCCATCGTACTGGGTTGAGTGCTGCAGTGCAAAACACGTTGGCGTTGACATAGCTGGGCAAATATTTTGGTGCATCTTAAAATCTCCAGGTTATTTTTATCCAAAGGCATCTTGAATGGCGCTCCAGGGGCGTGAACCATTATGTCATGAAACATATTTGAAGTGCCACTGTGCTTATAGCTCAGGAGGCACACAATTTAGCTCAGGAGGCACACAATTTCGTTAGAGGCAGTAGAAGATGTTGACCAAATTGTCAGCAAGGCACGCCGGCGTCGTCTGCGGCAGCCACATGTATAGCGGACTGGAGTGGCGGCCCTGCCTCCGGTGGCGCTATGTATCGGGCCTCCGACTATTGATAAGCGAGAGGTGCCTCGATTCAAATGCCTCGGCGTTTTTGCACCGATCGTTGTACATGTTGTCTTTTGTGTTGTATTTTGTTAAAATAAATGTATGTATATACAGGATGGTGAGACAGATTGGTAAACAGGTGCTTATAATTGGGATTCTTGTGTTAGGTTTTAGTTTTAACAAAAGTTACAATTTAACATGCCTACGTTTTGGAACCTACGTTACATTATTCTTGCCTACGTTACGTTTCGGATCCAATGCAACAAAATTTGCATTGAGGAAACCTTTCAGGGAACAAAAGTTAGAATACAAGACCATAAAGCGGACCTCAGATATCACAGAACAACTAATGCTATAGTAATACACGTTGAGAATGCAGGCCATCTCCCAAACTGGAACAAATTAGTCATGCTATGCTCGGAAAAAGAAAAACAAGAAAGATTAACAACAGAAGCGGCCTTTATAAACACAACATCAACGATCAACGGGACTATGGGGAAAATTAAACTATGTGATACTGTAGCGAAAGTAATAATTGAACAGTGTGTTAGATAATTACGGTGTATTCTGAACTGTTTGCTGACTGTTTGGTAAACTGATTTTCGACGGGAGGTTTTCATGAAGTGTTTGCATGCTCGATCTATACCTAGTTTTGAAAAATTCAAAAAGAATTCAAACGGTAGACACAATATTTGCGATTCAATGTACGAGTTTGTTTCTTCCATGTACTTAATGTGTATTTTAATTTATTTCAATGCCGTGATCAAGGCGGAAGAGCCAAAACGTAGGCATGCTAAATTGTAACTTTTGTTAAAACTAAAACCCAATACAAGAATCCCAATTGTAAGCACCTGTTTACCAAAAGTATGTAATGTATGCATGTATGTTTTGAGATGACAGCCGAAGTCCTGTACTTTAAAGTAATTACACCATCGTACCTGTTTCACTAATCCGTTAAAACCACAACTATCACAGTTGCATCTTCCCGTGCCAACGTTTCTTAGATGTGGCTCCCGTGTTTCATGCACACATTTCATATTCTATGCAACACAGTCATACTTTTCTCTTCTCCTGCAAAAGCTTTTAAGCTGACATGACAGAAACGCAATCGAGTTGACATTTTGGGGATAAGTTAATAAGAAGGGATCATGATAAAACTTCCGCCAGTTTGAGTGTTGAAGCAACAACTATCCAGCTAATTCTTTTCACGAGAAAAGCTTGGAGCGCACTAACTTCTCTGGATAAAAGACAACCGCCGAGACGGGTCTGACATTTCAATAGTCGGTGTTCCGAGAGCGCTCAGGGCGCTGTTCGACGGCAAGCGAAGGAGCCGATACCGTCCACGGGTGCCCCCTGGCGGTGGAACTGAGGGGGGGCACTAGGGCACGGTGCCCCCTAAAATAAGAAATTTTGACACTAAATCTATGGTGTTGACTGGAGAGAAATGGGTTGAAAAGCCCATGGTGCCCCCTTAAATTCGAACGTTTCGCCGTCACTACGGGTGCCTTCTGGTTTTCGCCATTAGATCACACCATTGGTGTCAAGAGCGGGGTACCGCGGTAGGGATGGGAGGGGGGGTCATGACCCTCTGTTCTGACAAACGAGGCAGGGCGTCCCCCCTCATAAGTTTGGCACTCGATCTATCGTCTTAACCTTTCTCTCACTTTTGAGTTAGAATAGAGAAAATCCGAAATCCAATGTAGTTGGATCTAATGGACTGTTTCCATCCAGCCGGACAGTCATTTGGTTCTTAGCTTTGCCCTTTACACCCTCCTCCCAGTAAAAGATCCGTGACGACACCTTTGGATCCGACATCCAACCCTGCTGTTTATATGATGTTAGCCAAGCGCATTTTGAAATGATTTCATCCATTTATACCTTAAGTGTTCTGATGCTTCAACATTCTAACTACCAAAAGCTGGTGGTGACCAATCCTGTGTCTCCATCGGGGCTCGCCCATTATTGTTACATAGGGTAGAGTGGGGTAAGACGCATACGTTAAGGGAGAATTCGTCTGTACCCATCCTGCCAGGACGGAATTGCTTTATTTTTCTTCGTTAAGTTCTTCCATCGTTTTCACACTCAGATAGAAATTGGTGATCCTGACACGATGCAAAGTATGCGAAATTTATTTTTCTTGAGACCATGTAAAAGGCGTTTTACCCCGATAGCGGGGTAAAACGCCCAAGCCGGATTAAAAGGCCGTCATAAAACTCCCAGCGTACATTGTAACTTTTTTCACGTGAACAAATAGTAATATCATTATACTTACGTTGTAAGACAATTTAGTGACAAAGCTGGTAGGGTGAGCACATTTACATCGCATAGAGTACAATCGCAACTTTAAGATGGCTTGTTTTTATGTCCGGAGAGGCAAAAAACAACAAATATTTGCTGAAAAATACCGGAGTTTACTGGGCGCGTCTAATCATGCCCAGGACCGGATCAGAAAGGCCGCTACCAGAAAAAATATTACATGGAGGCTACAGTTCTTACATCAGCCTGGACATAGAAGTAGGCGTCTTACCCAGGTGGGCGCGTTACCCCACTCTACCTATACGGTACGGTAACTACTGCGGCAACAGCCCAATAGGCTGATTCTTTCCATTGGTTTCTCTATCTGTTCTTTTCTTTATCTCTTTCATCTCCAGTCTAGTGCAAATAATACTTTGTTGGCTGGTTGTCTGGGCTTTCAGGCGCACAAATCTTCTAGGTTATTTAGCGCCGAGGTGAATAATTTGTCCATCAGCAAATAATTTTTTTCCCCTCTTAAGTGACTTCCTCAGAGCTTTTTTCTGAGCAAAACATTTCTCAAAACTGACCCTTATTTGCCAGTCAGATCAAGCCGTTGTATATTTGCGCCATTTCAATATTAATCGATATTTGAAGCTTTTTTGCCTACCCAGACACACTGAGAATAAATAAGAAATTAACCCAGGTGTGTAAGAGCAAGGGGATTCCCTGTGACTCACCAGTATCTACGGTATTTTCTACATCAGAAATACACTTTCTTGCATAGTTATTTTCTGAAGCCGGTGTTATAAATTTCATGCGGTTAGTGATGTGAAATATTGTACTTTGCTTGTGCTGTATTTGTTACAAAAACGTCCATCCATACGGTGCACTTTCATATATCGTCGTAATAGACGTGGCGTTATAAAAAACTATGCAATTCGAGGATAAAGATAGCTACATCCGAGAGTAAAACACAGAACACAGAAGTGGAAGTGTGCGCATGATGTTATGCACGAGCAGATAAAACAATTCAGTAACGCACAAGTGACCTTTTTAATGTAAGCGCTGCTCTTTTAAAGAATTGCGTTAAATATACTGTTCTCAGTTCAACGCTGCTATAACGTTGAAAGTCTAGTTGATGTTTTAAATACTTTGATGCATATTTTTCGGGTCAAATATCATCATAATTTGAACCTATTTCCAGGAATTCTTATAGCATGCTTTAACTGTCCGACATATATTATTTTAAATAAATTTCAGGACCAGTGGGTATATCTACAAAATATTTTCCCAATATCTACTTTAAAAACATCAGGAAACCAATATTTATTCAGAAGAATAAACATTGCTGTTGATTGTGGCAACCCTAGACTTCTCACCTCTGGAGATATTGAGGAGTGTTTTCAGATTTTGCTACCTCTGCAGCTGTCGTTAGGAGTGTTTTCAGATTTTGCTACCTCTGCAGCTGTCGTGTAGGACTTCTGACTACCACTCCCGGACACAGCACCATTGTGCAGTGTATGCATGTCGTTACCGGGCTTCGGAGAAAAGGCTGAAAGCCTTACTGGCTCTCAGGAAAATTCCCATCCCTGCCCAGTGGCGGATCTAGGGCAGGCATTGGGGCCAACAGTCCAAACTGCCAAATTCCTGTCAAATTTGTTAACAACACTAGGCTTGTTTACGGCTTTGGTCATTCATTTGCCTTTGGCATTACCCCCACGCCACCTTATCCGGATCTACCACTGGCCTTGTTCTGCTATTTTGGTCTAGGGGCGTTGCACGGCTTTCACAATTTCATTTTCAAGGAACTGGCCCCATCAATGGTTCATTCCCAATTTTTTCTTGTATTTTTCATTAAGAATGGGCCAAACCAGTTGGCTGAAAGCCCAGGCATTTTGCCTCCTTTGTTTGCAAAATGGCACCACATTTTTGTTACTAGAAAGAATCCAACGCTCACTGGCAATTTGGTAGAGGAAATGACTCCGGTCACGCACAAAATATTATTTGCAGTCTACTCAAACGCAATGCCGAGACAAGCCTGGGTTAGGTTTCTCCTTTTATTGAGGACGAAAGGTAATTTGTGCGTATAGCAGTGACTTTGCGTTTACTTTTCGCATAGATATGCACTTTAACTGATATATAGTGGCCAGAGGCATGGATTTTAATATATTTTTACGTCAGGAAACTGTTCGTGATTTCCTCGGATCGGTTGAACCAATGTCAACCAAAAGCAAGCCAGTGTAATCCCCGTTTTAGGCAAAATTAAAACAAAACTATCATCTCTTGCAAAATTATGATTATTGAATGATATAATTTAAGATCATACTTATTATACATTTTTGTATCAAGTCGACACAAAATTGTTTCGGTGCCATTTCTCGTGCAGCTCCTAACCGTCAAAATGCACAGCAACAACTGTTGTGATAACGAATATACGTGAGCAGGGGCGCGGCCAGGATTGCGCTCAGGAGGGGAGGGCCGCACCAAATACGGTCCCTGCAATAGCGATTAAAGAGCACCTCTGGAAATAAAACAATAACAGTGAGAAAAATAATAGGTTGAGCGGTACGGGCGGCGAATATCAAACTAGTTCAGACAATAAATTGTTCACACCAGCAAACCCCAAAAAGTCGCTTTGAACCAGAGCGCCCCTGAAACATATCAACTGCGCCATGACAAGACATTTGTGTAGCTACCACATTACTTTGAAAATAAATCGTACTCCCTCTCTAGATCTGCCCTCAGGGGAGCTAGAGCAAATCTTTATGCATCATTGGATTTCTCTCATCGCGGCGAATCGAATGATTTATAATATGACCTTGCTAGGTTAAATATTCAAAATGTCCTGACCTCGACCTAGGTCAGGGTCACAGAGCAACCTGGTACGGTCATGTTGCATATCAATCGACTCCCCGTGACAATATAAGCACAATGCAAGCAAAATTGGAGCTTTATTTCAATTCAGTGAGAAGCTATTGGCAAAACAATCACTCTCTGCTCCAGTGACCTAATATGACCTTTGAGAGGCCAGATGCTTAAAAACTCAACTTTATGGTCAAGATCGTGGTAAGAATAGACGGTTTGAGGATTTTCAGCTTTATCTACCCAGTATTGACTTGAAACGAGCCCATTCTATTTTTCACCATAGACTTATAGGTAATGGGGTGACCAAAAAATTGACCCCACCTTAGGTCAAAAATATCAAAATTCCGAGATAGCAGATTTGTAGACCCTAATGACCTCATCATATTGTGGAAGTTTCAAACTGATCGGTTTGCTAATGTTCCCTGGGCGCTGCTTCAAAGTCGTAATTTTAGGTTTTGAGGTCGGGTCACTTGACCCTGAATAGCTCCTTGACCTGACATGACCTTAACTCACAATTTGGCCAGATGTGTAAAATTAATCAGGAATAAGGTACTGTAAGTTTCGTTGTTCTGCGTCTCTTCGTTTTTGAGCTATTTGGGGAAAACCAGGAGGGGGGCGAATTTCGCCCCCCCAGCGGGGCGCGTGTTAAGTATTGCTTCCTATTCAGGAGAAACTTTCCTCCCTTCAAAGGGGCTACAGCTCACCCTGCGAGTCGCAGTGGGCCCTCCTGCCCAAAGAGCGCTGCTGGACAAAGTGTCTTTATAGGTTAAAGAGGGCCCTCTCAGCCGACCGAAGAGGGCCCTACGATCGACAAAGGAACCTGGGGGTCACAGTGGTTCAGAGGGTTCTGACAGTCAAAAGGACCTTGCTCGTCATAGCATGGAGTGCTGGAGAGGGCTTAAGACGGCCCTGACTGACATACGTCCCACGGCGAGCCATAGGGCATACTGCAGCCGAGCTACACTTCGCACGGCCCGTGTCCTCGGGGAGGGGGAGGGCCGCATTTCTAAGCTGGTCTAAAAATTATTTGGATCATGGAGTGTCTTCCTATCGATGAAAAATGGCAAACGTGACACCGATTTAAAAGCAAAAGTGGCAAGAAGAACCCCTCTAATTACAGGGCAGTCAGACTTCCATCCCTGTTTTTCAAAATTTTGGAGCGAATTGCTTATGAACAGCTGCTCCGGCATCGTTACCCATCTCTCTGTTCCAAACAGCACATCACAGGCTCGCTCCTCGCAGGTTCCACGGATGCACGTTACACGGATTGGTTCCTAAACTGCAATCTGTCCCTTTTCCTCGATTCGAGAGGCCATATCTGAGGGATATCAGATGAACATTGGCTATACTGATTTATCGGCCTCTTTTCAAAGCGTCAATCACAAACTCTTCATCTACAACCCCCACAATGCCTATCACATAAAATATTCAGCTGTAAACTAGTTCGTTTTGTATCTCTTTGGCTGCCGCAAGAAGTTCATTCTTAACGGAAAAGCCTTCAGAGGTCCCGAAAGGCCTAAATAAGCGCCTCCCCCTCTCCCCATTCTGTTTGAACTTTTCATTAAGGATCTTCCGGGTGAAATAGAATTTAGGTGCCTCCTGCATGTGGATGATGCCAAAAATCTTTATCTGATGGACCATTGTTGCAGAGGGGCCTGAACCACCTGCATCAGCAGTCTGCCAAGTGGTGTCGAAAACTTGAACCATCCAAACATAAACATTATTTTGACTCTCAGGCGGACACCAATCCAGGCAACGCGCTGGATCAAAAATACATACTTCCTTACCTCTTTAGAAGAGATCTGCGGTTTAGGAATTATTATCGGCTTGAAATTACATTTTTCATCTCAAGTTTTTGGCATAACAAGACAGACTAATAAATAATTGGGACTGTTAGTCTTATATTTTCAAACCGACATGCGCTCATCCAATTGCAATATCACAACATTGCCTACGACCTACAATGCGAACGCGCAGTCTATGTTGGAGTATTTCCGTCAAGTTTGGGACTGGAGCGGTCAAACTTTATACTGACCGAGTCGAGTGAGTGCAACACAAGCTCTTGAGGTGGCTAAAATTTCAAACTGACGGCCCACTTTTTGACTTATCGATTACTTTTTCAACATTTCTGCTTCGCCCCCACTCATCGGAAATCCTGGATCCGCCTATGTGGGTTTGGGCTGCTGGAGCTCACTGCTACATTCCTCTGTAACCAATATGCGCAATTATTCACCTGCACTGATGGAACTGCCATGTCCGCATTAGGGTCAGCAGGGTGGGCTTCCGAAAATCACTCGGGTACTTGATTTAGAAACACTGTCAGCTACTGACCCACAACAGGGATGCCATTATATTGTCATAATCTTAGCACGCTCTCTTACAGGCGGCCTCCTGAACCATAGTAAGACCTCCTAAATTCCTCAATCCGGAAATCGATAAATTGCAAAGAATAATCTAACACGAATCTAACAAGAATGTTTCGGCCTTTCCTTGGGAGTGCACGCGCACCCCAAAAGAGATTTAATCCCACATCCCAGATCATGAAGCTCCGTTCTTTAATCGGGGCGAGATCATTTACCAGCTCGTGGTGTTACGATATTTCACGTCATGTTCCAGACACAAGGTTAAACTTTTACAAGGGCGTGGTTGGGTAGCGTATCGGGAAGCGATACCGGTATCTTACCGGTATGCCCTTCCCGACTATCAACTATCTTAATGTATTGTACAAAGTTAATGAAAGTATTAGCTTTCTTCAATGTCTATTACCTTCCCGTACCCTGTGTGTATCTCTGGCGTTAATTTCATTTATCGGTTACCAAGAAGGTATGTTTTCTTCAGCGGCACTGCCAGGCGGGGGGGCACAGGGGGCACGTGGCCTCCCCCATCGGTGCCGGAGTGCCCTTTCGATCGCTATGCGGTGTACCCCGTTTGTGCCGTGCCGCTCAAAATTTAGTGCACTACGCCGTTGAACCTAGGTGCAACTAGAGTGCATTTAGCGATTACAACTATTGTTTGATAATTCAGTGCCTTTTTGGTCAGCTAGGACATTCTGTCGCCTTTTCAAGCACCCGGTAAGAGTATGGGCACGTAATCCGTTTCCACCTAATGCCTCATGGTCGCCAATAATCCTACGGGCAGAGCTAGTCTGGTGCCCCTTGAGCTCATCTGGTGTCCACTGAGCTGGCCTGGGCCCCTTGAGCTGATCACGTGCCCTCTAAGCTAATCTGGTGCCACCTGAGTCAATCTGGTGCCCCCTCAGCAAATTATGGTGCCTCTTGAATCTATCTAATTCCCTATGAGTTAGTATGCCTCCAAGCTTGCCTGGTGCCCTATTAGCTGTTTTAGTGCCCCTTGAGCTGATCTGGGCCTCCTGGCCTGATCTCATGCCTCCTGGAGTTGATCTACTGTCCCCTGAGCCTATATGGTCCCTCTTGAGCTTATCAGCCCCAGCTGGTTATTGATGTCTCCTTAGATGATCTAGTGCCCCCTGAGCTGGTCCGGTGCACCCTGAACCGATCTTATGTTCCCTGAACTAATATATGCCACTGCTCTGGTCTGGGGGCCAGGAACTAATCTGGCCCCCGGGCTGATTGATCTGGTGCACCCTGAGCTAAACATATGCCCCCTGAGTCGATCTGGTGCCTCCTGAGCCATTATTGTGCCTCCTGAGCCCATCCCATGCCCTCTAAGCTAGTATGGTGCCCCCTGAGCTAGTTTGGTGCACCGTGAGCCTATTTGGTACCCTTTAAGCTGATCTGGGCCTCCTGAGTTGATGAAGCAATTTCCTTATCAGCTCTGGGGCCCTGAGCTGAGCTGGGCCCACAGAGGCTGATGAGGGCCCCTGAGATGGTATGGGGCTCCTGAGCTGATTAAGTGCCTCCTGACTTGATCTGGTACCCCCGAGCTGATCTGGGCCCCGAACTGGTCGGGGACCACTGATCTGATTGTTTGTCCCCGAAGCTGGTCTGGTGCCCTATGGACCGTTATGATGTCCCCTGAGCAGCTCTGGGGCTTTTGAATTAATTGGGCCCCGAGCTGGAGAGGGATTCCTGAGCTGATTTAGTGCCCCTGACTTGATCTTGCCTCCTGAGCTGATCAATCTGGTGCCCCCTGAGCAGATATACTGCCCCATGAACTTAACTAATGCCCCCTGGGTCGATTTGGTGCCTCCTGGGTCATCATTGTGTCTCCTGAGCCCATCTGATTCCCTCTGAGCTAGTCTGGTGCCCCATGGCTAATATGGTGCCCTTTAAGCTGACCTGGGCCTGCTGGATTGATTACGTGATTTCCCGAGCAGCTGTAAAGCCCAAGCTGAGCCCTGAGCTGGTCTGGGTGCTAAACTTGTGAGAGCCCTTTAAGTTGGCCTGAGGCCCCTTGAGGTGATCTGGCGCCTTAAACTGTTCTGGGGCTTCTTGAACTGGTTTAAGGCTCTATGAGCCTACCTGGGGCCCATTGAGCTAGTCTGATGACCCCATCTCTGGGGCCACTGAACTAGTCTAGTCCCTGGGTGAAGCATGAGCTGCTCTGGGGGCCCTGATCTACACCAGGGGCCCCTGAGGTGGTCTTGAATAGATAGGTAATAAGAACACAAGGCCAACTCCCATCATCTTGGGGCGGGGTCACTGAGCTAGTCTAGTCCCTGGAGGCACAACTGGGGGGATAGTGGAAGCTGCTCTGGAGAGCTCTGATCCACACTTTTGGGACCTAGAGCTGGTTTATGGGGAATGAGAAAACAATAGAAACTCCCCTTATAAAATGAAGCTAACGAGGAATTAGGCATCGCTAAAACGGCTTGTGATGCCTAGGCACCCCTGGTTATATAAATTGCTTATTATGCTGGTGGATTCTGGGGAGGGATGATAGAAAGGCATGTGCCCCTGAGCTCAGAGCACAGTCCCCTAAACAAAAATTTATACTAACTAATTCAAATGAAGAACTAGTTTTCACAATTTTCAGCTCTGTCACACCATCCCCATCCAAACCACCGGCCTGTTCACCCTTTCTTTACTCTTTACTGTGACCGACCCTTGCGATTATGGAACTTAATAAACGCGTTCAAAAGGAATCTTCCAAATTTTTCCGGCAGCAAAAATGTGTTCTTCCAAAGGCACTATTCCACTCCTTGTCCCACGGCGATTGTGGGAGGCGAGGAACGTAATCTGAGTTCAACCAGGGCTCACCCGTCAGGACAAGACCAGTGGGCATAACAAATGAATGTTTGGTTCCAGTATGTCTTAACTTGCACATGGTAACAGATATCACAGGCTCCGCTGATTTCTCTGATGTTAAGTACTTGCATGAGTTGGCTGATTTGCCCTTAAAAATATCCAAAACAGTCGTGTTTTGGCTACTTCCATGACATTTTTGTGATTTTTCTTTTTTGTTTATATATATGTATATATATATATATATATATATATATATATATATATATATATAAAGACAAGTTTCCTGAAGGTCTTCATAATGCGTATGGGATGCTCTTCGAGCTTGATTATTTGGGATGAGGTGGCTTAGTGGATAGCACGCTTGTCTTCTAAGCCACTGGTCCCGGGTTCAAGTCCCGGCGGAGCCTCTGAATAAGTCGATCTGATCCCCAGAATCCCTTCCAACAGGGTGAGAGTTGGCGACGCGGTAGGACCCTGGCAGTTGGTGTGTCGTTAAACCCCAACAATTATTGTTATCGAGCTTGATTATGTATGGTCTGTTCAACTCAGACTTGCAAGTTACCTCACATCTAAGAGCAGCTTAGTCGAAATTGTTTCTATGCAAATCCTAAGCTGATTATCTGATAGATTTTATGTGAACTGACTTATTTTTATTCTGTCTATTCAATATGGAACCAACGTTTGTCAACGTTTCTATATGGAAGCAAAGCCTGCTAATAAATATATTTGTCTGCCTGTCTTTCTGGCTATCTTATGCATTTGCGGAGCTTAAAGCCGATGACATAAAGACGCCGGCGCTGCTCGACCCGCGCGACATAGATAACCTGGGAAATGTTATGTGCATGTGAAATGTTATGTGTTATGTGAAATGCACGCTGGTGTCTGGACCTGGTGCCGACCGACAGGCGTCAGAAAAGTCCTGATCCTGCAGACTTACCTGGGAAAGTCTCGGAGACCCAGATGACTGAATGTATTAACCTTCGCCCGGGTGGGGGGCTTTTTTAGACCCCCTGGGGTTTTTCCGAAGCGCCAAAAAAACGGCGGCGCGCAGCGCCGCCAAACTTGGTCTAGCTGTTCCTTCATCATTTTCCAGCTTTCCTGAAAATTTCAGCTGAAGGCCATATCAGGTCAGGTCACCATGCCAGGTGAAGTGACATCACCTCAAAAAATGCTTAGGATCGCATAACTAAAAGAAGGGTTAATCGATCAAGTTTAAACTCATACCACATATTGGGCTCACCAGGAGCTACATCATATGTTCCGGGATTTTTTATATTGGTGACCTAAGGTCATGTGCAGAGCATGAATTCCCCATTGTAAATACATGGGGAAAATCACTAAATGAGCTTTTCTCAGTAAGTATGGATGGAATCAACTTCAAACTTCGGTTACAACCTGTTCTTAGTCCATTTTTTAAGTTGATGCCAAAAATTTTGACTTTTGACCTTTGAAAGGTCACCTTAGGTAAAAAAAGCATTTTTTGGTGTTTTACTCTATAAATTTTAAATAAACTAAGATAAAACTTTTATTTTGTCACCAAAGTGTTTGTATAGTCACTGCAAGTCAAATGATATACATCATGACCATACCAGGTCAAGTAGGGTCAGACCGTTGACCTGGGTCAGGTCAAACTCTTAGATTTGACCTGGCATAGCAATATCATATATCGTTCGATTTGTATTGACGAGAGGATTGCAATGGTGCATAAACTATGGTTGCATCTTGTTTGGTTCGGAAGCTATTAGCGAAAAAGTAAACGCCCTTATGCATGGCTAGCTATGAACATTCCCAAGAATATTCCCAATATTCAGTGACCTGTAGCTCCCTAGGCTTTGACCTGACAGGAAAATGAATGCCACTGCAATGAAAGAGAATCTCAAGAGCTTTCGAATGGTGTTAGAAAAATGTTTCTAGCTATCATAGTTTCTGAGATATACGAGGTTTTCTTAGTACACCTCATATTAGCGATTTTGACCTATTTTGACCTCTGGTGACCTTGATATTGACCTGACAAGAAAAATGACCGAAGTATTTTCGATATCATTTTTGAAGAGCTTTCGATTGCCGTTTTGCGTTTTTTCTAGCTCTCTTAGTTTTTGAGATCGTGGTGGGTCTTTTTAGCGCCCAACCAGGGCGAAGGTGGCTCGTACCCGCCACCGGGGCAAGGGTTACAAACAGACGCTGCTACCAATTCTGATGTAAATAATTGCTTCAAAATGGCAATGCATGCCGATCTAGTGCTTATCCTGCTCGTTATGTGTGTTGTGGGTGCTCACTTTGTCCCTCGTGCAGCTGCAAAACCCTTTTCTTTTGGGCAAAATACCTAATAATGAGGTAGAATTTGCTCCCGCTGGAGAAAATAAATATTTTTGTTTGATAATTCTCGACCTCAACATCCTGCAAATAGGAGTGTCTTTGAAGAGATACTACACGACTACATGGCTTTAGTTTCAATACCATTTCAAAGGGAGCATAGTGGTTATGTAACGTTTTCAGGCTCTGTTAGGCGTGGTATCTTGTTGTTGAAGACAATGTTCTCAGAACGATACGGCGACTGGCGCCCCTCTCCATGCAACTGGACCGAAACATCTCCTTCCCAGGAGTGTACTCGTGTTCGATGTTTGAACAGTGTTCAGGGGCCTCTTCCGTGAAGTGGGCTGTATTTGGATCATAAACTGTGCCATTCTGGAAAGCCCCTCATGCACCAAGCTTTGTAAAAGAGCATTGCAAAGGATCCGACTTGGATCCTGTAATGCACTCTTTTTAGACTTGCTTACTCCAAAACCTACTTCAGTGCTAATAGTTTTTAAAGGAGGTAAAGAAAGGAATTTGCGCATTTAAGGCACGTTCGGAAATATAATTCAACAATTGAATAGTAGCTCTTGTTTTCTTCTTCAGATATTTTTTTCTGGTACAATAAATATATTTAAAGGACCATAACTGCCTTAAGCAATGTGCACAGCAGTATTTGCCCGATGAGGGACAGGTCGGCAATTATTCAAACGTCAAGAGAAACAAAGGACACCGATTTTTATACGATAAAAGTCCATAAGGTTGAGAACAAATGGCGGCGAGTAGGAACTAGAAATCGTGCACAGTCTGCATGCAAGGGGCTCCCTGTCCTGCTCTACTTATAGAAAAACTTGCCAGAAGGATAAAGACCTGCAAATATATGGAAATGGGCGAACTATATCTGCGTGCCACGTTTCATGCATATATATATATATATATATATATATATATATATATATATATATATATATATATATATATATAAACACAGTGATGAAACACAGACCCTGCCATGGCTTGGGTATTTAGAGATAATTCATAGTTTGATGCTTTGATTTGAATTTTAGGCATATTCTTATATGCAAATTGTCTGATACTGACATGGTTGGAGTAAATGCCTCATCCTCATGTTTGGGAATTAAGGGCGGAGGTAACGGTAACGGAGGTTATATGGTGCCTAGAACAATAAATACAACTTATCCGTACAGGTCTCAACTGATCTGGTAGAAAAACCAGTCGATGGTGTCCTAAAAAAAAAAAAAAACAAAAATTTCGTACCTACATGAAAACGTCAGATGCATAAAAATGGCTATATAACATCACATTAACTGAGTCGGCGAAAAAATTGCATCAAAGTCGATGATATTTAAAATCGATATAGAGAACACTGCAATTGGGAGCTGTCCTAGAGGAGATTCCAATGAGGCGATACCCCCAGACGCCACATTCTTTCAATTTCATAGTCCCGGCAATCTACGAGAACGTGCCTCACACCAAGCGGGTCTCCACACCGTGCGCACTCAGATTGCTCGCTTCTGCTCAGGCGGTGTTGCGTAGGTGTGACCAATACGTAGCCTGGAAATAATAATATTCTCTCTTCTAGACCCAGCTCTAATCAATTGCCACTTCGATACCTTGGTTTCAAAACCTCTAAACTGAGTACCTTTGGGATCCGTGTCCCATCCCCGCAGCCAATCCTCCATAACACACTTCTTAGCGGTGCAAATGCCTGCGAATTATGTCACAGGTCTGCGACTTTATAAACATTATGGGGTGCAGATGTACCCTAATGCAGGTCTTCTTACTTAAAACCGACTGTTTGCACTCCAAATATTCACATTCTCAAAAACATATTCGGCTGCGACTAAAACGTGAAGCGCTCCTTATCCTCCCATATGAAAAGCGACTCCTCCGGTAAGCAATCTAAGCCTTCTGAGGCACCAGATCGTGAGCACTTCTTCTAGAATTTTGCATCCCTAGTTCATCCAAACAGCTTAGGATGGATCTGGCGCAGGAGGGATTGGTCTGAGCTTCGAAAATCTGTCTTATGTGCGCATGTTAGATCCGAGATTGAATATTACTGTGTTTATGGAAGGAGGCAGCAAGAGACTACCTGGATCCCGTGAAATATCTACGATCTAAACAACTGATGTAGATTGATGATCCTAGCCAAATGCCTGCACTGAGAGCTGTAAAGGACTGCCTGTTTGTACGAGCACTGCGAGCCGAAGAATACTTCGTAGACTCATTCCGCGGACGGGTCAGTTTTACCAATCCGTGCCAGTATTCGAAGCTGTAGTAAGATCTGTAAGATTTTGTGCTGAGGTAGAAGGAAGCAGGTACTTGGCCGGCACGGGAATTTATTCGGCAATGCGTTTAGAAGTGCGACCCTACTTAGGTGTGGGAATGTTTTCTAGATTTGCGGTTTATACTTTTGTGTTTACTTTGATAATATTTGAAGCCGTTATTCATACATTTTTAGTTGTTTTTAATTGCTCCAGCTTCGTCTATACGTAGGATGCATGTAACATAGATGGTATGTTAGATAGCAGAAGAGGAATTATACGAATTTACTCACATGGGAAAATAATTACGTCAATCACCTCTGTCCTGAAAAGGTGAAACAGCTGTTTCAGGCGTTGACGCTGTTTCTGACGGATGAACGTTCTGGGATATGCTATAAGCGGAGACGTATCATTTGTTTGGCACGTGCCATCTGCCCCCAGGCCGTCTATTTTAGTCTTCACGTGGAAAGCCATTCATTGGATTTGGTCCAGATTCCCCCTCTGCAAGGATTTGGCAGCGATGACAGACAGGTTTGGCAGCAGTCGACACGCTTGATAACACAGAGACGTAAAGGTCACTGGCAGCAGAAGCAGTTTTCATCACCTGGAACAGTGATGTCATTGGTGTTTGCCCACGGGGCCAAATTCTCAATCATGGCATCCGTCCGTCACTAAACCGGAACCAATTATCGACCGGCTGTAAACAGAGTCGGACAAAAAGAAAACAGTCTTAGGTAATCAGTGGTATACAAATAAACATCATCAGCGTATTGCTGATCCTAGAACGAGTGAGAAAGCAAAGTCCGCATGGAAAAATGCGCATGGAACCATCCTACGTGTGATGATGCGGTCAATTTTCGAGGTTCAATATTCTGCTGGCTTCGTGCGTCTCGTTAGAGTTTTTCTTGGACGCTTCTGATTTATACCTTTAATATATATATATATATATATATATATATATATATATATATATATACATATGTTACCATACCATACCTTTACGAACGCCGCACTTCTCATGACATCATCATGAATTCACCATGATGTTAGAAAGGCCCATCCCATCTGGGTATGGGTTGAGTTCACCCACTTCCTGGTAGATACAGAATTCAAAGTGTTTCCCTTTGCGTGGAACGCTGTGTATCTGTTATATGCACCATACGATGGGTAAATACAATGTCAGGAGTTATTGAACGTGTGGAATCAGGTATGGTGCAATAGTTGGCTGGTAACCGCTATTACTTTTGAAAAAAACACACTCAAATACATAGGCGTAGGAACGGGGTGGGCCAGGGGGCCATGGCCCCCAATATTCATGATTCTTAACCATTAACCCTATGGCGTTGACTGGAAAGAAATGACTTCAAAATACCCGCTGCCCCCCCAATATTCTGGACGTGCCTACGCCTATGCTCAAATATATGTCGTCTATCGCGGTGGCGGTTACAAAGGGGGGCTTGGGCGGCTCAAGACCCCCCTGAAATGTCAGAGTGCCTATAGTTAATGTATAGCCGGAGTCTGTTCCGAGGCAATGGCGGGGAGGCTCGAACTCCCTCGCACTCTCGATCTTTTCCTGGATCCGCCTCTGGTCATGCGAGTTCCAAATCCAGTAAGTTCCAGAAGGTCTTACATCCTGTATGTAAATAATAAAAACGACCATACTTTGAGCACTTATCCTGTACGTGTTACCAGCGAGTGTGAAATATTACTAAACCAGCTAACAGTTAACCCACCGGTCCGGCGCCACCTTCGCCCCACGGGGGCCATCGATGGCCCCCTCTAACTCGAAAATATGGGCGTTAGCGCAAATCTGCAAAGTGCAATAGAAAGCTCGCGTGAATTCAGTAAGAAATTACTTCGCATGTTTTAGTGCTCAGGTCAATGGTTTGACCTCAGAGGTCAAATTAGGTCAAGATCGGCTATTTTCACTCAAATATGCAATGATTAAGCAAACTGGGCATAACTCTTATGTCATTAGAGCTATTGAGGCCTGGTAAAGTACATTTGATAGCAAATTGCCAGTACTTTTCCGCTATGTGGAACGTAAAGACCTCCCGCCAGTGGTTTGACCGTCAGAGGTCACCTCGTGACTAATATGACCTGAGGTCACGAAAGGTCAAAAGTGACTTGCCGTATATCAAATAAAAGCCAGTGACAAGACAAACACGATGGTGTTTGTTTCACCGCTCTAGCTCAATTAGGTCAAAGTTATTGTCAAAATACTGTTTTTGACCTCTGGTGACTTGGATGACCTGGAAAAGTCAAAGGGCAAATATGACCCCTGGGATCTGTGAAAGGGTGTCCAAAAACGTTGTTCTGAGCAGTCTGAGTATTTGCAATCATTTTTGTGGGTTTTATATCATGAAATAGCTTTTCCCCATGCTTTCCAATGGGAGAGGTCGCCTCGTGACCTGACCTCAGGGCACGAAATCGAAAAATCCCGGATATACACCTTGTAGACCCTGGAGGGTCATGAAGTGTAGGAAGTTTCAAATCGATCGACTTTGAAATGTAGCTCTTACAGAGCTCTAAAGGTGAAGTGAGGTGACCTTGGTTGACCTCGTCTGGTGACCTGACCTTGATGACCCGGGGTAAAAATTTCAGGGATGATGGGAAAATGATGCAGTGAGAGGTAGAGCCTCAACCGCGGTGCTGCGCCTCGTCGTTTTCTGCTATCCCGGAAAAACCTAGGGGCCATCGATGGCCCCCGGTGGGGCAGGGTTAAAGACTTTTTACTCCGAAATTTCCCAGACAAAGGCGCAGCTCGCGCCATCTCTTCAGTTGCACCACAGACCTGGATGTTTCTGTTTCCACCGCGCACTGCCATTTGCAGAATCGGCTGTGCGGTCGGGCTCGGATCACGTGAGCCAGTTCGCAGGCATCCTCTCTGTGAACGAATTTCAAGCGAGACCACTATGGTTTTCACCTGGTTACAAGAGAGTTATGCGGTGAAACTGATAAGCCTCCGTTCTGTGTGAGCGCTGGAAAAAGTAGCGTGAGCACGTGCAGTTAACGTCTGAAAACAATCAGTGCAGTTCCGTCTCAGCTACTCCGTTTGATCAGGCTGGACTTATGGCTTGGTCTTGGCTACGGCTTGGTTATGGCTTGACCTTGTACTGACATTTGGCTCTGACTGTAATAACCCAGCTGGCTGATGACCCTGTACTGAGCTGCAAATGGCTACTCGGAAATGTTCAGGATTCAACATGGATTTTTCATTTGGTTACCCACTGACAACACGCCTCTCAGTCATCCTCGTCACTTCCCTCTCAGGTCCTGGAACGTCTCAAACCTAGAGCATAGATGGCTTTTATTGGCATTTCTATGTTTACATAGATCTACAGCTACCATTTATTGACCACACTAATTTGAATGATGATTAGGTCAATTCAGGCTTTCGTAGTTTGCCAACCACAACTGACAATATTTTGCGCAGCAAACACTGTAAATCCAAGAGGGCTATCTTTATACAACATGGTGACGAAACAATTAATGTGCCTAGCTAGAACCGTTTCTTCCGGGAAAGCGTTCTACTCCCTTATTGTATTTTTTGTTTGGAGTGGACTGTGCTAAAAACAATAATAGACCTAATTGCACCTAAAATAAAGGGCCAGAAATACAAGATACTTTGTATCGTATTTCTTGTCCAACAGTATGATACTGTTTAATGAAAATCAAGGAAAGAAAGAGTAGACTTTTGAACTTTTTAATCACAAAAGTAAGTAATAATAATTTCGGAACAATAAACCATGTAATTTTCGGTTTCGTGCACGAAATCTCAACTGATTCTGCTGACTTCGTCTATATTTGGATGCAAATCTTCTCTTTTACGCCCCTCAGCTCCAAACTAGGGGTTAAACAGCAGTTGCATCGTATCTACCGTTCACAAGAGTGGAAACCGTGAGGGACGAGGTTTTCTAAAGGGCCGCGCGCTCTTCCAACAATTATTTGGGCACCACTCCATAAATTCATGGTTTTTATACCGTACAGTCTGTTGCATAAGTATCCTTCGAATCATATGGTCTTTACCAGTCCAGAACAGCGCGGATTTTTAAAGCGTCTATATCATCATCATTGTGGCTTGGGGACACGCCAGTGATGATGATTCTATTGAGGATTAGGTGTCAAGCTCTCAAAAATTGCAGACTCTATATACTAGGACAGGAAGGAGACTTATACAACAGACTGTACAACATCATCAATTTATATAAAGTGGGTGATATCAGACATGTAGTAGAGCATTCTATAGCCAAGCTTTTTGCTCTCGTGTGTTTTGCCATTATTTTACTGTTGTGTGTTTCAACTTTAGACCTTCATATATGTCATGTAGACATGTAGCACCGTAATTTATGCCACAGCCATATGGATACGAAACTCAGAAAACAGTCGGAGGGATCAAACCGGGGTGATGGGAATCTATGTACTGATTTCCTCTTGTGAGACGTGTTAATAGATGCCGTGTTTATTATTTGATTGCATTTATGTGTAAGTGTGTGACTAAGTCTACTGCTAATATACCACCTGAATAAATGAAAGGACCACTGAGACTGATTTCAATGGCAGTGGGTTCCTGCATATATTTTTGAAGATATTGTGAAGATATAAATATTTTTGGAAGCTGGTATTTCTTGCCTTTGTAGCTCTGCATGAATACATGCCAGTATGACCAGCTACACCGGTCCTTCCTGAACGTGCGTTGGATTCAAAACCAAGTTTTCTATCCTCTGTATAACTACTGGAAAGTTAGTTAGTATGGTTTCTTAATAGGCGTTCTTAGCTCAGCTCCCTTGTCCGCCTCTAAAGCATCGTGGGAAAATTTTGATTCGATGCAAATTTAAGGGAAAAGTCAAACGGAATTTAGGGCCTGGTTGTCTTTAATCTAAGGGAATCCTTTAGCTAGTTGTTAAGCAGCTTAATGTCGAATTTTAGCATGTGGTGCAAGAAGGCTTAGCACTCCGGTGTGAAATTTTGGTGCATGAAACTGTGGAAGGTTTAGCGCTCAGAGTGAGTAATTTATTGAACGTGATTGAGGAGGCCATAGTTCTCTGAGGTCTAGAAGGCCAACGCGGTTCCACGGGGTGGAGGGCAAAACACTCCGAAACTTAGTCCTAATAGTGGAGGGAGGGGATGGAAACTTCTAGAAACGTGTAACTGCATATAAAGATATTCCAGTTTTGCTAATTCAAATTGCGTTTGTGTCTCACCGGCATGCTTATCACCCTCCTTGCCGGGTTCTGTGTGCTCTCTGACCGGCTGCCACGGCGTTCCACGGCACCTACCTAATAAGCCCGCAGTGACATCAGCAGCAAAAGGGGCTCGTCAGAACACCTGTGCATGCACGTTTTCCTGGAAGCAACGCTCCTTGCGTAAAAGTAGCGCCAGAGTTAGAGGCCGAGACGAATTCAATGAAACCAGCCAAGAGATGGCTCCCACATTAGAAGCCATAAGGTTATGTTCCAGGCTTGACTTCATTTTGGTTTAATTTTATATTTCACAGCTCTATTGTTCTGTGGCTTTCACCGTCTCACAGTCATTTTAGGCTTTAAAGAATCATTTAACTGTGAGAACTATATGCGGTATGTTTAAGTGTAAAACATTTTGATATCTCTACGGCTATACTTTATAAACAAAGTTCAGAAAAAATATATTGTGTTGTGTTTTTGCGGGCGACGTCAAACTTTACTTTTGGGGTAGGAGGGTTTTAACGATTCATCGGCTCCTGGAATCATACAAGAGACAACAGAACAAGGTCAAAAGTCTTCTACGATATTATGCCCCTGGAAAACCAGGAATTCCTAAAATTGATCTCGGTCAGTCATTCTTTCGCGGGGTTCAGAATTCCAACGTATGGTTTATGGGGTTGTAGGCAGTACCGAATGTGGACTGGTGGGCTGAGGAAGGGGAAACAGGGCTCAAAATGGTGATAAATAGAGTGGTCTTGAAGGACACTGAAGAAAAATGGAGGGTTTGAGGGTGCATAACTTACCTCTTTTCTTCCTCGCCCCTGGTCGGAGGAGGTGTGTAAGCCAGGCTTAAGCTCTGTCAGAGTGCAAAATACTGCGCCTGGATGGGCTCGAGCCCACGATACCACGAAAACTGCACAGGGTGTCATGAACCGATCCAAACGCGTCCACTAACCGGCTGACAACCACGCGGAGCCATATCGACCCGTCACAGCGTCCAGTGCTTATGCACACTCAATCAGAGCCCATCGAGGTCCAAATTGCTTAGAATGATACTAAAACTAAAGAAAGAGCTTCATATCGTTCTCTTAAATTTGCAGGGATATCTTTAGAGCATTTGGATAAATAACGTGGCCTTGAGACTTGCCTTGTCACAAAATGGACCCACCCCGAACGTATCCGCTCTGGTGCTGGAAAAGCCATCGGGGCGATAGTGATCACAATCACCATCAAATCACCCAGACAGAGTCAATCCTTTTCAGGTGATCAATTCTCCTCAGCGATCTGAATGGCGCAACCATGGCACGTAGGCCCAGCCATCGTGGCTTCTTTTGGAAACGTTCGGCTCGTCCTTGAGCATAGACGCATCATTTGGGGCGTTGCCACACTCTCCCGACAAAATTTAGAGGGAATGTGGCACCTTGGTCGAATCCTGGAATTTAGTGAAATTAGGCGTACTTTTAGCCAAAAATAATGAAACCACTAATGGTTTCTCTGAAAATTTACAATTAGCTTAATATTTTGTTTTCAAAAATACTCCTCTAGAAAAAAGAAATAAATATCAGCCTGTGGATGATGTCACGATCTGGCAACCATTACCATACTTGAAACGCTTCAAGAGCTTCGATTGGCTGATGCTCATCGTGACGTCAGCATATGTCGTCACACCAGCAGCTCACAGCAATGGCCGCCCGGCGACGGGCTGATGGGGGGGTTGGCGTCAGGTAGGTTTTAGCTTTTTTCTACGGAAATATCGAGTTCCAAGACAAATGATATATGGAGTACCGGGTTTTCCGACTTGCTTTACAACTTGGCTATCTCAGTTAAAATCACGTTGTGAAGGTGCCACATTCCCTTTAACAACATCATGTATTTCTCACACTTCCACACAAATGAGGTGGCTTTTAAAGTGTCGTCGC
Source organism: Lepas anatifera (assembly GCA_034440635.1). Classification (NCBI taxonomy): domain Eukaryota; kingdom Metazoa; phylum Arthropoda; class Thecostraca; family Lepadidae; genus Lepas; species Lepas anatifera. The sequence continues at coordinate 321,344 of JAOTON010000214.1, read as the reverse complement.
CATGAGTATGAAGTGATTATAAACTATGGAAGGAGATGGTAAGGATGAGGAAAGGTGAGGATCAAGAGGATGGGATTCTACCTGGAGGGGTTGCTGCAGCCACAGATGCATGCGCTCACTGCCTCCAGGTAGAGTAAGGATAAGGATAAGGATTAGGTACCGGTAAAAAAACACACACACACAATCGCACACACACTTCGAACATTTAAACTAAAATAATTCGAGGATGAAAGTGATCGATTCTTTGGCTTCGTTTTCATTTCGGCTTCGATCTGATAAATTTCGTTGTTTGTGCCCCATCTTGTCTGTGACATCGTTGATCTTGCTTCACTGATGTTCAATTGTTGCATATTTTTATTTTCTTTAACATGCGCACTGGAGGGGGCCTCGGAGGCCCCCCCACCTGTTTTTCCAAGGTGGCCGGAGAACCGCCCGTAGCCGAAAAACGAAACGTAGCCACATTTAACAGAATTTAATAGCGCGTCGATTGGTGAAGACGTTTTGAAAATCGGTCGAAAATTTTTTGACTTATAGGCTTTTAAAGTCAGACCTGCATTTTGAGATCGCCGTAAATGCGCGGTCGGACCAGTTAACTTGCATTGGAGACCGAGTGGTGACGTCATAACTCCATATAACCGGGATTATATGTCAAGGTCACTTCACATGAAAGTCAAGGTCAAGGTCAAAGGTCACAGGTCAAGGTTATATCTGCACTTTCAAGGTCACTGACCACTGTGCGTCCGGCTGAATGACGTTACCTGGTCGGACATATATTATGCTATGACGTCATCGATAGGGTACCCCAATACAAAGATCAAGGTCAAAGGTCAAGGTCAAAGGTCAATCCTCATTTCCCGCCAAACAGTGGCTATAGTGTTAGTCGAAGTGCACATTATAAGTAGTATACTATATTGTGAACTTAAAGGTCAATGACCTTGAATGACCTTAACCCAAAAGTTGTGGGGAAGCCTCTTTGAGACCTCTTCTCTTTGAACCTTGTCCGCCCCCAGAATCACAGCATTTACCAATCGATCCCCAGCATGGCCAATATTTGACCTTTACGACCTCATTTGACCTTGAAGATATTGACCTAGGTCAATGAAAATTGGTCATCATGTAGATCACTACAGTCCCCACCCACCTGCCAAGTGGTGTTTTCGTATGCCTCTTAGTTTCCGCGATCTTAGGGGGGCCTACCAGGCCCCCTCCAGTGCGCGTTAGTGCCAGACCCCCTCCAGTGCGGGTGTTAATCTCCGGTGCTGATGTTCTCTTTCACAAAACTTGTTTTTTTTATTGTTCTCTAAAGTTAGCCATCCTGAAGTATTTCAATATTCCTGCTGCAGAAGCTTTTTTTCTTAAAGGAGCTCTTAAAAACACGTGAAACGCAACAAAAAATTAAGGAGAAAGATTAGCGACGAAACGAGGATAGTAGGCCAAAATGATGACTCACTTCTTATTTTTATCTTCTTCTAGCTTGCACCAGAGACGGTCGAGGCGAATAAGAATTAGTACATAATGTAGACAAAAGAATGTATCCTTCACCTGTATGGTATCATTGCTGATTTTGAATTAGAACAGGGGTATTTTTATATTTTCAAAGAGCACTGAAAACACGTCCACTCCCTGTCGCTGAAAGAACTGGAATGAACACGAATGTCTCACATGACTATCACACCCCGTTTCTATATAACGGGCTCTTCGAAGCCCTCGTACCACAAGCTAACAAACATAATTTGCAATCAGCTACTTGGGATAAAGAAAATGACGATGTTGAATTTGTACGCAGATATTTGGAATCTGTGATTTACACTGTTATCTGTACATGCTGATCTATGGTCTGTTATTTACACTCTGATTTATACACCGTGTTCTGTGAGTTTTGATATGTAATCTAAGCTGCGATGTGTGCGCAGTAATCTGCAGCAGTCTCACTCTCTCCACCTTCCTGTTCGTCTGCTTCAGTTGGATAATAATTTGAACTTAAAGACAGCGTCCTACTCTTACACGGGTTTTGAACTGAGATAGCAGCTGTGTAGAACGTGTCGAGAAACCTTTATTGACATGTTTAATTTCACCCAAAGCTATTTGAATTGAATTTACGCAATATTTTAAACTGAAAATTTAAGGGTGTAATTCAAACAATGAAGGAATCCCTTTCCATCTTGTCATGCATGTCACGTGATACATGTAAACAATGGCATCGCTGCCACAACGTTTCATGCTGCCAGTGGTCAACCTCGTAATCACACCCGATGCTTAGCTAAACCCAGGGTAGTAAGAATAAAACAACATCTTTGTTTTCAGTTATTGAATGTAAACCAAAATGTGATTTTCCGACTTCCATACTTATGCTGTTTAAAAAAAATACTTATGCTGTTATCCCTGTCCACATCGTCCTTCCTTAGGAATGTCGCCACCTTGTAGCTCTGCCCAGGCTTTTTTCTGGCTCTAACAAACCGTGGAAAATGGTGATTGGTTCCCGAGATGACGGCTAGCGGGCTGTGCTGGCCAGTCCGTGGGTTCGCCGAAGCGCGGGCTACTTGTTCCCTCTCATGATTTTTGTATTTAAAGATTTGTAGTGGGGGAATCGTTGTTCGGATTCTTCGCGTTTCGATGTGTACGTGTGTAATAAAGGTGTACGGTATCAAAAGTCCTTCTTGGAATTCCGACCAGTGACGGATCCAGAGGGGGAGGGGCAGGGGCCCGCCCCCCCTTAGCTCCGAAGCGCCTCAGCATAACTTAGCTCATATCGGGCGCCGAAGGCGCCCGGATATGAGCGGCGCGCCTGTACCCATTTCGTGCGCCAGGGTGGTAGATACCACTTATTCCACTTGAATTAACACATAGTCCTTAAAACCATGGCAAAGCGCCCCTGCCCAAACACGCCTTTACTGGTCTTTTGCGCCCCAGTAAAATGTTGAAGATGAAATTTAGAAAGCTAACAAGAGCGTCCCGGCAAAGAAAAGGCGCCACTAGATAGCAGGATTGCGCCATGGGGAACTAATGCACCCCTGAGTAGCCTAGGCGCCCCCTGGATGAAGCGCCCCTGGGTAGCCTAGGCGCCCCTGGATGAAGCGCCCTGCAGATATCATATGCGCCCTTGGCTAGAAAAGGCGCCCCTGGGCAGCAAAGGCAAATCTTGGTAACATAGATGCCTTGGACAGCATAAGCGCCCCTTAGATATAAATAGGCGCTTTCGGAAAATAAAATGCTCACCTTGGGTAGAAGAACGTGCCCTTTGATAGCCTAGGCGACCACTGGAAAAAGCGCACTACGGATGTCATATGCACCCTTGGATCGCAAAGGCGCCCCTGGACAGTAAAGACAACCCTGGATAACACAAGTGCTGTGGACAGCTAAGGCGCCCCTGGGTAGCAAAGGCGCCCCTAGGAAGGCACCCCTTCGATAGAAAAGCCGCCTTTGGATAGCCTAGGCGCCCCCTGGATGAAGCACCCTACGGATACAATATGCGCCCTTGGCTAGAAAAGGCGCCCCTGGGCAGCAAAGGCAAATCTTGGTAACATAGATGCCTTGGACAGCATAAGCGCCCCTTAGATAGAAATAGGCGCTTTCGGAAAATAAAATGCTCACCTTGGGTAGAAGAAGGCGCGCTTTGATAGCCTAGGCGCCCACTGGAAAAAGCGCCCTACGGATGTCATATGCACCCTTGGATCGCAAAGGCGCCCCTGGACAGCAAAGACAACCCTGTATAACACAAGTGCTGTGGACAGCTAAGGCGCCCCTGGGTAGCAAAGGCACCCCTAGGAAGGCACCCCTTCGATAGAAAAGCCGCATTTGGATAGCCTAGGCTCCCCTGGATGAAGCGCCCTACGGATACAATATGCGCCCTTAGCTAGGAAAGGCGCCCCTGGGCAGCAAAGGCAAATCTTGGTAGCATAGGTGCCCTGGACAGCATAAGCGCCCCTTAGGTAGAGGTAGGCGCTTTAGGAAAATAGCGGAGACTGGGGCAAATGTAACACGGGGCAATTGTAACACTGGCCATATCGTCTAAACTAATCAATGGATGGCGCTTGTGGCACAACCGGAAATGCGCAATCAGCTGCTGCCTTTGTTAATGAAGTTTCAACTCGGTGAGGCTGGTATGTCAGACGCTGTTCACAATTTTGTGTTTTTGAGGGTGTTTTGTAACTTTTAAAATATTTAAAGACGATTAGCTTATTGATCGGTATGATAAAGTACAACAGAGACAGTTTCATTGCATAAAGAGTGTTTAATTAGCTACGAAATGAGCACGTAATCTGTCGCCTAGGCCAGCTCGTTGAGCGGCAATTTGGTGTAAAATATTGCGCCTCGTGATGGAGCCAATTGTAAAATTTATATTGGGGTCAAATGTAGCAATGTTACAATTGACCCCTATGGCCTTACGACGTATCAAACTTGCTTCTACTGCACAAATGCACTAGCAATTAGGTTAGTTATTTTCTGATCAGGCGTGCACCCAAGATGTTCGTTGGGGGGGCTGGCGAGGGTTCGTCAGGCCGATGAAGGGGCGCACTTGTTCACCCAAAGGGACCAATCATCATATCCTGGGGGGCGGGGCGATGAACAGCTTGCTTCGCAGACATAGTGTCAGCTGTTTTTGGGAGGAGGCACTTAACACGTCGGGGGGAGGGGGCTGGCCTGGATCCAGGCAGACCATGGGGGGGGCATAGCAGCCTAAAATCGAAAAAAACATGGATTTTGAAGAAAATCAACAAAAATCGGGCGATTTAGGTGGAATTGCCCTGTTTGCCCCCTGGTTCCTCCAGTGGGGAGGGGGAGGGTGGAGTGCGGACCCACTGCCCCCGGGTGCGCTACTGTTTATGATAATCACATTGCTTTCCAATGATATGTTTGTTCGTAGGCTGGTATATGTTGCGGAAAAATGGTTATGTGGGCTGCCCTTTATAATATTTCTTATATTGAAAAATTAACGATGATAATTGGGGTTTAAGGGCACGTCAGCTGCTAAGGCTAAGTGTGCTCGATTCGAAAAATTAACGAGATTTCAGTCAAATTATAAATATATTTTTGTAGGTAGTCAGTTCGGTAGGCAAATGTGACCAAGATAATACGTTTTTGGTTTTAGAAAGGATCATTACTTTTCGGCAACAAGATCAAGATTTACTGACCGGACTGATAAGTAATTTTTGCAAACATTTTGAACGTGGTTTATTCAGGTCATTTATAGGGATTATTCAAATCACCGTCATTCGTTTTTGTGGGTAGCAAAGGCGACCCTCGACAGTGGTGTAGGTATTCTTGAATAACAGCAGCGTCCCTTGATAAGAATAGCCCTAAGATGGCACAGGTACCCTGCTGATAGGAAAAGCGCCCCTGAATATCAGAGGCACCCTCTGAATGAGGTGCCCATGGAGAGCATAAGGGCGCCCTATGTATAGCAAATTGCCGCCCCCTGGATAGCCTAAGCGCTCCTTGCATAGGGTAGGCGCCACTGGGTAGTATAGGTTACCTTGAATAAAAATACGCCCCTCAATACCAAGGTGAACCTGGATAAGAAAAGAGCTCCTGTTGGGCACTGGGTATCAAAGGCACCCCCGGAACAGCAAAGATGCCCTTGGGTAGCTAGGTTGCGTCCATTGGGGAGCGAAGGCGCCCCTGGGTGGCACAGGTGCCTCATCGAAGCAAAGGCCCCTCCAGAGAGCATAGGTGTCTCCTGATGAGTACATGTACTCCCGGACAGCCCCTAAATTACGTTGCATAATGTTATGACACCTATCATAACGTATACTATTACATCAAAGTAAAGGTTATTCAGTGTTTAGATCAAGGTCACAGGTCAATTTTAAAGGTGACTGGCCTTGATGATCAAGGGCATGATCAAAGGTCATTGGTAAGCTTGGGCACAGCGCTAGTTATAGCGTAAATTAGGCATAATATGTTGGGTTGTGCCGTAATAGGTCAACGACCTTGAAGGACCTTGAACCCAAAATTTCAGACATTGTTTAGAGCCCTCCCCTTTTGGTCTCAGCCCTGTTCTAGAGTATTCGCGTCCCGTTCCGGCCCGTTGGGGGGTGCTTGAACACCCCCTCGAGGTCTCCCAGTGGCACGAAAAAACGTCGGCGCGAAGCAACACAGTACTTGTTACACCTTATCATTGATCAATTTCGCAACTTGCCCTCAAAATTTAAGGTTGCGTCATCTCAGGTCACCAGTGCAGGTCAAGTGACCTCACCCCCAAAAAAATGTTTAAGTTGGCGTAAGTAAGAAAAGGGTGAATCTATCGAACTCAAACTTGTACCATATAATGGGCCCAAAAAGTACTAATAAATTTATTCCGGGATTTTTCCCATTGATGACCTAAGGACAGGTACGAATCATGACCTCTCTATTGAAAATGCATGGAGTAAAACGGAAATTTGCCGAAAAATTGCTCTATATCTGCAGACGCCGCTTGAAATACCTTCGGATTCCCCAAATCATAATTTCCTAGGCCTCTTTATCGGTCCATGTTGCAAGTTTAGACATGTTACCTCTGAGAGTTTATCTTGGGCTTCCTAAGCAGGTTTTAATACTTGGGTCAATTGCATTGCAGGAAATATTGATAAAACCCGTATTTTGATACCACTTTTTATTATTATTGTGGGTTGATTGATATGCATACTGAATATGCTAGGCTAGATTGTGGCCTTGACCTAGCCTTAGGTTAGGTCATTTTATGTTTTAACCTAGTATAGTCATATTATACATTATTTGATGATTCGCCGTAACGAGAGGAAGCGAATTGTACCTAAAAATGATTCTAGCTCAACTCTGGCAGACGCTAGAGTATAGAGACAGAGGCATGTTGTAAGCTTTGTCTCGGGGAGGGACCCCAGCGCTGATCGCGGGAAAAATCCCCAATGGCCCCCAGGGTCCCTCAGGGAGTCAGGAAATCTGACGTGGGTGGAATCCGGTAGGAGGGATTTTGGGTCTCCAAAATCAGCTGAGGGGCCTGTGCCAGTTAAGGGGGCCCAGATAAGGGCCCCCGACGAGCTCATTTGACCTCAGTGCCAACACAGGATTCTCAAGACCAACGTGGGGTGCATACCTATTTAAACGGTTTCTTAATAAGCTCAGGGACTCAAAACTAACCCAGGGGTCCAATTTTCAACTCATGGGGCCCAGACACTCTGAAGGGACCCTAAAACTAACTCAGAAGGCACATAAAACTAATAGGGCCAGACTAGCTGGGTGCCTCGACGAACTAGTGCCCAGATACGCACAACGGGCCCAAAACAAGCTGAAGGGATCTATGTCAGTTAAACGAAAACGGTACCGACTCAGGGGACCCTGACCAGCTTAAGGGACACTAATCCAGCTTGGGGCTCAGAGCTCAGAGCTCCAGTGTTTAGCTCAGAGGGCCCAGGACCTGTTGAGGGGGCCCTATATCAATAAAAGTGCCCCGAAAAGCTTAATAGGATTCAGCGGTGACATATAGGTTTCAAGTTCAGTGTGAGGGCCTGGTTAAATAAAGCGGTCCCAGATCAGCTGAGGGGACGCGATATAAACTCAGGGAAGTCACCAAAAACTCAGGGGCCCAGGCCCGCAGCGGTTCTGCGGCCTGTGAGGCTCAGGTTAGCGTCAATCGGCTATTTCAGTATTGAGCCGTTAGCCAGGACAACTGTGATAAGTGGAGGTGGTGGACAGGGGTCTAAAAACTTGCCGATCTACCTACGCCGTCGGCGACCCTATCATCTTTTGGTTGGCGACCCAGCAACCGTCTCAAACGCTGATTCCATCTGTTGTCCTATGATTTTAGCTTCCACCAACCGCTCCTGCTTCTAAATATGCTTACCCTCTCCACTGTCTCCACCCGTCATCGTAATACATACAGTGCCCATCAAAATCTATTGGATGAAGTCTGCCAGTTCCTTTGGCCAAGAATGGGCAGAATCTACTTCGACAAAGAGCCAAGTTAGCCTTCGTTTCCCGGCTTGTTTGGCGTTTCTGAAAGACAGCTTGGCTACAACGAAGGGCATCTTTGGTCGATTACATCTGGTATTATCACCGCCCTTAGTTGCTGCTAGTCTATGCTAGTTATTTTTCTTCCTATTACAATTTTTGGTTCCAATTTTATGAAAAACGACTGAAGCCATCTCCCTGTACCGTATTTATGTACTATTTTTAAGTTCAAACTAAAATATACTAGAATCTGTCACGAGTCGGTACCAAGTCGGTGATTTTCATTTTTTTCTATAGGCGACCAATGGGCGACCAAGGCGGCCGAAACCGCCGACTTGCGTGGTCGCCTGGTCGCCGGTGGGCGCCCTGGTACATTTTTGGTGTCTGCGGCCTTCAGAACGAGCGCGGCGCGGGCTGCCGCTAATATTTTTGTATTGTTGGAAGCAGTGGGCGCCGTTTTTGACGACTGGTGTTCAAATTGTTAAATCCAAGGGGCTAAATCAAGATGTGCGTTTATCATAGACGGTCCGTGCAATCTAGGTGGGTTTCAGTTTTGGAGTCTACTTGCAATGATGTTTCCTTGTTTTGCTTTATCGCGAAAAGTCTCAGAAGAAAAAAACTTGAATACAAGTGGTGCATGCTTAAACCCTTTTCAACCACAATCACGCTAAAATAGCATCGTAAAAATTGTTTTATAGTCACACATTCCCAAGGGCGTGGATTTCCTAAATTATTTTTGGGGTGCCTAATTATGAGACTATCTATAACAAGTATACTGTTTTTGATACCACCATGTTCTTGCCTTATACCAGTGTGCAAAGTACGGCATTTTCGTCAAGTTCTTGTCGGTGCGAATGCCCTTGGAGACAGGAACGACTGGTGCGAACTTGCGAGGTTAGTGACACTTAAACTAAACAAATAATGGCTGAATGGCTATTAAGACACAGGAGGGGGCCTTCTAAAAATTCCTTAACTAACTGACTAATGATTGAGGTAGCATTGCATTGTAGGGGTAGGAATGGGTGCATTTTTTCCCTGGTATGTGCCAGATTGGTGTAAACTTTTGGAGGCTGGTGGTGAGAGAATTTTAGATGGCTGGTGCGACTCGTCTGGCATGCTGTCGTACTTTGCAGAGTGGGCCTTATAGCTGGACATATAACTGGGTGACCAAGTAGGCCTGTTATTTATAAATTTTAAAGGCTCTGAAATGAGAAATAGGAAAATTTTAAGGATGCTCTTAGTAGGTGCAGAAAATAACTTGAGCTTTCATTTGGGGTGCCACAGCAGGGACAGGTCCAAAGGATCCCTGGACTCGAGTTCAGGACCACTTAACCTTCGCCCGGGTGGGTGGTCTTTTTAGACCCCCTCGGGTTTTTCCAAAGTGACCAAAAAACGGCGGCGCGCAGCGCCGCCAAACTTGGTCTAGCTGTTCTTTCATCATTTTTACATCTTTCCTGAAAATTTTGGCTCAAGGTAATATCAGGTCAGGTCACCAGGCCAGGTGAAGTGACCTCACCTCAAAAATACTTAAGACCGCATAACTAAAAGAAGGGTTAATCGATCAAGTTGAAACTCATACCACATATTGGACCCACCAGGAGCTACAACATTTGTTCCGGGATTTTTGATATTGGTGACCTAAGGTCATGTGCAGAGCATGACTTCCCCATTGTCAATACATGGGGAAAATCACGAAATGAGCTTTTCTCAGTAAGTATGGATGGAATCAACTTAAAACATCGGTTGCGACTTGCTCTTAGGTCATTTCTGGAGCTGATGCAAAAATTTTTTGACTTGTGACCTTTAAAAGGTCACCTTAGGTCAAATAAGCATTTTTGGTGTTTTTCTCTATAAATTTTGAATAAAATAAGATAGAGCTTTTATTTTGTCACCAAAGTGTTTGTATAGTCACTGGAAGTCAAATGATATACATCATGACTATACCAGGTCAAGTTGGGTCAGACCGTTGACCTGGTTCAGATCAAATTCTTAAATTTGACCTGGCATAGCAATACCATATATCGTTCGATTTGTATTGACGAGACGATTGCAATGGTGCATCAACTATGACTGTATCTTGTTTGGTTTGGAAGTTATTAGCGAAAAAGGAAACGCCCTTATGCACGGGTGGCTATGGACATTCCCAAGAATATGCCCAATATTCAGTGACCTGTAGCTCCCTAGGCTTTGATCTGACACGAAAATGAATGCCACTGCAATGAAAGCGCATCTAAAGAGCTTTCGAATGGTGTTAGAAAAAATGTTTCTAGCTATCATAGTTTCTGAGATATATGAGGTTTTCTTAGTATACCTCATATTAGCGATTTTGACCTATTTTGACCTCTGGTGACCTTGATATTGACCTGACAAGAAAAATGACCGAAGTATTTTCGATATTATTTTCGAAGAGCTTTCGATTGCCGTTTTGCGCTTTTTTCTAGCTCTCTTAGTTTTTGAGATCGTGGGGGTCTTTTTTAGCCCCCACCAGGGCGAAGGTGGCTCGTACCCGCCACCGCGGCAAGGGTTAAGTTTGAAAGGATTAATGGCGGCCTGAGGAAAAGGGTACCCCAAAACTGATTAAACCAGGTCTGTGAGGCAGAAAATACCTTGCTACTGCCCCCACCACTAGAATACAAATTATGGGGCTACAGATGGAGCTTTGAAGTTTAGAAGTTGTGAAAAATGGCATTAAAGGTGCTGAAAACAGGTTTTGTTGTGCTAGGTTGGCTCACATCATGTTCTGTATGGCCATATGTCTTGGTCTGTATATATTATTATCTCAAGTGGCAATAGAAATCAAATATTAAAAAACTTTTTTATTGTTTCACTAGGTATCTATTAATTGATTTTGTATATGACTAGTGTTTTATTTACACAGATGCACCAAGACATGTGAATGATCATAATAAACATGTTGAGATTCAATATTTGAAGCAGGGTATAAAGTATGATTTCCTGTTTCTGCTTCAAAGACAAATGTCCTCTAAAATTTTAAGAACAGAAATAAGCCAGGTAGAAAGAACAAAAGTTTGTTTCATGGCCTAAAATATTGTTCTGGAAAATGGTCTCATGCATTCCCATAATTGAGAATGGGTGTTCCCATCTATGGGTCAAGCATTCCCATTTATGGCACTGTTATCATTTTTAAGTCACACCAACCACAGTTTTCTCCCACTGATTGATGATGATAGCCACCCTTTTGGGTGAAGTGTGCTCTTTTGGTTGACAGCATGCAATCTCAGAGGGCTGCCCCTTACTAAAATCCTAGATCCATCTCTGTGCATTGGTACCCCATAAGGGATATAAGTGTGCATTCCTGCACAGCACAAAGATGTGATAAACCATTTCCAATTTGCCAGAAGACTCCACTGCAAGGACAATGGTCCAATCCAAGTCTGCCAAACATAGAATAAGCTGTGTCTTTTGCACAGATGGATGCACACTGGGTGATCAGGGTGTGTGTGTATGTTTTTTAACTGACTGATTATATGCATCCAAGTTTCTGATAATGTCTTGTATTTCTTGTCACAAGAAAGTTGAATCGTTTTGTTTTCTCTAGTATGGATGAAATATGGAAGCACTGCCACAGAGGTACAGCAGAAATATCACAGAGATTGTGTCCACCACAAAAGAACAGGTTGCTGAAATGCAAACTGTTCTTCTCAGTACCCAATCCTGGTCCAAATAGGTCATCAGCAACTATTCTGGAAACTTTTTCAGTCCTGATTATTAATGCTAAAATGCATCAATTAAGAGCTTTGGAAATATTTTTCATGGGAATGATGTCATGGAAAGAAAACAAGGTTATTCCCAAGAGACAGCATTGCTATTGCTTTGAGTAGAACCATGTTCAACAATGGAGCGAAAATTGGGCCTCGTCTTAGCAATGGTTTATATTTTCCACTGCACTTCTGAGGAAATGTTGGCAATGAATAATGTTTGAATTATTTATTTGAAATGTTACAGGAATTTATCTGAATTGTGGCGCCTCAAGGTGAAGAATCACAAGTATTTCACGACGCATGTATGTGCATGAAAACATTTTTCTCTAGTTAAATGAAACATCGGAACTTTCTGAGGCTCTTTTTTAAGATGCTGCAAACCCTTTTATTTGTCTCTAAGATAAGGCCTAACAATTTTTCACATGGATGGACACAAAATAAAACCATTATTGATGAGAGAACAACAATGGTGCATCAATCATGGTTGTATCTTGCTTGGTATAGAAGTGATGGGCGAAAATGTTAATGCCCAGGGGCGCTCCCACGGAATTTTTACAGGGGAACGGACCCGGGCTGGTGCTGACCGGGGCAGGGGAATTGTGAGCATATTTGGTACCTGACAGCATTAATGACGATGAACCGAAAATTTTGGGGAGACCTCCCCCTGGTTGGCCAACAGGAGGATGCGTAGGTACCCTGTCCCCACCGCTTTCGGCGCCCATTTAATTGCCATTGTGTACGGACAGTGTATCATCTTTGACCTCGATTGACCTCCAAACAGACTTAGCCTAAGATTAGTGGGCACTATCGATACGTATTCATGGCTGCGAAGTGCGTATAAATGACTGATCACTATCCAACATTGGCTTTTAGGTCCGACATATCACGCCCAATGCGAGCGTTCTTCCTATTATAACTTGAAGCTACGTGATAACATCCCCAGTATTCAGTGTCCTGTTGCGCCCTAGCCTTTGAACCGATATGAAAATGGATGTTACCTTAGTGCAAGAGCTGGTCCGGCTCTGTCGAATAGCGTTGAGAAAGTGGTTCCGGCTATTTTGCATACGGAGATAAGCAAGGTTTTATAGAGCACTGCATTTGATACATTTTGACGTATATGAATTATTCCCCTCTGGTGACCACAGTATTGACCTTCCGCAAAAATTCCGGGAGTAACGCTGACTGTATTTCCGACGACCTTTCGATCGCTTTTTCCGCTTCTATCTTTCTTTGTTTCCGAGATCGAGGGTGTCATTTTTAACCCCCTCCCACCAGGGGGGGGTCATAGTTGATTCATGCTGGCCACCGGGGCTAGGGTTAAGGGCCAGCATGTATAATTTTGTTGCTTTCAGATCATAACTTTGACTTTAATACTGAATTATAATCTCATGAAATCACTTAGGTAATGACTTGATTCTGGCTTAGGTCATCGATATCGAGAAACCCGATCTATATTTTATAGGTTTTTTATATCTATATTTTATCGGAACCTTGCCCCTTGCACTCGCCAGTGCTTCCCTATAGCCATATTTATACCACTTTTAAGACCGATTTTGTAATACATGTAGTATTAGGTTCGGCGACCATCTAAGAAGCTTGGATTTTAGTCGGCGACCACAAGTTTACTTTTTAGACCCCTGGTGGTGGATACAACACCTCAGTTTTCGCCATGACCGAAAATAACTGTATTATTTGCTCATCGTGCTTCAGTTAGTGTCAGTGGGTGCTTTCAGCATTTTCTACCAAGGTGGCAGTCGTTAGCTGGCCCGAAATATGCCTGATGGTAAACGTGAACATGTCCTCACTAAGAGGAAGCTTTCATGAAAATAAGTATTTACAAATCCTTTTTTAAACGCGTTTTTCATTGACACTGGCCGCCTTTTGGGTGGTAAATTGGCCAGTGGCGGATCCAGGGGAGGGGCAAAAAGGCATTTTCCCAAACGGAAAAGCTCGGGGCAAAACTATGTTTTTGACCCCCAAAGCGATCGACCTCCTTTATTCCCCTACTCCTTTTTAGTATATAAGCAAGATTTTGGTGTTTCAATTCTCAACTTCAAACAGAACATAAGTTGATAAGATGTTCCCTGGCTTGTACCCTCGAATCCGGAAATGTAAAAAACACTGAAGATTATATATTCGGGCACAGCCCTTCATCAGAATCATGGAGTAAATATAAATAATTCTCAGTTATAGTATAGCTAGGCATAGTATAGCCAGCCTTGGATAGGAAGAAGTATCTCGAGCCCATCTTTTTCACCCCGTGACGTATTTTTTAGCTTTTCGCCTCAAATACCCAAAATTCTACCGGCAAGTGATATTGGTAGGGCAGCTTTTTTACTGCGTGACGTTTTTTTTGCTTTTCGACTTTGGTTTGCCCCTCCCAAACCAACCGGCTAGCTCCGCCACTGAAATTGGCGCCCCTCAGGTTCGGCGCCCCCCAGGTCCGGCGCCCTCCGAGCCTGGACACCCCTTAACGAAATCCTAGACCCGTCACTGATTCCGACAATGATCCATTTTCTAATCCACGATGAGCGTGAGGTCGTCTAGCATACGTTTGCGTGATTCGATGGGTATACCAGTACCGTAGCCAGATGAACTAGCACGGGGACCATCGCTGTCTGCCCTTCTCTTGTCAGCTAATCAATACAACAAAGACTATGAAAAACGTTTTTTTCGAGTGAGTCGGAATTTCGGCACACACAGTGCACCTTTAACCACGAACAATCTTCAGGGGCACATCAAAAATAATTTATTCCACATTCGATAAGCCACACCATGGTCTGCTTCGGAGTGTTTTATAGTTTTTATCAATAAATATCAATAGTTTAATATTGTGTGTGAATATTTATGCCACGATACTTCTATATAATATATATATATATATATATATATATATATATATATATATATATATATATATATATATATATATATATATATATATATATATGTATATATTATATAAAAGTATCGTGGCCTAAATATATATATATATATATGTATGTGTACAACACAAAGATTTAATATTGTTGTAAATGTGCGTTGAAAATGTGCCCGGGCAACTTAATTGATATGATATTTTATAATTTGGTATTACACTGATGAAGCGACAACAGTGAAATGTTTGTAAATTAAATATAACTAAAAACTCTTGCCGCCGTATCACATTATGTCTGTGAAACCCCATATATATATATATATATATATATATATATATATATTCATACGTAGTCTGCACCTACATTTCCCTGCCCTTGGTAGTCCCGGAAGCTCTGGCGATTCAAGAACACTACACAGTTCTTAAAATTCGTGCAAAACCACCACTATGCCAACAACTAACCCTTCACCCTTGCCGGATGTTTATTGCCAATAGGTAATTCTCATGTGTCTGTTAAATAATGAATTTTGGCAGCCATAGGATAACCCGAGCCATGCAGTACAGCGATACCAACCGTATAAGACTGCTCTTGGGGGGGGGGGGGGGGGGGTGGGAAGATATTGTTTCCCCCCCCCCCCCCCGGGTTTAAGGCCCGGGGGGTTTTCTAAAAAAGAAAAAGGGCCCCCCAGCAACCCCCCCAAAAAAAAGGGGCCCCCAATTAACCCCGGGGGTTGGTGGTTGGAAAACCCCCAATAATTTTTTTTATTCCTCTAAGTCATCTTCTCAAAATCCAGCAATACGTCTAGGATTCTAGGCATATAAATCTATATTACTTCAAAAAATATTTCGACTGATTCAGCGTGATCCAAATTCAGTGTGATCTGGTCCAAAATACGGTGGATTAATGGTAATGGACATTCAACCACTTAGCTTAGTTACCAGTAAGACGCCTTGCTTGGCAATGGTCCGTCGGACGCTTATGTTCCACAATGGGAAGTGAAAGTTGGCAAATAATTTATTGGATAGCTCATGATTATTTTCTAACATAAACGCGGAAAAAATCATACAATACGCTCCACTGCGAAAAACAAGTTTCTTACTCACGCCAAATCTAGAAAATATTAGACAAAATTGACAGGAAAATAATCGAATAGGAGTAAATATAATTCTTTGGCTTGGACTTTTTATATAAACAAACCATTTGGCCAAATCATCACCAACCACAACATGAATATAAACACAATAAATTAATTGATTAAAATGAAATTATGTGTTCTAATGGGACTTCACTTCTCCCAGTGAACTACCTTCAAACGTAGAACGAAGTCTTCCCTGCTTTCACCCAGCATCTAATCTGAAATTTTATACGCAAAAAAACTTGGAATATCCTACATGAATATGCTATCCCAGAAATAATATTGTTATAAGTACCTCCGTTGCGAATGCCACATGCCATTTCTATGTAAGTGTTGACTGAAAAGCCATGGCCTTCAGTGGATGTCACCACAATGCTGTTATAAGTAAATAAAGAAACAAATAAGTAAATAAATAGATGAAGCTACCTCATGGTGCTAAATTCATTTCAAGCTCATTAGGTGCTTGCAGAGTCATAAGCTGGTCAAAACGGTTAGTTCGGTCGTGCTGAATCGGGCTCGATCGAATGTAAATCGTTCTACTAAGTTAAATGGATGCCTCGCGAACACTTCACGTCAATCGGTAATTAACCAGTTATTGTGTGAAAGCATGTGAGTTTTGGGCTTGCGTGATCGTCCAGAATCATGCATTTCACGGTTTGGTCAGTAGCCACCGATGTCATGCAAAATTAAATTCATTGCTATC